>CM077561.1:35117627-36434294 GCA_039657345.1 Stephania japonica | reverse complement strand
GACCTAAACTATATATATACACCAAAAAAATATAAATAAAGAAAATACTTACTAAGGGAATTTAGTGAATTTTCTTTTAGAAAATACTAGAGTAACTCGCTTTTGACACTTATTTTTGACACCCAATTGTTGTAGTTCTTTTTCTTTTTTTTGGTAGGAATTGTTTTAGTTCTTTGAATACACTTCAAAACACGTGCACACATATTTTCAATACAAAATTTTATGGATCTTAATAATTATGTGTCAAATGTAGGTATCAAAAGTAGGTCAACCAAACATTTTCTTTTTTTAAATCTAAGATACATGGTAAGATGGAAAAACATTTTTTGGATGTATATGCATTCCTATATTTTAATAGTGAGCATGAAATGAATAAAATTTAAGGTACAATAGTTTCGGAAGAGTTTTTTTTTTTTTTTTTTTTTGAGTTAGTTCAAGTTATTAGTTTGGCACTCAGATTCCTTAACTAGAAAATTTGGTTTTGAGTCTTGGGAATGGAGGCGTCTCAAGTGAGAGAGGTTTATCAGTCAAAGCCTCTCAGGTAAAATAGTAAAGATATCACTTGTCAAAAAGGCAAGACCTCGAGAGATTGTGCTTCAGTTTTTACTGAATTAAAAAAAAAAAAAAAAAAAAAAAATAAGAGAGTTTGACCCATATCAAATCGATGTATAGTTGGAATCTACTGGGCTTTTGAATAATTGGTGATCCAAACAAAGTCATAGACGCGTTAATGTAAGCAAACAATGCAATTAATTGTGAGCTGTACGTAAGGAGATTGAATGAGAGAGATGTCAAATGAAAAAATAAATAAAAAAATAAAAAATGAGAGAGATGTCATGAAATATTTCCGTTTTGAGAAATTGAAAGGAGAGGTGGTTTGCATATCTTTTCTAGTGACGGGAAACGCCAAACAACTGTGCCTTTATTGTCCGATTGATTTCTGATGTTTCTTATCTTACCAAAACCAATACAAATTTTCAGTTTTATACATACATCATAGCTACTTCTATCTTGACACTTTGGGCATGGCCCAACACTAGTTCTTTTTTTGCCTTCTGTTTTGTTTAGCCTTTTGTCTTGTTTTGTTTTATTTGATTTGTTTCAATTCACTTCTGGGCAACATATTACTTTTTGATTTATACAAACACTCAGGGGATGTATTCAATTGGAGTTTTTTATTGATTTTAATGGACTTTGAAAATTTTAGAAATTTAGGGGTATTTAAGATAGATTAAGAAGGATTTCAATTGAGTTTTTTAAAATCTAAGGTTAATTTGAATTTGAAATGATTTGTATGGAGTTTAAAACAATTTATGGGTATTTTAATTATTTTGTTTTTGAGATTTTAGTGGATTTGGAGTATTTGTAGATGAAAAATGATAATCTAACACACTTTGGTACACACTTCGACGCACACTTTATCTTTTAGTGCATGTTCGAATTATGCTCTTAAAGTGTATTAGATTATAATTTTTCTGCGTGGATTTCGATGGATTGCTTAGAAAAATTACACCCAATTTGTATGCAACATTCTCCGAGGGGTAGAGCAGCGATTTTCATAGATTTGTGTTGCGACTTGAGAACCACAACAACATCCTTTCTCCACTTCAATCCACCAAATCTCAGGTACCCATCTCCCCAACCCACTTCAAGTTCACAGTAGAATCTCAATTGGGTGATTTGGGTTTGTGATTGCATAGACCCAGTGGCTATGTGTTTCTATGAGTTGCTCAAGTTCACAGGAGAAGGCTCAATTTTATGAGTTGCGATTCTGCTTCTCGCGGAGGTGATAAAAGTTGGGGCTTGTGATTCCGCTTCTCGCACTTCTAGGTGATCGATCGGTTCACAGAAGAATTTGAAATCAGAGATGAAGTGTTGAGCTTGGGATTCGAGTTCACAGTGAACTCGATTCCTTCTCGGTACGATTGAAGAAGATGAAGAGTATAGAGCTATTTTAAGTTGTAGCCGTTAGATATTCCTCGAGTCACGCAACCATCTATCTCCACTGATATATGGGGGCCTTACGATATTCCTCGTTTAATGCATCAACCATGATTTGTTTTCTAGCTCCACCAAAATCCATCAAAGTTACTCTTTCAAATCCATAAAAGTCGATCAAAATCATAGAAAAAGTCTACACAAATCCACCAAAGTACACAATTTCCATCAAAATCAATCACAAAAAAGTCTTTTAAAATCCATTCAAATCCTCAATTGAATACACCCCCTTTAGCCGCACAATTGTGAGTTGTATCATCAATAAACCTGTCCACGGGCTCGACCTGCCTAAGCCCATGAATAAAAACCTGGGCTTAGACACTAATATTTTGTTCACGACCCGGCCCGGCCCAAGCCCCAAAAAACTCATCTTATTTTGGGTTGGACCTGAGCAATCTCATAAAGCTCGAGTCCGGCCCAGCCCAACCCATGAATGTAATATATGATTCTATATTTATATAATTTGAATTATACTTGGTGATTTTGTAGATAAATAAGAAAACGTGATTTATTGATTAATTGGATTCTCTATCCATTAATAGGGGTCATTAATTGACTTAATAAAATACCAATAATAAATAAAATTTCCATATAATATGGTGAATGTCCAAAAAAATAAATAAAGTTTTCATGTAGGATGTACCTATTTGACAATTTATTGGAGAAGAAGACTTCAAAGTAGATAAAAGTACACAGTAAGTTTGTTATTTCAGAGAGTTAAAGACTTTACTTATTAGAAGGGAAAGAGAAAGAGTAGTTGTTATAAGTTTGATCATCATAATTGAAATTGAGATGATTCTAATTTTTTTTATCATTTGAACTATTTTTTGGATAATTGGACTTTATTTCGATAGATCATTTTGTTTCTTGTATTTTGTTTACATTTCTTATAACATTTGTATTTTTCTTATAATTAATGCTTAAGACGATTGTTAAAGCTTGATGTTTGCTTTCATTGTCCTATATTATATTATGAGTCAAGTTTTAGGTTTTTATTATTTATTTGGCTAATTAAAGCATTAGGTGAGTTTTTGGATTGGGCTTAGGTACAAATTTTATATTTAGGTTGGACTTAGATAAACATATAGGCTCGAACATAAATAGTAAGTTGGGATTGGATAATACTTCTTAGGCCCGGGCCAAGTCCGCCAATGAACCGATCTAATCATCAATCATCAATTCTATAAAAGCACGAATAGCCCATCTATGAGTGATGAAAGTTACTTTTTTGCACTTTTTGAATTTTGCATTGCCTAGTCTTTCGATTTCGCAATTTCGACTGTAACATGAATGTACTCTTATACCCTTTTTTAAGACTTTTCATTTCTCTCACAAAAAACAATCACACTTCTACTTCTACAAATCGATCTTTCTTGTTCCCAATTTCTCTTGTTCAGTTCTTGCTCATTTTCTCTATCGATGTTCTCTCGCACACGAAATCGCAGGCATCACAACCTCCATTAATGGTCCTTCGCTTCTGCTCCCACCATTCCGAAAGCACTTTCTCCGCGCGACCCAATCTTCGCCACCACCACTTGGTTCACAACTCAATGTTCTATTAATATATTATGGTTCGTCCTTGATCAATTTGATTAGGAAAGTGATCATTGTTGGTTCAGTTACTTATTAGTGGTTAATTGGAAAACATTGCCCCATCTTGAATGCGTTTGATTTTTGTGATGGACGTGCTGGATGGCTTGATTAGTTTGTTTACATTGAGATGGGTGTACCTGATAAAAATGTGCAATTTTTTTTGGTAATTTTTTTTTGGTAAATAAAATGTGCAATTTTTACTAGTAAATGAATGTTAACCTTATAATTTTGAATTAGTGTTTTTTTTTTTTTGTGGTGTTTGATTAAATACCCATGAGATGATTAGTTTGTTTACATTGAGATGGGTGTATCTGATAGTTTAATAGAGTGCTCTGAAGGTGTTTGATGAAATGTCCATGAAAATATTGGTTTTATTTTATTGTGAGTTATAACCCTATATTTCATTATTCCTCCAACATACACCTTTGTAATCATTACTGAACATAGTAGCTATACAGCTCACACATCACTAATTCCACAGTACTATGGAATACTGATTGAAAACCAAAAAAGAGTTGCATGTATGAATATGTTTATGTAAAGAATGCTAAGTTTTTTTTTTTTTTTTGGCAAGATAAAGAATGCTTAGTGAGATGTTAGGCAAAGTGGATGCTATATTATTACTTCATCTGCATAATCTTAGCTAGCTAGATAAATATATATATATATATATATATATATATTATATAGTAGATATTTGACGTGAGAGACAAATACATGTCTTTTTTAAGGTTGATAATTCTGCAATCAGAGAAGCTTTGACATGCTTCATTTGTTCATGCTCTCTTTTAATTATCAACTTGTATGTATTGTTTACTTTGGTCCTTTCTCTTTATCTACCATCTCTTTTGAAAAGGATCGATGTAGAATTAGAGAGCTTATGTATCCTAATTTTTGCACTAAAGTCTGGATCCTTAGTTTCCATTAATGGCAAGTAAAGCCGTATAAGATTCACGTAGCATGAACTATCTAGCTTCTTGATTGTATTTTCTTGTGGCTTTTTTATCCTTTTGCTCCACTTGGTCTTTTGTCAAAAGAGGATATATGAACTTGATTTTAGTGAGGATCGTGCATGTATAGCTGAAGTGAATGCCAATAATATTTAAAGATTCACTAAATCAAGAAAGAACAGTGGTGTCATGCCCATACCTCATAGCTCAAAGCCACTGTTTACGGAACTCGCATCATCTACCCCAACTAATGAAGCTATATATAATTTCATCATTTCGTGTGTTCCTTTTTAGCTATGATTGTTTTCTAAAAGAAAAATAAAAGATTTCATTAAATGATTATACTGAAGAGACACCAACAACAACAACAGTCCTCTTAAAGGGAACATGAGATATCACCATTTGTAATGAACCATTAGTTACAACCCAGTCCTCTTAAAGGGAATATGAGATATTACCATTTGAAATGAACCATAAGCCAAAATCCCAAATTGGACAAAACAAACTAGCATATACATTCTTGAAAATAAAAATAGCAAAAATTCTTCAATTGTTGGGTGTTAAATAATTGTTTGGAAAGATGATATTTAAAAAGATGGTTTAATTGAAAGCTAATCGAAGTGTATTATTTTCAGCTGGTAAATTTCATGGGTTTTGTATCTTGTACAATTGATTTTATAATAGTATTTGACAAAAAAAAAATTATAATAGTGCTTATATGTTTGTGTAACGAACCAATGGAAATACAGAACTGGTCTTGCGTTTATTTTCGCTTCAAAGGGATATAAGCTCATCTTAGCCATGCCTGCATTGATAAGCATATATTGAAAGATGTGTCCTTTAGAAGGCATATGGGAGCATAGCTTATCCACACCGTAGCAGCTAAGAGAATGAAAGAAGCAATTGGTGCCACTGACTTTTGCAGCAGCAGGAATACCTTAGTGTAAATTTCTGTAAGGCACTTTCTCGTATTCAACAAACTCATGTCAACAACTATATACTTCTCATGCTTCATCAGTTGTTATTGACCCTCTAATAATAGACTCGTACTATTAAAAAGTGGATTACATCCAAAATATATTATATACTATATACATGTTTTATACATGTTTCATAGTTATATACTATATACTGTCTTTTGTCTCTGTTATTGAAAAGTTGTTACTATTATACATGTTTTATTAAGAACTTTTTGGCATAATGAATGCAAATTTTATCCTTTTTTTCATAGACACTATTTGGACTGATGTATTTGATGCAATTGATTGTTGCTCTATAAAATCATTGACAATTTGGTTTGAAGTTTTAATTATTATTGATAACTATTATTACTGATAGTGTTTGATATCTTCTTCCCTATGACTAAAATAGGACCTCTATTGTCAGCTAACTTTCCTTTGGAGATGTCAACAGTTCTTAAACTTTGCTTTGATGGAAGTAATCCTTCAATGACAATGCTAATTATGTGAAGGGTGCACTAATCATACTTTGCGAGAATTAGATATTCCGTTTATAGGTGTAATTTGCGAACAAATATATTTCTTTTTTTTGCAATGTAATGTTATTGAAAATTTAAATCCTTGAAAAAAAGTAAGAATTCAAAAAGTTTTGGTTGGAGCTCTATATATAGTAATGTGTTGTATTAAATTAAATGTAATAATGCGAAGTGTTTTTATAGCACGTTGATTTTTTTTCTTTTTCTTTTTTTTTTCGTCTTTCTCTTTTGTTGTGAGAAAGAAAATGAGAGAATTCTAAAAACCTAATGTACGATTTTTGTAAATCATAATTCCTAAATAAATATTTCATAACAATTTTTTTTCAAATTTTAAACTATTAATCATTGGCATTTTATTGATAAAAATTAAGTATTTTAACATGCGTAGCACGTTACGAAACTAGTATATATATATATAGGTAGTTCTACCATGGTGATCTAAAAATATTACCATCCATGGTGATTTAATATGTTGACCATAAGATTTAGATCCAATGGTTGCTAAGAAAGATACATTAATGACAATTAAATGCATGCACAAGTTCCAAGAAGGAATATTGTCCATTAGATCTAAATCCAATGATCAAGATATTAAATAACTATGGATGGTGATATTTTTAGATCGTCATGATAGAAACTTTGGTGATCTATATATATATATAACCAACTAATAGCTAGAGCAGTAATTAAGGGACTCGACTCCCCTTAAAAGGGGTCTTAAGTTCAAATCTCGTGGATATAACATATTACATTGGGAGGGCAGCCTTTATAGGACAATATCCAAGTATGAAAAAACATGACAAATCCACAAAAACAAAAAATAAAAGTTGAATCAATTGATGGTATATACATTGATACCATGTATGATTTAAAATAAAAAATTAAAATTTTGATTTTGACTTAACGGGTGATATAATCAGTGTCTATATATGAAGCCCAAGGGCCTCAATCCAAGTTTTACATATGGCCTAGCTAGCTAAGCATATATATACCGAAAAGGGCCGAACTATATATTATTTTTCTAGCCCAAGATTTTTTTTTTATTTTTTGTCGCAATAGCCCAGGAAATTTTTAAGCTGAGAATTCATTATTTGTTTAATTTTTAGCTCATTACCACGTGATTAAATTAGTACTGACAACTTCATGTATGAAAACACAACACATCACTCACACTGATTAATTTTCTGAACTAATTAAGCTTACAAAGTTATATATTCTCTGAGCTAGTGAGATCCATCATCTAGCTCCCAGCCACATTGTTTGGTTAATCAATCACAAATTCAAGTAATGGGTTGGCAGTTATGTGCTGATTTAAGAGTACATTTTGGTTCACTTGGAACATCAGTGAACTGCCAAATTGATTAGTCTTGATCATCTCTGTTGATTGAAGTTTGGCCATGTCATGGTGCTGGTTGCTATCATTGCTGCTACTGGTCTTGGTGGCTTGACATTCAGCTGTTTCCAAGTTGAATAGATTTTCACTAAGAAGTTGCGATAGCGATAAATACTCGATCTCTAGCAAATGAGCAACGGATAATGTTCTTGGGAATTTAAGGGTCTTCTCTTTATCATCACTATCTTCAGCTTTGCAATCTAGTGCACTCCACTCAACGCGTAAATCCTCTTTCTTTTCTATGCTTCTCACCAAATGTTTCTTCTTGTAGATCCTGCACAGCACACAATCATCCAACTGCAGCACAGCAAACAGTCGATGCATGCGGTTTTAATTAATCATCATTGAATTAAAGTGGTATGAAATCAACTTGGAATGTTAAAAGGATTAAATTGCAAAGACAGTAACCAAGCATAAATTGCTTTGAAATGGAAGTTTGTATATGTATAGGAACTACAATTGTTCGAAAACATTAGTAGGAAAATATATGTGATCTTACTTACTCTCATGGATCCATTCAACTTAGTAGGCAATCTTCGCGAATCACTTAATCGATACTCATGCATTATCCAATCTGTCTTAACACCCTTTGGTGGCTTACCCCTGTAAAACACAAGAGACTTCTTCACTCCAACGTTATTGGAACCACTATGAATGGCCTTGTCTGTGCCTGTGGCCTTCCAATACCCTAAAGGAGTTGCCCGATTAGGCCTAACGCCATTAGGGTACTTCCGGTTGCGGGGGCTGAAAAAGTACCATTCGTTTTCGCCAAATTCCGCCTTCTCTGCAATTCATGCATATTAGAACTACTTGGTAGATTTTCATAATATATTATTAAACTATCAAGTAACAAAACTCAAACAAAAAACTAACAAAAGAAGCTGCAACTCGAAACCTAAAGCACTGACCAGGTAATTCCCAGGGATCGAATTTATAAATGTCGAGTTCTTGGATTATCGACACAGGATTAGGCCTTGACATGGCTTGGTTTCTAAGATAGTGTATGATCAATTCCTCATCAGTTGGGTGGAACCTAAAGCCAGGAGGAAGGTTGGTCTTCTTCATTCTATCCATATATACAAGAGCTAATTATATTTATGCTATGACAACAAGGACAACAAATGACACAAAAAAATGTTAAAGCTTACAAGTACAGTGTTGGTGGATCAAGAAAAATAAAAGAAAAATTAGAGAACAGAACAAATTAAGCTTGAGAGAAGTGGTGTTGAGGAATTTTGAAATGTTTGAAAGAAGGAAGGTAGCCCTTTTATAGTTAGATGCCATTTTGTCCTAATGTCTTATCGTAATTGATTACATATGTAAGGTTGTCTCTTTTCCATTAATTGTAAAAGCTGATCAGATTAGAGTGAATCAAATTATTTAATTTAAGTACTTGGTTTTTGTGTATTCTAAGGTTGCTATCAAGAAGGTATGGTTGCATCATGTGTACATATCTTTCCAAAAGGGTAGATAAGCATTGATTTATAAAGGACAATGTTTGTGGTTCTTATCCTGCCACCTTAGTTACTGGGGTCCTAAATGGAGCAGATCAGCTAATAGATCTGAATAGATTGGAAATATTATATTGTCAAGTGGGGGGGGATTAGCTCTCTGTGGATTAGGATTAAGGTGATTGTGATCGAGTTAAATAGATCATACTCATGTTTCTTATGCTTTGCATTTTTTACGTTTTTTATCTTTAAACTTCTATTAATTGGTCTTTAAATTTTCACAAAGATCTATATTTAACTCTTCTACTATTTTTTTTTTGAAAACCCCATAGCTAATTTTATTGCAAATCATTAGTAAGTACATCAACTAGGAACGGTGGTACAACACATCACTCGCTCCGACCAGACAAAGAACTAGCATCCCTCGTCATAGTGTGAGCTACTAAGTTCGCTGATCTTCGCATATAAGAAACACAATAGGACTTAATGTCCATTAAAATATCAATACATTCGTCTATAATAGAACCAAAATATGAGTTATTCCTGGTCTTTCTATTGGTAACTTGGACGACCAACATAGCATCTACCTCAATGTCTGCACTCATAACCCCTCTTATACTATTTAAAGTGTTAAATTTCACTGATGTGGGTAACAAAAGTGTCGTGTGACTAGTCAAGAAGAGTAAAGTGGTTTATATTACTAAACCAGACGCTCACGTCCAGTGACGAATCTAGAGGGTGCGTAGAGTGGGCGGTCGCCCCTACCCCCTCCCTCCTATGGCTACGGACGACACACATTTTTGATAAACTATAAATATAGTATGTGAAGTTTGCTAATTTGATGTATTTATAGTGTCTTGGATGTATATTTTATCATGCCAAATTGCCAATTATATATTTGTATAGTGCAATCTAAAAAAATAAGTTTTTTTTTATGTATATAGTTAAGTAACAGCTTGCAAAAATTATATAAAAAAAATTACAAATCTAAATGGATCATATAAATACTTGTTGGAATGTATCGAAGTCTACTTTCACCAAAATTTTACAGGTCTTGATTCCAAGTTACGGTTAAAAAGTTATGGAAAAAAACTCAACCAAACACAAAACTTACACTTAATTACAAAAACACCACTGTGAGGATTTAAAGACAAAAGGATTTTTCAAACCTTATTTTTTATTGTTTTGAGCTCTAACTAAATTATAGAAAAAGCTTAGGAGATGGGGAAGCATCAAACATTGAGAGTGATCTAAAGGTATGATTTCTAACTCTTCAATATTCATTGATTACTAAACTTAAGAGACATTAAATTTGGTGTTCTAGTACTTCTACAATATTATAGTAAAACTTCAATGTGATGAATTAAGGTATCTACACTTAATCACAGGTTTATATTGTGAAATTAAAGTTACTAAATATATGGCAAAATCGTTTATTAAGACAAGATTGTGAAATAAGATAGGTGATAAATGGTTGAACGGCTTAATAGTGTGCTATATTGAGTGAGACATATTTACAGATATAGATGAAGAAAAGATATTGCAACATTTTCAAAACATGCAAAATCACATAATTCAACTCCCTTTACGCATAATGTAGCGGTATTTTTAATTTACATTGCAAATTATTATGATTATTAGTTTATTACACTTTTTTCTTTACTAGTATAATTACTTGTTTAAAAAAAAATAGGTTAAAGTTCGCCCTCTAACAAGATTTTATGGATTCACCCCTACTCACGTCGACCAACAAAAGCCCAAAAAAAAATTTCCGGCAAAAATAAAAAAAAAAAAACTTAAAGTTTAGAGACTAAAAACATAAAAACTCAAAAGTTCAAGGACCAAATGTACAACAATGAAAGTTCAGGAACCAAAAGTATCAAAGACTCAAAGTTCAAGAACCAAAAAATATATTTTGCCATTATTTTTTTCTTGGTTTTCAATCATACTCATGTTTTGTGATACCAGACATTTATTGGAGTAATATAATATAAAAACGAATGTTGTAATTTTTCTTTTTGATTACGAGCTCTACGAGGAGCAACCTTGCCTCTTCAGAGGTGATTTTGTCCTAATTATGAGCTCATTATGAGCAATTTTAAGTTTTAGTGAACAAACTTAATCAGTCATGTCAAAGCCTCTCAAGTGAGATGGTAAAAAGACATCATTTACCAAAAAGGCAAGACCTTGGTAAAACGTGGTTCGATTCCCATTGAAGTAAAAAAATAAAAAAAAATAATCGATCATATATATAGTAGACTCATATAACCTAAGTGTGCCATAATAAACAGAGTTTATGTGAGTTTAATGGGTCTGATGGACCGGTATAACTGTAAGGATTCATAGGGGACCTGAATTAGTTTGCCAAGATCCATGATGTCTTGGATTTGTAAACGATCTTTATTGTTTATTTTTTTACATATTTTCATATCTCAGGATTTGTTTCGAAAATCTCGATTCTTTATTTATTCTTGAAAAAAAAAATCCTCACCTACAATTGGCCAACGTGGATGCTAAGAGGTTTGTTGCTCCTTAACCTGTGGCTTCGATTTCAAACTCTAAGAATGAAAAGGCACCGTTGAGAGCCCTTTCCCTCGTTCAGGGCGCGACCCGAGGCAAGCCCGAAGTAGTCAGATAGTCCAGATACCGAATGTTCTAAGACCAAAAAAAAAATTCCTCTATTTTTTTTTAAAGGAAAATTGATTTACTTTTTTAAGGAAGTTTAATTTATCATTAATGATTTGATACAAAACTAAACATATACTTAATTACCCTAATAAAAGTACAATGATTTGTCAATTCACTTTGTTCAAAAGAAATTCTATCTATCATAAATTTTGACAGTGTATGCGACTATAAGATTAAAACAGTGTGACAAATTGACAATGAGTGATTGTTCTGTACAAACATATGAAATACATAATAGTACACAAACACCGCTAGAACCATATAATGACAAATAAAACTTCCAGCTATAGAAGAAAACTTAAGATTCTCAACAAGGGAACACAAAATTAAAACTTTCAAAAATGAAAAAAAAACTACCTACTAAATGCAAAAATCTAATGAAAATAACAAATCCAACAGCCGAACAAATCTTCAGATAATCGTTGAGAGAGATGTACTACAACAAAAATTCATTCAATCCTTACAAATCTATAGTTTATTGAATGAATCACATGTGAAAAAAGTGATTGGAACTCGAGGTGGCAAAAAGTGTTCGGACCCGCTTTTAACGGGTTCGAACATTATTTTTTTCAAAATAAATACGGGTCCGGACATGTTTTCTTGTTCGTTTTAAAAAACAAGTCCGGATCCGGACACATTTTTTTAAAAAAATAGGTACCCTTTTAGCGATTAGTTTGAATAATATTTTATTTATTTATAGGAGTATTTAGAAACTTTCATAATATTTTCATTGTAATTTCACTAATGACGATATTATTTTTATGTGGAAACTAGTAAAACTTGAGTTTTGAATATATAATGTCTTTTTTGTAGTGATGGAATATATGGTTACAAAAAAATCATACATTTTTGTGAATAATTAAGTAAACAAATATTTTATTATATTAAAAAACAGGTCCTGACAAAAAACTGGTCTTGTATGTTTTAAAAACATACGAGTTCGGACAAAAAAAAAGTATCTATTTTAAAAACGGGTATGGACCCGGATACTATTTTTAGTTGTTATTGAGGGGTGTCCGGACCCGTACCCATCTGGACCCTTTTTTGCCACCCCTAATTGGAACCATTGTCAATCATTAGAAAAGATCGACGATGGCTCAACATCTATAGTCACAAAAGATAGTCAAACAAGAATTTAATAGTTTGGAACCAGAAAAATTAAATTGTTATAATTGCTTCACATTGTTTATTATATTAATTTTATTAAGTTAATTGTTATCGTGTAATTTTTTTTTGAAGTTAAGTAGAAATTTTATTAATCATCAATATATGGCTAAATACAAGACGAGATATATAATCAATTGCCCGAATAAAAATATATTGATTTGTTATTCCTATTTGCTTAAAAGAATTGCAAATCATTTGGATGTGTGAATACGATTGTAATATTGAAACAATGTGACAATCAGGAATTGCTCAAACAAAACTCATAATAGTATACAAACACCACTAGAATGCTACCATATAATGTAAAATGAAACTTCCAATAAAGGAAGAAAACTTAAGACTTTCAACAAGTGAATAGAACGCAACACTTCCAACAAAAAAAGACAAACTTACTATCAAATAGGATAAACGAAAGAGAATACCAATCCAGCAGCCGCACCAAATCACAAATCCATAAACGATAGTTGAGAGAGATGTACCGCAACAAAAATGAAACCAATCTTTTTCAAATCTAAACAAATCTCTAGTTTATTGAATAAATAGAATGGAAAAAAAGATGTATTTTGAACAACCACTTATCTAAAGAGTAGATCAAAGGTAGTTGAAGATCAAGAATTACAAAAAAGAATCAAAGGAAAAAATTAGGGTTTGACGAGTAGTTACGGCTCTCCACTAGCTTTCCAAAAAAACTTATTATAAATATAGATAGTAAGGATTTTAAAAGATTTTTATATAAATTATGTGAACGAAAAAATTTTTTTTGTCAATGAATACAATTAATTGTACTATATTAATACATCATGCATCATCATCATCATTACCTTGTTGCAAACATCCAAAGAATCTTCGAAAATAAAAATACAACATTAGCATCTGACCACAAATAGTAGTGCAAGCCTCATTGATTTTACTTCTTTGGTATTTATTTTTATTTTTATTGTCAAGTCTAACTCAAATTAATTGATATAATTGTGAGATCCCTTGCATTGTTGATACAAATATTGAAGCTTCTCCACGAAAATAAGAGAGGCAGAAGCCTCATCACAACCACCACTCACTACAAAAAAAATGCCAGGATAGCGTCAACAATTAGCGATGGGGATAGCCCGTCTCCAAATTGCGATAGGGTTGCGACAGGATTGTGACGGAGTCTAATTTTGACCATTTTACAACGACATTGTGGCGGGAATTAGCAACAAGGTCCCCCGTTGCTATTTGACTAGGGGAACAAGGAACAGTGACATGTTTCCCCATTTATACAATTTCCCTACAAATCCTCTCTTGAAGACACCACATTGTGACTTATCAAAACCCCCACTCTCTCAAACCGAATAAAAAAAATCAAATCTGCTCTTTTTTAAACCTCCCCATCTCCCTCACTCGGTCTCACTCCCTCCCTCCCCCCCCCCCCCCCTAACCCCTATCCCCTCTCTCTTTCTTCCATTCCCTAACCCTTCCGCCACACCACCGCTCAGATCTGCCACCACCGATCGATCTCTTCATCAATCCTCTCCTCGGCACCTGTCCTCTCTCTCTCTCACCGGCTCGGCCTCCCTCTTTGTAACGGCTTGAATTTAATTCGTTGTTATTTATGACGTATTGCAAACGTGGCGAATAGCTCAGACACTCGTGGAACCCGCAGCTAGGCTATAGAGCGCTTAAAGCTAGGTAAATAGTTATTTTGTGTGTCGTTTTGTCTAATTTTATGATGTTTATGTTAAAATAAATTAAACGACATTGTTTATTGACAAGTGAGATGGTACGATGCGTATTCGTCGCGATTAGTGCGTAGGCGTGTGGACCGAGTGGCGAATAATTAGCACACTAGGACGAGGGACTAGATATGCACAATAAATGAATAGAAATGCATTAAATACTTAATAATAAATGTCATCTAATGATTTGGTGGCTTGAATGCACGTGATGACGCAAGTCGCGGTGCGGGTGTCGGGTACCAAAACGCCGGTAATCAAATAATTGGTGTCATTTAGGATATGGCTATTTGACCAAGTCACCATTTGTGTCCTATTTAGATGACTAATTGACTAAATCCTAACTATTCAAAGAGGCCTTGTGATAAGTATATCACATATGATGAAGTTTGGATATATATATATATATATATATAGATGTGTGTGTGTGTGTGTTTGTGGACTTTTGATCACTTTTCTCTCACCTCACTCATTTTGGAGGAAAATGGAGAAAAAAGATGAGGGTTTAAAGAGGTTTTGGTGGTGATTTGGAAGAGATTGGCTTGGAGATTTCATCAACAAAGGTTAGATCTTGATTCTCCTCAACTTCTTTTATGTACTAGTTGTAATTTTGGGGGGTTTTATGGTGATGTTGATAATGTTGTTGATGGAGTTATGGAGTTTGGTGAAATTAGTGTTTTTAGTGGTGAATTGGTGATTTTGGTGTTGGTATTGTTGTTATTGTTGTTTTGGAAAAAGAATGAATAAGAGAAAAAAAAGCGACGCCAATGCATCTCTGTTGAGAAGGGGGAAGGGCAGTGCACGCGCCCAGGCCCAACCAAGGTGGGCCTGGACTGGGCCCCACCCTGACTAGGTCCAGGTGGGCCGAACCAGGCCCGACCCAACCCGGTTGGGGCCCACCCCATATTAATTAAATAATATATTTTTAATATTTATTTAAATAAACTTTAAAAAATAGTTTTAAATAAAATAAATATATTCTAGAAATTTCAGAAAATTGGAGAAAAATAGCTAAAAATTATGAAAAAATTCAAAAAAATATGAGAAATTAGAAAAGGGTTGATAAATGAGTTTTCGGACTTTCTCGGGATTTTGGCGAGATGTTGTCGGGGTTTTTACCTCGTAAAGTGTAAAATTGATATAATATACTCAATTGAAGCTAAATCAATTATAAATGGAAATAGGACATGTGACGGTCCCAAATTCCCATTGCATTTAGGTACACCCTGCCTAGACCCGTGCAGGCCCGAGTCGGTGCTCAGTGGTCTGGCGAGCCTAATCAACCTCCAATTATCAAATTTTAAGTTTTATGAAAGAGTTATTGCAAGTATAACACAACGGAAGAAAATTTGATACTAAACAATTAATGAGAAATAATTCAGTCAAACGGAAATTAAGAATCTACATATATGGAAACCCCGTAAACGAGAATATTCATGTTCAATAAGCCAAGGTCAAAGGAGACATTATATGATATAAATCCCAAACTATAATCCCGAGTTCGATGACTACCAAAGCATTATTATAATAACAAGCAACATACAAACAAAAATATATAACCTACTCTAGGGTTCCTCAAGTCCAGCTGCTAATCCTCACAAAAAGTCGTCTAAGCAGGGCTCCTTGCCTCTACTGCACTCCGCTCTATCTGCATCCACTATCACAAACTCGACGATGAGCAACTGAGAGAAATAGAAAGTAATGCGAGAAGAATATAACAATAATTCATGAATTATCAAACAAGGTAGTCTAAATATCATGCAGGAATTGAAAGACATGAAGTTAAATAAACAAGGTGCATGATAAGCAGACTAGAAATAATAACAATCGAAACATGCATGTTCTACGAGTCAAAAGAGGCCATAAGTGGTCTAAAATCCACAACAGTGATGTCGCAACATCGAAATTCACAACAATCCAATACATGGTATCACACAATCACTAGGGGTAGTCAAACACTCGTGCGCATGAGTACCCGCATTTTATCCCTTCTAGTGTAGGCCGCATGCACCTTCGAAACACACACTTATGCCAAGAACACACATACAAAGAATATGGAATAGAATGCCAACAAATAGATAATCGCAAACACAACGGAATGAAAATGAATCACATGGTATTTTTCTAACTGGCTTACTAACATACACAAGTTTTTAAGACAAGTGTACTTACCTGAACTATCGCAACCCGTAGACACTCTCACGTCCCTAACGTATATTTCCGAGTTTCTCGCTACCTGACAAGGTTGGAAACTCTAATTAATAGGTTGAGTCATTAACTAAATCCCTAGTTTAAATCCTAGTGTATTTCCAATGTTTTGAGTATTTACATAACTCGTCAAATTATTAAGAAAACGTATACTCTCTTGGGTTTGAAAAACAATGACAATAACCACGACTACGGTATCACAACGTCGGTACCCACAATGCATATAAGCCTACTCATGTTTCGTAGGCTCGGCTCAGTCGTATGTGGGTCACGCCATAGCCTCGATGAGCCGGGGACGTGACCACGACGTCATAACCAATTCCCGACCTTCAAACGCAAATCCGTCAAACACGACTCAAAACGACTATGCACCAACGAGTTTGGGAACCTCGAAGGTGTAGTCTAACGTCTGTAGGGTATCAACACAACATGGGAAGGTCATGTGCATGCCCTACGTCACGTCGACGACTACTCGACGCGATATAAACAACTCACACAAAAGTCAGCCATTACAACTCATCATCGTCGATATGGATGCTCCGGGGTTGTGAGACTCCATGACGGACATGATAAGGTCTCCGGCAGTCCCCCATGTTATCACGTCGACGATAGTGCCGCCACGACAGGTGGTTTCCAACGAGAAGGTTACAACACGCATAAAATTACATAAATGACATAATATATCAATAACGCCGCTATTTTAGGCCACTCCGAGAGTCGTGAGATACAAGCATGGACTTAGCTTAGTACCCGACATCCTCGGTCATGGTGGCACAGCGGTGGCGTCGCCCACGGCAACGGATTTCGGCGAGGAGGAGTATAACCCCATGAAATGAACATAACATGAAATACCAAAAGTTTGTGCTCGCATCACTGTTGTTGACCACTCCAGAGGGCTGTGGGACCCAAGTCAAGGCTTAGTGGGGTCCCCGACAACCTCTAGTCCTAGTGGTCCAATGGCAGCACTGCCCTTAGGGTCATTTTCCGGCGAGGGCTCAAAACAGTCCCACACAACACGTCAACAATATGACCTCAGTTCAAGACACTAAAATAGTTCCAACACGACCAAATCAAATACAACAAGGGCTCCGAGGCATCATAGAGGTCATGGAGAGGTCCCCGACAACCCCTACGCTCAGTGGTTTAGCCAGCAGTGCCGCCCACTCATGCATATTTCGGTGAGACATAAAATAGTCACCATTGATAAGAAAAACAGAGCACAACATGAAAACAGTCTATTCTACGTCCATACCACGTGATTGGGGAGGGGTTCCGTGACTGTTAGGACGCTAGAGAGTCGTCTCTAACTAGTTTCCGGTCAGGACAACCACCACCACTGCGGACAGACTCAAAACAGTGAGATATTTGTGCTACAGTGCCAAAAGAGAAAATTCGTTACATCTACTGCTATGCCATGATATTGGGGTGCTCCGAGGATGTAGGGACTCTAGTGAACCAATAAGAGCTGTCCCCGACCGCCCTCCGATCATCGCCACCCTCACAGCAGCGGCAAGTTGCCAAAAACCAGTGAGCTCGACACTAACAACAGTAAGAGAATACGGGAGATACAGAGAAAGAGAACTCACCAACTCCGGCGAGCTCTCGGACCTCCGGCAAGTGTCCGACCACCACTGAACCACCTAGGGTCGGTGGCTTGCTCACCAAGGGAGGGAGGAAGGAGGGGGATAGGAGAGGTGGAGGAGAGAATCGGTGGAAAAGGAGATGAATAGTGATGGAATAGTAAAGTTAGGTGGGTGGGGTCCTATTTATATCCTTTTGTTTGCATCTCAAAACACACACACATCTCGAGGCTGATCTGATGGTTCCTTCTCTTTGGGCTGTGTCACTTTAACAATTCCAATCCTATAGCCCATATGTTGTGTAATTATCCGACTCCCACGTAGGTCTTGCGTTCCTCGGTCCGTATTTCTCCGTCAATTGTCTCGCCGCGCCCGTTTTCTCACCACATCCCGTCAACTAATTAATTAAATTATTAGAAAATTTTTATATGTATTCTTTAATGTGTTTTACTCCCCTGTTTACCTAGGCGATTCCTCACTCGACTAAAAATCGCCTGAACGGCTCGAGACTCGTAAAATAATAAAATACTGATATACATAATCAAAGAATCATAATATTACTTCGGTGTCGACTCCCGAAGTTTGAAATACTGTCTAGTATCACGTAGCTGGGTCACGTTCCTAACAAGTGTAACACAAGTCAGTTAAAAATTTAGGGTTGTTACAGGACATTACGGGCAGTATTTTAGATATCAAGTATTTGGAGGAGCTGGACCAAGGTTTATTTTACAGGACGAGGAGTGCGGTTTGAGGCGTGTAGTCTCCCAACTGAAATTACTTGAGTATTTACTTCGTTTGTCATTTTGAATTCAATTTCTTTCATTTCAATACTCTATTCTTAGTTGTGGTAATATGAACAAACGTTGAGCTGGGTTCCCTCACTTCCATTTTAGTGTGTACGTCCACTACACCATAACACATGTAACGGCCCAAATTAATTTAATTGAATATTGGTGCTAATCACAATGATTAGTGGTTAATTCGGGCGTTACGTGGACAGCTGGGTTGACTCGGATAGGAGTACCCATGGTATATTGTGTTATTTGTGCATGTTGTATGGCTATTATTGTGATGTGGGAATTTAATATTTATATAAACATCACATGTGTGTAAATTATTGTCGGGCGAGTTGTGAGCCGGGGTTTTAGTTCGGTGAACGCGCCAACGCGGGGTTTGGTAGCAGTGAGGCTAGGCGTTGGGGTTTAATTAGATTTAAACTATTAAACATGCTATGGTTGAGGATTTTATTTAATTAAATGCAAATATATAGTCTTAAGCTAAGGTAAGGAAATTAAATTGGGTACACTAAGTGTGGGACCGCCTCGGGAAGCGTGCCGGACACGGGGCACGGGGTGCCGAGTGGTCGGGGAATTAGTGTGACCATATTCACAAATTTATAGAATTTATTGATGACTAGAATAGGTGTTATAAATTAAATCAAATTGGAGTAAATAAAATCCTATAGTTTGAACTGAATAATCAGTACACTTAGGATAAGCCTCGAGATTCACAACAATGAGATTCAAGGCTAGATGGTGTCTTGATAAGTCTCTAGGAATTTGGTGACACAGGGTGATCAGGAACCGTCCGATCTTCCTCGAGATGCGCACAGACGCTAGATTAAAAATCCAACTATATATATGCACACAATCGATGGATCAAACATGCAAAAGGAAGCATTGTTCTTCAAGAAATTGTGAGGAGATCAAGGAGAGGTCTGAGGTTGGAGAGGATGATTTGAGGCTTGGGGGGAGATGATTCTGGGCGTCTAACACTCAAGCTAAGGTAATAAATTTTCATTTTTGTTGATTTTTCATTAAAATGGGTATTTGAGTGAAATTGTGATTTTGAGAGAATTCATCACTGTTTTTGTTTAAATTTGGTGTTTTTGAGGTTGGTTTGATAAACCATTTAAGTTGGAATCGAATTTGTGGCAAATGGAGGTGTATTGTGGATTTCGAATTTTTGAAAAAAAATTCTATGTGATCCGAGAATTGGGTTTGTTCTTGGGGTTTTGTGTGAAATTTGGAGGATTTGGAGGTCTTCGATGGATAGAGAATCGATAGGAGTAGAGGAGAGAAGAAGATTGAAGAGTGAAAAAAAAAAAAAAAAAAAAAAAAAAAAAGAGAAACCAGAGACGAAAATCGTCTCTGGTTATACCAGAGACGATTTCGTCTCTGGGAAGGGGACGCACGCGCAGTGCGCGTGCGTCCCCCCAAACCGGGCCGGACCGGCCCTGGGGCCGGTCCAACCACCTGGACCGGACCGGTCCAGGTGGGGCCCACTAGAAAAAAAAAAAATTAAAAATTAAAATAAATAAATCTAAATAATATATTATATATATACTAATTGCTGGAAAATAGGAAAAATATGTGAAAAATATCAGGAAAATTGGGAAAAAATTCTAGAAAAATATAGAAAATTAGAAAAAGGTAGAAAAGTGGTTTCGGGATTTTTCGGGTATTTTTGGAACCCCGACATAGCCCGGGAGAGGTACCACAACTAAAAATTTGTAAATTTTTATAAAATAACATAAAATTATAGAATATGTTCTCAAAAAGTATAAAACACTATAAATGGACTTCAGGGACCGAGAAACCATAGCTCGGACATTGGGGAGCTAGGTGGGCGTACTGATGGGTCCGAGAAGTCGGAGTGCGATTTGAGGTGTGTAGTATCCCAATTGAACTTCACTTTAAGTAATTACCGTTTGATTTATTTGAATTCAGCCCATTTATTCTCTACTCCATTTCATTATTGCTTTACTTGGTGAGTACTCTCACTGGTGACTTTACTGTAGTGGAGTGTACTCCTACCCGTGTCTTTACTGGTGTTGAGATCACTCCCCACCCGGTGCTTATTCGTTACGCCATAGAGTCCACCGAGTCATAGCACTTGTCTATGCATATGCCGGTGAATAGGCCGCCCGGCTATGGTAGGCTTGTGTGGGTGCGTCGTGGGTCTACGCCGACCACCTGTAGGTCCAGGGCCAACCCTAGGTAGAGGTGTTTTCACGGCCGTGCCTCGGGGGAAAGCCCGAAGTATGACTTAGTCTCGATTTTTATTGTGCACGTACTTTGCTTTGCTACTATTTTTTATGCATGCGATGATCCTTTCACAGCTGCTTCGTAATTCTTTTGTTCCGCATGTTTAATTATAGTATTTTAAATTCCAAGATTTTTACTTCCGTAATTACTTGGTGAATTTCCTTGGGATTACTCACTCGGACTCGTCATCCGTCTTTTGTGATGGCTAGAGTGCGATCCTAGTACTAGCAGGGGTAAGGGGATCATCGGCGATTACATCTAACTTGCCTACGCCGAGGCCTGTGGTATGTGTGTAGATATTATAATGTTTTGATATTTCGTATTATGTTTTGGGGTTGGGAAATTGGAAACACACTTGTACCGGTATACCTATCGTTATAGTTGATCGCTCGTATGCACAAGATGCAAATGGGGTTTTCCACTATAGGTTTGATCGATAAAACTTATATTTACATATATATGCATTTTGATAAACTTTAAGTTCTTCCGCTGTTAATTTCTTTAAAATGATAAATTAAGTGACTTTAATGAATTATCTGATAATTATCTAAAGTCGAAAGCAGTTATACACGTGGCGGTGGTTTCCAGTGCACTAGCAGGGGAAACGGGGTCCACGGGCGGCTCTCGGATCTTGGGGCCGCCGCGCTTGGTATCAGAGCAAGGTCGATAAGGCTCTGAATTAAATAAAGTAAATAAAAGAGCATAAATTTTAAAACAAATTAGATGTGGAAACCCGATGAATTGCCTAGAACTTTTAGTTGGGAAGTAATAAGAAATGGGTGGTTAACAGAGTTATATGTATGTGTTATGATTCTACTGTGTATTATATATGTATACGTATATCATGGAGGATCACATACGACGCACGTTTTTCGGTGCAGATCAGCATGGATGGACGGTCTACTATACCCTCAGAGACGAGACAAGCTGGCATTGTTATTAGGAGTCCGCAAGCTACAGTGAGCTTGGAGGATCGACTTACAGCCCAAGAAGTTCAGATGACAAAAGTACTCCGAATATTACGGGACCAGGGCGCCGCGATTTCAGAAATGGCTGCATCACTCACGACTGAGCCATCAGAGCGACGACTTTACCCGAGGTTATATGAGGGAAATGATCGACAGGGATTTGCGAGTACCAAGAGGCAGGCCGGGCAGAGTTTTGGAGCAAGCACTGAGCGAGGTACACCGGTTAGAGACGAGGGAGACCAGCTTTGACGACAGAGACAGATCAGCAGGGTCGACGAGATAGGCATCCAGGGCAGCAGAGAGGAGATGAGGGGCATGTGGTGTATATTATCGCACCCGCACTGTCCGAGCAAGCAGCGACAACAAGATCCGCAGCAGAAGACCCTGGATAGGGGTCAGAGGGACTGGAGTCAGGGCCAGAGATCCAGTGAAAGGCAGACTGGGAGGCGAGAGAGGCGCAAATGTTATAGATGTGGACAGAGAGGGCATCTGAGTGTTGTTTGCCAGACACCGGCAGCAGCAAATGCAGAGAGTATCAAAGGAGACGACGACGACAAGCTGCAAATAAGTCACGACTTAGAGATGTTCGGGACTCGACAATACGAGCCAAAGTGAGAAGTGAAAGCATGCAAACCAAATGGCGACCACGATGAGGACACCATATGCGCCTAGTTTTTCTACATCAGGTACCGGTGGTTCACAGGAGAGACCACGACATGTTCGAGATGTACTCACCGTGGGAGTTGAGGGACATATACATTGGGAGTGCGCATTGATCTTGATGGCACCGACATTTGTAGAGCCGTTGCGTGTTCGAATTCCGGGTTCAGATCGTATCTGAACCATAAGTTAGGGCACTGATAATAAAGTGTCAACTATATTTTTTTGTGTAAATTATGGTAAAAACAACGTGCGAGTTGTGTTATGTATGAAGACTATCAAGTTGTTTTTTTTGTTATAATTAAATGAAGCCTAAAGATTTTTGCTATAAAATATATGTATGGGATAGATATATTATTGAGAAGGTTGTTTTATTCAAACATAATAATATGAGTGTAACTACCCTGTACACGATTTGGAGCTTGCAGCAGTTGTGTTTGCGCTGAAGGCTTGGAGACGCTACCTCTACGGAGAGGAGTTTATGCTTTACACTGACCATCAGAGTCTACGCTACATTATCACACAGAAAGATCTTAATAGGCGTCTGAGGAGATGGTTGGAGTTGCTGAAGGACTATGACTTCACGATTGAGTATCATTCTCGCAAGGCCAATGTAGTGGTGGATGCTTTGAGTAGATGCGGCGTTGACAATCGACCGACGACGCGACACATGGGACTCGCTGGAGGCAAAGATCAATTATGAGCATGTCGACGTTGCGCCATGCATGATGTACTTATTTGTAGTCGATGAGAGTACCGACAAAGCGGTGTCACTGGAGCGGGTATCGGAGTGTCAAAGGGTCGATGGGCTTTATGGGCGGTTCGGTGGATTTGGCACGGATCCCGAGTGCACCGATTGGGCGGAGACATCCGATGGATATTTGTGGCATCGAGGCGACTTTGGGTACCACCGTGTCGAGATACGAGATAGTATGTTAGAGGACGCCGACCGATCGCGCTACACACGCTTCATCCGGCAGTAACCAAGATGTACCAAGACTTGCGTAGATTGTTTGAGTGGCGGGGATGAAGGTCGATGTTGGTGAATATGTTCGAGGGTGTCATATATGTCGCGAGGGTAAAGGCGAGCACAAAGCGACTGCGGATTGATTGCACTGCGTTACCCATTCCTCAATGGAAATGGGAACACCTTACCATGGATTTTGTCGATGGATTACCGTAGACGTTTAGGCGACACGATGCGATACGGGTGGTGATAGACAGATCGACTAAATCGGCGCACTTCATACCGCTTCGGATGCGATACACGTTTCCTCGATTGAGCAGATCGTTTGAGCGGGAGATTGTTAGACGCATGGGGTGCCGGTTTCCATTGTATTTGATAGGGATCCCAGTTGATTTCGGGATTCGAGGAGCGATGCAGAGCGCTTGACACTAGGTTGCGCTTAGCACGGCGTATCATCCTCAAACAGATGGCCACCAAGAGAGCGATTGATACGGATTTTAGAGGACATGCTTGGGCTTGTATTCGTAGCTTGGAGGTTCGTAGGAGGATTACTTACCACGTGTGACGTTGCCTACAACAACAACTATCGTGCTAGTATCGAGATGCCACCTTATGAGGCGCCAGATGGGAGGCCCCGCAGTCACTGTGTTGGGCGAGCCGGAAGATATACGCTACGATTGGGCCGGAGATAGTTGTTGATCACACAGAGAAGATCCGACAGATTCGTCATAGGCTTCGAGCAGCACAAGACAAGCAAAAGAAGTATGCAGATAGATATCGCGAAAAATCTAAGCTATAGAGTTGGCAAGGCCAGAAGGTACAGTTATCTTGAAATCAAGACAGTTGCGGATATTAGCAACGATCAGATAGAGTCACCAGAGACATTATTCGCACAAGATAGAACATGCGTGAGGTGAAGGGTCAGGTGGGGTGTACCATTGGTGGAATCTCGGATGGAAATAATTCTGAGTGAAGGACCAATTGATACACACCCTAGTGGAGTCCTGACGCATTAGAAGTGAGTTCAATAAAATGTTAGAGTTCACACAATATATAAGCTGATGAACCGAATGTACTCGAAGTGTTCTAATTTCGAGGACGAAATTCTTTTAGTTGGGAAGAATTGTAACGGCCCAAATTAATTTAATTGAATATTGGTGCTAATCACAATGATTAGTGGTTAATTCGGCGTTATGTGACAAATGGGTTGACTCGATAGGAGTACCCATGGTATATTGTGTTATTTGTGCATGTTGTATGGCTATTATTGTGATGTGGGAATTTAATATTTATATAAACATCACATGTGTGTAAATTATTGTCGGGCGAGTTGTGAGCCGGGGTTTTAGTTCGGTGAACGCGCCAACGCGGGTTTGGTAGCAACGAGGCTAGGCGTTGGGGTTTAATTAGATTTAAACTATTAAACATGCTATGGTTGAGGATTTTATTTAATTAAATGCAAATATATAGTCTTAAGCTAAGGTAAGGAAATTAAATTGGGTACACTAAGTGTGGGACCGCCTCGGGAAGCGTGCTGGGACACGGGCACGGGGTGCCGAGTGGTCGGGGAATTTGTGTGACCATATTCACAAATTTATAGAATTTATTGATGACTAGAATAGGTGTTATAAATTAAATCAAATTGGAGTAAATAAAATCCTATAGTTTGAACTCGAATAATCAAGACACTTAGGATAAGCCTCGAGATTCACAACAATGAGATTCAAGGCTAGATGGTGTCTTGATAAGTCTCTAGGAATTTGGTGACACAAGGTGATCAGAACCGTCCGATCTTCCTCGAGATGCGCACGTACGCTAGATTAAAAATCCAACTATATATATGCACACAATCGATGGATCAAACATGCAAAAGGAAGCATTGTTCTTCAAGAAATTGTGAGGAGATCAAGGAGAGGTCCGAGGTTGGAGAGGATGATTTGAGGCTTGGGGGAGATGATTCTCGGGCGTCTAACACTCAAGCCTAAGGTAATAAATTTTCATTTTTGTTGATTTTTCATTAAAATGGGTATTTGAGTGAAATTGTGATTTTGAGAGAATTCATCACTGTTTTTGTTTAAATTTGGTGTTTTTGAGGTTGGTTTGATAAACCATTTAAGTTGGAATCGAATTTGTGGCAAATGGAGGTGTATTGTGGATTTCGAATTTTTGAAAAAAATTCTATGTGATCCGAGAATTGGGTTTGTTCTTGGGGTTTTGTGTGAAATTTGGAGGATTTGGAGGTCTTCGATGGATAGAGAATCGATAGGAGTAGAGGAGAGAAGAAGATTGAAGAGTGAAAAAAAAAAAAAAAAAAAAAAAAAAAAAGAAGAAGAGAGAAACCAGAGACGAAAATCGTCTCGTTATACTGAGACGATTTCGTCTCGGAAGAAGGACGACGCGCAGCGCGTGCGTCCCAAACCGGGCCGGACCGGCCCGACCGGGCCAGTAGGCCAACCACCTGGACCGGACCGGTCCAGTGGGGCCCACTAGAAAAAAAAAAATTAAAAATTAAAAATAAATAAATAAATCTAAATAATATATTATATATATACTAATTGCTTTGAAAATAGGAAAAATATGTGAAAAATATCAGGAAAATTGGGAAAAAATTCTAGAAAAATATAGAAAATTAGAAAAAGGTAGAAAAGTGGTTTCGGGATTTTTCTGGGTATTTTTGGAACCCCGACATAGCCCTAGAGAGAGGTACCACAACTAAAAATTTGTAAATTTTTATAAAATAACATAAAATTATAGAATATGTTCTCAAAAAGTATAAAACACTATAAATGGACTTCAGGGACCGAGAAACCATAGCTCGGACATTGGGGAGCTAGGTGGGCGTACTGATGGGTCCGAGAAGTCGGAGTGCGATTTGAGGTGTGTAGTATCCCAATTGAACTTCACTTTAAGTAATTACCGTTTGATTTATTTGAATTCGCCCATTTATTCTCTACTCCATTTCATTATTGCTTTACTATGGGTGAGTACTCTCACTGGTGACTTTACTGGTAGTGGAGTGTACTCCTACCCGTGTCTTTACGGTGTTGAGATCACTCCCCACCTGGTGCTTATTCGTTACGCCATGAGTCCACCGAGTCATAGCACTTGTCTATGCATATGCCGGTGAATAGGCCGCCCGCTATGGTAGGCTTGTGTGGGTGCGTCGTGGGTCTACGCCGACCACCTGAGGTCCAGGGCCAACCCGGTAGAGGTGTTTTCACGGGCCGTGCCTCGGGGGAAAGCCCGAAGTATGACTTAGTCTCGATTTTTATTGTGCACGTACTTTGCTTTGCTACTATTTTTTATGCATGCGATGATCCTTTCACGCTGCTCGTAATTCTTTTGTTCCGCATGTTTAATTATAGTATTTTAAATTCCAAGACTTTTACTTCCGTAATTACTTGGTGAATTTCCTTGGGATTACTCACTCTGGACTCGTCATCCGTGTTTTTTGTGATGGCTTGAGTGCGATCCTAGTACTAGCAGGGGTAAGGGGATCATCTGGCGATTACATCTAACTTGCCTACGCCGAGGCCTCGCCGGTATGTGTGTAGATATTATAATGTTTTGATATTTCGTATTATGTTTTGGGGTTGGGAAATTGGAAACACACTTGTACTTGGTATACCTATCGTTATAGTTGATCGCTCGTATGCACAAGATAAATGTAGGGTTTTCCACTATAGGTTTGATCGATAAACTTATATTTACATATATATGCATTTTGATAAACTTTAAGTTCTTCCGCTTGTTAATTTCTTTAAAATGATAAATTAAGTGACTTTAATGAATTATCTCGATAATTATCTAAAGTCGAAAGCAGTTATACACGTGGCGGTGGTTTCCAGTGCACTAGCAGGGGAAACGGGGTCCACGGGGCGGCCTCGGGATCTTGGGGCCGCCGCAACACATGCTACCAGATTGGTCTCGGTGAATAGCACGACCCGAGTATCACGTCGTGGCATGTGTCGGTGTGTCGTAGGTGTAACACTGGTCATCGAGCGGATTCAGATACTGGCCCTACTTGAGTCAGACTCGCCGACAGTATTCTGTGGAAGAGTCCGAATTATGGTGGTAATTTGACTCTAAGGGCTAGGAACACACTTTAAGCTTTCACTATTATTTATTCATGCGATGAGTGCAATTGCCTGTATTTATTTCTGCATGTTTATTTAATAGCTTTTTTAAATTCCAGTATTTACTTTCAGTATTGCTCACTTAATTTCCTTGGGAATACTTACTCTAGACTTGTCATCTGCCTTTTGTGATGGCTTGAGTGCATATCCTAGTACGAGCAGGGGCAATGACAAACTGTCAGAGTATCGTTGATCTGAGATTGCCTAATTCATACATTTGTATTATATATATATTTTGTTTCATTTTGGGTTTGGGGATTGTGAGATATTTTGAGATACCTTGTATATTTTGAGATTTCAGATGTATTTATGGTTATATATGGGTTTTCACATTAGGTGTATAGTTTATGTCACACATTTATAGTATCATTATCCGAGTAAATGTGGTAGTAAGGCTTCCGCTGTGTTAATTTGAGGATTTCAGGATGACTTAATATATAATTTGATTTCAATACAACTTAATCAGTAAATTAACAATTAATAAGATTTAAAAAGATAAAATGGAGGATATGATGGTGTTTGGAGTTCATACGCAGCGAAAATTTCAAAACAATTTTGAGAAAAACCCCAACAAGATCTGAATCTAATTCCATTAAAAACATTTAAACTATGAAAACTTAATCATACCTCAGTCGCAATGTACCTTTCTGAAGGTTAATCAATCTCTAAGGCGCTGCCAACGACGAACACCCTTTATCAGCAGTCCACATACGAACGGCGGCCGAGATTTGAAGTGTCAGTTTCGAGAGAATACCAAACCTTTTTGTTTCTCTCCAAAACGATCCAGAGCATATCAAAAACCCTAAGTCGTTTCTAAAATGAAAAAATAGAGTTTCAGCCTTTTAATCTTTCGTTTTTATGTATTCTAACTCAAATCGTCTATTTATACAACCCTTGTATATAAATGGTTAAGTAAATTACATATATACCCCTACTTAAAAAAGTATAAGTGTAATACACTACAAGGACGTTTCTGTCATGAATCTTATCATATAAAATTCGTTTTTCTGAACCATCTTAAAATCTCGCAAAACTATTCTTAATGTGCGACCTAATAGGCTCATACAACGTTAGCAGTGTACCAAAACACATTTTTGTATACACATCATAAGCGGCCTCTAGCAAGACATTATGACTATCCAAGTTGTACGAATATCAAATCGATACAACCTAATCAATAGTGTATATAACATCCTTTTGTCACACGATATCCTTTTGATCAAACATAAGGCATGGAATTGTCATCTAACATGTACAATCGTACTAGTCTCGATCTCTAGGTAGACTGAAAACATCCAAGTGACATTAATCAATATCAATTCACTTAGATTAGGCCTTTTAATAGTCTAACACATCGAGGGATCCACTAGATATCTCACTTTATATGAGAGGGACAAATTCTATCTCGATTATATAACTTCATCACATTGCTCACATAGTAACCAATCACAACCTTTATAATCGTCCGATTAAAAACAACGTTTAATAGTGTCAAATCACTATGTTCCTAATGTTGAAGTCTCTAGTAATCTCAAGTTAGAGGACTGAAAAATATACCTATCATGAGAAACAACTATGAATTAATCCATGTGATGTTCTCATAGCGGGTCGGTCTAGTACTTTATTCCCTAACAAGTACTCGTGATCTTGATTCGTATCCCTATACGTATAATCATCATATGATCATCAATCAAGGCTCACACTAGTCTTAATTCATTATAGTTCCCAGTATAATGATCGACTAGGGACATTTAGGATATTTCTGTAAATGTCATGGATCTTATTATAATGTAAACATGCAAATTAATTATAATAAACAGCAAATGAAATCCTCTATTTTATTAACTAAAAGTATTCATAAAGACAGTTAATGGATTGACCTAGGGCACATTCCCCAACATGATATAATCCAATGTAGAGCATAACTGTCACTGGTAAGACAGACTATAGGTCCGCATTGGCCCCCGTGGTGGCCTATTTGGAAAATGGGTTGTTACACTCTCCATCTCCACTGCCACTACTCCAGCACCGCCTAGCTCGGCCACTCTCTCTAGTGCCACCACCTCAACCTCTCGCCACCACTACAACTCGTCGATAATGTGATGTTTTTTTAGATTTAGGGTTCATTATTTTGGATTGATTTTGGGTTTTAAATTTTTTGTTGGTGTTGTTTTTAGGGGTGCACACGGATTGCACTAATCTACGGATCTGATCTAATTCAGAAAACTGCGGATCCAATTCGTTTATCACATCAACATATATACATATCTCATTATATGTACTATAGCATCTCAACGAGCATCAACTCAAACTATAAACTCTAAACTATATAGTATTTCAAAGACTTTGCTTGTTCTTACCTCTTTTATTACACTTCAAACATTTTTTGTGAGTTGTATGTTGTAATGTGCACTTTTTTGTGCTTTTGTTTGGGTATATGGAAGAGTTTGTGAATGACATTTTTATTTATATATGAACTTGTATTTTAAAGGTTCTTTTGATGACAAGTTTGTGAGAAATATGCTATATATAGATTTGCGGGATGTACATTATAAATTTGTTAATCATGATATGCATAATTTTTGTGATTCATTTGATTAAGTTTAATTTCATAAATCTTTTGCTAGGAAAACGTCAACAATCCATGGAACTTGATCCAATCTAGTCCGCATTTTGCAAATTGGATTGAGTTAGATTAATAAAATATTTGGACTGGACTAGACTACAATTTTTCAATCCGCAATAATTGGATTGGATTGCGGATTGACCCTAATTGGACTAGATCCAATCCGTGTACACCCCTAGTTATTTTTTATTAATGTTTTTTTGTGTTGGTGTCATCATTCGGCTCGCCCCGACGCCGACGCTCACCGGTGTTGCCCTCCACCATGACCATCTCTCTGAGATTAGGCTTTTTTTATAAGTTTTTTATTTACTTATGTTGGATTTTTAAAAAAAAATATGTTGTGAACCTTAAAAAATTGATATTTAATAAACTGTTTTTATATCTAAAAAAATTAAAACAGTTGGGTTTCGGTTTCCAAAAAAAAACCAGTTGGGTTTTAATATATTTTTCTATATTATTTTTTTGTTGATTTAATTAGTTTGTTATTTTATTTGTTTTTTTTTTTTGGGTAGCAACTTATTTGTAGTTTTTTTATTGAAAAGGAGGCATACTTGCCTAGTTACAAATGACACATCCTAGGGAGTGACACTCCCCTTACTTCATCTCTAATAATAGAAGTCAGGCTAGATGGGCAGTTGAAGATGGTATTGAGAACATCCCTCCATAAGACCCAAATACCGCCTGAGTAGCTAAGAGCCTCAATCTGATGTGAGCGATCGAATTTTAGCAGTTTAATAAGATTGTCTGCTTGAGGTCCACTGATCCTAGTTTCAGTAAGTACAAGATTTTTTATATTGTGGATGGAAATCAATGACTTCAGATACCTAGCAAAACTTTTTTTTGCCGCTCCTTGACAGTTCTAAATAATTGTTAGTATCAACATAAAGAAACTAAACAGAGGGAAGGAAATACCTAAGGAAAAGAAATCAGAGCTCCCTCGAAGGGAGCGAGCTCGGCAGAGAAGCCTCAGGAGAAGTAAGTTGTGGTGTGAGAGGCAGTCCGGGTTCCTCATATCTAGTGTAAGGAGAGATGTTTTGCTTGCCCTTGTTTCCCGCTCTCCTGATTTTAAGGTACCCACGCAGATTGATTTGATGAGATTTATCTGGGGGCGTCCTGGTGTACCTAGGCTGCTCACCGAAGAGAAGCTATCACCACCACCGACAAAAACACCACCATTTTCATTATTGAAAAACACCACTGTATGGAGATTTGAGTCAAGAGTGCATTCAAGTTGGGGATTGGCTGGGGCCATGATCACCATTGCCTCCTCCACAGAGACAGTAGGGTTAGTAGCAAGGGGTGTCGATTGAGAATCGCAAACTGGGGAGGGAGTCGAAACATTATTAATAGGATCAACCGTGGGCATATTTTTAACTTTATAAGTTTTTGGAAGGTCCAGTTTTGCATGAGGTTTCTTGGGTTTTGCCTGGTCAGGCCCACTTGCTAAGCTTCCTTTCATTTGAAAACTAATTGGAGTTGACTTCCAAGGCTCCTCTTTATTGCCAATTAAATGACTTTTTTTGATAAAATTAAATGACTTTCTTTTTTATTGCCAATTAAATGACTTTCCTTTTTATTGCCAATTAAATGAATTTCCTTATCATGTAAGGTCAACACATCAAAGCGAGATCCATTGCGAGAAATAGGGGTAGATTTGGCTGCAGTGAGATCATTCTAATCCCGCAGTTTAGCTTTGACTTTCCTAATTGGGTGCGATGTGTGGATCCATAGAGCCGTCGCATCTTCTGTTGCCGTAGCAAAGAGTTTAGGAGCCGACGGTGGTGGCGTCGCTGCTGGAGGTGGTGCAGAGGAGGAGCTCGCTATCATAGTTGTAATAGATGCCATTGCAGGTAGTTCCAAGCTTTTATGGGATGAGGGACATACACTACTAACATGACCATATAGAGCACATTTGTAACAAAATTAAGGAAAGGCATTCATATTCCATATGCAGAGAGTACCATCAATGTACATTTGCCATGCTAGAGGTTCCCGCAGGTTGAGCTTGATGGCTACTCTTGCGAACATGTGCTCTTTCCGAACCAATAGTATTGTAACCTATCTTGATAAATTCTCCAACTTGACTCACAATCTATTTCAGAATATTGCTCTTATAATAATGCCATGGGAGGCCAGGAAAGTCGAACCTAAGCTGCGATAGAAGAGATATTAACTTATTTGGTATTGAAATTAATTGTATAAGGTTGCACTAGGACGTAATGGCACATGATGTTCCATGGACCCCTAAGAGTGTCGTGTGATAGGCACTGGTTCTCTCAAAATGCACCATAAAATATTCATTTTCAGCATTAATGATTTTGCTATTTCCCAGCGCACTCCACATAGATTGGATTCTTGTTACCATAGTGTGAAAACCCAAAGTTTTCCCTAGGAGTTTAATCATCACCGTATTACCCATTGCAAGTGCCATTTCCTTTTGCACCCTATTTGAGAATGTAATCGAAACAAGATTATTTTTGGTTCCCACTGTAAGATCCTCAGGTCCTACTACAATCTCCTTCTACTTGTTGACTTCCTTATGCATCGTGCAATCATTATTGATAACATTGTCGTCCACCAAAGTAGCTCGGAATGATTTCGTCAATCCCTTGTCACCAGCGTTTTCAGAGTCGCCATCTTGACGATTTTTGGCTTTCTTTGTGGATCTTTCTTGTTCATCTAGCGAAGCTAGAGGAGGAGGTTTCGCTAGGCCAACCGAACTTTTGACCTCCATTTTATATCTCAAACTAATAAAACAACCTCAACTTATTTGTAGTTTTTGATGTCGGTTGTTACTAACTTAATAATTAATTAAGCATTATGTTTTATAAAGTTATTTTTTTATAATTTTTTTATAATTATTTGTTAATATAAAATTGTTTTTAAATGTTTAAAACATTTTTTTAATATAGATCTAGAACTGTTTATTCAAAAACAGTACAATTTTTTTAAGAAAATAATTTTTTTCTAGATTTTGCGACGGATTAGCGATGGGGTCCCGTCGCTAATCCCGTTTGCTACGTCACTACTAGTGCGTGGACTGGTCAATCCAGTCCCAGATTAGCGACAGTGCCACCCCATCGTTAACTCAGTTTGGCGACGGAAAAACACCCAATTAGTGATGGATTGGCCAGTCGCTAATTGGGCATTTTTTTGTAGTGATTGGAGGCCTCTTGGGCATAATTGATGGGAACAAACACTAATTAAGCATCAGAAGACAACCCTGATAAAAGAGATAAATGACTTTCTAAAAGGGAAAACAACATGCAACAACTAAAAACTACTAAAAAAGGAACTTACTCCTAAGTTGAAAATTTGCAAATAGGAGCCATTACAACCGCACGCAGGCGAGCACTAAATCTAACAAACAACAAAAACACTAAGGTCATGACTGAAATAAAAGATTAATCGAACGTGTCGCTCCAAAAAAGTCACCACCGAAATATTGCTATCATTGATTGCTTCCTGCCACAGACGGTTCGCTGCCACTAGGTATTTGCATTTGTTTTCTTATTTCTTTCACCAAATGCAGATGACCCAAACCTTAACTTGTTGCTTCCTTCATCTAGATTCTAGACCAAGCCCTAGGAAAGAAAGAGCTATCGATAGGGACTACACTGGAGACCCACAACAACCCCAACACCAAACAGGAGTGTTGTTAAAAAAGGTGGAGAAAAAAATGAAAAAAAGAAAGAACAATGGAGAAGGGCAGATCAGGAGGCGGGATAAAAGGGCTTTTGGAGTTATAGTGAGGTGAAAGGAGGAAAGGTGAGATGGAGGAGGTTGATGGAGTTGAGAAGTCATATTGAAGATAACAAATTGAATGTTAAGGTATATATGTGGGTATTAGGTCTTAAAATGAATGTTAAGGTATATATATGTGGGTATTAGGTCTTGGCCCACTTAGCCCGTGTTTGACATGTTTATCTTTAACTATTACCTACCTTAAAAAGGAAGAGGGGACAGAAGAAACGAAAAAGGGACAGATGGATGGATGAGGATCGACAACAAGGCAAGGTGTCGCCGACCCCCAAAGCATATTTGGTTTTTGTCTCTCGTGACGCTAGGTTTTTGCAGAGGCGTGAATTTTTTTTCAAGTTAGATATATTTTTTTTGGCACAACCTCCCCTAAAACCTTACTTTTTAGCAAATGATGCCTCCACCATCTCACCCGAGATGCTTTGGCAAAGTAAGTTAGATATTTAAGAAAAAACTTAAAATTTTCAAGATAAGTGTCAACTTGAGAAGTGCACTTTCCCCCTGCCAAACAGCTTATTTGCTTTACCTCTTCGCTAATTCTGAACTCAATTAACGACACATTATGTTACTTACATATTTAGTAAACCAGTAGCATAAAGAGAAAACACACAAAATGAAAAATAGCAAGACAAAACATTAATGACAAGATTGATTGCAACAGAGAAATTGTAAAAAAAAAAAGATCAGGATGAGAGTTTTTTTTTTTTTTTTTTTTTTTTTTTTTTTTTTTTTTTTTTTTTTACCAAAGATCACGATGAGAGTTACTTAGATCTCCAAAAGTTGAAAAAAATTAGAGTTTTTTTTAAATAAAAATAAAAATAGAAAACATTAGAGAAAAAGATCGAGAGACTGAAACAATAAAACCTGCTTGAAAATGATAATCTTACACACTTTGAGCGCACACTTTGTCTTTTAGCCCATATATGGCTATTTCTTGTCTCCCAAGGTTTGGGCTCACATCTAACAAAACATTATAAATGAACTAAAAGACAAAGTGTGCGTCCCAAGTGTGCACCCAAAGTGAGTCATTTTATCATTTTCCTTAAATAATTGACGGCTCATGTTTAGTAAAGATTGGTGAGCAAATAGTTTTCACTATAAGAATAAATATTTTTTATAATATTTAACAATACTATTGAAAAATATGTTTTTTTTTTAGAAAAATTTACTTTATTACCAATCATTTGCTAGTAAATTCACAAGAAACGAGAGTATAAAACACGACAAAGAACTAGCTTTTTGTGCCACAGTATAAGATACTAATATTTTTTAAAAATAACCTTCACTCATGAAGTGAAGCGACATCGCAATTTTATGAGTGTATTCAATTTGAACTTAAATGAATTTTATAATTTTTTTAAGTGACTAATTTTTGTTGAATTTATAGACTTTTCTTGTCTTTTAGAATTATTACTGATTTTTATTCTAAACTTTTAAATATTTTTATTTTAAATTATTTTATTGGCATTAATAGACTCTTAAGATTGTGACCGACTTTCATGGAATTCAAAAAAGTTTCTTTCATGGAAATTTGACTTTTTCTATAACTTTATAAACTTTAAAACATTTGTATCTCTCCTTTTTTTTCATCTTGAAAAATTTGAAATACACAAATAGACTTGACAAAGGTAAATTGCTCGGGTATAAATTTAATTACTTCCCTCAATTACTATTCTCTTGTCTCTTTTGCTCTTGAAGTAAAATTTGGTGCTCCTCCAAATCTTCATTATTGCTGAACATTCACATCTTAGATAACATGTTTATCGCACTTTCAATATCCATCACAAGCAACTCGAACAATAAAGAGATAATTTGCAACGAATTAAACTTTTGAAACTACAAGAGCATCAAAAGTTTTTTGGTAGTTATATAAATCAATTCATTGCAAATATTTATCTTTTTATGAATTATAATAATGTATCATAATTGAATACGTTTCTTATATTTTAAAGTCAATGATATATTATTATGTATTAATTTTAGATTAATTAATTCTTAACATATATAAATATATATATACCATAAAAATACACATGTCATGAGAACATCATCTACAACTATTAAATTTAAATCCAATACATTAATCGATGAGTCATAAATGCACAAAACATTTAATGCACAACACATGTTGAGAGATTCCCATGACATAAATATATATTTGGATTTCATTATAGAATTTCTCATATATGATTAAACAACATTTGTTTATATTTTTTGTTTTTCAAAACATTTGTTTATATTGAATTAGAAATTTTCTTTTAGTAATTATTATAATATTTTGGTATTTTTGTTGACAATTAAGCCACATCTAGATTATTTAGTCAAAAAAAGATTTTAGTCTCCTTAGTAAATACATTTGTTCCCAACTCAATCCTATGAGTTGAACTTACCTGTAATAAACTTTATACAATCAAAATAAATATAAATATAAAGTAGAAATGAGGAATAAACAAGTTACAAATATATGAACTAGATGTCGGGCACTATGCTTGAAGTACTTCTTGAGTTGTAGGATTTAATTGTATGTTCCTATACAAGGTTGCTGCATAGATAATTTGATGTTTTAAATTTGAAAATAAATTAAACAAAAAGGAGAAGCATTAACAAATATCCCCTAAGATTTTTCCTAAAACTTAAAGGGGATATTTACACACCAATTTTCCCTTGCATTTTTTCTATTTTTGTATGGGCTACTTGTATTTTTCCTATTTTTACTCTTTTATGTTTTTACCAATTTTACAGTTTTTACAACACATCTAATTTTAGGCCCACGTGGCAGTTATCCACTGCTGGTGCATCAAAGTATGGTGTCCGCAAACAAATCTCTGATGACCCGCGAGCCTCACCTCGTATAAAAACAACTCTTCGACAAAATTGCCGAGCATCCCTTCTTATTTGCTCTGGATTTAGGGTTTTTGCATTCGTTATCATCGTCGTCTCTCTCTCGTTCACGCAATCCACACTGTGATTGATGAACGATTGAATCCCTAATTCTTCGTCTTCGGAGCACAATTTCGGAAAGGTAAAGCGATTGTCTTCGATTGAAACAATTTTGGGGTTTCGGAATGTTGAAAAGATAGTATTTTGGTTATGGTGAGGTTTTTCATGAGCTTTTAGGGTTTGGTTTTTTGTAAATCGTTTGATTTTGTCTGGAATGGTTGACGCTAGAGATTCTTGGTTTTGGAGATTGAATTGAATCATTGATTTGTGGAGGAATTGTTGATTGAACTGGTACGCATCCAATTTATGTTAACAAGGATTTCTGGAATCATCTATGGTCGTTTTAAGATTGCATTAGCATCAAAGCGAGAAACTTTTATGTGGCCAAGTTTGCATTTTGAAATTGATGCACACAACATTGATTGAAAAGAGAAAACTTTTCGGCGAGATTGGGAGTGGGAAAGGGGAAGGAATCAATCTGTGATACCTGTGATTTGTAAACACGGTCGCGCATTAACTGAAAGGGGAAAAACCTAATTTTGTTTACATTTTATAGTTGTAATGTCTGTCTTCTTGTTTGGAATTACATATCTTTCTTTCTAATTGCTTGGTTTAATGTAGGTCTTATTTATTCTTCACAAGGAGGACATGTATTCTTCACGGGGAGGTAATCCCTATGGGCAACAGTCCTACGCACCGCAGCCTTACGTGCAAAATGTAAGTATATATATTGTAAAAAGTGGCTGACCCATTTATTTTACATCTTGTGAGACAAGTCTAGGTTTCTTCTGTAATCGAGAGTTTAGCGATGGAAATTATTATCGTTGTTTTTGTTATTTAGTTATTTATTTCTGACTTTATATGGTCTCTATGTAGGCTGGATCTGTTTATTCTGGAATCGGCGGAGCAGATGGAGGTTCCCAACTTCCGGTGTCCTCTCGACATGTCGCTATGCTAAGTGGTTCTCAAGAAGCAGAAATTGGTGCATATAGGACAGCAGCTCAGTTTGGGGCACAATATGGTTCTGTATATGGCTCGTCTGCGTTGAGCAACACTCAACAGGTTGTACTATTGTGTGCATGATTCTCCTATGCTGACCAGAATACTCGTTTTTTTTTGCTTGATTTGGCAAATGCACTGCCTCAGTCTACTCTTTTCATTGTTTTTTCTGTACTTCTTTAGGCTTTAGGTTATCAAAATGATACTTGATTTTGGTGATTGAAGAGTGACAACATTGTCGTTACCCGTGAAACTTCTGTCCTTGTGTTCCTAATAGGCCAAGTGGCCATAAACAAGATCTAGACAAATATATTGGTCACACTTTTTTTTAGGTTTAGGGCAAACATTCATTGAAAACTTAACTGTTTATTCATCTTATGAGGGAACATTAAGTTATTGATGGACATCTTAGCCAGCTAACAACATTCCATGAGCGCTCCCCGCCTATGCTGAAGTTGTTGGTTTTGGGATTCTTGGTTGGATTTGTTAATGGGTCTTGTGGAGATGATCATTGAACACAAGATTCTATATAGTTAACAGTAATGAAAGAATTATTAACTTTACATCCAGATATCAACTTTGTATCTGTACTGTAGATTTTGTAACACTTAATGATCTTGGAACATGCTTCTGCAGATTGCTGCATTGAGTGGCAAGGCTGCAGGTTCATCATCCCTTCAAAGTCGTGCTGGGTATGCCTCAACCATGGCTGAGTCCCCAAAGTTCGCATCCAGTGACTATCTATCATCAAGCCATGGGTATAGTCAGAAAGATGATCAGTTTCCTGGAAAAATTGCTGACTATTCTTCAATAGACAGGAGGAACTATGGAGAGCCACAAAGTGGCTATATTGGGAGGGAATTGCAAAGTGATTCAGCTAGACGGTATGCTGATTCACTTGGTATTTCCCATCAACATCAGGTGCATTTTCATTTTATAAGTTCAATGCTATATATAGATGTTGAATGATATGACACATTCTTTTTGCCCTCTCTTTACTTTCAAATCATAACCTACCTCCATTTTTTTTTTTTCCATATGAGGCAGTCTGACCGGTATGATCAAATTGATCAGGTAACTTTCTTAACTTGTTGTATGTGTTTGCAGTTTGTCACAGACGAGCCTTCTAATTCCTTGCATTTTTCTTTGGTAAAATTGTCCAGGCAGCATTGCTTAGACAACAACAATTACTGCAGTCTGCAGCTCTTGATGGGAGTTCTAGGTAATTTTTATTGACTGCTTTTCTTAGAGCATTTTCTTTGTCAAATCTAGCGGAATGCTTTGTGTGGCTTGTTGCATTTTTCTTTGATTGACTCCCTTTTGCGAAAGGAATAGCATATGCTCAATCTTGATCAAGACACTCCTTTGTCATGGCGATCTCCTTGGTCCTGTTCACAGTTATATGAAATATTGTATTCCTTGCTACACTGAGTAGTATTCACATTTCTGGCAGACAAGCTGAATACCTTGCAGCAAGGGGTGCTCCTATTCGCCATGCTACGCAAGATCTTACTGCTTATGGTGGAAGAATGGATGCTGATCCTCGCAGTTTGTCCACAGTGTCTGGTCCTTCCTATGGTGGACAACATCAATCTTCCATCCTAGGGGCAGCACCCCGAAGAAATGTCGATGAACTCATGTATTCACAAGGGTCAGCCACTGGAGGCTATGGGGTAAGCTTGCCTCCTGGGAGGGACTATGTTTCTGGAAAAGGACTTCGTGGCGCAGCGCTGGAATCTGACTATCAAAGTAGCCTTTTGTCGCGTAGTGCACTTCCTAGTGTTGCTGGAGCCAGGATTGATGAACGAAAAGATGATAGAGCTGGGTTTCGCCGGGATCATGAGACAAGGGAGGATGAGCGACGTAGGGAGCATGTACGTGAGAGAGAGAAAGAGCGTGAAAGGGAGAGGGAGAAGGAACGGGAAAGAGAAAGGGAACGAGTACGTGAAAGAGAAAGAATTCTGGAGCGTCGTCTCAAGGAGCGGGAAAGAGAAAGAGAGAGGGAAAGAGAGCGCGAACGGGATCGCAAACGCGTGCAAGAAATTAAGCGTGAACGAACTCCGCCAAGAATTTCAAAAGACCGTCATGCAACGTCTTTGATAAGGGAAGAGAAAACTTTACAGCGAGATTCCCCCCGTCAAGAGGCTTTACATAGGTGGATCTTGATTTTGTTTTCTTTTTGTTGGTTGCGCCCTATAGTTTTGAATGGATTCCTCCTTCAGATGTGGTGAACTCTTAACTAACTGTGTGCTCTGTTATGCTGAAGGCGATTCTCACCTCTTAGAGAAAAAAGAAGAGAATATATCTGCAAGGTAAAATCATATGTGAACTAAGTTATTCATTGATGATGGGACTTTGTCGAGCTACTTTGGAGCTTAATCCTTGTTCGAGCTATGCACTGCTTCTTTTCTTGTACATGGGCTTCACCCTTGAGCTCTATAGGGTCATTTCTAGCTTTTTCTCATCATTTCCATCTGGGGATCTCTTTGGTCATTCTTTCCTTGTTTGCTTTGTTCATTTGAGATATTGATCTTTCATCTTCTCATGGCTTGGAATTTTCTGGTTCTGATATTTCTTTTAGTTCTGGTGCTAATGAGCATTTTTCCACATTAATCCTTTGGCTATCTCTAGATTATTGTGAATTACACACCTTATACACTCCATTTGTTTTTGGATTTGGGGCTTCTCTTTCCTTGGATTTGCTGGCACATTGTGAGTGGCCAGGACCCTAAATCCTCCATTCCTGCTCTCTATGGTTCTTTAGAGCTATATCAATTGACATGGGAAGGGATTACTTCATGTCTTATTGTCTCCCATTACCTTCATCTTTTACTCGTTTGTTCCCATTGTCTTTTCAATTAGCATCCATTCTTCATGCCATGTTAGTTTTTTCCCTTAGATTTGTGCTGTCTCATACCAGAAGGAGAAGTGCGATGGTAATGCTCAAGCATTTGATAGTGGAACCATACTTAATTTTTAGCCGTTTTGATAATGTTACTCTCTTTGAGATAATTTATCTTCATGGCTGTTGCTGCAGTTTATTTTGCCCCTTGGAAATTGAACTACTTGGCACTTTTTGTAATTTGTTTAGTATTGTTTCAGGTTTACCCTTCATGCTTGGTAGAAGTTGAGAGGGACTATTTATCTATTAGCAAACGATATCCAAGATTATTTATTTCTCCTGAGTTCTCTAAGGTATTTCTATAGTTCTTGTGCTTGCGAAGAATGGAAGACATTTTGATGTGTCTTCATCTTGAGGATAATTCTATGTTTTTTTTTTTCCACAGGTTGTTGTTCACTGGCCAAATGGGAATGTGAAACTATCTTACCATACTCCTGTGAGGTAAGGCTAATTCATTTTCCTTTATTAAGCAACCTTGGTCATCTTTCATTTCATTTGCTATGCTCACTCTGTTCTCTCATTCAAATTCATTTTGTATTTCTTTCCCTTTTTCCCTTTTCTTTCTGCCTCTCTGATTGTTTGACAAAGCTTTATTTATTTTGGTGCGACAGTTTCGAGCATGGCTATGTTGAGATAGAGAGCAAATCTGAGCGGAAGACACCATATTTTGAGTCTTTGGCTCATGAATCTGAGAAACCTCAATGTGGAACTACAGTGTGGAATGCAAAGGTAAATAGTAAAGTAAAAATTAATCGGCTATTGTCATTATTCTATTTTATTTTGTATCAAAGAAGACATTGCTGGATCTAGCATGGGAATGCATGTTGTTTAAATGCATAAAAGTCTGATTTCTTAATGTGGTTCATTTTACTGCTATTTTTTTTTTTTTATCAAAATCCTCCCTCATGTATATCATAATTCTGTTACAACTTAGTGTTTTCAAGGGTGTTATTGATTAAAGTGAGTTCTTTTTTTTTTTTGAAAACATTAAAGTGAGTTCTTAGTTTTTCGGTTATTCTGATTGACTCTGCCTTGTAATAAGTTGACTTGTCATACAACTAACCCTAGAATATGAATTTATTCTCAGCATATGTTTTGTGTCCCGCCTTTTCAGGTGATCCTGATGAGTGGAATCAGTAGGGAAGCACTGGAAGATCTATCCTCTGATAAAAGTTTTGGTGATCGCATACCTCATATTAATAATGTGCTGAGGTTTGCTATTCTTAGGAAGGATCGCTCTTTTATGGCGATTGGAGGCCCATGGAATGTTTCCGATGGTGGGGATCCATCAGTTGATGATTCTTCCTTGATTCGAACTGCTCTTAGGTCTGTGCTGCAATCTGTATTCTATTTCATCAAATTCTAAGTGGTGTGGAATTTTCTGTCATTTTAAGCCTGAAAAGGAGAAACTAATTTGCCCAACTATTCGTAAAAATTTCCACTCTGCAGACATACTGACAGTTTGACTCAGCTTCAACTACATGCCTGCCAGCACTGGAATCGTTTCATGGAGGTAGTCATTTTCTCACTTGATAATCTTGGTGCTTTATGGTTCAGCTGGCGTTGATGTTGATTTTTTATTATTTATTTAATTATTGCTTTCATAGAAAAATTCTGTGCTTTATGTTTTTTGCTTTCAATCGTCTATAGCACCAACTTGTAACCGCCAGCAGGGTGAGCTGCTAAATAAGAACTAACCAATATGAACAAAGAAAAAGAAATTCTGATATAACTAAAGTTTCAATATTGATTTGAAGTTTTTTGAATATTTTGAAGTGACTGATATGTTTAAACGGAAACCGTCGTCTTTTCTTTGTCATTTGTTCTTTTCATTTAAAAAATCTAATGATTTTTGTCATTTTTCTGAATTATCTTCATTTTTGGCTTTTAGGACATCCTACTTAATTATTTTCCTAATGTCCCATTTTCCATCTTTTTACTTGAATTTATTTGCTAATTCTATTGTATATGTAGGCATATATTCCCATCCTAGCAATTTTCTGGGTTACCTTCGATTTTGGCATTTACAATGTCCAACTAAATTATTTTCTTGATATCCCTTTTTGCATCTTGTTACTACAATCTCTTTTCCCATCCTTATGTTAGATTGCTGTTCTATACGTAGGCCAAGTAACAACTGCTAAAATATTTTCAATTTTTCATGGTTTATTAGCTCTATGATATTGTCCAACAATCTCTTTTTGCCAATGAAGATGAGTTTGGTTCTAAGATTGCAGCTCTTTTTTTAGGTTCTTAGTTTCTTAATACTTCTCATCTTCAGTTTTCTCCTTTTTTGATGAGACCGGATGTGAATTTTACAGTCTCCCTTTCTAATCCCGCAATTTCAGCCTTGCATTTCTCTTTTTCACTGCCAACTTCATTTACAAGTTGTCTTAATTTTAATTATGTTCTCCAATGTTCATTTTGCACACATTCTTGTATTATTTTATATTCTACTTAGTACTTTTATGTTCATCGTAGTTGATTTATTTGTTGTTCTCTTATGAGCCTTATCAAAGCTTTTCTTAGTGTTAGCTTGTCACTGTGAAGTGGAGATGACCAACCATGTGGATGACTCACTGGTTTGGTATGGGGTTACTTAGGGTAAGAGGTCGAGTGTTTGAGCCTCGTAATGGGCAAGTTGTAGTTTCTTCCTTATCAAAAAAAAAAAAAAAAAAAAAAAAAAAAACATTTTAGTGAAGATGCAGCCTATTGCTCTTACAACTTGGCCTAAATTTATTTTCACCAGTATTTGTTCATGTTTTGTTTTTTATTCAAGTTACATCTCTGTCATGTACTTCATGTCATTGCAGTACTTAAATCTTTCATCTGTGTTAACTTATCTTATCTAAGAAGGCATGTTGTTAGCTTATCATGCCAAAAAGGAGATGTAGCCGTGTCGCCAAACAAAAAAATTATTTGACCCATTCTTCACTAATGGGTTAAGAGTTTTTGCTCTTCCATCTTTAGAGAAAGGGCCAATTGTGCTTGGAAAATCTAAGATATCGTCAGAGTTATGGGGTTATCTGTTGCTTTGAAGTTTCACACTTGTATACATCATTGATTTGTTTGATATATTCACTGTAAGTTGAGAGGTTGTAGGTAGAGAGGGCATATGTAAAACAAATCCAATAATAACCGTACTGTCTTCCCCCTAAACGTTCCTCTTTACAGTGGTATATTTCATAATAGAATAATAGAGTAATATAATAAAAGAGAGTGAATGACTAGGAAAAAACTATTTGTTACCTAAGAGGACATGGTTTTACCTTTGTATTGGGCTTTTCATTGTGGTTCATGAATGTTATTGGCTCTCCTTGCTTGTAACTTCTCTGTCTTGTTTAATATTCGTGGTTTATACTATGTAAAAACTCTAGGGAAGTTGAGAAGACAACTACTTTATGTGCAGACACAAAGTTGGGCGTTTCACACACTATGATACTATCCATATTCTAAACTATCTTCTAATAGTACTTTAAACGAATTTTCCATGTAAGTAAGGGTGTTCAAATGTTGGTTGGATTGAGTATGAGCTTATTTTAATTGTCTTAAGGATGGTTACAATTTGTTCAATGCTATAAAAACCCAATTCACTAACTTCTAGTTGGATGGGTTTCTGTTACTCAAATCATGATCTGTAAAATTTTTGTGGGACGCCAATTTGCTTGTTATATGAACTTCCACTACTACAACACCCATATTTCATACCGGTGTCCGTGTCTTGTCGTGTTGTGTTGTGTTGACACTGGCACTTGAGCCAAAATTTCCAAGTCTACATATCAGAGGAAGGCAACGGAGTACAAAAATTTTTGTTTCATGTTTGTTCTTTTTTTTTGTTTTTTTGTCATTACAATTATATAGGTGAGGATAAGTGGGAAATTCTCTTGCCAATTTGCATATGCAAACCTGGAAACTGTTAAGAGTGTTGATCTTGTCTCTGTTTCTATTTCTGTCTTTTAAAATTGAAACTGCTTTCATTATCCAATGTTGGCAAGCTTTGGGACCACTTGTTTGAGCCTAGCTTATACATCAAGAAGCAGTTCTTGGGTGTCCTTTTATCTGTTTGAAGTGGTGTTTGAGTTACGATATATAAATTTTTCCTTTGGTTCTTCATTTAAGCTTGGTTGTTGGACTGGTGATGGATCTTTGGATCTTTTTATTTTGTGCAGATACATTATGATAGAGTTGGCAAAGATGGGTTGTTCAGTCATAAAGAGATCACTGTATTGTTTGTTCCTGATTTGTCACAATGTCTTCCATCATTGGACACCTGGCGGCAGCAGTGGTTGGCACACAAGAAGTCTTTGCTTGCTAGAGATAAACGTCTTTCTATGCAAAAGGAGAAGGTTCTTGCCATATTCTATCTCATAAATGTCCTTTGCACAATTAATTTCGTTCTTTGGGGCTTTAGATATAGTTCTAGTGCTTGCTAAATTGGTGCTCTCTTTTTTTTCTTCAGAAATCTGGTGAGAAAGAGGAGGCTGTGAAAGGTAATATTTAGCACTTTAAATTGGTTGGTTGCTTTTATAAGCATGTTGCCTTCATATTTAAGAATTGAGCTCATGTGAATTTCCTTTATTTATTTGGATAGGAGATGAAATTCATTCGAAATCAGTTAAGCATCCCGATTTCCAGAAAAATGTTAAAGAGGAAGAGAAGCAGGTCAAGCAAGTGAAGCAGGAGAAGAAAGAATCTCAAAGCTCGCCCTCTGAACAGAAAGCTGAAGGTAGAGAAGCAGATAATGCTGGTAGGAGTGAAGTAAAGGACATTGTGACTGATACACCGAAGAACAAAGATGAGGGGGTTTTACTCGGGGATAGTGAAAATGTTGAGAGCAAAGAAAATGAAACTGCTGCTGCGTCTGGGCCTCAAAAGACTAAAAGGAAAAGAATTGTTAAGAAGGTCGTGAAACAGAAGGTGGTTGATAAGAAAACTGATGGTGAAGATACAATTAACAATGTACAACAAGATGGGTCCTCTGCAGATCCTGCCAGTGTGAAAACTTCTGTGAAAAAGAAAATTGTGAAGAAGGTACCTGCTAAGACACAAGCTAAAAGTAAAAAGGTTGGTGAAAGCCAAACTGAGGGGAAAACGGGGAATAATCAAGAAGATAAACCACAGGATAACTCCATCCACGTAGCTAGTGCTAAAGTAAGCGGAAAGAAAAAAATCATTAAAAAGGTAGCAAAAAAGAAAGTGTCAAATGTGGTAGATGATGTTGCAAGTGCCAAAAATGATAACGAGAATAATACCGCACGCAAAGGGGGTGAATCAGAACAAAAGAAGGAAGAATCAGCAGATGCACAAAAAGCGGTGGAGCAAGGTGATGGCGCAAGTAAAAGTTCTATGAAACCAACCGAGTCCGAGAAGAAAGATCATGTTTGTAGCTTGGTTGATAGAGATGGTAAAGTTGGTAAAAGTCAAGGGAAGGGAGGCGAAAGAAAGAACTCTGGGACTGATGCTATCAAGGGTAAAGGCAATAAGGAAAAGAATCATGACGGCAAGAAGGATAAGGAAAAAGATGAGAAAGAAAAAAAGGGCAAGGACAAGAAGGACGGGCCAAGAAACAAATCGAGCAAGGAGGTGATAGAAAAAGTGAAGCCAGAGGAACCACCAAAACACTCTGGTTTGATTCTACAAACAGAATGGACAGAGTCTAAAGTGGGTTTAGTGTTTGTTATATTTCATTTCAGTGTGCCAATAAATGTTTTAAAGACACTATCTTATATGGATTTTTTCCTTTCAGCTGCGTTCGATGACACTGTCTTTGGATTCGCTCTTGGACTACAGTGACAAGGATATTGAAGAGTCAACTTTTGAGGTCTCTTTCTCCTCTCTTTTAGTTCCTCTACTTTTCAGATCATTAGCATCTCTCTTATTTTGAAAGTTTTGCTTTATTTGTTGTCTCGTACCCATCTTATTGCTGTATCATTAAATGTGTTATATTTCTATACAATTTTTTTTCCCAGGATCTGACTGTAAATTGTTTCCAGTTGTCACTGTTTGCAGAATCTCTTAATGAAATGCTTCAGTATCAAATGGGTTGTCGCCTTTTGGCATTCTTACAGGTTTAGATCTAATTGTTCATATTGGTTCCAGATTTATTCAAAAGTTTCGCGTTTGGCATCCTTTGTTTAATTGTTTGTGCCTTCCTTTAGAAGCTGTGCTTTCATTCTGTGAGCAAGCGAAATCAACGTAAAAGGCAGCGCGATGAAAATCTTGCAAAGGAAGTTGATGAGGAGAAGATGAAGCGCACAAAGATTGCTGATGAAGTTCCTGCACAACATGAACCTGCTAAACGAGAGAAAGGGGATGGTGCCAGTGCAGCAGAACATGATGTTAAAGCAGAGAAGGGAGACGGTGCCAGTGCAGCAGAACATGAATTTGTTATATCAGAGGAGGATGGTGCCAGTGCAGCAGAACATAAATCTGCTAAATCAGAGAAGGGTGATGGTGCCAGTGCTGATCATCTCGAACCTACATCTAAGGAATCAGCAGATGAGGTTGATGATTCCAAGATTGATGATGAGATGGATGATTATGATCCCGAGGAAGATGTAGATGAGGATGAGGATGAGGACGAGGGGATGGATGATGCCAACCGTCAGAATGATGCATCTATGGAGGTGCGTACATATTTATTATTATTTTCTCAAATGCTAGGAACTCATGATTTCTTTTTTCTTTTGCACTTGCCAGTTATATTTTTCTTTTTGTTGAATAGCCTGTCAGTCTGATGCATGTGTCGAGGCTTTGTGGCTAAATCTTGGGTAAACTGCAAATTGTCCATTGAGATTTACCCTAATATGTTCTATTCTACGATGTTTTCTCATCTCTCAAAATGCATGTATTTGAAAATTTCACAATCAAATAACAGTAAGAAGTAGGTTATATTACAATTATGTTGACGGGTTCCCCTTAATACAGTGCTAGTCTTTGTTCTGGAGTTCACATGCTTGCATATTCCTGGTCTAGGCCTGCGACTTCTTCGGTTCTTCCTGGTCCTGTTACTTCTCGTCTCTCCCCTTAGTTCTTTCTCAGTTGTATTTTCTGTGTGAACTATTACTATTATACGGGTTTTCTGAAGGACTGAGCAGATGAGTTTGGTAATGGATATGATTTACTTGGAAATTCGTTCATTGTATAAGTTGTTTCTTTAAATATTGCACATTATTTCAGAGTTTAGACAGCTTGTACAAAATAGATTTCATTTTGATTTACAAATAAAAGAAAGCTTGAACTTCTCTGTGGGTGATCTCTCTTGCTTTAGTGTGGTCCATTCGGGAAATGAGGAATAGTATGTTGGTTAGGAAATAGCTGTTTATCCTTGCCAAATGTAGGAACTCCAACACATATATAATCATGCCATGGGAACCTCTTTAAATGTGTTTTGCATTTATGACTCATGTATTGTTCTATGATAGTAGTATTTTTTTCCTTTTTTTGATATGAAAGAAACAACTTTGCACCTACCAAGATTTGAACCCATGATCTCTTACTTCCAAATTCCATACCAAACCATTGGGCCACCCAATTGGTTGGTTATGGTAGTAGTATTATATATATATGGGGAGCGATTATTAGCACCCCTGTACCTTATATCAGCTCCCAATTAATTTAATGTTATTTATAGCCCTCAATAAGTTGGTTCATGTTCTAAGTACCCCCTTAATTGTTAGTTGTTAGTGTCAGTGTTGTTAAGGCGTCGCCTTAGATGACATAAGGCGGGCAGTGGGGCTTAAAAGTAATTTAAAAAATCTGTAGGGAGGTACTTGTAATTTTTAAAAGTTTTGATTTAAAACTAAAAAACCCTAAACTAAACCCTTTCTCCTTCGACTCCTGCGCCTACTTCGGACCCACTCCTTCGGACTTCGGTTACTCTCTCTCTCTCTCTCTCTCTCTCTCTCTCTCTCTCCTCTCTCTCTCTCTCTCTCTCTCTCTTCGAGTTGCAGGGGCCGACGACGAGTAGTCACAGAGGTCCTAACGAGTTACTGCGAGCAGTTGTAGAGTCCCCAACGACTGCTCGCAGGGGCTGGTCAGCCCCGGTGAGCAGTCACAATGCCTCTACAACTACTTGCAGTGGCTGGTTAGCCCCGACGAGCAGTTGCAGAGGCCCTTGCAAGTAGTCGCAAAGGCCTTTGCAATTCTTCAGGGGAGCTTCTCCCTCCCCTGCAAACACTTGTCGAACTATCGCGATGGTCGAGAATGTGCAATTTTTATTTTTTTACTAAGAAACTTGATGGAATGTTTGTTTTCTTTACCTTGCTCTATATTGATTCATTGATTGCAAAAGTGTGTTATGGAAATGTGAAACAATGTGGAGGTGAAACTATGGTGGTGAGAATGTGTAGGTGAGAAAATATGCCCTTTACTGTTGAGGTGTCTCTAAATATATTAAATTATTTATTAGGGAGGTCTATGTAAATATTTTGTCATCCGCTTAGGCCCGGCCTCAACTAGGCGGTACTAAACTGCTTGGTTGTCTTATAAACACTGGTTAGTATACTCCCCAATGTACTCCTTGCTTTTATTTACCCCCCTCACTCCCCAAAGTAAACTCTCTTTACATGTTTGTGATCCCCAACCTCCAACCTCTTCTTGCACATCTCCCTTACCTCAATTTGCTCCATGTTGCATTCCAAGATTGATTCTTTGATCCTTAAAAGCTAAGATTCAACGCAAATAAATGTTCAAATCATTCAAGAATGTCAATCAAATCTCAACTAAATACTATAATCAAGATGTTGCATTTGGTGGAGAGTTGAGTGTATGGACAAAGATTTGGGGATGGGTGTAAAAATTAGAAAGTAGAAGAGAGAATGAGATGAGTTTATGGTTTAATTTGGTGGAGTATAGAGAGTGAAAATTAAGTGGAAGAGAAGTAGTCGATTTAATTTGGGGTTTGTAGTAAGTGGGATAAGAGTTGAAGATGAGTTTAAGGTTTCATTTAGAGAGGGGTGTAGAAGTGAAAAATAAAGTTGAGGGGTGTAGAAAATGGAAAGTAAAAGGGGAAAAAGAAGTGGGTTTATGATTTAATTTAGTTTGAGGTTATTTATGTAATTTTGCTTAAAAGATATTTTAGTTTAAAATTTTATTAAATTAAATGGGAGGCTGATATAAGGTACATGGGGCTAATAGTCGCTCCCTATATATATAGCCATGGGAACATCGTCTACAACCATTAGAGTAATATGAATAAAAAAATAATTTAATAAAAATAATATGAATAAACAATAAAATAAACTTTAAAATAAAAAATAGGAATATAAATGGGACTTCTTGGTATTGAAAATAGTATAATGAGTGGGGAAGAAATGGAGTTCGATGGATATAAATGCGTTCACGGTTGGATATGGCCTTAAGAGTTACTTGGTCCAGTTTCTTTTGTTTTTGAGTTGGTAGGTTGAATGTGGGTTCGATTGTACATTGTCAAAGTGGATTACAGCTTTGGACTATTTGGTTGCTATCTTGTGGTATTTGGCTAAGTTATAGTGTGCTGACTTAGAGGAGATCACTATTATTTAAGCACAGAAAGAACTTGTTTTGTTGGTTTTGTTAAGCTATCAAGTCAGGTTGCTAGGTTTTAGTTTATTTTGGTATATAGGTATTAGTTGAAACTAACTTCGTTTTACATTAGATTTTCTTATGGTGAAATTGTCGTTCTCTCATAATACTTATTTTCTTTTTTCTTTTTTTTTTGTTTGAAGTTGACATTTTCACTTCATATTGAACTTATTGTTTTCACATTTTTGCAGTGATTGCAAGGCGACGCTTAGGCAGGCAATGTCCTAAATAATTTTTAAAAAATTGAAGGAGCAAATTACAATTAAGTTTTGGTGCTATAATACTTACCAAACAACAAAATTTTAATATAGTTAATGTTGCAGAAGCACTTGTAGGCTTAGTAGTATCCTTGAAGTATGTACTGAATGTGGATTAATTATTATAGTGACGAATAAAAAAATATTGTTAATTGAGAACCTATAAATAAATAAATGATAATTCAAGTGCCACTAAATAATTTTTTTGGCCGCCTAGGCACCACCTCGCCTAAGCCAAAGAAATTGCCTTGGCGCCTTGCGATCCTTGCATTTTTGTGTAGTGTTTTATGTTAAAGTGCCCTCTCTTGGTTTTATTATTGGGTTTGGAGCACAATTTGTTTCATTTTTTTAGCACCAATTTGTATCACTAGATTCACTACGCTCTTATACTAATTAATACAAAGTGCTTAAAAAGGCAAACATGTTTCAGTAACTAGTTGGAACTAATCTTTTCAGGCTGGAGATGAAAGTAAAGAAACTGAAGCCGAGGTGAAGCCTGAAAAAGAAGGGGCAGAAGTGAAGGAAGAAGTTGTTGAGGAAGACAAGATTGTAAGTGGTGATCCAGACATGAAAGAGAAACAGGCCGCCGAGAAGGATAAGGAAGTTAAAGCGGTTGTGGGGAAGAAAGTAGCAAAACCTGAAGCTGAGGAACTAGCTCTTGACACGGATCTATTGCAGGCAAGCTCTGCTCCTCCTATGTGGTGTTTGTAGTCTTTTGACGGATTTCGTCTTTAAAAGCACGGAGACCTACAAAAACTCCTTTCTCTGTTACGGCCTCTGCAATGCTTTGGTTGCAGATTTTTTGAATTTCTAATGCTGTTTCTTTTTCTTTGGAACAGGCATTCAGGTTCTTTGATCGAAATCGGATGGGATACATAAAGGCACGTACAAGTCAATGCCTTACTTAGGGATAGTATATCAGTGCCTCATTGACTAACGTTGTGGATACTTTGCCGTTGCAGGTTGATGATATGCGGTTGATTCTTCATAACTTGGGCAAATTCCTTTCTCACAGGGAGGTCAAGGTAGGATCCACTTGAACATAAATCCTCTCAAGTTATCTGGGCTTTTTTCTTGCATACCATTTTTGTCACTGATGGGTTTCCATGAAACAGGAACTTGTGCAAAGCGCACTGTTCGAGAGCAACAACGCGAGGGATAATAGGATACTCTACAATAAGTTGGTGAGAAAGACCGGTATTTGAGATGGTGGCTTGGGCGGCATGATTATGGTTATTTAGGTTCATTTTCGCCACAATAAACATATATTTGACTTATTCTCATCAAGCTTGAGTTTGCAGGAGTTTCTTTTTCTGTAGTAGATATCGAGACTTTTCATTCACTTTTATGTTCAAATCAAGTAATTTCTTTACAAAAATTTTGTCTAGTTTCTAAGATGAATTTATTTATTTGTTTATATTTTCGTTAAACATACTGATGATTTACTAATAAACTTCCTTTGCCAGTTGGACCACAAAGGCCGTCTCTGAAAATAAAGTTCGATTTTGTTTTTCAATTTGAATCGATTGTCCAGAGCTTTTGCTCTGGCTAATCCCGGATGCAAGGAGGGTAGGGCCTAAGTGTGGCCAATCTCTAGCTAAGTGTTTGAAGCTTCTCTATTTTCAGAGTTCGAAACCGATACCTCTGATTTAAGGTACGAGGGACCTCAGCCCTCTTGCTTGATTTAAGTCTTTGATTTTACTGGTCAATCTCTCTTGCAACTTTTAAACTTTTTAACACCTGTTTAAAAGGGTCAAATATTAAGGACTTTTCTTGCACTTCCATTTTGCAAAAACACAATCATCTAAAGCAGAAAGAATGGAAAACACATTATTCTTAGAGCATAGAATTAGTCCTGAACAAGGCAGAGCTCAAGATAAGCTCTCGTTGCTTGCTTCTTCATTGCCTTGCTACAGATTCCCCTTCCCAACTTCATTGCTCTCTCCATCTCTGCAGTGCTTCCACCATCACTGCCCTTCCGTAGACCCTCCGTCGCCGTAGTTTGTACCACCCTCTCATCGCCGCCAACTGCCTCTGCAACACTCTCTGCAACTGCCCCAATCGTGGGTATCCTCCTTCCCCACCTCCTCATCGACTTCTCGGAGTTGAAAACATCAGAATACATTGTCCAGAATGATGCTCTCAGGTAGCCTTTCTCCTTCCCCTTCGTCACCCATTTCTTCATCCACTCCTCCAACTTGGACACCAAAGCACCCTTATCAGAGCCACCAAATTCGAGCACCGTTTCGATCTCCCTCAACTCTTCTCTACAGCCAAATACCTCTTCATACCTGCACCTCTTGCAGTTGCACTGAAACCCCCATGTCTTGCTCATCTCTCTCCGTTTCCTCAACGGCACCAACACATCGAAGTAGGCGAATGTGATCTCTTCCCCTGCTTTTATATCTCTAGAAGCATGGACCATCATGTGATCCCCGACGTGCAAGCGTCTTGCATTAGGATTGCAGGAATGATTGATGAAGGAAGCCAAGATCCACAACCCTACCCCTGAGTACTCCTTGTTCCTCCCCAAAACAGTCGCTGAAATTGCATCTTCGGTAAGTGAATTCACATCCAAAATGCTCAAGAGCTTTCCCATTTCAGGTTTCTCCTTTGTGAAAACTACCTCCTCAGCTTCAGGCCTAAACAGACTGATATCAGGAACTCCCAAATCTTCTTCACCTCCCCCACTTGACAATGTGCAAATCAACCTATAAGTCCTACAACACTTCATTGAAGCTTCAACAATTTTATCAATGAAGTCCTTCCACATCACCAGCCGGGCACTCTCGTCCGCATCCTCGCCAGGCTCCGGCAGTATCCCCCGTCCAGTCGCCACGGCCCTGGTGACGAAAAGCAAAGTTCCCGCCTCGACATTCTTCGTCACAAATAGTCCTCTACCCCCATTGTTCTCAGACCTCTTGATCTCAACTGAACCAATGAATTCAGCAAGCTCAGGAGATTTCCCTTTAAACCCATTTATCACCCACTCAGAAAGATCAAAAGTTCCAGTCTTGGACTGAAATTCGAGCTTCTTGCATCGATCTAAATACCCTTGAAGGGCCTCAGAGCTCCCATTGCTTTGATTATCTAACAATGCCTTCTGAAAAAAATGTGAAGCATCTGAATACCTGTTGAGATTGAGCAGGATTTTACCCTTGCATAGGAGGGCCTTGAAATGGGTGCCCTCCATTTCAAGAGCTCTGTCGCAATCCTCTATCGCCCCGTCGAAATCTCTGAGCCTGGATCGGGCCTCGGCTCGATTGGAGAAGGCCAAAGAGAGGGATTTGTGGATCTTGGAGAGGCGATCGGGGTCGGAGGCTTGTTGGGTCTTTGAGAGATTTTGTTGGCAGAGGGAGATGAGTTGAGAGTAGACATTGATGGCTTGGATCCACTCCTCTCTCAGGAGGAGCTCTGTGGCTTTGGATCTGAGCTGTTGAAGCATTTCTTCTTCCATTCTTGGTTGTTGTTTTTTGTTTTTTTTTTTTTCTCTAAAAGGGGAGAGGAGGACTTGTTGGAATTGTTGAACAGAGTTTATATTTTGAATTTTGGGGAGCAACGGTCGGATACTTCTGTAACGACTACGGGCTTTACGGGTTTGTTGTTTATTAGAGATGGATGAAGTTAATTTTTTTTAAAGCCGGATGAAGTTAATTTGAGATCCTCGAAAAATAATAATTTGAGATTCCAGACAATTAAAAAGAATGTTTCCTTGTTTAAAAAATAAATTAAAAAAATCAGCCTTGGCAATGGATAGCATGCACGGGTCCTTTCCCTCTTGACAGAGATTTCGGTTTTGAGCATAGGTATGAAAAAACTTTAAAATTCTTAATTGCATGTGCTCGTTCTTGTAATTTTATGTTTCTCGAGTTTGAAATTAGTAGGTGCCGAATTACAAGTACCAGTGATAATATTACTGTCTCTGGTAAAAAATATAAGTCATTTAAAGTAAAGGCACAAGAATTAAAAGAGTCTTAATTATGAATGTAATTTACATATATGTCTTTTGACATTAAATGAAAGAAAGAATTGAAGAATCATAAATATTTAGATTGCATAGGGGTAAAATGGGTAAAAAAGAAATAAATAGACTCTCAAATTTCAAAAACGGCTTACAATTTTGAACAAGAGGTTTTAGCTAAAATGTCTTATATTATTGACCGGGGGAGGTAATAAAAAAGAATGTTAAAATATTTTTTTAGAGAAATTAAAAAAGAATGTTAAATTTATATTTGATCTTGTTTTATTGAGAGCTAGAAAAAAAACAAGTACATGCAAATGTGCACACATAACTCAAGTGACATATTAAAAAGATCTCAACAACTGGGTAGCAAATGTGTCGTCCTTTTTTTTTTTTTTGGGTGTTAACTGTCCGTTATTCGGGCTAATTGGCCACTTTGGGCTCGAGTCGTAGTTGGCCTATAAGAGACTTTGGCTCTCTCAGCAGAGGGGACTCCATTCATAGAATTCAAACTCGAGTCGCTTCTTGAAGAGCCAAGTGCCAAGCCATTTGAGCTACCCATTCATTGGTAGCAAATGTGTTGTCACGCCCCATATTTGCACACTTCGAGGTAATTTCACTAAAAATTGCACTTTGAGTAGTGTTGCTCTGCTGTATGTGTAAAAGAATAATATAAGAGTTTTCAATTAACATCAATTATATTATTGTTTTTTTTTTTCTTTATTTTCTACAACATCGATTGATCAATTTTTGCTATTAGGTTAACTAATTAGTCACTAATTACACGAATGTCAATCGAGCGACACTTAATGACTCGAGAAATTGAAAGAATTTGATGAATGCCCTGAATCAAACCTACAACCTCAAATTCAGTCCATGAGGTCCCCATGAATTTGAATCATCTAGCAACTCTTCTTTTTCTTTACCTGATTTAAGAAAAGAGATGTAAATAAGAAAGTAAATAAAGAATGTAAGTATAGGCACGCATATAATAAAAGATAATTATGTTTCACCAAAAAAAAAGACAATTATGTTTTTTTTTTTTGATAAAAAAAGAAAAGAAAAAAGAAGACAATTATGTTGTTTAATGCTAATTTAGGTTTTTTTTTTGTTGTTAATATGAAACCTAGCTAACTCTAATATGGAGTCTCAAACTCTCAACCTCATATCGAGACAAGACAAGGACATGATACCAAGCTAGTAGAGCTACTACCACTTAATTAGGTTAAATGTGTTATTTATTTATGCAAGAGAAAAAGGACAGTAAACATAAATACTATGGCCCAACAGTGTCCGAGTATGGATTAATCAGTGCAATTGGCGTCAGACACCACATGAGAAACCAAAAAAAAAAAACCATAAATTCTATGGAAAGGCATTGAACATGCATTTGCTTTTTTCTCTTTCAGCCAATTGGCAATGTGTGTGTCTATAATTATATTGATCATGTGGTGTCTCAGATTCCCCATTCCACATGAGTCACATACACCCTATTAGAGATATGCATCAAAAAGTTAGGAAAATTGAACTTATAACCTCTAGGAGACATGAACAATTGCAAATCCTAATACCAATCAATTGGGCAGTCCAATGGTGTGGTATAAGATTTAAAAGTAAGAGGTCACGGGTTCAAACCTTAGTGGATGCAAAGTTTCTTTCCTATTAAAATAAAATAAAATAAAAATAGTAGTTCTCTCTCTCTCTTTTTTTTTTTTTTTTTTTTTTTTACATGACTTAACCTCAAAGTTGTAAGTTTGAACTTAAACGCCTAGATGCTTCTATTTAGTGAAGACAAATCAATTTGCGTAGAAAGATAAGGAAAATGCTAGGGTGACTTTGTTGAGATCACTTGAATTAGACATCGAGATGTATACATACATCGATCAAAGTGTATCCAAGACGCATATATACTGTTTGAATACACAATTATATGCATTACTCGACGTTGGAAAACCCCTTTGATGATGATGCATAGAGACCGTTTGAACAGTCATATACATGTCATTCAAGCAGTAATTTTTCCAAATATTACCATTGTTAAACTACCCTCTAAATCTATGTGTTTGTGTCTGCGCGTGCATTTCTACCATTTTGTTTCCCACCTGTGTATACCCCAACCACGTGATCACGGGTTCAACCTAATTGATTCGGTGAGACCGTGGCACCACGTAGAGGCGTGTTTTCTTATTGACATGTCTCTATTGTGGGGGAAGAGATAGTTCTTACTAGGAATGACACGTTTTTCTCCTACTACACTGGTAGAAATTTTTTTGGACTTTGTTTATAGGAAACACAATGTTTCTCGCCTTTGTAAATACCCTTATACTTGTACAAATTAGGCTATAATAAATAAAGTCTCGTTCATATAAAAAAAATAGATTTTATTTATCTTTCACAAATGAACCTTTTTCTGGAAGCATTTTTGTTGCAAAAGGTGAACATGATGTATTAGAGTTAACCATTAGATTGGTGTGTTGTGTATCTCGAGGTTGTAACATGAGGTGTATTGTCACGTGTCAGTTATGTATTTAGTGAGCATGTGTGAGTTGAGTGTTTGATGTAACATTACTGAGATCTATGTTGATTAGATCAAACGGTTGTAGTTTGTTCACATTTGACATAAATGCATAATCAATAGAGTCAACGATAACTGATCACCAACTCATCGTTCTCGCAAGAACCCTAACTAGGGTTTCAATGGTGTTCTTGTTCTTCATCATGGTATCAGAGCTTCGCGGCTAACACTGACGAGGTCCTGAGAGACAGATTAAAGGTCTGGAAGTTCAGATATGTTGTTGGTGCACATAGATCGTGAGTTTAACGAAGGAGATCTGAAATCTTATGATCCTGGAGTGATTAGTTTGTAGATCTGATGCGATATGATAGAGTGTAGATCTGAAAAGATGAAGCATAGATCTAATGAGATAGGACACATATCTGGTGGTTTGGGACTCAGACTTGTAGATATGGAGTTCGGATCATCGTCTACATAGACATGCAACGAAGGTTTGAGTTCGATGCCTGTAACGAGCAATGTTTCGTTCAATGGTTCATGGAATCAAAGTGTATTGATCAAACTCGATCGAACAAACTATCTTCTGTGGCAGTCCTTCATAGTTCCGGTGATTAAAGGAATGGATATGGATGGTTACTTGTTTGAGACATTACCATGTCCAACTCATTTTCTTGATGATGGACAACTTAATCCAGTGTTTAAGACCTAGTTCTTACAAGATCGAAAGTTATGTGGATGGTTCATCAACACAATTTTGGTAGAAGTGACAACTGTAGTGGTTAAACCGAAGGAGCGAAAGACATCATCTGAGTTTTGGTTGGTGATTGAAAGGTATTGTGCTACAAGTAACAAGACATAAGTCTAGGTTCTCAAAAAGTAGATTCACAACCAGAAGAAAGGATCTATGTCAATGGCTGAGTATTTGTCTAAGATGAAAGAATTAGCAAATCAGTTGGCGATGGTTGGTGCAGCGATGGAAGATGATGATCTAATCTTAAATACTTTGATAGGCCTTGATGCAGAGTACCTTCCGACCACTGTAGTTCTTCAACGTCAACTAGATTTGGATTGGCCTGAGGTTCAAGCTGTGTTGTTGAGCTTCGAGAGTAAATTGGCTCAGGTTCATTTTGGTCAGGGAATGAACTCTCTGTCCATTCAAGATACATCACCAATGGCCAATGCTGCAAAAGTCAAGTCGGGTGTATCCAAATCTGGTTTTTAGAATGGGAGTTCTCCAAGTCCACTGACTGGATCTGGGTTACATAATGGTGAAAATCGTGGTTCAGGCAATCGTAATCGCGATGGTGGTCGAAACCGTGGTCGTGGTGGATTTCGATTTTAGAATAATAATCATCCAACTTGCCAGACATGCAATAAGTATGGGCATTCAGATGTTGTCTGCTACTTCAGAGCCGACATGAAATATATGGGCTCTCAACCTGGGCAAGCACTACAGTCTCCGTCTCCGAGACCATTTTCTGGCCCTCCTCCGCCCCAAACCTCGTTCTTCAGCATGACTGAATCAGTTCCAGATAGTTCGTGGTACATGGATAGTGGTGTTTCTTCACATATCACATCTGATCACTCACAATTGGCCAATCTGGTTAATTATGGAGGTAAGCAATCTCTTATGGTTGGTAATGGTTAGTTCTTGAAAATTGCTAGTATTGGTTTTGCATTGATTCCATCTTTTGGCTCGAAACTATCATTTGCTAATACTTTGTGTGTTCCTAGTATTAAAAAGAATTTTCTGAGTGTGCCTCAACTGACTAGAGATAACAATGTTTTAATAGAATTTCGTCGTAATTCTTGTCTGGTGAAGGATCAATACCAGTAAAATTCTTCTTTAAGGTGTCCTTCACGGTGGCCTGTACAGATTCTTTAACTCTTCAAGGTCTCCTGTTGGGTCTCCATCTGCTTTTCTTGTTTCCAATAATGGTATGTCTGCATTGTGGCATGCGAGGCTGGGTCATCCTGCTCAGTGAGTTCTTCATTAGGTGATGAATAATCATCTTCATTTACATATTTCTATGTCTTCTGATTCATGTTCACATTGTCCAATTGGCAAAATTCATGCTCTTCCATTTCGATTGTCTAATAAGATGTCTACACATATCTTGGATTTAATCCATACAGATTTATGGAATCCAGTTCCTATAACCTCTCCCAATGGCTATAACTACTACATTCATTTTATAGATGATTGTACAAGATTTACTTGGTTGTATCCTTTACGTGTGAAATCTAATGCTCTAAATGTTTTCCTGCATTTTAAGTTGTTTGTTGAAAAATCAGTTTCAAACTACAATAAAATGTGTTCAATCTGATTGGGTGGGGTATACAGATCGTTTAAACATGTTCTTAATAAGGTTGGCATTTTCTTTTAACACCCATGCCCTCATACCCATGAACAAAACGGACGGGTTGAACGTAAACATAGACATATTATTGAGATGAGTCTTGTTTTGTTATCCAATGCCCACTTACATTTGAAATATTGGTGGGATGCATGTGAAATTGTTGTGTTTTGATAAATTGATTACCCACACCTGTTCTTTAGAGTTTTTCTCCTTATAATAAATTGTATAATCAGACCCCTGATTATAGTATTTTGAAAACCTTTGGTTGTGCATGTTTTCCATATCTTTGACCTTATAATAAACATAAATATCAATTTAGGTCAGAAAATGCATTTTCTTGGGCTATAGTTCCATTCATAAAGGGTACAAATGTCTGAATGCTACTGGGAGAGTGTTTATTACTCGTAATGTGTTATTTAATGAGCATAATTTTCCTTATTCTTAATTGTTTTCTTCTTCTGTTGGTGTTTCTTCGGGGTCTAGTCCACATTCTTTTGTGAACTTACAATTTGGGTCAATTCCTTTTTCTATTTCTATTCCTTCTGTGTCTTTTTCTACTCCTTCTGTTTCATCAGGTTCACCTTCTCCTTTGTCTCGATCAAAAAGTTGTCCTAGTTCTAGTTCACCTACTACTCAGGATATTCGTTCTAATACTATGGTTCCCCAAAATACACATCATGTGATAACGAGAGCCAAAGCTAGAATTAGTATGAAGAAAGTATTTTTAACTCCAAACAGTGATATTGTTGCTGAAATTCCTACCACTGCTGAAATAGCTCTCCAACATCCTAAGTGGAAAGAGACTATGGATAAGAAATAGCAGGCTCTTATGAATAATGGCACTTGGTCTTTGGTGGTTGCTTCTTCGAATCATAATATTGTGGGTAATAAGTGAATTTGTACTTTTAAAAGCAACTCTTATGGGTCCATAAATCAATACAAGGATAGATTGGTGGCCAAATGGTTCAAGCAAGTCCCTGGTGTCAATTTCGGTGAAACCTACAGTCTAGTTGTCAAAGCGTCAACTGTGAGAGTTATTCTGTCAATAGCAGTTCAGTTTGGTAGGTCTCTTCGTCAATTAGATATAAACAATGCTTTTCTTAATGGTACTTTGGGTGAAGAAGTTTTTACAAATCAGCTCGTTGGTTTTATCGACCTACAATATCATTCTCATGTGTGCAAGCTTCACAAGGCACTCTATGGGTTAAGGCAGGCTCTACGAGCATGGTTTGATAAGCTGCGATCGACTCTTATCTCTTGGGGTTTTCAGATTTCTCGTGCTGATAATTCATTGTTTGTTTTTTGAGATTAGTCTATTGTTTTATATATTTTAGTGTATGTTGATGATATCATTGTAACTGGTTCAATCACTACATCTATCCAATCTTTCATCTCATGATTGAATAGTTGTTTTGCTTTGAAAGATATCGGTGAACTAAGTTTATTTTTGGGGATGGAAGCCCAAAGAGATAAGAGTGGTATTTATCTCACTCAGTCAGCTTATATTAAACAACTTCTGCAGCGAGGTGGTATGTCACAAGCCAAGGCTATTGACACTCCATTCTCAACTGGTAAACCAATCTATGCAGATGGTGATCTTTTATTCAATGACACTACTTTGTATAGAAGTTTACTTAGGGGTTACAGTATTTGGTCAATACTAGACCAGGCATTTCTTATATTGTAAACAAGTTGAGTCAGTACCAGCAATCCCCGACAGTTACACATTGGCAAGCTTTGAAGAGGATTTTGAGGTATCTTCAAGGTACTGTCGACATGAGTATCAGTTTCAAACCAGGAGATCATTTCTTTGTAACTGGTTTTTCTGATGTTCATTGGGCTACTAGTCCTGATGACAGGAGGTCTGTTGCAGGTATGCAGTATTTCTGGGTTCTAATTTAGTATCTTGGTAGTCGAAGAAACAGGTAGTTGTAGCTCGTTCTTCAACTGAGTCTGAGTATCATGTCTTAGCTCATGTGACTACAAAAATTTCCTGGCTAAGATCATTACTCTCCGAGTTGGGCTTCCCTATTATCGTGGCGCTGATTGTATGGTGTGATAATATGAGTGTTGCAACGCTAGCTAAGAACCCCGTATATCATGCCTGTACTAAACACAGAGCTCGATTTACATTTTGTTCGTGACAAGGTGCTTTTTGGTCAACTTGTTATCAATCATGTACCATCAGCTAATCAGATTGCGAATATATTTACTAAGTCATTTGCGTTCACTAGGTTTGGGTTCTTACGGGACAAACTTGGAGTTTGCTCTCCCTCCGAGTTTGAGGGGGGATGTTAGAGTTAACCATTAGATTGGTGTGTTGTGTATATCGAGGTTGTAACATGAGATGTATTGTCACATGTCAGTTGTGTATGCTTGATGTAATATTACTGAGATTTGTGTTGATTAGATCAAACGGTTTTAGTTTGTTCACATTTGATATAAAATGCATAATCGATAGAGTCAATGATAACTGATCACCAACTCATCGTTCTCACAAGAACCCTAACTAGGGTTTCAATGGTGTTCTTGTTCTTCATCATGATGAAAGCAAGTATAAGATAAATGAATATTTGATACCAACCAATTGGGTAATCCAATAATATGGTATAAGATTTGGAAGTAATAGGTCATGGGTTCTAACCCAAACCTTGGTAGGTGCAAAGTTTCTTTCCAATGCAAAAAACAAATGAACATTTGATGGGTTGCGTGAACAAGAGCGACACCTACATAGCCAAACAAACCATATGATAAGAATGACAATCAACGCAATTTTTTTTGTCTCTTACGGTAATGGTCTGCAAAAAAAATTGGGAATATAGCAAGGGCGTTTCATCAAAATTATGGTAATGATTTTCTTTTTTCCAAAAAGGTTGGGTAACGCACTTTTGATACACAAAAGTTACGTAATTGCTAGCGTTCATCAGTTAATACATCAAGGTATACATATGCACATCTCGATGTGTATCCAACGGACTCCAACAATTGTGCAAAAAACGTGCTTAAACTGACATATTACAAGCCCAACAACTACTTGCATTCGAAGCAATTCCAAACTACCCTTCCAACCCTCAAAGACTAGGAATTAGTTATTGAATCATCTTGAAGGTATGGGCTGATCTGATGAAGGCGTAATTGTCGTCTGATCGAGAATTTTGAAGATACTAAGAAACATAACACTTCTTCAAAGGGTAGATTACTAATCATCATCAGATGAGAATTGTAAAATTGCAGCAATTAAAGAGAAGAATGAACCAAATGAAATGACTCACTCTTGCATATATATGTTGATTGCAGATGTGATGAAGTGGTTGGTTCTAGAGCCTGCGAGTGAAGAAATCCGCGACGGCTTCTGCCAAGCAGAAGACAACCCTCCAAAGCACGGCCAAGAACCCTGCAATAAACGTTATCGATGGCATTGAATTTCACCAAATCAATCCATCTCCATCACTCCCTCTATCTCTCTTCTTCACTTCTGATTTCTTTCTGTGGTGCTTAAGCTATATTTTAGCAGAAAAGTACACACCTAGATAGATAATTAGATGGATTGATGGATTTCAATTGATTGTATAGAAAACAAAAAACGAGGGGCCCGGGCACAAGAGAAGTGGATCAATGGCGATGCTGTTGTTACTGGTGCGTCAGAAGGGTTCCATTTCTCTGACCCTAACAGATCGGTCAACAATATATATGTACTCTTCTAGACAACAAAAAAAAGAGTAATATATTCTTATAGGCAACAACTATATAAATAAAGAAATAAATAAAAAGACACATAACCAGTTGAGAGTCGGACTTTATTGTTGACACGCTAGGAGAAATGGTTGCTTGAACAACTTTTGTTCTGGGATTTGCCAACTAGGATCATATCATAAGAGACCCGCTTCCTTTTCAAAAATGATCTGCATGGGCAACCATAGAGAGGAGCAGATAAGTATGCATGTAAGATAGAAAAGGACCTAGTAATATAACCCAAAAAAGACACTTTTGACAAAAAAAAAAAGACACACTTGTCTGTGTGCCTTTGATACACATCGAAATGCATGCGCGCACACATCGATGCAAAAATCAAGGGATACCACAAGTGTGTCGTTCTTGCATGTTTTTTTTGGGTTACAAAAGCATTTTTCAAGAGAAAATAGGATATTCTGGGTACAAGCCAACCAAGACAAAGGCATGGACACACAAGTGGATAATGTTCAAAAAGTTGATCCTAACATTCCATATATATTATGGTTGAATCTTCAAGAACAAAGCGACGTGTTTGTGAATGTTAGATTTCCAGTGTACTGGTCAACCCTTTTATTTTTTTTTATCTTTTTGATACATATCTATCCTTCTTTTATTGTATCCAAATGCAGTCACATTCAGACCAGACATGCAAGTTTGATTCACTAAGAAAACCATAAGGCAAAACATACTTTTTGGTCCTTGAACTTTGAGTCTTTAATGTTTTTGGTCCCTGAACTTTTACTAGTGTACATTTGGTCCCTGAACTTTCATTGTTGTACATTTGGTCCCTTAACTTTTAAGTTTTTATGCTTTTGGTCCCTAAACTTTTTGAGTTTTTTTTATTCAACTTTTGTTGGTCGATGTAAGTCGTCCGGTTTAGTAATATAAACCACTTTACTCTTCTTGACTAGTCACTCGACACTATTGTTACTCACGTTGGCGGAATTTAACACTTTAAATGATGAAGGACTAAATGTAGACCTTTGTGAAAGTTCAAGGACCAAATGTGTAGTTATAAAAGTTCAGGGACCAAAAGCATAAAAAACACAGTTCAGGGACCAAATGATGGGTTTTTGCCAAACTAAAATAGGTTGGTCATAAAAGAAGATTAGGAGAAAGATTAGAGTGGTATGGCAAGAATTAGCTAATTACGTAACAAAATAAGTCTTGCAATCAGAGAAGTAAGCATTCAGTATAAAAAGTTAAAAGGGATCAACTGAACCTTTGTTAACTATTACATCAGAATCGCCAGTTCATTCATTTAAATAGATGGTATCTACTATCTAGTCATTTTCATTATATTATGCGTGGCTTTGTAAATAAACAATGGTACTTCGTCAAAAGGCACTCACCTCATTTTTTAAGCAACATTGCAATAAATGATGAAAAGGAAAAACAGCCATCTACCAAATGGATTGAAAAAGGATGTTCTATTTTTGTTCTCACCTATTTCAGAGAATGTCCAACTGGGGAAAACTTGATATGCACATTGGCGGATGCGTAGCACGAATGAACAATAGAACCTAGTGAACTGGATTATGGACACCTCAGGTCTGATAGTGAAAGCACCTTGTCCACAAAACTGAACCCCTGATATGCTGCACAGCATAGTTGAACCTTGTCCACGCACGGGAATATTCTTCAAGTCAAAAACCGTTGATCCAATTACAGGAATTACCTAGCACAAGAGAAAAATGTTGAGATCACAAAAATGCATTTTCCTACAAAGACATGCCTAAAAAAATATGGACTCACCAGGGTTACTACTTTTTCAAAATGTACATCCCATCTCTTAGTTCCAACTTCTCTTCTGATGTGAGACCCGACAAGAAGCTTTGTAGTTGTTGAAGTGACTTGTCATAGGGAGGATCAGCCACACAGAACATCTGTCAAGATAAATTGCTTAAATATGAGCAATTTGGACCAAAGTGGTTGCTGGTCTATTCTTTTAGTGAGCATAAGACTTATCTCACCTTTAGAGTATTATGAATGCGATCCAATGACATGCTGCCAAAATTAGTAAGCATGCCCATGATAAATTTCTGCAACAAAGAGAGGTGGTATGAGGAGTCGTCTCCATAATTTAACTGTTCCAACTTCCAAGTAACCACAAGAGTTAGGAACTTTGCAAGTCCTAGTAGTTCCTCATCATAATTAAGCCAAAATATCCAGATTCTATTTTCATGTTTTGACATTACTTGGAAGAATCTATTATCTTAAATTAATAAGGGAATAAGCAAACTGAGCATGGAGCATAAATCTGATATCAGAAGAAAGCTTAGTGCGCACCTCGTACACAGTCATTTCTTTTCGTAGTTGCTCCTCAACAGAGGCAACAGATCTCTCCCCCTCCTCATCAGCTGCTATAAGGTCCTCGCAGACTGCCGTACTAGTTGCATTGCTGCCACTATCAACCATTCCATCAACAAGAGTAAATATATGATTATCAGGCTCTGAGCCCAGTGATTCCGAAATTATTCCCTGCATGAGCATACAAAGATGGGAACAATTGAAAACCATATTTGTATTTTAGGATCACGCCATCTTAATTCTAATATAACATAATCATATAAGGAGCTTCAAATATTAAACTTTTGAAACTGCTTTGGTCAGTTCATGCAAATAAACTAGATCTGTATGGCAAAAAAAATTGCAAGTAAAGACAACGGAAACTTTCTGAAGAAATAACCCATACAAATTACAGATAAACGATAAATTTGAAGTGTGCCAAACTTGAGCAGTAAAAACAAAAAAAATAGTACCATTCCCTTAAATACTAATTAATAATTTAATATAAGTTCAAAACTAATGAGTAATGTTCCAAAATGTTAATTGTTGTATGAAAGGAGTATTCTTATATGAAGAATGACGATCTTGACAGAAACAAAAGATTTAGCGTTCAAAATATTTCTCAATTGTTTTCAAAAAAATATATATATATTTCTCAATTATCAGGAAAAGAGTTCTCTCTTCAGGTGAAATTATGTATAGATAAATTTCCACATGCATTATTAAATCTTATGTAATTTTACCACAGAAAAGAAGTGTCGACATACTTTGGTTATCCAGAAGTTTATTCTGCGATTAAGTGTGTCCACGGGAACTCCAATAGCAGCCGCAAGGTTCTGAGAGGTCCAGCTGAGAGTAAAATCAAACATTGGTGTTATGCCAGGTGGAACGGTATGAACAGAATATAATGGTTTGTTTTCTGGGGTTTACCTCGTTTGGTCTTGAAATTTCATGATGATTGTTGCATGCACTGGGGCCACAGTGAACTGCACTGCCCGTCCTTCAAATTGCAACTCTAACTGAAATGAGAAGAAAACATAAAATGCTTCACTGGGACAAAAAGAAAGGACTGCTTCAAGGATGATTGATTGGCATTAAATGATTAAGATTCTACATTTAACTTCCCAGCTTTTCTCCATGATTATTCCTTTTTCTTTATTTTCTTTTTCCAGATAAAAGCACATCACTGCATCTTGTTTAAGTTGTCATTAGAAAAGCCAAAAGTTTCAGGTTTTTGGAATGCCACTTACCTTCACTGCACCAAGATTTTTCTTCCACAATAGTTTGCGAGGTGTTTTAATTACATGGAACCTCTCTGCATAATCAGCAAGCAGCTGGTCCACAACTTCTGGTACGTTCAGAGGTTCATCCTACCATTTTGTTTCCAATGTCAGTAAAAAGAGGTACTTCAAAATTGACACAGCCATCATAATAAGCTAAAAAGAAGGGTGAGAAAAAAAAAAAAGAAAAGAAAAAATCAAGTTCCCTGGATCCAGTGGCAGCACAAACCAATTAAGGTGCACAGAGATAATGTAATAAACACTTCTGGATCATTAAAACATATATTCAGGCAAATGTAGATTAGCATTCAACCTGGCAACGGTTGTTGCAGACTCCCATCAATATGTAGTAGGTTAACACTAATAGCCTCCTTATTGGCAGCCCCACAATGTGCATAGAAAGAAAGAAGAATAACAAAGAGGAAGACTTCGCTAGCTTGCAAAGGGACTTTAAACCAAAATCTCCACAAAGTTATAAACTTGATCTTTAAGAAAATGTATCTCAAGCTGTCAAATTTCCGATGGATGTAAACCGGTGAAAATACAAACTGATCATATTATGAGGGTTCAAAAGGTACATTTCACATTACCACAAAAAAAAGGTAGGTTTCATAATCCTCTGGTTGCCGTGCTTGCTTATGCCAATGCACCATAGTTTAAGACATAATGATCCAATAAAAGTTGTTTGAAAATACATGCTTGATTATAACATGATCTGTGATTCTTCTAGTAGGAAAAAGTTAATGAGTTTTCAAGGCATGGCTAAGGAAGATTGTTTGTGTGATGGGATTCAAGTCAGAGCTTCACATTGGATGCCTTTGAATAGGAAGTTACCAAGATTCTCGGAACTGATCTTATCAAGTGCTCAGATATCCTATTTAAATGGATTGTACATATTTGCTCATTTTGAAATCACGCGTAATGGAAGAGTTTGATCTATGTAGCTGACCCCAACTAATTTGGGATTCAGGCTTTCTTGTCGTTGTGTAATCCATGTAGCTCTTTATTTAGCTTTGTTTCCTTCTTTATTGCTTTTGGTGGTCAAGGCACTTCGTTTACTTTGCTTTGTGAAATAAGAAGCCACTACCATATCAGAGAACATAAAATCATTACATGATTATTCAAAAAAGTGAACTTACACATTTTGTAATTTTTGTATGTAAAAATTCAAGAATAATTTCACTTTATATTATATATCTATGACGAGGGACAAAAGAATGCTCTCGGATACCAATGATGCTAAAATTACTAGCAATACCTGTATTGGTGGCCAAAAATTCGATGATATTATTGTAGCATTAACAACATCAGCAGAAACTCCAGCCTCCTCATGCTCAGGAACTGAAAGTAATCAGATGAATTAGATAAGTCAGGATCACATAAAAAAAGATATCTTTGGTAAAGTGGCATTGCCAATTAAAATAATATGTTAATTGATAAGATTCTATAAAAAAGAATGTACCAGCATGAGGCGGACGAGTCATGGTTGCTTTAATGTTTGAGTTTGTCCTCTTTGAATCAATGAGATCATTGAGCATAATTTCACACTTCTGCATGCTGCTCTCTCCAAAGTGTATCTGCAAATGAAATCCAGGGCAAGGGCATGAGAATTATAGAAAGTTACGTCAAATTAAATTAAAGATGAAATGGAAAAAATCAAGATTATCTGCAGTTGCTATGACCACAAAACTTGAAAAAGGTGTGGCTAAAGCTTTTTGAAGATGTCAACTCATAGGATTGCACCACAAAATACTCATTCAAGAAAACTGAAAACATTCCAAATAAGCACAAAAAACAAACAAACAAACAAAAAAGCATGCACCTTTAGGAGTTCCAAAGTACGGATTTCTGCATCTATATCATAATCAGACTTGTTAAGAAGCTTTTCAGCGAGCATTACACGATATTCATTTACTAGCTGGTCCTTCGAACCAATTATGCCAACAATCATCCCAAGTATGTCAATCTTCCTTCTATTCCTGCTACCTTTCGATGGGTCAGCTTCTGCAGGATCAGGCTCCCAGCTGGAAGGACAGAACCGTATAAAGAAGTCTTTAAATGCAAATTCCCTAACACCTATGAGGCTATGACACTTAAGAGGAGAAATGAATGATTTATTCTCATTAAAAGCTAAAGCATGCATACCATTCTGCATTTGTCCATGATTGCTTGTCATCAGAGTTGAACTCTTCATCATAACCAGATAACTCTTGATTTCCTTCATCTCTATTTAACTCCTCAAGAAGGCTATCCCCAGTATTTCCAGGTCCATTGGCATTTCCTCCTTGCCCATCAGTAAGCACTGTGACGATGCATTTTATAGTATCTTTTCTACCACGCAAATAATCTCGAATTGGTTCACCAACTGCTTCAAGGAACACACCAGTTGGATCTATAATTCGAAGTGCCTTGATGGTTGAGACGTATTGATGCAATATATCATTGGTTGAGGCACCAGCTGTGAGCAAGCGATATCGCAAGGCAGATATAAATGAATCAACAAGTTTGGAATGTTGTCCAGTATACTCAAGACACTGCTTTAGATCTTCAATTGCAGGACAACTGAGGAAGAATTATAATTTAAACTCAAATCAATTCTCCCAAGAAATCACAGATTAAATATGCGAGCATTGTCTATATTAGCTCTTTGCTTTGTTTACAATTCTAGGCATGAAAACATGTACAAAATATAAGAGAGAGAATGGTGCATAAATTTAAACAACCAAGAAAAATTTACTCATCCAATGAATATGCAGTACCCAAACATTTCTTCATTTATTACATTAAGATAACCCAAATATGAAGTGGTTGCAACAAGTTAAAAAAGTTTACTTGAGTTCTAGAAAATGGTTTCAATCTTCAGAGGCACGAAATCAGACCTAAGGTTCTTAGGATGACGTTCTAGAAAGAAACTTAACTAGAGAAAGCTCTAATAATAAGGCGGCGGGATGCCTAAAGTCAATAATAGGTGATTCAAATTGTCAAATAACATTTCCACCTATCAAGAAATTCACAAGCCTTTTAATTTTCTGAATGATAGTTACTTTTCCTTGAACCTTTATTGGTTATGCTTCTGATGCAAACCAAACCAGAAACTGAAGACAAGTTCTCGGCCAATCACCTCAGGGATCTACTAAGTACCAACTGCTCTATTGAAATTCTTCTCTCTCATACAGGGTGTACCCCTATTTATATTATTTGATTACATTACCCGCTATTGAACTACATGCTTGGACACTCTCTACTTGTCTGAGTTGTCTCTATGAACTGAAAACTTGCTTTTTCACATGTAAAAGTTACCAATACGAAGCTGCCACATCGCTTAGCTCTCTAACTGGGCTGAATCTTTCAGACCATGGGCACTATCTTGCTTCTTAGCCTTTCTCTTGTATGAAAACCGATTTTGCTTATCTGTTTCTGAAAACCACTGATGGCTTCTGAGAGTTTCCATACTATAGAGAGCAATAAAATTAGTTTCAGACACTTCATTGTTATTCCTTCGGTTTGCATGATGCTGTCCAACCTCAAGTGTGATGTTAACAAAGATTCTAGGATTGATTTCTACATCTTTTGCTGTAATCTTAGCATTTTATTTCCTTCTCCTGTAATCTTCTAAGCTGACACTTTCCACACCTATAACTGCAATCTCACAAATCTCATTTCCTCCATACCACTTGTTAAAGATAGTGTTATTAACTGTATTTCAGTGCCACTGAATGGAACTTTGTAAAACAGTATTCCTGTGGCGCAAGACGTATTAAAATTTTTGGACATGCTCAGGTGAAATCTTTTAAAGTATTATAGTAAACCTGAGAAGCAATAAAATTAATCTGATGAAACTAGTTTAGATCAAATGTTAAAACATAAAGTTCAGTTTCCACGCCTCATTTTGCATTAGATGTTAGTCAACAACTGTAACCCACATAACACCTGATATACAGGAAATTTGACTAATGGGGGATTTGTATGAGAAACACCATTGCCTAATAGTAAACTCTTTTTTTATAAGAGTTTCCTAATAGTAAACTTCATAGAATGGTGAATACAACAAAAACCAACTTAACACATTGTAAATAATTCTTTTTTTTTTTAAAAGTCATAAATTCCACCCTAAATGTAACATAACGAAACATGTCAGCACGCTAACTCAGCTCATCGAAATACAAAATGCCATACCCAGAATTTAATACTCGATGGAAATAGAGAAACTCAAACAATGAACTAAATACCTATCAGGATAGTCAACAATGATCTCAAAGAGCTTGGCTATTCTTAAATCTTGTAGTGTTTCATATGCATAATACTCAAGGCGCAACTGCCATCTGACCAGTCCTTCAGAAGGAGTATCAACACCAGGATAGCACGATGAGGGGTGTGAAGCCAAGGGTGATTTAAGACCAGACGAAGGGCTGTCATAGCTAACTGAGTCGCCAAGATAAGCTAACAGCGCATATAAGAACTGGAGTGGAACAGCCTGCAGAAAGCACAACAGGGACCTTCACAAACAAATTCAATCTTGTTTGAACACAAAAGCCAGAAACATGATATACGAAAAAAACAAGACCCCAAATCCATCAAAAGAAATAAAAGAAAAGGAACACATTTCATAAAAATAGTATAGTTAATCCTACCAGTGGAAACTATAATTTTGATTATATATTGTGGAGACTACAAGATTTTGAATATGTTCATTGCGCATGGTTCTGCAAATTAAAAAGGGACCGCTAAAAGAATCTTAAATATTACCTGGATCCACTCTTTAATGGGCTCCAAGACAGAGTTCCTGTAATCATCGCCGGCCAAATTATGAACTTTCATCTGCAAGGCCCAATTGCACATCACTAAAAAAAGGAAAGAAAAAAAGGAAAGAAAAAGCATAATGAAGGGGAGATTTTGAATGACTTGGCTATGAGTGCCAAATTGTTTGTTTCTGTTCCAGTATTATAGCAAAGAATAGGAGCAACATGAACACCAAGATAGTGTAATTGAAACAAAAAACCCATCTTAGAGACGAACATCATACCTTCAAAAGATAGAATATAGCAGAAGCATAAGCATCTTCAGTCATGGATGTAAACCCAAAACTTCTTAAATCACGAACAACCTTACCAATGTTTTTCACCAATTTGTTGTTCTCAGAAAGTTTTTTGTCAAGATACATTTCGTCAATATCCATTCCACCATCTCTATATGAGACTTTGGTTCTTTCATCCAAATCCATATTATCTTTATTTGGTGATTCGTCGAGATCTTTGTTGTCTCTTGCCATCATTACACTTAATTCTTCAAGCCTTTGTTTGAAGTAGAAGCGGAGTATCACTATAAGTTATGAATAAAACACAAGTTATTCTCAATTGATGTCCTCACAACGTACAAAATCTCAAGCGGTATGAAGGCTTACAATATAGAAACCATAAAATGAAGTCAAGCTATTAAGTAGAAGCACCAGATCCCAAAATGAGAAGACGATTCATCAAAATATAATATCACATTAACAAAAAGACAAGAAATTCAATTGGAATGAATGTAATGCCTCAGGATTACAAAACCAAAAGCATACGTCAAACAAAATAAGAGCAAGAGTCCTCTCCAGAATTCATATTATATGCATAAGGACCAAACACAAATGGTAATGATAATGGCAAGAAAAGAACATTGACATCTAAAATGAGATTATGATGATTGAAAAAAAAAAAAAAAAAAAGAAAAGAAAGAAGAGTGGTTGAGACTCCCGACATTATCATCCCAATGAGAAAGGTAACTGCGGTTTCATTTCTCATCCAGTTTTTGCAATATAACCATATGCCTATATGCATCGAATGAAAGATATTTTTGTTCATCCACCATTGAACAATGGATAGCTCATAAATAAAATAACTAAAACAGCATAACACACCAGGAAAATGGCGAGGAAGGGACGTCATAAGAACTGAAGATATCATCAAATGGTACTTTGAGAAGACACGACTCCTTACAGCATTCGAACCATGCTGTTCATCCAATGTTCCTTCCTGGTGTGACTGCAAAGCATGAACCAGCATTAACAAGCACTTCTCTTGATATTCTTTCTCTAAGCTTAAGTCTTCCAAAGCTTTACAAAGTACTTGCTGAATCCCTTCTTGGACCTGTTGAACATCACAAGATCAGAACTTCGCCGACCAAAAAATGTAATATAAACTCCCCTAGACATCTAGCTTCAACAATCGCGCTAGTGACAACTGAAACATTTTAGTGTTCCGTACTTATACAGATATCTCTCAATAAGCATATATATATATATATATATATATATATATATATCAAGAAGCATCACTAAATATTTAAAATGAGATTTAAACCAATGTTTCCATACATCAAATTCATCCATTTTGGACAATTCAAATTCAGTGTAGACCACAAAATGCCTCCAAAACGTCGACGCCGCCTTCTCAAACATTTCCTGCAACCAAACAACACAATTTTTAAACACTCAATTCAACTGCTCAACAGAAACAAAACCTAATTTCTTCAACAACAGCTAAGAACGAAGCAGTGAATCAAATTCATGAACTCTCATATCGAGAGACAAACAATCGGAATACCTCTAGAACTTGAAAAAAGTGATCTTGAGCGAGTTCGCGGAGACGGTGCTTACAAAGAACTTGCACGCAAGAAATGAAATCGGAACCGACCGAGAGATCGCCTTTGCCTTTCAGAAGAGCCTCCGTTGCGGTAGAGAGGCCGTTCCAGCTCTCCAAGATCTCTTCGATGGAGTCATTGGTCATGGAGTCCAAAACCCCCAAATTGAAAGCCGAAGAGAGTGTTGTTTCGACGCCCATACTGCGAACTGAGAAGATTTACGAACAGCGAAGCACTAACGAAACCCTAAGCGATCCAGAGGGAGAAGTATCTCTCAATTTCTGAATCTGTCGCTGGATTGAATAGAAGTCTCCAGTGTAGGCGACCAAGTTTCAGGGGAACTAGCAGTGCAGATGGCGAAGGAGAAAATGAGGGAAAATCGAACGAGCTGTGTTTCGGTGATTGGTTTGGCGCCACTTTGACCGCAGATGAAAACTTAACTCACTCGGGGGACTTGGTTTCCTTAAGCAAGATCTCGACTAAAAAGACCCCATGTCTACCAGTGTCTAATCTTAGATTAATTTTTGCAATTTTTTTTTTTTTTGAAAACCAAAATATGCACTTTTATTGCAAATCTCTTACCAGTACATATATGAGAAACGAAGGCACAGTAGACCACTCGTGCCGACCAAACAAAGAATTAGTTTTTCGAGCAATAGTATGAGCTACTAAATTTGTGGAATGTCACTTAAAAAAAAAAGAAGCCCCTTTGATTGATTCAACTTTTTTTAAGCTCAAACAGGTGATTACATTCTTATGAGGAGCAATCTTGCTCCTTTAAGAAGCATTTTTGTTCCAATTAGACGCTGACAAAGAGCAATTACAAGCCTACTAACATTTTATGATAGATTTAACCGAAACCCATAAAACCTATGTTGGTTACAACGAACAAAAAACTAGAAAGTCTAGGTGAACCTATTGATTTGACAAGCCGACATAACTACCACGATCCATATGAACTTAGATTATTCTGTCAAGACCCATACTATAAAGTATATCATTGTCTGAACTTGGCCCAATTTTAAATTCTGCCAAGACTAGCTTATTCAGACCCATTTTACTTAAAATTCGAGTTGTTTAATTGTCTGAATTTGTCACAATCTTGAAAACAAACTTTTTATATTAAAATCCTCTTCAAATGTTAAAAATACATATATTATAATTTCATATTATATACTTTGAAAAAGTAACCTCAAATGCATGTAATTAAGCATTTGATGCCAAGAAATAAATGTTCAAGTACAAAAAAAATTTAATTCATTCTAAAATTAAAGATATCATTAGTACATTAATTTTTATGTATTACTATTTGTTAAAACAAATGTTCAAATAACGTGAAATTCATGTTGGTTTTGGGGGCGTTGTCCAAATCTGACTCGGTTTTAAATTCATACAAGAAGTCTTGGTTCATATTCTGCTCGAATTTGTTAAAACATTATCTGAATGCTTTTTATTCTAGGCTGGACAAAATCGGATCAACAAATCTGGACATTAAATTGCCAACCCTACGCAATGAACTTAATCAAGAGGACAAACTCACCAACGGCATAGGCAACAAAAATAACCAAACAAACTAAACAAATCTAACATAAAAATGCAAGTGGAAAATGCAAGAGGAAATGCAAGTGGAAAATGATAATCTAACACACTTTAGACGCACACTTTGACTTTTAGCCTATTTATGATTCTTTCTTGTTTCTCAAAGCGTGGCCCCACATCTAACAAAATACTATAAATAGGCTCAAAGATAAAGTTAAAAGACAAAGTGTGCACACAAAATCGTCCAACGCCATAAAACTGGCCAAACTCGGTGGAGCACACAAAATCGTCCAACGCCATAACTACTGCGCCTATCGTGTTTCTAAAAGCCCTCTTACAAACCACTCTCACAACCACCGTCCTCTTCCTCAAAAAAACTAAGGGTGGAGCAAAAGAAGAATGACATGCGGCAAAAAGACTCGACATCTATTATTCCTCTCCCCTTTTCATCTTCAGTTTCTTCTTTTTTAAGAAACACTAAATCTGAGTGAAGGTTGGCGAAACACAAGCTAGTCGACTTCCATATCTAACGCATTAAAACACTAAATCTGAGATCAGCGATCTGGATATAGGAAAAATAAAAAAATAGAAAGGAGAAGAAGAAAAAAAGAAACTAAGCAAGGTGGGAAAAGAGAGAAAATTAGGGTCTATCGACAATGCTCGAGGCTATCGAGCCCCATAAGGATGAGATTTTAAAAGCCAGTCGGACAAAGAAATAGAGTCGGATTAAGTGCACCCCAACTTTTATTAAGTGCACCTCATTTTACGTGGCACCCCAAATTCAAATTTTAATTTCTAAGTGTACCCCACATTTTTACCAAAATACCCTTTCATCAGAATTGAAGTGCCCAACTCCAAAACCTTGGTCGAGACTTCTATATTAGGTTTGACGACATGTAGCTAAGATTTATCCACTATGCTCGGTGTTGTTCAACCGAACATCTTTTGTGAGATTTAGTTGACAACTGCCGACCTAAAGGTTTGGTAGGTTTCGATCGACTCTCCAAATAAAGGTTCGGCAAACTATGACCGACTCTCCAACTAGAGATTCGATAGGTTTTGACTTACTCTCCAATAAGAGATTCGGACCTTTGAGGCTAAACCACTCGATTATACCTACAAATCACAAAAAGAGTGTCTGGGGTGCATTTAGAAATTGTAGTGGGGTGCGCTAATCACAGTGAGGGCATAAGGGTCATTTTGTAGTAGGATTGACCATTTTTTAAGTTTGACTTTTTATGGGGTGCACTTAGTAAAAAGTAGGGTGCACTTAACTAGACTCCAGAAATATTATGAACTCAGAATGTTCTTTAGTGGCATTTGCAATTATACAATACTTTTAATTTTAGCTTATTCTTTGTTATCTTAAAAATATTGCCATAGAACCACTATAGGAAGAGCTTTATTAATTTTTTTTATTCACTTTTGTAATTTTTATTCTTGAACCATCGTCAATTCTCTCAACAATCGACGAAGGTTTCAATCAAATCTTTTTTGCTCTTTGTTCATTCAATAAACAACAGATCTAATTAGATTTGTAGAGATTGGTTCATCTTCATTACAGTGCATCTTCATCAACGGTGTTGCGTGGATTTGTGCAGCACACTAGATTGATTTATTTTTAGTTTTTACTTTATAGTTAGTTTTCTTCTCTAGTTAGAAGTTTTTTATTTTTCTTCTTGTTGGGAAGTTTTAGGCCTTCTCTTTGTTGGGAAGTCTTGTTATTCGTTTTGTGGTTCTAGTATTTTTGTGTATTATCTTGAGTTTTAACGTTATAGAGAGCAGTCACTGATTATCAAACTATTTCAATTTCAACAAAAAAACCAAATTAATGACAGTTTGTTTGCACAAATAGGATTAGCGAATCAATGCACTTGATTCTATGTCTGGTCCTGTATTGAGCCATGAATGATTAATGAAATTTCGATTTCTCTTAATAAAACCACTATAGGAAGAGCATTATCCCTTAGTGGGCTCACTTTGCTCGAGTTTAAAGTAGTCGATTAAGTCTGATACCGAGCTCAGAGTGATCTAGACAAAAAAAAATAGTTCTATTGAATCAACTAAATTGAAGTTTATAACACATACAGGGGCGAATCTAGGAATTTGAGATGGGGAGGGGTGTAAACATCTCATAATGAAATGGGCTAAGCTTGGAGAATTTTTCCTTTTATTTAGAAAAATTACAAATATATGGAGGTTTATAGTGAAATGCATTGGGCTACAGTCTAGGGCATTTCATTACTAGCTCCGCCCTAGAACACAAACCATTCATAACAAAACTCTACAATATTATACAAAACAATGAAACTTGGAAAAAAAATATCATACGAAAAAACAGTTGAACCCCAAACTTCAAATAGTTACGAGTCATTTATAGCGCCTTAAAATTTATGACTACACAACAATTTTTGTGATTTATGAATGTAAGAAATTTGTAATAAAAAATGCCACGAGCATTTGGTGGATAGATTCACTTATTTTGTTTTTTTGATAAGACGATTCACTTCTTTTGTTAATGAGTCACGTATATGCACCCCATCTTATGATCAAGGCACCGATTTTTTTTTATTTTTTTATATTTTTTTTTTAATGTTGGTTCTAAAAAGAAATGACATATTTTCCTCGGGGTGTCCTTAGTAATTGGTGGGTGCTTATAGCGCGACACTAAATTAATCGACACTACATTTTCAGATATCAGTGAGAAATAACCGAACATATGGTCTCGGACAAACAGGACCAAGACATAGGTTGTTCTGTCGGTTGGTGTCAATCGAGATATAAACACATGTCTCGACACAAAGTCATTGAGACCACTCATATAGTCTCGGCGATCACCCATCGAGTCGGGTGTTTGACTACTTATTTGAGTGTCAGTTGATATAGACCGACACTTTAATATGGGTGTCGGCAAGGCATCACCAAAACCACTTTAACATGTGTCTTGGGTGGTGAGGTGTGTTGTTTCACAAATAAGGAATATTTTGAAAAACTGTCAGAGTGCATGCCCTAAGAAAAAACTTGGGTGCCCATATCAATGGGGTGCCCCAAGCAATAGCTAGGTTCACATAGGGGTGATAGATTTTTGTACACCTATTTTATCATATTTATCCAAAGACATTTAAGATCAAAAAATAAAATAAATAGATTTTAATTTTCTTTTATTTTTTGGCGGTAATGGTTTTTTTATTGAGCTGTGCTATAGGCTACACCCCAATTTTTTTATAGGACAATCTAGTGAAAATAAATAATGTCTCTTCACCAACGGTTGGTGCATTGGAGTGGCATGGCATTCCAGCGACTTAAGAGGACGTTTCGAGTTTGAAACTCCACGAACGCATAAACTATCGCCGGAAGAGCTATACCATTAGTAGGTCGAACCAGCTCGAGCTCGGAGTAGTCGGATAAGTCCGAATGCCAAGTGGTCTAGACCAAGAAAAAATGTCGTTTCGTAATATACCCTTTATAGAAATCACATATTTGTAGCCCCACAAAGGATTGAATTCCTCCCTTGTATCTTGCACCGTGCACTTCGGCTTTGTTTAATATCGAAATCCTTACCCTCCCTCGCCAATTGAAAGTCGTGCTTTTTTTTGGGTCAAAACACAAACAAATCATGTAACTCTCGGTTGGCAACGCATCTTTGGTCAGATGGCAAGGTTTGGGGAGGTCGTGAGCTCGACTCCACTTAAGTAAGAAAAAAACATGCAAGTCTTGGTTCCATATTTTGACCCGTTGTGTCCTCAATTTTGGATTGCCTTATTACAAAAACAAGCTGAGGTGCTTACCCCACTTTTTATTGAACTGACCCAATGAATATTTTTGTTTTTGCCCCTATGCGAAATAACATTTTTGCCCTTCCATATAAAAGGGCTTTTACTCCCATATACCTCGCTCACCCTACTCACTCACATCCCAATCACTCAACCGACTCTCCTCTCTCGAGTTACCCATCACCTTTGACCAAACTTCGACAAAATTCGAGCGAAACCATATTTATTCAGGGCATCCCTAATGCATTGCACCAAAATAGTTCAACTTGTGCACAATTTTAGTGCAAAAAATACACAAAAATACTATTTTAATCTCCAACCCTTCACACCAAATCCCACACCAAAGTGTCTACCCAATGCCAAAGTGGCGTTGGGTTAGAGATGCTCTTACGTTGTTAGTGCATTCTCCACCTCTTTTCGTGTCAATTTCTAGATTTTTTTGAGTTTTTTTGTTGCTTTGAGTCGGTTTTTTATGTTGTTGTTGGGTTTAGGGCTTTGATTAGGGGCTTGAATCTCGCATTTTTAGCATAAAAATGTAATGGAATCGAGAATATCTAGCTATTATGAACAAAATTCACTAGTTTTTTTTTCATTTTCATGTATTTTTTTTGGAATTTTGAAACTTTTTTTTGTTCTTGTCCCTCGCGGATTTCACACACACAAAGCCAATCACGACTGACTCCCACGAAGATTTCTAAAGAGGTCTTAGTTAACATACACTGAGACCTCTTTAAAGGTCTCAACTGCTTCCCTTCATCTCTCACCGAGACCAAAACCTCTTTACAATCTCAATGGGAGGTAACCGCCTCTAAGAGGTCTCAGTTGGAGTCGATGACCTTGGTGGGAGTCAGTCGAAATCTCTTTAGAAAGGTCTCGGTGGGAGTTAGTCAAAACCTCTAAAGAGGTCTCGACCATGTATGCCCGAAACCCATGGGTGACACTTCCTCACTTCCAGGGCATGACGAGACCATATTCGACCTTGTTCGACAAATAAAAACACTCTTATGACACTTTCGACATAATACAAGTACTCTACAATTGCTAAAACTAAGAAATGAAGAGGATTGAAGTGTAACGACCCTAAAAGAAATGAAGAGGATTGAAGTGTAACGACCCTAAAAATTTAACTCGTGCCACGTGTCAATACAAGTGATACGTGGGCCCACGCCATGGTACAATCATTAATTCTCGAACATCGATGCCAAGGTATATTAGTTTTGTATGGTGTTTGTATTATATTGTATTTCATTTATGCAATTTCAAAGTTTTTAACATGTAAAGACGTTTGTGTATGAGCGTTGACAGTCCGAGGAACAAATTTAATTAAAAATACTGACAAAAATATAAAATAGATAATAATTAAAAGGTTGTAAAGTCCGTTTGTTACGTCAATACGTCTGTAGTGACGCGACGAACAAAGTTAGTGTTATGAGTCGGGTGCGGTCGGGTACAGGAATACCTGAGGGAAGCTTTGAGTGTTGTTTGAAATGGATGAGATCAAAAGACCAAAGTCAACAAAGAGTCACCTATTGGAGTCATTAAAGTTGGTGGAGGTGACTGCAAAATGACCAAAAAGGGCATTTAAATTTAAAGAGTATGGATAGGGGTGGAGGGTATTTTGGTCATTTGACCAAAAACCCCCAAAACACCAATACGCCACCGCCATCGTCATTCTCACATCCCAAATCGAAAGAGGAAGAAGAGATCAAGGAGAGGAGAGCGGCAATTCACGGAGAGCGTGGACTCGACGTCTAGGCGAGATTCAGGTAAGGAAGTTATTGATTTCATTGTTGGTGTTGTCGTTGTGGATGTTGCTGAGATTATTGTCGAGGTTGTTGTTGAAGGGATTGTGGATTTATATGGTAAAAATGGGATATTGATGATGGTGGTAATGTGTGTGTTGATTGTTGTTGTTGCATTGTAAAAAAAAAAGTTTCTCTGTTCGTTCCAACGAACAAGAAGATGGAACCGGGCCGGGTCAAGGTGACCCAACCCGGTTGGGTCAAATCGGGTCTGACCCTGTCAGGGCGGTCTAGACCTTACCCGGGACCCACCCACCTATTATTATATGAATAAATAATTATTTATTTCAATTAAATATATTAAAAAGGATTTTAATTGAAATAAAATTCCAAAAAAATAGGGAAAATTCTGAAAAATGATAGAAAATTATATTTTCATCAAATAAAAAGAAATTTGGGAATTTCTATGAAAAGTGAAGTATTCGGAATTTTTGCGAGACGTTATGTCAGGGTTTTTGCCTTGAAAAACGTCAAATTAGCAAAAATAGTTAGAAATTTGAAAAAAATCATAGTAAATTAAGGAAATTGATATAAATTGCATTATCAGGATTATTGTACACACCGAGACTGTAAAGGGCGTGTCGGAGTCCATGTTAGCGCGAATTAGCTTGGATTTGAGGTAAGTAAACCAATGAGGAACATTACAGTTATTTCTTGAGCTTTGAATTACTTATTGATATTGTTTCAATACCTTATTGTTATTCCATTCATATGAGTTGTCCTAAGGCAAGTGCGTCAAGTGTGATCCTTGCATAATTTTGGGCTTGCGGTGTATTATACTGGGGTTTACAGCTGGGGATACGTGATTGGTTGTAATGACATGTACGGGGTGAGAGTTCTCCACCAGATTGTTGGGGACTTTGCATTCGCGTAGGGGTCTTAGAGGAGATTCTGTCCTCGACTCCTAGCCTTTGAGGAGATTTTGTCCTCGGCTTAACGACTTTGATTAGTCGGGACCACTTGTGCCTTTCCCTTGTATTTCGAGACACTCAATTTCAATTGCTTATTTATTTATCCACAGTTTTTATATATTCATGCGCTCCTTGTTATTTTTTTCTATCTGCATGAATTGACTGTTCATTTATTTAATTTGAAATGCTGTATTTATTGTTGTTCCTGCTTGGCGTTACTTACCTGGGCTCGTCATTCTTATGTTTGATCGAGTGCAGATCCGCAGTCCAGCAAAGGGAAGGCCGTACAGTTAGGCGATATACTTTGAGCGACCCTCCTCTGCTGATATAGGTGACTTTTTTGTTGTATTAGCTACTTATATTGTTTTTGTACATGGGGTTATGGGTTAAGAGATTTTTGGATATTATGATTTGGATGATACTCTCCTTGCTTTACATGGTATATATATGATATACGGGGTTCCCACACCCTAGGTTTTGTCATAATTTGGAGCTTTTGAGGTTAATTGATTAGTTGAGGTTTATTGCTTCCGTTTTATACTTTGATAACTCGTTAATTAATTGACTTCACTTTTAAATGAATAATATATGATTGAATGGTAAGGATAGGCTCACTGGCCCCGCACGACTCGACGAGATTGACTCAGGGGTTCCCGCGGGTTCAGACTGGGCGGCGCTCGATTCTAGGGTTGTAGAATTTGGAGCCGTCACATGAAGGGTGTTAGAGTGAGCCTGAGGATGATAGGGTGAGCAAAGGTATTTTGATATTTTTTCAAAAAAAATGAGGTATTTTTACTACGAAGAAGTAATGAGGTCCGTTCAATAATAAGTGGGTTCTATTTAGACACTTCTCCTTTTTTTTGGTTTCCAAGGTGGTACCTCGCCCGAGAACTGACTAATCCACGCTCGAGATTGTGGGGCCCAATGTAGGGGTGGGCCTTCCCAACTCATTTTTTTTTCATTCGCAAGACTCGAACTTGAGACCTTGCTTAAGGGGATTAACTACCTTACCAGTTGGACCAACTTCTCTTTTTTCAAAAGGGGCGGCTAAACGGACTTCACTAATTACTCAATGGACCTCAATTTTGTGAAATTACCCAACTACCCCTCTATATAAAAGTTTCACTCACCTATACCCCACTCACCCCATACCCAATCACTTCTCTCAAATTGCACTCACCAAAAAATGGCAAAATCCTAGCAAAATCACATGAGACTTGACGCCGTGGGTGCATTTATCATATCTTTTATTGCTGATTTCTAGGTTTTTTTTGGTTTTTTTTTCTTTTTAAGTCGTTTTGTTTGTGAATTTGTTTTTAGGTTTAGAGCTTCGATTTGAGACTTGAATCATGCATTTTGGGCACAAATCTTCGATGAAATAAAAAATATTAAGTGATTTCGAGCAAAACTCACTAATTTTTTTGGCCATTTTCATGTATTTTATGGGAATTTTGAAGTTTTTTTGTTCGTTCTGGTTGCCTGAGGGTTTCGGACTAATAAAGCCGACACCTCTGAAGAGTTGTCGAATGAACTGGACCAATACATTTAAAGAGGTTTCGGCTAAATCCTTCCATCACCTATTGAAATAAAGTTATCTTTGCATTATCGATTGAAGTCGGCCGAAACCTTTAAAAGGTGTTGACCTTGTTCGTCCGATACCTCTTCGTAGGTGTCGTCTCTATTAGTCTGAAATCCTCGGGCGACACTTCTTCACTTTTAGGATACGACGCAACCACATCTGACCTTATTAAAAAAAAACACTCCTATGACATTTAGTGACCTAGTACAAGTGTTCTACAATGACTAAAATTGAGAAATGGAGATGATTGAAAGGTGTTGGGGCGAGGGTAATGAGATGAGTAATGATATTTTTGGAATTTCAAGAAAAAAAGTGAAGTACACGAAATAAAAATTCAAAACTAGGGACTGTGTTAGCAATTAATGGGGCTTTTTAAAGGAAAATGATAAAATGACCCATTTTGAACGCAATACCATAATCTTTTAGTCATTTATGACTCTTTCTTGTCTTCGTAAGTATGAACCCACATATTACAAAACACCAGTTAAAAGTCGTGTGTTAATTATCATTTTCCCTTTTTAAATAGCATCCCAACGGTAAGATCTCCGAGGGATTGCGCATACCGGAAATGCAGAACCCCATTACTTGAGGTGAGGCGAGATGAGATGAGATGAGATGAGATGAGATGAGAGGAAGCTCAAACTCAAACTCAGAGAAGTCTACAACAACAACAACAACAACAACAACAACCACGAGAGTAGCCCTAGCCTCCCTATCCGCCATTGTTGCAGAGACCTCCACCTTCCCCATCGACCTCACCAAGACCACCCTCCAACTCCACCACCCCTCCACCACCCTCCCCACCAGCGCCTTCCGAGTCGCTTCCGACATTCTTCGCCGAGACGGCCCGCTGGGCCTCTACCGAGGCCTCTCTCCCGCCATCTTCCGCCACCTCTTCTACACCCCCATCCGGATCGTCGGCTACGAGCACCTCCGAACCGCTCTTCCTGCCGATTCCACTCGTTCCCTTCCCGGCAAAGCCCTCGCGGGAGGGGCGTCCGGCGTCATTGCTCAGGTGAAGACTATCGTTTGCTTGTTTTATGTTGAATGAAGCTTTTGAGTGTGCTTTGTGATTGATTCACTTTTTAGTGAACCCTAACAATTAAGTAGAAGCTCATCTTCCCCAAAATGAGAATCCTTATAAACTGGGTCAAGTACTCCCTTGAATGGGACTTCTCTTTTTTTTTTTTTTTTTTTTTTTTTGTAGGTTATAATGTCCTTTTAAGTGTAGTGGTTAACACCAATGTGCTATTGGAAAATGGGTAGATTTTTCCTTAAGATATTGAAGTGGGTTAATATATCATCTTAGGGCATGCCCGGTTGCCCCAACACGACAAATTAATCCTGGGATGAAACATTTATCAATTGTTTGGTAGCATGCTTTGGTTTCGAGATTTTCTATTTGCGAGAGATGCTTTCATAAGTGTTGAATAGAAGTTGATCATGAGGAAAAAAGGAGGAGTTGTTAGTAAGGGACGTTGGGTATGGTTCACGACTACAAGAAAAGAATTGGGAGCAACAAGAGTGTAGGTGATACCATGATAGGGTGTCAACTTATAGGAATTCTTGTGTAAGAATGTGTATTCTTATTTCTTCCATATAGTGAAAGAAAGGGGAGGCCTTGCTGGTCAAAGTACAGAATTATGCTAACAATTTCTAGCGTCTTTTTGTGTGATTGCTTCCTTTGTTCTTGTTGAAATTTTCCCCTTATTTTGTTTAGTACTATTGGTGCGTCCATTAGAATGTGCAATATGGAACACACACAATGAAAGATTGAAGGAGATGAACAAAACACGCAGACATTCGCTGCAACAGTTTGAAGATCTTGCGTCTGTGCTTCAAAAGAGTCGCCCTACCCCTTAAGTTAGTGTTTGCGCGCACTAGAAAACCTTCCCGAAAATCAACATGAATTAACATTGGAACTACAAAAGTGTAGTGTTCCTACTGTCCTACATACTTCCTTGTAGGCACAATGCTTGTTACACTACTATATTTGACTTGAGTCCTAGTTTGCAAACTTTGCATGAATCTTAACCCCTTCGTTCTGCTTCCAAAACAGAGAAAATAGAATGAGAAGCTTGCAAAATAAACCACCATTTACATTGGAAAACATATGATTTGCTAAAGAGGCCTGATTCTTATTACGCAAAGAATGACAACTTTCCTAACAACTGTCCAAAAAATTAGACTTGCTAATTTGTTTCTCACTCATAATTTAACATCTATTGAAATTCTAATAGAACTCTTGTCAACTGGCCAAAGCATCTATGGTGAGATGGATGAAGCATCACTTGCCAGTTTAAGGAGGTCGTGGTTTCCCGCTTTGGTAAAAAAATAGAACTCATGTCAAGTTAATTGAATTTCTTCAATGTTTTATAAATATAATGAGACTAAGACGAAGCTGTTCCATTAGAATTCCTAATTTGACCCTAATTTAACATCGCCATACCCCAATGTCTATACCTTTCATATCGTATTGTTTTGTTGACGTTTTCTTCATCACTTTAATCATTCTGATATTACTACCAATAATTTGCAAGTCATATTGGTATAACCGTACTTAGCAAAAGTGGTCTTGACATATACCCATTTGTCACATTCATTTATCTTTTGACCATCGGATAACTTTACATTGCCAAATTTACATACTATTGCTTTAAGGGTTGTTTCAATCAATACAAAGATTTCACTAGCTACAAACTTTCTTTCTTGACTCGGAGCAACAAAGCTACTAGGTGTTCCATATATATATATATATATATATATATATAGTTCTTGTTCCATTTCACCATTTAAAAAGGAAGTAACATCCATTTGATGAATCTTGAGATTGTGCATTGCCGTCAACGCATTTAACATTCAAATGGATGTATTTTAAGGAACTGCTGAATAAGCATCGAATAAATTTATTTCCTTGTTTTGTTTGAAGTCTTTTATAGCGAGTCTTTCTTAATACTTCTCATTGATCCATTGACATTAAATTTCTTATTTAAAGTAAATGTACACCCTAACGACTTCATACCTGATTATAAATTTACCAATTAACAAGTGCGATTTTGCATTATTGATTTAATTTTTGCTATTTATAGCTTCCTTCCAAAAGGGTTCTTTGAGCGTAGGCATTGCTTCCTTGAATGTTTGAGAATCAGCTTCTAGATCAAAATCAAAACTAAATAATTTTGAAACTTTGGTTCTCTTAGTGCATTGGTGTTATGATGTAATGAGGAATCCAAATTGTTCGCTGCAAAGAAAAAAAACAAATTTATTTCAACTTGTATGGTTTGAAAATACCCAAACTAAAGAACGAACCCATTTCTGTATGTTGTTTACTCCTAAAACACTCACGTATGAGAAACACCAAGAGAATTAACACAAATTCTCACTCAAAACCAAACCTAATATTATTTTCATTGATCCAAAAATCAACTAATCGTACAAGGTTTAACTTAGAATTTTATAGGCTTTCAAAACTCTAATTTGATTCACATTAAAACATTTATTTGACTCACACTAAGACAATGATACCATAAATAAACATCTAATAAAACTTTCTATTATACTAAAATTAATGGCGAATATTCACAATAATCCCAAACTTTCACTTTTGTTTCTAAATAATACCAAACTAATAATTGTGTCTAAATAATCTCAAACTTTGTGTTTTGTGTCAATTTTGGCTCAATTACTTTTTTTAAGGCAAATTGAAGTGTGACATATGAAATTGACAAATTACATTGCTTGCTAAATAGTTTTCAAAAAAAAAAAAAAGTTGCTAGCTATATAAATGAGGTGGTTAAAATTTTAACATCAAAATAATCTCAAACTTTGGGTTTGGTCCACATAAAACTAATTGTTTGTCTTTGTGGGTACTTTTTAAATTTACAATCAACCCCTTTTATTTATTAAAATTTAAACAACCTCATAAGAAAATTTACTATTTCACATGCCATATCAACATCAATTTGCCCAAAAAAGTAATTGGGCCAAAATTGACACAATAAATAAAGTTTGGAATTATTTAGACACAAAAGTGAAATGTTGGGATTATTGTGACTATTTGCCCAATTAGTAAACAATACATTTTTCGAAGGATTAAGGATTAGAACTAACAATGAAAATATAGTTAAAATTTAAATAAAATGCAAACTCCAAGCATAATACCAAGCGACGGATATATCTATTCTAAATTCATGTGGCTATGGACAAATTAACTTATAAAGGGATTATCTAAACATCATCTGATACTACACAACTTCAAAATCTCGTGCGTGGTATGTTGTTTTGTATGCGGGTCACCGTCTCCCATAATACTCCAATCTAGCCTTCTTATCTCCATAATTCTCCCTTGGGTCAAAAAAATTCATCCTCGAATTTAGTTCCTTCACGAGTCTTGCGATTGGGAATAACTTTGTCCCCACAACTTGATGTGGCTGGCTCGGAAAGAGAAAATGAGACAAGTTTTGTACCTTTGAATTAAAGTCTGAAAATATTAGTTTGACTTTCATGGGGATCTTGAAGAAAGTTATCAATCAACTCATCATATGTGACTTCAGTCAATGAACAAAAGCAAGGAATCGAATTGCTTGCTACAAAGAAAAAGCAATAATTTCTTTCAACTTGTTTGGTTAAAGAATACCCAAACTAGAGAATGACCTCACGTCTTTATAGTGTTTACTCAACACTCATGAACAAGAAACATAGAGAGAATTAATGCAAATTCTCACTCGAGAACCAAAACCTAATTTTCATTACTCTCTTAGCCTTTTGTAGGTTTCCACAACTCTATTAGACTCACATCAAAACTCTAACTTGACTTGCACTAAGACCATGATTAAACATCTAATAAAACTTTCTATTCTACTAAAACTAATAAACGTCACATATTTCTACGGCTTAGAACTAACAATTAAAGTAAAGTTAAAATTTAAGTAAAACTTAAACTCCTAACGCAATACTTAGCGACACATATATAAAATCCTGAAGTCACATAACTATGGACAAATTAGATATTAAAAAGGCATTATCTAAACAATTTCTAGTACTACACAACTTCAAAATCCCATGCGTGGTTTGTTGATGTGTACGCTTGTCACTGTCTCGCACAATACTTCTCATCTTCATCAAGCTCCTTATCAAAATATGGCCATTTGTTTGCACTTGACTCCTTGTTTTCTTTATTAGGAACTATATGCTCAAAGAATGACAAGTGTTTCTCTGTTATTCTGGTTATTTGGTATTTCAGAGTTGTACACGATAAGTACTGCTGTTATTTGCATGTCCTTAAAGGTGCAATCAACTACTTAGGGTCTAATTCTGGTCTTTTTTGGGTTTGATATTACTACTTTAGTTAGACCCCTGGTCCCTCAATCCCTTAAGTATGTTTCAGAAGGTTTTCTTACCATTGTTCATAAGGAGTAACATCGTTCTTCTTGATGTGTGATATGGGTTGTAGTTAGTTACTTAGTCCTTGAAAAAATTCATTAGAAGATCCTCCATATTTACCACCTATATCACTTTTTATAGACTTCATATCTTTGCCTAGTTGACTCTCAAGTCTCAACCTCAATTTTGTCATGTTTGACCATCTTTGAAACCACATCTTTATACTCTAGTAGGTTAACATAACAAAACCTGGCTGAGTCATCTATAAAAGTAATTGAATATTTTTTCAGTCTCTAGTTTAAACAAGTTCAGAACCACACATGTCAATGTTAATTAACTTCACTAATTAAAAAGGCGACTTAGCCAATTAAGCTTCTACACAAGTTTCACGTTAATTCTTGAATCAATTTGATTTGATTTGATTTTTTGTTTTGAAGAAGAAGAATCAAATTAACAATCAAATTGGAAGTGATTAATGAGTATCTTCTACATCCTTCTCTCAAACGATTGGGTGGTGCAACGATGTTGACTTAGCAGTGTAAATAGCAGATGGCAGTTCATTCTAATGGACTTTTCTAGTACAAAGTGAATGTAAATCTCATTTGCAGTCAAGGCACCAATACTTGTGTTGTTAGACCGTATAATCAAGCATGTGAGCAATGTGAGATTAAGTTCATGTAGTAAAGACATGAGCCAGTGCAATTTAGTCATGACATAGGCCAGAGTTCAATCAATGCTTGCTTAGCCAACCTCTTTTGCGTTTTGGGTTGCCAATATACTGGAGTTTCACTTAAGTAGACTCAATTGCATAGAATGAACTTGCAAAAGTAGGAGTAAACCAACCAGGAAGAAGGCTTGATGTAGAGGCTCTTGATTAGAAGTACTAGCTTAATAGAGCTGAAGATCTAATAGGTTGGTGAATCTCCAATGGCTATTGTTGGAACTTTGGAATTAACTAAGATATTAACTGCATGGGAAATTTCAGGATAATTGTGAAGTCCATCAATTGTGCTATGGGAGATTGATGTATTTAAGAGCATCACTATTGCATAGATGCAACAATATACCAGAGCAGCTGGCACTTTGAGTGTATAGGTTGTTATTGGTCATGGTAACTTGTTTAATTAAAGCAAGTCTGCAATCTGTTTTGATTGAATGAAATATGAGCTGTAGTATCTCTACTCAGTTTAGTGCCTTACAGGCAATGTAATTTTCTTATGTCTTTGAGAGCAAACAATATCAATTGCTTAAATGATTAAGTTACTGATCTTGTGTTCATTCCTAGGGTTGGAAAGTTCATTCAATATGCAACAATTGACTTGAGTCCTCCTTGGGGTATAAACAACAAGAGGAAACAACCTTGGAAATCTTGGATTGCCATTGCAGTCTTTTTGTCTATAATTGTGAGCATATTGAGTGCAAGGCGATTTCAAGTCACTAGCATCCCTGTTGAACTTTCAGATGCAATGGGATTTATCTGAGCGTGCCTGTTTGGTCCTGATGCATTCAGGGAAACTTGAACCTGATTATAATAGTGAACTGAAAACAAAAAGTCATGATTCATAAGGAAAAAATGATTTAAGAATGTAACCAAAGAAAGACAAAGATTACAGCAGCAGTCTTCTTTAATTTCAATGTTCTATGTTTGTCATTTCAGCATTTTATGACTTCTCTTTATTAAAGAATCTTTCTTTATTTCTTAATGAACTTTTTATTACTGTTTCATGTTACGGATCACTGTTCATCTGTTTTCTAGTCGGTTTGACAGTAAAATATAGTTAGTCGTATTATTTGATTGAGTGTTCCAATGGAGAAGATATAAGTAATATAATCATTTTATGAGCATGAAAACTTATTAATAAAAATTTATATTATTAAAGCGTGAGCAACTTATAAAATACTAATGTTTAGAGCTTCATAAAGGAACCACTGATGGACCATATATGAGAGCTTCATCAAAAAGAACTCATAGATTTCATACAGAAAGGGTTGACACTTTTGGACCTATAAATTCCATCCTTGTACTTCAGTTCGTGCCTTCATTCTCTTTCTTAGGATATAACATATGAGTCATCCCCATCATGACAATCTTGCTCGTTCAATCCATCTCCTTCTAGGAGATATCTACATGGGATGGTATGTGTGTTCAATTTTTATAATATTGGTCTCAATCCAAGGTGAGGAGAGTGTCATGACTAGTTTATGTATGGGCTGCAAGTGTGAAAGTGGAATTCACTCCAAAATGCCAAGGCAAGGTGGAGTATCCAGTCCACACCTATAAGCCTTATTTTTCTTTCTAAGTAGTCGAAGTGAGACTATCCCAACATCTCCAACAATGTGATGCTTCACCATTTGCGTCACTGGCTAGCTAGAGAGATTTCAGTATCTCCATTGGCGAGTGTATTAATTGAAACTGCATTACCTTCTTGTGATTTATAATTCTGTAACCAAGTACCCGCTAACATTGTTTTGTCATGCATTAATTTTGCATGAGGTGATGTGATATTTGCATGCAGTGTGGTTGTGTATCACTGTTGAGAGGACGACTACCTGTTTTTGTATGTCAATATGCTAGAATTGCAACGCCCAAGTCACACCCAAAGTTATATAGAGCACAGGAGCTGTGTTATGCACCAAGATTTGCTTGGGGTTGCATCCAAAGGCACGCTCAGACGACTCTTGTGCCCAATGTGACTTGGTTGTTGTCATTGTAGCATCGCCCTTCTTGTTTTAATCAATTGCCTGTCCAAAGAAATGGTAGTAGTATCTTGTTATTCATAACTCATGTTTTCTTCTTGTTTCCGTTGTAATTTTGAAAGTTTCAGTTTGTTGAATTTATTCACTTGATAGAAATTTATTGATATTTTTTAAAGCAAAATATCATTATTACTTATTTAAATGTATTAAAAAAAATGTATTCGATATTCTTTGGTTAGTTGACTTGCCCTTGATGTATGTACAAATCCCTCTATCCTCGTACTAAAATCTTAACAAGGGAGTGGCTTGCTCGGAGGGTTTGAAGTCAAGCTTGAGCTTCCCATTTTTGAGATGAGTTTTGGGGCTATCATGTGAGGTCCTAGTAGTTGCTTTCAAGAAACAACATCACCTATATGGCCTAGAGATGGTCAATTTGACAATTATTTCCATAAAAGTACATTAAGCGTTTGTTGCACAAGTGATTTATTTTTAGTAGTTGATTAAGAGTAGGTCCATGTTCTGACATCAACGATGCAGGTTGTGGCAAGCCCCGCGGATCTCATAAAGGTGAGGATGCAAGCAGATAGTCGACTAGTTAGCCAAGATCTCAAGCCAAGGTACAGAGGGTTATATGACGCTTTTAAAACAATTGTAAAGACAGAAGGTCTTGGGGGACTTTGGCGAGGTGTCATCCCTAATGTTCAGAGAGCATTTCTAGTAAACATGGGGGAGCTAGCATGCTACGACCACGCTAAGCGCTTCATTATCCAAAATCAGGTCTGCAACGACAATATATATGCGCACACCTTAGCGTCTATCTTGTCAGGTCTTTCTGCAACCACATTGAGTTGTCCTGCAGATGTCGTAAAAACAAGAATGATGAATCAAAATGCAGGTAAAGGATCTGAAGTCGAGTATAGGAACTCCTTAGACTGTCTAGTAAAGACGGCGAGATTCGAAGGTGTAAGAGCACTGTGGAAAGGTTTCTTCCCTACATGGGCAAGGCTTGGCCCATGGCAGTTTGTGTTTTGGGTTTCCTATGAAAAGTTTCGGCGCATTGCAGGGCTGTCTTCGTTCTGAATCTTTGATTTTTTTAATTCTTTCATTAACGCCTCATACATCCTTCATTTGGGAGTTCTAGAGAGGAATTGATGCTCTTATACTTCGTATACGGCTGTACTATTGTGCACATCTGGATTGAATGCTCTTGAGATGTTAGGTTTTATCATTCTCATTTGGCGTAACGTCCGGGGAGGAATGACCGCGATGCGAAGAAGTACGGTAGCAGGAAAAAAGAGAGGGAAGAAGGTTTCATTGATTTATCTTCAACAATCTTCTTTCATTGAGACAAAAAAAAGAAAAAACGTCGCCCTCTAATCTCTCCTCTCTCTATTCCCATGGGGCTCTAGCTCTATCGATCAGGAGTAACAACTGGTGGCCCGAACGATCTTGCCACACCGAATAATCGAACCCGAGGTTGATAATTGTTGTTTTTTTCTAAAGAATGCAAATTTGATCCATTGTCTGTTTTTCGTAGAGATAAAGGGGGCGAGAGACCATAAATCACAATTACTAGAGGAATGTTCTATAGGTAAGAAGTTTATCAACAGTTTTTGGAATGATGAGTTTCCTTCAAACAGTCTACTTTGTCGATGGCGCGTCTTAACTCCTATGCTTTATTTTTGAAGTTCCATTATTGATTTATTTTGTGGGACGTTGTTTCGCTTCTGCTGCCAATATATGCTCACTTTGGTCAACTTGGCAGTTTTGTTGGCTTATGGCTGGCCCTCATTTTGGAAGAATTGATGGGTATGTAAGATGATATGGTCCGGTCGCGCAGCACACGTAGCGCATACATGTTCAATTTTTGTCTGCGGTGGTCTTCACAAGCAACCATTTAAAATTGAACACGTGTGCTGGTGCGACCAGTTTATATCATCAGAAATGTCACCAAATAATTTTCCTTTGTATATATATAGCTAGGGAAGTTTGTGAGCACAAAATCTACAGATTGAAGAGCTAGGGACGAGATCATATATTTTTTGGTTTTTTATTTTTTTTTTTCAGTTTACAAAGGATAATTTCCACTCGACTTTTGATCCAATTAGAAACTCGGCAAACCTAATCGAACCATCTCCTCTCCGCTCTTACTTAAATCTATTTTGAGCATCTCTCCCTCATGCAGATCATCTATGATACCTCAAGCCCTATTCTTGCTTTCTCTCTGTCTCCGATTCTTTTCTTGCTAACTTCTCTTATATAGTTCGTGATTGCGCTCTCTCAACCTACAGATTTTGACTCTCTGATCCCTCTCTAAATCTTATCGCTATTGAGAAAAAACTCCGTTGGATCACTATGATGAGGAAGTTAATAAATAAGTATGAGTTTAATTAAGGTAAAACTAATTAAGTGGCCCTCAAACTTTGAGGTTTTTAAAGATGGGAAGTGCTCCAATGATAATGGTAAGTCACACCACAACACATATTTGGCTCACAAGAGTCATCTATGCCTACTTCGAGATAAGGGCCCCACACAAATTCTAGTGCTAACATACAAATTGAGGCTGCATGGAGGGTTTTTGTGGGTTAATATGTTAGGGTGTGTCATACCCATTGTCATTCTAGTATTTTTCTTTAAAGATTTAGCCCTCTACTATTGTTTGGTTGATTTGAGCCTTAAACTTTTATTTTAGTTGACATTGAATCCTCTTGATGGTAAAACAAACGGAAAGCTAACGAGAGCCCACAATTTCCATTTAAAGTTGGATAATATAAACATAAACTAACAAAACGAAAATGAGAGGAGCTTTAACTTAGATCTTCTTCTTCTAACGGTGTCTTCTACATCTTCGATCCCCCTCTCGTTGAACGTGCTCATTCAATTCTCCCAATTAGTCTGAGATATAGTTTTCGAATTCGAAACCCATGAAATCCTTTTTCATCGAAGTAGAGTTCTCAATAACTAAAGTTTCATCAAAGACTCATTCTCTATTCTTCCATTCCTCTCTGAAACCCCATCAATCGATTCGAATTCGAACCCATTGAGATCACATTGTTTATTGAAGTCAAACCAAACAAATTCTCATTCGCATCGGAAATAGAGATGAACAGGAAATTGTAAACAAATTATCAATTTTGTTGAACGAAACTATGTAAACAAATTTGATTATACAATATATATCTGCTCATACATGATATCTGTTATAGATGGCAGCATGGATGACCCCAAAGACATGCTGCAGACCGGTGAAGCAAGGCCGAAGAGGATTGTTAAGAAGCCCAACTGGACTAGAGACTATAAAATGTGACTTGGGCCTATCTTATTAAGCCCATGGTCTATCAACTCTACTTTATATTTAAGTCCACAATTCTATTAACCCTACTTGTATTTAAACGCTTTCAAATATTCAGAACGGGGAAGAAAAAAAAAGTTATAGCATTTTGTTTTTTTTTTATCTTATCTTCTTCTTCTTGCCGCTGTTCCGTTAAGGGTCTGAAACCCTTAACATTGGTGCTTTCATTGCACTCTCATGGGTCCAAAGCCTAATCCACCTCCCACCCTCGGGTTAGAGGACATCATGAACGCCCTCAATGACAAATTTCAGGCACTGGAATCAAATATGCAACAACAACTGGAAACCCAAAATAAGCATCATGAAGCATCAATGGCCGCACTCCGTGCTCAACTAACAACACACGCCGACCCTCCAACCATAGCCCAATCACCTACAATAGCCACCATACAAACCTCCCAACATTCCCATGCCCCAACAAATCAACCCCGACCACCACCAACAACGGCAGTAGGGCCGTCCTTCACTCCGCGCATCGCAACCATGCTATCTGGGTCATCTACACTACCCCCTCACCCAATCCATGCCAAGTTTGCCCACAACCTTAGCTGACTACACCTCCGCTATGCCCAAATTTCTCCGCCAACCATGGTACGCCACCGCTAATCAGGCGTTCCCATATACCCACAATGGGTTCGGCGCACCTAAACCACCGAAGATCTACCTTACACCCTTCGCTGGGTCGGAGCCCTTAGATTGGATCTTCAACGCGGAACAATACTTCGCGTATTACAATATCGCCGTCGAACAACGACTTTCCATGGTTGGATTCTTTATGCAAGGTGAGGCGTTGTCATGGTTTCAATGGATGTTCAAGAACCATCAGTTGGTTTCTTGGGAGGCATTCCTCCGAGCCTTGGAACTACGTTTTGGGCCATCCACTTACGAGAACCACCAAGTGGCGTTGTTCAAGCTGAATCAAATAGGATCGGTTGCGGAATATCAAAAGGAGTTTGAAAAACTCAATAACAGAATCAAAGGCATTCCAGCTGAGTTCATTTTATCTTGTTTCATTTCTGGGTTGAAATCTGAGCTTCAACATGAAATGGCCATAGCTAAACCCCTCACGTTGTCCGATGCAATAGGACTTGCCAAGGTGTTTGAAGCGAAGTTTGCCGATGCACGCGCTAAGGGTTTTTGGTACAAGGGCATCGCTAACACTACTAAGGCCACAACCAGTACACTGGTTCCAGCCCCAACTACCTCTCCGACCGTTCCACCAATTCGTCGTCTGTCCCCGACTGAAATGCAAGAACGACGTGCTAAAGGGTTATGTTTTAATTGCGATGAGCAATTTAAGCCTGGCTACAAATGCAAGGCAAAACAGTTTCTATTGTTGTTATCTGATGAGATGGGCACCGATCTATCTCCCCACTTGACTTATCCACCATACCCCCACCACCACCAGAATTACTGCCTCCACCCCCTCCATCCCTTATTGACCCTCCACTGGAACCTATCCACTTCCAACTGTCCACAACCGCTCTGAATGGCGCACTCAACCCCCAAACTATGCGACTACGAGGCACTGTCTATGATCACCCAATATCCATCCTTGTTGACTCGGGCAGCTCCCATAGCATAATACAACCACGCCTTGCCAAATTCCTCAACCTAGCCATCCACGCCATCACACCATTTTCGGTCCTAGTCGGCAATGGCGCTTCTATCCCTTGCGAGGGTGTTTGCCCAGGAACTCCAGTCAATGTTCAATCTCATCTATTTACCCCCGACTGTTACGTTTTTCCTATTCATGGGGCTGACCTTGTCCTAGGCTATGACTGGCTTAAGTCTATCGGTCCAGTTCTATCAGATCACACGGTTCCCTACATGAAATTTTACCATCACAACTCCCTAATCACCATAACCGGCGACCACAACCTTCCTTCACCATCCTCGTTTTCCCAACTTCGTCGCCTCCATAATACCAATTCTATAGCCTCTTTTCATGCATTCACGATTGTCCGTACTCCCACACTCCCATCCTCACAGTCCTCAAAATTATCAATTCCCGACTTCCCAATACCCCTATCGGCTACCGACTACCAACCTGACCTATATCACCTCCTCACGACTTTTGCGCCAATTTTTCAATTACCGACTGACCTACCTCCTACGCGTGCCCATGACCACCATATCCATCTCTTACCCAACTCGCACCCTGTGAATAACCGGCCCTATCGCTACCCACATTGCCAAAAAGAGGCCATGACATCCATTATTGCTGATATGCTCAAGTCAGGCATCATAAGGCCCAGCACAAGCCCCTTTTCTTCACCAGTGATACTGGTTAAAAAGAAGGACGGCTCATGGCGATTTTGCGTTGATTACCGCGCTTTAAATGCTATTACTGTTCGGGACAGATTTCCTATACCTACAGTGGACGAACTTTTGGACGAATTGCACGGGCGACTATATTTACAAAATTGGATTTGCGTTCGGGGTATTTTCAGATACGCCTAGCTGCCGAAGACATCTTCAAGACAGCTTTTCGGACAGTCGACGCTCACTACGAATTCATGGTAATGCCGTTCGGCTAATCAAATGCACCATCAACTTTCCAGGCGGCGATGAATGATTTATTTCGACCTTATCTGCGACATTTCGTCCTAGTATTCTTTGATGACATTATGATCTATAGCCCCAATTGGGCGACTCACCTATCCCACCTAAGGTTGGTCTTCCAATTGCTTCTTGATAACAAATTTTTCGCCAAATTCTCTAAATGTTCATTTGCAGTTACTTCTGTGGACTATCTTGGGCACATAGTGTCCGCTACGGGGGTGGCCGCAGATCCTTCCAAGTTGGAGGCAATCCAAACTTGGCTAGAACCCAAGAATATTACTGAATTGCGGGGATTTCTAGGTCTCACAGGGTACTACCGCCGCTTTGTTCGTCATTATGCAACAATAGCCAGCCCACTCACTGACCTTCTTAAACTTAATGCTTTTAACTAGAATTCTCAAGCTTCAAGGGCTTTTACAAAACTTAAGCAGGCTATGATCTCCCTACCATGGTTACGTAGTTACCAGATTTCTCTAAACAATTTGATGTAACTACGGATGCTTCATCCTTTGCGGTTGGGGCTGTGCTATCCCAAGACGGTATGCCTATCTCTTTTTTCAGCAAAAAGCTTTGTCCTCGCCTACAATCGGCCTCCCCTACACAAGAGAAATGTATGCAATTACAGAGGCTGTCAAGAAATGGAGGCAATATTTATTGGGTAGGAAATTTCGAATCTATACTGATCAAAAAAGTTTGCGAAATTTGCTTACCCAAACGATCCAAACCCCGGATCAACACAGGTGGTTGACAAAATTGTTGGGATTTGACTATGAGATCTTCTATACACCGGGAAAGGAGAACTCGTGGCGGATGCTCTCTCTCGCCACCCAGCTGCGGCGACACCACTCTTCTTGGCTTTCTCACAGGTCGTTCTTCCCTTCTTGGATGAGCTTCATCAATTTTATACCTCACACAGTGAAGGGAAGACATTATTACACACATTCAATAACTCCACAACTATGCAACTAGCCTTCTCCTTCAAGAATGGGCTTTTGTATTACAAAGATAGAATATATATACCTGCTGAATCTCGACTTCGGATCAAACTCCTTGACGAATACCACACTACTCCTTTGGCGGGTCATTCTGGAATCCAAGCTACGGCTAATCGTCTTGCAGCTTCTTTTTATTGGCCAGGGCTTCTGAAAGACACAAAACAGTTTGTTAATAATTGCTCCATATGTCAACAAAACAAATATTCTACAGAGAAATCCTATGGGAAACTTCAACCTCTTCCTACCCCGAACAATGTCTGGGAGGATATATCAATGGATTTTATCACCCATTTGCCCTCTTCACAAGGAAAAACTGTTATCTGGGTGGTAGTTGACCGTTTGACAAAATTTGCCCATTTCATCGGTCTTCCAATGAAATTCAGCGCTGCCGACCTCGCATCCATCTTCGTGGTTGAGATATTCCGTCTCCATGGTATTCCAAAGTCCATTGTGTCTGATCGCGATAGAATCTTTACCAGTAGATTTTGGAAGGAGCTCTTCACTCACCTGGGAACATCTCTAAATTTTAGCAGCGCTTATCACCCACAAAGTGACGACCAAACAGAGGTATTAAATCGGTGTCTCGAAAATTACCTAAGGTGCTTCGCTGGCGACCATCCTTCTCTGTGGTTTCGATATCTTCACCTAGCAGAGTATTGGTACAACTCGACTACCCACTCCGCCATCGGCATGTCCCCTTTTAAAGCCCTTTATGGCCGAGATCCGCCGTCGATCCCATCCCTTCTCACTGGATCTGTCACCTCTACAACCTTGGAGGACTTGCTACACCAAAAAGATTCAATCTTGCGAACTCTCAAGCTTAATCTATGCAAGGCACAACAACGTATGAAACATTACGCCGACCTCCATCGCAAAGACAAGAGTTTTAATATTGGGGACTACGTTTACCTAAGTTGCGACCTTATAGGCAGTCGTCTGTCCACCGCCGTTCATCCTAGAAGCTAAGTCCACGCTTCTTTGGTCCTTACCGCATCCTCCGACGCATTGGATCTGTTGCTTACGAACTGGATCTGCCTCCATCTTCAAGGATCCACCCTGTGGTGCATGTTAGCCTTCTTCGCGGTCACAAAGGGACCCCAACGGCTCCTCTGCGCCCCCTACCAGAGCACCTCACATCAGTCTCCCTTCCTTTGAAACCAAAAGCCATTCTAGGCCAACGTTCTCTGCTCTCTAACTTTGGAGACACAAAGGAGTACCTCATTGAATGGGAGGGTCTTGAGAAAACCGAAGCCAGCTGGGTTCCATCCTCTTACCTCGAACATACAGTCAACGCTGTCAAACTTGAGGACAAGATTCTTTTCAATGACCGTGGTAATGTTATAGATGGCAGCATGGATGACCCCAAAGACATGCTGCAGACCCGTGAAGCAAGGCCGAAGAGGATTGTTAAGAAGCCAACTGGACTAGAGACTATAAAATGTAACTTGGGCCTATCTTATTAAGCCCATGGTCTATCAACTCTACTTTATATTTAAGTCCACAATTCTATTAACCCTACTTGTATTTAAACGCTTTCAAATATTCAGAACGGGGAAGAAAAAAAAAGTTATAGCATTTTGTTTTTTTTTATCTTATCTTCTTCTTCTTGCCGCTGTTCCGTTAAGGGTCTGAAACCCTTAACAATATCTTTTTTTCGATGAAAAGTATCCAAGAAATTGGACGCATTAACATATAGTTGTTATTGCATGTGCTTGAGCAGGCCAACAATCACAAATCCCACAACAAGCAATCAAGAGTCCCACAGCAAGCAATTGGTCTAATTGGTCTCGATCAGAACGTTCCAAGCCAGCCCCTGAGGTTGTCTATTTTTTCTTCACCTCTGCCACAATAAGACCGAGAGGAGAGGGAAACAAAGAAGAAAGTTTGGAGACAAATTAGGGCTTTTTTAGTTCTTTAATTTTTGTTTTTTTTTTTTTTTGTAAGGAATGAGATTTTATTTTATATAGCCAATGAAAATATGTACATGGCGAAAAACAATGTGTTTCCCTAAAACAAAGTCGAAAAAAACCCGTACTAGTGTAGTAGAGAAAAAATGCGTCGTCCCATAATAAACCCCAGTCCCCTAGTTAGTGCCGAGTCAATGAGGCAAACCTGTCACCACGTGGTGCCGCATACCCATAGAATCAACTAGGTTGAACCTGTGACCTTACTACTGAGAATTACAAAAGTGGTAAGAAGAAAATACAATAATGGCTTAATCTATTTACATGCTACCCATCCAAACCCCAAAGCCTAGTGTTGAATATCGCCACCTACCAAAATGAACTCCATCAACCCTTATGAGCCCATTGAAATACAATAAATATCCACAACTTATCCTCATATATGATCGGCCCAAGAACGTTCTTTAATTTTCGTTTTTTGATAATGTAATCCGTTAGCTTCCATTTGTTTTAATGGCAAGAGGATTTGATGTCAACTAAAATAAAAGTTTAAGGAGTCAAATCACCCAAACAATTAATTGAGGGGCCAAAACTAAAAAAAATTCAAAGTTTGAAGGCTACTTAATTGGTTTTGCCTTTAATTAATGTGCAAATAAAGAGAGAAAAGGGCGTTGAATATGATCAACCATCCAACATTATTAGATTACACGAAGTAAGTTAATTTTTAGTTAGTTTATATAATTAATTGTTAATTACATTACTGGCTAGCAAAACTAGGATTTACATGGTGCTTGAGTATTTGTCAGGTGGGCAACTCTTCGATAGAATTGTTAGAATCAAGTTAATTATAATTTGATTAGTTTTTTTCCCTGCGATGCTAATGTGAGTATTTAATTAATTAGTTCGTGTTGGTGTCTGGATGCTCCACCATGTCACCGGTTGAACTCATTGTCGAATTGATGTCAAATACACTACAAACTTGATGAAACTGAAAGTTTACAGATTGAGGCTAAAGTCTAATTACTCTATTTTCTTAAAACAATAATGCCCCGTAAACGTATTTGCGGTTAGTGACACTTGCCTATCAGAATACAACAATCACAAACCTACGGGCTGTAGCATTTCAGACTGTAGGAACAAGTAAACTAAATTGTTGTACTTACTCTATAATAAAACAGTGCTTTGAAAAGAAAACATAGAGAAATAGAACTTTTCTTTTTAAAGAGGAAAATAGAATAAAAATCAAGTAAGTTTACGTGCATGGAGGGACTTCAGATATATGTACACATTTGTGCGACTATTCACAAAACTCGCCCCCCTATTGGCTGATTTCGTCTCTTTGTAACGACACAACCTTTTAAATGTGCCAAATTTCTAATACAATGTTTTGGTCAATTGGCTAGATTGATCACACGTCAGCGGCAGCATAATTAAACTCTTTTATGTTTATTCCACAGTTGTGACGTTTGAAATTGAAACACACACGTTGCTTGAAATTTTCATAAATTGTGATGTTCCAAAACATGGACGCATTGTATGGCTCATGCATTCCCTACATGCATGTCTATACTTACAAAGTATGCATCATTTCAAAAAGGAATCCATGTATGCACTTGGTTCCAGCCCATCACATCACATCTTTATGTATGCCATGTTTTCTATACAAATTGTGGACTCGGCTTACGGTAACTGTAATGGGGTATTATCTCCTCAATATCCCCGTATCAGATAGAAAAATGATAATCTAACACACTTTGAATGCACACTTAGAATATACATTCTGTCTTTTAATTTATTTATGATATTTTTGTTAGATGTAGGCCCACATCTTAGAAGACAAAAAATAACCATAAATGAACTAAAAGACAAAGTGTACGCCCAAAGTGTGTTAGATTATCATTTTCCTATCAGATATTGTAAGGAGCGTCTCAAGTGTTGGAGTGTCTTCACATTTATAGACGCTCCAATTTGGGCTCACAACAACAATTTTTAATTTTTTTTAATTAAAATTTTACCTTTTTTTGTTTGATTGTTTTTTTTTTTACTTTTAATAAATATTTTAAATTTTAGGTGTGATGTAATTGTGAGTCTTATTTGAGTTTAACCATTGTGAAGAAAATATATAAGCATAAGAGAGAAAGAAGTGGGTTTAATAAATTGATAATGTAACATACTAATAGCTCATTTTTTAGTACAACTATTGCGAATACCTTTACATACAGTGTTAATATTTCCAATCTTTCCAGTACCGTCTCCTATGTCCTCCATGTGTCAACCTTTTCGGAATAAAAAAGGCAAGGCAAATTGTGTTATATACTTCCAATTTTGTCCCTTCGTCCACACCCTCCAAGAACCAAATTCTCCCACGGTTATTTATCCTCATATTATATGTTCTTTTTTTTTTTTTTCTCAAAAATCTTCATATATTCTTAAATGCCTATCATATACATATATATATATATATATGTTTAAAAGGAGAATGCTATAATAATATCCAAAAGTTACACATTGAATAAACCTCTAAATACATGTCCTACGTATTATGCATCGAGAATTACATGTGTATTTCTCAAAGTCACACTTATTTTCATGTGTTATGCTACAATGACACTTCAAAGTCACACCGGGTGACGTGAAGTGTAGGTCCACGTCTTTATGGTCATAAGTGCACGCCTCGAGATACACACCTCACGTATTATGCATCGAAAACTATGTGCCTACATCCAAAGTCACACCCATTTTCACATTGGGAAAATACTACAATGACACCTCAAAGCTATATCGGATGATGTGACATGCATGCCCACATCTTTGAGAGTCGTTTGTTCGCACCTTGAGATATGCACTAAGAACTATATGTGTGTGCACCCTCATTTTTACATGGGTCCATATGTCGTCGCTTCGATACGACTTTAGGGTATCATTGTGGCATCTTGCATTAAAAATTGTAAATTATTGTAAAATCTGTAATTTTTTCTATCTGCTTTGTATATATATATATAATTTTTTTAGAGAGGATTTATATAACAATTTGAAAAAAAACAAGAAAGCATGGGCCAATTTTAAATAATATAAATTTATTTTATATAATATGCAAATCATATTTCTATAAAAAAAAAATCGTGTATATTGTATGTGTATGGTTTGGATAATTTGGTGCTAGGAGTGTGTGGAGGAGTTATAAAAAAGTAAGGTTGTTTACTTTAAAATTCATTAAATAGGGTAAATTTTTTTAAAATTACAAAACTAATGTATATAGCCTTTACTAAAGGCGTTATTAAGTGTGACATGACGATGTATGTGTGATGTGGCAATTCCAATTGTATGAATGGCTCCTTTTGAAAAAGAGTCATTTGAACATAATATGAAAGGAGTCATTCGTAACTTATATTCCACCCATACCCTTGCCCGCCTATATTAAAAATACTACACATAAGTCAACCCAAACTATACTAAAATACATATTAGGTATGTTCCACACTAAATCGAGACGCATATAGATAACTCAAACATCAATATGTGTTTTGGTATGTCCGTGTAACATTCCTCAAACCTAATACCATTTTTATTGAATTCCTCTAACAATTAATTTTTCAAGTACACAACACGACGAAATTAACAAAGTCATATACAGGTCAAAACGTATCACTCATAACCCATACCCAGCATAAAATGATAAAAGTAAACAAACGTACCAGTAGGGAAGTCTACAGTCAGATCACAAGAAGTCCGCGAATGTCTACGATGGTGTCCACGTCTGCAATGACGTCATGAATAACGACAATTAAAAATTAGGCCGTTATAATACAAGTAAGAGAAAAACAAATAGCAAAAAAACCTCGAACAAATATACAAATCCAAGAAATTACCATGACAACAAAGAAACTCATACAAATGTATGATGCAGTTCTATCGACGTCGACGTTGCTCCTCCGTTAGACAAACCGGTCATACTCTATTTCGACCTGGATTTCTCCGTGCTTGTACGTCCGGCTGAGTCTGTTGAGCTTGATGAGTCGACTAAACTTCTTCCTCGTGCGGACTCGATTCACCTCTACTAATAGTGCTATCAAAGATAGGGGGTTGAACCATTCCGACATACTGACTTCCTGTATGTGGTTGGGTGAAAGGAACATGAGGTGGCATGCCTAATAAGTGCATGAATAAACCATCTCCACTATATGACATATTGTAATTATAATATGGCGAAGTAAATGGACTTGACATGTATTGAGGCAATGAACCATGCATTGAATGTGTAGGCATTCTATGGTTCATGTAGGAAGATAATGGCCCAGGCGCATATGGATCAAAATGATAAGGATTAATATTCATGCTCGGTGCCCTGGGTAAAAACATATGAGCATCAAGTTACGTTGGGGGCGGCAAAGGAGTGTACCCATAAGAAGAAGGACGGGTTGGAGGTGGTGGAGGAGAACATCTGCTGCTTTCACCAACAGTCTCTGACGTTCTTGGTGTTGGACGAGTTGGATGTGGTGGAGGAGAACGTCTGCTGCTCTCACCCAAAGTCTGTGTCCTTGTTGTTTTTCTTCTCCTCCCTCTATTTGCTAGGCTTTGATCCTCTTCTTGTTCTTCCTCTTCTTCTTGAGAAGCTTCATCATTTATTTTCGGCTCAACTACATTTTCATCATTCCACATAGTAGTCCTTTGCCATTCATCCTCATCTAACATTCGGATGCCTTCATGTAGAGCAACAATGCCTTGATCGATCCTGTCATCAATGAACACTTGCTCCAATTGACGCGCAAATGTAGACTGATATACAAAAAAAATAGTGTTAGTTAATAATTTTAAATATGACTCATGAGGATAACAACACTATAGTTTTAAGCTTATCAAAAATTCGCGTAGAGCCCCGTAATGTCCAATGAATCTCCTGGTGATAGATCTGTACCACCTCATGTACTCTTCCTTATCATGTTCCCCTTCTTGTTCTATTGTGGCTATGATATTACCACGATTTTCCCACAACTCTATATATCTTCTATGATACACTGCCCAATTTTCTTGAGGGTGTCCTCTCAATTGGACGCGGTGCAGATGTGTGTCAAAATCACAGTTAGGTGGCACAACCTGTATCAGTCCGAACTGTCTCATTACCCTTTCTGGTCTATGCCACTCAACTATATGGAAACAAATTAAAGGACATGTTGAACGCCAGCTCCCATGAACTTGAGTACAGAATTGTGGAAATGACTCGAGGACATTAACGTATGGTTGCCACTTCTCGACATTCTCCCTCTGCGTGTCAAGCGCATCGCGATATGATGATAAAATGTGTGTGGAAGTTCTAGTTATCGAAAATGCAACTATCCATTTGTATACAAAACAATAAATTAGTCATAAATTAAAAAGTCGCAATGAATAATTAAAAATAATATGAGAAACATTTTTATTACTGATATCTGAAAGGAACTTCATTGGGCATGTATACTCCATCACATGTTCGAGGTCGAGCTCTAGGAACAGGCATGCGCCTTGGTGCTATAAATGGAAACCTATCTCAGGCCCATAGTTGTATAAGAATTGACGCACCAGCGACCTCGTGCGCATCAGAGCGAGATCCAAGACACAACTCCCTGTATAAATAAGCCAAACATGCACTTCCCCAACTATACTGTCTAGTTGTTTGAAGGTCCTCAAGCAACGGAAGAAACATCAAATGTACATATCGGTTCGACTTGTCAGCGAACACACAACCACCAATAAGTTGTAGAATGTACGAACGAACATAATGTCGAACCATGTCCTCATTGCTGTCATCCTCTATAGGTGACATATTTTCTTTGAGCCATGAAACAAGAACTCTATTCCTAGAAAGGTCAAGTGCATCAAGTCTTGCACCAAGTAGTCTTTCATACACCTCAGGATAGTCGATATCTGTGCTTCCAGTCACAGGCATACCATTAATAGGTAACCCGAGTTAAATCTCAATGTCTTGGAGTGTTATCGTACACTCGCCACAACGCATGTGGAACGTATGTTTCTCTGGACGTCATCTCTCAACGAAAGTGGTGATCAACGCCCAATCAAGTCTGAAAAATCCTATGCGTGAAACCCCATAAAAGCCACTAGAACGTAGGTAAGGGATCATTCGAGAATGGTAATTCACCCGTCGATCGACGACGCCCCGTCTTATTCGCACGCGAATCGTATCATGTATCTTATAATTAAAAAATGTGTCAATATATATGTCTTAAATGTTTTTGCATAAATATTAGGCACATACATGTTAAATGTATATACCTAACCCCTCCAGAATTGCGATGATCAATGTATGGATTGGAGGCGTAGAAGAGAAAGATCAGATGGTCCTGGTTCCATGTGTACTCGCTACAACTGTGTGATTAGAAAAATTAGTAGAGTAGTTTTAAAAGTCACAATAAATCATTAGTACGAGTTAAAACATTAACAAAGACCTATCTATTACTTTACATCCAAATGCTATATTAATATAAATGTTATGAAATTACCAAGTGACACCATTTACAAACAAAATGCAAATCCCCTCATTGGTTTGGATTGGGTGGTTGAGCTTTTGATGGATAATTTTTTTTGTTATGTTCCTCTGCACGACAAAGACTGCAACGGTTCCTCCTAGTAGGGATTCGACCACGATCTCTATTTGGACATATTGTTCATTTATGTCCTTCTTGATGACATATGCCACATCGCAAGGTCCTTGAAACATTAGGAAGATCCATCGCATTTGCCTTCGTGTTCCCTTTGGTCTCCCTCGGCTATGTCTATGTAACAACCCCAAATTTTTTAACTGACTTATGTTGCATTTGTCAGAATTGTGACCCGGCTACGTGAATGCTGGACAGTATTTCGAACTTCGGGAGTCGACACCGAAGTGATTTTATGATTCTTTGATTGTGTGTATTAGTATTTTAGTATTTTACGGGTTTCGAGCCGGTTGGGCGATATTTAATTGAGTGAGGTTTCGACTAGTTAAACGGGGGAGAAAAACAAGTAAAACATACAAATAAATAAATTTTTAATTAATTTAATTAATTAGTTGGCGAGACAAGGCGAGACTACATGCGTTACGAGAGTCGGAACAAGGAAAAACAGACCGAGGAACGTCGTTTGAACGTGGGAGTTGGTTAAATATGTAACATACGGACTATAAAATAAAAAAATTTATTATTTAAGGGTAACTTCCCCAAACTTCCTCAATCACGCTAACGTCTATAACGTTACTAATTATTTTTGAGAAATAACGTCTATTTAAAACGTTATAAATATAACGTCTATTTAAAACGTTAGAATTATAACCTCTATTTATAATGTTAGATAAATGAGGGAGGGAGTTAGATAATTGAGAAATATAACGTTAACAATTTAAAAGTCAACACTATTTAAGACAAGAAACTAACATTTTCATATCAGATCCGGCCATCAGACCTCATTATCGCTTAGCGGTGGATGTCTTCTACAATAATATGCAGTAGACATGTATGTGAAAATTGAATCATTGAGATTGAAGTATCTAAAAGACTACAAAAAGACTCTTTGATCTGAATTATACTAAGGTTTGCAAGATGCAACAAATGTTGGAGAAGCATGTGCAGATAGAGTAAAAGAATTATTCTTCCATCATCATATAATGGAGCCTTATAGATATGTACAACCGCTACCAAGATGCAATGGAAATTGTTAGAAGGTAGCGAGAAACTCGGGGATACGCGTTAGGAACGTGAGAGTGTCTACGGGTTGCAATTAGTCAGGTAAGTACATTTGCCTTAAAAAAGCATTTGTATGTTTGTAAGCCAGTAAGAAAATGTCATGTGATTCATTATCATTTATTCAGTCTTGTTATGCTCTATTATTGGTATTCCATTCCATTTCTTGTTGTGTGTTTCCCGGCGTAAGTGTTTTGTCTCAAAAGTACTAGGACCTGCACTGGAGGGATAAAACGTGGGCACTCGTGGCCACGAGTGTGTGACTACCCTTAGTGACCGTGTGACACCAATTACTGGGTGGGTGGGTTTGAGTCCCTCCAGTCATAGCTGTGCCTTCGCTTGTGTCGATGCCCGGGAAGACCTCGCGAGGTTTTCGCCGTTATGCTATGATTTAGACCACTTATGGGCCTCTTTTGATTCCTTGGAACACACTTGACTTTCGATTGATATCTATTAGTCTGTTTATCATGCATCTTGTTTATTTAAATTCCTATCATTTTTATTACCGCATGATATTTAGACTGATTTACTTATATTATCATGAATTACTGTTATCTTCTTCTGGCATTACATTCGATTTTATTTAGTTACTCACCGTCTAGTTTGTGACGGTGGGTGCAGATAGGGCGGAGAGCAGCAAGGGCAAGGGACCCTGCCTAGGGGATCTATTGTGAGGATTAGCAGCTGGATTTGAAGACTATTTTATAAGTTTCTTTATGTTTTGCTTTTATGTATATTGTTATATATATATATATGCTTTGGGATTATTAAATTAGGCAAATTTTGATGAGATTGCTATCATGTACCTTTGCATTTCCAATTGTACATGAATACCCGGGGTTTTCCACACTTATAGAATTCCTCTACTTCCTTTGATTGAGTTATTTCCCCTTTATTATAATTATTTTAGTCTTCCATGTTTACATTTCTTCGATGCAATAACTCTTTCATAAATTACTAATTTGATTAAATTGAAGGCTGACTAGGCTCGTCAGGTTGCCGAGTGAAGACTCGAGGCTTGTATGGGTCTAGGCCGGGCGTACCCAATTGCATGGAGAAATTGGGGCCGTCACAGTTGGTATCAGAGCCTAGGTTTGAGGAGCCTAGGGATGAGGTGTCGGTTATTCTTTAACCTGATACCAACGTCACAGTTGGTATCAGAGCTTAAGGTTATAACGACCTGACTCTCAAGTTAAAACACAAACCATTAAGACAGCGGAAGTTAGGAATGGTTAAACTTAGAGTGGAAACCCTATGATCTTTTTAGAAATTTAGATGGGGGAGTTGGGGATGAGTCGGATTTAAATTTATACATACCATGATTGTTGTGTGTACTATATGGTATGCGGTAGCTATGTATTGTTCCGAAGTATCGCTCTCTTGGATTAGACAGCGATGGCGGATTAGGTAGGTCCGAGCTACGACAGCGGAACGGTTGGTTCTCGATTTGTTACTTCGGAGGAGTTTCACGCTTGGACACAGATTTGAGGATCTAGTACGGTCACTTTGGACACCTGCACAGGCTACTACGACGCCATCTACCCTAACTACGTTGCTTCCTACGAATACTACTCGGGGAGTCGAGATTTCGATTGCTGCGACGTTCGCGACTCCGATTTCGTTAGCGGCGATACCTGAGGGAGTTGTTGCGTCAGTTGCGCAAACTGAGGCTGAAACACCGCCGATAGCACAAGCAAAGGAGATACCTACTACATTAGCTACACCGACGGCCAATGCTGAGACTACTTCAGTAACGACTCCATCAAAGAGTGTGGGAGCCACTACCAAGGCTAAGTAGTGGAGAGAGTTCAAGAGGCACGACCCGTTGAAGTTCTATGGTGGTACCAACATTAGAGCGGTAGAGCTATTCTTGAAGAATCACGAGAAGGTTCACACCATCATCGCTACTGATGAACGCATGAAGGCGACGATCTCTTCGTTAATGTTGCAGGGGGAGGCGGACGATTGGTAGGCGATAATTGTTACTACCCGAGGCATCCCGAGCGATTGGGTTGACTTCAAGACCCAGTTTAGTTAGAAGTACTTACCGCCGACTGTCCTTCGAGCGAAAAGGAACGAGTTCATTGCGTTGAGGCAGAGCGCATGCGAGTCCGTGATGGAGTTTAAGATTCAATGTTTCTTTTGGTACGAACTGGTTTGGTGCATTTCATGTTCGGGTTATAATACGAGAAGATGAAATTAAGACCCTTGTGGGTAGCGTATGTGGTAGAGCGAAACAGATGTCGACGCTGCTAAGATATTGAATCGCGTATGAGTATTTGTTACCCAGGGTTAGATTTTAGAGCAAATGGTGATGCAATTAATTCGAGAAGATTTAAGTCGTGAGATTGCTTATGCATTCGAATATCTGTAAGTTTGCGAGAAGAACAGATCAACCCATGACCTGGAGTGAGTTGCGATCGTGTTCGCGCTGAGGATATGAGGACGTCACCGGTACGATGCTCGTTTGAGTTACGTAATGATCCTGAGAGCTTGAAGCACCTATTCATTCAGAGGGAGCTGAACTTGACACAAAAGCCTTGGTCTAAGTTCGTGAAGGATTACACCTTTTCATTTTGCGTGGCATCCGAGGAAGACCAACGTTGTTGTTTATGCTTTTTGCTGCAAAGGATTGAATGCGAAGATAGTCGTGTATCAAAGAACCTATGAGCGTGGTTTACGTGAGGCAGTCAAGTTGATGAGTTCAATGGGACGTGCGATGACTATCATGACCTAGATACGTGGTCAAACGACGTTGCAAGACCGTCTCATTTGGCATTGTGCGCGAGGGACACCAAGGCGATGCGTCATACCAGCGGTGCAGTGAGATGGTGAATAGTTCAGATTGCCCAGACGAGTCGGTCGACGACTCATGCTAGAGGTATCGCGGCGACTGGGTTTCCATTGGTGGCTGATGTGTGTGAAGAGTTACTTTAGGAGATTCATCATTTCAGTTTTGTTGTGTATCCGGGTCGACCTAAGATGTGCGCCGATATGCGACATTCTTTTGGTGGCCAGGGATGATTTCCGAGGTGTCGGAGTTGTTCGAACGTATGACATGCCAGCGAGTAGAGGCTGGGCATCGATGACCTGGAAGACTACTGCAGCCCCACCCATTTCTCGATGGAATTAGGTACATATTGATATGGATTTCGTTAGTGGTTGCCCCGATCTCCTCGTGGTTACGATAGCATCTGGGTAGTTGTGGATAGTTTTGTTTGAGACTTAAGAGTGCCCAGGAGTGGCAGAAGAAATACTTGTCGAGTATCACGATGAGCTTCAGTATGATTCGGGGAGACTGTAAATATCTGAAGGTCTCTCCACTGAAGGGTCACGAATGGTTCGGAGTCAAGAAATGACTTACTCTGAGTTTTTTTATCGGTCTCGTTAGGAGTTGTTAAGAGTCGTTAATCTAGTTTACTTATTAGATAAATTTCGGGGACGAAATTCTAATAAGTGGGGGAGACTGTAACAACCCCAAATTTTTTAACTGACTTATGTTGCATTTGTCAGAATTGTGACCCGGCTACGTGAATGCTGGACAGTATTTCGAACTTCGGGAGTCGACACCGAAGTGATTTTATGATTATTTGATTGTGTGTATTAGTATTTTAGTATTTTACGGGTTTTGAGCCGGTTGGGCGATATTTAATTGAGTGAGGTTTCGACTAGTTAAACGGGGGAGAAAAACAAGTAAAACATACAAATAAATGAATTTTTAATTAATTTAATTAATTAGTTGGCGAGACAAGGCGAGACTACATGCGTTACGAGAGTCGGAACAAGGAAAAACGGACTGAGGAACGTCGTTTGAACGTGGGAGTTGGTTAAATATGTAACATACGGACTATAAAATAAAAAAAATTATTATTTAAGGGTAACTTCCCCAAACTTCCTCAATCACGCTAACGTCTATAACGTTACTAATTATTTTTGAGAAATATAACGTCTATTTAAAACGTTATAAATATAACGTCTATTTAAAACGTTAGAATTATAACCTCTATTTATAACGTTAGATAAATGAGGGAGGGAGTTAGATAATTGAGAAATATAACGTTAACAATTTAAAAGTCAACACTATTTAAGACAAGAAACTAACATTTTCATATCAGATCCGGCCATCAGACCTCATTATCGCTTCGCGGTGGATGTCTTCTACAATAATATGCAGTAGACATGTATGTGAAAATTGAATCATTGAGATTGAAGTATCTAAAAGACTACAAAAAGACTCTTTGATCTGAACTATACCAAGGTTTGCAAGATGCAACAAATGTTGGAGAAGCATGTGCAGATAGAGTAAAAGAATTCTTCTTCCATCATCATATAATGGGAGCCTTATAAATATGTACAACCGCTACCAAGATGCAATGGAAATTGTTAGAAGGTAGCGAGAAACTCGGGGATACGCGTTAGGAACGTGAGAGTGTCTACGGGTTGCGATTAGTCAGGTAAGTACATTTGCCTTAAAAAAGCATTTGTATGTTTGTAAGCCAGTAAGAAAATGTCATGTGATTCATTATCATTTATTCAGTCTTGTTATGCTCTATTATTGGTATTCCATTCCATTTCTTGTTGTGTGTTTCCCGGCGTAAGTGTTTTGTCTCAAAAGTACTAGGACCTGCACTAGAGGGATAAAACGTGGGCACTCGTGGCCACGAGTGTGTGACCACCCTTAGTGACCGTGTGACACCGAGTACTGGGTGGGTGGGTTTGAGTCCCTCCAGTCATAGTTGTGCCTTCACTTGTGTCGATGCCCAGGAAGACCTCGCGAGGTTTTCGCCGTTATGCTATGATTTAGACCACTTATGGGCCTCTTTTGATTCCTTGGAACACACTTGACTTTCGATTGATATCTATTAGTCTGTTTATCATGCATCTTGTTTATTTAAATTCCTGTCATTTTTATTACCGCATGATATTTAGACTGATTTACTTGTATTATCATGAATTACTGTTATCTTCTTCTGGCATTACATTCGATTTTATTTAGTTACTCACCGTCTAGTTTGTGACGGTGGGTGCAGATAGGGCGGAGAGCAGCAAGGGCAAGGGACCCTGCCTAGGGGATCTATTGTGAGGATTAGCGGCTGGATTTGGAGACTATTTTATAGGTTTCTTTATGTTTTGCTTTTATGTATATTGTTTTATATATATATATGCTTTGGGATTATTAAATTAGGCAAATTTTGATGAGATTGGTATCATGTACCTTTGCATTTCCAATTGTACATGAATACCCGGGGTTTTCCACACTTATAGAATTCCTCTACTTCCTTTGATTGAGTTATTTCCCCTTTATTATAATTATTTTAGTCTTCCGCTGTTTACTGATGCAATAACTCTTTCATAAATTACTAATTTGATTAAATTGAAGGCTGACTAGGCTCGTCAGGTTGCCGAGTGATGACTCGAGGCTTGTATGGGTCTAGGCCAGGCGTACCCAATTGCATGGGGAAATTGGGGCCGTCACAGTCTACACCTAGGATCTGGTAAAATCTTCGTCGCAAAAGTCGGCCAATACTTCTCATCATGGATGGCTTTGAATTGAGAGGAGTAGCATCGTGCGTACACGTCCATCATGTAGTATGGTTTAATAAATTGTGTATAATCAAGTCGAATAAGGGCATATGCAACTAACACGTGTGAGTAAGGGAAACCAAACGATTGCCATTTATTACAGCTGCAATACCAGTTCTTTAGGATAACAACTTGTGTATTGTTGCCTTTATGCATGCGATCACCATGACGTCCAGTGAGCACCTCAAACTCACCATTGTCTCGATTTATCAATTTGACGTAATATCTCTTTGCAGATTGTTCATAATGTGCAATTTTGTCCATGACATATTTTGTGTAATAGAGCCCATGCGAGATTGCTTTATCGATTTCCTGCTTGCGTCGGTTTGTGTGTCATAAAACTGTAGTAAATCATTTGAACCATTGTTGTTATTGGTAAGAATCGTGCCCCTTTCAATACACCGTTAAAACATTCTACAATAGTAAGATAATGTCGTGTCAGTAATATCAACACAGTGATAAAAAATATAGGATAACAAACATAACTAGTATCGATTACTTACCAACCCCATTAGAATTCATCCTTCCGTACCGCAGGCCTTCGTCATGTGATTGAGTCCAGAGTCCCTTGGGAATGACATTCACATATTGAAGACATTGAGGAGTTCCTGATGAAAAATAAGCAAAACACTCCATGCATGCATCAAATTTCCTCACTTGATGTTGACCAGCAGCTCGAGAAAGGATGATCTTTAACGATTTATTTTTGAAATTCGTGTTAAAATAACTGGCCAAGTGTCGCAGGCAATAAAGGTGGTATCCTCTTGGTGGACAAAAACCATTTGCTGGTATATTAACAACATTGAGAATGCCAGAGTGACGGTCGAAAATAATACAAATACCATCTCTATCGGCCACGTGTTTGCATAACATCCTCAAAAACCACCCCCACGAGTCTGTTGATTCGTTTTCCGCAATTGCAAATGCAATTGGAAGTAGATGTCCATTACCATCAATAGATAGGGCAATCATTAGCTTACCACTGTATTTGCCATACAAGAATATCGCGTCAATCTGTAGAAGAGGCCTACAATGCTTGAACCCTTCAATTGATGCTTCAAATGCGAAGAACACACGACAAAATTGAGGGTGCTCTGTCTTGATCTCATCTGCAGCCCATTGTCTATGTGGCCACTCAATATTTGTCCCAGGGCTTTTATTATGTACAACCGCCAACCTGTCACGACCCAAATTTTGTTAATCTTGATTAAATTCTTAATTAGGATCACCAATCCGTGATGTAGGGCCCGCATAAGATGTGCACACAGACCGAGGCATGTGGCCGAGGTAAATTTTATATTTGTATTGATGTATTCCTAGTGTTTTGTATGTTTGTAGGCTGACTAAGTCAGTATTTGCAGCTATCGACGTCGAGACGTGGTCGGGGACACACCTCGAGTTACGTGCAAGTCGAGGTACCGAGTAGAGAGACTTGTGGTAAGTATAAACTTAGTTAAATGCAATGTAATTAAATTAACACACATTAAATCATAACCTATGGTCACAATTAATTAAATTGAATTGGACGCATTATATATATAATATAAATATATATATACATTTTAAAAAAATCAGAAAATATTTGAGAAATGACAAAAAGGGGCATTGGCTCATATGGAAAAGGATAGGGTTAGAGGAGTAAAATGACCATTTAACCCCCAAAACACCAACAAAAACTACCACCGCTGCACACAAGGAAGGAGAAGGAGAAAGTTCGAGAGAGAGAGAGAGCTCAACGGAGGAGGGAGATCGGAGGAGATCGAGACGATGACGACATTGGCGAGGTAAGTCTTTTGTTGTTGATGTTGGCATTGTTGTTGTAGATGTTAATGGTGATGTTGATGAAGTTAATTTTTTGAAATCAATGTGTTAATGGTGGATTGTTGATGCTATGGTGTTGATGTTGGTGTTGGAGTTGTTGATTGTTGGATTGAAGAAAAGAAAAAGAAAAGAAAAGGAAGAAAAAAAAGAAAAGAGAAGTAGAGAGGCGGCAGAATGAGAAATGACTCTTTGAAGAAGAAGAAGGGGGAGACTTGGTTGGACCGGGTCAGACCCGGTTCAACGGTCCAATCCCCCCAAATAAAAAATAAAAAATAAAAAATAAAAAATAAAAAATAAAAAAATAAAAAAATAATATATATAGGAATATACATACATGTATATATGTATGTATATATATACACATATACACATAGGTATATATAAACATAAAATATATCTATGTAATAAAATATTAATAAATAAATAAATAAATGATATGAAATAACTTTCCAGGGACTTGGGGGTGTTACGGGAGTTCGGGAGCTCTAGTCGGAGTGTCGCGAGGCCGGATAGCCATAGCTATCTTGTGACTTGTAAGTGAAACTGTGAGAACTCTCTATTTTATTTCATTCATATTAATTCTCTTTTCAGTCAATTTGATGACTTACTGTTAGTAATCTACCATCATGCTTTTCTTGCTCTATTCAAGTTGAATGTTGTAATAGCATGATGCCTTGTGATTGTTTCATTGACTCCTTTCCTGATAGGCCATATTTTGTTGTGAATTATGTTATAATTGATGTTAGAAATGCATGCACTAGGGTTACTGTGGTAATTGATTTGTATTCCATTTCCTTTGGGGCTTTGTAGCCTAACTTATTGTTGATATCGTAGAACCTTAGAAATGAAAATCTTTGAAATAAAAGTTGGAGATTATCTAGTGTCCATTGCACGAGAGATGGGTGGATTCACGAGGTCACTGGACCTCGGGGTTTCCGGCACTCACCACTATTACTTGGGTGGCATCACGTAGCTTGAACTACGGGGTTGTCAGGAAGTTTTATATATATATATTCAAAATTTACAAAGTATGTTGAGAGTATCTCCATACGATAGTGGAAAATTCTGGTTGATATTTCTCACCGCCGACCGGACGTAGATCATCTCGACTTAGCTTGTGTCAGTCTATCTAATTCAGTTAACTGTGACATTTATATGCATTACTTTCTCAGCACATTTTTTTCTGCTATATTATGCATTTAAATATCTGTCTTTACTTTGGAAATGTAGTATATAATTCCCCGGTTATCACTTAAATATCACTATACTCACCATTTAGATTTGTGACGATGGGTGTAGGTTCGTCGAGCAGTACTAGACCGGGCAAGGAGAAGATCGGCGACTATCTCTGAGCTCGTAGCGCGTAACTGCCGTATATGTAGGTCATATTTTTTGTATTATATTTATATACGTATTTTGCTTGGGTTGTTTTGTTGGGACGAGAGTTAGTTCACCCGACTTTTGACTTTCACTTTGTCTATATGATCGCCGTTTATTGCATATTGATATTGTGATTGTTATTTCCTGATTTTCACATTTAGGATTTATATAAAATGCTTCCGCTAATACGTTAAAGAGTTTCTCTAATTTGATAATTCTTATAAAATGATAGGGGATTTTCTTATCTCTGAACCCAATTCACGAGATAATAGGTAGTACAGGCTGACTAATACGTAATTAGGTCATACGTGTTGTAATTAGGGCTTAATTATGGGATTAGGTCGGGCGGTGCCCTAGATGAAAATAGGGGCCGTTACACAACCATCTTGGTAACCTAGCATACGACGCGTCCCAATCTCCGAATGCATTTGCAACTGCTTTCCTTTTAGCATCCCACATTCGCTTGTAGGGAACTTCATGTCCGTATTTTAGCTTAATCATTTCTACCAAGGCCTTGATAATAATTGCCTGATCTATTTGGACAACATTTTGTATCTTACGTGCAAGCATGTTGGTGTCGAGTTGGGCATGACTGCGTTCTATGTCGGGATTTATACAGTTGTGCGACTCATCTAATTGAGTGATCTCCCACAATTGTTTCTTCTTTCGCAAACAAGCATGGAGACACCACATGCACCCAGCTTCTGGCACACTTCTGCACTTCATCACCCATAAGTTGTAGTTGACTCCATAACATGGTATTGACAATGGTTGTTAACATGTCATACTTTGATGGCATGCTGCAAGTCTTTCTTATTGTCAAAGCACATTCCCCTTTCCAACTCAAAATTAGGCATGTCCCATCCAGTCGAATGATGAGAATGTTGGGTCGCAATAGAATTAACCACTTCCCAATCAATTTCATTATACACCGGCAATGGTTGGTAAACTTCTTCATCGCTTGCTTCTTCCTTGCACTCTTCTTCGTCAATTGCAAATTGCTCATCATCTTGCAAGTTTTCTGTGACGGCTCCAAATTCCACAACCCTAGAATCAGGTGCGGCCCGGCCTGGACCCGCGCGAACCCCCAAGCCAATCCCGCCGAGTCGCGCGAGGCCAGTGAGTCTATCCTTACCATTCAATCATTTATTATTCATTTAAAAGTGAAGTCAATTAATTAGTGAGTTATCAAAGTATAAGGCGGAAACAATAAATCTCAACTAATCAATTAACCTCTCAACTAATCAATTAACCTCGAAAGCTCCAAGTTAGGATAAAAACTTAGGGTGTGGGAACCCCGTATATCATATATACCATGTAAAGCAAGGAGAGTATCATCCAAGTCATAATATCCAAAAATCTCTCAACCCATAACCTCATGTACAAAAAAAATATAAGTAGCTAATACAACAAAAAAGTCACCTATGTTAGCAGAGGAGGACCACTCAAAGCATATCGCCTAACTGCACGGCTTTTCCTTTGCTGGACTGCGGATCTACACTCGGTCAAACACAAGAATGACGAACCTAGGTAAGTAACGCTAAACAGGAACAACAATAAATACAACATTTCGAATTAAATAAATGAATAGTCAATTCATCCAGATAGAAAGAAAGGACAAGGAGTGCATGAATGTATAAAAACTGTGGATAAATAAATAAGCAATCGAAATTGAGTGTCCCAGAATACAAAGGAAATGCACAAGTGGTCCCAACCAATTAAAGTTGTTAAGCCGAGGACAAAATATCCTCAAAGGCTAAGAGTCGTGGATAAAATCTCCTCTAACCCCTACGCGAGTGCAGAGTCCCTAACAATCTGGTGGAGAACTCTCACCCTGTACATGTTACAACCAATCACGTATCCCCAGCCGTAAACCACGGTATGATACACTGCAAGCCCAGAATTCTGCAAGGATCACGCTTGACACACTTGCCTTAGTACAACCATATGAATGGAATAACAAGAGGGCATTGAAACAATATCATTAAATAATTCAAAGCTTAAGAAATAACTGTAGTGTTCCTCACTGGTTTACTTACCTCCAATCCAAGCTAATTTGCGCTAACACGGACTCCGACACGCCCTTATGGTCCCCGTGTATACAATGATCCTGATAATGCAATTTATATTAATTTCCTTAATTTCCTATGTTTTTTCCAAATTTCTAACTATTTTTGCCAATTTCACGCTTTTCAATGCAAAAACCCTGACATAACGTCTCGCAAAAATCCTGAATACTTCACTTTTCATAGAAATTCCCAAATTTCTCTTTATTTGTTGAAAATATAATTCTCTATAATTTTTCAGAATTTTTCCTGAATTTTTTTTTATTTTTCTGGAATTTATTTCAATTAAAATCCTTCTAATATATATTTAATTGAAATAAATAATTATTTATTAATATAATAATTATTTATTAATATAATAATAGGTGGGTGGGTCCCGAGTCGGGTCTAGACCGCACTGACTAGGTCAGACCGGGACCTGGTCTGACCCAATCGGGTCGGGTCACCTTGACCCGGTCCAGTTTTCTCTTCTTGTTCATTGGAACGAACAGAAGCTCTCTGTTTGTTCCAATGAACAGAGATATTTTATTTTTATTTTTTTAAAAAAAGAAATATAACAACATCACAACAACAACACAACAATCAACACACACATTACCACCATCATCAATATCCCATTTTCACCATTTAAATCCACAATCCCCTCAACAATAACCTCGACAACAATCTCGGCAACAACCACAACGACAACACCAACAATGAAATCAATAACTTCCTTACCTGAATCTCGCTTCGACGTCGCGTCCACGCTCTCCGCGAATCGCCGCTCTCCTCTCCTTGATCTCTTCTTCCTCTTTCGATTTGGGATGTGAGAATGGTGATGGCGGTGGCGTGTTGGTGTTTTGGGGGATTTTGGTCAAATGACTAAAATACCCTCCATCCCTATCCATACTCTTTACAATTTAAATGTCCTTTTTAGTCATTTTGCAATCACCTTCGTCAACTTTAATGACTCAAATAGGTGACTCTTTGTTAACTTTTGGTCTCATCCATTTCAAACAACACTCAAAGCTTCCCTCGGGTATTCCCGTACCCGATCGCAACTGACTCATAACACTAACTTTGTTCGTCGCGTCACTACAGACATATCGACGTAACAAACGAACTTTACAACCTTTTAATTATTATTTATTTTATATTTTTGTTAATGTTTTTAATTAAATTTGTTCCCCGAACTACCAACGTTCATACACAAACGTCTTTACACGTTAAAAACTTTGAAATTGAACAAATGAAATACAATATAATACAAACACCATACAAAACTAACATACCTCGGCGTTGACGTCCGATAATTGATGACTGTACCACGACGTGGGCCCATGTATCACCTGTATTGACACGTGACACGAGTTAAATTTTAGGGTCGTTACATTTTTCGCCCTTGGAGGTTCGTAGGTTGGGTCGTCTGTAATAGCATTTATATTTTCCCAATTAACAGAATGCGTAACATCCTCGAGGGGACATACATCCTCGTCGATGTCGTTGTCGTCGTCCTCGTTAGGGTCATCACTGGGGGCACTAATGTCATCATCAATCGGAGTAACAAATCTATCTTGCACAACATCACCTATAGGTGATTGCATATGTAATCTTTCCATTATTAATGTAGGGCATGTCATGCCCACATTTTCTTCTACCACTTGTGAATGCGAGTTTTGAAAAGGCTTGATTGGCTCAAAAGTTAAATAAATCTCTACCTTCATTGATAATGGTAGATTCGCCACTGTTGACCACATTAACTCGAAGTGGGTCTCGTCTTGCAACGACATGGGGATAAAATATTGTGAACCTGATGGATGGGTTATCACGTGACGATACGTCATCGTAATGAGAGTCTCAGTGGACGAGATACCAAACGCGTTATACACGTGATCCATCAACTCATGTTTACTTATTCCAAACTTAAGAATCATGATCATTGATGGGGGGTTTGTTGTACTTGATGCCTTGCGAAACCTTAACAATTTCTCTGTATGCATAAAATTGAAACAGGATGTTCCTACGTTCCATGACCTACATAATTTACCGCATTGATAATGTAAAAAAGATTACATATATATCAAACGAAAAAATGATCAAAATGAGGATTTGAGGCGCGATCGAACTTTTGAAAAAAATCCTCATCAATGATTATTTTTATTCCTATATCAAAATGGAGCATCTTGTAGTAATTTTTCAAAATGATTTGAATTTTATCCTAAGGTTGTTCGAGAAGCCTATTGGGAAAGGAACGATTCCTTTCTAAGGAACTTAGTATCGACTGAATATTCAATTTTCTTAGAGTCCCATCTTGGGAAAGGGAACGAGTCCCTTCTAAGGAACTTAACTTAGGCATTAGAAAATACAAATCATATTCAATTTCTATTTCTTTTACTCTTTTTTTTCTTATTTATTCGCAATTCAATATAATGGATCAGACCAAATAGATTCATATTGAATCTAGCAATGTTTATATTGGTTAAAACGGACATATAAGTCATGTTATACTGTTGAATAATAAGCTTTCAATTATTCTGAATAAAAATGATTACATTTTTTTATCAGTCAATTGTTGTATCTATTTTTAATTATTTAAAAATATTTTACTACAAATAATAAGCTATGACAATCACTACTAAAAATTAGTTTTTCTATAGCTTTAGATTTATTCCACCTTCTTGAAATGCAATAAAAGACATAGGCATTACTTAAAAATAAAATAAATAAAAGACATACATTTTAATTTAAATGGTCTTAATGGGGTTTAACTTTTGTAACATTTTGTTAACTACAATGTTAAGCTTCAACATCCCTTGGTAGTCATTTTTTAAAGTAATTAGTAATTACGTTAACTAAAAGCAGTTAAAAGTTAACCTATAACTTTTCTTAAAAGCTACATGTCACAACGTTGGTAAAAAAACAATTAAATTTATGTCACAACGATTTTCTCAAGCTATGAAAAACGTTCTTTCTAGTTGTGAATTTTAATATTTTTCTTTTATTAAAAAAGTTATTTTTTAAAGCACAAAATAATTAAATACACAGTTAAATTACACATACCATGCAATAAACACATGCTACTTAACCATATTTTTTCTTAAAAAAACTATGCAATTACACAACATAAAAATAATAAATAAATAAATAAATTTTAGTTCTTACTATTTCCCTCCTGTTTTGTTCTTCAATTTAATATTCTCCGACCTACAAACAAAATAATATTCCCTGTAAAAAAAGTTAGTTATTTTATTCAAATGAAAAGTAAATAACTAAAAAGATATTATTAAAAACTACTTAAAAAAATCCTGCACCTTAACAACCTCTCGCCATCGATCTTGTGGATTCAACTTCAACCCTACTCTCTTCTCCCACGTCGCCCCAACACTCAACTCTCTCTAAATAAATCTAACTAACCAAACACACACATACACACACACACACACACACTCTCTCTCTCTCTCTCTCTCTCGCTCTCTCTCCCTCATACTTTTCTCTCTCTCTCTCTCACTATCTCAGCTCTCCCACACTCTCTCTCACTCTCCCTCACTCTCTCGGCTCTCTCCTACTTCTCTTTCCCACTCTCTCACTCTCTCGGCCTCTCTCTCCCACACATTCTCTTGTTTTCCCTATTGTTGTTGCCACTGCTGCTACTCCTCTGCCGTTGCTCCGCCACTGCGGCTTCTCTCCTTCACGTCCCCTTCTTTCCCTCTTTTAAACTCTTCTCCCCAACCATATCCCCCTCGACCCATAGGTTCGCCATCACAGAGAATATATTCTTTGCAGTTCGCAGAGGTATATATCACGAATTGCGCCTTTACTAAAGGCACAATTCGTGATATATACGTGGCGACTATCTACACGAAACGCCTTTTGAAAAGGTGATATTCGTGTAGAGTGAGTACACGCCACATCCACATAGATCGAATAACGCCTTTTCTAAAGGCGCTATTCATTATTGATGTGTCATCCACATCACGAATAGCGCATTTTCTAAAGGCGCTATTCGTAATACACGTGGCATCCACATCACTTCTGCCATCACACGAATAGCGCCTTTTGAAAAGGCGCTATTCGTGTGATTTGTTGAATCACTGTAATAACGCCTTTACTAAAGGTGCAATACATTATTTTCATAATAAAAACAAAACCAACTGTACTTTACGGATTTAAAACTATATATATCGTACGGATGTAATTTTGTCGTGTGTGGATGGGTAAAGTTGGAAATAAAGAACACAATTTGCACACCCTTTTTAGTCTTTGAAAAGTTGGACATGTAGAGTGTAACAACCCTCAATTTTAACTCGACTAGTGTTGCAGTGATTAGGATCGTGACGCGACTACGTGATACTAGACAATATTTCGAACTTCGGGAGTCGACACTGAAGTAATATTATGTTTTCGTGATATGTGTATTAGTATTTTAGTCTAATACGGGTCTCGCGCCATTTGGGTGAATATTAGTTTGAGTGAGGCTTCGCCTAGGTAAACGGGGGTGTAACACAATTAAAAAAATACAATTAAATGAATTTTTGTATAATTTAAATAATTATTTACGAGACAAGGTGAAACTACGTGCATTTCGAGAGTCTAAACAAGGAAAAACGAACCGAGGAACATCGTTTAAATGCGGGAGTTGGTTAACTACGCAACATACGGACTACATGATAGAATTGTTAAAGTGACACAACCCAATGGTGAGTAGCCATGAAATTGACCTCGAGATATGTATGTGTGTTGAGATGAAGGGCCATGCAAGTGACAACACACACCTACTTTACTATTTAAACACACACACCTCCTATATATACATATAACACATCTCTTTCATTTTCACTCTCACCACCATCCTCACTTTATCTCACCACACTCCATCTCTCCTCCCTGGTGCACCACCGCCGACCACCGGCACTGGACGGCCGGACCTCACCGGAGGTCCTCCTCCACTCTCTCTCTCTCAGTCTCTCTCTCATTCTTTTGGTCTTCTCTCTCTCTCTCTCTTCTTGGTCACTCTCCTCCCTTGACACGCCGCCACCTCTCTCAGCGGCGTTGGAGTGTCGGACACTCACCGGAGGTGTCCCGGGTCGTCGGATCTAGAGGTACATTTACCTCTCTCGGTATCTTTTCCTCTCTCTCTCTCTCTCCCTCCCCCTCTCTCTCTCCCCTATTTCTTCTCGGTCACGCACACTGTTTGCCGTTGTCGATCTGTTCAGAGGTGGGGGTGACTGGCTTGAGTGGAGAGGGGTCGGAGATGCCTCTCCAACGTCTTAACATCCTTGGAGTCCTCCCCAAACGCGTCACTGGTGTAGATTCGTTGTTGTATCAATTGTTCCATTTTCTTTTGTATTTCACTGCCTCGCCGGAGTTGCAGAGCTCGGGCGGCGCCGCTGGTCGGACCATCGTGACTTGGGGAATGTCGGAGACCACGCTAAACCCATGCTTGTGTCTCATGGCTCCCGGAGTGGTCCAAAACAGCGATGGTAATGAGGTTTTGTATTTTATTTGGTTTTTCTCTATTGATGATGTCTCGCCGGAAACTGCCTAACTGGCGGCGCTGCGGGTCGGACACCACATCCGAGAGGTTGTCGGGAACCATGACTTGCCCTTGTTGGTACCCCGCTACCCTTCGATGTGTCCGAATCAGTTGCGTTTGGACTGGTTGGTCTTAATTTCATGTTTATGTTCATTTCATGTGCGTTATGCTCCTCGTCAGAATCCGCTGCCGTGGGTGACGCCACTGTTGTGCCACCGTGACCGGGGGTGTCGGGTACTAAGCTAAGTCCATGCTTGTGTCTCACGACTCTTGGAGTGGCCTAAAACAACGACGTTATTATTTATATTATGTCATTTATGTGTTGTATGCATGTTGTAACTTTCTCGTCGGAAACCACCCGTCGTGGCGGTATTGTCGTCGACGCGATGACATGGGGGATTGCCGGAGACCTTACCATGTCCGTCATGGAGTCTCACAGCCCCGGAGCGTCCATGTCAATGGTGATGAGTCATAATGACGGAGTTATGCGTGAGTTGGTTATATCACGTCGAGTAGTCGTCGACGTGACGTAGGGAATGCACATGATCTTCCCATGTCGTGTTGACACTTTACAGACGTTAGAACACACTCGCGAGGTTTCCAAACTCGTTGGTGCATAGTCATTTTGAGTCGTGTTGTTTTACGGATTTGCGTTTGAAGGTCGGGAATTGGTTATGATGTCGTGGTCATGTCGCCGGCTCATCGAGGCTATGACGTGGCCCACATACGACTGAGCCGAGCCTATAATTCATGAGTAGGCTTACATGCGTTATGATTATCGATGTTGTGATATTGCAGTCGTGATTATTATTGTCGTTTTCAAACTCGAGAGAATGTTCGTCTTTCTATCAAATTGTCGAGTTGTTTGAGTCCTTAACATTTGGGAATACACTAGGGTTTAACCTAGGGTTTAGTTAATGACTCGACCCATTAATTAGAGTTTCCAACCTTGTCAGGTAGCGGAAAATTCGGGGATACACGTTAGGACTTGCGGGAATGTTGTTATTCACGGGTTGCGCTATCAGGTAAGTACACTTGCCTTAAAGCTTGTGTATGATTTGTAAGCCGGTAAGAAAATGCCATGTGATTCATTATCATTTATTCAGATTCGTTATGCTATATCATTGGTATTCCATTCCATTCCTTGTTGTGTGTTGTTGGCGTAACTATTTCGTCTCAAGAGTACTAGGACCTGCATTAGAGGGATAAAACGCGGGCATTCTTGTACAGGAGTGTGTGACCACCCTTAGTGACCGTGTGACATCGAGTATTGGGTGGGTGGGCTTGCGTCCCTCCCATTATAGCTGTGCCTTCGTTTGTGTCGATGCCCGGGAAGACCTCGCAAGGTCTTCGCCGTTATGCTATGATTTAGACCACTTATGAGCCTCTTTTGATTCTTTAGAAGACACTTGAAATTTGATTGATATCTATTAGTCTATTTATCATGCATTTGATCTATTTAAATTCCTATCTTTCTATTACCGCATGATATTTAGACTGTTTTACTTGATATATCATGAATTACTGTTATCTTCTTATGGCATTACATTCGATTTCTCAAGTTGCTCACCATCTAGTTTGTGACAGTGGGTGCAGATAGAGCGGAGTGCAATAGAGGCAAGGAGCCCTGCCTAGGCGACTTTTTGTGAGGATTAGCGGCTGGACTTAGAGACCTTAGTGTAGGTCTATTATATCTTTTGCTCAGTTGTATGATATTTTATATATATATATATATATATATATATGCTTTTGATCATTGAACTTCGGGTTATTTCGATATTGGTATCATGTACTGATTTATATCTCACGTCTGTTTGTACATGAATGTTTCGGGGCTTTCCACATTATAGATTTCTAATTTCCCTTTGATTGAGTTATTTCCCTTATTTTAGTTTATTTAATTTCTACTGTGTAAAACTTGCAATAACTCTTTCGTAAATTATATAATTGATTGATTGGAGGCTGACTAGGCTCGCCAGGTTCGCCGAGTATCGGTTCGGGGACCTGTACGAGCCTAGGTCGGGCGTACCCAAATGCAAGGAGAATTTAGGGCCGTCACATGGAGTGTGTAGGAGAGTGGACTGGAAAAACTTGAAAGATTAGCACCGCATGTAAGTCGCACTCACAAATTGTATCATACATCTTATGTGTATTGCATCACCTACTTAGATAATAAATAAGTTAATTTCAATTTTTCGATTCATATATTAAGAGTAAATAATCAATTTCTTCAAAAGAAAATCACAATGTACCATTATTCCAACACTTTTTGCGAATTGCTCCTTTCACCAAATAAGAAAGACATATTCCTACCCAAAAAAAAAAAAAGAAAGACAGGAGATGGTCATGAGACATGAAGACAATAGGCAACACTTAATGTGAATATAATATGAAATGTATTGATTGAGGTAAACCAGGGCAAATTGTATACAGACGAGATGCTCTTATTTATAGAGCCTACAAAATAATATACATGGAAACTTATGTGATACAAGAAAAGATTTACACGATCAATGGAGACGTTACACAATTAGTTGGGAAGTTACACAATCAGTGATGAAGTTATGGTATACACAATCAATGGGGAAGTTACAATATACACAATCAGTTTCCTAACATCCCCCTCAAACTCAAGGTGGTGGCAATGAAACTACTTGAGTTTGCAAACGAGTAAGATGATGATACACAAAGTCAGCGACAATTCTACGTGGGGACACTAGATTACCACGAACAGATGCAAGTGATCACGGACAAAATTGACAAACGGGCCAACAAAATAGGCAGATCTGAAATGGGTACATAAGATGGGCAGACATCGTGAACTGCGCTCGACAACGTACAATATGCGGGTAACGAGCAGGATCAAGCTTTTGACAAACATAAAGACAATAGAACTTGAAAGCAATGAGATCCACTACAATATTGAATCTCTCATAGAGGGACACTTTGGTTGTAGAGATCCACTACAATATTGAAGATGTGATTTAACAAACACATAGGAATAGTAATGACGCACACTTTGGTTGTAGAGAAGTTATTTAATTTAATCGTGATACACCTTTGGGTAGAGATTTGTGAATTTTTTCCTTTGAGATTGGTGGCCTAGGATGAGGCAAAATCTGATATCCATGGAGAGACCAACCACGAATATATGAGAAGATTAACCCTATAATTTGGTTTCTTCCAAAAAAAAAAAAAAAAAAAAACCCTATAATGGCAAGACCAACCTTGTAATTATGTTAACTTACTTTGGAAGGTTTTTTTTTTTTTTTTAACATTTTGGAAGTGTTTTGTTTCATTTGAAAAGCGTGAATATCAAAGGATTGACATCCACATTATGACTAAAGGAAGTTCTATTCCAGTTTTGAGTCCTAATTTCGATAAGATCCTTTATATATTTTTTGTTGTTTTATATGTTTTTTAAGTGTCAAACTAGCTAGGTAGAAGTCTCAAAAAGAGGGAATATTCACGAGCATTTTTTTTGAAAGAAACAATAAAAATATTTTTAAGTGCAAAGAATTAATTGGTTAAACAAAGGACAAAGGGTTTTGCTTTGGTGCACCTCGTGACAGTTGACTAGTATTATCTATCGTAAATTTGGCTTTTTTTTTTCGAGACATGTTATGTGCACCCGACATCTTATCAGGGCATCCCAACAATTTGTCAGAGCACCCTGAGACTTTTACTAAAATACTATTTCGTTTGAAGCACGAGCACCTCACCACCAAATCAAACAAAACTCTTCCTCTCTCCCTCCCATCACGCCATAAAAGGTCTTAATATATCAAATCCTTTCATTTTCTTGCTCGTTTGAGGTAAATTTGTTATTTTTAGTGTCGAGTGAGTGTTTAACTTCAATCACGAAGTGTTCGGCCACACGGGGTCATGATGACTTTTAGTTTCATACGTCTATTTTCGATACCATTGTGTAGGTGCATGTTAATATCAACCGACACCTAAGTGAGAGAACCTCAAGACCACGTGGTTGTGTATCACCGAAACTATTGGTTTGATCTTGGTGACCTGTTATCGAGACATTAAGTTATGTCTTAGTTATTTCCATCCGAGGTGTAATAAAAAGATACATTTGAGATTAAACTCAGTTGGTAGTAACTGACACTTTTTGGTAGTTATTGGCTATATGTTATCGAGACACTACGACATGTCTTGGTCTTGTGTGACCAATAAATTCGCGTAAGTAGTTCACCTTCGAAAATGGAAAAAACCCCCCACAAAAAAAATCATGAAAACTAACCTTGTCATTTGCAACGTTCGCCTCCTACTTATTTTCTTCAACCATCAGACTTTAAAAATGCTTAAAACTTGTTGAATCTCCGACCAGCGATGGATTGACAAACGTAATTGACAAGGTTGGTGCACACTCTTTGATCGACAAACGCGATATTCAGCCAGCGACAAATTGACTTGACTTGATAAAAAAATTAAGTTTTCGAGAGTGGGTGCCCTAAGAGGACATTTGAATGGACATGCGAAACACGACTCTTTTTAAGTTTTTGGATGCTAAAAGATGTAAGTTAGTTTCTCTTTAAATTTTTTATGTAGTAGTTTCCTTGATTTTGGATTAGACAATTAAAGACTATATATAGAAAAATGTCAGAGTAATCCACTTTGGGTCCATGTGGATGTTTCTCCATATGATATGCTTGGAGGAGTGTGTACGCACACTTCAAGATGTATCACATGGTTGAACACCCACTTGAGCTCACTAAGTGCTCAAAATGAGTGTCCAAAGTGAGCCATCACATGGGTGTCCACTTAGGCCTATATATACATACTAAAAGATCATCTGTCCTCATTTGCATAGATAATCACGAACTGAAAGACAATGTCCAGTAATGGCCTGAGGGCCGCCATGGAGAGCTATTCGTATGGGCCGCCATAAATTTTGAGTCTGGCTAAGTGCACCCATTGTTTATTGAGTGCACCCCATTTTGCGTGGTACCTCAAATTTAAAATTTAATTTCTAAATGCACCACACATTTTTACCAAAATATCCTTTCATCCGAACTGAAGCACCCAAATTCAAAACCTTAGTTGAGACATCTATATTAGTTCGGCGACATGTAGCCGAGATTTATTCACTAGGCTCGATGTTGTTCAACCGAACCTCTTGGGTGAGATTTAGTTGGCAACTGCCGACTTAAAGGTTTGATGAGTTTCGACCGACTCTCCAATTAAAGGTTCGACAAGCTATGACCGACTTTCCAACTAGATATTCAGTGGGCTCAGACTGACTCTCCAATAAAAAATTTAGACCTTCGAGATCGAATCACTCGATAATGCTTACAAATTACAAAGAAGAAAGTGTGTAAAGTGCACTTAAAAATTATAGTAGAATACATTAATTATAATAAAGGACATAAGAGTTATTTTGTAATAGAATTAATTTTATTTTTAAATTTAACTTTTTTTGAAATGCATTTAGCCGAACTCTGAATTTTTGATTCTTTGACATAAGGCCTTATACCGTATGGCCTCCCCAACAACCTTTTTATTTCTTTGACCACCCCATTAACTTTGACTAAAACAAAAAGCTACCATGGTTTCTCCATTTTAGCACGTCTAAACCTTTGTGCCAAGTTCATCCTCTGCACGTCTCCCTTCTCGATAGAGTTCTTTCCCATCTTTTGATTCGTGTCCTGTTTGGCAGCTAAACTTGATTTGTAATCTTGTATGAAGGACATTTGTCCCTCTAATACTGGGGGTAGGCCATCTCTATCTTAACTTTCCTCGTGGTGTACTTCTTCGTCGTCGCTCATGTCCTCACTTCCCTCTGTTTGTTTGTCGAATCGTGCATGCACCCCAAATTAAACTCACTCATTCTCTTTCACTTAATTTTCACTTTCTATGCCTCACCCTTAATTAAATCATAAATTTATCTTATTTTCTCTTCTACTTTTTAGTCTCTACACCCCTTCTCATCTATTTGTCCATACACTCTACAACTCACTACCAAATGCAACACCTCAATTATAGTATTTAGTTTATATTTGATTCACATTCTTGAATAGTCAGAACATTTATTTGTGTTGAATCTTCGCTTTTAAAAATCAAATAATCAATCTTGAAATGCAACATAAAACAAAAATTGAGGTGAGAAAGAGAAGAAGATGTGCAACAAGAGATTAAAGGTTTAGGATTACAAAGGTTTTTTCTTTTTTTTTTCTTTTTTTTTTTTTTTTTTTGACTTAGGTAGAAATCGAATAACGATATTCCAAAATCATGCCTTTTTAGCAAGTGATGAATTTACCATCTCACAAAGAGAGTTATTTTTTACAAAGCGAAGGGGGCAAATATAAGCTAAGGGTACATTGAGAAGTTTACTACCAATTAGATGGATACTTAAAATATGAACCAACGTATTGGGGGCTATAAATAACATTAAATTAACTGGAGATTAATATAAGGTATAGAAGTGCTAATAGTCGCTTCCTAAAGTTTTTTTTTTTTTTTTTTTTGAAGAAACATCAAAATTTCATTAATCATTCATTGCTCAATATATGACCAAACATAGAATCAAAAATGCTAATCCTATTTGTGTAAACAAACTGTCATTAATTTGACTTTTTTTTTTGAAATTGAAACAGTTTAACAATTAGGGACTACTCTCTACAATGTTGAAAATTATGACAATACACAAAAGTACTAGAACCACAAAACGAATAACAAAACTTCCCAATAAGGAAAGATAAATCAAGAACTTTCAACTAGGAAAAAAAACTAATAATGAAATAAAAACTAAAGATAAATCAATTCAGCACATCGTACAAATCCACACAATACCATTGATGAAGATATACCACAACAAGAATGAATCAATTTCTACAAATCTAATTAGATCACTTGTTTATTGAATGAATAAAAAACAAAATAAATCACAAAAATGAATCAAAAAATATTTTTTTAAGGTTTTGGATTGGAGAGGCTGACTTTTTTTTGTCAAACAGGAGAACTTTTTTTAGCAGAGTAGTTTGCGTCGCTCCCTAAAGTTATTGTCATAGTAGTTTGTGTAAACTTTTGAAAGTCTTGATTAATTTAGCAGAGTCTGCTAATGCACACTCATGTCAATCATTTTCATTTAACTAGTTTTAGACCTAGACGTTATTTCGAAATACTATAAATTTATATTTATTTTTTATAAATAAAAATTATTTAAAAATTAAATATAAAATATATGATAAATGATGCAATAAAATTGTTATTGTGTAAAAAAATAAGAAAAACAAAAACAAAAAAGTAAAAATAATGTATTTAGACTATTAATTAGATTAATAATTTTAAATCTATGTAAAATAGAAACGTGCCATCTATAGCTTCTTACATATACACAGATAATGGCCAATTTTGGTCAACAATGGCCCTTTTACACTTAATATTACAACACCGACAAACGAATTCCCCAACTATACAGCTAGTAAATGCGATCACATGAATTTTTCATCTTTTATTTTGTTTTTATTCTGGTGAGGTTCTCTATATATACGTGTTCATTGCACATGCAATAGGGATATGAATTTAATTAAGAAAAAAAAAAAGATAAGGTTGTTTTAGCTCATAGTATTGGATCAACATGGTTGATAATCAGTTGTTGATGAATAAGCTCGAGAAAGTTGTGGATGGAGAGGGTGGATCTTACTATGCGTGGTCTAGTTCGGAGTTTCCAGTGCTAAGGGAGACCAAATTGGGTGGTGGAAGGCTTGTTCTTCACCCCCTTGGTTTTGCTCTCCCTCACTATGCTGATTCCTCAAAGCTAGGTTATGTTGTCCAAGGTGATACATATTTCTTTATTTTCAATTCTATTAAGGGCAAATAGGCTAATATATCCTACACTTTACTTGGAGTCTCAGTTCTATCCTAAACTTCACTTTTGAATATCTATTTTATCACCACCCAAAATTGTAAGAAACTTGTGCTTATGTCAAGAATAAATTGATAAAATGAGCCAAATCAAACATCAACATATGTAGGTGTTTCTAATTATTTTTAATGTAATTTATTAAGCTTTACATAAAACATTAAAATTTGTGCTTTGTAAGCCTAAATTCCTCATAATTTTGTATGGAGATAAAATTGAGACTCAAGTTAGCTTAAATAGAATAGGCTATTTAGCCTTTTTTTTTTTTTTTTTTTTTTTTTTTTTTTTAAAATAGAGATTGAATTATGATCTCCTGAAGTTTTGTCTTTCTAGTAAATGACGTCTTTACAATATCACCTTAGAGGCTTTGAGATAAATTAGGCCATTTAGCCTTTTATTAATAATATTAGAGAGCGACTAGTTTTCAATCTGTCTTTCAATTTGAGATAGATTAGTTGCCTCACTAATCTATCTTTCAATCACTCTGTGATACTCTTTAAGTTTGGACTTTTTGCATGATTGACACATTTGACAATAGTTTTTACCAATCTAGTACACCTACAAAAATATATAACAAAATAACACACTTAATGCCACATCACACTCCATGTGGGACAGAACAGTCCGACGAACAACATATGTATGGAAGTCGTGATTTGAACTCACGACTTCCATTTTGTTTTTTTTTTTTTTTTTTTTTTTTTTTATCTCCATATTTTTTGTTTTTATATTTATTTTTTAATCCAAATAAAATAATGAAGTCGTGTTTAGAAAACACGACTTCCTTATTATTATTTTCATTTTCAAAAACGAAAATAAATTATTTAATATGGAAGTCGTGATTTGCAGTCACGACTTCCATATTTTTATTTTTATTTTTATTTTTTATTTTTATCTTCATATATTTTTGTTTATTTATTTAATTTTTAATCCAAAATAATTATATAATATGGAAGTCGTGACTGCAAGTCACGACTTCCATATATTTTGTTTGTTTTTTTTTGTTTGTTTTTTTTGTTTTGTTGGTTTTTTTTTGTTTTTTCTTAATAAAATTCTTTATGCTTGGGAAATTCAATTGTTGAGCACAATTCCTTGCTGAATCTTCCTATTCGGTGTGTGGTTTTCTACCATCTTACCTACATGCGCAATAAGCTTGAACTTCACAATAGAAACATCCCATTCTAGGAAGATATCAATTCCTTTTGTTCCAGAGACAATTAATGCTAGCGTAGACACCACAAAAACCACACAAGTCGCGCCGGTGTTTTCATTTGACGGAACCCATGGAAGAAAATGGATGATGGACCTTGTGCTATTTCTTGCACAAGGAGAAGAAGATCGAATTCGGATGTTAATATATACATGCAAACTATAGTCAGAGACTTCTAGCCTACATGAAGATCCTTAATTTGGTCTTTTAAAATCTGTGAAGGAAAAACTCCTCGGACACAGGCTAGCTGCTAACGGCATCGCCTTAATTTCTGATAATCTCTACATCCCTAAAAATTAACTAGGGTCGACTACATAGATCAAACACTTTCGCAGTACATCAAATTATGAAAATTAAGGCGATGCTGTATGAAGCATTGCAGTACATCAAATTATGAAAATTAAAATGGGAAAGTAAATAACAGTTTTGTTTTCAAAAAAAAAGAAAGTAAATAATAGTTACGTTTACATTAATACTCATGAACGCTTAATGGTATAGCCAAAATATATCAATTTCCACAGCACAATACTAGAGAAGTTTGAAATAAGAAAGCAATTCAGTGAGTAGAGAACAATAAATTTATGCAGTAGTGAAAAGAATAAAATCATTTCTAGAGGCAATGATTGAATAAGCAAATTGCACACAACTTTGTTTACAGAATTAGGAATTACAAACATGGGATTTGTTTTTCCTTTCCACGCCTCAACTAACCAATCCTCAAACTGATAAAAAAGATGACTTAATCTTTAAGGGGCTCTGAAAACTAGAGGGAGCAAGGCTGCTTTACAAGACGGTCCCAAAATGCCTAGGAGAGCTCAAATGTGGAACACGTTCATCGAACTCGCACATTCGGGTGGAAGAGCTGCGATGGTCGGTGGTTCAGGTTGGACTTCTTGGAGTTTCCTTGGTTTGTCTTGTACCCACTGAAAATCCTCTTCTCTCCAACAAAGAAGTTAGCTGCATGAGAGATTTTGAAAGGTCGAACTACATTTTTTCTGTGGAAGGGTTCTTAAATGAGTTTCAATCGGCATAGGAAGACTTACCAATTTTGGAGAACAATCGCGTGTATCGGAAAAGACCAAGCACAAGCATCCTTGACCATATTTCTGCTCAATTTCAGCGGGACCTCGCATAAGACAATATCAATCTTGAGGCTAGTACAATAAATCCAGCAAGCGGTTAAATTTCCACTTGAGATTTTCCGGACTCACAGGGTGATATGGCCCAAGCCCCTCCCATCTAAAACACCACACAAAACACCCAACAAACATTCACATGAAGTGTATGGAACATTGGGATTTGAGAGCCACGTAATATGAGTTATTCTTAATAGCAAGAGCTCGCCACAAGCCCAACACTCTATTCTCTCTCTTTTTTTGAATAAGAATACTTAATATTCATTAGTTACAAATGAAAACTTACTTTGCAAAACAAGCACAAAGGTTTAATGCAAGTTCATTGTAGGAAGCCTCAAAAGCGAAGAAAGCATACATTCTTAAGATGAAATTGAGATTCTAGATAATGGAATAGTCAATAAAAGATTCAACATGAGCTGCATGGTTCCTATATGCTATAAACCAACTAGCAATACAAATCGGTAGATGAAAAAATTATTCCATACCAAATGATTTGTACTAGAGCCGCTAACTTCCTTTGTCGAAAAAGTAGATGGGAAACCCGGTGAAGCGTGACTGAATTGACTTCAATCTGTCGAAGTATATCTGCAGCTGCGAGCTTTCGAACCCCGAAAGCCATTATTAATTAACAACAATGCCTCGATCTCAGATAAATTTTTTTTTTTGAAATAATGCGGTTGAAAAATTATTTAAACTTTTGGAAATTCCTCGATTAGATACAAAAACATTTAAATATTAAGAACATACCTGCCCAAGAAGGAAACAACAAAATGCATACTCCAACTTTAAACATTCCGTGCCTTCAGATGCCATAAGACACTCACATATGGTTTTACCTTTGGTTATCTGCAAATGTTTAGTCAATTATCAAGAGTGAATAAATGCATGAAGTTTTCAGAGAAAAACCTTGAAAAAACTGTAATTTTATAGAACCTTTTGTTGATTGTAAATGCATATTAGTGTTTGATGTTTGATCAAACCGACTGGTAACACTCTTTCATATCCAATGCTTCACGCGTGCTAATGTCCCAACTACTTAAGTTAAAATTAATCCAATATACACTTTTCCTAATCATTGAACAAGAGCGGTCCTCCATTATATTTGTCTACAAATGGCATTGTGAGGGTCCACAACCTGATGTATCCGATGGGGAACAACCAAATTGTCCAAACCTCTCAAAGTCAGTTGCATGCGAGGAAACTAAAAGTGTTAATATGTTGAACTCAATTCCTGATATCTACCAAAATAATTCTTTTCCATATTATTTTTTTCCTTACTTCACAACAAAGTAAAATAAGCAAGACCTAGAACATACCAGATCTGTTTGCTTGCTTGAGAAACCAAGTGCAATATGAGCCACCATAGCCATCCGGAAACAAGCAATTCATGCAATGCTGCTATAGCCCCTCTTCTCCGTTCAGCACTTTCAGGTGTATGAGGCATGCCCAGCAACTCCAGCGTGCAAGCAGGTGCAAGTTCCTCCAGTGTCTCTTCAATCTAACATAAAACATAGCCAAATCATCTAAGGCATGGTGTACCCTTCTTCCACTCCAGCACCTTTTAGATTCATCACTGACTTAACTATCTCATCCTTCTCTGCTTTGTCAGAAACACCAATAATCTGCAATTTATTTATCGATGAATAAAATGAAGACAAACACCAAAATATATCAGTTTCCACAGCACAATACTAGAGAAGTTTGAAATAAGAAAGCAATTCAGTGAGTAGAGAACAGTAAATTTATGCAGTAGTGAAAAGAATAAAATCGTTTCTAGAGGAAATGATTGAATAAGCAAATTGCACACAACTTTGTTTACAGAATTAGGAATTACAAACATGGGATTTGTTTTTCCTTTCCACGCCTCAACTAACCAATCCTCAAACTGATAAAAAAGATGACTTAATCTGACCCCAAAAAATGACTTCCAGTCCCACAACGTGTTCTCTTTTTAATTCGTCGTTCACGATCTAAAGCTAATGGCACATTCCGCAGGTCCACATCAGTAGGCAACAAATTTTGAGCATCTTCTTGTTGAATTTCATTGATATCATGTCTCTCACCACCAATACTACTAGTAGTTTCGAATGAATTCATCGGTATTGGACTTGTATCAAAATGATGTGGCAATGTAGGTATCTGTCAAAATGAAAGGCTTGTGTAGTCTCAAACTCGGTGTTGGGAGGTGCCGGCGGAGTAGATGTAATAACAGACTCATTGTTAAGAGGTACGTATGGAGTGTACACTTTGGAGTACCATGACTCGAACATATATTTTCATGAGAAGATTGATGGGATTCTTCAAAAAGGGTGGCATATTATAGATGCGATAGTACGCATGTATTGTAGTCAAAGTTGATGCGACCATATCTCTAATACGTGGAATGGAAACATCATCACCCAATGTCAACTGATGAATTGAAGTAATTCCATGAGCCTACATTTGAAAAAATTTATGAAGTTGCATGTGAAAACAAAAGTAAAATATTTATTATGAAAACTTCATGATTGTAAATAAAAAAGTTCAAACTTACCAATGCTTCAACAATAGCTCCACGAGAAGACATGAATCGTCGTGTAATGCGACGATACCATACCATGTAGGGATCATAGAATCCCATTGGCTCCTCCAATAATTCATCATTCGCAATATTAGAAGCACGTTCAGTCCACATGGAGACATAATCACTATGTTCTGCACTCCAATCCTTGTCGGTCTTCCCTCGCAAGTCAATTTTATGTAGCTCCTTACTTGTGTTAGTTGAAGGTGGTATTCTTTGTTTCAAACCAAATTGTCGCATGACTCTATCAGGATTGTACATTTCAACAACACAAAAGAAAATTAGAGGTGCCTTCGTTCGCCAAATACCACGACCACTACTACAATTCGCTGGCAAATCCCTTATCACCGTCTCAGGATACGGTTCCCAAATTACCTGAGCTCATAAATAGTAAATTGAAATGAATGAAATTATAGTTTTCACCATTTAAAAAAATGAACTATAAAGAAATTAATTAAATGAATTTCATACTTCCTCAGGTGTTTGCATATCAATCATTTCTCTATATTTTGTTAGAACGTGCATTGATGTTCCGGTGGTTTCTAAGGCATGTCTCCACCTATACGAACATGGAGAACAACACAATGCATGCATCAATTCACATGTAGATAGATGAACTTATTTTTTACAAGGTAAAAGAAATTGATAATTACCTATGACCAAAGGGAGGATGTGGGAATAAATCGTCATGTGGTTGTATTTCGTCTCGAAGAACATTTCCCATTATTGGTGCAAGGAAAGGCAATCTGTCCCAAGCCCATAGTTGCAATAATATAAGCTGGACCCGCAATCTCCGCTCCATCAATATCAGCAGCAAGACATAATTGTCTATATAAGTGGGCCAAAGTTGCACTACCCCAACTATAGTTTCCTGCTACCTCAAAGTCCTCCAAAAATTGTAAATATGTTATGTGTACAAGATTGTTAGACTTGTCTGCAAATAAGGTTCCTCCAAGAAGCTGTAATATGTAAGCTCTTGCATATCGTTGCACTTCTTCGTCACTAACAAAATTTGGAAGGTTTGGAAACCATGTTGAGAGTTGTCGAATTGGGATACGACCTCCTCTGCTATTTTGAGGGAATGAGAAGCCCAGTTGTCCCAAACACAAGGCATCATAATCTTGTTCTACAACTCCAGTGAGTGGTAATCCATCAACAGGTAACCCTAAAATTATCTGTACATCTTGTAGGGTAATGGTCATCTCGCCAACTGGAAAATGAAATGTGTGTGTTTCTGGCCTCCACCTCTCAACAAGTGCAGTAATGAGATGCCAATCGATTCCTATGAAACCTATTCGCGCTGTTCCATATAATCCAACTTGGTCAAGGTACCCAACTATACGTTCGTCAAGTGGCATCAGTCGATGTAATGCTGCTGAATTACGCTTGATTGTCAAGACACCAGGATCCTGCTACGCAAAAACACAAATGACTTACATTAGTACAAATTTGGCTACAAACTCTAAAAAAATAAAATTACCAAAACATAAAATATTACCGGTCCATTCCACACACGAGTAGATCTATGTAGAGCCTGCATAGTCAACACCGAATCATCTACGAGGCCCGGGATCCATATCACGCTTGAACCCCAAAACATTAACAAAGTTGTTATTAATAGAACAAGGAAAAGACAAATATCAACAATAAAGTTCATTAAAAAAGAAAAATAAAACATGTGTACCTAATTAAACTTCAACAACTTTAATTAAAACAACTTGTGGTTTAATTCAAACAAAATACACCAATAACGTAGTTATAATTAAAAATAAGCGATATAAGAAAAAGATGAGTGAATAGAAATTATTAGACTTGAAATGTCTTTCATTGTGAACGATTAGGTGGTTGTTCTTGCTTGACGACGACGAGCATGTGCGCCTATTGTGACCATCCCGCTTACACATACTACATTGCAATTTTGTTGGCGCTTCTCTCCATTCTTTTTCTCATTTGCATATGACGCGGTTGTTTCGATTGCCTCTCCAATCCATCTCGGTTCGCAAACGTCTTGTTTGGGGATGACCTCTTTTCACTCGCTTAGAGAAGGGTCGGGTAGCAAGGTGTATGGAACTCTAGAATCGGGCCAATAATCTTCGTGAGGAATTGGTTGAAAACTCGCATGACATAACATTGATTTGTACACGGACAAACTATAATATGACTCAATGTCTTGAAAGTAGTCTATAGCAACACTAGTGCAAGTTTGCTTGAACATGGGAACATGGAATGCCAAACATTGCCACTTCATACAAGTGCATCTACGAGCCGCCAACTTCACCACTTGCTTGTTAGACCCTTTTCTCAAATGATACCCACGTGTTCCAGTGATTACTTCAAATGTGCCATTTTCACGATTCACTAATGTAACATTGTGCCCCCCAGCTGCCTTTCCCCAATGTTGTAACTTATCAAGTGCATACTTGGTGTATTTTTCGGCCCTTCCTAAGGCGACACCTATTTCGTCATGCCTTTTGTTAAAGTAAGCCATAATGCGATAAAATGTTACTTGCACCAATCTTTGTGACGGGGTAAAATCGTGCGCCTTTAAGGACCCCATTAAAGCATTCTACAGTTGTGAAAAGAAATATTATGAGTTATATTATGAGTATTTTCTTATAAACATGACAGAAATCAAACACGTTATATAAAAAATAAATATAAACATAATACCCGCTAGATTTGTAGTCATCCATCCGTATCGATATCCTTTGTCGTATGCATTGGTCCATTGTGCTCGATCAAGATCATTAAACCACGCAATACTTTCAGCATTAATTTGTTGAAGCTCTTGCATATATGCCTTAAATTTGCGAGGTTGATGTTGTGCACCGGCTAAGTACACCATATTCTTCAATTCTTTGCTCCCAAATCTCATGTTGAAATTACTACATATGTGACGAAGGCAAAATCTGTGTTTAGCTCTGTCACAAGTCCACCCATTTCGAGGATCATTCATTGCCAACAATATACCAGGGTGTCTATCAGAAATTACACATATACCATCTCGATCAGTCACATGATGTCGCAAACAAGCCATAAACCATCCCCAACTGTCTTGACTTTCCTCGTCGACAATGGCAAATGCTAAGGGAAATATATGACTATTGCTATCTACAACTGTGGCTATCAAGAGCTTTTGTTTGTATTTCCCGTACAAGAATGTGCCATCAATTTGTATTAGTGGCTGCAATGTCTAAAACCTGCAATAGATGGTGCAAATGCCCAAAAACCCATTTAAATACAACTTCGTTGTTGGCATTGGGTTCGCCGTATCTCCAATCTACACGTGTCCCAGGATTGCTTTCTTGAAGAGCGGCCATCCACCGCGGCAACATTTTATATGATTCCTCCCAATCTCCAAAGATCTTGGCGACCGCCTTTTTTTTGCCAACCGGACTTTCTTGTAATGAACATCATAACTAAATTTGTCCTTGATAATTTGATGAAGAACTGAACCGAAATAGATGGATCTCTTCTCACCACATTTTCAATTTCACGACATATAACAATGAGTCCAAATGAGCATGATCCTTTGATAGTTTTGCATTGATACAGGTATGTGGTCCCTCATATTTACTTATCTCAAACATTCCATGTGCTTTTCTTTTTGAACACCGCAACCTCCAAGCACATCCCTCTGAAAGCTTCTTACAACAGACAATCCACACATTAGGTGTTGAATGAGTTACCACAAATTGTCTGTGTACTTTAATGTTGTACAATTTTACTGCATGTTGGAAGTCCCCTTTAGAAAAAAACCGCATGCCAACATGAAATTCTGAGGCCTCATTCCATAGAGCTTTAGAAGGAATCATTGTGTTCTCATGAAGGGGGTCATTGCCTCACTACTCAATTCCATAAATACAGATGAAGGTACGACAAATTCGCCAACACCCACAGGCGAATCATTAAGTCCATTAGCCTCTTGATCAAAAAAATTATTGTTTCCAACTTCATCCAAGATTGGAGGACAAGATAATGAGCCATCCTCGGCAATGACTTGGTTTAATGCATCTCGAATTATGCTATCAGGAACATGAAGTGCATCAATTCCTTCATCATTGGCATCATCACTGCTCTGATCAGTAGTATTCCCATCACTGCAACAATCGTCATCATCGTCATCATCGTTCACACCACCACATACACCAAGGGCATGAGTTTCCTCGTCAACATCATGATTTAAAGTCATTAAAGGTGATGCACAGTAATTACGTTCAAATGGGGGTTGAATACTAGGCCCTTCCGCACTGACCGCTATGTTAGAACTAGTATGTAATTGCCTCGGAACTAAATCCAAAAACAGCTCCATACAATTCGGTGGTGGACATTCAGCCACAATGTCCCAAGCATCTTTAAGAGTCGATTCATCAACTATTTGCAAAGGGACATAGTTGTACGTTCCAGTTCCAATGTACACAGGATAACGATATACTATATGTAATATCATTTTTTCAATGTCTATCTCCAAAGCATTGCAAATAAAACTCACAAGTTCCTCATACCCTAAACTCAACTTACATCGAGATGTCGAATAGGTCTTGTTGTATATGAAATTCCAAATGGTCCATTAACAATGGCACCATTCATATAGCATATCAAAGTCACTCTCCCACAACCATTATGGAATCTATATAATATACATATATATAATATAATTGTTAGTCAATAGAAGTGATAATAATTAATTCACTAAGTACATAGAAACGTAACAAACTCCAACTAAGTACATAGAAACTTAACAAACTCCATCCAAGTACATAGATACATAACAAACTCCAACGTGTTTTAAAAATCTATTTTATTTTAGCCTCTTATTTTATTCACAAAAAGGAACCAACTACCAATCACATAAGTGACACAATTGGTGCAAGCAATAGAACAACGAGCAAGGAATTATCTTTTTTGTGGACTGTAAATGCTAATGCACATCACTTTTGACATATTTGTATGAGGCCCTTTGAAGAAAAAACAATTTGCCTAAGAAAATATTCTAAAAATTTTTTTTTAAAGATAATTTTCTGCGATTGTTTGATAGGAATAAAGAAAATTTTCTTTTGATAGTTATATTTTTTTAAGAGATTATACTTGATAAATCGCTATAATTAATAATCTTCGAGTTCCTATCTCAAATTCTTCAAGTCATTAAAAAGTTGTAAGTCCCTCATATAGAAACATCAAAGTCCTTGTGTCTTGATCCTAAGAGAATGTGGACGCCATCAATTCAAAAAAAAGAGAAAAACTATACATGTGCTTTGAAGTTTGGGCTTGAGGTTGAAAACTAAGCACTGCTTCCAAAAACTACATTCTACTAAGGCTTTTATACAAACACGTATGATGCACTTCATCTAAATTGGATAATTATGATCTGGTAAGGTTTTAATGCCTTCTCTTTAAAAAAAATAAAAAAGGTTTTAATTAGTTTATAAGCAAGAATAAAATGGTATTACCTAATTGGCAAGTTTGGGTAACCAAATTCGAAACTATGGCATAATCCACACTACAACTGATTGATCCCAAGGGCATCTAAAATCTTCACCTCCAACACAACTGATATTAATGAAAGCGTTGGTGGGACGAAGATGAAGATGAAAAGTTGGATACGATGAGGTTTTTTCCCATTTTCTTAGGTGTTGAGAGAGTAAATATTTGAGAAAAATAAGGATGTATGGAATATTTTCTCAAAACGATTTTGAGATATCAAACACCAAAAAAGTCAGTTATTCCGGAATAATGGAAAAAGGTTTATGGTTTTTTTCATTTCCTCACCAATCAAACACACCCTAAATTTCCTGCATTTTGTTTCTCCTATAACATATAATAATTAATCTAAGTTGAGTTTGAACCAATACACACATACACCAGCCCCAACCATCACCAAGCATGCTTTCATCAAAGAAAAAAAAATGCCGAGCCACAATGTCCCAAAAAAACAATCGAAATTGACAAAAACAATGATAATCGACTAACAAAACAACAAAACAATATTGAGATGATAAGATACTAACCAAAACAATCGGCCAAGTCGAAGTGAATCAAGAACTCAAGAGAACGGCGGTGAATCAAGAAGTGCTAGTGCGACAATGCAATGCGGCGGCGGTGGCGGATGCGGCAAGTGCGCGGCGAAGGTGGCGAGTGCGACGGCGGGTGCGGCGCAGCGGAGTGGACGAAGAAGAAGAAGAAGCGAGCAGATCGCGAAGAAGAAGAAGAAGAAGAGCGAGCGGGATCGCGCGAAGAAGAAGAAGAGAAGAGGCGAAGTGGAAGAAAAAAGTAAAAAAAAAACCCTAAAACATAACTATGGAAGTCGTGGCTTGAAGCCACGACTTCCTTAGTTTATTAATTTTTTTTTTATTTATTAAATATATATATAAGTGTTTTAAAAAAAGGAAATTGACGAAAATAAAATATGGAAGTCGTGGCTTTAAGCCACGACTTCCTTAGTTTATTATTTTTTTTTTTTAAATATATATAAAGTGTTTTAAAAAAAGGAAGTTGACGGAAAATAAAAATATGGAAGTCGTGTTCGCGAAACACGACTTCCATATTTTATTATTTAAAAAAATAAATATGGAAGTCGTGTTCGCAAAACACGACTTCCATATTTTATTTATTAGTGATTTTTTATTTAATAAATATAAATAAGAGATAACAAAATATTAACGAAAATAAAAATATGGAAGTCGTGTTCGCAAAACACGACTTCCATATTAGTGATGTGGCATTGATGTGGCGTTGTGATGTGGCATCAAGTGTGTTATTTTGTTATATATTTTAGTAGGTGTGTTAGATTGGTAAAAACTATTTTCAAATGGGTTAATCAAGCAAAAAGTCCCTTTAAGTTTTCAATTCAACAAATCAGAGAAGATAATGCCCAAATTGTAGATGATGATAGTGACTAGTGAGAAGTTGGGATCGCCTAAAAAAATTGGGGCATGTATGAAAAGTCAACTTTTTTTTTTTTTTGATGAAACGAAGAAGCTTCATTTAATAAAAGTCAACTTCTTGATTATAGTGACTAGTGAGGATATGTACTTCTTTTCTCTGTGCAAAAGTCAACTTCTTGATGATAGAGATTGGTGAGGCAGCACCGAGCGTGCTTTATTTCCAGCAAAACAATTAGGGACTTGATGCACACAAGTGAACAAGCTCTACGCACTTTCTTTCTCTCCTCCCAATCCTTCTCTTTGCTTTGGAACAAAGTAAGAATTTGATTTATCGGAGTGGATTAGAGGTTAGGGGTTTGTGGGGGTTACATATAAGGTTGATGGATTAGTGTGGGGGCGAAAAATAACTTAAGGTTAGGGGTTTATGTGGGGGTTACATATAAATTTGGGGTATATTAGTAAGTTCACTAATATTTAATGAGGCCTATTATATATATATTTTTTTTGTTAAGTCGCAATGAAATTACATCGATAAAGTAAGAACTATTACATCCATGATACAATGTCGACACTCGGTCTCCAAAAGAAAAGTGGAGGCAATAAGCCTCGCAACATCCACCATCAAGAGTCTCTAAGGTCTATTTGATGGGGGAAAAGCTGGATACAACCGAAAAAAGCCCCGACGTAGGGAAAACACCCCTCCTTTAAGGGAAACTAACAACAATAACTAAACACAAACAACCTTACCAATTAGGAGACAAGCCCCAATAACAGGGCACCATCTGCATGCAGGCAAGAACAACATCGTCTTAACAGACTCTAAAAACACTAGACTGAACACAAACCCTAACCTTAATCCAAAGCTTACAAAAAGATCATAGGAGAGGGATCATCCAAAAACCCTTTTCTTCAAGATCAAACTCCACCAATCTTTCTATAGGCCCCTTAACATCTCCTTCAAATCATGCAAATTAGAGAAGAGAGGCAAAATGTGTCGAGAAAAGGGGGCATACTTCGTGAGTAACTATGCCGTGAGGATCGACAGTAGATCTGTGCTCCTCCTCCAACCGCACCTCTATCACCTTCCGACGCCGGGATCCGTCACGGAGCCTGTTTTGGGCATAAAATGGATTTGGCGTGGCGAAGCCCTAAATCACCCGATCCCTCAAGAGCACTCTTCTCCGTGCTTCCATATCCAGATCTCAGATCTATCTCTCACAAACCCCTGTCCTTGCCACAAAACATGACAAGAAGGGAAGACGAAAGAAGAAAAGAGAAGAAATAGAGAGAGGGGGAGAGGTAAGGAACCGATTAATGATGGCTATTATATGAGATATTAATAGGGGGACTGATATAAGGTAAGAGGGGGGGGGGGGTTGGGAACGATTTGTGGGAACAAGATTCATTAATTCATGTTATCTATTTTTTTTTTAAACCAATTGATGTTATAGTTGTACGTGGTGATAAGTTTTCCTAATAAAATATTTTTACCTCCTCGTCACCAGGCTCTGGTAAAGTTGGAATGTTACTGCAACCTGCTCCTAAGGAAAAGGTGTTGAGACTCAAGAAGGGAGACATCATCCCAGTCCCTCTTGGCTCTATCTCATGGTGGTTCAACGACAGTGAAAGCACCGACGACGACTTCACCATTATCTTCCTGGGTGGAACTTCGAAGGCTCTTCACCCCGGTGACTTCACTTACTTCATCTTCTCGGGAACTCTTGGCATCTTCAATGGATTCTCACCCAATATTGTAGCCAAGTGTCTAGGCTTAGACAATGAGGAAGAAGCAAAGGAACTAGTGAGAAGCCAAACTGGTGCCATGATCTTAAAACTAAGCATAAAACAAGCCCAAAACATGCCAAGTGTTGATAAAGATGAGAATATGATCACAATCTTCAACACTGAGACTTCAAGGCCTGATGTGAAAGTGGAAAGAGGAGGGGAGGCTTTGGTGGTGACAAGTGAGCAAGTGCCTTTGTTGGAGAAAGTTGGGCTCAGTGGTGTGGTTGTTAGAGTGCATGAGAGAGCACTGTGCTTGCCTGAATTTTGTGCAAATCCAGCTTTGCAGTTAACTTATGTGGTGAGAGGGAGTGGGACTGTTGAAATTGTTGGGGCCAATGGTGAGAGTGTGTTGAAGACAAGAGTTGAGGAAGGTCAGCTGATTGTGGTGCCTAGGTTCTTTGTGGTGTCAAAGCTTGCTGGAGAGGAGGGATTGGAGTGCTTCACTATAATAACAACTCCACTGTAAGTACTAATTCTCATATCAAGTCCTCCTTAATTGTTTGGTGAAAAATTAAGATGAGCAAGGCAATGCAGTGAATCACATTGTCTGCATGTACTATGCCTTGAAATGCATTTTTTTACGCGGATCAAGACATTTGAAGATCCACAAGAGGCCACAATTCTGCTTGGCCGCCGTAGCTATTCTACTATTTATTTATTTATTTGAAACAAGCTATTCTACGATTATATAGTCTTAAAACATTGAATAAAATGATCTTGTAGAAAAATATTTACAATCTGAAATGAGGAAAAACATGGATATTTTTTCAAGGTTGATATCAATCTTTAGACTAGTTAAGTTTCCAACTCTCTCAAAATGAAATTTTTTAGTTGTCCTTGAACTTACTATAGATATAACCTCAGGCCTGTGATCAGTCAGTTGGTTGGAAAAGCATCAGCGTGGACAGCTTTGGATCCACACGTCGTGCAGACTTCTCTCAACATCTCTCCAGAGTTAGAGGAACGCATCAGGACAAACATGTGCAAGAATCAGACTTTTGTGCCTTCATCAAATTAATTTGAGTCTGCTTCAACCACATCATAACATTATACATCAACAATATACTCATATGTTATATTTCAAATAAAATGAGAATATCTAGTTGGGATTTTCTCATGATATTGTAGCCATTTTTATTATTTGATGTATTGCTCTCATCTTTAACTTATCCCATCGTGATATTGCCAATATAAAGTGTCATTATTATTTTAACAATTACTTTTGATACTTTAAAGTTCTCATCTCAACTGTTCAATTTGGGGTCCTTTGGAGAAGTGTGAAGGAACTGGAAACTACTAACTAATAGATGAAAATTACTTTTCATCAGTGACAGGAAAAAGTATATTATATTTCAAATAAATAAAGCTAAAAGAAAGAGGGGCTATAAAAAGATCAACATGATACATATATGGTCAAACACAATCCTAGTATACTCGTACATGAAAAAATTACATCCGTACCGTATATTGTCTTTAAAATCCGTAAATTACTGTAGGTTTTTTTTTTTTTTTTTTTTTTTTTTTAATTCTTTGATTAATGTATATCGCCTATTGAAAAGGCGTTATTAGGCTAAAACAGTGTTTATGCCACGGTGGAAGTGAATCACACAAGCACAACACGAATTGTGCCTTTTCAAAAGGCGCAATTCGTGTGTGACGTGGCAACGAATGACGCATTTTCCAAATGCGCCATTCATTAAAAAATAACTTGGGGCGTTAACACGAATGGTGCCACGTCATCAAAACGACACGAATGGAGCCTTTACAAAAGGCACCATTCGTGTGACGTGGTGCACCACGTGGATGTGGGCTTTCACCGAATGGTACATTCGCAAAATGTGTCATTCGTTGAACGCCACGTAACACGAATGACGCCTTTTGTAAAGACACCATTCGGATAGTTCAGTTGACGTGGCGCCACGCAACACGAATGACACCTTTACAAAAGGCATCATTCGTGTTGTTGGCTAGCCATGTGGGATCACGAATTGCGCATTTTCTAAATGCACAATTCGTGTCCCATATTCTCTGCCTGTAGGCTGCAGAGATTCCTCTGCGATGCAGAGAATCTCTGCAACCTACAACCCCCCCAATGGATCGAGGATCTTCAATGGGGGGTTGAAAGTTTGTTGGAGATGGTGAGGGGGAGGGGGAGGGTGTTTAATAGTTTAAAAGAGGGAGAGAAGGGGGAAGGGGGATGCACCGTGAGGGAGAAGAGGGTGTGACAGAGAGGAGATTGAGAAAGGCGCTGGCAGAGGAGATCGAGAGAGGCAGCAACGACGGTGAACGGAGGCAGCAGCGACGGCGAACAGAGGCAGCAGCGGCAATGTAAGTAGAACCAACTGATCGAGAGAAAGAGAGTGTGTGTGTGTGTTTTTGGGTTGAGTGTGAGCTGAGAGAGAGAGAGGAAACAACCGAGAGAGGGAACAGTCGAGAGAGAGAGAGAGGAAGAGAGTGTGTGAGCCGAGAGTGAGAGAGAGGGAAAGAGTATGTGTGAACAGTCGAGAGAGAGAGGGAGACAACGTGTGTGAACAGACAAAAAAGAGAGGGAGAGAATGTGCCGAGAGAGAGAGAGAGAGGAAATGTGCCGAGATAGAGAGAGGGGGAGAGAGTGAGAGAGAGGGAGAGAGCGTGCCGAGAGAGTGGGAGAGAGTGTGAGAGAGAAGGAGAGAGTGTGCCAAGAGAGGGAGAGGGGGATAGGGTGTGCGGTGAGAGAGAGAGGGGGAGAGAGTGTGTGTGAACCGCCGAGAGAAAGAGGGAGAGAGAGTGTGTGTGTGCGTTTGGGTTAAGTGTGTGACCCGAGAGAGAGAGAGAGGGAACAGCTCAGTGTGTGAGCCGAGAGAAAGAGAGAGAAAGAGTGTGTGTTTCGATTTACAAAGGAGAGCGGAGAGAGTGTGTGTGTTTGCGTGTATTTAGTGAACGTTCGGTGTTTAGGGAACGTTTAGCCGAGAGAACCAATATTTTTAATTATTCTTTTTATGAATACTTTTTAGTTGTTTAGTTTTCATTTGAATAAAATAACTAAATTTATTTTTTTCATAGGGAATATTAATTTTTTTTTGTAGGTAAGGGAACATTAAATTGAAGAACTAAACGGAAGGAAAATAGTAAGAACAAAAATTTATTTATTTATTTATTATTTTTATATTGTGTAATTGCATAGTTTTTATAAGAAAATGTGGTTAATTAGCATGTGTTTATTGCATGGTGTCTGTAATTTAAATGTTTTTTTTTTTAAATCGCTATTAAAGGATGTTGCAGCATAACATTGTATTTAACAAAATGTTACAAATGTTAAACCCTATAGAATAACTAATTTTTAGTAGTGGTTGTCGTAGCTTATTATTTGTACTGATAAAGACGTGATAATTATTTGATACATTTTACACGTGAGTGGCAAATTGACCCAAAGATAAATATTATCAGTGTTATTTATTATCAGTGTTTGATTACTGCGACAAGATATCAATTACAAGTTAGTATTAATGGAGTGTCCGGTGTCTTGAGATGAGAATTCGCCTTATATTTGAATTTTTTTGGGCTATTTGTGAGCTTGTCATTTATTTTGGGTATAGTTCTCTATTAAGTTATTTTCCTGCTGGCATCAAGTTAATTCTCATAATAAATGGAATAGTTTTCAAGTAATGGAAAAGAAACTCCTAATTATTTTAGGAGCAATTGATTGTATTAAAGATTGACATTCCCATATAAATACTGATACGGATACCTTTTATGTAAGATGAAAGTCAGAAAACTTATGGTTAAAAAATATTTCAAGGATACCTTGTCAACATTGAAAAAAAAAAAGGGTTTTGCTAAGTGTGAAAGGAAAAAGATAAACACTCTTGACAAACCTAATTTAAATGAAGTTTATGATAAAGTAACTCAATAAAAACAACTAAAGTAACTTGAGACTTCAGATACGTATGAAATTAAGGGTTGTTATATTTGTAGTATTAAATAATATATTAAGAAGTATTGTACTTATTTTCACGCATGACGTGGTAAGAAAGATATGCTTCTTAAGTTGGTTTAATATGCAGTTATTTTTACTTGAATCCTTAGATGCACATGACCCGAAAGTATTTGAATATTTTGATTCGCATCTCTGTGATGGATTTTGATTTTCATTTGCCACTCACGTGTAAAATGTACCAAATAATTTTCAAAAATTAAAAATAGATACATCAACACTCTTGGGCACACCCGACCATCTCCACACCCTTCCCTCCTCCCCTCATCGACCCTCTTGTATACACTATTAGTCCCCTCACCATCTCCAATAACATCACTAACAAAATACCTAATCTCGCGTTCACACGTGTCCTCACTCTGCTCTCTAGTGCTGACAATAAACCATAGTCGCTGCCCCGTCTGAATACATTCATTTCTAATTGTTCGGTCAGCTATCGTACAATGAAAAAATCAGGTGGGGAACTATCAATATAAACATTGCTTGAAATTGAATATGAAATGTATTTTCTAATACTTAAACAAAAAGATAAAAATACTCCAAATATATTTGAAAATCGAGTGTATCCCCAAACTGTGCTTGCATTTTTCATTGCACTCGACTTTCTCTATGTATAAATCTAAACCTAAGTTAAGTTCCTTAGAAGAGACTCGTTCCCTTTCCCAAGATGAGACTCTAAGAAAATTGAATACTCAGTCGATATTACGTTACTTAGAAGGGACTCGTTCTTTTCCAAGAGGCTCCTCGAACAACCTTAGGATAAAATTCAAATCATTCTGAAAAATTACTACAAGATGCTCCATTTTGATATAGGAACAAGAATTATCTTTGATGAGAATTTTTTGAAAAGTTCGATCGCGCCTCAAATCCCCATTTTGATAATTTTTTCGCTTGATATGTATGTAATCTTTTTTACATTATCAATGCGGTAAATTATGTAGGTCATGGAATGTAGGAACATCCCGTTTCGATTTTATGCATAAGGTTTAGTAGGGCATCGAGTACAACAAACCCCATCAATGATCCTGATTCTTATGTTTGGAATGAGTAAACATGAGTTGATGGATCACGTGTATAATGCGTTTGGTATCTCGTCCACTGAGACTCTCATTACGATGACGTATCGTCACATAATAACTCATCCATCAGGCTTACAATATTTATCCTCGTGTCGTTGCAAGACGAGATCAACTTCGAGTTGATGTGGTCAACAGTGGCGAATCTACCATTATCAGCGAAAGTAGAGATTTATTTAACTTTTGAGCCAATCGAGCCTTTTCAAAACTCTACTGTGCATTCACAAGTGGTAGAAGAAAATGTGGGCATGGCATGCCCTACATCAATGATGGAAAGATTACATATGCAATCACTTATAGGTGATGTTGTGCAAGATAGATTCGTTACTTTGATTGATGATGACATTAGTGCCCCCAGTGATGACCCTAACAAGGACGACGACGATATTGACGAGGACGTATGTCCCCTCAAGGATGCTGCGCCATCTGTTAATTAGGAAAATATAAATGTTGTTACAGACGACCTAACCTATGAACCTCCAGGGGCGAAAAACTTGCAAGATGAGCAATTTGCAATTGACGAAGAGGAGTGCATGGAAGAAGCAAGCGATGAAAAAGTTTACCAACCATTGCCGATGTATAATGAAATTGATTGGGAAGTGGCTAATTCTACTGCGACCCAATATTCTCATCATTCGACTAGATGAGACATGCCTAATTTTGAGTTGGAAAGAGGAATGTGCTTTGACAATAAGAAAGACTTGCAGTATGCCATCAAAGTATGACATGTTAACAACCATTGTCAATACCATGTTATGGAGTTAACTACAACCATATAGGCGGTGAAGTGCAGAAGTGCGCCGGAAGTTGGTGCATGTGGCGTCTTTGTGCTTGTTTGCGAAAGAAGAAACAATTATGGGAGATCACTCAATTAGACGAGCCGCACAACTGTATAAATCCCGGCATAGAACGCAGTCATGCCCAACTCGACGCCAACATGCTTGCACGTGAGATACAAAGCGTTGTCCAAATAAATCAGACAATTACTATCAAGGCCTTGGTAGAAATGATTAAGCTAAAATACGAACATGAAGTTCCCTACAAGCGAATGCGGGATGCTAAAAGGAAAGCAGTTGTAAATGCATTCGAAAATTGAGACACGTCATATGCTAGGTTACCAAGATGGTTGGCGGCTATACATAATAAGAACCCAGGGACAAAGATTGAGTGGTCACATAGATAATGGGCTGCGGATGAGATCAGGACAAAGCATCCTCAATTTCGTCATGTGTTCTTCCCATTCGAAGCATCAATCGAAGGGTTCAAGCATTGTAGGCCTCTTCTACAGATTAACGCGACATTCTTGTAAGGCAAATACAGTGATAAGCTAATGGTTGTCCTATCTGTTGATGGTAATGAACATCTTCTTCTAGTTGCATTTGCAGTTGCAGAAAACGAATCAATAGACTCGTGGGGGTGGTTTTTGAGGATGTTGCGCAAACATGCGACCGATAGAGATGGTATTTGTATTATTTTCGATCGTCACTCTGACATTCTCGAGGCTGTTAACATACCAGCAAATGGTTTTTGTCCACCAAGAGGATACCACCATTATTGTCTACGACACTTGACCAGTAATTTTAACACGAATTTCAAAAATGAATCGTTGAAGAACATCCTTTCTCGAGCTGCTGGTCAACATAAAGTGAGGAAATTTGATGCATGCATGGAGCGTTTTGTTTATTTGTCATAAGAAACTCCTCAATGTCTTCAATATATGAATGTCATTCTCAAGGAACTCTGGACTCAATCGCATGACGGAGGCCTGCAGTACGGATGAATGAATTCTAATAGGGTTGGTATGTAATCAATAGTAGTTATGTTTGTTATCATATATTTTGTTTTATCACTGTGCTGATATTACTGACACGACATTATCTTATACTATTATAGAATGTTTTAACGGTGTATTGAAAGGGGCACGATTCTTGCCAATAATAGCAATGGTTTAAATGATTTACTACAGGTTGGTGACATACACCAATCGACGCAAGCAGGAAATCGATGAAGTAATCTCGCACGGGCTCAATTACACAAAATATACTATGGATAAAATTACACATTATGAACAATCTGCAAGAAAACATTACGTCAAATTGATAAATCGAGACATTGGTGAGTTTGAGGTGCTCACTGGACGTCATGGTAATCGCATGCATAAAGGTAACAATACATAAATTGTTATCCTGAAGAACTGGTATTGCAGCTGCAATAAATGACAATCGTTTGGTTTCCCTTGCTCACACGTGTTAGCTGCATGCACCCTTATTCGACTTGATTATACACAATTTATTTAGTCATACTACAAGATGAACGTGTACGCACGATGCTACTCCTCTCAATTCAAAGCCATCCCCGATGAGAAGTATTGGCTGACTTTTGCGACGAAGATTTTACCAGATCCTAGGTGTAGACGTGGCCGAGGGAGACCAAAGGGAACACGAATGCAAAATGAGATGGATCTTCCTAATATTTCGAAGACCTTGCGATGTGACATATGTCATCAAGAAGGACATAAAAGAACAACACGTCCAAATAGCGATCGAGGTCGAGTCCCTACTAGGAGGAACCGTTGCAGTCTTTGTCGTATAGAGAGACATAAAAAAAAAAAAATTATCCATCAAAAGCTCAACCCCCAATCCAAACCAATGAGGAGATTTATATTTTGTTTGTAAATGATGCTAGTTCGTAATTTCATAACATTTATATTAATATAGTATTCGAATAAGTTACGTAAAGTAATAGATAGGTCTTTGTTAATGTTTTAACTCGTACTAATGATTCATTGTGACTTTTAAAACTACTCTACCAATTTTCTTAATCACACAGTTGTAGCGAGTACACATGGAACCAGGACCATCTGATCTTTCTCTTCTACGCCTCCAATCTACCACAGATCATCGCAAGTCTGGAGGGGTCAGGTATATACATTTAACATGTATGTACCTAATATTTATGCAAAAACGTTTAATACATATATATCGACACATTTTTTTATTGTAAGGTATATGCTACGATGCGCGTGCGAAGAAAATTGGGTGTCTTTGATCGACGGGTGAATTACCATTCTCGAATGATTCCTTACATACGTTCTAGTGGCTTTTATGTGGTTTCACGTGTAGGATTTTTCAGACTTGATTGGGCTTTGATCACCGCTTTTGTTGAGAGATGGTGTCCAGAGACACATACGTTCCACATGCGTTGTGGCGAGTGTCCGATAACACTCCAAGACGTTGAGATTCAGTTCGGGTTACCTATTAATGATATGCCTGTGACTGGAAGCACAGATATGGACTATCCCGCGGTGTGTGGAAGACTACTTGGTGCAAGACCTGAAACACTTGACCTTTCTGGGAATAGAGTTCTTGTTTCTTGGCTCAAACAAAATGTGCCACCTATAGAGGATGACAATAATGAGGAAATGGTTCGACTTTATGTTCGTTCCTACATTCTACAACTTATTGGTGGTTGTGTGTTCGCTGACAAGTCGAACCGATATGTACATTTGATGTTTCTTCAGTTGCTCGAGGATCTTCAAACAGTTGGACAGTATAGTTGGGGAAGTGCATGTTTGGCTTATTTATACAGGGAGTTGGGTCGGAGATCTCGCTCTGGTGCATACGAGGTCGTTGGTGCGTCAATACTTATACAACTATGGGCCTGAAATAGGTTTCCATTTATAGCACCAAGGCGCATGCCTGTTTCTAGAGTTTGACCTCGAACATGTGATGGAGTCAATGAAGTTCTTTTGGGATATCGGTAATAAAATGTTTCTCATATTATTTTTAATTATTCATTGCGTATTTTTAATTTATGACTAATTTATTGTTTTGTATACAGATGGATAGTTGCATTTTCGGTAACTAGGACTTCCACACACGTTTTATTATCATATCGTGATGCACTTGACACGCAGAGGGAGAATGTCGAAGAGTGGCAACCATACGCCGATGTCCTCGAGTCACTACCACAATTCTGTACTCAAGGTCATGGGAACTGGCGTTCGACATGTCCTTTAATTTGTTTTCATATAGTTGAGAGGCATAGACCGGAAAGGGTAATGAGACAGTTCGGACTGACACAGGTCGTGCCACCTAACTGTAATTTTGACACACGTCTGCACCATGTCTAATTGAGAGGACACTCTCAAGAAAATTGGGCAGTATATCATAGAAGATATATAGAGTTGTGGGAAAATCGTGGTAATACCATAGCCACGATAGAACAAGAAGGGGAACATGATCAGGAAGAGACATGAAGTACAAATCTATCACCAGACGATTCATTGGACATGACGGGGCTCTACGCGAATTTTCGGTAAGCTTGAAACTATAATGTTGTTATCCTTATGAGTCATATTTGAAATTGTTGACTAACACTGTTTTTTTTTGTATATCAATCTACATTTGCGTGTCAATTGGAACGAATGTTCATTGATGACGGGATCGATCAAGGCATTGCTGCTCTACATGAAGGCATCAAAATCTTAGATGAGGATGAACGACAAAGGATTACTATGTGGAATGTTGAAAATTTAGTTGAGTCAGAAATAGATGATAAAGCTTCTCAAGAAGAAGAGGAAGAACAGCAAGAAGAGGATTAAAGCCTAACAAATAGAGGGAGGAGAAGAAAAACAACAAAGACACAGACTGTGGGTAAGAGCAGTAGACGTTCTCCTCCACCACCTCCAACTCGTCCAACACCAAGAACGTTAGAGACTATTGGTGAGAGCAGCAGACGCTCTCCTCCACCACCTCCAACCCGTCCTTCTTATAGGTACACTTCTTTGCCGCCCGCAACGCAACTTGATGCTCATATGTTTTTACCTAGGGCACCGAGCATGAGTGTTCATCCTTATCATTTTGATCCATATGCGCCTGAGCCATTATCTTCCTACATGGACCATATAATGCCTACACATTCAATGCATGGTTCATTGCCTCAATACATGTCAAGTCCATTTACTCCGCTATATTATAATTACAATATTCCATATCAATATTCCATATAGTGGAGATGACTCATTCATGCACTTATTAGGCATGCCACCTCATGTTTCTTTCACCCAACCACATACAAAAAGTCAGTATGTCGAAATGGTTCAACCCCCTATCTTTGATAACACTAGTAGTAGAGGTGAATCGAGTCAACGCGAGGAAGAAGTTCAGTCGACTCATCGAGAACAGAGGAGCAACGTCGACGTCGATAGAACTGCATCATACCTTTGTATGAGTTTCTTTCATGTCATGGTAATTTCTTAGATTTGTATATTTCTTCGAGTTTTTTTTGCTATTTGTTTTTCTCTTACTTGTATTGCAACGACCTAATTTTTAATTGTCGTTATTCATGATGTCATTGCAGACGTAGACACCATCGTAGACATTCACAGACTTCTTGTGATCTGACTATAAACTTCCCCACTGGTACATTTGTTTACTTTTATTGTTTTATGCTAGGTATGGGATATGAATGATACGTTTTGACCTGTATATGACTTTGTTAATTTCGCCGTGTTGTGTACTTGAAAAATTAATTGTTAGAAGAATTCAATGAAAATGGTATTATATTTGAGGAATGCTACACAGACATACCAAAACACATATTGGTGTTTGAGTTATCTATATGCATCTCGATTTAATGTGGAACACACCCAATATGTATTTTAGTATGGTTTGGGTTGATGTATGTATAGTATTTTTAATATAGGCGGGCAAGGGTATGGGGAAAATATAAGTTGTATGAATGACTCCTTTTGAAAATGAGTCATTCATACATTTCATATTTTGTATGAATGACTCCTTTTGTAAATGAGCCATTCATACATTTCATATTTTGTATGAATGACTCCTTTACAAAATGAGTCATTCATACAATAGGAATTGCCACACCACACACCCACCACCATGTCACACTTAATAACGCCTTTAATAAAGGCAAAATACATTATTTTTGAAATTTTAAAGAAATTTACCCTATTTAATGAATTTTAAAGTAAAACAACCTTACTTTTTGAAAAACACCCTCGTACACTCGTACACTTTTTCAACTGTCACTCTGCCCTCTCTCCTATTTTCTTACCCCAACAAGAAAACTAAATCTAGGGTTTGCAAGGGGGGTTTTCGGCGAAGCCAAAGCGCCTGGCGATCTCAAGTTGGTCGGTAGTTCCCCACCCCTCTTTTGTGTTTCTTTGCCTTTCTTTCCTCCTCCCCCCTTCTCATTTTCTTCTTTTTTTCTTTCTTCTTGGCTCCCCGAGTAGAGAGGCTTTAAGTGGAAGACATCGATTTGTATAGCACGAAGAAGAGAACTATTTGAGAGAATAGTGGTCTAGTGAGCGATTCCCATCTGCCATGCCGATGCTCCAACAAGGTACTGTGCATCAACGATGACAACAACACTGTTGGAAGCAGAGCACACGCTATCATTCATCATGTCGCGATCATATATGGTATTGTTCACATCCTCTCAGCTCCATTTCGATTTCTCTTTTCTAATTTAGTTGGGCTAGAAAGGGTTGTTGCAGAAGAGCGTATAGAGTAGATCTTGAAAAAGAGAGATTGGAAAAAACTAAGGCACTCCAACAATCTTGTTGAACGGGTTTTAGGGTTTTCTGGTAGTTTTTGAGTGTTTTCTCTTACGCTTTAATCTCATTCTGTGAGCAATTTGTGAGGGTTTATGGGTATCTGTTTTGGTTGTTTTACTGTATTTAGTTTGTCCCTTGTAGGGTTATTTTTCCTTTGTCAGGGCTATCTCCCCAGTTAGATACCGATGTTCTTCCCCATCCACTACCCTGAGTGACTTCGATGGTGGTATGGAACGAGGCTTTGATTGCCTCTGTTGTTCTCAAGGAGACCGAGCACCATTGTTGTATTGAAGTTATAATAATCCTCACAAGTTATCAATGAATCTCATTGTGCCTTGACAAAAAAGAAAAAGCAAAAAAAAAGGATAACAGATGTTGACATGTAAATTGACGATTATGATCTAGTATACATGTCATTGATTCAATGGCAATTAACAGACCCAAACCATGCAGTGTACTAGAAAATATAAATAGGAATCAACTTCATCCACAGCCTACAACCTGAAGCAAGTTTTTCACTGTGAAGCATTTTCGACACAAATAACAACAATAAAGCCTCAAAATCCCTAATCAGTTGAGATCAAGTACATAGATATAACGCTTCTATTCAACTCGATTTAATGTAGTTATTTGGGAAGCCTTTCAAAAATCTTATGATTGACGCATTCTGAGTAATCCTACAACTACCCCTATACCTTCAAATTCTTTCAATTTCTAGCATTCAAGCTTTCAAACAGTGAAATATTTCCAAAAGTGGAATAAAAAAGAAAGAAAAGAAAGGTTGTATTGAGCAGTTGTTAATACTTACTCCTGCATGGTAACATTTTGCAGCAGGGAGAGCGTTTACCAAAGTTATCAAGTAGTCTCTTACCGACAATGTCATTGTTGTGTTCTCAAGGCTTTGATCCAATCAATTTCCACATTGAAGTCACCTGGTCCAGATTTAGCACCAGGGGCACAAATTTCTGCATTGATAGAGAGAGACATGCCCACCACCCGTGATGGGTTCATCTCCAAGTTTACGTCAATTACGTTCCCTCTCCAAGTAGGAAGATACCGCTCAAGAGGAATCTGAAAGTTGACATAAAAATACAGTTCAAGTTAGAGACCTGAAATGCCAAAGCATCTCTAGTGATGGATGAGCATCTCTAGTGAGATGGATGAGGCATCATTTGCTAAAAGGCAAGGTTTGTGGAGGTCCCAAGTTCAACTCATGTTGGAGTAACTAATCAAAAAAATAAAAGGTGAGAGACCTGAAATAAGCGCAAGCTATAACAAGCTTCACAAGTGGCTTTTTAGAACTACTTATCTAAAATAGCGAAGTATTCATTTGCAAATCAAGTGATCAGTAATTAGTGTGTTTCAAATTGAAAACCCAGCCATGCACAAAGGAACCAGTAAAATCATAAACAAATTTCACAAGAATCAATTTCATTGAACCGTCTAATACTGTCTTAGAAGCATAAATCTAATAACAGATATAGATTTTACTACTGCAAAACCAAACAACAATGAACTACACAGTTCAAAGTTCAAACATCTAAAATCTTGTGGTTCAGAAATCAAGAAGAAGAATCAAGTGGTGTGACTATGGAACTTGCCTTAGCGATAAACCAATTGTCCTTTGGAACAAAAACAAAAGCTTGCCATGAGTTGTCTTCTTCCTGCCCGGGAGAATTCACCCAATTCTCAGTGTAAATCTGCATTCATGGAAAGTTACCAAATAATGTTACGAATTTCATTCTTTTTTTTTTCTATATTTTCTTTCTATACTTTACAAGGAAAAAGAACTTACAGTAGATATATAACACCTTCCATCCCCTTTAAGTTTAAATGCTATAGTATCATAAGCATCCAAGTCAATGAAACCATCAAACTGAGTAAAAGGAAAAAAATAGATTAGAAAAATTAAACAGACACTATCCACTATCTAGATGAAAATTACAATCGTTTCTATCAGTATAAGCTTTAAAGAAGCAAATCATCAGTTCTACCAGTTTTAACTTTATGCAATTAAGTCACAATGTTACAATGAATTAGATTTTGTCAGGTAAACATTGTTCAATATAGAAGAGTTAGCTTTGGCTATGAACACAAAACAATATTGACCTTTTTAGATCGCATTCCACAAAAGCCACTGCGGTTCATTTTCCAGTTAGAACCTTCAGCTATATCGGAAGAAAGGTTGCCGTAGAAAACTCCTTAAGAGCAGAAAGAGGTCATAGCACCAAAAAAAAGTAACTTATCAGACAAAAACCATAAAACAAATCATAAAAGTCTAGATTTTGTAACGGTAACTGCAGAGTGCAGACACAGAGAATCACAATATACAAACTCAAACTGCCTCCTTACATTTCCAGAATGAGAGAACACTCATTGTTACTCTCTTCAAAGAATTTAAATTTAGATACAAACCTTCAAGGGATTCAGGAATATTAATCTCCTAGAAATTATTTATTTAATTTTGTTGTTGTTTTCTTTTTGTGATATACACACAAGATGCATGGTGGATATAACTAAACCTTAAAGAAACTCAACAGTTTTCTTATCAATCAAATAAACTTTCCGGGTATGTAATTGCAATGAATAAAACGAGAATAAACAATGCTAACACTTGTTAAGCCTTAAGAAGCAGATAACAAGTTTCTACACTGAAACTTAACACTCAAACTTGAGCAAAGGAAGACAAACTTAATTCTTATTCAATACTTCAATTCATTATGAAACTATAGAATAGGTTACATATTTATAGGGTGTCATAAACACACCTAAATAGAAAGAAACAAAATTGGAAACTTCCTAATGACAAATATTCTAATTCAATAAATAAGAACCTTACTAAAGAATTTATCATAGAAGAAGGAAAGAAATCCTATTAATATGAAAATAGTAACTAACATAAATTAATAACCGCATGAATTAGTAACTTTCAAATAAGAAACATTAAAAAATAGTAGTTTCTTATTTGAGAGTTGTGGGCTTCCTTCTTGGACTTTTGTTGTTTCACTTGGTTCATAAGACCTTGCCACAAAATCCACATCATATGTACACAATTCAAGCAAAAATTCTTCTCCCAACAATACAAACCTGCTACATGGATATGTTTTCTTCTCTACATTGTTAGTTTGTACATTACAAGTGGAGAAATCCTTTCAAGTATCTTAACAATGCTACTTTAGGCCTTTTTATTCTGCTTAGAAGTAGTGGTTTGTAATCCGAAGAACTGCAAAACTGCACAATGAATCGACTCCTGCAGTTTGGCCTTCTTTTTTTTTTTTTTTTTTGAACAGTTAAAGTTTGAATATGGTTTGTAAAATCATAAAACTGAGTGCAGTTTGGTCTACAGTTTGCATTTATGGATAACTGTATAAACCACAGTGGATAATGGTGCTTCTGTTTCTTTTTAGTTCTAAAACCCTTGAATGCGTGGTAACTTGTAAATTTCTAATCATAACAAAGACTTTATCATGTTATCATGATATATGAGATGGCCAGCACCAATTTTATGTTACTTAATTTTATTGCATATGGCGTGTAGAAACATGTAAATTTGATTGTTTTGTATGCTATTGCTAATTATTATTTTTCTTTCAGTGTTTTACCATATGGATAACGTTCATACAGTCCATTTTATGAAGTTTATTTATAGTTGGCAGTCTTGATGGTGGTTTCATGAGTCTCCCTTATGCTTTAGTCGGAGGCTTCAATGTTACAATATTTCAGACGCATTCTTCCACCAAGCCAACCTTCTTTCAGCAGTTGCAAGCAATTTTTTACTTATCTTTCCCATTCTTGATGAACATCCATTGCCGATCATACCTTCCTATCTCTTCCATTTCCAGGTTTCCTAAATATTTATATATGATCTTGTTTTAGCTCTTCAATTCATAAATATTAGCTGTTCTTGCATTCATATTTGATAGACAACATGGTGGCAAACACATAAATTATCTGTATCACAGATTCACAATTAGGTGTGTATACTTGGTTTACCTCGTGCACCATTCTCAACATCTTTGATTTCCAGGGAGGCTGACGACATACCTACAAAGGAATCCAAAGAAATAAAAACAGAAAATGGTCTTCAGATAAAGGCACTAAATTGAGAACAATGGAAGAGTTTGATCCATAGAGCCAACCCAACCCCAATTAATTTGGGACTGAGGCTATGTTGTTGTTGTTGTTGTGGTTGATCTTCAGATATAGGCAGCTATGTGAAAAGAGAAAATAACAGATGGGGAACAGCAAGAAAATTCGTGTTGTCATGCATATTGCATAGAACCAATAAGGAAAAGGAAAAAAAATAACAATGAGGGATTCTGGAGCAATGCCAAAGTTCGTCTCTTTACCAAAGAAAGAGTGATACCAGATAATCATAACATTGTTATTAGTAGTAATAATTGATATTAATAACAGTGGAACAGAAATTTAGATAATAGAAGGAAACGGTGAAGGGTATACATGTTTAACAGTGTTATGCAACATTGCCACAATTCAAAGATCACAGCATGGGACCAATCAATTGATGAGTCAAAACCGTAAAGATAATAGGGCAAAAAAAAACACAAAACAAACTATTACATTTTTTGCAAATGCAGAATAAACTTTATGGCTTTTCAAATATATCACAAACTATTAGGTTTTTCGCAAATCTATCCCACCCCTAATTTCACAAACCATATGGTCCACCCTAATTAAAAAACACAAAAAAAAAACAAATTAAAAAATACAAAATGCAAAAACACAAACAACAAAAACACAAAGAACAAAAAACTCCTACGTGTCGGCTTCAAAAAAAAAAAAAACTCCAACACGTCTCCCACGATCAACCCTCAATCATGATGAACCCCCAATGGAGACATCGTCAAACTCCAGAACGGTGACTGCATGAAACTCCAACCGCGGAAACCCCAACACTTATTGTCGTCTCTGTCCCCAATGTTGTACTATTTGTGGTATCTTCCAAGCCTCAAATGTGGAATCAAATAAATGCTCAAAAGCAATTGTTAGTGGTGATCTACTTAAGGTTTTTTTTTTTTTTTAATCAAGAGGGTTTTTTTGTTGAAAACTGGAAAGTAGCAATCTTTAGGTTCATCACTTTGTATAAATAAGTTTTGTTGTTCTTCGCATGGGTTCATCTATTTGCATAAATTAATCTTTCAAATTGGTCCTTTTTCTGACAGAAAAAAAAAAAAATTGGTCCTTTTTTAAGGAATTCAAATTGGTCCTTTGATTCGCATAAATTTACCTTCGTTGTTGATACTTGTTGAGGTTGCAGGCTTAGGGTTTAGGGTTAAATAGTTTGCGAAGTATAGGACTTGATAATTTAGAAATTCAATTAGATTCAAAATTGTTGACTCCATGGGTAAAAGAAAGGAGGAACTAGCCATGAAGAGTCGCTCGTCATTGAGGAAATCTTTCAAGTGCTTGGGAAGTTTAACAAATACACATGAAGGCACGTTTACTGTGAAATCGATCACCTTGTAGATTGTTATATTCTTTGAGTACGTACATTGGAAGATTGTATTATAATGATATTTGCACAAATGCCAAGAGAATTCATTGCTCTTGTTGATGAAAATCGTTTGGGTTATTAATGTAATTGCCACGTGTATGGTAGTTTTTTTTTTGTTTTTTCTTTTTATTATATAAGGTACTTACATGATCTTACTCTACAAAAATGGTTCATCGATTTGCATTACTTAAACTTGAGAAGCATGGAAATTTATTCAATGATATTAATGTTTGCGTATTTATTTAATTTGCTTGGTCATTTTCTCGAATCTCCTCTTGGATGTGCAAGAGATACAATGCAAAATGATGCGGAATTTCCTAGCTTCTGCTTATTAGATAAAAGTGAAGAGGCGATGACCCGTTTTACAAAGTTGGTGATGATGAATCAAATTATAATTCTGATGGTTTATCTAATGACATAGAAACTAGTGATGATGAATATCATCAAGCAAGAGAGAACTTGAAGAGTTATAGGAGAGTGGATGACATCAGGGCAGGTCTTGGCTTGGACTCTACACCACAAATAGGCATATCACATGCAAGTTCCAATGCCAAAGTTGACTTTGAAACTAACTGGGAAATTCAACAAGAGCCTGACGAAAGTATTTTGCACTAAACTGATGGTACTTGCATTAGTGAATATGAAGACAGTGGTGATGAAGTTCTCACTCCCGTAACATCAGACGAGGACGATTTTAGTCTTGCAAAGTATTTTTTCGTCACGAGTATTTTTGTCCTTTTTCAAGAAAGCTCATAAGTATTTTCTTTACATTTTCTAATTAGTTGAAATAAATATAATTTTGCTTGACACTAATATTTTCTTTTATTTTTTGTTCAATTTTTTTTTAAAAAAATTTAGGCCAAAGAAGGTGCGAGAAGTGACCTATGATCCAACTTGTGACCACAAAAACTTGAAGTTTGTTTTGAATATGAGGTTTGATAATCTCCACCAGTTCAATTGTACTGTCCAAAATTATACGATCAATCAACATTTTAATGTAAAGTGGGAAAGTAGTTGTTCAAAGAATGTCGTAGCTAAGTGTATTGATGAATGTGATTGGAGAATTTATGCATCCAGGTTATAGACAGACGGAGGACACTTTTGTTGTCAAGAGGTTGTATGATCAGCATACTTATTTTAGGGAAACATGGAATAGGCAAATTACAATTGATTGGCTTGCAAATTAGTTTCTCAAAACATTGAGGAGAAAACTGCATTACAAAGTGGATGATATGATAGATGACATGTGGCTCCGTCATGTTGTAAATGTAACTAAGGCAATGTTGAAGGTAAATGGAAATTTGAAATCCTATTATACGGTTATACCCAACTCCGTTCATTTGTAGTTGAGTTACTTCGAGTTGACTGCAATGGAACATTCGAATTAGAGAGTGAAAGAGCTACACCAAAGTCAGCACCTACTTTTAAAAGGGTTTATATTTGTCGCAACTCTCTAAGGAATGTATTTTTGATGGGTTGTAGACCGGTGTTATGTTTAGATGGCTATTTTTTTAAGACTATAATTCGTGGAGCTTTAATATCCGCCATTGCAAGGGATGGGAACAATCAAATGTATCCGGAGGCATTGGCAGTTGTTAGGGCAGAAAATTTAGACAACTGGCGTTGGTTCAAACCTATTACTTAATGATCTTAGAATGATAAATGGACTTGGTCTCACTTTCATCATTGATCAACAAAAAGGACTTGTGAATGCTATTCGAACACTTGCGTCACATGCAGAGCATCGAAAATTGTGCAAGGCATATTTATGCAAATTGGAAAAAAGTTCATTAGGGGCATGAGTACAAAAGTTTTTTCTAGAAAGCTGTGAATTCTACCTATGAAGCTGCATTCAATGAGCATGTTGACAACATAAAAAGGCACGACCTAGCCTATGATGATTTGATGAAAAATGGTGCTGCTCAGTTTTGCAAGGCATTTATTTCCTCTTTATCGAAGTGCGAGAATGTGGATAACAACCTTGCAAAGACATTCAATAATTATATTATCTGCCAAAGGACCCTACCGATCGTGCAAATGTTGTACGAAATTCGAATATCGTTGATGAAGAGATTGAGATTGAAGGAAGATGATGAAGAAGCGCAAGGACAAAAATTTTCCCTAGGATACGGAAAAAGCTTGAGAAGAAAAAGGAAGAAACTAAACACTGTTAGCCCCACTTATCAAAAGGAAACAATTTTCAAGTTACATGTGGTGATGATGACTTCACAGTTTACTTGGATAGCAAAAGGTATTCATGTAGAGTATGGGATATCACTGGTATTCCATGTGCTCATGCATTGAGTTCCATTGGGTTCTTAAGGAGAGATCCTGTTCACTATGTTGATCATTACCTCGCAAAGGAAATGTATACGAAGGCCTACAAGGAAGCTATAGATGCTATAAATGGGCCGAAAATGTGGCCAAGAGTTCTTGGTGATCCTATTCTCCCACCTTTCAAAAACATGCCAGGAAGACCTAAAAAAAATAGAAGATGTGGAGGAGAGGGTTGAAGGGAACTTAAGAAAACTTGGAAAACAAGGGGTTCGAATGTCATACTAGTTGTGTGGTGGATTCAATCATAACAAGAGAACATGCCCTCAAAAAGATGTGCCTGAGTTTGTTTGGAGACACCCAAAACCACCGGTATGTTCACTATTTTTTTTGAAGTACGGTATGATCACTATTTAAACATTGTGTAAATTATTTATTTATTTATTATTATTATTTTTTTGCATAATGCATACATTGTACTCATTTAATCATATTCCAAGGCAAAATGGGAAAGGCCAAAGAAAAAAGATCCCAATGCACCAAGTTTATCTAAAAGAGGTGTAGAGGTATTTTTTATCAACCTATTGCAATCTTTAGTCATTTATAAGTTACTATTCATAACTAATCACAACATGTAGGTTTCAACCCAAGGATCAACTATCACATCGAACTCTACCATGCAAGGAAGTGTGAGTTCAGACAAACAAGACAATAACGAGGTCAGAAAAACAAGCGAAGGATATGGTGTTAGAATCTTCAGTGACAGCGGAAACATGTTTTTAAGGGTACGTAAACAAGGATGCTTGATCACTTGAAATTCAACGATAATTTAAGCAAACTTTTTTTGTGCTTCTCATTCTATTCAAATGTATTTCATCAATTGATTGAATTAAAATGTCATAATGACATCAGATGCCTGAAGAGAACAATGTTCATATCATTTTTGAAGCAAGAGTTGTTGCTGAAGCCAGAAAAAGAATTTGTAGGAACATAGGCGATGACATGAGAGGTGAGAAGCACAAGAATGATAGAGCTAAACTTTTGTCAAAGTTGATACCGAATCACTAATTTTGTTCTAATTCAAAATTTTATGTTCTTTGAAGACATTACTTTATAGCAAAATATTTTTCTTTTCTACACAAACACAAATTATTTTTTGTGTAGTTTTGTTTTTGCAACAACATATTTTAATGGCTTTAAAAGACTATTTTAGTGTAGTTACAATGTTAGGATATTTCTACTGCCAAGCAATAACTTTCTTTTTTTTTTTGAGAAGAAGAAAAGAAAACGTAACAAATGGTAAAATTTATATGGGCCAAGACAATGTGGGCTGAACATTACTTGATTTCTTCTAATTTATTTTTAAAATTGTGTTTCTTTATTTTCTTGTGTGTTTTTTCCTTCAAATTAGGGGTGTGATAGATTTGCAAAAAAAAAAAAAATTTAATTTTGTGATATATTTGAAAAATCACAAAGTTTAGATTCAAGTGAAATTAGAGCTGTGATACAACAACAAAATAGGGCATCATCATTGAATGAATTTGAAAAATATGTTACAATGCATCATGGTGTGCAAATTTGAAAATAGGGAAGGCATACCTCCATATTCAGAATCAGAATAAAGATGCCACCTTTTAAGCTCTTCTTTTGAATTGAAACTAAAGATGTATTTTTCACTTGGAGGAATCAGATCTTCAGCATTCCACTTAAGAGCTACAACCAAAAGGCACAAATACGAGTCATTAATATTAGTTATTACACTACATAATTGATTTCAAAACCACATGACATGCAACAACTAAGATTTCCAAATCTTAAAGGAAATAAAATCTTAAATCAAGAGTGCCACATGTAGTTGTTAAAAAAAAGTTGCACTCTCAAAATTAATCAGTGGAAAAAAAAAACAAGGAGCCCAGAGGGACAAACTTGATACATGGATAATCTGAAAGGAATTAGGAAACAATTATGAAATTCTATTGAAAAATAATAAATGAAGATTGGTTAAATAAACCTTATGGTTTAGCATATTAGTATTAACAAATAATAAAAATAATAATAGTGACACACATAATTTGACATTTGAAATATATGTTAATTGAAATGAGTATTCCTTTTGCAATTCTCTCTTCTCATTAACTCCATCCGATGCAAATACAATCTGGTAAATATTAATTTCGAAAACCACCTGACATGCAACAACTAAGATTTCCAAATATATAGAATCTAACATCACCATATCCTTATCAGATGCTACGGCAGCAATTACTAGAAAAAGATGCAAATTGGAAAGAGCACTGGAACTGGACTATTAGTAAATGCAAAAGTTCCTGGTTCAGTTACTTTACTTCAAATAGCGTATTTCGCTTAGAAAGGAACCTTTATTTACAATGGCCAAAATTTTTGGCCTATTCCTTAATAGGTTACGCCTTTACTTATAACTTTCTGATATTGTAATAAAAGAATGAAGGCTTTATCAACTTCTGTTTGATAAGAAGTTGAATATAGAGTTACCAAACACCACAAATGGGCTACCACTTACCATGAAAAAAGATAAATGGAGAGATATATGGAAAAAACAGATTTAGATCATAACTAGGGTTCTAGTTTAGTCAGACACTTAGCATATTAAAAATTCTATTCAATAAGATTTCATAATAATATAGACAAGCATATTCAATCAGAGGATTAGAGGGGTAATCATACTAAAAAAACAAGGTTTATTGTCTTCTATTGATAGTAAAAATGCCCTTTCACTTAGGAGCAAGAATGTGTATGTGATTTTCAACACACAAAAAAAGAGGTTTGGTCGATGTTACCATCTAATGATGACAACCAGAACTGAGTTGTTTCAAAAAAATGCTCCTCTGGAGAAAGACTAGCGAATGGTATAAGTTTCTCGCATATAGTTAACAAAAAGAATCAATCAAGTTAAGAGACCCGCTCCTAGCCTCCTACAACAAACAGAATCCAAAGAGCTCAATAGAATTGAGACCAACAAAGCCAATAAGATTTGTAAGGTAAAAAATTGAGATTACGAAAAAAAAATCAATCAGAGCTTTATTGTTCGTGGCTATGCCTCCATTTCCAGCATTCTCTACAATCGTGTACTCTAGCGTTACTGCTATGGTTGTAAGGCCATGTTCAAACAATCACCTCGTGGCACATGAAACCTTCATGAATTTACAATATCTATTTTTGTGAATAGTGGGTCGTTACTAGATGAAAGTAGGTAATGGGTCCTGGAGCTGGAGGTATAGACTATTATAATGCAACAACTACTACTACTGCTACAGACAAAACGTCATGTTAGAGCAAACGCGACGAAACAAACAACACACGCACACAATTGACACAGAGAATTACGTAGTTCGACAATATGCCTACGTCCACTACAGAGAACACATATATTTATTAATTCAAAAGATTACACCAACGCCAAGCCTCCAACTCTCACGCTCAACAAGAACATTAAGAACTCTCAAGACATTAACTGAGACATTCAAGACATTACCAATTTAATGGTCCACCCTACTTATATATACAATAGGGTATCAAAGTTGTACTAGGAGACAAACCGTGTTGTATTAGGAGTCTGCTTAACTTAGTGACTGGGTTTTACTAATCGGGTTAAACTAACTCAAACCCATCTAGGTTAAGTACTGACCCATATTCAAGCCAATATCAACAAATCTCCACCTTGGCTTGAATTCTCTAACCTTCATCAAATCTCACTCTACAAATGCCCCCTAAGGACCTTCAATGTCTCCGAACTCCACCCAAGTCTAGGCAACCCCTGAACTTGCTCACTGGAACTTCACACTGAACCTCATCTGTCACAATTTGTGTAAATGCAACAACAGCCGCATGACCGTATGTATCCGGAGGCTTGATCTCCTTCCTCGGTCGATCCCTTTCTATACTATACGGCTCCTCAACAGGAGTCACCGGTATCTAACTGGTGTCTCGCGCTCCACCATCACTCAGCTACTCAGAAACATTCTTCTTCATGTTTCTCCTATCATCAGCTTCAAACTCCACCTGTTCCTCAACTCTCTGACCTTTCTCTGGCACACTGGATACTTTTAGGACTCAACAATGCTACCTCATGGAAAATAACATCCCTACTTATCATAATCTTCTTCGTGTCGGGACACCATAACCTATACCCTTTCACTCCATGCTCGTACCCCATGATGATGCACTTCCTTGATCTTGGCTCAAGTTTACCTTCATTCACATGAGCATACGCGGGACAACCAAACACTCAAATTTTGATAATCTACTGGGGATTCTGTCCACACCTCTTCAGGAGTCTTGCATTCAATCATTGTGGATGGTGACCGGTTTACCAAATAACAAGTTGTATTGACATCTTCAGCCCAAAACTCCTTCGGTGATCCAGCATTCGAAAGCATGCACCGTGTACTCTCCATCAATGTTCTATTCATTCATTCTACAAGTCCATTTTGCTGAGGAGTATATCGGACTGTGCGCATCTCACAGTCCCTTTATCAATGCATAACCTATTAAACTCTCCTCCGCAATATTCAAGGCCATTATCAGTTTCAGCTACTTGACTTTCTTGCCAGTCTGCTTCTCTATCAAAGTTTTCCTCTGTTTGAATTTGGCAAACACTTCATCTTTCTTCTTCAAGATGAATATCCAAACTTTACTGGAGAAGTCATCTATGAAAGTCAACATGTATCTACCAAACTTTCTTATGCATTGCAATACTAAACTTGACTCTACATTGTTTTCCAAGCACACAATGCTCATAGAAATCAAGTTTACTCGTCTTCTCCCCAGCCAACAAGCCTTGCTTCCTCAATACTGTCAACCCTCTCTCTCTCATATGACCTAGTCTCATATGTCATAACCTGGTAGTATATGTTTGTCTCTGAAGATGATACCGCTACAGTACCCAAGATTGTATTTCCTTTCAATGTGTAAAGGCCATTCTCTTTCAACCCTTTCATCATAACCAGAGCACCTCTATATATTGTCATCACCCCATTCTGTATCTTGACATTGCAACCAACGGAGTCATGCGAACCAAAGGAAATCAGATTCTTTCTCATATCAGGAACATGTCTGGCATTTGTCAACGTTCTCACAATTTCGTCATGCATTCTGATTCTAATTGTTCCAATCCCTACAACCTTATAGGCTGCATCATTCCCCGTCAATACTTTACCCCATCAATAGATTGATAAGTGGTACTCCAATTCTTCTTGGGACACATGTAATAAAAACATCTCGAATCTAATATCCACTCGTCTCGCGAAATTCCCATGCTGACTATAAAAACTTTAACCTCATCTTCCTCTACAATTGATGCATCTCCAGAATCTTCGACCTCATCCTTCCTTTTCCTTTTCACTCTGGGCAATCTCTCCTAAAGTGCCCTTCTTTGTGACACTCAAAGCACTTTAATTTCTGCTTCTGGATTTACTTCTTTGGCCTCTACCTCTCTGTTCAGATCTACCCCTGACTATGAACCCTTCCCCAGATTCTTTTCTTTTCTTTTCTTTTCTGGCATCATCTGTTGCAACTCCTTTGAACTCAGTGCAATCTTGACATCTTCCATAGACGGAATCTTTACTGAACAATATTGTATCTAACAAAGTTCTCGAAGGATTCTGGTAGTGAACACAACAGGTACATAGCTTCTTGTTCTTCACCAAACTTGCACTCCACATTCCTCAATGCCATGATTATCTTGTTGAATTCAACAACATGCTCTCTCACGGACTTCCCTTCTATCGTCTTCAAATAATGCAATTGTTCATGAGATATAACATGTTGGAGTTTGAATGTGTCATGTACAAGTTCTCTAACTTCAATGACAATCCCGCAGCCGTTGTCTCTTCTAAAACCTCTCTCAAAACTTCGTCGCCCAAGCACAACAAGATTGTACTATGTGCTTTTTGTATGGCCTCATCTTTCTCGTCCTCTGTCATTGATACCGGCAACAAATTCTTTCCTTGTAGAGCCTACTGCAACCCTTCTTGAACTAACAAGGCTTGCACCTTTATCTGCCACAAGTTGAAGTCATTCTTCCCGTTGAATTTTTCAACCTTATATTTTGGTGCCATTTCAACTATCTACACCCACCACTACGTAGATCTCTCTGTTACGAGGCGCTAAGTTTCGACCACGAACGACTTCGTAATCAAGAAAACACTTTCAGCCGATTGATCAAAACCCTAGTGTGTGCCCTCGGATCTGTTCAAACACCGTGCGCACCTCCTCTTTCTTTCTGCAACATTGATCTGTGTTGCAACTTGAAAACACAAATTTCTTCTCTCCAATTAATGCTCAGACAGTCCAAAAACAAAAAACAAGATTTGTCTTTTTCTACTTCTTGATTAAAAACTCAATTTCTTGCTATTCTTTTCTTCAATAGCACAATAAAGAAAAATATCAACGTCACGCTAGTACAACTTCTATGTTGAGATCGCCTCAATCGAATTTCCACCTTTCGCCACCGAAATCTGATTTGGAGTGGCCTAACAAAGTCTTCGAAACCCCATAATCTTCACCAAGCTCTAATACCAATTTGTTAGAGCAAACGCAGCAAAACAAACAACATACGCACAAAATCGACACAGATAATTACGTGGTTTAGTAATATGCCTACGTCCACAGCAAAGAACACAAAGGTTTATTAATTCAGAAGATTACACCAACACCAAGCCTCCAACTCTCTCACGCTCAACAAAAATATTAAGAACTCTCAAGACACTAACTGAGACATTCAAGACATTACCAATTTAATGGTCTACCCTACTTATATATACACTAGGGTATCAAAGTTGTACTAGGAGACAAACCATGTTGTATTAGGAATCTACTTAACTTAGTAACTGGGTTTTATTAATCAGGTTAAACTAACCCAAACCCGTCTGGGTTAAGTACCGATCCATTTTCAAGTCAATATCAACACATCAGTCCTTGACTCCAAAAAAGAGGGGGGAGGCCCAAATTAGTTGGGATCAACTCCATTGCACGTTGAGTTTTCTATTGAGACTTTTGCAAGTCATGTTAATATCCAAAGCACTCCAACCACCCTTCTTGTATTTTTCCCTCAATTAGCACTACTCCCATGCTTTTGTGAATCTTTGTGTTTCTGATTATATTCAATAAGCGAACTCCTAATGAATCTTGAAAGTTCTACCATGACAAATTGACAATGATGAAACTAGTCACAAATGAGTTAGCCATTAGGATTGAAGTCAGATAAATTTTGGCTCTTGTGAAGTGTTATCCTTCGAGACTTGAGGCCTACTCATGAAATTGTAAGAGCCAAGTACTTGTATATGAATTCTCTCGCAATTGCCATCAAAACCTTGTTTTGCTGATTGATTGCAAAATTGTAGAATTCGTCCATGTCTTTGGATTCACTAATAGAGGTTCAGGTTGTTGAAATACCCCATATTTTTTTTAAAGACATAGCGACATGGCCATCGATTGGCATTATTGTAAGAACTCAAAAGTTTAAGTAGTGACTAGTATCCCCTACCCTCAATGTTTTAATTTTATAGTTTGTGTCCATGACATCCAACATGGTGCATGCAATATCATAATCACATTCCACAAACAAGTTTAGATGTAACTTTAATCAGCTGATGCAATCCACGAATTTCATCTCAACAACAAACAACAATTTTGACCTCTTAATTTCATTTTGAGTTAGTTCTTGAGCTAAGCTATTAATGTCTCATGTACACATTTGTCTTTAGTAGGACCTGGGGTAGGGCCTAGAGCAATTGTCACGTGGCCCCAAGTTCCTAAACCATAAAAGATTATATCATTGCATTAAACAGCCAAAATCAAACAATTAGAATGTCCCATCATATGCTAAAATGACTGAATTAAACCATAATAAGGCCCCATCATCAGTAGCCTCTCAAGCCCAGGAGTCAGTTGACAACTGACAAGTTAAGATTTTCCATAAAACAAACCTCATTCTTAGGTCCCATAATTAAAAAGTCCTCAAGTCAAACAAGTCCTTCACGAGTTCACCATCGCTAAACTCTCTAAATGAGTTTTATTAGGTAAATTGAGTTTGGCATATTCAACAATTTTGAGAAATAGCCATCAACCATAATCAACTAGTCTTGCACAAGTAGACAATAACAATGGCCATTTTTGGGACCAAATTAGTTCAATTTTGGATTTGTATCATTAAAATTTCAACAAGACTTCGTGATTGAAATCCTCTTTGATCGTCAATTTCATCAAAATCGAGATGGGATTATTCAAGATTTGCATAACCAAACTAAACTGTTCTATGAATTCGAACTACAGAAAACACCCATTACAGAAAATCGCTCGAAAAACCAGAAAACTTGGAACTATATCATCAATCGAATCGAACCAAGAACAGAAGTATCACGAAATTCAGAAATACCTCTCTTGGTGGCGTCCAAAGACGCTCGCCAGATCGATCGAAACCTCGACATATTAGCCCTAATTGGATGGATGGATCGATCATCCTTTCTTGTGCATTGTTCACTCTGTAAATGGATGTCTGGGGTTTAAGCGGTTGGTCGTCAATCTTAGCCTCTTTAGGGTCGGTCACTGTAAATAGGGCACCCAATTTTTTTGGATTAGTGCCTCTTTTCAATGGAAATCACTACTTGCCCTCCCAAACATTAGGGTTCCTATGGGATGGGGGCGACTATAACGTGACACTATATTTTGTCTTAGTGAAAAATGACCGAACTTATGATCTTAGACATAAAAGATCGAGACATAGGCTATTGTGTTGGTTGGTGTCAATCAAGACATGTGTGCATGTCTCGACACATGACATGATCCAGACCACCTTACAACTCTCAACCTTGTGTAATCGAACAACACGAGAATCACAAAAAATCATTTCGCAAAAAGATAAATTCCAATAAACAACATCCAAAACGAAAGAAACAAATTAATGAGCAACAAAAATGAACTAAAAAACGAAAATTGAACGATTTCTTCATTCATTTTATCAATTTTAGTGGTGGAGGTCGCTAGTTGAGAATAAGGACAGTTTAGGACATTTACCAAAAAAAGAAAATTGGGTGCCCTCATAAAATGGTTTGGTGCCCTCACCAATAGGGTGCCCTTATGTCAGGCTAGGGTGCTTATAACGCAACCCTTTTCTTGGAGTTACACTATAGGCACCCTATCCTTACATAGGGGCACTCTATTTTTTTGGATTAGTGTCTCTTCTCAATGGAAATCACATATCTGCCCTTTCTCAAAGAAAAAGGGCACCATTATGTAAGGATGGGGTGCCTATAACGTGACAATATGTTTTAGGCATACGATGTTGTGTTGGTTGATGATAACCAACACTACATTTTAAGTCTTAGTAGGAAATGACTAGACTTATGGTCTCAGATACACATCATCAAAATATAGGCTATTGTGTTGGTTGGTGTCAACCGAGACATACACACATGTCTCGACACAAGACAAGACCGAGACCGCTTACAACTCTCAGCTATGTGTAATCAAATAACACGGGAATCACAAAAAATCATCCCGTAAATGACTAAATTCCAATAAACAACATCCAAAACCAAAGAAACAACGGTTTCTTCATTTGTTTAATCGATTTTTGTGGTGGAATGCGCTGGTTCAGAGTAAGGGTAATTTAGGGCATTTACCAAAAAAAATGGAAGCCCTCATAAAACCATTTTGGTGCCCTCAATAATAAGGTGCCCTTATGCAACCATTTTGGTGCCTTCAATAATAAGGTGCCCTTATGCAAGACTTGAGTGTCTATAACACGGCTCAAAAAATATTCCTTTGAAATTAACCTTTCACTATTATCACTATTAAGATATAAATGTACAATAATAGGCTGTCTTAGTAAACCTTTCATTTACTAATAATAAGCTTTTAATTAACTTTTATGTTGATAGGCTGTCTTACTTAATCCTTCATTTACTAATAGACTATGTATATAACTCTGATCACATTTTTATTTTTATTTACCACTTGGGTTCACATGAGCCATCCACCAGGAAAAAAAAAAAAAAAAAAAAAAGATGACCCTAGCCACTAGCCAGCATATTTAGCACTCACATAGTAAAATATAAAGGTAACTATAAATACCCCAATCACATATACTGTCTATTTAATAGAAATTAGGTGCTAATTAAATGTTTTAGTTGTCAACCTATTAAATTTCCTTTATTTGTTATCAGACTTAGAATTGATCGTCTATATATTTAAAGCATAAGAAAGATATGTTCTACATGGATGGGTATGGAGAGTTGGTTTTTAATAAAAAGCAATTAATAAAAGTCAATTAATTTTTTTTTTGAAACCTAAAAGTCAATTCATTAATTTTAATTAAATTGAATTTTCATTTCAAAATTTATTATGCTGTCTAATTTCAGTATTTTGTACAGTTTTGTATTGCATCAAATGATGTCCGGACTCCGGAATAGTACTAATCATCAATTCAACGCGTCTTAGCTATAGCGATAGATTCACTAAACAAAAATGATCGTGAAGGGCAAGTTTGGTATACATTGCCCATTAATGAATGTAATATAATTTTCACATTAAATATTTTGAATTTTCAGAGATATCAAAGAGATAAAGATAGATGGTAATGTAGCGAGGGTGGAAGCATAAATTTAGGTGAGATCGGACAATTATGAAGATGAGAGATTTTGGGGCTTGAGAGGTGTTTAGAGGTTGTTGATGGGCTTGGGCATTGCACTAGCAACAATGAATGAGGGTTGCGGCACCGCGAGAGGAGTCTTGACAATGACGATGCGGATGTGGGGGGTTTCATTTATGAGGTGGTTAATCAACAATCTACTAGATTTTGAGTGTTTGAGGTGGTTTCTTTTTATGTAATTCACTTCTTTCATAAGGATTTAAATTTGTTTTGTTCTAGGTTTAATTTAGTTCATGCTTTATTTTAGACTTTGTCTCCTCATGCGGATGTTCGCCAAATTGAGGTAGTTGTCCCTCTTAGTGAGGTAGTTGTCCTTATTTTAATGAGGGTACGTAGTTTTGAGATTCAGTACATATGAATTAGTATCTACTCCATTTCACTCGTTGAAAAATGTGGTAATAGGTTGGTTTATCCTTTTAGGTTATGAATGATACGTGTGCCTTTTTAGGTTTAAAAAAAAATCATTCAAACCATTTTTTCGTGCACTTAAATTCTTAGGGAAAAAAATTGTCTCTCTTGGTTTTTATTTAGACTCGTACATAAAATGATAAGGTTAATTCCTACCAAAAAAAAAAAAATGATAAGGTTAATTAAGAAAACATTATGACAATATCTTACCAAAAAAAAAAAATTATGACAATAATTGAAGTGAAATGACAAGATCAAGTCAAAGATATATATGAATTGGTGTTTTAACATTAAATGATCGCGCGATATCTAAATCCAGAATATGATATTCTTTTGCAGTCAGTAAAGAATAGTAATTAAACTTGACTAATCGTAATATATAACACGACTAGGGCCGGCCATAGTGAAAATGTGCTAAATCTAGTACAAAAAAAGTGCTAATTATTTGAAAAAAAAAGTGCTAATTCGTTGATCGTCTTATGTATAAAAATTTATATAGATCGTACACTATTATGCAAATTCAGCTTTTGTGGGTTCGGATCATAGGGTACACAACTCCTCTACATATTACTTTGAATCTCATACAACTTTCTGGAGCACATGTCTCCACTTCTCAAAAAAAAAAAAAAAAAAAAAAAAAAGCAAATTCAGCCGATCTAATCTTGTCGATTTATTAAGACTTAATACACGGAAAATAGTAGAATGACAACGCTATGGCACACTGGAAGCCATATTAACCCACAAAAGATGTCCATTTGGCTTCAACCCACATGTTATGCATCGAGATCTGTACATGCCAATATCCCGAGGAGCGCGTGGACGGCTCAAAGACCCAATATGACTTCGAATGTGCACTCCTTATTTTCTTAGAGCTACATACAAACTTAATTAGCTAATTTAGCTTTATCTGACGAAATATTAACTATATTGTGGGTCGATCAAAACTCAAATTTGTAACATAATTTCAATTAATATTATGAACTATTTATAATGTTTTTTTTTATTTTTTTATTTTTTATTTTTGTAGGAAATACTATAGAAAGGTACTTGGTGAATGATGTGTGTTAAATCAACCGCAAGTACAACAGCTCGTTTGTTGCAATAGTGTGATCAACAAAGGTTGACTTTGAATATCATTCATTTGGGAAAGGTGTACGTGGACATGAGTGTATCGCAAAATTCACATTGTTGTTAAGATCTTTTTTTATGGTTTAAACCAAGAAAATGATGATCTAACACACTTTCAACGCACACTTTTGGTGCACACCCTTGTCCTTTAGCCGTTTATGATATTTTGTCAGTTGTGGGGCCCCCGCCTAGAGAGACAAGAAAGAACCATAAATGGCTTAAGACAAGAGTGTGCGTCCAAAGTATGCGTTTAAAGTGGGTCATTTTATCATTTTTCTTAAACTAAAACTAAAACTATTCTATGAAAGTAGTGTCAATTGGTTGTGTTATTATATAGGTGAAAACTCTTAGTTCACAACTTCACCTAAGTAATGAAATACTATGCTTTTCAATCCAACTTCCTTCATCTCTCTTATGTGTGTGTAATGTATAATTAGAATAGACATATTTTCTTAATATTCACTTTAACCCACTATCGTGGTGAGAAAGATCTTAATGTGCAAACTAAAACTCCATCTATCGGTGTGAATAACGTAAGTCTCGCAAAGCATTAAAATATCAAATCTTTAGACTCATAAACACTTAAGTTTACTATGCATATTTCCATACTCATAAGCATTAAAATATCAAATCTTTTAGCTTATGAGGACGCGAGATCGTGGAAGTGGGATAACTCAAAGGTGTTCATAGTCAAGTCTTGTTTCTTCAATCTATGTTTGGAAAGCTCGAATAGCTATTGTGAGGCTTACAATACGATTTAGAAGTCACCGAGCACCATAAAAACAAGAGTACTTTGTTGGTTGGCGTGGAAAGGCAAACTAATGTGGCAGAGGTACTACAGAGTAGATGCCCCAATATTCTTCTCCAACCTTCTTGGTGTGTTCTTTGCAAGAACGAAAGTGAAACCATTGATAACTTATTCCTTCACTGTTGGTTTTCTAATCAAATATGGAGAGAAATGGCGGATGAGCTTTGTTGGACATGGTCGGCGCCATACACTTTGTATGACTGTTTGAAAGATGGGGAAACTCACCAAGTACGTGGAAAGAGGGGGATCCTATAGAGAACGGGAATGCTTGCATTGATTTGGACAGTTTGGGAGGAGCCTGATCATAGGATTTTCAAGGAGGGGAAAAAGTTGGCATGAGGTATGGGAAAAGATAAAGAGAAATTCGGCGGCAGTGTTGACGGGCTCCAAAGCTTTTCAGGTATGGGGATGGAGGGACCTCATTGGATCATGGAGTAGTTTAGGAAATTGGTAGAATTTTCTGCCGAGAGGGGTGGCCAAGACTTGCAGCTTTGGGCTTAATTTGGCTACTGGTTTTTGTGAGTGTATGTGCAACGGAATGCTCTTTTTTCTTGAGATAGGGTGAGGATGGCAACAGTGGGTTTCATTAGTTTTTGATGCATGTGTTGTAAGCTTGCTTTGTTATGGATAGGGTGGGGCTAAAGGGTGTACATAAACGGTTTCTTTAATCGGATTGTGGAACAAAAATTCCCAATCTCATTCTTTTGCATATATACATATATATTTCTTTATCAAAAAAAAAAAAAATCAACAACCATCTATCGATGCTATATGTTTTATGATTGTATTGTTCATATCCAACTTAAAAGCTTCACAACCATGGTTACTTCTAATACCCTAGTCAACAAATTCTAACCATAATATATCTAAAAATTATAATCATTACTTTTGCATAGCATTCATACTATAAGATCTATTCACCCCTAAGATAATTAGACTACTCACTAATCACCACTAAAAACACACAAATCATAGAATTCATTATAATCAAAGATAGAATCAAATAATAACTTTAATTAAATCAATAAATACAATACCGAATCACCAAACTTGGAGTCTTCAACGTATTCTCCTTCAACTCTCAATAAAACTCTAACAACTCTCTTGAAAACCTAAAAACTATGATAATGTGTTGGTGACTTTCTTTTATGCTAATTGTATGGTTATGCCCTTGTTTACTACGTCCTAACACTTATTTATGCTCCTAAGCCTACTAAAAATACAATTAGAAACCCTAAATGACAATTCCAAACGAATTAGAAATTCAAAACTTTCTATTTCCATTACTTGACGTTTGTGTATTATCGCGCCATGACTACGCCACTACTGTGTCCAATCTTCTTTCATTTTCTCCTCTTGGGACACTCTACGCTCTGTTTGCGCCACCTGTGTTGGGCCATGATGCCGTGATTGCGCTAACTTCATTGCATTGTTCTTCATCAATTCTTTACGTTGTCTCCACGCCGTCCATGTATACACACGATGTCAACTTGTATGCCTACGACAACTTCACTTTTGTGTTTTTTCTTCTTTTTTCTTCATGAAATCCTTCATTTGGCTTGTTTATGCTTTGTAGACCTGAAAATATATAAATACCATTAATTATAGTTCATTTCGGGATATTTAGACCACTTATGCAATTAAACTAGTTCTATATATAAGTCTATTTATGGACTTATCAAATACCCCCAAACTTAAGACCTTGCCCGTCTCGAGCAAAAATGTATTCTACTAAGTCTATTTAATATGCATAGTAATGTTATTCATTAATTTATCGTCATTTTACGTCGTTCATGGAGTATCCTTTTATTCACATAAGTTATCAAGTTAACAATCCACTCAAGAGCTTTTCATAAAAACTTATATTTTGTAGACAAGTAGCTTATACAATAAGTGTAATTCACTTTTGAAACTCATAAGTAGTTCACAATTAAGACTATCACTACTCACAAGTTTACTTTATCTTGACACTCAAGCAACAAATGCACAACCTCATGATTTCTCGTTAAGTTCAAGAATTCACAAATAAGTATAGACCACACTATTTTTGTAGACTTTAATACTTTAAGAGTCTATAAGACTTCATATAGTTGAAATTAACTAAATTAACTAAGTTACTTGTATTGGAACTAAATCTTTTTTATTTTAAAGATTTTTTATATGTACTTCCGCATTTCTTTCTTTATATATATATATATATATCATTTCTTTTCTACTTGTATATTTTTTAGTTGTACGGTCCATATTCATTTTCTTGGGATTTCACTTTTCTCACTTTTTCCAACTACTAAGTTCCCTGCTCCATTTCTGTAACAACCCCAAATTTTTAACTGACTTGTGTTGCACTTGTCAGAATTGTGACCCGGCTACGTGAATACTGGACAGTATTTCGAACTTCGGGAGTCGACACCGAAGTGATTTTATGATTCTTTGATTGTGTGTATTAGTATTGTAGTATTTTACGAGTTTCGAGCCGTTCGGGAGGTATTTAATTGAGTGAGGTTTCGACTAGTTAAACGGGGGAGAAAAACAAGTAAAACATACAAATAAATGAATTTTTAATTTATTTAATTAATTAGTTGGCGAGACAAGGCGAGACTACGCGAATTACGAGAGTCGGAACAAGGAAAAATGGACCGAGGAATGTCGTTTGAACGCGGGAGTTAGTTAATTACGCAACATATGGTCTATGGAATTGGATTTGTTAAATTGACACGGTTCAATGGTGAGGAACCATGAGATTGACCTCGAGATGTGGGTGTGTTGAGGTGGAGAGTTATGCAAGTGACAACACACACACACTTTAATGTGTAATAAAGAGAAATAAATAGAATGGTTACACACTTTAATGTGTAATAAAGAGAAATAAATAGAATGGTTACACACTTTAATGTGCAATAAAGAGAAATAAATAGAAAAGTAAAAAGACCCATAAGGGTAGTGTTTTAAAAGTGTGTAGGAATTAAGTTGGGGGTAAAAATGTCATTTAGCCTTATATATATAAAAAAAAAAAGAAAACCCTACACTATTCACCTCCTTCTCCAAACACCCACCGCCGCCACTTATCTTCTTCCTCCCTTCATCTCTCTCATCGGTCTCCCACTCGGTCTCCCCTCGCCAGAACCTTCACCGGAGGTCCGCTTTCTCTCTCTCTCTCCCACTCTTTCTTACGTTTTTCACTATTTTTTTTAATTTATTGTTGTTTTGGTTTCGCCGGAAAACGCCAAGCTTGGCGGTGCTACTGGCCGGACCGCCGCACCAGGGAGGTTGTCAGGGACTAGATCTCGCCTATACTAATGTCCTACAACCCTCCGGTGTGTCCGAAATCCAGTTGCGTTTTAAAACAGTTTTATTATTTCATGTGATTGTTTTTGTGTTGTATTTTATCTTATTTTTATTCTTTCTTTTGCCGTAAAATCGCATGTTTGAAAGGATTTGCTGGTTGAACCATCACTGGTGTGGGGGTTATCACGGATATTGCTCATGTCCTCAATGGTCTCTCGCGGTTTTGGTTCATCTAAAATACTATTAATATTGTTATTTTGACGAATTACTTGTTACGATTTTTATTAAACAATTGGACTCGTTGTAGTTTCTTAATAATGTTGCGTGGTTTCGTGTTTTGATCATTCTTTGTTGATGACGTCGGTGTTGAGTTTTCAGTCAAAGTTTTGTCAATTTGGGTTTGATTTACCGATTGAATTGTCGAGGTTTTCGAGTCATTTAAAAGGATGGGAAAATGTGAAGGGTATCGACCTAGGATTAATTAATGCCTCGACCCATTAATTAGAGTTTCCAACCTTGTTAGGTAGCGGAAAACTTGGGAATACGCGTTAGGAACGAGAGTTTGTTTCGCGGGTTGCGATAGTTCAGGTAAGTACATTTGCCACAAGCATTTGTACGTTTGTAAGCCAGTAAGAAAATGCCATGTGATTCATTATCATTTATTCAGTCTTGTTATGCTCTATTATTGGTATTCCATTCCATTTCTTGTTGTGTGTTTCCCGGCGTAAGTGTTTCGTCTCGAAAGTACTAGGACCTGCACTAGAGGGATAAAACGCGGCACTCGTGCGCACGAGTGTGTGACCACCCTTAGTGACCGTGTGACACCCGAGTACTGGGTGGATGGGTTTGAGTCCTTTCCAGTCATAGCTGTGCCTTCGCTTGTGTCGATGCCCGGGAAGATCTCGCGAGGTCTTCGCCGTTATGCTATGATTTAGACCACTTATGGGCCTCTTTTGATTCCTTGGAACACACTTAACTTTCGATTGATATCTATTAGTCTGTTTATCATGCATCTTGTCTATTTAATTTCCTGTCTTTTATTTCCGCATGATATTTAGACTGCTTTACTTGTATTATCATGAATTACTGTTGTTTTCTGCTGGCATTACATTCATTTTTCTCCAGTTGCTCACCGTCTAGTTTGTGACGGTGGGTGCAGATAGGACGGAGAGCAGTAGGGGCAAGGGACCTTGCCTAGGAGATTTTTTGTGAGCAGCTGGACTTGAGGTACCGAGATGTAGGCTCATGTTTATTTCTTTTTGTATGACGTTTATATATATATGATTGTTTTGGAACTGGGGAATATGTTTTGAAGTGGATTCCATCAATCCATTTTGTTGACTTAGAATTGAACATATTGGGTTTTTCCACATTTATATAGATTCCTAATTTCCTTTGATTGAGTTATTTCCCAATTCTTGAGTAGTAGGTAATTTGCTTCCGCTGGTGTTATAATTGCAATAACTCTTTCATAAAATGTGAAATTTTGATGTTTTGAGGTGACTAGGCTCGTCAGGGTCGTTGAGAACTGACTCGGGGCTTGCACGGGTCTAGGCCGGGCGTACCCAAATGCATTGGGAATTTGGGGCCGTCACAGTTGGTATCAGAGCTTAAGGTTATAACGACCTGACTCTCAAGTTAAAATACAAACCATTAAGACAAATGAAGTTAGGAATGGTTGAACTTAGAGTGGAAACCCTATAATCCTTTTAAAAACTTAGATGGGGGAGTTTGGGATAAGTCGGATTTAACTTTGTACATATTATGATTGTTGTGTGTATTATATCGTATCGATAGCTATCCATTGATCCGAGAAAGTCGTTTTCTTGTTCAAACGACGATGGCGGATCACCAGTCCGAGCGACGATATTGGCATGATTTTGTCACGATGCCTTGAGAAGATACGTACATTGTCTCGGAGAGGCTGCGACGCGGGACCGAGATTTGGTGAGTTAGTGAGGTTACCGAGGACACCCGCACAGCTACTACGACGCGATCTACCCCGACTATGTTACTTCCTACGAATACTACTCGAGGAGTCGAGATTTTGATTCTACCGCAACGTTCGCGAATCCGATTTCGTTAGCAGCGATACTTGAGGGAGCTGTTGTTACGTCAGTTGCGCAAACTGAGGATGAAACACCGCCGATAGCACAAGTAAAGGAGTTACCTACTACATTAACTACACCGGCGGCCACGGCTGAGGCTACTTCAGTTACTACTCCAGCAAAGAGTGCGAAAGCCACTACCAAGGCTAGGTAGTGGAGAGAGTTCAAGAGGCACGACCCGTTGAAGTTCTATGGTGGTACCAATGTTAGAGCAGCAGTGTTATTCTTGAAGAATCACGAGAAGGTTCACACCATCATTGCTACTGAGGAACACATGAAGGCGAGTATCTCTTCATCAATGTTGCAAAGGGAGACGGACGATTGGCGAACGACAATCGTTGCTACCGAGGCATCCCGAGCGATTGGGTTGACTTCAAGACTCAGTTTAGTTAGAAGTACTTTCTGTCGACTGTCTTTCGAGCGAAAAAAGAACGAATTCATTGCGTTGAGGCATAGCGCAGGCGAGTCCGTGGTAGTGTTTAGGGTTCAATATTTCTTTTGGTACGAACTAGTTGGTGCATTTCATGTTCGGGTTATAATACGAGAAGACGAAATTGAGACCCTTGTGGGTAGCGTATGTGGTAGAGCGAAACAGGATGTCGACGCTACTAAGATATTGAATCGCGTACGAGTATTTGTTACCCAAGGTTAGATTTTAGGACGCGTGTTTAGAGCAAACGGTGATGCAATTGATTTCGAGAAGATTTAAGCCGTGAGATCACTTATGCATTCGAATATCTGAAAGTTTACGAGAAGAACTGACCAACCCATGACCTGGAGTGAGCTGCGATCGTGTTCGCGCTAAGGATATGAGAACGTCACGGGTACGATGCTCGTTCGAGTTACGTAATGATCCTGAGAGCTTGAAGCACCTATTCATTCAGAGGGAGCTGAATCTGACACAAAAGCCTTGGCCTAAGTTCGTGAAGGATTACAACTTTTCATTTTACGTAGCATCCGAGGAAGACCAACGTTGTTGCTGATGCGTTGCGCTGCAAAGGATTGGATGCGGAAGTAGTCGTGTGTTTAAGAACCTACGAGCGTGGTTTACGTGAGGCAGTCAAGTTGATGAGTTCAGCGGACGTGCCGATGACTACCAGAACCTAGATACGTGGTCAAACGATGTTGCAGACCGTCTCATTTGGCATTTTGCGCGAGTGACAACAAGGCGATGCGTCCTACCAGCGGTGCAGTGAGATGGCGGATAGTTTAGATTGCCCAGACGAGTCGGTCGACAGACTCATGCTAGAGGTATCACGGGCGACTGGGGTTTCCATTGGTGGCTGATGTATGTGAAGAGTTACTTCAGGAGATTCATCGTTTTGGTTTTGTTGTGCATCCGGGTCGACCTAAGATGTGCGCCGATATGCGACATTCTTTTGGTGGCCAGGGATGATTTCCAAGGTGTTGGAGTTGTTCGAACGTGTGATATTCCAGCTCGTAGAGGCTGGGCATCGACGACCTGGAGGACTATTACAGCCTCACCCATTTCTTAATGGAATTGGGTATATTTGGATATGGATTTCGTTAGTGGTTGCCCTGATCTCCTCGTGGTTACGATAGCATCTGGGTAATTGTGGATAGTTTTGTTTGAGACTTAAGAGTGCCCAGTAGTGGCAGAAGAAATACTTGTCGAGTATCACAATGAGCTTCAGTATGATTCGAGGAAACTATAAATATCTGAAGGTCTCTCCACTGAAGGGTCACGAACGGTTCGGATTCAAGAAATGACTCACTTTGAATTTTTATCGAACTCGTTAGGAGTTGCGAAGAGTTGCTAATCTAGTTTACTTATTAGATTAATTTCGGGGACGAAATTCTAATAAGTGGGGGAGACTGTAACAACCCCAAATTTTTAACTGACTTGTGTTGCACTTGTCAGAATTGTGACCCGGCTACGTGAATACTGGACAGTATTTCGAACTTCGGGAGTCGACACCGAAGTGATTTTATGATTCTTTGATTGTGTGTATTAGTATTGTAGTATTTTACGAGTTTCGAGCCGTTCGGGAGGTATTTAATTGAGTGAGGTTTCGACTAGTTAAACGGGGGAGAAAAACAAGTAAAACATACAAATAAATGAATTTTTAATTTATTTAATTAATTAGTTGGCGAGACAAGGCGAGACTACGCGAATTACGAGAGTCGGAACAAGGAAAAATGGACCGAGGAATGTCGTTTGAACGCGGGAGTTAGTTAATTACGCAACATATGGTCTATGGAATTGGATTTGTTAAATTGACACGGTTCAATGGTGAGGAACCATGAGATTGACCTCGAGATGTGGGTGTGTTGAGGTGGAGAGTTATGCAAGTGACAACACACACACACTTTAATGTGTAATAAAGAGAAATAAATAGAATGGTTACACACTTTAATGTGTAATAAAGAGAAATAAATAGAATGGTTACACACTTTAATGTGCAATAAAGAGAAATAAATAGAAAAGTAAAAAGACCCATAAGGGTAGTGTTTTAAAAGTGTGTAGGAATTAAGTTGGGGGTAAAAATGTCATTTGGCCTTATATATATAAAAAAAAGAAAACCCTACACTATTCACCTCCTTCTCCAAACACCCACCGCCGCCACTTATCTTCTTCCTCCCTTCATCTCTCTCATCGGTCTCCCACTCGGTCTCCCCTCGCCAGAACCTTCACCGGAGGTCCGCTTTCTCTCTCTCTCTCCCACTCTTTCTTACGTTTTTCACTATTTTTTTTAATTTATTGTTGTTTTGGTTTCGCCGGAAAACGCCAAGCTTGGCGGTGCTACTGGCCGGACCGCCGCACCAGGGGGAGGTTGTCGGGGACTAGATCTCGCCTATACTAATGTCCTACAACCCTCCTGTGTCCGAAATCCGATTGCGTTTTAAAACAGTTTTATTATTTCATGTGATTGTTTTTGTGTTGTATTTTATCTTATTTTTATTCTTTCTTTTGCCGTAAAATCGCATGTTTGAAAGGATTTGCTTTGGTTGAACCATCACTTGGTGTGGGGGTTATCACGGATATTGCTCATGTCCTCAATGGTCTCTCGCGGTTTTGGTTCATCTAAAATACTATTAATATTGTTATTTTGACGAATTACTTGTTACGATTTTTATTAAACAATTGGACTCGTTGTAGTTTCTTAATAATGTTGCGTGGTTTCGTGTTTTGATCATTCTTTGTTGATGACGTCGGTGTTGAGTTTTCAGTCAAAGTTTTGTCAATTTGGGTTTGATTTACCGATTGAATTGTCGAGGTTTTCGAGTCATTTAAAAGGATGGGAAAATGTGAAGGGTATCGACCTAGGATTAATTAATGCCTCGACCCATTAATTAGAGTTTCCAACCTTGTTAGGTAGCGGAAAACTTGGGAATACGCGTTAGGAACGAGAGTTTGTTTCGCGGGTTGCGATAGTTCAGGTAAGTACATTTGCCACAAGCATTTGTACGTTTGTAAGCCAGTAAGAAAATGCCATGTGATTCATTATCATTTATTCGGTCTTGTTATGCTCTATTATTGGTATTCCATTCCATTTCTTGTTGTGTGTTTCCGGCGTAAGTGTTTCGTCTCGAAAGTACTAGGACCTGCACTAGAGGGATAAAACGCGGGCACTCGTGCGCACGAGTGTGTGACCACCCTTAGTGACCGTGTGACACCGAGTACTGGGTGGATGGGTTTGAGTCCTTTCCAAGCCATAGCTGTGCCTTCGCTTGTGTCGATGCCCGGGAAGATCTCGCGAGGTCTTCGCCGTTATGCTATGATTTAGACCACTTATGGGCCTCTTTTGATTCCTTGGAACACACTTAACTTTCGATTGATATCTATTAGTCTGTTTATCATGCATCTTGTCTATTTAATTTCCTGTCTTTTATTTCCGCATGATATTTAGACTGCTTTACTTGTATTATCATGAATTACTGTTGTTTTCTGCTGGCATTACATTCATTTTTCTCCAGTTGCTCACCGTCTAGTTTGTGACGGTGGGTGCAGATAGGACGGAGAGCAGTAGGGGCAAGGGACCTTGCCTAGGAGATTTTTTGTGAGCAGCTGGACTTGAGGTACCGAGATGTAGGCTCATGTTTATTTCTTTTTGTATGACGTTTATATATATATGATTGTTTTGGAACTGGGGAATATGTTTTGAAGTGGATTCCATCAATCCATTTTGTTGACTTAGAATTGAACATATTGGGTTTTTCCACATTTATATAGATTCCTAATTTCCTTTGATTGAGTTATTTCCCAATTCTTGAGTAGTAGGTAATTTGCTTCCGCTGTGTTATAATTGCAATAACTCTTTCATAAAATGTGAAATTTTGATGTTTTGAGGCTGACTAGGCTCGTCAGGGTCGTTGAGAACTGACTCGGGGCTTGCACGGGTCTAGGCCGGGCGTACCCAAATGCATTGGGAATTTGGGGCCGTCACAATTTCCTACAGAACTTGTGGGACTTTTTCTTTTTATTCAAAAACTCTTGTTAGCACTTCTCACTTTCATTTTCATTAAATAAGTTTTAGTTCTAACTTTTCATTATAACACACCATGCCTATCTCTTCTTCTTTAAGCAATAAGTCTTTTACTTTCTACTTAAGTAAGATTCATACTTATTAGAAAATTCTTTAGAGATCTAACTTTTTCTCCAAGAAGTGTTCTGGTTTTCTCTTTGCTTTTGTTTCAAATTCATGATCTTCCCTAACTCTAAGTCTCTAATCATGAAATTATACTGTTGTCAACTACAAGTCTTATTTTCTTCAAAAATAATAATGCTCTCATGAGTTTCTTATTAACAAGATACTTTTATTCTTACTCATCCTCAATTAAAAGCATAAATTTTATAAATGGTATTTTCTACTCATTATATACAACTATATACTATATATAACCTAATCTATACTACCTATATGCATGTAATTCATATATCAATGTATGTTATGGAATGAAAAGAACATGATAAGTGAACGAAATATACTGCCATACATTCCTCTTTAACTACTTCAAAAATAAAATTTTATGTTCATACCTGCAGTGTTTACCATTAATTCATCCTTTTTACCACTTTCTATAGTGTTGATGCCCTCAAACTTAAACTAAACTAAACCTTGTCCTCAAGGTTTAAAAATAAGTCTGAAATATCAAATACACTAAAAACACAAACATATGGTGAAAAATAAGATATGAGTAAAATGCATAATAATAAAACTCGAAAATGCATAATAATATTACTAAAACATAAAAATGGTTAAAATATCCCTAAAATAACTATAAAAATGTATCCTTTCATCTCCCCAAGATTTAGAGAAAATCCTAAGACTCAAACTATAGGACTGTCCATCGTTTGCATAATCATCATCAATATCAAGAGCTCCCACAAAAGATGGTGTCAAATGATGCCCAATTCTTTTATTTTGCACCACTTCTAGATCACACATGAAGTTCGGTGCCTTTAAAAATCTTATAGACGTGTCAGTAGGTCTCATGCCTCTGCTTCTCTGGTATCTCGCTATGTCCCTCTATTAATATGCAAATAACATAAAACTCCTTTGTTCATTCAGTCTGTCTTGAATACTTCTCTGCCTTTCTTGCTTATTATGTAGCCTATCTTGCTCATGTCTCAACAAGGCTTCATGATATCGTGCTCTATCCTCCCTATGTTGTCGTCTCATCTCAGCAATCTACAATCTTTGTTGTAGTGGAGTCAAATCCTCCTATGGTGGTATAGGAGGACCATCCAAGTCATGCTCTCCTATAACAAAGTCTACAAACTCGTAGCTCTCAACAATGGTTGTCGTTAGTTCTCTTCCTCCTTATCCTCATAACCTTTCTATCTCATTTCTCTATCAAATTGTACTGTTGCTTCTTCCGTTGGTGCTACTTTTTTAACTTCCTGGGCTCATAATTCTTGTTCCTATATGGTCACTTTTCTCTATCCCTTTCATCTTCGGAGACCTTATATCCCTCAAGTGATCACAAAGTAGCCATAAAATCGGTATTCATAACTGCTTGGGCTTCCTTGTCAAACTTTTCATCCTTAATCATCCTTACTCCAACCTTCAAGCACATTTGGGTGGGGAGCGCGCTTCATGTGTTCTTCCTCAAGAACACATGGCACTCCCAAGAACGGGGAGCATGCTCCTTAACCTGAATAGCACGCTCCCTGCATTGGGAAGCAGAATTCCCAACTTGGGTATTCTGCTCCCCAATGTCTCGAGGCCGTCTCTTTTGTCGTCAACCCTGCCCTTTTCTCATAAGGGAACCACTAACACCTCCAAAACACCAAAATAACAAACACTTATAACAAATTTAAAGAATTCATGAAGATCATCAAATCTCAGTAATTTTTTAATTTCCACAATTTGGTGTATTAAACTCAATTATTTAATGGAATTAGCTCCAATTATACTTCATTACACTAGAAATTCAGTGGGCTATGATTTCTAATTCGTTTTTATCAAATATCCTCAAAACTTAGCCCATTTTACATGGAATTTGGAAGAACAAGATATGAACTCACATTGATTGTTGTATTCGATTAATAAAATATCTCGAACTCTCCAATAATTCACCAAAACTATCTTCTATTTGACTCCAATTTTTGGATTCTTCTAACTAAGTGAGAAAAAGTTGACCTAAAATATCTAAAGTTTGGTATTTATCCTTAAATCTCATCAAGACGTGCTACATGTATCTCGAGGACATCCTAAGACTCATATTTGAGCTGTCCAACTCACTTAAATGAATCTAATAAGACATTAAATGGCTTGGTCTTATCCAGTTATCATTCGATTACCCAGTGTCCACACCTCGGTATGCATCGCGAGGTGTGTCATAGCTTGTTATTTCGATCGAATGGCTTAGACTATGGTTTTATTTTTTATATTTTGTCATATTTACATTGGTCATTTATATAAATCATTTCCTAGACTTAGTGTACCTATATTTTGCTTGCCCGATACCTGTATCAACATATTTCTCGAGGCAAATTCTTGTCACACTATATCATGATATAACAATATAAACACACACATGCGATGCAATATATTAACATCGCAATAAGGTAAACATCAAACAAAAATTAACTATTTACCTAGTCAAGCGTGTCCTAGCCTACCCATGACATTTACTGGGATTTAAGTTGGCGTTCTAGTCTGAAAATAAATATAAATAACGACATTAATAAAATTGGGCTGTTAAAACTTCTCCCAACTAGGGGAAATTTCATCCCAAAATTTAAAATGACCTAGGCATCGTATCGTGGAATAGCTGAGGGTATCACTCCTGTATAGTAGACTTGAGCTCCCAAGTTAGTCCCTCTGCCTCGTGATGCTGCCAACGAACCAATACTCGACTGATATCCTTGCTCTGAAAAGTTTGTGTCCTGCGTTCCATGGTCTCTATCGACAGTTCCACATAAGTTGTGTCGATTTGTCTCACATCAAACATTGGTCTCAGTCCTGACCTATCTAACCTCAACATCGAGATATTAAATGTCGGATGAAACCCAGCTAACTCTGCAGGTAACTTTAATCTGTATGCCGCACTGCCAACTCGATCTGCGACCTTGAACTATAACGACCCAATTTTAATTATGACATTATTATTATTATTTATTTTCAGATGTGGACGCCAGTTCAGATCTGCATGGACGACGCAGCTAGGTGAGGGCACGCATGACTAGGTAAATAGTCAATTTTGTGTAATGTTTGTCTATTTGCAATGTCGAATATTCAATTATTTTAATTTGCATCGTATGTGTGTATTTATATTGTTGTAAATCAAGCGAGGAAGTGTGACAGATATTCACCTCGAAAAATGTGTCAATACGGATACCGGACGGGCGAATTACAGGTGCACTAGGTCGGGGAATGATTCACAAAAAATAAACAAATTAAATATGACAAATAATAAATTTGAAACCATAGCCTAGCCGAAAATTATCGTGATAGTAGGTGACGGCGCAAGTCGCGGTGCGAGTCGGGGAACCAAAACACCGAAATACCAATAATTGAGGCTGAGACCAAAGGTGGAGTCACCTATTAGAATCAATACCTTGAGTTGGATGGCCAAATCATGGCCATTAGATATCTTTGAGGCCTGCATATCACATAGGATTAAATTCAAGTGATAAGCATTGACTTAAGTGTTATAACTATCAATTTTTCTCTCTATTGCCTCAGAAATATGAAAATTGAGAGCACAAAGTGAGGCTTTTGAGTGGAAATCTAGTGAGATTTGGTGATGATTTGAGCAAAGAATCAAGAGATCAAGGTGAGTTTTAACCTACTCTTTCAATTCTTCAACTAAAGAACTAAGTTTTGAGGATTTTAAGGGAAACTCGAAATTCATGTGTGAGCTCACTGATTTTTGGTGTTTTGAAGTCAAGTTGGCTATTTGGTGGTTCTATTTCAAATTTTGATCGAAAAGTTTACAAAATTTGTTTGGAAAGTTGTGGGTTTGTTGAATCTTTAATTCGATATATATGTTGTTATTATGATGCCTCTGGCTTTTTACGAGTGTTGTATGTCTTCCACGAGTCGAGGATAGGGTCGACGACGTTTGAGGAGGCCATGGGTGTCAAAATTCTAGAATACCCGTGTCTGGAATTTTTGGGTTCAACACAGGCAACGTGCTGCCCAGGGGGCCTAACGCGTTTCCTGTTATGGGCAAGATGAAGGTTCCTGAAGAACACTTAGCGCACTAGGCCACACCGCCAACAAGCTAGGTGCAGGATAGTGATGAATTTAAGGGGACGTTTTGGGGATATTTAATTTAATACCTATTTAATCAATATGAAACAACTATAATACAATAGCAAAATGACCTTAGGGGACTTGGGGCAATAGTGCAATTGTCGAGAGCTTAGTCAGGTCGGACAGAGGGTATTTTACGAGATTAGGAGCGCGATTTGAGGTGTGTTATAAACCTAATTGAAATTCACTTAAGTATTTACTTGCTTCATTTATTGCTTCTATTTCCTTTTATTCAGTCTATTCATATTGTAACTTAAACAAAATCAATTGTCCATGTTTATATAATACGTTAAAATTGAGAAAAAAAGTCGAAATTGATATACATGGAAAATATATTTCAAATATCCTCATATAGAAAATATAGATAAAATAAATAAATATTTTACTTTATTAAATGGCCAAAGTTTTAGTTGGACAATTTTGATAAACACAATATTATATATGTATATATTTCCTTATAAATTGGCGGGTCATGTCATGGGTGGGCGTGTCAACCCGTGACACTACCCATTTATTGCGTGTCATAAATAGTTTGACACGTTTACAACATGAACCAACATAAGCTTAACCCAAACCCACTAATCTCCGTGTTAAGCATGTCAGGTTATCATGTCATGACCCGTTTTGTCACCCTTAACTATTCATATGCATGCGATGATCAATTTACAGTTGTCTGTTTACTATCCGCATGATGATTTAATAGTATTTATGGATTCCTTTACTTTATTATATAAATTGCTCAGTGACGTTCCTTAGTATTTACTCAGCTGGACTTGTCATCTATTTTGTTGTGATGATTAAGTGCAGATCCTAGTACGAGTAAAGGAAAGGGGATCCTTGGCGACTACTTGTAACTTTTCACTATCCCTAGTCGATTATTATACTGGGAACTATAATGAATTAAGACTAGTGTGAGTCTTGATTGATGATCATACGATAATCATACGTATAGGAATACGAATCAAGATCATGAGTACTTGTTAGGGAACAAAGTACTGGACCGACCCGCGATGAGAACATCACATGGATTAAGTCATAGTTGTTTCTCACGATAGGTATAATATTTTTCAGTCCTCTGACTTGAGATTACCAGAGACTTCAACATTAGGAATACAGTGATTTGACGCAATCAAACGTTGTCTTTAACCGGATGATTATAAAGGTGCTGATTGGTTACTGTGTGAATAATGTGGTGAAGTTGTGTAATCGAGATAGAATTTGTCCCTCTCATATAAAGAGAGATATCCAGTGGATCCTCGATGTGTTAGGCGTTAAAAGGCCTAGTCTAAGTGAATTGATATTGATCTATGTCACTTAGATGTTTTCAGTCTACCTAGAAATCGAGACTAGTACGATTGAACATGTTAGATGACAATTCCATGCCTTATGTTTGATCAAAAGGATATCGTGTGACAAAAGGATGTTATATACACTATTGATTAGGTTATATCGATTTGATATTCGTACAACTTGGGTAGTCATAATGTCTTGCTAGAGGCCGCTTATGACTTGTATACCAAAATGTGTTTTGGTACACTGCCAACGTTGTATGATCCTATTGGGTCGCACACTGAGAATGGTTTTGCGAGATTTTAAAATGGTTCAGAAAAATGAATTTTATATGATAAAATTCATGACAGAAACGTCCTTGTAGTGTATTACACTTATACTTCTTTAAGTAGGGGTATATGTGTAATTTACTTAACCGTCTATATACAAGGGTTGTATAAATAGACGCTTTGAGTTAGAATACAAGTACGAAAGATTTTAAAAGGGCCGAAACTCTATTTTCGTTTTAAGAAACGACTTAGAGTTTTTGGTATCCTCTGGGATCGTTTTGGAGAGAAACAAAAAGGTTTGGTATTCTCTCGAAGCTAGCACTTTGAATCTCGGCGCCGTTCGTGTGTGGACAGCTAGTAGAGGGCGTTCGTCATTGGCGCGCCCTTAGAGATTGATTAACCTTCAGAGAGGTATTGCGACTGAGGTATGATTAAGTTTTCATAGTTTAAACATGTTTTAATGGAATCAGATTCGGATCCTGTTGGGGTTTTTCTCAAAATTGTTTTTGTAATCTCTGCTGCGCATGAACCCCAAAACCCATCAGTTTTGATATTTTTTTATCATTTATTTTGGGACACAGGGGACTTGTGAAAGACATGTACTTGTATATAGTTCACTTTTGAGGTATTTGTCACCATGTATTCATTGTACATTATGCCAGGTTTTCCATTTTAGGTTGATGCTCAATATGACATGAACTTTTCATATTTTACCATGTTATTCATGTCTGACAAGTTTTCCACTAAAATGATTAATAATTATGTTCTAAACGTATGAAATAAGAATTTAACAAACTTGATAGATAATAATGCTAACTAAGTTACTAAATTGTCCAACTATATACTAAAAAGATATAAGTTAGCTGCAGTACAGGGTATGTGACGTAGTAAAGAATGTTTGTGGTGCATGGGACCCAGTGAGATGGTGACATGGCAGAGCTATGGGCCCACAACACACCACTTGGCGGCCCTTGGGATTTGGGCAGTTTCCCCTTGATTCCAAACCTTTGATGTCCTTTACAAGGAGAAACCTTCAAGTAGATCATATGACCCTCCTCATAGCTCAGACCCTCATGATACTTATTTGCATATTTCTTCTATCTATCCTGGGCAGCTTGAAGCCTGTACCGAATATGTCTAATCTTCTTGGTGTGGTCAATAATTATCACAGACCTAATCGACGCTATATCCTTAGGCTTTGCCCAACACGCAGGTGACCTATAAGGTTTGCCATACAATGTCTCAAACAGAGGCATCTCGATACTTGCCTGATAACTATTGTTGTAGACAAACTCATAAAGTGGTATATAATCCTCCCATGATCCCCAAATTGTAAAATATAAGCCTTGAACATATCCTCTAAGACCTATATCGACCCTTTTGACTGACTGTTTATCTGAGGATGGTATGTAACGGCCCAAATTCTCCACGACCCAACCTATGGGTATTTTGGTAATTTCATGATAAAAATATGTTGGGTGTTTGATGTGAAAATACAATTCTAAATTTGTTAAATTAAATATGAGTTAGGGAGTAAGTAAAGTTTTATTTTAAATAATAAAACCCAATTGAGATTATGACCTAAAATGGCATTTTAGACAAGTTGTAAATAATTACAACCATAATCCCTAACCCTAATGCTATTTAAGCAAATAAAAAAACCTTAGCCCCAAACACCCACATGGAGAGGAGGAGAACAAGAGGAGAGTTCAAGTTCAAGAGAGGTACAACCTCACTTCCCTCCTTGATTTCTTTATTGTTTATTGAAGATTTGGAGACCAAAGAGTTGATGGCATCGACAGTGGCAAGCATGCGAGGAAAATAGAGAAGAAAAGAAGAAAGGAAAGATTTGATTTATGTTAGAATGAGATTTTGGAAAGATTTTGAGTCAAAGACTCCATTGAAGGCATGGTAAGACTCTAATACTTTCTAGATTTATTGTCTTGGTGTTGGTATTGGCAATTAGAGTTGATGATTTGCAAAGTTTGTTCAATTTTTCTTAGATCTAGCCTTGAAATGGGTTATATAAGTTTTTAAGCTTTATGATAACGAGTATTATGGATGAATCAATCTTGTTTGCCATGATTTGACAGTGCATGAAAGGATTTCCCCATGATTTTAGCAAATTGAATGCGGTTGAAGTTTATTGATATGGATTTGACATTTAAGATTGAGTTAAGATTTAAAAAGGGACTTTGGATCTTTTCTTTGGGAAATAAACTTATTCAATAAATTTGTGGACTTTGACTGAATTGTCATTCGGGAATTTAAAGTATAAATTGAGTCTTGTATGGTGATTTGGATTTTTTTAAATATAATGAATTGAACGTCTTCGATTTTATTGGAAAAACTAAGTCTTAGCGGATTTTCATTGTTTTACATCACCGCATTCTTATTTTACTCAAATCATCGACTCTAATTTTAAGTGTCAATTTTAGAGTCGTGAATAACCTTTAGTGAAGTCAGCTATAAAATAGAGTGAATTTCTAAGATCTAGACAATTGATGTTAAACTTGTACGGTTGTAGATACATAAAGTAATTATTCTTTCAAATTGTCTAGATTCGCGAGACGATTCACATTGAGCCTAAACACGAGAGGATCGAGATTAGGATTTGTGGCGAGTGCAGGTAAGTGGGGAGCTTGCTCAATTATCAAATATGGCATGATTATTAGTTATGCTTAGGATTCATAATTTGAACTAAAGACTTGGGATTTATGGGTTGCGTCGTGGTATTGGCTCAAACCTACGAATCTATGGAATGTGAATGCACTGTTATTCATGGCCCCAGAATGTGTGGAGTTCCACCGAGGGTCTTATTAGCAAGTAAATCTATAAGAATACCTCAGAATGTTGTGGTACCACCGAGGGTCGTTAACACCCCAGGATGTGTGGAGTTTACCACCGAGGGCTTTACTTGACTAATTGAATTCATAAGTATGTCACGTAGGGACATGAGTTGGAGTTCCTTCTCTTGTACTCTTGAGACATAGGGATGTGCATCAGTGATGGCTTGGATGAACTTACTGTTGATTTGATGGGACAAACGAGAGAGCACATAAGGCCTGTGTGCTAGCTAGTTATTTCCATCACTTCGAGAGTAGGAGAATCGGTCACCGAATTCTTGCCAATACCTAGTACGCATTGAATGGAACATCGACTTATCATATTATTATATTTTATAATACATAATCTCGCGAAACCCCCTCATTTATATGAAAGTTTGAAATTATGAAATGATTTGTCAATTTCTTTAATGCTATGCATGATTATTGTTGTTATAATTTGATGGCTTAAGAATACGTCATATTTGTTATGAAAAGATGAAATCCTATTTATTTGTGGCTTACAAACCTTATGTCCTTTATAGTACTTGATGATTCATTATACGTCTATTTTTTATGAAATCCTGCTACCATGATACTATTCAATGAATCCTTGTTTGTTTTTCAAATACATGCTAGACTTTGCATACTTATTAGGTATTACTTGCATATTTGATGGTTGAGTGGGTTTTTCACATTACTGAGCTCCGTTGGTTCTTTTAGCTCACCCCACTTACATCTCAGGTATCCACGACAGCGCTAGGTAGAGGCAAGGGAGAGACGAGCCTGAAGTCTCCTCTTGATGTGAGCCTTTATATATATATCATGTATATTTGATTTTGAACCTATCAACTTAGGGTTAAAATTAAAATAGATCTTTGGGTAGCTTGAGTCCTAGTTATCTTTAGTTGATCCATTTCGGAGATTATAATAAACTTGTTTAGTTTAAAGGAGCATGAACAGATGTATAATTTTTATTAATGTTCTATGAACTTAAATCTATTGGCTTTAGGATATCTCTTTATATCTATTCCGCAATTATTATCCTTTATTTAGCCAATGTGTATTCCGTAGGTTTATTTGTTTAGGCGTGCCAGACTATTATTTGGCTCTGGTTCAGGTATCGGGTCCAAGTGACGGTCTGGGCCGGGTGACCTGACCCTAGGTCGGGGCGGGTCGTCACAGTTGATATCAGAGCATAGGGATTAGAACCTAGGGAAACGTTAGGTTAGGAAAACCTAAGATGTAGGGCCTTTAAGTTTAAAGGTCAAGTTAAGTTGAACAAATCAGTGGTATGAGACATAGGTTCAAAGTCGACTTAACACGTAATAATGATAAATCCTAGGATGGGATGGGATAAAAGAAATTTGAAAAAGACTTAATGTGATGATTATTTGCTACTTTGTATATATAAATATATCGTTAGATATATAGGTAAATGTCTTTCCTTAAGACGTGAAACATTGGTTCCACGAGTTGGTAATGACAATTAACGACACAAGAAAATCGAAGGGAAGTCTGTAGAAGGTTCCACATACGCTACAATGAAGTCTACAATGCTTTGCAGCAAGAATGGTTTTGATAGAATGACTAAACTTAGAGTGGAAATTGTATGGCGAGATGTACCTATACTTAACGATAGAGTGGCAAATAAAGACTTAAGCATGTATTGATAGACTTGAAAGGACAATGAGATGCCACGCTAAATACACAAGACAGAATTGTGACATGGTCACATTTCAGAGAAGTAACTCTGACGCCAAAAACTCTATTAGGATAATTAAAATTAACGATATCTTGTTGAAAACGGAAGTTAACAATCCTAGTAAAGATGCAAATGAATCTTTGGTTTCAAACAATGATAAGCAAGTTTGGCCAGGAGGCTGAACTTAATTCAAGATATAGACGTCAAGTATACTCTAAAAACCTCTAATGCTCGATTAAGAGTATGAATCATTAGTCTATAAATTCGATTCGAAAGTTATTACTATAGATCGAATTATGTTGTTTCAGGTGATCTATTTTTATCGAAAAATGATTTTTCGACTATATTGGACCATGATTTTTGTATTGTTTTCGAGTTGATGTTTGCCGCACTTTATTGAAGTTTTCATGGAAGGATTTAACGTGTCTTTACAAAATTTTGAAAAGGCAAACAAGTACAAAAAAATATTTATTTTCCTTGGTATTCAAAATATAAAGCGAATAGACTCATACATATTTCGAGAATTTGACGTTGTAATTTTAATCTTTACATAAAGAGTTTTGCTGAATTTCAAAGTTTTGACTTGATGAAAATGCAAAGCATCGTTTGGATCTATGTTACCATTTTGTAGTGTTGGAATACAAATTTTCTCGTGGTCGTGATTTATATTTTGAAAGTATATTGACCAAATCGAGTCGAAAGAGGTATTACAATTCGCTTGAAATGCGAGAAAGCTTTTAGATGATTCCATAAAAATAAGCTAGACTTAGCTTGAAAAATCGAAACTTAATATTTTGAAATGGACCTTGATTTGGATTTAACTTTTCGATTGATTGAATTATGACATTCAAGTTTCGATCGAACCTGTGTAAAAGAAAAATAAAGCTAAGCTAGTTATCGATAGGTTGAATACTAAATATGAGGACCCAAATTGAGAGTTAGTTCGAAGCGTAAATGCATAATGTATGAGATGGCGAATGAGAAATTAAAAAAATACATTGTAAACTACTCAATGAGAAAATCTAGTGAATACAAAATGTCAAATTTGTACACTTAGAGATGGGTGAGTTACTAAAATTGGGAAATCCAAAGTCAAAGACTATTTCAGTGAAATAGCCATGTGTGAAGATCGTGTTGCCAAGTAGAAAATTTATAAATGTTGTAAAGATTCAAGATCTGAGGTTAAAATGATAGAAATCAAAGGTAACCACAACAACAAAGAAATTATTCTAATATAATCAGAAACGAGTTAACTCATAAAGTCGGGGATACCAGGAATTGATAAATTGTGTTTAAAATGAATGGAGAGTATGCAATAGCAGTACCATGACTGAATAATTAAAGGAAGCCCCAAACTAAACGGTATGTATGAGTTATATTAGTAGGCTGTAAAGAGCGTATGACGCAGTTAATGATATTATAATGAACTCGATGATAAATGAATCATTAAAATCGGAGGTACACCAATAAAAAGAATATTTGTGATATGATTAGACGTGTGGATTCATAACTTTTGAGTTAAAATGAAATCTAACCAGATTGGTAAGGAATAGTTGAATGAAAAATGAAGTTGAAGAGTAATTGAGGCAAATGATTGTTACATAACCTTAGTCAATAATGACTTGGTTCTTAAAATTGGGGATCCTAGAATAGGATCGACCCATGGAAAAATGAATGATTAATTTGGTGATGAGAAGAATTGCGAACTCGAGACAATATGTATTGCAATAGTACCATATTCAAGAACAAAATTTGTAATCGAAATAGTGACGTCACGAAGAATCATGTTGATCACTTGTGGGAAGTAACTTGTGATCTCTTGATAAAAGTAAAAAATTACATTAAATATTTAAACTACTAAACTAAATGGTTGAAAGGAAAGATGAAAGATCTGATCAGTGATAGGTCGACTATTAAAAATGGGGATCCTGATTAGGATCGACCCTCAACAAAGTTTATACTATGTTAAATGCATGATACATCTAATAGGGATGATGAGGAAATACCCTATACCTAGTTATAGAACATGAATATACGTCTGAATATGAAATCTTATAAATTTCACACCGTTAACATTTATTAAACAAAATATGTTGTCTATACCCTGAAGCCTGAGGGCTTAGTATTAGTCCAAAAGTGAAAGCCCTGATTTGATGATGTAAGAGAATTTGAGGTTCCAACCCATATGGGTAAGTAATAAATTTGTAAATAATTAAGTGTCAAGGATATCAACATGTGGAAATAATGTACGAATAATCAAGGTCGACACCGTAACAAGTGATAAAAGCATAAGCAAATTATGTGACATAAAGGTTTGCCGAAGCATGAGGTCATTTTAAATCAATCCCATGAGAAATCAGTTGATATTCTTATTTTCAAGAATCATTGAATTAGAGAAAATGAAGAACACTATAAATGGTTTTGTGCTAAGTATAAGCAATGAATCATAACCTAAACAGTGCAAGATAATTCTCGAAATTGGTGTAAATATGAGTTTGAGTGCCCTTGAATTGAAACTTTAATAACAAGTCGTGCAAGGTAAACCTACGTGAGTTCCACGTACACCGATCTGTACTTTATTGTTGGAGTATCCAACAAAACGTATATGAAGTGCGACGGTAGTAATGCACGAGTGTAATACATTGAAATATAAGTTTGAGTTATGAACTAGAAATAACTAGATCGTAGTGTGACACGAGTTCTTAATAACCACATCTGGAGCATAGATTATGTAACTCCCAAGAAACGACGGGAATGTCAGGTTCGAAACATGAAAGCTAAATCACCTTTGTTTCTCAGAGAGTGAGGTACTAAACACATTATAAGAGCTAATAGTTAGCTCAGAAAGATGAGAAGGGACCATTGTATACCAAAAAGGGGTCATAACTAAGTCAACAATGTTTAAAATAGTCACCCAGGATCGTGAGCATTAATCAGTGCGAGGACGCAATACGGTAGATCTCCTGAAAATCGAGATATAGTGATAAGAGATCTTGGTATGAAATAAAAAAAATGGTGATGCAATGGAGCGTATTCAGATGAATGATGAAACCTACTTAGAAATAATGATGATGTTAAAAATATTCCACAAGATTTTAAAGGTGGAAGCTTGTTTACGTCAATTAACAGTTAAGTGTGACGGAGGACTTACAAAGTGGATCATTAGTCAAAAGTTGACTTGAATTATGAACCTACAAGAATGAATGTCGATAAACATGTGATGCCAATAATATTAAGGTATTATTCTAGAAAGGAATACTATGTCTGCCCATTTGTAGCCTTCACAGATAAGTCGCAAAGACATGATGAGTCGTTCAATGATATACGTAACCAAGATATTGATAGAGATGGTGTGCTAGTGCTCATGTTATAGCAGACAGCTATCCTTGTTTCCCTACTACCAGTTGGTGGTATGGTTTCAATGCCAGATAGGCAGAGATATTCATTGACATAGATATGTACCAAATCATATCTCAGTATGGTCCTACCTCTCTGTAAGTTGAGCGACTTGAGCGTATATTGCAACTTCGGTAAAGATTATAAAGGACTACCTTAAGTACATGTGACGACAGAAGAACTTGGCAATTGACTGAGTGTAACGATTTTATTGATGACCTACATAAGGTGGGCTTTATGAATTTTAGTTTGCAAGATGAAAAAAAAAATGAGATATATTAAAGTCAGGGGTAAAACTTTATTTCATGTGGGGAAATGAGCAAAGCATACAGGTGAAGATGGTCTCAGTTAAACAATGAGTCGAAAAGAAATCCTTATGGACAGACACCAAACTACGTTGTACTTTACTTTTACATTCGAGGACAAAAGTACTTAAAATTGGGGATATTGTAACGACCCAAATTCTCCACGACCCAACCTATGGGTATTTTGGTAATTTCATGATAAAAATATGTTGGGTGTTTGATGTGAAAATACAATTCTAAATTTGTTAAATTAAATATGAGTTAGGGAGTAAGTAAAGTTTTATTTTAAATAATAAAACCCAATTGATATTATGACCTAAAAGGGCATTTTAGACAAGTTGTAAATAATTACAACCCTAATCCCTAACCCTAATGCTATTTAAGCAAATAAAAAAAACCCTAGCCCCAAACACCCACGTGGAGAGGAGGAGAACAAGAGGAGAGTTCAAGTTCAAGAGAGGTACAACCTCACTTCCCTCCTTGATTTCTTTATTGTTTATTGAAGATTTGGAGACCAAAGAGTTGATGGCATCGACAGCGGCAAGCATGCGAGGAAAATAGAGAAGAAAAGAAGAAAAGAAAGATTTGATCTATGTTAGAATGAGATTTTGGAAAGATTTTGAGTCAAAGACTGCATTGAAGGCATGGTAAGACTCTAATACTCTCTAGATTTATTGTCTTGGCGTTGGTATTGGCAATGAGAGTTGATGATTTGCAAAGTTTGTTCAATTTTTCTTAGATCTAGTCTTGAAATGGGTTATACAAGTTTTAAGCTTTATGATAACGAGTATTATGGATGAATCAATCTTGTTTGCCATGATTTGACAGTACATGAAAGGATTTCCCCATGATTTTAGCAAATTGAATGCGGTTGAAGTTTATTGATATGGATTTGACATTTAAGGTTGAGTTGAGATTTAAAAAGGGACTTTGAATTTTTTCTTTGGGAAATACACTTATTCGATAAATTTACTGGACTTTGACTGAATATTGTCATTCGGGAATTTAAAGTATAAATTGAGTCTTGTATGGTGATTTGGATTTTTTTAAATATAATTAATCGAACGTCTTCGATTTTGATTGGAAAAACTAAGTCTTAGCGGATTTTCATTGTTTTACATCACCGCATTCTTATTTTACTCAAATCATCGACTCTAAAGTGTCAATTTTAGAGTCGTAAATGACCTTTAGTGAAGTCAGCTATAAAATAGAGTGAATTTCTAAGGTCTAGACAATTGATGTTAAACTTGTATGGTTATAGATACATAAAACAATTATTCTTTCAAATTGTCTAAATTTGCGAGACGGTTCACATCGAGCCCAAACGCGAGAGGATCGAGATTAGGATTCGTGGCGAGTGCAGGTAAGTGGGGAGCTTGCTCAATTATCAAATATGGCATGATTATTAGTTATGCTTAGGATTCATAATTTGAACTAAAGACTTGGGATTTATGGGTTGCGTCGTGGTATTGGCTCGAACTTACGTATCTATGGAATGTGAATACACTATTATTCATGGCCCCAGAATGTGTGGAGTTCCACCGAGGGTCTTATTAGCAAGTAAATCTATAAGAATACCTCAGAATATTGTGGTACCATCGAGGGTCGTTAACGCCCCAGGATGTGTGGAGTTTACCACCGAGGGCTTTACTTGACTAATTGAATTCATAAGTATGTCACGTAGGGACACGAGTTGGAGTTCCTTCTCTTGTACTCTTGAGACATAGGGATGTGCATCGGTGATGGCTTGGACGAACTTACTGTTGATTTGATGGGACAAACGAGAGAGCACATAAGGCCTGTGTGCTAGCTAGTTGTTTCCATCACTTCGAGAGTAGGAGAATCGGTCACTAGATTCTTGCCAATACCTAGTACGTATTGAATAGAACATCGACTTATCGTATTATTATATTTTATAATACATAATCTTGTGAAACCCCTTCATTTATATGTAAGTTTGAAATTATGAAATGATTTGTCAATTTCTTTAATGCTATGCATGATTATTGTTGTTATAATTTGATGGCTTAAGAATACGTCATATTTGTTATGAAAAGATGAAATCCTATTTATTTGTGGCTTACAAACCTTATTTCCTTGATAGTACTTGATGATTCATTATACGTCTATCTTTTATGAAATCCTGCTACCATGATACTATTCAATGAATCCTTGTTTGTTTTTCAAATACATGCTAGACTTTACATGCTTATTAGGTATTACTTGCATATTTGATGGTTGAGCGGGTTTTCCGCATTACTGAGCTCCGTTGGTTCTTTTAGCTCACCTCACTTACATCTCAGGTATCCACGACAGCACTAGGTTGAGGCAAGGGAGAGACGAGCTTGAAGTCTCCTCTTGATGTGAGCCTTTATATATATCATGTATATTTGATTTTGAACCTATCAACTTGGGGTTAAAATTAAAATAGATCTTTGGGTAGCTTGAGTCCTAGTTATCTTTAGTTGATCCATTTCGGAGATTATAATAAACTTGTTTAGTTTAAAGGAGCATGAACAGATGTATAATTTTTATTAATGTTCTATGAACTTAAATTTATTGGCTTTAGGATATCTTTTTATATTTATTCCGCAATTATTATCCTTTATTTAGCCAATGTGTATTTCGTAGGTTTATTTGTTTAGGCATGCCAGACTGTTATTTGGGTCTGGTTCAGGTATCGGGTCCAAGTGACGGTCTGGGCCGGGCGACCTGACCCTAGGTCGGGGCGGGTCGTCACATGGTATGCCGTATTAAACTGCAACCTAGATTCAAGCTGCTCCTGCATACTTTCCTAGAGCTTAGACATAAGCCTGGGGTCCCTGTCCGACACAATGGACACCGACATTCCATGCAGTCTAATGATCTCCTTTCAAAAATAATGCTCAGTTATGGGAATGAATACCTCATTGAGATCAGAATAAAATGAACAGATTTTGTCAGCCTGTTAATCACAACTTTAACCTCATCGTGTCTCTTTGAAGTCTGTGGTAACCCACTGAGAAAATCCATAGTGACGTGCTCCTATTTCACTATAAAATGGGTAACGGCTGTAGCAATTCGCTCGATTTCCTCTGCTCAGCCTTAACTTGCTGGCAAATATGACAACTCTTAACGTACTCGCCAACATTAGCATTCATCCCTGGCCACCAAAACAATTTCCTCAAATCATGATGCATCTTAGTCTGGCCAGGATGCACTGTATATCAAGACCTGTTTACATCCTTTAGAATACTGTCCCGAATCTCCTGTACTGCAGGTATCCATAATCTGCCTTTGTGTATCAAACAATGATTTGACTACTTTGACCAATACGTACACTCCGGATCCTGAGCCAGCTTATTGAACCACTCATAAAGCCCATCAACCTTCTAACACTCCACAACCCCACTCGATAGACACAGTTGGGACCCTAATCTAGCAGTAAACATGCAACTCATCGCTAACAAGAACACCTATAACTGAAATTGCCTCTAACAAGCCATGTTCGTGCGTCATCCAGTGAACAATAGTCTCACTGTCAATGTCATTCATGCTCAATGTGTCTGCTGTGACATTTGCCTTACAGGGATGGTACTTAATAGTGAAGTCGTAGTCCTTCACTAACTCGAGCCAACATCTTTATCTCATATTCCGATCTCTTTGAGAAAACAAGCACTTCAAACTCTGATGATTAGGAACAACACAAAATTCTCTTCGTAGAGATAATGCCTCTAGACCTTTAGTGGAAAGACGACTATCGCAAGCTCCAAGTTGTGCACTGGATAATTACCCTCGTGGGGTCTCAACCGTTTTGATAATTAAGCAATTAGGTGACCATCCTGCATCAACACACATCCCAACCTTATGCCTAAGGCATTTGTATAAGCTGAAAACCCATTTCCTAACACTAGCAAAGACAATACTGATGTGGAAGTTAGTTTCTTCTTCAGTTCCCAGAAAGCTACTCATACTTATTTGACCAATCAAATCTGATAACTTTCTTGATCAATCTAGTCATCGACAGTGTAATCAAGGAAAAGTCCTGTATGAATTATTGACAATATTCTTCCAATCCCAAAAAACTATATATGTCGAAAGCAGACTTAGGCATCCTCCAGTCACTAATCGCCCGAACCTTATCTAAATCCACATATATACCTCGATTGCTGACGACATGTCCAAGGAATGTCATCTCACTCAGCCAAAAGTCACACTTGTTGAACTAAGCATACAACTTGTGCACTCTCAGTGTCGCCAAAACCGCCTTGAGATGAATCTCGTGCTCCATATGAGTCTTACTATATATCAAGATGTCGCCGATAAAAATAATGACGTATCTGTCCAAGTACGGTCTTAACACCTTGTGCTAAAGTTCATGAATATTGTCGGGGCATTAGTCATCCGGTATGGCATGATTGTGAACTCAAATAACTTGTATCTAGAACTGAAGGCAGTATTCTTAATGTGCTTTTCTCAAATCCTCAAGTGGTGATAACCTGAATGTAGATCGATCTTCGAGAAGAACTTAGAACCTACTAACTGATCAAACGAATCGATAATCCGAGGGAGTGGGTAACAGTTTATGACTATTACTTGATTCAACCTCCTGTAATCTACACACATCCTCATAGTGTCGTCTTTCTTCTTAATAAAAAAGACCAGTGCCCCCAAAGAGAAATTTTAGGATGGATGAAATCCTTGTATGAAAATCCTATAACTGTGACCTCAACTCCTCTTGCTTCAAAACAGGCATCCTGTATAGTCAGCTGAATATCAGTTGTGTCCCTATGAGAAGCTCAATGATGAACTCGACCTCTCGAGGCAGTGGTAATCCTAGAAAATTATCAGGAAAGACAACGAGAAACTCTCTAACCACTAGGACATCTTTAATCCTGATCACTGTTCTAAGCTCCAGGTCAACAATTGTCACAAATGCCTCCATCTCTTGAGTAGTAGCTAATCGACATCTGGTAATCGGTAGAGCAATAACAACTTTGGTAAATGTGAACTATAAGATATGAGAACGTGAATTATGACTGTCTTACTGAAATAATCTAACTGTGCATGATACGCCACCAACCAATCAATTCCATGCAATGCATCAAACTCGAGGTACTCTAAGACACGCAAGTCTATCGGTACCTGGTGCTCCTCAATATCTACTGTACAGTTTCGACATATTCGGTTAGGGTATATCTTATCCCCAACAGCTGTACTGAGGATAAGATGTGTGTCTAATGTCTGTGTTGATAACCTTAACTCTCCCACTATGCGTCCAAAAATAAATGATAATGTGCTACAGAATCACTCATAACATGCATGGTCTGCCAAAAATAAGTAACGTAACCTCGACGGGCTCGTTGGTCGCATCTCTGTCTGGGCATGAGCCCTCTCTAACCTGCTCTAGCTCTCGTGGTGATGGTCTCCGACAATCAGCCCTAAGATGTCCAGTTTGACCACATTATAAACATCAACGTCTCTCCTGCCTCCCAACCTGATTGTCTCTGAGTCTCTGACCTTGACCCTGGCCTTGTCACGACCTCCCTAATCCCAGCCCTGTCGGTACTGCTGAGGTTGCTGTCGATGTTGGTATGTCGGTATGAATGCAATGGCATGAACCGGCTACCGATCATCATATTTAAACTGACCATCTCTCCGATCTCTGTCATCCCTGCGACCTCTCTCTGCCTGCCACTTATCTCTGCAAGCTCTCTGCATTGACCCCTACTTGTTCTACTGGTCTTTCTGTCTTTTAGACATCTGATCCTGCTAGCAGCTCTGCCCTGACTTTCCTTGAGAACAAGTAGATACATGTCGGTTATCTGTCTGCAGAAAATAATTCTCATGTGAGAGAGCTCGATCGTACATCTCATGCATTGTACAGGCTCTAGTGGACACAATAGCACTAGCGATGATCTCCTCTAAACACCAGACGAAGTAGTAAATCTGAAGCCTCTTCGTCCCTGCCACATCCATAGCAAACTTCAGTAAGCACCAGTTCCTCTCCATGTATTGTAGGAATGACCGGTTACCCTTCTCAAGGCTTGAAACTCTTTCCTCAATTTTAGCCGAACCTTTATAGGAACTGGTGGAAATGTCGGTTCAGGCTTGGAGACTCTACATGTGACGGCCCCAATTTTTCCATGCAATTGGGAACGCCCGGCCTAAACCCGTACAAGCCCCGAGTCTTCACTCGGCAACCTGACGAGCCTAGTCAGCCTTCAATTAAGTCAATTTAGTAATTTATGAAAGAGTTATTCCAATAGTAAACAGCGGAAGACTAAACAATTAAAACAAAGGGAAATAACTCAATCAAAGGAAGTAAAGGAATTCTATAAATGTGGAAAACACCGGGTATTCATGTACAATTCGAAATGCAAAGTTACATGATACCAATCTCATCAAAATACCAAGTTCAATAATCCCAAAGCATTTATATATAAATCGATATACATAAAAGCAAAACATAAGGAAACCTATAAAATAGTCTCCAAATCCAGCCGCTAATCCTCACAATAGATCACATAGGCAGGGTCCCTTGCCCTTCTTTCTCTCCTATCTATCTGCACCCACCGTCACAAACTAGACGGTGAGTAACTGAATAAAATCGAATGTAATGCCAGCAGAAAACAACAGTAATTCATGATAATACAAGTAAAGTAGTCTAAATATCATGCGGTAATAAAAAAAGACTGGAAATTAAATAGACAAGATGCATGATAAACAGACTAATACATGTCAATCGAAATTTAAGTGTGTTCCAAGGAATCAAAAGAGGCTCATAAGTGGTCTAAACCATAGCATAACAGCGAAGACCTCGCGAGGTCTTCCCGGGCATCGACACAAGCGAAAGCACAGCTATGACTGGAAAGGGACTCGAACCCATCCACCCAGTACTCGGTGTCACACGGTCACTAAGGGTGGTCACACACTCGTGGCCACGAGTGCCCACGTTTTATCCCTCTAGTGCAGGTCCTAGTACTTTTGAGAAGAAACATTTACGCCGGGAAACACACAACAAGAAATGGAATGGAATACCAATAATAGAGCATAACAAGACTGAATAAATGATAATGAATCACATGGCATTTTCTTACTGGCTTACAAACATACAAATGCTTTTTAAGGCAAATGTACTTACCTGAACTATTCGCAACCCGGTATTCACTCCGAGACTCTAATACGTTCCCCGTGCGTTCTCGACTACCTGATAAAGTTTTGAATCTCGAATATTAGTTTAAGACTCGCATTTAGTCTTAAGGTGTTTGTTTTACAATCATTTGTTGATTATGACCCAAACCGTTGTGGATTAAACCATCTCTGTGGTTGTTCCTTTTTTTTTTTTACAAAACATAACTCTTGTTGGGTCTATTTATCAAGTTTTATACTCATCTAAGTAAACCTTTGATGTGAATACTTATTGGGCCTAGACACATAAACTTATTCTTATATTTTATGCCTTCGTCTTGACCTCAAGTTGTATTTATTCTATTGGCCTTTATTGGGCTTTACATAACCTATAAACACACTGTTGGTAACTTGTTATAGACCCATATTATCATGAGTGTATTAGGAATTAATACAAATCCATATTCATTTAAACAAGTATCCATACTCTTTATCCTTTTTATTTATTCTCAAACATTACATAATACACACATCCTACACACACATACATTTTCATTATACACACACATGTACAACTGTTGTGTACACCCCACTCATCATACACCCCATTGTTATGTGCACACAACACCCCACTATTGTGTGTACCCCACTGCTATTTACACCCCATATTTATATGTGCTAATGTCACTTTATTAATTAAAACTATATAATATACATTAATCTATTCTTTTACACCCACAACCATTGTGTACACCCCACTGTAGTGTACACATACACGCTGGTGTGTACACCCCACAGTGGTGTACACATGCCCCCATTCATGTACCCCATGTACATTAACCCACCACCAAACCGTCATGCATACACCCCAAAAATTACAAAAATTCACATAAAATCATGAACCCGAGAGACAAGAGAGGAGGAGAGGTTCACCTAGGGTGGGACGTGGGGTCTCCGACGGCGAGGGAGGTGGCAGCGACGTGAAGCCGAGAAGAGGAGAGGTGACGTGAGGCCGAGAGGAGGGAGGAGAGATCCGAGAGAGAGAGCAACGAGAGTGAGAGAGGAGAGATCGTGAGTGAGAGAGAGAGATCGCGTGGCCGAGAGAGAGAGATGGAGAGGCCGAGGGTGAGGGAGAGATCCGAAATGGAGGAGGAGAAGGGTGAGCGGCGGTGGTATGTGAAGAAGAAGGTGAATAGTGTAGGGTTTTGTTTGTTGTTATATTTATATGGTCAAATGACCTTTTTACCCCCAACTTACTTCCTACACCATTTTTAAACCATTGCCCTTATGGGTCTTTTTACTTTTCTATTTATTTCTCTTTATTACACATTAAAGTGTGTAACCATTCTATTTATTTCTCTTTATTACACATTAAAGTGTGTGTGTGTTGTCACTTGCATAACTCTCCACCTCAACACACCCACATCTCGAGGTCAATCTCATGGTTCCTCACCTTTGAACTGTGTCAATTTAACAATTCCAATTCCATAGACCATATGTTGCGTAGTTAACTAACTTCCGCGTTCAAACGACATTCCTCGGTCCCTTTTTCCTTGTTCCGACTCTCGTAATTCGTGTAGTCTCGCCTTGTCTCGGCAACTAATTAATTAAATTAATTAAAATTTTATTTATTTGTATGTTTTACTTATTTTTCTCCCCCATTTAACTAGTCGAAACCTCACTCAATTAAATACCGCCCGAACGGCTCGAAACACGTAAAATACTAAAATAGTAATACACACAATCAAAGAATCATAAAATCACTTCGGTGTCGACTCCCGAAGTTCGAAATACTGTCCAGTATTCACGTAGCCGGGTCACAATTTCTGACAAGTGCAACACAAGTCAGTTAAAAATTTGGGGTTGTTACAGTCTCCCCCACTTATTAGAATTTCGTCCCCAAAATTAATCTAATAAGTAAACTAGATTAACGACTCTTCGCAACTCCTAACGAGACCGATAAAAACTCAGAGTGAGGCATTTCTTGACTCCGAACCGTTCGTGACCCTTCAGTGGAGAGACCTTCAGATATTTATAGTTTCCCCGAGTCATACTGAAGCTCATTGTGATACTCGACAAGTATTTCTTTTGCCACTACTGGGCACTCTTAAGTCTCAAACAAAACTATTCACAAATACCCAAATGCTATCGTGACCACGAGGAGATCGGGCAACCACTAACGAAATCCATATCCACATGTACCCAATTCCATTGAGAAATGGGTGGGGTTGTAGTAGTCCTCCAGGTCATCGATGCCCAGCTTCTACGCGCTGGCATATCACACGTTCGAACAACTCCGACACCTCGGAAATCATCCCTGGCCACCAAAAGAATGTCGCATATCGGCGCACATCTTACGTCGACCCGGATATACAACAAAACCGAAACGATGAATCTCCTGAAGTAACTATTCACACACATCAGCCACCAATGGAAACCCCAGTCGCCCGCGATACCTCTAGCATGAGTCTGTCGACCGACTCGTCTGGGCAATCTGAACTATCCACCATCTCACTGCACCGCTGGTATGACGCATCGTCTTGCTGTCCCTCGCGCACAATGCCAAATGAGACGGTCTACATTATAGTTCGACCACGTATCTAGGTCCTGGTAGTCGTCGGCACGTCCGCTGAACTTATCAACTCGGCTGCCTCACGTAAACCACGCTCGTAGGTTCTTTGACACACGACTACCTCCGCATCCAAATCCTTTGTAGCGCAACGCATCAGCAACAACGTTGATCTTCTTGTATCCACCAATCAATGCAAGTAATGTTTATATCTAGTTCGCACCAACCAAGGCTTCGAACTCTAACAACTCTAGTACTAGCATGTTTACTGGCAACTCGTAGCCCCCTAACACTATCGAAATGTCAAGACTAATGCACATTCGAGTATATCGCATCCTGACAGCTGTGACTAGGATTAAGGTCTGCTACGTCTATTGAGTTTGCAACCCTAACATGTCTACCAAGCGCACAACAATTAAGGAGTCGACTTAACTTACATCGAACATGATAGGCATGCAAGTACCACAAATGAAAAGCATACCCTTATCAATGTGTCTGGACACCTCCTGGTCTAGCCCAACAGTAGCCTGAACACGCTCTCTCTAGTCCTGGTGATACTGCAACGATGCTCTTGCTGGCTGAGGGCACTCCCTCTGAAGGTGGCCGACCTGTCCGCATCTGTAACACGTACGGGTATCCAGCGACCTCTGAGTCTGACTCTAGCTTCGTCCCTATGCAGAACCATGAGTTTGGGTTTGACTAGACCTCTGCGTGCTCCTTTGCCTACCTCCTCGGTCAGCATCCCTGCTCTCAGGATCATAACGTAACTCGAACGAGCATCGTACAGGTGACGTTCTCATATCCTCAGCGCGAACACGATTGCAACTCACTCCAGGTCGTGGGTTGATCAGTTCTTCTCGCAAACTTTCAGATATTCGAATGCATAAGCAATCTCACGACTTAAATCTTCTCGAAATCAATTGCATCACCGTTTGCTCTAAACGCGCGTCCTAAAATCTAACCTTAGGTAACAAATACTCATACGCGATTCAATATCTTAGTAGCGTCGACATCCTGTTTCGCTTTACCACATACGCTACCCACAAGGGTCTTAATTTCGTCTTCTCGTATTATAACCCAAACATGAAATGTACCAAATCGGTTCATACTAAAGGAAACATTGAACCCTAAACTCCATCACGGACTCACCTGCGCTCTGCCTCAACGTAATGAACTCGTTCCTTTTCGCTCGAAGGACAGTAGGCGGAAAGTACTTCTAACTAAATTGGTCTTGAAGTCAACCCAATCGCTCGGGATGCCTCGGGTAGCAATGATTGTCTACCAATCGTCCGCCTCTCCCTGCAACATTGACGAAGAGATCGTCGCCTTCATGCATTCATCAGTAGCGATGATGGTGTGAAACTTCTCGTGATTCTTCAAGAATAGCTCTGCCGCTTTAATGTTGGTATCACCATAGAACTTCAACGGGTCTTGCCTTTTGAACTCTCTCCACTACCTAGCCTTGGTAGTGGCTCCCACACTCTTTGCTGGAGTCGTTACTGAAGTAGTCTCAGCATTGGCCGCCGGTGTAGCTAATGTAGTAGGTATCTCATTTTCTTGTGCTATCGGCGGTGTTTCAACCTTAGTTTGCGCAACTGACGCAACAACAGCTCCTTCAGGTATCGCCGCTAACAAAATCGGAGTTGCAAACGTCGCAACAATCGAAATCTTGACTCCCCGAGTAATATTCGTAGAAAGCAACGTAGTCGGGGTAGATGGCGTCGTAGTAGACTGTGTGGGTGTCCTCAGTGACCGCACTAACTCATCAAATATCTGGTCCTGCGTCGCAGCTCTCTGAGACAATGTATGTATCTCCTCAAGGCATCGTGACAAAATCATGCCGATATCATCACTCGGACCTGGCTAATCCGCAATCGTCGTTTGAACAAGAAAACGACTTTCTCGGATCAATAGATAACTACTGATACGACATAATACACACAACAATCATAATATGTACAAAGTTAAATCCGACTCATCCTGAACTCCCCCATCTAAGTTTTTTTTAAAAGGATTATAGGGTTTCCACACTAAGTTCAACTATTTCTAACTTCCGCTGATTTAAATGATTTGTGTTTTAAATTAAGAGTCAGGTCGTTATAACCTTAAGCTCTGATACCAACTGTGACGGCCTCAATTTTCCCATGCAATTGGGAACGCCCGACCTAGACCTGTACAAGCCCCGAGTCATCACTCGGCAACCTGACGAGCCTAGTCAGCCTTCAATTTAGTCAATTTAGTAATTTATGAAAGAGTTATTTCAATAGTAAATAGCGGAAGACTAAACAATTAAAACAAAGGGAAATAACTCAATCAAAGGAAGTAAAGGAATTCTATAAATGTGGAAAACCCCAGGTATTCATGTACAATTCGAAATGCAAAGTTACATGATACCAATCTCATCAAAATACCAAGTTCAATAATCCCAAAGCATGTATATATAAATCGATATACATAAAAGTAAAACATAAGGAAACCTATATTTCTCCAAATCCAGCCGCTAATCCTCACAATAGATCACTTAGGTAGGGTCCCTTGCCCTTGCTGCTCTTTGCCCTATCTGCACCCACCGTCACAAACTAGACGGTGAGTAACTGAATAAAATCGAATGTAATGCCAGCAGAAAACAACAGTAATTCATGATAATACAAGTAAAGTAGTCTAAATATCATGCGGTAATAAAAAAAGACTGGAAATTAAATAGACAAGATGCATGATAAACAGACTAATACATGTCAATCGAAATTTAAGTGTGTTCCAAGGAATCAAAAGAGGCTCATAAGTGGTCTAAACAATAGCATAACGGCGAAGACCTCGCGAGATCTTCCCGGGCATCGACACAAGCGAAAGCACAGCTATGACTGGAAAGGGACTCGAACCCATCCACCCAGTACTCGGTGTCACACAGTCACTAAGGGTGGTCACACACTCGTGGCCACGAGTGCCTACGTTTTATCCCTCTAGTGCAGGTCCTAGTACTTTTGAGATGAAACACTTACGCCGGGAAACACACAATGAGAAATGGAATGGAATACCAATAATAGAGCATAACAAGACTGAATAAATGATAATGAATCACATGGCATTTTCTTACTGGCTTACAAACATACAAATGCTTTTTAAGGCAAATGTACTTACCTGAACTATTCGCAACCCGGTATTCACTCCGAGACTCTAATACGTTCCCCGTGCGTTCTCGACTACCTGATAAAGTTTTGAATCTCGAATATTAGTTTAAGACTCGCATTTAGTCTTAAGGTGTTTGTTTTACAATCATTTGTTGATTATGACCCAAACCGTTGTGGATTAAACCATCTCTGTGGTTGTTCTTTTTTTTTTTTACAAAACATAACTCTTGTTGGGTCTATTTATCAAGTTTTATACTCATCTAAGTAAACCTTTGATGTGAATACTTATTGGGCCTAGACACATAAACTTATTCTTATATTTTATGCCTTCGTCTTGACCTCAAGTTGTATTTATTCTATTGGCCTTTATTGGGCTTTACATAACCTATAAACACACTATTGGTAACTTGTTATAGACCCATATTATCATGAGTGTATTAGGAATTAATACAAATCCATATTCATTTAAACAAATATCCATACTTTTTATCCTTTTTATTTATTCTCAAACATTACATAATACACACATCCTACACACACATACATTTTCATTATACACACACATGTACAACTGTTGTGTACACCCCACTCATCACATACCCCACTGTTATGTGCACACAACACCTCGCTGTTGTGTGCACCCCACTGCTATTTACACCCAATATTTACATGTGTTAATGTCACTTTATTAATTAAAACTATATAATATACATTAATCTATTCTTTTACACCCACAACCCTTGTGTACACCCCACTGTGGTGTACACATACACGCTGGTGTGTACACCCCACAGTGGTGTACACATGCCCCCATTCATGCACCCCATGTACATCAACCTACCACCAAACCGTCATGCATACACCCCAAAAATTACAAAAATTCACATAAAATCATGAACCCGAGAGACAAGAGAGGAGGAGAGGTTCACCTAGGGTGGGACGTGGGGTCTCCGACGGCGAGGGAGGTGGCAGCGATGTGAAGCCGAGAAGAGGAGAGGTGACGTGAGGCCGAGTGGAGGGAGGAGAGATCCGAGAGAGAGAGCAACGAGAGTGAGAGAGGAGAGATCGTGAGTAAGAGAGAGAGATCGCGTGGCCGAGAGAGAGAGATGGAGAGGTCGAGGGTGAGGGAGAGATCCGAAATGGAGGAGGAGAAGGGTGAGCGGCGGTGGTGTGTGAAGAAGAAGGTGAATAGTGTAGGGTTTTGTTTGTTGTTATATTTATATGGTCAAATGACCTTTTTACCCCCAACTTACTTCCTACACCATTTTTAAACCATTGCCCTTATGGGTCTTTTTACTTTTCTATTTATTTCTCTTTATTACACATTAAAGTGTGTAACCATTCTATTTATTTCTCTTTATTACACATTAAAGTGTGTAACAATTCTATTTATTTCTCTTTATTACACATTAAAGTGTGTGTGTGTGTTGTCACTTGCATAACTCTCCACCTCAACACACCCACATCTCGAGGTCAATCTCATGGTTCCTCACCATTGAACTGTGTCAATTTAACAATTTCAATTCTATAGACCATATGTTGCGTAATTAACTAACTTCCGCGTTCAAACGACATTCCTCGGTCCATTTTTCCTTGTTCTGACTCTCGTAATTCGTGTAGTCTCGCCTTGTCTTGGCAACTAATTAATTAAATTATTTAAAAATTTATTTATTTGTATGTTTTACTTTTTTTTCTCCCCCGTTTAACTAGTCGAAACCTCACTCAATTAAATACCACCCGAACGGCTCGAAACCCGTAAAATACTAAAATACTAATACACACAATCAAAGAATCATAAAATCACTTCGGTGTCGACTCCCGAAGTTCGAAATACTATCATGTATTCACGTAGCCGGGTCACAATTTCTGACAAGTGCAACACAAGTCAGTTAAAAATTTTGGGTTGTTACACTACATAAGGACATGAACAACCTGATGAAAAGGGCTAATGAAATTGTGAGGAAAGTTTAGTCATCGGGGGAGATCACCAAGAAGTTTGTTGAAAGGCTTGACCTAGTGGTGATAAGATGAGATAAAGCGCTACATGACCGGATTGTGCGCATGAACTGGAAACACATTTAGCACCCGAATAAAGTCAACCTCAATTAGTGTTTTTTTTCTCCTTCTGATTTAGGATCCCATCATCCCTGTTAAACAATACTTTTTAAATTCTTGGGTTTTAATATTTTTTTAATACATTTTTGTTGGTAGACTGTGTGTTGGGTCTGCTCAAGGTGTTACTAACTTTGAGTCGGCTCAACATTTGAACAGATAGACAAACAGACACAGTCACCGACGATCAAGGTTATATGGTAACACCTTGATCTTCTTATGTTTATTTTGTTTTTTTGTTGTAAGTAATTACTAAGACATGCATGCTTTTTATTTATCCTACGTTAAATAGTTTACTATATCTTGGTTTATAATATTTATGAGTACATTGGTAAAATTGTGTTAGTTTGCTCAAGTTCATACTCACTTTGAGTTGACCCAACACAAGAGAGACTGAGACAAATGATCAAAGTCAGATGAAAAGACCTTAATCTTTTTATGGTAAATTTGGTGGTTTTGCTATAATTTTTTTGCATAATTTTTGCCTTATCCTATGCGAAATAGTTTTTTTTTTTTAATTTTTAATTTTTATCTTGGTCTCTATATTTTTTAGTATAATTAGATGGCCTGCTCAATTTCATACTCACTTTGATCAGACCCAACAGTTGGACAAAAAGGGAGATAGAAAGGCGACCGAGATCAGATGGTAAGACTTTAATCTCTTTATTGTTAATTTTGTGGTTTTATTATTAATTATTACAAGATTCTTGCCTATTCCTATGCGAAATAGTTTTTTTTTATATCTTGGTCTCTATATTCTTGAGTACATTGGGATGGTCTGCTCAAGTTCATACTCACTTTGAGTCGACCCAACACTTGGATGAAAAGGAAAGCAAAAAGACGATCAAGGTCAAATGATAAGACCTTAATCTCTTAATAGTTAATTATGTGGTTTTGTTGTAAATTATTGCATGATTTTAGCCTTATTATGTTAAATAGTTTTTAAAATCTTGTTATGTAATATTTTTAGTAAATTTAGGCTTATTGTGTCGTTTGCTCGAGTTCATACATACTTTGAGCCGACCAACCAACACATGAAAAAAAAAACAGACTGATAGACAAATGATGGAGGTCAGATGGTAATACTTTATTTTTTTCTGAGTAATTCTGTGGTTAATACTCAAATTTTTTTTAAGTAAAGTGTTATTTGCCTTGTTATGTGCTAGATGATGTTTATGAGAACGCTTTCATTTAAACTACTCATTTTAAATGATTTGTGGTTGTCTTTGAGGTTGGGGTTGGGGTTGGGGTTGGGGTTAGGGTTGGGGGGAGCAACTGGGCACTGCCCCAGTTGAACTCGATAGGGTTAGTGCGCCTAATCTCATCCTTCGTTTACAATCTTTCTGGAGCGTGAATTTATCTCCTTTATAACCATACGTAATATAGATTCGAATATTTTAATTGAGTTACTTATAAGTCAATATTGTATTAAATGTTTTCGATATAAATATATATACTGTAAACACCTTTGCTAATTTTAATTATTGTTCATTGTTCGTCTATCTCTTTCTCTTTTGCTCTTTCTTTCTCTCTCTTAGACGCGTTAGTGATTTATTCCATTGATATGATCAATCTCTATAACAAGGAGTGTACACAACATGGAAGAGCAAGTATCAACCCAACAAAGACAGCTCCAACACTTAAAATCCCAGTTGGCTTCAAGTTGGTCTAGTGTTTTTTTTTTCAATTTGATCTGTAATATTGTTTTTTCAATTTTATACAAGTTGTGTCTTATTTTGAGTAGACTTGGATAGATAAATAAATAGACGATCCAAGATCTGCTGAAAAAGCCTTGGTCTTCACGAAATATGCAACTTATTAACAAGTTAAAAGAAGATTAGTGAAAGATTTTTGATTTCTTTAATCTAAGTTAGACGTGTAAGGATAGACATGACAAAGTAATTTGAGGGAACTCAAACTTAACACGTACTATACTATGGACTTCGGTCTTTTGAAAAAGTTGGGCAAACTCAAATTGATGCATGTGCCATGCTTAATTCGATGATGTTGTAAATATGACTTAACTCAAACGTAACTTGTACTTGAGCAACTTAGTTCGATGATGTGTCCAATATTCTTCACGACTAATACAATCAACAATGTAATTAAAAATCACATTTCAAGGATACAACAATTAAAAACTAAATTAAACATTGCTATTAGTAAGTAGGTACACATAAATGCAACCAACCTTTACTAAAATTTATAAGGTACACATTGATAACAACCAGGTCCATGTTGTCTATTTTTTTGCAAAGATTCATTCAAGAACACGACACGATTGAAATAAGAGGGAATGCAATAGAACCATTTGCAGAAAAGGTAAGAGGTCATAAAGAATAAGAAAATTAAAGATAATTTAAATATCGGATGTCAAAAAAGTACGGAAACCTCTGAACATATTGAGACACTTGAAACCTCAAAAGAGGATACTGCAGTTGGAACCTCTAAAAATGATGAAATTGTTGAGCCCTCTAAAGACGTCCCTATTGAAATGTTGGCTGCTGATAATTTTCACCAAAATGTTATCGAAAGTATCAACATCCAATATTTCAAGTGAATCAGTATATTCTGAGGTTTCAATAGTTACTTGACATCCGATATTCATTACCTTCAATTTCCCTATTTTTATTGACTTCTTACCTTTCCTACAAATGGTTTTACTACATTCTCATTTTTACTGCACCTTTTTTGCAATTAGTTAGCCTTACTCTCTAACCAAGCCCCATTGTATGCACTGGACCTCTCACAGGCAAAGTTCAAGTTTGGAACAAATACAATTATTAGGATCAAGGTTACAAGTGCAAAAAGAATGACACTTAAGCATAAAGGTTCATCATGATGCCCTCAGGAAAATGGGGTGCCTTAACCTCTTAAATAGTCATCTATGTGAAACTAAAACTCATGTTCATAGTCAAATCAAAGTTAAATCGAGTCTGCTAAAATATAATTTTGACTAGACTCTAAACTAAAATGTCATTAAGCGTACCATGTAGAATCATCACTTGAACATAACTATTCTTAGCATACTCAACATTCTTTAAATGATAAATAAACTGTACTTTTAAGCATGCCAATTAACATATCAATATACTAAACATGCTTCAAAACATATTTCATGGCTATATAATAGTCAGTAGGTTCACAAAATACCAACAAAATACACAAAAACAAGACTAGAAGTTCAAACATAGGATAGTCAAATACACCCTAAATAGTAAGACAAAAAGATGATGGTTAACAGATCAACAACATTATTTACATAGTGAATATTAGAGAGATTTGTTACATTTTCACCACGACCCCTCCAACCCCCTTTCGTTTCGCCACTTCCAGAGCCTCCATGAACAAGTCAGACATCTCCTACATAGTTGTATCGTCAACACTACCTTCGCGACTCCCTCCTCTGTCGCAGTCGGGTTCCTGTTCACAATTGTTCACCTGTTCCTTCTTGTTTGCCTAAAGAAAAATTGGGCAGTGAGAAGATGAGCAGTGGTAGAATAGTCAACGGATGCTCCTTTCGAACAAGTTTTAACACCAATTCCCCGTCGCACTGGAAGTAGGGCTTCTTTTGGGGGCAATGAGCATGAATATGAGTTCTTCCCCCCACAAAAACAACATTTCTTAGTCGTCGTTATCGACAACTGAAACAAATATACCATATTGCAAAAACATATCAATAAAAAATGAGACTTTAAATTCGACGCTTGACTACTAAATTGATGAAACTAGTAAGCTAGAATATTTATCTCTTCGTCATCATCGTTCTTTTGCCTTTATCCCTTTTCTTTCTCTCGGTCTCGAACTCTTCCTTCTTCATTTAGCATCGGCTTAAAAGGCTCTTTAAAGTTTCTGAACTTTGTTCTTTTATAAAGAAAAAGAAAGGTAACTTGTGGGGCAAGATTACAAGCCTTTATGACATTGGAATATGTGTGGTATGATTTGATCAGGACAGACATTGACCTGACTTGATTTGATGGACCTTATAGCTTTTTCTTTCAAAAACCAATGGAAAACACTACTTATAATACCACCAAAATTGATGAGGTGGCATGTCCATGATAGCAGTGTCATGTGGTTATCTTGTGGTGTGTGTTGAGGTGACATCATACACGTCAGCAATGTCAAACATAGTGTCAAACAGAGTGTTATCATAGCACTACTAAAAAAAATTGGTCAAGTGGATTTGTGTGCATGAGCATGGCACATAATGTCCATGTACATCATTGGCGCAATCTCGGTTTGACTTGTCTTTTGCCTGTTTGCTTGCCCATACAACTACGCTTGTTCGATGTTTCTGCCTTTGCATTCTACCACAATGTTTTGCTTGAAATTATGCTTGTTAGCTGCAACACTGTGGTAGATAGGCCTACCTTGCCTGTCACCTATTAGCTGCAACATTGTTACAGATTTTTCTGTCCTGCCTGTTAGTTGCAATACTATTGCAGAATTGCATGCTCTGACTATTAGTTGCAACATTGTTGTAGATCTATTTGCCCTAACTGTCTTGTTTGTTTGTTGCAACATTGTTGCAGATATGTCTGTTATGCCTGCCCTGCTCGTATTCATTTTGGTTTACAAACTCAAATTGATTCTATTATCCCACTTTGAGTTTGAAGGGAAGTGTTAAGGAATATTGTGCATATTAGAAAATATGCACAAATCACTCCCGTAATTACATGCTTCTTTATTTATATATTTCCTTTTTATATGCAATCACATATGTCTCTTTATGTATAGAGATATATGTAGAGGATCTAAATACACAATATCGTATTCCTTTAAGATTTGACTTGTGGAATAAAAAAAATTCAAAATGTAGTAATTATTTTTAACTGTTATGGAATATGGATGACCATGCATGTACACCAACATATTGTGTAGTCATGTAACTTGTATTTCTCACTTAATAGTACCTCCAGTTGTCTATGTTGCTTGTGATGTGTTGTATGACATGGGGCGTATGTGTTGCTTGTACACATTGTATGAAGTACATTTATCATCATCACCAAATGGCCTATATAAAGGGTGCTAACCTCATTGTAAAAACACACCAAGTTGAATGAAAACTTCTCATTCCAACTATCTCATTTCTTCTCTTCTCCTTTGTAGTAGTAGTTTGTAGTAGTAGAAGTTCTTAGTCTTCTATTTCATTCTCTAGTTCTTAGCAAGTCTCAATTCAATTCACAACACATTATCAGCACGAGCTTGCTCTAGCATTAAGGAGATTTTGAAGTTCAAGAAAGCTTGTTAAGGAGACAAAGGTAGGAAGGTATAACTTTTATGAGTTCAGTTTATTTCTATATTATCTTGGTTGCTTCACTTTTATATGCATACTTTATTCATATACTATGCATTATAACGTCACCACTTGCGAAAGTATGCTCTGTAGTTGCGTCTTGTACAATCTTCTACATCAGAAATCAAAAGTCAATATGTGACACAACTAGTTTTCTCGCTATACTACAAACAATTAATTATGCTCCATTCTTGATTTTTTTTATATTGCAAATAGTTTTATAAGTTTGGGTTGATAGTGGGTAAGCCTTGTCCCCGGTAAAGCTAAATATTGAAAGGTAGACGGGTTATCCCGTTCGAGGAGGCATAGTTTTTAAGTAGACTTCGTCTCGCCACCCAACCTGGAGGTTGTCCCACCAACTCATACAAGTAGTACATTTTACATATTAATAATCAAGTTGTGAACATATATTTAATCATATATTATTTATTTCTTTATAAAAGAGAAAAATTATTTACTCAATTTTTTGACATATTTTCAGACTATGGCAAACCTTCAAAAACTTAAATTTGTTGCTCTTGATATCACTGGAAATAAATATTTGCCATGGCAACTAGATGCCGAGATACATCTCCAAGCTAAAGACTTAGGAGAAACTATTATAGAAGGAAATAAAACATCAATGCAAGACCGTGCAAAAACACTGATATTCCTTCGCCATCATCTCCATGAAGGCTTGAAAAGTGAGTATCTTACTATAAAAGATCCTCTCACCTTGTGGTTAAGCTTGAAAGAGCGATATGATCACCAAAAGACGGTGATATTTCCAAAAGCTCAAAACGACTGGCTGAATCTTAGGCTGCAAGATTTCAAAATAGTCAGTGAGTATAACTTCACCATGTTTAATATTACCTCTCGTTTGAGCCTTTGTGGAGAAAATATATCTGATGAGGCAATGATGGAAAAAACATTCAGTACTTTTCATGCCTCGAATCCATTGTTGCAACAGCAATATCGAGCGTGCCAATTTAAAAAGTACTCAGAATTAATTTTTTGTCTCATGGTGGCTGAACAAAATAACTAGCTTCTATTGAAGAACCACAACTCCCGTCTAACTGGTTCCGCTTCAATTAATGAAGCAAACGCAGCATCCTATAATGACCATAAAAAGGGTCATGGAAAGAAAAACCACGGACGTGGAAATGGAAAAGGATCAATCAGCAAAGATCGTAGCAAGCCCTATTCTAAATTTCGTGGCAATAGGTTCCAAAATAAATGGAATAAGAATGATGCCGTTCAGAATAAGGGGAAAAATATTGCTGAAAATGGGCATGCTCGTAATCGTGGCCAACCATGTCATGGTCTAAAAGGCCACTGGGCTCATGTATGCCACACGCCTAAGCATTTTATCGATCTTTATCAAGGCTCCTTAAAGGAGAAAGGCAAAACAATTGAGATGAACTTCACTGTCGGAGATGGCTCGTCGGACATCAATTATATGGATGCCCCAAATTTTCATGATGATCCAAACACTAATCTCGATATTTTTAATGATCATATGTAACGATTTTAAATAATTCTATGTGCTGATTTTTGTTATGCTTCTTAGTTGTATGTACTAGTTTCTTATTATGAATGAAATATGACTCTTGTTCTAATTTGCCAAACATTATTTGTCTAGATGGATCAACAAATTATGTGTTTAAATCATGAATCAAATAAGAGCGATATATGTCTTGCTGATTGTGCTAAAATGCACACAATCCTTAAAAACAGAGAATATTTTTCCAATTTGAACTTAGTTGAGGCTAATGTTCAAACAATATCTAGCATCTCCAATTTGATTAATAGCTCTGGAAGAGCAAATATTATGTTGCCTAGGGGAACAAAAATTCATGTTGACATTGCCTTATACTCTGAAAAATCCAGAAGAAATTTACTCAGCTTTAAAGATATTCGACAAAATGGATATCACATTGAAACCATGAACGAAAATAATAGAGAATTTCTCCATGTCACATTGGTTTCAAATGGGAAAAAAGAAGTGTTAGAAAAATTTTCAGCTTTATCCTCTGGATTATATTTTACTCATATAAGGCATGTCGAAACGAATGTCGTCTTAAATAAGAAAATTAATGATCCAAAGACATTCATTTTATGGCATGACCGGCTTGGTCATCCAGGATCATCAATGATGCGAAGAATAATTAATAATTCGCATGGACATCCTTTAAGGAGTCACAAAATATTTTCAGCTGGTGATTATAATTGTGCTAGTTATTCTCAAGGTAAATTGATAGTTAAATCATCCCCAAGTAAAATTATTGTGGAATCCCCAGTTTTCTTAGAACGCATTCAGGGAGACATATGTGGACCTATTCATCCTCACTGTGGACTATTTAGATATTTCATGGTTTTAATAGATGCATCAACTAGGTGGTCATATGTTTGTTTGCTTTCGACCCGCAATATTGCATTTGCTAGACTTTTAGCGTAAATCATTAAGTTAAGAGCACAATTCCCTGACAACCCAATCAAGACCATCCGTCTTGATAATGCCAGGGATTTCAATCTCAAGCATTTAAAAATTATTGCATGTCTATAAGAATTACCATTGAACATTCTGTTCCACATGTGCATACCCAAAATGGTTTGGCAGAATCTCTGATCAAACGCATTTAATTAATTGCCAGACCTTTAATCATGAGAACTAAGTTAACAACTTCAGTTTGGCGACATGCAGTCCTTCATGCAGCATCTATCATTCGTTATAGGCCTACTGCATACCATGAATATTCTCCCATGCAACTCATTTTAGGTCAACAACCAAATATTCCACACTTAAGAATTTTTGGTTGTACAGTGTATGTTCCTATACCACCTCCCAATAGAACTAAGATGGGTCCACAACGAAAACTTGAGATTTATGTTGGATTTAACTCATCATCCATTATAAGATACCTTGAGCCCTTAACAGGGGATTTATTTACTGCACGTTTTGCTGATTGTCACTTTGATGAAGCAATTTTTCTACCATTAGGGGGAGATAAGAAGTCAATTCAAAAGGAATGGCGCGAAATTGCTTGGAATATATCAACTTTATTACATTATGATCCACGAACAAATTAGTGTGAACTTGAAGTTCAAAAGATCATTCATTTGCAACAAATCGCAAATTAATTACCAGATGCATTTAATGATGCAAAACAAGTGACAAAATCACATATTCCATCTGTAAATGCTCCTGCAAGAATTGATGTCTCTGTGCAACAAAATGCACAAGAACCAACGAAATGCTTAAAGTGTGGAAGACCGGTTGGTTCAAAGGATACAATTCCTCGAAAGAGGAAAACGGGAGTAAAAATAAATACAAATCAAAATACTCCTGAGAAAGCACAAGAATCCTTTAATAAGGGTTTGTCAAAACAAGTTGATTATGATGAGGAACAACTTCCTCTAGAAAAAGATGAAAAAGATGAAAGTAATGAGATCTCAATAAATTATTTAAACTCTGGTAAGATTTGGGATCGAAATGAAATTGTTCCTGATGATATATTTGTTTTCAATGTGTCCTTTGAAATATGTGAAAATGATGATGATCCAGAACCACGATCAGTAGACAAATGTCAAAAAAACCTGATTGGCAAAAATGGCAAGATGCTATCCAAGCAGAGCTAAACTCGTTAAGGAAACGAGAGGTTTTTAGACCAATTTTCCAAACACCAGATGGCGTAAAACTTGTTGGATATAAATGGGTATTTGTACGAAAGAGAAACAAAAAAATGAAGTTACAAGGTACAAAGCAAGACTTATAGCTCAAGGTTTATCATAAAGACCTGGCATCGATTATGAGGAAACATATTCTCCTATTATAGATGCAATCACATTTAGGTTCTTGATAAGCCTTGCAGTCTCTGAAGGGCTTGATATGCGTTTAATGGATGTCGTTACGGCATATCTGTACGGATCTCTAAACAGTGAGATATATATGAAAATCCCTGATGGATTTATAATATCCGATGAAATAAAATCAAAACCTCATAACATGCATTCTATAAAATTACAAAGGTCTTTATATGGGTTGAAACAATCTGGACGAATGTGGTACAAATGTCTTAGTGATTATTTACTGAAAGAAGGATATGTAAATAATCCGCTTTGCCCATGTGTCTTCATTAAAAGATAATCAACAGGATTTGTGATTATTGATGTATATGTTGATGATTTAAATATAGTGGGAAACCACGACGACATCGTTAGAACATCCGAATACTTGAAAAAGGAATTCGAGATGAAAGAACTTGGAAAAACAAGATTTTGTCTTAGTTTGCAAATTGAACATTTTTCAAGTGGAGTATTTGTCCATTAATCAAATTATATTGAAAAATTATTAAAAAGATTTTATATGGACAAGACACATCCATTGAGCTCTCCAATGGTTGTTAGATCACTTGAAGTGGATAAAGATCCATTTCGACCTCATGAAAGTGATGAAGAGCTAATTTGTTCGGAGGTACCATATTTAAGTGCAATTGGTGCACTTATGTATCTTGCAAATTATACAAGACCCGATATTGCTTTTGCTGACAACCTACTTGCAAGATATAGCTCTTCACCAACTCGAAGACATTGGAATGGTGTTAAACATGTTTTTCGATATCTTCGAGGAACAAGTGACATAGGTTTATTTTACTCGAGAAGGGTAAAATTAAATCTCCAAAGTTATGCTGATGCTGGATTTTTATCTGATCCCCACAAGGCCTATTCTCAAACGGGGTATGTATTCACTTATGGTAATACTGTTGTATCATGGAAGTCAGTAAAATAAACTATGGTTGCTACTTCTTCCAATCATTCTGAAGTACTTGAAATTCATGAAGCAAGTCGTGAATGTGTTTGGTTGAGAAACATGACTGAACATATTCAAGAATCATGTGGATTGCCTTCAATAAAAGATTCTCCAACCATATTATATGAAGATAATGCAGCATGTATTTCACAATTAAATGAAGGATTCATAAAAGGGGACAGAACAAAACATATTTCACCAAAATTCTTTTATGTGCATGAGCTTCAGAAGAATAGTGAAATTGATGTCAAGCAAATCCGATCGAGCGATAATCTTGCTGATTTATTCACAAAGGTCTTACCAACTACGACATTTAAAAGGATTACATATGGTATTGGCTTGCGTAAACTTAAAGACATTGCAAGTAAAGAAACTGAACAAGTTTCACCCATGTTCACATGAGGGGGAGTTATTGATTAGTGTATTGCACTCTTTTTCCCTTAGCTATAGTTTTATCCCATTAGATTTTCCTAGCAAGGTTTTTAATGAGGCAATCTTAACAATATTATACCCATCTTAATATTTATGAGAATAGTGTACTCTTTTTCTTTTACTATATTTTTCCCACAGGGTTTTTCTTAGTAGAAGTTTTAACGAGGCACAATCTCTAAGCAAGTGTCATCCAAGGGGGGAGTGTTATGGAATATGGATGAACATACGTGTACACCAATATATTGTGTAGTCATGTAACTTGTATTTCTCACTTAATAGTACCTCCAATTGTTTATGTTACTTGTGATGTGTTGTATGACATGGGGTGTATGTGTTCCTTGTACACATTGTATAAAGTATATTTATCATCATCACCAAATGACCTATATAAAAGGAGCCAACCTCATTATAAAAACATACCAAGTTGAATGAAAACTTCTCATTCCAACTATCTCATTTTTTCTCTTTTCCTTTGTAGTAGTAGTTTGTAGTAGTAGAAGTTCTTAGTCTTCTATTTCATTCTCTAATTCTTAGCAAGTCTCAATTCAATTCACAACATTAACTAGGTATTATGTCCCTTATTTTTGTGGTGGGGTTGGAAATGCACGTGGTTTTCAATTTGAACAGTTCAATCGACGCATATGCTTAATATGGAGTAGTTATTTAAGTAGGGACTAAAGGACAAGGGTCCTTCAAAAATGTCAAAAGGGAATACGTGGCCACACTTAAGTACTGGTATCTCCTAAGGTAAACAAATAAAATATAAAACAAAATAAAATAAAAAAGAAAAAAGAAAAAAAGAAAAAAGAAAAAAAATTAAACCATCGTCACCATTTAATAAAAATAATCATAGCCATCGTTTGCCTAGCTCTAAGTCAAGAAAAAAAATGCTACAAGGACACTCATCGTGTATAAATATATAAACAGACACATAATAAATGTTATTATTATTATTATTATTGGCTTGTTTTTGTAACATTTATTATGTGGCTGACTTTTCTTCTGTACTCATCTCTCTATTTATCTCGCTAGTCTCCCTTTCTTCGCCTAAGGCTCCACACTTCCACCCATCTGTCTCTCTGTCGGTCTCTCCCTCTCCAATTCTCTCTCTCTCTCACTCACTCACTCACTCACTCATTCCCTTGTTTGTTGGATCGATCGGCACCTTTGTCTTTACATGCTCTTATACAAAAATTAAGCTATATATATAAACCCCACACATCGATCTTTAAGGGTCTTTTTTGCGATTTGTAGTATAGTAGTAGTGGTGGTGGTGGTGGTGGTGGAGGTAGTGATCGAGATCGTCACGAATTTAGAATGGGTAGGTCGCCGTGCTGCGAAAAGGTTGGCCTGAAAAAAGGGCCGTGGACTCCCGAGGAAGACCATAAGCTTTTGGCTTTCATTGAAAAACATGGCCATGGGAGTTGGAGGGCTCTTCCTGCCAAAGCTGGTGAGTAGTGCAGCAGTGCTTCATAATGAAACATCGATCCACATCAGTTTTTTTTCCTATCAAAAAAAAAATCCACATCAGTTTTAATTAGTCCGCTCGAACAGTTAGTTAATTAGTGTATTGTATTTTTTTTTTATATTTGTGGGTATCGAGGCGATCCTAACTATTCGCACGAGAAACCTGGTGCCATCGAATTAGCTAGTGTGTTTTATAAATTATATATTGTGAGGCTTTGAATTATTTGATGAGCGTGCTTAACATACATATGTAGGTAATTTTTTTTTTTCTCTTTCTTTTGGGTAGGTCTTCAGAGATGTGGGAAGAGTTGTAGGCTTCGGTGGACTAATTATCTGAGGCCTGATATCAAGAGAGGGAAATTCAGTTTGCAAGAGGAGCATACCATCATTCAGCTCCATGCCCTTCTAGGGAACAGGTATGAATATAACACTATAAGTAATTAAATTAGATATATGTAACAATTACTATTCACATAATAATTGATCGATTATTACCAAAAAAATAAAAATAAATAATTGATCGATTAATTCTTGCGCAAGAGTCCCCGAGTTCTTGCTTTCAATCTTCTTCTAAAAATATCGGTTTGCTTTCCATGTTGAACATAAATAATCAAGATCCATCGAGTGCAACAATAATAATCATCATAATTTCAATATCTTGATGTGGTTGAATTAATTAGTTGATGATGAAATATTGATGTTTCGAAAAATAATAGATTGTATTATATTCATATAATTTTTTTTTGTATTAATCTTCCATATCTATGTATTTCATATATATATATATATATATATGGCTAAATTTATCTGTCTCATTGTCTCCATTACATACAATTATAGATATGGAATATGGATCATAATCTATGCAATTGATTCATGTTGCTGACCACCCAATTTATTAGACACAAGTAGAAAAAATTAATTGCATTTTATGAGGTTTACTTTCTTTACTACATTTTTTTTTTTTGAGGAAAGTTTCTTTACTACATAATTGGTTAAGTACTATTATTAATCTCTCTATATCTAGGTCCTACTTCATAAATTTTAGCACTGAGACCTTTATTTTCAAAGCAAAATGCTAGAATAACACTGCTAAATGCACAACACACCATCCCACCGTGTATTACACCTCGGGATGCGTAAGGCCACACTTCGAGGCTTGCACAGACAATGAGATATGCGTTGTACATTCGGAGTGCACAACATGTTGTTATTCTAACATTTCCCATTTCCAAAACTTCCAGGCTCTCTCTAGCCATTTCATTTAATCCCCATATTTCTCTCTCTCTCTCTCTCTCTCTCTCTCTCTCTATCAAAAAAAAAAAAAAAAACAACTTATAAATGTACGGATATATAATGCGCCACGCTCTTCATATTAAATGAACCTCATTAAAAATTTTCGTCGGCAGATATTAATTAAGTCATTATACATCACTTAGACAATCTCGAAATGCATTTCAACATCGCTTAGAAAAATAATTTTGCTTATTGAATGTTTTAAAAAAAAAAATTTTGCTTATTGAATTAATTAAACCTATTGTCCTTGTTTCTGGTCTCTCATTTCATGTACACCCGTAGATTTCTTCTAGGTTACATTGTCATCAAGGCCTTCATCTTGTCTTTACATACCTCATAAGTGGCATCTCTTGTGTAGATGGTCGGCCATTGCAACTCACTTGCCCAAGAGAACAGACAACGAGATTAAGAACTACTGGAACACCCACCTCAAGAAACGGTTAGCAAATATGGGCATCGACCCAGTCACCCACAAGTCCAAGAGCGACAACCTTTGCTCCTCAGTTGACGGCCGCCCCAACAACGACGCCAACCTCAGCCACATGGCTCAGTGGGAGAGTGCCCGCCTCGAGGCCGAGGCAAGGCTTGCCGGAGAAGCAATCAAGCTCCAACATCTCTCCAATCCATTGCAACACCACCAAGTTAGCAATGCTCATGTTGGCATGACGGGACTTGGTTCATCAACTAGTGCTACAAGTAGTAGTAGCACTACTAGTATAGCTCTCTACAACAACTCCAACATTAACCACACCAATAACAACAAATTTGGTGCAGCTAGGCTGCCTTGTCTCGACGTATTAAAAGCTTGGCAAGGATTTCGTAGTACAACAAAGTCTGAGATGACTACTAAAGGTGGTGGTGGTGTTCACGGCGGTGTTGTTCTCGAGTCGCCAACTTCCACATTGGCTACATTCCCTGAGAATTCATTGCCGATTGCGGCATTCGGGCTTGCGGGCGAGAACCCGAATATTGCAACTGCGGTGAACATGGAATTAATCGGTGGTAATTCGAGTAACAGCGAAGGAAGGATGGATTGTGGTGAGGAGGATTTAATTGGGTACAAAGAGAGCATGGAGGCAATGCTGATTGGGATGGATGAGAGTGCATGGACTAGTGCTGTGGAGTCAGTGAAGAGTGAAGAACATGAAAATGTGGTGCCCATGACGAATTTTATTGATGGGTTCACCGATCTTCTTTTGGGAAACTCTACAGCTAATCATCATCATCGTTATGAGAGGAATAATTCGAGTGATCAGAGCGGTGGGAATTCGGATCACAGTGATGAGTGTGATGAGTTTGATCAGGAGAAGAAGAACTACTGGAACACCATACTCAATTTGGTGAACTGTTCCCCTTCAGACTCCGGTGTATTCTAGTAGAAGTAGAACCAGATAACAGAAAAAAAAAAAAAACCTGATCAATCTGCCAAGCCAAGCTACTTAAAACAACTGATCTGAATTTAATTAGCTACCTCATTGTGTCCCTCTGATGCATTAATTCATTTTCTTTCCTTTCTGTCATCTAATTAGTGCTTTTTTTTTTTTTGAGAAACGAAGTGTTCCAATTTTTAGTGAGTAGTTGAAAGAAAAAATAAAGGTAACATTAGAATATTTTCTTTCCTTACTATATATATATATATATAGGGTACTTCTACCATGAGAATCAAATATATACCCATGCTATGGGTACACTATTTAGAACCATTGGATTTAAATCCAACACATTAATCGAGACGACATAAATGCACAAAAAAATTTAATGCATAATACATTAATTTGAGAGGTTCCCATGACATAGCTATATATGTGGTCTCCATTGTAGAATTTCCCATATATATATATATATATATTCAAGAAAAGAAGCTGTAACATATAACACTGACCCATGGTTTTTCTTTTCTTTTTTCTAGCTAATACATTCTCTATACTTCCAAGTCATAACAAAACTAACCTCTAAAAAAAAAAAAAGATGCCAATAACAAAAGTCATGAGGAGTCAAAGCATTCGATGGTCATGACATGTGACAAGTTCAGTAGAACTGAATAAATTGTATATTCAATTGATGTCAATGGTACAAGATTGATGCTCTATATATAGAGACTTACAATACAAGGCAACAATGTAATACAAGGAAAGATATACATTAGCGAAATAAAATCAATGGAGAAGAATCTGGGTCATCTCAATATGGAAACATAATACATATTTCCTAACATCCCCCCTCAAACTCAAGATGGTGGCAGAGAAACCAACTTGAGGTTGTTGGTCAATTTAGTGAAGCGACTGGGAGGCAAAGCTTTAGTGAAGATGTCAGCCAACTGGTCACGAGAAGAAACAAAGGTTAGAGAGATGGTCCTTTCTCGAAGATGTTGTCTAATGAAATGACAATCATTCTCTATATGTTTAGTGCGCTCGTGCAAAATGCCATTATGAGCAATCTGAATGGCACTCTGGTTATTACAATGGATGATAGTAGGAGATGAATGAGCAACACCCATGACTTGTAACAACCAATAGAGCCATAAAATTTCAGATGTAGTGTCTGCAAGTGCATGATACTCAGCCTCAGTACTAGATCGGGCTACAACTGTTTGTTTCTTACTTCTCCATGAAATGAGTGAATCCCTTAGAAAGAAGCAACAGTTGTTAACCATCTATCTGTTGGAGTACCAACCTAATTAGCATTAGAATATACTCGAAGTGTTAAGGATGAAGAACTAGAAAAATGCATTCCATGGAACAATGTGCCATGATATAACTTAGAATATGAAGAACAAGAACAATCGTATAATGAGAAGTGCGATTAGCAACCATGAATTGACTGACAATGTGGACAACATGAGCTGTGTTGGGTCGAGTGACAGTAAGATAAACTAAACTCCCTACCAACTGGCGATTTAATGTAGGATCCTTCAAAGGTGAGTCATCAGTAGGTGTGAGTCATACATTGTGACGGCCCCAAATTCCCAATGCATTTGGGAACGCCCAGCCTAGGCTCGTACAGATCCCCGAGTTAGTACTGGGTTTCTGGCGAGCCTAGTCAGCCTCAAATTATCAAATTACAAGTTTTATGAAAGAGTTATTGCAAGTATAACACAGCGGAAGAAAATTTAAACTAAATAAGTATTGGGAAATAACTCAGTCAAACGGAAATCAAGAATCTATATATGTGGAAACCCCGTAAACGGGAATATTCATGTACAATATGCCAAAGTCAAATGAAACATTATATGATATCAAACTCAAACTATAATCCCGAGTTCAATGACTCAACAAAACATGATATGTAATAACAAGTAACATACAAACAAAACATATAACCTACTCTAGGGTTCCTCAAGTCCAAACACTCACAAAGAGTCTCCTAGGCAAGGTTCCTTGCCTCTACTGCACTCCGCTCTATTTGCACCCACCGTCACAAACTATACGGTGAGTAACTGAGAGAAAATCGAAAGTAATGCCAGAAGAATATAACGGTAATTCATGAATTATCAAACATGGCAGTCTAAATACCATGTTGAAATTGAAAAATAGAAATTCAAATAGACAAGGTGCATGATAGACAGACTGGAAATCATAGCAATCGAAGCATGCGAGTTCTACAATCAAGAGAGGCCATAAGTGGTCTAAAAATCCACAACAACGATGTCTCAACATCAATAACCACAACAATCCACTACATAGTATCACATAATCACTAGGGGTGGTCAAACATTCGTGCGCACGAGTGCCTGTGTTTTATCCCTCCTAGTGCAGGCCACATGTACATTTGAGACACACTTATGCTAAGAGCACACATACAAGGAATATGGAACGAAATGCCAACAAGTAGATCATAGCAAAACAACAAATGAATGATAATAAATCACATGGTATTTCCTTAATTAGCTTACTAACGTACACAAGATTTAGGGTGAGTGTACTTACCTGACAATGCAACCCGCGAATAATCACTCTCGCAAATCCTAACGCGTATCCCCGAGTTTCCCGCTACCTGAAAAGGTTGGAAACTATAATTAATGGGTCAAGTCATCAACTAACCCTAGGTTGAAACCCTAATATTTTCCCAAATGTTTTGACGACCCGAACACTTCGGTAAATCAACCGAAAAATCAAACAAAAACATAACAACTCTCTTGGGTTTTGAATATCACAACATATATAAGCCCATTCATGAATCATAGGCTCTCGACTCAGTCGTATATGGGTCACGCCATAGTCTTGAGGACTGGCGACATGACCACAACGTCACAACCTTTTAACTACCATACACCACATAGACTTCGAGCAACTCATCACGAACATGAAACGACCTTGTACCAATGAGTAGGGAACCTAGTTCGTGTTGACCGACTTCGAGGGGGTACCACCACGGCATGGGAAAGTTGGGGGTATACTCCACAACTCATCAACAATACAAACACGACCACGAACACTCGATGAGCAAACACATGAAATCGTCGACAAAACGATTCGCCACCATCAACATGGACACTCCGGGGGCTGTGGGACACAAGCAAGAGCTTTGTGTAGTCCCCGACATTCCCCCAAGTCATTGCGTCTGACGGCAGCGCCGCCAAGTATGGCAGTTTCCAGCGAGGAAAAGAGATTGACAACGCTCCACACATATATTCACTGAACCACGTAGGGACTCTGGTGGGCCATGAGGGCCCGCCCCCGACCACCAGCAGTAACTCTGGCAGCCGCTTCAAAACCTAGCAACAAAACAGTTTGAAGAAGAATTGAAAATAAGGTACCAGTGATCTCGACCATATACACAATGACCACTACGATGAGGGTGCTCTGGGACTGTCAGAGACTCTGGTGAACCACCGTGACGTTGTCCCCGACCGGTCCTCGGTCACGACAACACCCCATACGCTGACCAGATGAGAAGAAGAAGCACACACTACACAGTTCACGAAACAACAAAAACTCTAACCCTCCACTGCTCTGCCGCGAGGGGGTGTTCAGAGGCTCCGACGAATTCTATGGTCATCTTCGATCACGACCCCTAGCCGAACAGATCTGAACAGAACCTTGACAGTGAGCCGAATGCGACACGAGAGATAGAGAGAGAGAGAGAGAGGCACCTCCGATGAATGGAGTGACCTCTAGCCACCACTGGATCGACCAGGGACGGTGGACTGTTCACCAAGGGAGGAAGGAGAGGAGTGGGAGAGAAGAGAAGAATCGGTGGGAGAGAGAAATGGGATAGGGTGTGTATGGTTGAAGAGAGTGAATAGTAAAGTGTGGTCCTATTTATAGACCTTTTGTTTTCATCACCACACACCCACGCATCTCGAAGAAATCTGATGGCCCTCCACCTTTGGGCTGTTTTACTTTAACAATTCCTATCATATAGTCCATGTGTTGTGTAGTTACCCAACTCCCGCGTTCAAATGACGTTTCTCGGTCCGTATTTCTCTGTCAAATAAATATTTAAATTATCTGAAAATTCATTTATTTGTATTTTGTAGTGTTTTAATTCTCTCGTGTACCCGTAACCCAACTGTCGATACTCGCTCATCCAATTTTCCTACTCGTTTACCAACTTCATTGTCCGGTCACTCAAATACAAGTATAAATACGTAATACACATCATCATTCATAAATAGCCAAATTTCCAGGTCGTTACATACATTATATTCCACAGAAGTAGATGCAACCTTCCTGTCAGAGATGCAAGCTTGAGACAACAAATCAGATGCATACTTGACTTGAGAGAGATAGTATCCAACATCAGAGGTTGAAATTTCCATACCAAGGAAATAAGAGAGTTGTCCAAGATCTTTCATCTCAAACTACTGACTGAGGTACTATTGGAGATCCGAGATACCAACACAATCATCGCCAATAATGATCATATCGTCAACATATATCAATAGAAGCACATATCCACGACCAGTCTTGCAAACAAATAAGGCATTATCATGTGGGTTGGAAGTGAAACCAAACTGATGAATAATAGAGCTGAATTTGGCAAACCAGGCACGAGGAGCTTGCTTCAACCTATACAAAGCTTTCTTTAGTTTGCAAACAGTATTTCGAGGATGAGCATATCCAGGATGGGGTCACATAAAAACTTCTTCTAACAGATGACCATTAAGAAATGCATTTTTAACATCCATTTGAAATAAATGTCATGTCACGGTCTAATTTCCTAATCTTGATTTACTTGCTTAATCAGGATCACCGACACGTGACGTGGGGCCCGCATGAGGTGTGCACACTGACCGAGGCACATGGCTGAGGTAAATGTTATATTTGTACTGGTGTATGCCTAGTGTTGTGTATGTGTGTAGACTAATTAAGTCAGTTTGTTTGCAAACCATAGACGTCGAATTGATGCGAGCGGGAACACGCCTTGGAGTGCGTGCAAGTACGGGTACCGAGTGGAATTACCTGGGGTAGCGAGACTAGGCTAGGAAATAGTAAGTAATTTCAAATGTACCTTAGCATGAATTAAATTATATCATTAAGTTGGAAAATACAACGTTAGACGCATGGGAAAAGTGCCTCGAGTTGCGTGCGAGTCGGGTAGTCGAGGCACGGGGCATTGGCTGTCGGGTAGTTGAGAGTTAGTAGGACATAAAATGAATTAATTAAAAAAGGTCTATATACTAACTATGGGTATTAATGAGATTAATGTATAGTTGAATTAAATTGATAAATCTAAGTCCTATAGTTGAAGGAAAAATAAAAAAGAGCCATAAGATAAACATGAAGATGGGTGTGTGAGATCTCAAGATAAATGGTGTCATGAAGTTATGTCAACAAGGCAGCTGGACTTAGTGAACAGAGACCCTTAGATCGTCCTCGGGATATGTGTACACATCAGATTACATCAACCACCTATAAATATACACTTGATCGATGAATGCATGCAAAACTAAGCATTTCCAAACATTTTGAGAGCTCTGTGAGAGGAAATCTAGTGTTGGAGAAGTGAAATCAGTAACTGGAGAGTGAATTCGAGGAGGAACAACATAGATCCAAGGTAATCTATCCCTCCTAAACTTGAATTTTTGATAAAAAACATGATTTTTGTGGGTTGAGGATAAAACGGATTTGATGATGAAATCATCACTGTTTTTACTAAATTTGATGTTCTTGAGCTTAAATTTGATGAAATACATCGTTTTGAATCAAATTTGTGAAAAAATTGAGGTGAATTTGGTAAATTTTTGGGTTTATATACATGCATGTTGATCCGAGAATTTATTGTTGTTTATGTGGTTTTTGATGTAAAAATTTGGTCTTTTGAGGTGCTGTTGGACCAGTGATAGAGAGAAGAGGGAAGAAGAAGAAGAAGAAAAAAAAAATGATGAGACGATTTCGTCTCTGGAAAACTAAGGACGAAATTTTCTCTGGGAAGAGGTCGCACACGCGCGGATCGGACCAGTCGGTCCGAGTCAGGTGGGGCCCACTTCTAAAAAAATAAAATAAAATAAAATAATTAAATAAATAAAATAATAATAATAATTAAATAATAATTAAATAATTAAATAATAATAAAATAATAATAATAATTAAATAAAGTATATATTTTTATATATTAATTTAATTTCTGGAAAATAAGGAAAATAGTTGGAAGATTCCTGAAAAATTGGAAAAAATTATAGAAAATATAAGAAATTGAGAAAAAGGTAGAAAAGTGGTTTTGGAACTTTTTGAGTGTTTTTGTTACCCCGATATAACTCGAAAAATGTGCCACAATTAAAGATTGACATAAAATTCTAATTTTTGGTTAAATATCATGAATCCACTTATTGTGGCTTTAAACCAGCTAAAATGATGTAAAATGAACCTCAGGAACTAAAGGGAATTCTTGGAAGTTCGGGTGTACGAGTCGGGGTGTCGGGAGGTCGGATAGCTAGGACTATTGCGTTGACTTGTAACTGAAACTATGGGAACTCATTACTTTATTTCATTCCAATCATTTATCATTTTTCAGTCTATTTGTAGACTAGTTGATTTATTTCCCACATCATGCTTTCCTTGTTTCTATTCATTATGCCTTGTTTGATATATCGTTGACTCCATGCTTCCTTATATACTCAATGTTTGTCTTGAAATATAGCTAATGGATATTTAGAAGATGCATGCTATAGGGTTATCTGTTATGTTGGACTTGTGTTCTATTCCCTTGGGGCTTTGTAGCCTAACTTATTGTTGATATCGTAGAACTTAGAAATGAAAAATCCTTGAAATATAAGTAGGGATTATCTAGTGTACATTGCACACGAGATGCGCGGATTCATGGGGATTTCGGTCTTTCGGGGTCTCCAGCACTCGCCACTACACTTGGGCAGCACAGGTGGCATGGGCCACGGGGTTGTCGGTAAGTATGAATGATTTATACGCGCAGAGCACAGCTCCGCCACTTGAGGTTGAAAAAAAAAGAGATTATTATTATATGTTGAGCATAGCTCCATACAGTAGTGGAGTAGGCTAGGTGATAGTTCTCACTGCCGACCAGACATAGATCATCTCGACTTAGCCTGTGTCAGTTTATGTGTATCAGTTAACGTTGGTATTTACTTGCATTATTATTCAGCATTTCTTCAGCTACATATGCTTTTAAATATCACTATACTCACCGTCTAGTTTAAATATCACTATACCTTTTGTTTAAATATAACTTAAATATCACTAAACTCACCGTCTAATTTATGACGGTGGGTGTAGGTCCGTCGAGCAGCACCAGGTTGGGCAAGGAGAAGATCGGCGACTACCTCTGAGATCCGAGTGCGTAGCTGGCCGTACATGTAGGGTACTTTTTGTATTATATTTACTTACGTCTTTATCTTTTTGGGATGTTATTAGGATGAGTATTAGATTACCCGACTTTTGGCTTTCACTTTGTTTATATATGTTCGTCGTTTACTTGCATTTATATGGTGATCGTTATTTCCTGGATTCCACACCTAGGATTAAAAAAAAATTTCCGCTAAAATATTTAAGGCTTTCGCTATAAATTGTAAAGACTTCCGCTAACTAAATTAATTGTTTAAAATTGAGAACATAGGTAGTAAAGGCTGAATAACACATAATTGGATCCTACGTGTCGTGATTAGGGCTTAATTACGGGATTAGGCCGGGCGGTGCCTTAGATTAGTAGCAGGGCCGTCACATGTCATTTCTTAATAGCTGTGACAGCTATAAGACTGCGAACGGAGGTCAATCGAGCCACTGGAGCGAATGTCTTTTCATATTCAATTCCATATTCCTGAGTAAAACCTTTAGCAACTAGGCGTGCTTTGTATCTCTCAATTGTGCCACTAGTAATGATTTTGATTTTGTAGACTCATTTGCACCTGATCGGAGTTTTGCCAAAAGGAAGTGACACTAAATCCCAAGTTTTGGTTTTTTCCAAGGCATGTAATTCATCATTCATAACTTGCTACCACAAAGGATTAGTTCTAACTTCCCTATAAGTGTTAGTCTCATAAAGTGAGGAAATGGTAGAATTCACAAAGGAACACTGAAGATTAGGAAGAGTAACAATATAAGGTGCAAGATGTGATGGTACCTTGATTTCACGCCGTGACGACTGTACAGACTTAGGTAATGTGGATGGACTAGAACCAGGTAGAACAGGCAGACATGATGCAGGTGGAATAATAGGAGTGTGACTAATAGGATTTTCATACTAGACAATATTCTCATTGGTGATAGGCGTTTGTGGTGCAACATCATCAGTACCTGAAATAGACGGAGAAAAGGTATTCGAATCACTAATATCAGGGAATAGATCAATGGACGGATCAGTGAAGTATGAGGTGGAAGGAGATGTGAAATGAGGATATCGATGAAAACATTTTATGTTCCCAAAATGTAACATGCCTCGATATTCGAAGGTGTTTACACATGGGATTCCAACACCGATATCCTTTGTGTTCAATTCCATATCCCAAGAAACAACACAATTGAGCACGATGTTCAAGTTTTGAACGATTATGAGGTTGGAGGAAAACAAAACAGGTGGAGCCAAACACTCGGAGAAGGCTATACTTGAGAGTGCATCCATAGAGTTGTTCAAAAGGGGGATTAATTGTCAATGGTAGGAGAAGGAATTCGATTGATGGTGTAAAGAACAACAACGTCTCCCCAAAAATGCTCTGGACATGAAGAAGAGACAAGAAGGGATCTTGTGATGCCAAGGATATGTCTAAGCTTCCGTTTAACTCTTCCATTTTGTGCAGAAGTACCTGAATAAGATCGAGGAACAATGGTGCTATTCATGGATAAGAAAGAAAGAAAAGATGAATCCTTATATTCCATGACATTATATGTTCAAAGAATTTTGATTTCCTTAGTAAATCGAGTTTTGATCATTTGAGCAAATTTGATGTACACATCTCGCAACTCAGATTTTTTATGTATGAGATATATCCAGGTAAAATGGGAAAGTCATCAACAAAGACGACAAAATACTTTAAACCACCTATTGTTTCAGTTGGAGAAGGTCCCCAAATATCATAATGAACAAGATCAAATAAGGAAGATGACATGGAATCACTAGAAGTGAAAGGAAGAGCATGATCTTTCGCTGGATGATATGACACGCAGTCAATATGTTCTTGCAAAACAGAACCTAACAAATCGCTAGAAATTTATTTATTTAAACGGTGAGAGGAAACATGTCCTAAACATGTGTGCCAAGTGCTAGATGTGATAGTCGCACCACAAATGGATTAGTTCGAAGGTCGTCGAAGAGAAGTAAGTTCAAATAATCTTCATTCTTTACGCCTTGTCCCAAGGATCTGCCTCGTTTTTGGAGCCTGCACATAACAACTATGAGAAAAAAGTAAACCTCAAGACCAAGATTGCATTATTGACCAACATACACAAGATTAAGTGATAAATTAGGTACAAGAAAAGCATTTTGTAGAGTCAGATTAAGAGTTGATATCGTTCCTAAATTACTAACTGGCTATGGAGAATCATCAGCTATGTAAATAGCAGGTGCATGAGAGACTGACTGCTTCTGTGAAAACAAGGATGATTGTGAGGTCATATGATTGTAACATGCGGAATTAAAAAACCAATTGGAAGAACTACCTGAAATGACTGACAATGTATGAGATTTAGAATTACCTGTTTAAACAGACATGAAAATTTGTTGGAGAGTATTTACAATGTCACTATTCTCCATATTATACCAAAAACTTACAAATTGGGCTGCAATAAGGCACTTTAAAGGCAAGTTGGTGCTCAGGGAGGTGAATCAACCCTAAGGAAAATGGATTTGCACTTAAAGAAGTGAGGAGGAGTGCGGACAGGTGGGGAGACGCACGTGTAGGTGGGCAAGCACAAGCTGGTGCACGGGCAGTCAACGCTGGTTCAGACGTGCAACACAATTGCAAACAGGAGAGGTGTGGTAGACGCTAGCGTTCGTTGACGGTAACAGCGGAGCAACGTGCAATATGAGAACACAACGAAACAAGTATTAAGACTCATATACCATGACAAGTTTTGTAGAGCTGAATGAATTGTATATTTAATCACTACAAAAAAAACTCAAATAGCGACCTGGTTTCCCGTCGTTATGAGTGTACTATTTGTCGTTATCCAAGGATAGCGTCGGACCACCCCGTCGCTATGTTTTGCATCACTAATTTCAATCAGTGACAACGTCAGAACATAGCGACAGGATTGCGATGGGAAACCCATCGTTGCTTTTCGTCACTAATTTAAAACAAAAACAAAAAAATATACCCCTCGTCGGAGAGGAGCGCCGACGAGCAGCGGAGAACGACACCAACATGTTTGTTTTTATACCCATTCCATCTGCCCCGCCCTCATCACCTCCCTCTATTTCGCCTACTCTGCCACCGCTTTCCATCGCCTCACAACCACCTTAAACAAACCAACAACAACAAACAACAAATCAACAACGAACAAACAACAAATCAACCAACAACAAAAAACAATCAAAACTACTAACCCTGAATCTGAAAAAAAAAATTTTAAAATATAAATAAATAAATAACAAACCCTAGATCTGAAGTTTGGCAGTAGTGGAGTGGTGGCGGGAGGCCGAACTAGGTATGGTGGAGTGGCAACGTTGCAAAACTTAGGCAGTGAGAGGGAGGAGAACAGTGAAGCGGAGATAGAGAGGCAGTGGGGTGGCTCGCAAGAAAAGAGAGACGAAGAGAGTGTCTAGGAGGCGGTGGAGCGGCAAGCGGCATGTTGGATCAAGAGGAAGGAGGGAGAGATGGTGCTGGAGAGGGTGGTGAAGTGAGGGCCGGTGAGGGAAGGGGAGGGAGCAATGACGATCGAGAGGGGAGAGAGAGTTTTGTGTTTTAAACAAGGGTGGGATTAGGGTTTACAATGAAGGCTAAGGAGGTGACCTGTGGAGACAGGTGGGCCCAAGTACATAGTTTGAATTCTTGTTCACCCATTAGCGACAGGGTGTCTCGTCGTTGTGTCGTCACTGTCCCGTTGCCAAGTAGTCAAATTGGTCAACCAATCTCCCCCATCACTATTAGTTTGTCTCTATTTTAACATTTTTTTTGTAGTGAATTGATGTCAATGGTACAAGATTGATGCTTTATATATAGAAACTTACAAAACAAGGAAAAATATATATTAGGGAAACAAAATCAATGGAGAAGAATTTGGGTCGTCTCAATTTAGAAACATAATACATGTTTCCTAACAACATGAATGAGGATCACTTTCCAAAAGGCATGATTTTGGGGGAGTCGTGGGTTTTTTGTTGAAGTCTAAAAAAATATGAGGCCAAGTGATAATATGGTGTAGGTTGCACATACACATCAATTTAGTGTTGTGAGTTTTAATTTGATTAATTGACCACCCGATTGTTACTCTAGCCAAAAACATCTCTAGTAAGATAGATGATGCGTCATCACTTTCCAAAAGGCAAGCTTTGGAAAGGTCGTGAGTTCTACTCCGAACTCCGTTTAAAGTAAAGAAAAAAGTGTTACTTTACACTAAAAGAAAATAGTTTTTTTACGACTTTATACTTTTTACTACTTAATCTACAACAAGTAGTTTGATGATATCTATCACACTTTGCCTATGGTAGAAAAATAACAAGCCAAACTCATTGTAAATCTACTACGAGTGAGTTATTTGTTTACGACAGGTATATATGTGGTAGAAACTTTTGTTGACATGAGCATGCTTCTAATACTTATAGATTTGACAGTTGTAGAAAGTTCATGCTTTCAACAACAATCAACATAAGATTGGTTGTGATCAATAATCTAGTTTTTTGCCGTGTTAACAACTTTCGTAATTACTTAGTTAAGAAACAATTTTGGCAATCATTTTAGATTTGGAACGAGTAGTGTAATAAAATTATATATGAAATTGTTTATTTTAGCCTCGATCTTAGAGGTCACACATTATTTTCATACAAGTCTTGTGTATGTGTTGAGCATGTGTGAACACGCTTGCTTCGCTCGTGGGAAAAACTTGATTATGAGTTATATAACACAATTATTAAACAAGATCATTGAGTCAAAATGTAACACAATTGTCCAAACAATGAATTTAAGTAAACAACAAATATGGTTACACTGAGTATCTCTCATATTAAAGTATCTTTCATCGTAAACAATAATAAAGTGATAGTGCACTTCTTTTTGAAAGTAATTTTACTTATTAAACTCATAATTAATGCATATAAATTTACATATTGTATGAATAAGAGTTTATCTTTTCTTTAGATGGTGTAACTTTTGAATGTAGATAACCTTGGGTTACTTCTTTGTATACCAAAAAAGAACTCCTTAATTTGGTTTGACTAATCCATAGAAGTTAATCAGGCGCCCCAACCACATAGCTAAGGAAAAACTAAAAAAAATATAATGTAGCTACCAAAAATCAAACACATAATCTTTGTCTCCGTCAAAGTTTTGGTGCTTTTTTCCTTGTCACTACACGAGACCCCTTGAGGGCCTTGGTGGTGGCGGTCGTGAAAATGAGTTGGTGTAATGGCGGAAGTGAGATGGGAGCGAATGAGGGGCGTGGATGTTGGTGTTTGATTTTGATTTTGTGTTTTTTGCAATTTTAGGGCAAAGAACCAAGACAAAGGAAAATAAGCAGGGATGAGAAAGAGAAGAAGGTGCGGGTTCCACTTTAGCCAATATGAGCTTGCCTCGTAGAGAGGCTTGGGGCCACAAGTGAAAAAGAAAAGCTAAATGTGAAAGAAATAAATAAAGCATATAACTTTAAAGGGAAGTTTTCGGAAAAAAAAAATTTAAAGGGAAATCTCAAAAATGACCCTTTAGTAGAGAACAATATAGTAGTAACTGTCACAGGGCCAATGAAAGAAGGGTTTTTCACTAGGAAATTTTTCTCTCAATTGAACCTGCGGTGCCTAAAGGCCACCTTAGTTCAGCACGCCAATACTCGAATTAAAGGGACAGCAAGCAATAGGCAACAAGGAAACGTTTACTAGCTCTCAATTGGAATTACAACTGTGGAACTCTGTGTTTCCCCAAGCTCAGAGCCCTTGGCTTTATAGACTAGCCATTAGGTAGTTACACAACCAACTAGGACACATGTCCAGTGTACATCAATCCATAGACCTGGTAAATCGCCACTCTCTTAGTGGTCAAGGCAGTTGTCGAACTGCCTTGTTCCCTTCCTGCCACCTGGTTCCGTAACCGCCTCCATTACTGGGTCAGTTAGCACATGCTCCATGTATTCGGGACAAGCCTGGACGTGGCTTGGTCATGGCCCGGCCATGACCAAGGTAGTTCCCCAACTACCTCGACTTGGTCTTCCACGTTTCAAGGAACGTGGTTCATGCTTCTCTAAGGGACAGGGACTGCGTCTCGTGGTGCCTGGCCGTGTCCAGGCACGTTGGGTGTTAAGCCGGGGATTGGGGTCGAGTCCCACCGGTTCGGGGTGGCCAGACCATGGTCCGTGGGTCTTCGCCTTGGCATGGTGCCCAAGGCGTGCTCGAGGGCCTTCCTTGTCACTGTTGCCCATGCCACCCCTAGGAGAGAGCCCACCTCCCCTTATAGTAGATGTTAAGCCATTTCCTCAGCTCCAATAGGAAACATCTCAAAATGAGACCAAGCGTACTTTGACCAGGGTCAATGCCCGAGTCAAGGAAAGTCAACTGTTGTGCCAAGGCCTTGCTTTGGCCTTGGCCTGGCCTTGCCTTGCCTTGGCCTGGCCTTGCCTTGCCTTGCCTTGTCATGCCTTGCCTTGGCCTGGCCTTGCCTTGCCCAACCTTGCCCGTGCCTTGCCAAGCCTTGCCCTTGCCCAGCCTTGCCCGTGCCTTGCCAAGCCTTGCCCAGCCTTGCCCAGCCTTGCCAAGCCTTGCCCTTGCCTTGCCCAGCCTTGCCAAGCCTTGCCCACTTAGGCACGAGCCATGCATTAAACCCCAATCCGACTTTGGAGTTCACCGAAACCTCCCGAGTCCACCGAGACTCGGTCATCTGCTGAGTTATCATGCTGCCCAGCCCAGCATGCTTATATCCAGCTTTATTGGGGTGGTAATAGTAACTAAGATGTCATTTTCTAAATCTTTTTCAATAGGTGAAGAAAAAAAAAGGGTAAGATTGTCAAAATATTGTTACATGGATCTAGAAAATATGCCTAACAAACCACTTTTAATAATGGTTATGGATAACCATGCATGAGTCTCCAAACTTTTTTTGCCCCAATCTTATAACCTGAAAGAAATAAAGAAAATATAAATGTTACTACTAAGAATCAGACTCATAAGCTCTGCCTCAGTCAGAATTAAAGTATTATTTTCCTTATTACCATTACACCACACCCTTTGGGGCATTTTAGAGGTCACTTGTTCGAATCTTTTAATTTTTTCGGGACATGCATATTATGCATTTTCTCTTATAGAATAGTTAGAAGTAATTCTGGATATCTATATATTGCATATAATATCAAATATATGTTTATAAATTAATTAATTCACTTTTTCGACTAAATAAAAACCAATTAATTAAGGCTAAATTGGTTAAAATATATGTCCTAACCTTTTGAGATTTGTTATTATATCCTAATATTTCTGGATTGTTTAATTTGTATCTTAAACCACTTTTAAATTCTAATTTTTTTTAATAAGAAAACTTTAAATTTGATGATGTGGTACTTAAATAATAATGAGTTTTGATCATAAATTAATAATTATTTTAATAATTTTGGGTGATATAGTGACTTTTTAAACTCATAACTAAGGTGTCACTTCATTAAATTTTAAGTTAAAATTTGATTTGACATAAAAATTAAACAATGTACAAAAGTTAGAATATAATAATAAATGTTGTGAGAGGTTATAATATTTTAATTAATTAGTTTTCAAACAAAACATTTTAATTAATTAAGCTATTAATTAAGTAATTAAAAATAAAAAATTGGCAAAAAATGTAAATATATACATTAAAATTGTGACGTTTGATTGGACTGGTTGAAGGGAATCATTTATGAACCGTCGTTACTGCTGTTGGTTTCTTGTCACAGTCTGCCCTTTCTTATTCTTTACTTCAATTTAATTGGGAGCATGAGGTGATATTCAATTCTCGGATAAGAAACATAAATGGTACGGTATTTTTCCCCACCATTTTCACCATTGTTTGCATGTGTTTTATATATACACTAGCTCTTGTACCTCTTACACATGGTCGCGGGAAGACGAATCATTGTTATAAAACTTACAAGAAATGTGATAATTAATCTGAAGCTTGAAGAATGTCTACTTTATTTATATATATGTGGTAAATTGAGAAGAGATCGTGAATTATTATAAGGTACTGCTATTTAGACACAAGAGTCCAGACACAATAGATTTATTTATTTCAAATTCATCTTTCAAAAAGTTAGTGTTATTGTTGAAACACCCAAGAGAAATTGGTGCTTTCTCATTAACTTTTATAAAAATTATTCACACATCTCTATGAGTCTAGACTCTTGAGTCCATATAGATTAATTGTTATTATAAATCTATAGTAAATTGAAATAATTACAAACTTAGTATTGTCATATATAGTATAGACGTATGATACAGATATATTTTTTTAATCAAAAGGTGTAGTATATTTATATAAACAAACAAAATTTAATAATATATAACTAACGTTAGATTATAGATATATATTTTTTATTATAACAAAATATATATACATTCAAACTATATGTTTTTATTTTTATTTTATTTAGAAAACCAGTTCTTTTTTTTCTTGCAAACTATTTAAAAAAATACACTTAATTACTAGGACGTTAGTTAGCATGAAGTAAGAAAAAGGTTAGATGGATTTGTATGTGAGACATCAGATATGTATACAACTATTCATCAATGATATTTAACATGTTTGTGTATATTGTTCCTAAAAAACCATGAACATATTTTCTATGAGAAGGGACAACGCACATGCTATATATGGCAAGCAAATTATTTTATTTATTAATAACAAGATTTATCAGAGAATTAGTAAATTAATGTACTTTTTAATTATATGTCTGATCCTGCACCAAATCATTAATGATTAATGACACTTCTATTTTTTTTTAAAAAAAACAAGATTTACAAGAAGAGAGAGATTTGTGCAAGATACGCAATTATGATTAGAAATAAAAAAATTCGAAAAAGAATGTTTGAAACATAAAAAAGGTTAAAAAGACTTTTTGCTTACCACTTGAAAATTGAAGATTAACTCTTTTATATAGTTATTATTATTATTATTATTATTATTATTATTATTATTATTATATATACTACATGCACACATATAACGTAAATTAATTTCATTTTAATAGCAATCGGTCCAAGAGGCAAGGACTAATCAGCTCAAGCGAGTAGTCCAAGCGTGCCAGCCCTATAATAAGTTCATATTCTTCTTCTTTTTTAAGCCCAAATACGCAATTCATACTGAAGATCACCCAAGAGGGGAGGTGAATTAAGTTACCGAGTGATTATCATTTTTTACAATATTATGCTTAAATAACAACAATGACACATATACCAACAATAAATATCTATGCAATGCAATCAAGAAGGGGGTAGAAGAGATGGAAATGTGACATGTGATTTATAGTGGTTCGATCCAACCGAACCACATCCACTATCTAACCTCCCAGGTTAGGATTTTCAAACCTCCCTCCACTTATATTACCAATAAGTGTTACAACTTAAGCCCGCAAGCCGAGTGAATGCCTAGCCTCAACTAGGTCTTTTACAAATGCCTTACCGCAATAAGGTCTTATACAACCACCTAGACTCACCTAGGATTTTCCCCCTTACCTAGCCACAACTAGGATTTATGTCTAGCTTCAACTAGGTACTCCCTTTCGACTTAGATCCCACTAAGTCTTACAATCAAAGTTTGATGAATACAATTCAAATCATGTTTTATAAAGTAAAACAACAATAAGTCCAATTCTTACAAGCCATCTAGAGCTAAAACACTCCTATGCATGAAAGTATGACTTTGCCAATTGAAATGCTTTGTAAATTGAGTTTTTATAGGCTAACTCTCAATATTGAAACCAATCAAGAAGAGTATAGATTAAGCTCAACTTGATTCCAATAAATAGCCAATTGATGCATAAGTAAAGATGCAATTTTAAGTTCAAGTTGTACAATCAAAACCACGGGTCAAGGACATGTTTAGATTAAGAACAAGACCTTTATAAATATGTTGTTAAAACAACACAAGTATGAAACCACAAAATCAAGTATAGATTAAGCACAAGTAGGTTTCAAAAACACATGAACAAGTGGTATGTGAAAATCAAGATAAAGCACAACAACTTGTTCAAATATGTCTTAAGCTCGAAGAGATCAAGTTTAAGTTCAAAACTCAAGACAAAAGTGTTCAAGAACACACCAAATGATTTCCAAACATTACTCCAATCAATAAGTATAGATTAAGCCCAAAAAGAGTAGGAAATCAAGAAATCTTACAACTCCAAGTGTGAAATCCAAAAATCAGTTTTAAAGTTGTTGTAAGCCTTAGAACACCTCCCTTATGTTGCCTTGACTGGCGAATCGATGGCTCCAAAAATCACTAGTGTATGTGATGAAAAATCTAGCCCAAAAGTGTGTAAAACTTGAATTTTGAAAGTGTTGGAGAACAAGTTGTGTCTTTGGTGTTCTTGGGTGTTTGAGCAAGTAGTCAAACCCTTTATAACCCCATATGACCATTACATATGATCCAAGGGCCGAAAATGATCCCCAAATTCAAATTAAAGGTGTGGATCAAAGATTGAAAAAAACTGTCAAGATCCTGCATAACGTACTGGCTAGGTGTCTAGTGCACTGGGCAGAAGTTTAAAAAATTTTCCTGTTTACTGCACAACGTGCTGGGTAATTTGGCCAGTGCATTGGGTCACCTAGCACGCTGCCTAGATCATCCAGCGCGCTGGGTGCAGAGGTTTGAAAATAATTAACTTTCTGATTTTTCAAAATGGCCACCTAACACCTCTACGACTCTATTAAACCTTTGATCAAGCTCTTTTTGAGTTGCTTGGTCTTTTTGACCTCTTTTTCCAACTCTTTTCTAAGGTCATGAACATTAGGCATATCATCTAATGCATTAACATCATCACAATTAAAAGAGATAGAGTCACTTACCTCACTCCTTGCCATAAGACAAATGATAACCTTCTCATTTTTCAACTCGGAGTCGGAGCTAGGTGATGATGATGATGATGAGTCATATCGCTTGCTTCTTCTCATGTACTTGCATTCTGCCATCATGTGTCTCAGTTTACCACACTTGTAGCAAATCATCTTGCGTGATTTGCTTGCTTTATTTGCACCTTTGTACTTCTTGTACTTGTTTCTTTTGTATGTAGTCTTTTTGATCTTTCTTAACAACATAGCCACTTCTTGCTCAATGGAATCATTTTCACTTGAACTCCTATCATCTTCGGTCGGTAAACAAGTAGCTTTTAAGGCATGCTCCTTCTTTGACTCTTGTTTGGTCATTCCACCAAATGCTTCCAATCTAGCACGGTCCTTTAGCTCGAATTCATGGACCGTCAACTCTCCATATAATGCATCAAAAGTGTAGTCTCGAAGGTTTTGAGCCAATTGAATAGCATACTTCTTCGTATCCCATTCCTTAGGCAAGCCTCTAAAAAACTTGTACACCAAGTTCTCTTGATCATAATGTTTGCCAAGGTTTTTGATCTCATTCAAAAGCTTCGTGAACCTTGTAATGGCAGTGGCTATGTCTTCATGGGGCTCAACTCAAAGAGTCTCATAATGTTCTTCAAGAATCCTCAATTTAGTGTTCTTGACACGTTGCGTCCCTTCATAATGCACTTTAAGCTTTTCACACAACTCCTTAGTCGTCTCACATGCACTAATCCGGTTGAACTCATTTTCACTTAGTGCATAAAACAAATGATTCATTGCTTGATCATTAGATAGTTCAAGTCTTGTCTCGGCGGGAGTGTAGGCTTTTCCGACCTTATTTGGTGGAGTGTAGCCATCCATGATATAATCCCACAAATGTCTACCTTGTGCTCTTATGTAGAACTTCATTCGAACTTTCCAATGAACATAGTTGGTCCCATCAAAGTAGGAGGCCTAACAGATGAGTTGTCTTCCCTAAGGCGAGCGAAATCTAATGTTTGTATCCTTGCAAGAAAACACTTAAAGATATGTTAGTAACACTTTGAGCAATAACCCGCTCTGATACTAATTGAAGGTCACCCAAGAGGGGGTGAATTGGGTTACCGAGTGATTATCGTCTTTTTACAACCTTATGTTGCCTTGACCAGTGAATCGATGGCTCTAAAAATCATCAAGTGTATGTGATGAAAAACCCAGCCCAAAAGTGTGTAAAACTTGAATTTTTGAAAGTGTTGGAGTACAAGTTGTGTCTTTAGTGTTCTTGGGTGTTTGAGTAAGTAGTCAAACCCTTTATAACCCCATATGGCGGTTACATATGTTCCAAGGGCCGAAAATGATCCCCAAATTCAAATTAAAGGTATGGATCAAAGCTTTAAAAAACTGTTAAGATCCTCCATAACGTGTTGGCTAGGTGTCTAGCGCGCTAGGTAGAAGTTTAAAATTTTTTTCCGTTTACTGCACAACGCACTTGGTAATCTGACCAGCGTGCTAGGTCGCTTAGCGCGCTGCCCAGATCATCCAGCGCGCTGGGTGCAGGGGCCTGAAAATAATTTACATTCTGATTTTTCAAAACGACCACCTAACACCTCTACGACTCTACTAAACCTTTGAAATCACTTTATACACGTTTAGTAGGGTCTTAAAAACATGTCTACATATTTAGGATGATTTCACAAACCCCGGAAACCAAAAACTCTGATTTCATGATAACATAGGGCCTTTTCTACAAATAATTTTTATGTCAATCCAAAAGCCGTCTAAACACATAACGGTGTATTCAAAATTAATTCTAACAGTTCATACGCCTTAAATACATGTTGTAAAACATGTTTGCATCATTTAACAATATTTTAAAAACCTCGAGATTGAAAATCACAAAAATCATACCTTTAAGTTCTTTGAAAAAATGAAGCTCATGGAATGCATAATTCTAATGCATTGGCTTGTAGAAATAAAACTTATATACCTTGCAAATAATGCACACATGATTGTCTTGTCTTTCCGGTCATTGCTTCCTTGTATGAGTCGATTCTTGAACTTGTCTGGTTTTGTGTTGTCACTTTTTGACTTGAACTTTCATGAACTTCAACTTTCCTTTGAGCTTGTGATTCCTAGCATAGTTTGTTGTTCTGAAACACTTGACAAACTCATTAGTACTATTTCACATTATTTGTTAGCATCAAAATCTCGAGTGGAGTATAAGTGATGAAAACACTTAGGCTAACACATACTTCCCCTATTATATTAAGAGGCAATCTTGTCTCAATTACAAGCGCAATATGAAAGCAATTACAAGCTTACAAACGCTTAAATATACAAACATAATCAATCATAGTAGACCCATAACTCATAGAGTATAGGTGAGCCAGTGGTCTTGATGAACCTGTATAACTACCATAATCCATGTGGATATAAATTATTCTATATATCAGGATCTATGATCTAGATTATTCTACCATGATCTATAATGGACTTGGACTAGATCCAAAAGCCAACGAAGACAAAACCCTAACTACGATACTAACTGCAATCGAAAAACCTTAAAGTACTAGCTACATATGTAAGAAGACCAAAAGACAAGTCGTGTCACTCAAAAGAAACTTGCTACAGTTAAAATATACCACCGTCATCCACCAAACACACCATCGCTACTGCCACTAGCATCTCCCTCTCACTGGCTATCACCATTTGCCACCACTATTTGCTTGTCACCACTGATTGTTCACTAACTTTAGACAAAACTTGATTTAGAGGACTCAAACGCCATCATACCATGCCTCTTCGTTCGTATATATGTAGTAGTTTTTAGGTAAAAAAAAGAAAAAATAGGGAGATGTGACGGCCCGCGCTAAATAAAAATAATTTATTTCAATTTTTGATTAGGCTTCATAGCTCGGACCTACGTGAATGTCATGGATGAGTTTAGAGCATGCTTGTCAAAATAAACAATAGTTATTTTCTTGTGATGCATGCTAATTTATTGTATTATTTACTAAATTCCCATCACACAAGTTTAATTTACCATTCATCGCGTTGTACCTGTGCTGATGTGAGAACATGAGTGCCTCGATAGACGCTTTAGTGTAGTACGAGGTTTCATCGACTTAGGTTATTTGATAGTTGTAACGACCTGAAAATTCAAAATATCCATATTAGGGGATTTTGGTAATTTCACAATTTTATATATGGTTGTCATGGTAAATGCTTGTATTATATGTATCGACACTAAATTGGTGAAATTACAAAAGTCATTGATATTCCAAAGTTATTGAAAATGAATTAAAAGTTTATGGCTATTAAATAATAAGGAATTAAAGCACTAAGTTAGGGAAACTAACGTAATTGAAGTACTTAGTGGGTTTAAACGTGCTTAGAGGTAATTCGGTAAATCGTGGGGTTACATGGAAACCCAACCCCAAATCCATACCTATATGAACTAATTATAAGTTAGTGAACCTTAATTAACATTTCCAACAAAAACAAGAGGGAGAGATGGGCGAGGGGAGCTCTAATGGTGTCCTAGGGGGAGAAGAAACTCATGCAATCAAAAGGACACGAACTTAGGTGAGCACTGTGACAGCTCCAGTCCTCAAAAACTGGGCCCCACCCAGCTTAGGCCCATGTGAACCCTTGAGTTAACTCTCTCAAAGTTAACGCAAGCCTAGACAACCTCCATTTTTATTATTATCGTCAATTTAGTATTTTAGTGTTGAGTTATTGTAGTTTGTAAGTTTTAAATTATTTAGCAGTGGCAAATAAACTAGAAATTTAAATAACTCAATAATTGACAAGTCGGGACAACCTATAATGTGGAAACACAAAAAATATAATCTCATGTACATATAAAGTGACAAAAAAAGTCTGATGAAATTATATACATGTATCAAAGTCCATCACTCAGCTTGTAACGGCTCGAAATATTTTATATTTTTGTGATGATGTATACTACCTATTTATACTCTTGTTCAAATTGAATGGACTTTGTTGTCGAATTTGCGAGCAAGGTTTGCGTAGGAAAAAGTGTTGATACGGGTATCGGGCGAGCGAAATAAGAGTACACTTAGTTTAAGAAATGATTTTTTTATAAATGACTCATGTAAATGTGATGGAATATAAACGATAAAACCATAGTCTAGGCCATTTGATAAAAATAATAGGCTATGACTCACCTCACGATGCATGTCGAGGTGTGGTATACCAAATAACCAGAGGATAAGTGGATAAAACTAAGTAAGGGGTGTCCCATTTGAGTCATTAAAGTGAGTTGGACAACTCAACTTTTCTCACTCCTCATCCAAAAATCCTAAAATTTAGTGACAGGGGGAGAGATTTTAGAGAATTCTTGGAGGATTGGAAGTGTGTTAGTGATTAAATACAATGATCAAGGTGAGCTCCCTAATCTTCTTCCAATTTCCAACAAAAAGAGCTAAGTTTTGGGGCTTTCGATGAAAAATGATTTTAAAATAAAAGCCACTGATTTATTGTGTTCTAAGGTGTTATTAGAGTCGATTTCATCAAGGGTTTGGATATGTTTACATTTGTTTTGATGAATTGATGAATAATTGGTGAATTTGATGATTTCTTAAATTTTGTTAATTTGATATCAATTGTGGTTATGTAGATGTTGTAGTTGATGTTTGATGGTGATTACACTCCATTTGATATGTCTTTGAATGGCATTAGAGCCATGGAGGTTGAAACACAACTTTTTAGGAAAAACCCAAGAACAGACCCATCTCGACATTGGCGCCAAGACTCCCTAAACAGAATTATTTTGGAGGCATTGTAGATTTGGCACCGTCCCTATATAAGGCACGGTGCCATAAATGAACAGACAACTACAAAAATTTGTTTAGACAGCGCTACTTTTTCCTAACCCGAGGACTTTTGTAAAATGATTATAACTTCTTCGTTTTAACTCCATTTTGATGTTTTGAATATCGTCAGAAAGCTAAGAGAGATATCAATCACCTAGTACCATAGGTTTCCCATTACTAGATCATATGACTTGTCAAAAATAGATTGGAAATCAAAGTTTGTCGGTAGGATGTGTTATTTCGTAATTGTTTTTAGTCGTGACTTTTCGAACATTCTCTGGACTTCTAAAAAGGACCATATTGTCTAGAATACATCTTTATATGATGCTCTTCATGTCCGTTGATTTTCGTTTCATTTCGAGTTTTTTAACATGTATTTTGAAATGTATTTTAAAACGGACAAGTTATATTTTCAAATGAGTTCACATATTACCTAATTTTCTAAAATGGTTTCTAAACCATCATATGAACTCCTAAATTGGTCTATATTAATGATTTGAACTTGATAATGTCGAGACTAAAGCTCGGGGTCGTTCGATGCCAATCTCAAGTATTTTTGGCTCATTTTTATACTTTAAAACTTGGGTAGAAAACTATTATACACCATTAAGATAATGAAATGAAAACCAAGTTAATGAGACTCTAACACAACTAAAACTAACCCAAATGGATACTAGAGATCTAGTAGACTAGAGACAGGTGTTTGGGGACTGACTTTAGTGATGTGTGGAAGCCGCAAGAGCTAATTTTCGTGACATTTTAGGTAAGTAAAATTAGTTAGGGAATGCATATTAATTTATTGTCCATCACTTTTTCTTATTATCGTTATGGGCTTTCCTATGGAAGTCCATTCTTTATTACTGATGCGTTTTCTAAGGCCTAAGTATGTCACGAAGGTACTCTAGGTTTGTTGTTAGATGGATAAAATTGACCTTATCCAGGGTACTAAACCGTAAGTCAGTAGACGTAGGTGAGACATTCAGGGCACCGCTGATGCCCCCACACCATACTAAACTGAGCTATCAACTTGTAAAGTCGCAGTTCTAAGAAGTCGAGTAGTGGAGCAGTGGCACTCCACTCTCAATGATTTAGACCACTTGGTTGTGTTCTTTGATTTCTAGACATTCATTATCGCTACTATTTACTTTTTGATCTATTTATCATTCACCTTTCATTATTTATTTATTTTTAAATTCCTGCATAATCCTTAACTGCTTTAAATTATTTATGAATTTCTGATTAGATGCTACTTATTATTTTTTACTTTACTCTACAACCGACTAAACTTTGATTTGTCGTTGATAAGGCTTGCAGCCGATTGAATTTTCTTAGGCGAACAATTTAGACCCTCGCTACACCATCACTGGTTAAGCCACGATCGACTGAATTAGGCTTATCTACTGTAAGGGTTTATAGTCAGAAGAGTTTGCTACAGTCCCATTTGGCTCTATCATAATTGACTGAGCCAATACCTACCATGATCCCACTTGACTGTGCCACCATTGGCTGAACCATGATCTCATACAGCCATATCCAACTGTGCCAAGACATGCTGAACTATAACCCGTAATACCTTAATTTGGTTGAGCCTAACTAGGCTTAAACAAGACCTGCAACAGCCTAATATAACTGTGCCAAGATCGACTAATGACTGATTGGATTATGGTCGATTGAGCCAAGATAGTCTGCTCCTCTGTGTTGCAGTTGGTTTCATTCTCAACAGCCGATTCTTGGCAGTCTATTCGGGTCTTACAGCCACACAATGACACAACAACAATGAGGATAACGACAACGACAATAACAACAACATCACTAACAATTTGGGTTCCAAATCTCCATCAAATAAGGGTTGATCTAACCCCATTTAGTCCCAACAAATCAATACCGTAGAGATCTGACAATGTGAAATGAAAAGATCATTGTAAAGAGGAAACTTGCCAAGACTTTGCTTTTGTGATTGTAGCCAACTCTATTAGCCACCAATCTCCACCACTACAAATCTTTCCACCTCTTTTGCTCTCTGTTTGCTTTCTAGTTGAAAAACAAATGAATCGGATGGAGAGAATAATGTGACTTGTGTTTTAATTCTCCTACACTCTCATTTTATGTGGTCCACATTAAACTAACAATGCCCACATCATGTGGCTACAACTAAGCCAACACACCCAATCCTGGCTATCATTCACTCCTAACTCATGTGGTTAATAATGAGCCAAATACTTAAGGTCATTGATTTTTCTTGTTTGACTTCTACGCGCTCATATTGAGGTTGGTCCTAGTGTCATAATTAATAATCAAAGTTAACATAGGCTAATCAATCTATTAATTGATATAATTAACTAAGGCATTCTATTCAAATTGAATAAATTGTTCACGAACTAAGTTAATTCTCATCAAAATTACCTAAGTTCTCGCCATCGTCTTGACCTACCCAATACCCGTAGTGCACATGTATCTCGAGACGACCCATACTCACACCGTCAACTATAAAATTAACTTCTCAGGCCAACCTTCGGTAAGTTCTATCGATTTCCTGATCAAGAGGCAACAATGAATCAGTTGATTGGATCAGGTAAACCTACCGTGCATAAACTGACAAAAATAAATAAATAAAAGGAAAACAAAAGAAAAGAAACAAATATTAAACTTAAATTGGAACCGAGTCCCTGGCAACGACGCCAAAATTTAATTACGTGTCACGCATGTCAAATATAACCAGTATAGGGTTACTAATCCTACTGGAATATGATAATGGTAAGTGTGATCGCCCCAAATTTCGAGGTCGCCTCGTGGTCAACTATTTCCTTGCCTCAGCACCTGAAGCCTCTGCCCACGTTACTCATACTCATAAAAAGCAGCCTATAGTGGTCAGCTACTTTCTTGTCAATTTATTCAGTAGTTTACATGTAGTTTTAGATTTTACAATTAAATTCAATTAAATAATCAGCATATATAACGAAATAAAAGCGGAAGTTTTAATATTACCAAAAGAGCATATAAAGTTTACTTATGCAACCTATAGTGGAAATCCCGGCAGTACTATGCATATAGGCGATCAACTATAACAATATATATATATATATATATATATATACAAGTACAGGTGTGAAATATAGTCTCCCAATCCCAAAAGATAATACAAAATATCAAAAGTATAACTACCAACAAACGTACCAGCAGGCCTCAGCGTAGGTAAGTCAGATGTAGTTGCCAAGAACCCCCTTACCTTTGCTGGTACTAGGATCTGCGCTCAACCATAAAAAAAATAGATGGCGAGCCCAGTAAGTAAAATTCTAAGAAAAACCACCGTGCATCTTAATTTAAGAATATAAATAACAGAGCCAATAAATAGTGTTACATAAACATGCGGAAAGAAAGAAAAATGCAGATAACTACTCAAAGCTCATCGCATGAATATAAACATACAGATATACAAATGAGTGTGAACACAGCTACTAAGGTGTGTACTTAGGACCAGGAGCCCTGGTCGTGGCCTATGCCATCGACCCTACGAATGTGTCCTAGCGACATTAGCCCTAGTGGGTTACATCGAACAGGTGAACTGGTATTCAACTCAGGATATAATCTACCGAGGCCGAGAGCATGCGCTACACACTTAGCAAGCGACCACAACAACACTCGGATACATAGACGGGAAAACTCAACCGTCCTAGTAAGAATAGACTCACAGATTATCAAGAATTAACAGCTCAAATGAATAAACAATAAGTAAATGCAGTAGTGGTGTTCAGTTGAGTTTTACGTATTTCAAACCGCGCTCAATAACCCCGAAAACACCCCCGGTTTGACCCCCGACTAGTCTCCGACTCTAATTACTGTCCCGTGACTCCTGAGATCTATTTGCGGTGTTTATTGTTTAATTATGTGGGTTTGTTATCAATTAGGCTTGATTTCATGTTTAGAAATTTAGTTGGTCCCTAAGGCGCTAGGCAGGGTGGCCAGCGCGCTGGGTGATTCTTCGTGCACTGTTCATGCACGAAGATCATCATCTTCCCCAGCGTGTCCAGCGCGTTAGTGTTCATCACCTAGCGCGCTAGTCCACTCTGCCCAGAATTCTAGCAACGAATTTTGGGTTTTTCTGGTTTCTAACACCTCACAAACATCATAGAAACAACTCACACACTCCAACCGCATCAAATTCTTCTGCAAAACACCGATTAAATAAGTTTTTCACTCAAAACAGAGGATTAAAGTGTACGTGTGTCTAAAATTCGAAATCACCAAACCACTCATTTTGTGCACAAATCCGATTCGAATTGGCATGATTCATCAAAACCAACCTCACAAACAACAAATCCAACAAAAACAGTGATGAATTTGTCAAAAATCCGTTTGAACCTTAACATATCCAACAACATCAAGTTTTCATCAAAATCAAAGATTTGGTGAGTAGATTACCTTAGATTTCGTTGTTGAACGCCTAAATCTAGTCTCCAAACACTCAGTTTCGTTCCCTAACAAGGATTTCTTCTCTCAGAATCCTCAGAAAATGTTTGGAATGCTTGGTTTTGCATGTCTCCACCAATCAAGTTGGTATTTATAGGTGTTTGTTTTAATCTGACGTTCACACGCATCTTGAAGCTGATCTAGCGGTCCCTATTAAGCTTGTGTCACTCAATCCTTGGACACCTTATCATGACACTAATTGCATTGTATCTCATTTGTTGTGTGTCTCGAGGACAATCCTAAGTGTGCTGATTTATTTAGTACAACTATAAGATTTGTTTATACTAACTTGATTTAACTCATATACCCTACCCAAGTCATCAAATAATTTTCATAAAATGGTAAGTAGGGTCACACTAACTTCCTGACCACCCAGCTCCTCGCGCCCCGCGTTCGGCACGCTCCCCAAGGCGAACCCACACTTAGTGTACCGAATTGAATTACTTAACTTAGCTTAAAGTTATATTTAAATCTCATTAATTTAAATCCTCAACCATAGTCATGTTGTTATGATTAAATCTAGTCTAACCCCAACACCCGGCCTCACAGCTACTGAACCTTCGCGTTGGCGTATTCTATGAAACGGAACCTCGACGCTCAAACTCGTTCGACAAGAAATTATAGACACACACTTGTGATGAATAATACAGAATAATAATAATAATACATCACAGAACTCAAAGAAAACAGCAGTACACAATCAGTACCCTAGGTTCGACTCATGCCTAGCCTATCCGCGGCGTCCACGTGTCGTCCGAGCTGGCGCCCTAATCTACAATAATTAAATAATGGTGTTATAATTATAACGGGCCGTTATAGTAAGCACGGGGTCGAATTCCACTACAAGAAAAAGGTTCAATAGTGACTAAAATTAGTGAGAGTAATGAATTCCTCTTGCTAAAACAATTCATTAGTATGGATATTGAGTTTTCCTGGTTTAAAACTAGGCTATTAACAGGGGATTGACATCTCTAGCCATTGATTCATCAATCCTCTCGTAATTTGGGTTGTATTTTTTGGCGCTTGACCTTTTTTTTGCACCACCCAACTTTCCTCTCACTAAAAATACATATTATATATTATTAGTGAGAGTAATTATTTTCTCTCGTTATTGTTCTAAATTTGGCTCGAAAAAAAATCTTTGAATTGATTAAAGAGATGAAGCCTTGGTCACTATTTATACCTTTAAAATTCTCTCACTATTGTTCCTTCCAAAAATATTGGCCAAATGAAAAAAAATGTTGAATCGATTAAAAGAGGGGTGCATTGGTCACAATTGATATCTAAATCCTCTCATTATTGGTCCTCTCAAAAATATTGGCGGCTAATACTTCACGCTATAGAAATAGCTGTGTTAATCTCGTGGATTGTCTAAAGTGTAAGACATTTATTTTCCTTTTAGTGGTAAAACAATGGATTGATTTACTGAAACATACTAAAATGGGATTAAAATCTTTTTAAACTATGCTTTTAAAAATACAAGGGTGAAGTGGTCAATTCGATGCCCTTGTACTCAGTGTAGCAACACTGCTTCTAGAACTCGTGATCAAGTTCGATTAGATCTAACAAAGTATGGAATGATGCAAAATTATACTTTTTGTTATCATCATAATGGTGAAATACATGAAGAATCAGACTTAGATACGGATACAAAAGAATTGAGTCAATTCAAAGGTGATGATATGAGATTAGAGAAATGGTATGTGATGTATTTCCTAGCATTGAAGAAAATGATCTTGGGGCCGATTCATCAAGTTTTGAAATACGTGTAGAGGAGCCTAATGATGAAGTAAAGAAATTTGTTAAGTTGCTTAGTGATTTAGAAAAGCATCTTTACCCCAATTGTAAAACTTTAAAACTAGCTACAGTGATCAAGTTACCGCAAATAAAAAGCATTGGTCAATGGAGCAACGAATCACATGTTACTCCAATGGTGCAAAGAAGTGCTTCCAATAGATTCAGAATTACCTGAATCGTACTATGAGGCAAGAAAAATTAGAAAAGATTTAGGCTTGTTTTATAATAAAATAAATGCATGTGTTAATGATTGTATGTTATTTTGGAAAAAAGATAAAGAGGTTGACGTGTGCAAAATATTTAGTGCTTCTAGAAGGAAAGAAGACAATCGCACTAGTGAAATTAAGGTTAGTAATGGAAGAAAATGCCATAGAAAACAATGCATTATTTTCCCTTAAAACCTAGACTTCAAAGGTTGTTTATGTCTAGAAAAGTAACTGCTTTAATGAGATGGCACTACAAAAGAAAGGATGATGGAGTAATGTGATACCCATCAGATTCTTTAGTGTGGAAATCCTTTGATGAATTTCATCAAATATTTTCATCTGAGGCTCATAACGTAAGACTTGGTCTTGCCAGTGATGGTTTTCAACTGTTCAGTCCCTCTAAAATTCCTCATAGCATTTGGCTAGTAATTTTGATTACATACAATTTACCTTCATAAATGCGCATGAAAAAGTGTAATTTTATTCTATCAACACTTACTAGGCCCCGAGAGTCCCACAGATGCAGTTGATGTCTACCTCAAACCTTTAGTAGAAGAATTGAAAGATTTGTGGGAAGTAGGTGTTGAAACATTTGATGCATCAAATCAGGAAATTTTTTTATTGAAAGCGGCATTGTTGTGGACAATAAATGATTTTCCTACGTATGGAAACTTGTTTGGTTGGAGTACAAAGGGTAAGTTGGCTTGTCCTATTTGTAGTAAAGAAACTTGTTCAAAGCGATTGGTTTATGGCAAGAAGCAATGTTATATGGCTCATAGGCGCTTTCTTCCGAGGACACATAAATGGCGGAATGATAAAATTAATTTTGATGGGAATAAAGAGCCGGGATTACCACCGAGATTACGTATTGGAAATGATGCTCTTGTTGAAATGAATGGCCTTAAAGGAATCACCTTGACTAAATGTGCTACGAAAAAGACCAAATATCACATGATAAAAGACGTGATAATTGAAATAAAAAAGGTATTTTGTTTGATCTTCCTTATTGGAGCACTCTTTTATTGCGTCGTAATTTAGATGTAATGCATATTGAAAAAAAACATATGCGATAACGTGATAGGGACAATATTAAATATAAAAGGAAAGACCAAAGACATTGTCAACTCTCGTCTCGACTTAAAGCTCATGAACATAAGACCAAAATTTCACCCCATTCGCAATGGTGATAAGCTTGAGTTGCCTACAACATCATATGTGTTATCTGATAATGAAAAATACTTGTTTTGCTTATTTTTAAAGCATCTTAAGGATCCTGATGGATTTTCGTCTAATATTTCTCAATGTGTGAATATGAAATAATATAAGCTTTCTGGTTTGAAGAGCCATGACTGTCATGTTATATTGCAATATTTGCTTCCACTTGCAATACGTGGTTTTCTACCAAAGAATGTGTGTAAGTCGTGTATAGAGCTTTCTTTGTCCTTTACTAGTTTGGGTGCTAAATCATTAAGAGTTGATGAGTTGGATCAGATTGAATTGCAAATTCCTATTACTTTGTGTAAGTTGGAGCAAATATTTCCTCCTTTTTTGATGTGAGAGTGCACTTACCTATTTATTTGGTCAATGAGGCTAAGATTGGTGGACCTGTTTAGTTTCGATGGATGTATACTATAGAATGGTTTTTGTTTGGTTTAAAAAAGTTTATTCATAATACGGCTCGTTCTAAAGGCTCAATTGCAGAGGGAGTTATTACTAGAGAGTCTATGACTTTTTGCTCAAGGTATTAAAAAAAGAATAGGAAACATATTAGCAGATTTGAAAGAGACAGTGATGTTAGTTCACACCAATCTAGCAATGTAAATTTGATATTTTTGCAACGCGAACAAACACTTGGATCGGGCACGACTCGTGAACTTTCTAGTAAAGAGCGGCTATAGGCTCATATTTATGTTTTACAGAATCGTGATGAAGTTTAAAATTTTTTTGAGTAAGCGTTCATCTTTTCTTTTTATCTTCTTTAATTTAACCCGATAAAATGTGTGTATGGACTAACATAAAAATTGGCAAATTGTATGCAGAGAGTACTTCCAAACTCATGCCAATATTATTCCAAGTATGCCAATCGATGAACACAATAATGATTTTTATTACATGGTTTAGAAATAGAGTGGGTACAATTACTTATAGTGTGTTTGAAAAAATCATTTGTCCTTAAATTCGCTATCTTATACTTCAATATATTTTCTAGGCTGCAGAAATGTGTGTACAAGATGATGCCTTATTGTCATTTTCACATGGTCCATTAATGTCCATTACATGCTTTAATGGTTATGAAATAAATAGATATAGGTTTTGAATAGAGGATTATGATCAAAGGCACGGAACACAAAATTGTGGGGTGTTCATGCATGGTGACATTAGTATGAAATTTGGATATTTTGATTATTATGGTATCGTGACTGAGATTTTTGAGCTTCATTATCTTGGTGAGAAATGGGTGGTATTATTAGATGTAAATGGTTTGATGTGCACAATAATGTGAAAGGAGTGAAAAAAGATACATTTGGGTTTACAAGTATCAATCTTCATCGTTATATGAACACAAGTTTTTTATGCTATTGATAATGAGAACAAAGGATGGAATGTTGTTATAAAAACACAACCAAGTGAAATTTTTGAAATGCCTTCTCAAAATGATGAAGAGAATGACGATGCTAATAATTTTGGTGATGCGTGCCAACATAATGAATCATTCAACTTTGACTGCAATAATGCTAGCTACTTCCACTAACAGTAATGAAAATACTTGGGTTAGGAATAATTTGAGCTCAATAACAGTTGAAGCGTCAATTTTTAAAAGGAAGAAGAGACAAAGAGTTGATTAATAAAGTCTTAAGTAATTTGTTACATCTTATGTATTGTTATACACTTTTTTGTATTCAAACTTTTAAATTTAAACTATGCATTATCTAATACTAGTTTTTTCTCTTTCATAGATACTTTACTGGGTTAAGATAAAAAGATAATGTCTATGAATGCAACAAGAGATTAAAAAAAGAGATAACGGTGCATTATCTAATACTAGTTTTTTCTCTTTCATAGATACTTTACTGGGTTAAAATAAAAAGATAATGTCTATGAATGCAACAAGAGATAAAAAAAGAGATAACGGGAATGTTAGAAAATACATGGCACTTGATGCATTAGCAAGAGGGCGTGGTAGTAATTTGAAATTAAATAATTCTTTTCGAACTTTAAATGGCATTAGAGATTCAGCTGGCATTGAAATTTCTAATGGTATTTTAAGATCAAATCATCATATCGGATATTCAAGTGGTATGATTACTTCAAGTAGTATGGAAAATCCAAGTGGTATGACTGTTACAATTTTAACATAAATTATGACTTCTTATATATTTGCATTATTTTCTTATCTAATAATTTTTTTGTGGTATTTCAGGTACTTTTACATCCCACGATCTTGCCTTGGTTTTCAAAAATGAAGTTTATCATGAGAAAAACTTTAGTAAGAATAGTTGTTTCATGGACTTGATGAAAATATGTCAACGGTCAAGCCAATTAATAATGATCAAGATCTCGACCTTATTCAAGGAAAATGTAAGCGTGAAATAATTGTGCATCAAGATAATGTTAGATGATACAGTCAATCCTCTACTATTTAAGATGTCGCATTACAATCCAAATCTAGGTAATATTTTATTATTTTTTATGATATTTCTTTCGCATTCTAGATTGTTTTGTTGCATGAGTTGAATGTTAATCTAAACTCTTTTTTTAGAAGTTTCATATTTGTATATCTCAATGTCAACGAGAGTGTTGAATATCAAGATAGTAAGGGATTTGAAAGCCAAAAAGAAAGTGGTCGTGCGAGGTGATGTAATTGATGGAAATGAAAAGGCGAGTATTGATGAATTTCTCATAACACGCATAAAGGATTTTGATATTGTGAATAACCACATATCTATTGGACCTTCCCAAATTGAAAAGGTATGCAATCTTCAATTCATGTGTTTTTTATATAACTTAGGTAACATACGCTAGTTTATGCTTTTATTTTAAGTTTTACTTTTTTAGGAATTTCAACTACCAGTGAAAGCCATTGGTTATTATCTTGTTGCAAAATATACATCATTGGCAGCAAATGGCAAAGTTGGTATTCCAGTTTATGTTGTATCCGACGACTTGATGCAAGGTCGGTGGATTTCACTTAACATTTATTATTTTATTTTTAATCATTTTTTTTTCTTACTTTTAGTTGTATCTCTTACATCTTTTGCATCATAGACGTTGAGATACTAAATATGTGTGGGAGAAGTATGAACAAAAAGTGAGGTAAAAATAGAAATAAAAAAGTTGCAAATCTGCAATGAGGGAAAAATTGATAATTGATTTCTAAAACAAATGTGGTAATGGAGAAAATCAACGACATTGGCCAAGACACTTAGGCAGAATTGTGCGTGATCCTTATATGTGCCCTGTACGAGTGCTATTATGGGATGATATTAGTGAAGAGGCCAAGAATCATATATGGGATACAACTAAGGTAAGTTCAAGGTTGTATTTATTTGTAATTTTTCATAATCATTTGGACTTCTTCAAAATTCATACTGGTGAATTTATCTTGCTTTTGTAGGAAAGTTTCTCTAATGTTGGAATAGAAGTATATAAGGACGAGACTTTAAAGCATATGTGCGCTTTATCGACAAGTTGGAGAACAAGTTTGAATAAAATTTGTGTGAAGAAGTGCAAGACTAAAGAAGAGGCTTTAAGAAATGTTCGAAAGATATGGATTATGAAGATTGGAAATGACTCGTCAATAATAAATTTTTGGAGGAAATTTTTTTGGTATTATTAATTTTACTTAATCAAATTTTAAATATGTATTTTGTTAATACTCAATTTAATACTTATACTTTTTCTATGTTTTTTATAGAAATTTAGTAAGCGTAATGAAATTAACCAGTGTAAAAGAGTTAAGCTGCCCCCTCACGCTGGAAGCAAGCATTTCAGAGAGTTGATGTATCAAATGTAAATAAATAATTTTTTCTTTTTGATTGGATAAAAGAAATTAACAATTTCAACATTATACTATTTCGTTATTGTGCTAAAATATTATTATTATTTATACTAACCTTGTAGGGAGGAAAGGATGGTAGTCCTCCTACTGTTGATTAAATGTTTCTTGAGACTAGGAAGAAAGGCGTCATTTTAGTTGAACCGAAAGATATAAACAAATATGTAAGTACAAGTGTTGGTCAACTCTTTTTTTTGTTTTATTATATTATGAACTAGCATTTGATGTAATTCTTTAGGCTGAAATTTTGAGGACAATGGAAAGTGAGCCTTCACTCACTAACCTTGAAGTTATTGAAAAATGTATTCGTCCACAAAAGCATAATTATGTGTTTGGTTGTGGAGGCGGAATGAAAAAAAAGGATTTCAAAGAATCCAATTCTGCATATCTGAAAAGGATAGAGACTGAACTGAAGGAAACACAAGAAGAAAATCATATGTTTAAGAAATCCCTTCAAGAACATGAAAGGAGATTAGAGAAGCTTGAGGATATCATTACGCAAGCTTTATTAAAGACTCCTTATACTTCTAACAATGAGATTGATGATGTTTGAAGCCATTTTCAATAGATTTTTTATGACTTTCTCTATTTTGTATGCTTTATGCTTTCAAAGTTAGCAATTAAGGTTTTTTGATGTGTTTGATGTATTTTGTAGGTGCTTGAGAAAAGCTTGCATATGAAATAAGAGAAGGGAATAAAGTTTTTGGCAACATGTTTAAGGAGTTCTTTTATTTTCATAGAATAAAGTAGAGCAAATGTTAGTTTGATGGAACTCTTACATGTTAGAATATATAATCCCACATTGAAAATATAATAAGAGTTGGTGTGGTGCATAAGTGGTGCAGATTGGATCTTAGCACATATGTACCACACCAACTCTTATTATATTTCCAAAGTAGGATTATATATTCCAACATTACACAAGCGTAGTTTTAGGTTTTTATTATCTTGGATGTTGATTTTTTTAGTGAAGATCTCATTGTCGCGAAGTTATATCATTTTTTGAATTTTATTAAATATTTATTGATTTATGCTAGTTGTGGTAAGTGTCTAATTTGCATTAAAATGGGATGGATTATTACTTATTCTCTCTTTCACAGGGCAGGTATGACCACAAAAACTTTTTTAATGCTCCCTCTAGTCATAATTATTTGACGTTTTGGGCAAAACATAGTTTTTAAGGAAGGTTTTAATTACACGTTGAGATTACTATATTACCCTAGACAAAAAAAGGATGTTTTATTTAAGCTATTGAAACCAAATTAGAATTAAATGCTTAAGGGTAGGATTGGTAAAAGTTGCATCGAAATTGTAAAACGTCTTATATTAATTGAAATCAAAATTTTTTGAAACATCATATAATTATGACTGGAGGGAGTAACATTTATAGTTCTTTCATGGTGCATGAACTTGACAGAAATGTATTTTGAAATACCACAATATAGAGGAGTTTGCTTACCTATGCTTAATATCATAGACTTGTTTCTTTACTATGCAAGATAGTTTTGGAGGCTAAAAGTGATTCCATCAAAAGTTTCAAATGAAGTTGTTTCATTGGATGGGTGTATCAAAAAATCTTCATGGTGGGAACAATGTCAAAAGCGTTGGGTGATTGTACTGCTATATTTTGCCTCATTTCTTCTTTTCAATATGGACCGCGTAAGCTATTTCCTCCTATTCTCACTTTTTTCTTTATGCTAATATTTAAGTATTTTTTAAAAAAATTATTGGGTTGAATGGCTATTATGTTTATATGTTTTATATCTTAAGACATCTTTTAAATTTATTTTAGTTAAACTGTATAATCTTATGAATCGCTTTCTTTTAAACAAATGTAGGTCTAGTTATTTAACCATGGAAACATGGTGTAACAAGCTTGATTAATTCATACAAGTAAAGATGAGCATTGCCATACTCCCGATGTTAGCATAGTTGAACTGGAGTCCTGCAATTGTTGTTGTCTAGTTTAGTCTTCTTTTTTTTTGGGGCTACCTAGTCACTCATATATGACATAAGATCATTTCTAGAAGAATACTCTAATTTCTTAATTCTTTTTTAATTTCTTCTTACGTTTGATGTTTGCCACAAATAGTTGTTCCTTCGGTTTGCAAATATGTTAACCACTAGAAATATGATGCAAGTTATTTATTAATTTTTCTATAAGCTTTGAAAAGAGTTCACATAATTATTTATTAATACATTTGTTAGCTACAATAAGTATGATACAAGTTTCTCTCTACTTTCATGTTGTTCTACTTGGTTGTTCTTGTGAGTTACTCTTGTGAGTTACTACTGCATGATATGTTATATGCATGTGCTCCTCTTCTAATTAATTAGGCTAAAAAGTTATGATAATATTAACAAAATGTCTTGCACAAATAGTTTAGTAATTAATGGATTATAGATTATTGTGTCTTCAAGGTGTTGCTATGTCTGCTATGAATAATATACACTTTAAATGGATTTCGATTTCTGAGAGAAGCATTGGATTTTTTTTAACTTTTCACCCATGCTAGAGTTATTTATCCATTTAATTAGTCTTTATTATGTCTTAATCTGTAAAACATGTTATGTGGAGTTTTAATTTGGGTATATTCTTTTTTTTCTTCTTCTTTTGTTTTTAGAGTTATGAGAGTGTTTAATTAATTATTTTCATTCCTATTTTAGTTATTCTAGAGATAAGGTTATTGAGGAAGTTGAGATTCATGTTTTATTAGTTTAAAAGGAAAGCAACATGGTTTCTTTTGTATAATCTATAATTTATTAGTATAAAAATTATATTTTTGTCACATGTATTTGTAATTAAAATGTTGTTTTCATGACAAACGCTTGAGACTTGAAGCGGAAGTCTAAGAAATCAAGTCAAGATGTACCTTTCTCTTCAAATAAGAGTTTTGGATGAAATCATAGCAAAAGGAAGCTCCAATATTTGTCTCCAATAGAAAGCTATTAATTGTATTTGGCTATTAAATATGAAAATTTGTTGTAAATTTTATTTAATTATTTGTAGACTACAAGAAAATTGCTCAATAACAAGAAGGGGATGGTAAGATTTTCCTGTGTTAAAAGATTTTTAGTAGTAGGAAAATGAGATATAACTACATGATATCCTATTGTTATAGAACGATTTTCTTGTAGTCAACAAAGAATTAAATAAAATTTACTACAAATTTTCATGTTTAATATAGCCAATACACTTAATAGCTTTCTTATGGAGACAAATGTTGGAGCTTCCTTTTGCTATGATTTTGTACAAAACTCTTATTTGAAGAGATAGGTACATCTTGACTTAGTTTCTCATACTTCTGCTTCAAGTTGCGAGCGTTTTTGTCATGAAAACAACATTTTAATTGCACATACAAGTGACAAAAATATAATTTTTATACTAATAAATTATAGATTACACAACAAAAACCATGTTGCTTTCCTTTGTTACTAGCAAAGCATGAATCGCAACTTCCTCAATAACATTATCTCTAGAATCACTAAAATAGAAACGAGAATAATTAATTGAACACTCTAAACTCTAACAAAAAAAGAAAAAAAAGGAATATACCCAAATTAAAACTCCACATAACATGTTTTATAGATTAAGACATAATAAAGACTAGTTAAATGGTTTTTTTTAAAAAAGGCTAGTTAAATGGATAACGAACTCTAGCACTGGTGAAAAGATTAAAAAAATTCAATTCTTCTCTCAAAAATTGAAATCCATTTAGAGCGTGTAGTATTCATATCAGACATAGCAACACCTTGAAGACACAATAATCTATAATCCATTACTAACTATTTGTGCAAGACATTTTGTTAATATTATAAGAACATTTTAGCCTAATTATTTAGATAAGGAACACATGCATATAATAACTCACAAGAACAACCAAGTAGAACAACATGAAAGTAGAGAGAAACTTGTATCATACTTATCGTAGCTAACAAATGTATTAATAAATAATTATGTGAACTCTTTTCAAAGCTTATAGAAAAATTAATAAATAACTTGTATCATACTTCTAGTGGTTAACATATTTGCACACCGAAGGAACAACTATTTGGGGCATTCAATAAAAAAGTAGCGGCAAATATCAAAAGTAAGAAGAAATTAAAAAAGAATTAAAAAATTAGGTATTCTTCAAGAAATGATCTTATGTCATACCTGAGTGAGTAGGTAGCCACAAATAAAGAAGACTAAACTAGACCACAACAGTTGCAGAACTCCAATTGAACTTTGCTAACATCAAGAGTATGCCAATGCTCATGTTTACTTTTATGAATTAATTAAGCTTGTTACACCATGCTTCCATGGTTAAATAACTAGACCTGCATATGTTTAAAAGAAAGCAATTAATAAGATTTTACAGTTTAACTAAAATAAATTTAAAAGATGTCTTAAGATATAAAACATAGAAACATAATAGCCATTCAACCCAATAATTTTAAAAAATACGTAAATATTAGCATAAAGAAAAAAGTGAGAATAGGAGGAAATAGCTTACGCGGTCCATTGAAGAGAAGAAATGAGGCAAAACATAGTAGTACAATCACCCAACGCTTTTGACATTGTTCCCACCATGAGTGTTTACTTTGGACATTGTTCCTACCACGAAGATTTTTTTATACACCCATCCAATGAAATAACTTCATTTGAAAATTTTGATGGAATCACTTTTAGCCTCCAAAACTATCCTGCACAGTAAAGAAACAAGTCTATGATATTAAGCATATGTAAGCAAACTCCTTTATATTGTGGTATTTCAAAATACATTTCTGTCAAGTTCATGCACCATGAAAGAACTATAAATGTTATTAAACAAATTTTTGTGGTCATACCTGCCTTGTGAAAGAGAGAATAAGTAATAATCCATCACATTTCAATGCAAATTAGACACTTACTAAAACTATCATAAATCAAGAAATACATAATAAAATTCAAAAAATTATATAACTTTGCAAAAATGAGATCTTCACTATAAAAACATCCAAGATCATAAAAACCTAAATCTACACCTGTGTAAGAGTTCCATCAAATTAACATTTACTCTACTTTATTCTATGAAAATAAAAGAACTCCTTAAACATGTTGCCTAAAACTTTATTCCCTTCTCTTATTTCATGCTCAAGCTTTTCTCAAGCACCTACAAAATAAATCAAACACAACAAAAAGCCTTAATTGCTAACTTTGAAAGCATAAAGTATATAAAATAGCGAAAGTCATAAAAAACATATTGAAAAGGGCTTCAAACCTCATCAATCTCATCGTTAGAAGTCTGAGGAGTCTTTGATAAAGCTTGCGTAACGATATCGTCATGCTTCTCTAATCTACTTTCATGTTCTTGAAGGGATTTCGCATACGATTTTCTTCTTGCGTTTCCATCAATTCAGTCTCTATCCCTTTCACATATGTAGAATTGGATTATTTGAAATCCTTACTTTCCATTCCACCTCCACAACTAAACACATAATTATGCTTTTGTGGACCGAAACATTTTTTAGTAACTTTAAAGTTAGTGAGTGAAGGCTCACTTTCCATTGTCTACACAATTTCAGTCTAAAGAATTACATCAAATGTGAGTTCATAATACAATAAAACAAAAAAAAAGAGTTGACCAACACTTATACTTGCATGTTTGTTTATATCTTCCAGTTCAACTAAAATGTCGCCTTTCTTCGTAGTCTCAAAAATCATTTGATCAACAGTAGGAGGACTACCATCTTACCTACCTACAAGGTTAGTATAAATAACAATAATATTTTAGTACAATAATGAAATAGTACAATGTTAAAATTGTTAATTTCCCTACCAAAAAAAAATTATTAATTCCTTTTATCCAATAAAAAAGAAGAAATTATTAATTTACCACTTGATACATCAACTCTCTGAAAGGCTTGCTTCTAGTGCGAGGGAGTGGCATAACTCTTTTATGCCGGTTAATTTCATTATGCTTACTAAATTTCTATAAAAAACAAACAAAAACTATCAGTATTAAACTGAGTATTAACAAAATAAATATTTAAAATTTGATTAAGTAAAATTAATAATACCTAAAAATTTCCTCCAAAAACTTATTATTGACGAACCATTTCTATTATTCAGAATACATATCTTTCGGAACATTTCTTAAAGCCTCTTCTTTAGTCTTGCACTTCTTCACACAAGTTTTATTCAAACTTGTCCTCTAACATGTCCATAAAGCGCACATGTGCTTTAAAGTCTCGTCTTTATATACTTTTATTCAAACATTAGAGAAACTTTACTACAAAAGCAAGATAAATTCACATATGAATTTTAAAGAAGTCCATAGGATTATGAAAAATAACAAATAAATACAACCTTAAACTTACTTTAGCTGCATCCCACATATGATTCTTGGCCTCTTCACTAATATCATCCCATGATAGCACTCATATAGGGCACATATAAGGATCACACACAATTCTCCCGTAGTGTCGTGACCAATATCGTTGATTTTCTCCAACACCACGTTTGTTGTAGAAATCAATTATCAAATTTTCTCCTCATTGCACATTTGCAACTCTTTTATTCCTATTTTTACCTCATTTTTTGTTCTTGCTTCTCCCTCACACATTTAGTATCTCAACATCTATGATACAAAACAAGTAAAAGATACAACAAAAAGTAAGAAAAAAATCATTAAAAATAAAATAATAAATATTAAGTGAATTCCACCGACCTTGCACCAAGTCGTCGGATACAATGTAAATTGGAATACCAATTTTTCCATTTGCAGCCACTGGTGTATATTTTGCAACAAGATAATAACTAATAGTTTCTACTGGTAGTTGAAATTCCTCAAAAAAATTAAAACTTAAAATAAAAGCATAAACTAGTGTATGTTACCTAAGATATATAAAAAAAAACACATGAATTGAAGATTACATACCTTTTCAATTTGGGAAGGTCCAATAGATATGAGGTCATTCAAAATATCAAAATCCTTGATGTGTCTTATAAGAAATTCAGCAGTAGTCACCTTTTCATTTCCATCGATTACATCACCTCGCATGAACACTTTCTTTTTTGCTTTCAAATCCCCTACTATCTTGATATTTAATACTCTCGTTGACATTGAGATATACGAATCTGAAGCTTCTAAAAAAATAGTTTAGATTAACATTCAACTCATACAAAAAAAAACAATCTAGAATGTGAAAGAAATATCATAAAAAATTAATAAAAAATTACCGAGATTTGGATTGTCATGCGACATCTTAAATAATAACGGATTGATTGTATCATCTAACATTACCTAGATGTACAGTTTTTTCACGATATCATTTTTCTTGAATAAGGTCATGAGATCTTTATCATTATTAATTGGCTTGCCATCATCAATGATTTTGATTCGGTATGAATAAATTTTAATAAACCGTTGACATATTTTCATCAAGTCCATGAAACAACTATCCTCACTAAAGTTTTTCTCATAATAAACTTCATTTTTGAAAACCAAGGCAAGATCATGGGATGTAAAAGTACTTGAAATACCACAAAAAAATTGTTAGATAAGAAAATAATGCAAATATAAGAAGTCATAATTTATGTTAAAATTGTAACAGTCATACCACTTGGACTTTCCATACAACTTGAAGTAACCATACCACTTGAAGATTCGATATGATAATTTGATCTTAAAATACCACTAAGAATTTCAATGCCATTTGATGTTTGAAAAGAATTGTCGAGAATATTAACATAATTATTAGGATTGTTATTTAGTATATTTATTCTATTTGTAATTAATTAGAATTAGAAGTAATTAGCTGTATAATCGGTTTTTTAATAGCATTTACTCTGTAAATCAATTAGGATCAATTAGTTGCTATTTTTATGTAAAGCATTTACTCTGTAAATCAATTAGGATCAATTAGGATCAATTAGTTGCTATTTTTATGTAAAGCATTTACTCTGTAATTTTCTATTTAAACACGCCAAAATGGCTGAATAAAAATTATTCCATTCTGTCATTCTTTTCTGACTTTATGGTATCAGAGCAGAACGATCCTGGGCTCGTATTTGAAGACCTGATTGGGCTAGCGGTGGAGTCTAGACCCGTTTGTGGACCAAGAGCTTATGAAAAGAGGCTTAGGCATATTTACAAACCTCTAAAAAAGAGTAAGTTTGTATTTGGCAAGAGACAACTAGTTCAGGCCTAGTTGCACTTGAGGGAGAGTGTTGGAATATAATCCCACATTGAAAATATAATAAGAGTTGGTGTGGTATAAAGTGGTGTAGATTGGATCCTAACACAAGCCAATTGGTTTTGTGCAAAGATGGGCTCCAACCCCATTTGTATACTCACCACATGCGCGTGTGGCCCAACACTCTCCGGGCCCATGGATTTCAATATGGTATCAGAGCCTAAATGGCTAAACCCTCTGATGATACCTCTGGTATCGATTCTATGAGCTCTATTCGCTCACCCTCAATTCCCTTAACCACTGAATCTTTTCAAAACCTTTCCATCACTTCTCATAAGCTGAATGGAAACAATTTCCTACAGTGGTCCCAATCGGTGAAACTGTTCATTCGAGGCCATGGAAAATTCGACTATCTTACAGGTACCAATGCGAGACCCACTGAGAAAGATGAAGGTTCTGCAAAATGGGAGGCAGAGAATTCGATGATCATGTCTTGGCTCATAAATTCTATGGACTCGAGTGTAGGAAGAACCTATCTCTTCCTACCTACTGCTCATGACATTTGGACTGCTGTGAACGAGACTTATTCTGATCTCGGGAATGCAGGACAGTGGTTTGAGCTAAAACTCGGCTATGGAGGCTAAAACAAGGTGAGAAAACTGTCACTCAATATTATACTGACTTAAAAACCTTGTGGCAAGAGGTAGATATGTTCAGCGATTATGAGTGGAGCTGTGCGAAGGACAGGGCTTTGTTTCAAAAAATGGTGGAAAAAGAACGTGTCATCGAATTCCTTGTCGGCCTTAATAAGGAATTAGATGAAGTGAGAGGACGCATTCTTGGTCGTGATCCACTACCGAGTACTAGAGAAGTCTTTGCCGAGGTCAGAAGAGAGGAGAGCCGACGGACCGTCATGCTCGGAGGACACTCACCAGCTCCCACCGAGCCTTCTGCCCTGTTCTCTAGTCAGCCACCACGCCACAACAACCGTCGCAGCGATAAAGACCGGTCAATCTGCGAGCATTGCAACAAGCCAGGGCATGTTAAGGCCAAATGTTGGAAGCTGCATGGAAAGCCAACCGAGAACCCTTCATCTAACCTGAAGCCTCATGATTCAAAGGGTTTTCATGCCTCATCCGAAGACACTTCCAAATAGCCAAAATCTGCCTCAGAGACGTCTGCCTTCAGCAAAGAACAGCTAGAGAAATTGTATCAACTAATGAGTTTTCATTCAATTGTATCCAACACTCCTAACTCATCATTTTACATTGCCTCTTCTTCTTTAGCTCAAAAAGGTACTTACCCTACAACTTTCACAGCCGGCTCAAAATTAAACCCTTGGATCATAGATTCAGGGGCAACCGATCATATGACTGGTAGTTCCTCCATATTCTCTTCATATTATCCTTAATCTAGAAATTTGAAAGTTAAAATTGCCAATGGTACTCTAACCTCTATTGCTGGAAAAGGCTCTATTATTATGTCTTCATCTCTTACATTACTAAATGTCCTGCATGTTCCAAAGATTTCTTGCAATCTCATCTCTGTTAGTCGTATTATTCATGATTGCAAATGTATTGCTATAATAACATTTGCTGGATTTGAATTTTAGGACCCTTGTTCGGGGAAGATGATTGGCAATGCTAAGGAAGTTGATGGACTCTATCACTTAGTCTTAGAAAATCCTTCAGATGAACAAGTTCAGAAACCAAGATGTTTTACTACCTTGTCTTGCGAGAATGACATAATGTTGTGGCATTATAGGTTAGGCCATCCCAGTTTTAATTACTTGAAATATTTGTTTCCAAATCTTTTTAAAAATAAAGACATTTCATTTTTTTGTTGTGAAGTTTGTGAGTTGGCAAAACATCATAGATCTGTTTATCCTTCTTTGAAGTATATGCCATCAAAACCTTTTTCACTCGTGCATAGTGATATTTGGGGCCCTTCAAGGGTAAAAATTGCCTCAGGTTCTAGATGGTTCATCACATTCATTGATGATCACACTAGAGTCACATGGATTTATCTTCTAAAGGAAAAATCCGAGACCGCAAATGTTTTCAAAAATTTTCACTCTTTGATTAATACTCAGTTTCATACTAATATTCAAGCTCTTAGAACCGATAATGGCCGAGAATATTTTAATGCAATCTTAGGTGATTTTTTGAAAGAAAAAGGAATTATTCATCACAGTTCTTGCGTTGATACTCCCCAACAAAATGGAGTGGCTGAGAGGACAAATAGGCATTTATTAGAGGTGTCTAGGGCGTTATTATTTGCTATGAATGTTCCTAATCGTTTTTGGAATGAAGCGCTCTTAACTGCAACTTATCTGATTAATCGAATACTTACAAGAGTTCTTAATTACATCACTCATTTGCAAGCACTAAAGAATATGTTTCCTGAAAATAGATCGTTCACTGATTTAACACCTAAAATTTTTGGTTGCATTGCTTTTGTTCATATACACGGACATAATAGAGGAAAGTTTGATCCCCGGGCAGATAAATGCATATTTCTTGGTTTTTCACCAACACAAAAAGGGTATAAATGTTTTGATCCTAAATCTGGAAAATATTACGTAACTATGGATGTCACTTTTTTTGAAAAACAACCTTTTTTTGAAAAAAACTCAATTCCGGGGGAGAATGATTCTGAAATGAGTTTTTGGGAACAAATATCTTTGCCAAAATCGGTTGAAAATAGTTCAGTGGAATCAATTATTTCTGTAACTAATCCTAGGATTTCACCACCTATAAATTCACAACCTCGTGAGACCCAGGTAGAAAACAACTTGGAACCACCTACTGAACTTCGTGTTTATTCTAAAAGGAGGACTCAACCAAGTAATATTCCACCAGCTCCCGAGGTGGGCCAATCATCGGACTCGACCGAGGTCCAAGGTACGACTGCTCTCTCTCCTACTTCTCTTCCAAATTTAGAACCTTCTACAGATTTCTTTGAACCCATAGCCTTACGCAAAGGTGTCAGATCATGTACCACAAAACGTCCAATATCCAATTTCGTATCTTATCATAAGCTCTCACCAGATTTCAAAGCCTTTTCCACCAGGATTATGGATGATGAACTACCTAAGTCGATACATGAAGCTCTAGAGGTTCCGAGATGGAGAGAGGCGGTCTTTGAGGAGTTGAAGGCCCTGAAGAAGAATGACACGTAGGATCTTACTTCTTTACCCGAAGGAAAAAAATGTGTAGGCAGCAAGTGGGTGTTTACCATAAAATACCATGCTGATGGCTCGGTTGAGAGATACAAGGCTCGACTCGTAGCACGAGGCTTTACTCAGACATACGGCCTTGACTACGAGGAAACCTTCGCTCCTGTGGCCAAACTAAACACCGTACGTGTTCTTCTCTCGTTAGCCGCTAATGGGATTGGCCTCTCGAGACAGCTTTGATGTGAAGAACGCGTTCTTAAACGGCGAGCTAGAGGAGGAGGTGTATATGGAAGCTCCACCAAGCTTTGATGAGCTAAAGAAGGATGGCAGAGTATGTAAGCTAAAGAAATCCATATATGGATTGAAACAATCTCCGAGGGCATGGTTCGAAAGATTCACGAGAACTGTGAAACAATGTGGTTACACTCAAGCTCATTCAGATCACACGATGTTCTACTAACACAATCATGGTAAAATTGCTATTTTAATTGTGTATGTAGATGACATTGTGATGACAGGAGATGACATAGTAGAGTTGGAGTCACTGAAGAACTTCTTATCCAACCAGTTTGAAGTCAAAGATCTAGGACAGCTCAAATATTTTCTTGGAATAGAGGTGGCTAGATCCTCAAAAGAAATAGTTATCTCACAAAGAAAATATGTTCCTGATCTCTTGAAAGAGACTGGATTACTCGGATGTAAACCAGTGGCAACTCCTGTCGATCCGAATCAGAAACTCGAAAAAGAAGATGGTGCTAAGGCTGTGGACAAGAACCGGTATCAGAAGCTGGTGAGGAAGCTAATTTATTTGGCGTATACAAGGCAAGATATTGCGTTTGCAGTGAGCTTGGTTAGTCAGTTTATGCATTGTCCATCAGAAAAACACTCCAAGGTTGTTCATCGGATTCTTCATTACTTGAAAGGAAGCCCGGGTAAAGGAATTATGTTTTCAAAGAATGGGAGCCGAAGAGTGGAGATCTTCACTGATGCTGATTGGGGCGGAAGTTCTTCAGACAGGAGATCTACCACCGGCTATTGCTCCTTTGTCTGGGCAACTTAGTTACTTGGAGGAGCAAGAAACAACCAGTTATTTCTCAAAGCAGTGCGGAGTCCGAGTTCAGAGCTATGGCTCAAAGAGTATGTGAGTTGTTATGGCTTTGGAAGATCTTAGAGGAGCTGAAGGTTGAAGGAGATAAACCGATGAGGTTGTACTGCGACAACAAATCGGCAATCAATATTGCTCAGAATCCTGTGCAGCATGACCGGACAAAACATGTCGAAATAGATCGACATTTCATCAAGGAGAAACTGGAAAACGGCGATATCTGCATACCCTTTGTTCCATCATCTGAGCAGCTCGCTGATGTTCTTACTAAGGGACTTTTTACTGCTATGTTCGAAGGGTTTCTATCCAAGCTGGGAATGATCGATATCTATTCTCCAGCTTGAGGAGGGGTGTCGAGAATATTAACATAATTATTAGGATTGTTATTTAGTATATTTATTCTATTTGTAATTAATTAGAATTAGAAGTAATTAGCTGTATAATCGGTTTTTTAATAGCATTTACTCTGTAAATCAATTAGGATCAATTAGTTGCTATTTTTATGTAAAGCATTTACTCTGTAAATCAATTAGGATCAATTAGGATCAATTAGGATCAATTAGTTGCTATTTTTATGTAAAGCATTTACTCTGTAATTTTCTATTTAAACACGTCAAAATGGCTGAATAAAAATTATTCCATTCTGTCATTCTTTTCTGACTTTAAGAATTATTTGATTTCAAATTACTTCCACGCCCTCTTGCTAATGCACCAAGTGTCACGTATTTTCTAACATTCTCATTATCTCTTTTTTTATCTCTTGCCGCATTCAGAGACAACATCTTTTCAGCTTAACACCCCAAAGTAAAGTATCTATGAAAGAGAAAAAACTAGTATTAGCTAATGCATAGTTTAAATTTAAAAGTTTGAATACATAAAAGTGTATAACAATACGTAAGATTTAACAAATTACTTAAGACTTCATTAATCAACTCTTTGTCTCTTCTTCCATTTTAAAATTGAAGCTTCAACTGCTATTGGGCTCAAATCATTCCTAACCCAAGTATTTTTGTTACCGTCAGTGGAAGTAGCTTTGACAACCCCAATTTCTGAAGCAATTGGGAATGCCCAGCCTAAACCTGTATAGGCTCCTGAGTTGATACTCAACAAGTCTATACGTGCCTAGTCAGCCTCAAATCGTTCTTTTACCATTCAAATTATGAGTTATTAGATTATAAAACTTATCAGATCGATACACAGCAGAGTTCAACTATTATCATACAATAACTCAAAAGGAAATCAGGATTTTATTACTAAAGTGGCACCACGAATACAAGATAAACATGTACAGCCTGGTGACCATAAAATGATAAGGGCATGTACATGATATCTAAACCTCACAACCCAATACTATCCGATATGTTTTTAAAACAACACATATAACTCAAAGTAAATACATACTTAGTAGCAAAGCAAGAGATCGTCCTCGAGAAGCGCTCAGAGGAAGTCACCTATCGTCGGTCCCTTGTCCTTGTTGCCACCTACCCTAACTGCACCCACCGTCACAAGCTATACTGTGAGCAACTGAGAGAAACTGAAAGTAATGCCAGAAGAATATAACAGTAATTCAAGATTTAACAAATAAGGAAGTCCAAGAATCATGCGGTAATCGAAAAGTAGGAAATATAAACAAGTGCATGATAATCAGACTAACAGATAATCAATCGAAACTTGTGTGTTCCAAGAATTAAAAGAGGCCCATAAGTGGTCTAAATATGGCATAACGGCGAAGACCGTGCGAGGTCTCCCTGGGCATTGACACAAGCAAAGGCACAACCATAATGGAAAACACAAGCCCCCAGTACTTGGTGTCACACGATCATTAAGGGTGGTCACACACTTCTGTACAAAAGTGCCCGCGTTTAATCCCTATGGTACAGGGCTGAGTACTCTGACACACACTTACGCCAAGAACGCACAACCAAGGAATATAATGGAATACCAAGCATGAGATCAATTCAACAATCACAATTAATAAAGGAAATAGAATTATATGATATTTTCTTATTAGCTTACTAACTTACTTGGTACGTCGCGTACCCGTCGCACTCCCACGATCCTATCCCTTTGTTTGGGTCCCCAAACTATCTGTCAATGGTTTGAACCCCAAACAATGGGTTTATGGTCAAAATATTATTTTCTAGATTTTTCCCCTATTTTTCTGGATTTTTTCCTATTTTTCCAGAATTTATTCTATTTTATTTTATTTTTATATTATTTTTTGGGCCGACCCGACCCAGACCTATTTTGGGCGAGCCAGGCGCTAGGCTTGGCTCGCCCCATGGGCCGAGCCCAACCCAGGCCTCCTGCCCCGTTCCAGTAAGGTGGGGGTGCATACGTGCGGGCCACCATCAGACGATGCGCATCTTTTTTTTGAAGAACAGATCTCGTCTCTTACGCACACACACTTACAACACACGTCGTGATCATAAAGAGTCACACGTCGTGGCTCTTTTAGCTGATGACGCCATCAGAGGAGTCTGCAACACATATAGTTCGACACCCATGCAGCGTGACTGGCTTCGTGACACTAATCCGCACAAACACCACCCTTGTACCCGACACAGGTCGTGACCCTTGGAAACGTGTAACACCAACAAAAATCAAAATCATGTACACAAGAAACGTCGTGATGTGTCAAACGCACGCAACGTGGTGAGGGCAAAAAATCGAAATCGTCTCTGGTCCAAACGCATATAGAGGACGTCGTGAGATATGACACTTGAAAACGTGCTTATGGCATCAGGCAGAAAAATGATCATTTCCCAGAAATCCTGAAAATACAAAATCAACACCCATTCTTAGCGATCAAACCGACATATTTCCGGGCATTGAAACTCCCCAAAATCAACTTCAACGTTGTGGTATGCCTTAATTCAATTAAAACTCAAAACCAACACCAAATCTGAAAACCCAAACAAATTAACATCAAATTGCAATTACACAACAACGCCGGCTCGATGTCGTGTATTGATCACTCTGAGGGTTGCCGAGACATTGGTGGAACACCAAACTCGTCTTCGGCAAGCCACCCTTGGTTATGGCGATGACATAACAGTGGATTAACACAAGAAACTCAAAATAAGGAAAAGGGGAAAAGAAATAACAAAGAGAGGAGATCTCACCTTTTCTGGTGAGTCCTTGTAACTCCGGCGACTCTTCAACGGGCTAGACAGCCCTCCAATGGTTGTCCACACTTTCTTGCTCACCAAGTTTGAGAGAGAAGAAAAGAAGAGGAAAAGAGGAGAGAAAGAGAGAAGTGAGAGAAAAGTGTAGGGTTGGTCCTTATATAGGCCCACACCTCATCCCCACACATGCACGCATCTCGAGGTTGGTCCAACTAACACCACTTTAGTTGTCCACCTATTCTAACACCTCTCAATGTGACTCCACTAGGTGACACAAGCATCACTTAACTAACCAACTCTTTGGCTCGTTCTTACATTCTCGCACTCTAAACACCCCACGACTCACAAGCGCGTGTTTTAGTCTCGCCGACGCTCTCTCGTCGTATATTCAGCTCAATTAACATTAACTGTCTTATTTATTAATCATTTTCAGTGTTTTAAAGTCCCGTGTATCCGTACCCCATTTGTCGATGTCCGCTCGGCTAGTTTTCCTACTCGTTTACCGACTTCACTGTCCGGTCACTCAAATATGAGTATAAATACATAGTACACACAATCATTCACAAATAGTCAAATTTTTGGGTCGTTACAATAGCATCATCGCAATCAAAGTTGAATGATTCATTATGTTGTCACGCATCACCAAAATTATATGCATCAGCATTCTCTTCATCATTTTAAGAAGGCATTTCAAACAACTCACGTGGTTGTGTTTTTATAACAACATTCCACCCTTTATTCTCATTATCAATAATAGCATAAAAAAAACTTGCAACGCTTGGTTTGCTAAGTTATATGGTTCATTTGTTTTCATATAACGATGAATATTGATACTTGTAAACCCAAATGTATCTTTTTTCACTCCTTTCACATTATCGTGCACATCAAACCATTTACATCTAAATAATACCACCCATTTCTCACCAAGATAATGTAGCTCAAAAATCTCAATCACAATACCATAGTAATCAAAATATCCAGATTCCATTCCAATGTCACCATGCACGAACACTTCACAATTTTGTGTTCTACGCCTTTGATCATAATCCTCAATTCAAAACGTATATCCATTTACTTCATAACCATTAAAGCATGTAATAGACATTATTGGACCACATGAAAACCACACTAAGGCATCATCTTGTACACACATTTCTGCAACCTAGAAAATATATTAAAATATAAGATAGCAAATTTTAGGACGAATGATTTTTTCAAACACACTATAAGTAATTGTACTCACTCTATTTCTAAACCATGTAATAAAATCATTATAGTGTTCATCGACTGACATACTTGGAATAATATCGGGGTGAGTTTGGAAGTACTCTCTACATACAAATTGCCAATTTCTACGTTAGTCCATACACACATTTTATTGTGATAAATTAAAGAAGATAAAAAAGAAAAGATGAATGCTTACTCAAAAAAATGTTGAACTTCATCACAATTCTGTAAAACATAAATATGAGCCTGTAGCCACTCTTTTCTAGAAAGTTCACGAGTCGTGCCTGATCCAAGTGCTCGTCCTGTTGCAAAAATATGGAATTTATACCGTTAGATTGGTTTGAATAAACATCACTATCTTTCAAATCTGCTAATATGTTTCCTATTCATTTTTAAATACCTCGAACAAAGAGTTATAGACTCTCTGGAAATAGCTCCCTTTGAAATTGAGCCTTCAGGGCGAGCCGTATTACTAATAAACTTTTTTAAATCTAACAAAAATAGTTCTATAGGATACATCCATCGGAACTGAACAAGTCTGCCAATCTTAGCCTCATTAGCCAAATGAATAGGTAAGTGCACCATCACATCAAAAAAATGAGGAAAGATTTGCTCCAACTTTCACAAAGTAATAGGAATTTGTAATTCAAACTAATCCAACTCATCAACTCTTAATGACTTAGCACCCAAACTAGTAAAGAACAAATTAGAAAGCTCTACAAGAGGTTCACACACATTCTTTCGTAGCAAACCACATATTGCAAGTGGAAGGAAATGTTGCAATATAACATGTTAGTCATGGCTCTTCAAACCAGAAAGCTTATGTTCTTTCATATTCACACATTGAGAAATATTAGACGAAAATCCATCAGGAATCTTCAGGTGCTTTAAAAATAAGCAAAACAAGTGTTTTTCCTTATCAAATAACATGTATGATGTTGCATGCAACTCAAGCTTATCACCATTGCGAATGGGATGCAATTTTGGTCTTATGTTCATGAGCTTTAAGTCGAGACGAGAGTTGATAGTGTCTTTGGTTTTCCTTTTATATTTAATATTGTCCTTATCACATTATCGCATATATTTTGTTCAATATGCATTCCATCTAAATTATTATGCAATAAAAGAGTGCTCCATTAAGGAAGATCAAACAAAATACTTTTTTTATTCCAATTATCACCTCTTTTATCATGTGATATTTTGGTCCTTTTCGTAGCACATTTAGTCAAGGTGATTCCTTCAAGGTCATTCATTTCAGCAAGAGCAACATTTCCATAATGTACTCTCGGTGATAATCCCAACTACTTATTCCCATCAAAATTATTTTTATCATTCTGCCATTTATGTTTCTCAGAAGAAAGCGTATGTGACCCATATAACATTGCTTCTTGCCATAAACCAACCGCTTTGAACAAGTTTCTTTATTACAAACATGACATGTCAACTTACCCTTTGTACTCCAACCAGAAAAGTTTCCATATGCTGAAAAATCATTGATTGTCCACAACAATTTCGCTTTCAATATAAATTTTTCCTAGCATGATGCATAAAATGTTTCAAGTTTGGTTAAGTTTCATGAAATTGGGTTTTTGAAAGGTTGATTTGATTCTTTGAATGGATGATTACATGATATATAACTTGTCGCCTCTAGCGTTATTAGGGTGTTGTGAATCCCCCACGAGGTGAGGATGGGGTCGACGACGTTGGAGAAGGCCTCGCTTGCTTGGGAGGGCAGAATTCTTAAGCTGGGAATTCTATTTTTTCCAACAAGGGAGTGTGCTCCCCTATAAGAGAAGTACGCTCCACGTTCTGAGTAGCCTCCTGTGAAGAACAGGAGCACGCTCCGCTTTCAGATGAGTGTGCTCCACCCTTGTTGCCAGAACTATATAAGTGCATTTTGGAGAAAATGAGTTTAAAGCCTAACTAAATAACATAAAATACACCTAATTGACTAAAAATCAATGATAAATAGTAATAGGTCATTTCGGGTTGTAATTTGGTTATCGGGGATTCAACGAAGCTAGACCGGGGTTATTTTATGGGACATGGAGTGCAGTTTGAGATGTGTAGTATTCCAACTGAAATTTCTTGAGCATTTACTTATTTTGAATTTTGAATTCAAATTCTGTCTTTCAATATTTTTTTCTTGGTTGTGGTTTAAATGGACGGACGTTGATGCTCTCCCTCCATACTATTCCTGTATGTATGTTCACTAGGTCATAGCACGTATGCCAGGGATCTCGGTGAATAGTTTGACTAGAGAGTCACTTCGGGGCACGTGTAGGTGCACCGTAGGTGTCACGCTAACCACCAAGCGGATCCAGAGATTGACCTTGTTCGAGGGCCACTCGCTAGCAATGCTCTATGGAAGAGTCCGAAGTACAACACTAGTCTGACCCTAGGCTCTAGGAACACACTTTGAGCTTTGACTATTATTTATGCATGCGATGATGATAGTTGCCTGAATTTATTTTACATGTTTATTTAATAGATTTATTTAAGTTTCAGTATTTACTTTCAGTATTGCTCACTTAATTTCCTTGGGAAAACTCACTCTGAACTCGTCATCTGCTTTTTTGTGATGGCTTGAGTACAGATCCGAGTATAAGTCGTGGCAAGGGTAAGCCTGCAGAGTACCAGTGATTTTAAGACATTGAGCCAAACTTGTAGGTATGTATTATACGTATTTTTTTCATTTTGGGATTTGGGACTATGTGACACACTAGGACTGTACTTTTATATTTTGTGACATTTGAGGTCTTATTTGTGATATATATGGGTTTTTCACATTAGGTATTCAAGCAAATGGCATGACATTGATGTTTAATATTTGATTTGTCATGTTTAAAGAATTTCGTTGTAAATTTTGAATTTAAAATGATATATTAACAGATGACTTAAGTCTGTAACAATTTAAACAGTAAATTATTGTTCATTGAGGTTAATAATGATTTAAATGGTGGATGAGATTGCATGTGGGACACATTGGCACTGGTAGGCCAGGTTGTAGGCCCCCATTAGTCCCCGTGCAGTTCATTAGGAAAATGGGTTGCTACATAGTTGAGGAGATACCAAAGGGAGCAAAAAAGTTTTTATATATAAATGAGAAGGTGTGGAATAGATTTAAGAAAGACCTTGAAAAGGGAAGAAAGTTAGTCTTGGAGAGGGGGATTTAATTTGAAAAATGAATTGAGATATGGGCCTACAATTTTAGAGATTATTCATGAGAGGAATTGGAGATCATTGACTAGGGATTATAACCATTTCGATTATGAGGATATTCCTAGCGATATGGGGTATGATATTTTAGTCCAAGACATTTATGCAAATGGATATGTGAGTGATAGCAAGATGGTGTCCATGGTCTGAGGAAGATTAGGATTACTCTCCTGGAAGAATAAACCGGTATTTTGGTTTATCAAAAATAAATCGAATAGGAAGCCATGAATACCGAAAACTGGAGTATGCAATTAAGTATGGTTTTCCCAGTGAAGAAATAAGGGGAGGACTAGAAGGCGTCCATAGAGATAGATTTCATTTAAACACGGAAGGGTATCTGAAGCACATCACTACCAAGTATTTTAGGAAAATCACCAAAGCATGGTCTTATTTTATCAATGCAAGTGTACAGACAAGTTTTCAATATTATGAGATTGTGAATTATAAAACTGTTTTGCTTTATCACATTGTTAGAGGGTTAGGTTATTTAGATGTTGGCATTATCTCTCATTCGATAAGGAATATCATGACCACAAAGAAGATTGATGGATTACATTTTCCCCTAATGATCACTGCATTTTGTAAGCAAGATAGAGTTCCTATGACAGGATTTGATATGAATGTTTTACCTAACAAGACTATCATAGAAAGTTATGGAAAAGTGACTGGCTACGTAGATTCTGAGGATAAGAGAGAAAAGGATGAAATAGCCAAAAGAGAAACAAAACAAAGAAAGAAGGTTAGAAATGATATGAGAAGAGTTTTAGAATAGACACAACATGTCGCATTCGATGTAAGGATGGATCCCAATTGTTAGGAAACTGATTGTGTATACCATAGCTTCCCCACTGATTGTGTAAATCAGTTATTTCCATGTATATTATTTTGTACCGCTCTATAAATAAGAGCAACCTGTTGTATATAATTTGCCTTGTTTTCCCTAATCAATGCAATTTCATATTACATTCACATGGTGTCAGAGCCCTAGCCTTTTTAGGTTAGTTTTCTTCATTAACGCTCACTCGTACTTTGTATGTCCGCACTCATGCGTCCATTCTTATCTCTGTTGAACGCGTGTCTCAGTCTCGTCTACCCATGTACTTAAGTTCCGTTTTTGCAATTTTGTTTGCATCAACAGTCGCACATCATAAGAAAGCAAAAGTGATGAAAAAAATGAAGGTTTACAATTTTTGATATTGGTATTGCATCTAGCAATAAACTTCCCGTATACTTGAAGTGGAATATGCTTTGGATCTGTCTACCTATTCGTGCGAGCGTATCTCATGAAGGTGAGAAGTGCTAACAAGAGATTTTTAAATAAAAAATAGAGTGTCCCACACATTCTGCAGGAAATGAAGTAAGAAATCTGATGGTGGGAAAAAGATGATGAAAGAATTCTTATAAAAAAGAATATTGCAGTATCTACAGGAATGGAGCAGGGAATCGTATGGAATGAAAAGAAAATATATGAAAGAAAAAAATGAGAGATATGAAATATGCAGAAAAAAGTTTATTAAAAACTCCTCATAAAAAAGATTTAGCTCCAGTCCTTCTAGTTAAGTTAAGTGAAGTATTTCTTCAATCCAACAATAAAAATGAAAATGATATAAGTTTAAAGCATTCCCTTGCTCGAAATAGCTGTTGGACTAAGTTATTAGTCACTCTAACTCCGACCGGGATTTTGATGGAAACAAACAAGGTGAAAATGTACTAATCAATATCAAGTGTATTTCAGTTTTTGTGTTAAAGGATGCAAAACAACACATCACGGGCATTCAAGCCGTACAAGTTCAAGATCCGGCATTCGTGAAGGAATGAAGATGGAAGACCATAGTACAAATTTGTAATTTCAATGTAAGGTATCAAAATTCTCTCACGCAAGCCAAATGCATTAGTTCATGCATATCAAGTCTCAAAACCAATTTTCAAAAGTCATGAAGTAACTTGGTATTTCAAAATGAAATTTAACACATACCTAGGCCCACGAGCTTAAACAAGGTGAAATCATGTGTTAATGATCATTTATATTTTGGAAATCATTGTTGAAGTTTTCAAGACCGAAAAACGGCTTTTAAACTGTTTTTGAAAAGAAAACCGCAAGTTTGCGTAAAAGCCCTCGCTAGTTATGAAATCGTGATTTTCCGTTTTCGGGGTTTGTAAAAATATCCGGACCATCCAATTAGGCTTAATGACCCATAATAAACATGTATAACATGTTACATTAGGGTTGGTTAGGTCTCGGACGTGTTTAAGGGTTGCTAACACAAAGGGAGAAAATAATTATTTCGAGCTCCCTGCAGTTAGCGCGCTAATACTGTCATTAGCGCGCTAAGTGCAGAGTTAGCGCGCTAGGTCTCGCATTAGCGCGCTAATTGCTCTCCCCGACAGCTTTTTTAAAAAGCTGGAAAATGAACTTTAATTTGAATTTTTGATGGATTTTGGACCCTTGGATCCCTAGAACGGTCATAAACTGTCAAGATAGGATTCCTAACAATATAAAAACACCAACACAATGGTTTTCTCATAACAAGGCAAACACACACTCAAAAAGTTCAAAAGATTCAAAAGAAGAACTTTGATTTTTGTGAAAGGAACAAAGGAGATTCTTGAGGCTGTCCACAAGCACAAAAATCCAAAGACTTTGAAGCATTCAAAGAGTACTAGATTCTCCTCAAAGCTGTTCTCTTTTGTCACCTTCTTTGTTGTAAGCTAGTCCTTGTTCTAGATTCCTTTTCTTGTGCTTAATCTACAAAGTTTTGTGTGTGTTGAATCAAAATCAGTTTGTTGTGTGTTTTAACACTATTATCTTGGGTTTTGTACTTAAACTTATTTTATCAAACCCTAAGAATGATTTGAACAAAAGTTTTGAACTTAAACTTGATTTTTGTTAAACTATTGTTCCTTGCCTTGAAATCGGTTTTGCATAAACCCATTGGATTTTAAAACGATTTCACATTTGGAATTTACAACGAAATCAGTGACATATTTGCAAATTCCATTTACTCTCACACTTGCATGCATAAGAGGTGTTAGGCTCTAGGTGGCTTGCTTGTGTTTGAATTTGATACTACTTTGTGTTGTAAAGTGTATCTCATTAATTTTTAGCAATTTGGTGTAATTGTAAGATTGTAAGACTTAGTGGAATCTAAGTCAAAGGGGAAGACCTAGTTGAGGCTAGGCACAAATCCTAGTTGCGGCTAGGTAGGAAGTCCTAATTGTAATTAGGCATTCTAGGCTTGTAGGCTTAGGTTGTAACACTTATTTATAATATAGGTGGGGGTTTAAAAATCCTAACCGGGGAGGTTAGGTAGTGGATGTAGATCATTGGATCGAACCACTATAAATCGTGTGTCAATTTCCATCTCTTCTATCCCATTCACTTGCATAGTATATATATTCATTGATTGTGTATGCTTTACAATTGTTACTTGCGCATAAAGTTTTAAAAAGGGCAATAACTACTCGGTAACCCAATTCACCCCCTCTTGGGTGACCTTCAATTGGTATCGAGCGGGTTATTGCTCAAAGTATTACTAACGTATCTTTGAGTGTTCTTGTGCAAGGATGCAAAGTCTAGATCCGGCTCGCCTTAGGGAAGGTAACTCCTCGAGTAGGCCTCCATACTTTGATGGAACCAACTACGCACATTGGAAAGTGAGAATGAAGTTCTACATAAGAGCACAAAATAGATTCCTATGGGATGCAATTGAAAGTGGATACACTCCACCCGACAAGCCATTGAAGGAATACACCGCCGAGGAGATCAAGAGTGAACTTTCAAATGATCAAGCCATGAATCACCTATTTTGTGCATTGAGCGAGAATGAGTTCAACCGAGTGAGTGCATGTCAAACGGCAAAGGAAGTATGGGAAAAGCTTGAGGTCCACTATGAAGGCACAATGCAAGTGAAGAAGACGAAGTTGAGGATCCTTGAGGAACACTATGAGACTTTCCGAGTTGGATCCGATGAAGATATTGCCACCGCCATCACACGATTCACTAAGTTGTTAAATGAGATCAAGAATCTTGGAAAGCATTATGATCAAGAGACATCGGTATACAAATTCCTTAGAGGCTTGCCTAAGGAATGGGATGCCAAGAAGTATGCAATCCAATCGGCACAAAATCTTGGAGACTACACTTTCGATGCATTGTGTGGAGAATTGACGGTCCATGAATTTGAACTCAAAGACCGAGCAAGATTGGAAGCATTAAGTGGAGGTACAAAGAGCTCAAGAAAGGAGATTGCATTAAAGGCAAATAGTTCCCCAAGCTCATCGGTGGAAATCATTGAAGATGAAAAATCTTGTGATGATAATGATCTTGAAGAGGAAGTTGCAATGCTCTCAAGAAAGCTCAATAAGGCCATATACAAGCGAGACAAGTATAAAAAGAAGTTCAAGTGGAAGCAAGGGAGGAAAGTCAAACGAAACCATATGCTTTGGGTGTGGCAAACCGGGTCACATCAAGGCGGAGTGCAAATCGAAGAAGGTGTTTGACAAGAAGAAAGGAAAGAAGAGCTTCAAAGCAACTTGGGATGACTCATCATCATCAAGCTCGGAATCCGAATCGGAGAGTGAAAAGGCAATACTTTGTCTCATGGCACAAGGCGAGGTAAACTCTAACTCTTTTAATTTTGATGATATAGATGATTTGGATGATGTTCCAAATCTTGATGAACTTAGGAAAGAGTTGGAAAAGGAGGTCAAAAAGACCAAACAACTCAAAAAGAGCTTAACCATAGCAATTAGCGAAATAGAGTCACAAAATGAGACCATTAGTGATCTCCAAAGCGACTTGAATGAAGTCATAGAGGAGAGAGATGCCTTAGTCAAGAAAGTAGAGGACTTGACTAACACGGTGCATAAGTTCACCAATGGTAAAGAAATGTTTGACATGATGTTGGGAGCACAACGACGTGCACTCAACAAGAGAGGCATAGGTTATGGAGCAAACTTGTTAAGCTACAAGAAATTGCTCAATGATGATCGTAGATGTTCAAAATGCAATAAGACTCATGAGGTTGGGAAATGTGCTTTACAAAAGGCCAAAAGGGGTAGACTAGCTTGGGTAGTTAAAAATGTTTATGACACTAACTTTCTCGGACCCAAAGGAGTTTGGGTACCAAAATCTAGTGTGTTTCCCATTGTGTAGGATGCAAGGAAGAGCACCCCATGGTACCTAGATAGCGGGTGCTCAAGACACATGACCGGAGATGCACATCAATTCATTGAGCTAAAGCGGCATGACGGTGGAAAGGTTACATTTGGAGACAACAACAAAGGAAAAGTTATTGGTCTCGGAACCGTTGGTAACCATTCACTCTCTATTTCTAATGTTTATCTTGTTGATGGTTTGAAACATAATTTGCTTAGTATTAGTCAATTGTGTGACAAAGGATTTCATGTTATGTTTGAATCATCGAAATGCATTGTTAGGAATGAGAAACATGAAACCTTATTTATTGCATATAGAGATAAAAATGTTTATGCCATTAACTTTGATGAGATGCATATGCAAAATGTTTCATGTTTGAGTGCACAAAGTGAGTGTGATGCATGGTTGTGGCACCGTAGACTAGGACATTCTAGCATGGAAAATTTATCAAAATTGACTAAGCATGATCTAGTGAAGGGCCTACCCAAGTGCACCTTTAAGAAAGACAAGGAATGTGAACCTTGTATCCTCGGTAAACAAGTGAAATCGTCATTTAAGACGAAAGTAACAAGTGATGTAACTCGAGCGTTAGAACTTATCCATATGGACTTGTTCGGACCTACCCAAACACAAAGTCTAGGAGGTAAATCATATTGCTTTGTTATTGTTGACGACTTTACAAGGTATACATGGGTGTATTTTCTATCTCACAAGCATGAAGTGTTTGATGTGTTTGTAAAGTTTTGTGCTTTAGTAGAAAATGAAAAAGGATACAAAATCACCATCATTAGAAGTGATAGAGGTGGTGAGTTTGTAAATAGGAACTTGGAGGACTTTTTGCGATAAACAAGGTTATACACACCAATTATCCTCTCCTAGAACACCCCAACAAAATGGAGTTGTCGAAAGGAAAAATAGAACACTCCAAGAAATGTGTAGGACTATGCTAAATGAGTACAACATAGCTAAGCATTTTTGGGCCGAAGCCATTAATACGGCATGCTATGTTATAAATAGAGTAAATGTCCGAAAGCAAGTGAAAAAGACTCCTTATGAACTATGGAAAGGCCGAAAACCCAACATAAGTTATTTTAAGGTGTTCGGTTGCACTTGCTATGTTCTAAATGATAGGGATCAATTAGATAAATTTGACCCAAAGTCTAAAGTATGCATTTTTCTAGGGTACTCAACACATAGCAAAGCATATAGGGTGTTTAATAAATCAACCAAAACCATAGAAGAATCGATTCATGTGAAATTTGATGAAGTAGATCCCAAGGTTAAATTAATGCAAAATCTTGAGAAATTGAGGATTGAAGATGAAGATGATGGCACTCTAGGACAAACCTCAAATAGTCAAGAGCTTGAGTCAAATAAGGAATCCGAAACAAGTATGCCTAAGAATTCAAGACTCCTCATTGGTCATTCATCTCAACAAATCATAGGTGATCCAAACAAAGGAATAATCACTAGGTCAACATTGCAAAGAGATGAAGGACACTTAGCTTTTGTGTCACAAACCGAGCCCACCAAGATAGATGATGCCTTAGGAGATGAATTTTGGGTAATGGCTATGCAAGAAGAGCTAAGCCACTTTGTTAGGAACAAAGTGTGGACACTAGTACCTAGACCCAAGGACCACTCAATCATAGGCACCAAATGGGTCTTTAGAAACAAAAAGAATGAAAATGGTGAAATTATAAGAAACAAGGCTAGATTGGTTGCACAAGGCTACAATCAAGAAGAAGGAATTGATTATGAGGAAGCCTTTGCACCCGTAGCAAGACTAGAAGCAATTCGCATGTTGCTTGCTTATGCTTGCTACAACGGGTTTCTACTGTACCAAATGGATGTCAAAAGTGCATTTCTAAATGGGTTCATCCTTGAAGAAGTATATGTAGAACAACCACCGGGATTTGAAGATCATGAACATCCGAGCCATGTCTATCATCTTCAAAAGGCATTGTATGGACTAAGACAAGCCCCTAGAGCTTGGTATGATAGACTTAGTGCATTTTTACTTGAGAAAGGGTTCAAGAAAGGAACACTAGACCCCTTTTGTTCATTTTAATCAAAAAACATGATATGCTACTTGTTCAAATCTATGTTGATGATATCATTTTCGGGTCATCTAACACACGTTTATGTGATGAATTCTCATCATTGATGACAAATGAATTTGAAATGAGCATGATGGGTGAACTAACATACTTTCTAGGCTTGCAAATAAAGCAATCCAAGCATGGCATTTTTATAAATCAAGCAAAGTATGTGAGGGACATGCTAAAGAAGTTCAAATTCGAAAATCTGAAAGCATGTGACACTCCTAGTAGTTCAACTATCAAAATGGACAAAGACCAACTAGGAAAATCCATAGATCCTAAACTTTACCGTGGAATGATAGGTAGCCTTCTATACTTGACCGCTAGTAGACCTGGACATCATGTTTAGTGTATGCTTATGTGCTAGATTTCAATCCGATCCTAAAGAGTCCCACTTAAAATGTGTAAAGCGCATATTTAGATATCTAAGTGGATCACAAGACTTAGGATTGTGGTTCAACAAAACCAAGAGTTTTGAACTCCGAAGTTTTGTTGATTCGATTATGCTTTGGAAGTCTAGTTGACAGAAAAGCACCTCCGGATTTTGTCATTTGCTAGGAAACTCATTGATCTCATGGTTTAGCAAAAAGCAAAATTCCGTGGCTTTGTCTACGGCGGAGGCCGAGTATGTGGCTGCTGGGAGTTGTTGTGCTCAAGTTCTATACATGAAACAACAACTTGAGGATTATCAAATCCTAGTTGGGTGTGCTGAAATTTACTGTGATAACACAAGTGCGATAAATATATCAAAAAATCCGGTGTTACACTCTCGAACGAAACACATTGAGATTAGGCACCATTTTCTTCGTGATCACGTCCAAAAGGGCCATGTTAAACTTGTCCATGTGTCCACAGAGGACCAATTAGCCGATATATTCACAAAGCCCTTGCCGAGAGATCAATTTTCTAAAATTCGGCGTGAGCTAGGCATGGTTCGAGAATCGGACATTCACACACATGTTTTAGTTGTTCTAAACCTATTTATATGGTGTTTTTGAGGTGTCCAAGAAGTTTGAGGTCAATCCGAGTTGTATGTCAAAAATCGAAAAATTTCGTGTCCAAAATTTCCAGAGGAAATTAGCGCGCTAATGATGGTAATTAGCGCGCTAATAGTTAACTTGACCACAAATTTCCGTAGGGAAATTAGCGCGCTAATTTCAGCTATTAGCGCGCTAATACGTTATCGGCCCGAGAATATGAACCGACTCATTAGCGCGCTAATATATGGAATTAGCGCGCTAATGTCGTTCGGCCAGTCAAATATAAATTCATTTCCAACCCTAAAACCACCACAACTCACAAATCTCTCCTTTCCACTCCTCCAAATCGCCTCCGTCTCGCCTCATTCGGGTAAGTTCTTCACCTCTCTTGTTCGATTTCTTCAATTTTCTTGTCTCTCGTCACCACGTTCTCTCCATTTTTCGCCAATGTCGACACGCCGCACTTCCACCCGCCCTCCTCTCGTCCATCCGGCACCACCAACCCCCGACCAACCGCCCCCACGTCGTCCTCTCGTCGTCCATCGCGACGTCCCGTTGTCCAACCATCCTCATCCTCATCCAGTGAGTCGGAATCCTCACAACCCGCCCCCACTCCGGCGATTGCCCCTCAACGAGAGGGTCGCGCCAAGTCCGTCCATGAGGCCACTTCGGTCCTCGAGTCCGTGGCTCCGCGATTAACGGATGCCAAGATCCTTCGCCCCGCCATTGTCGATTTCGCCTTTTTTGATAGGGCCCACCTCCCAATTCGGGAGATTCTCGATTCCGCGGGATGGACATCCTTTTGTTCTCACAACGCAAACTACAATCCCCCATTGGTTCGTGTTTTCTACTCGAATCTTGAAACATCAGCCCAATTTATCCTACGTTCGTCGGTTGGTGGCCGGTCCGTTGAGATTACCCCTGAAAATCTCGCCCAACGGCTACACCTTCCATTGCATCCTCCTACCACAACGGTAGTAGGAAAATTCTTGAGTTGGCCTTTTGATCGTCTTGAAGTGCTTAACTCGTTCTTTCGGCCGAAACGAACCCTAACTGTGTATCCAACTGGCATTACGGATACTGACTTTAAATTGATGCCCCACCTTCTACATAAAGTACTTCATAAAGTTATTCTTCCTCGTGGCGGGAGTAAAAACTATGTTACTCTCCTCGATATGTTCATCTTAGGGCATCTATTTCGTGCCATTCCTCTCGATCCCCCCATATTATCATTGGTTATATTACGAGCACGTGCAGCTCAGGTCGTCATCTCCCATATGCCCATATCATCACATCTTACTTGGAGTCTGCCCAAGTAGATCTTGCGTTAGGCGGTCGTCCCCTCACTGTCTACGACACCATTGACATGGCCACTCTGAAGGCCATGAAGTACCGTTACATACGCGATAGGGAGCGGTGGACACGTGACGATGCAATCCCGGATGGTAGGTACTATGGTGGCTATGAGTCTCCATTGCCTACGGACCCTCCAGTTGCTCCATATGACGCGCCTGACTACTTAGAGTATAGCTACAGTTTTGGTGGTGATGATCATGATGACGATGGAGGCTTTGCTGGCGATGCTGACCATGATGGCGATGAGGAAGTTCATCATGACTCCACCATTCCACCCCCGCCGTCGCAGCCCTACGAGACAGCCCCGCCTCCACCTCCCTCTACATTTGGCGGCTTCACTCCTCCACCAGATATGTCCCCCTCGTCCGCCTACGTCTCGCACAGCTGGGTTACCTGCACTCCTACGTGACTCGGACCTTTGCTACCATGACTCGGACCTTTGCTACCGTCGAGGCGAGCATCCAAAGATCAAAATGATCGTCTTCGTCGCATTGAGGGTCGGTTGCTTCCAAAGACATCCCGCGCGCACCGATCGTACTTCAAGTTCTGCACGTCGACCATCATCCTCGCGGAGGAGTGTTTAGTCTTTTTATCGCATGTCAGCACTAGGTTCTGTTCGGTCGTTATTTTTTTGTATAGAACCACTAGGTGAGCACTAGGCTCCAACCTGTTAGGCTTTGATGTTTTACATATTTTTTCTTTTACTCATGTTTACGCCACAACTATGTTCACACCGCTTTATGCTATCTATATCATGATTTCTTTTATTGCGTATCTCTGAGTTTCTATATGGCTTTTACTTGCTTCACTATGACTTCTCATATCTGATTATGTCTCGCTTCCGTCTATTGTCTTTGGTTATGCATAGAGTAAGGGGGAGCGTATTTGTTCTTGGTTTCATTAACTTATGCATCACCGTATTTCTCAAACGAGGGAGCTTGGCCCCACTTTTTGATGTTATCAAACGGGGAGAAATGTGGTTGAACTTGAAAATGTTGATGTGTTTGAAATTGCACAAACGAAATGTACAATCTTGAATGAAATACACACTTAGATTATGGTTTATATTTTTAAAGTTCACATTGTTTGTTATCATCAAAAAGGGGGAGATTGTTGGACTAAGTTATTAGTCACTCTAACTCCGACCGGGATTTTGATGGAAACAAACAAGGTGAAAATGTACTAATCAATATCAAGTGTATTTCAGTTTTTGTGTTAAAGGATGCAAAACAACACATCACGGGCATTCAAGCCGTACAAGTTCAAGATCCGGCATTCGTGAAGGAATGAAGATGGAAGACCATAGTACAAATTTGTAATTTCAATGTAAGGTATCAAAATTCTCTCACGCAAGCCAAATGCATTAGTTCATGCATATCAAGTCTCAAAACCAATTTTCAAAAGTCATGAAGTAACTTGGTATTTCAAAATGAAATTTAACACATACCTAGGCCCACGAGCTTAAACAAGGTGAAATCATGTGTTAATGATCATTTATATTTTGGAAATCATTGTTGAAGTTTTCAAGACTGAAAAACTGGCTTTTAAACTGTTTTTGAAAAGAAAAACTGCAAGTTTGCAGAAAAGCCCCTCGCTAGTTATGAAATCGTGATTTTCCGTTTTCGGGGTTTGTAAAAATATCCGGACCATCCAATTAGGCTTAATGACCCATAATAAACATGTATAACATGTTACATTAGGGTTGGTTAGGTCTCGGACGTGTTTAAGGGTTGCTAACACAAAGGGAGAAAATAATTATTTCGAGCTCCCTGCGAGCTTAGCGCGCTAATATCTTGTCATTAGCGCGCTAAGTGCGTAGTTAGCGCGCTAGGTCTCGTATTAGCGCGCTAATTGCCCTCTGACAGCCTTTTTTAAAAAGCTGGAAAATGAACTTTAATTTGAATTTTTGATGGATTTTGGACCCTTGGATCCCTAGAACGGTCATAAACCGTCAAGATAGGATTCCTAACAATATAAAAACACCAACACAATGGTTTTCTCATAACAAGGCAAACACACACTCAAAAAGTTCAAAAGATTCAAAAGAAGAACTTTGATTTTTGTGAAAGGAACAAAGGAGATTCTTGAGGTCATCCACAAGCACAAAAATCCAAAGACTTTGAAGCATTCAAAGAGTACTAGATTCTCCTCAAAGCTGTTTCTCTTTTGTCACCTTCTTTGTTGTAAGCTAGTCCTTGTTCTAGATTCCTTTTCTTGTGCTTAATCTACAAAGTTTTGTGTGTGTTGAATCAAAATCAGTTTGTTGTGTGTTTTAACACTATTATCTTGGGTTTTGTACTTAAACTTATTTTATCAAACCCTAAGAATGATTTGAACAAAAGTTTTGAACTTAAACTTGATTTTTGTTAAACTATTGTTCCTTGCCTTGAAATCGGTTTTGCATAAACCCATTGGATTTTAAAACGATTTCACATTTGGAATTTACAACGAAATCAAGTGACATATTTGCAAATTCCATTTACTCTCACACTTGCATGCATAAGAGGTGTTAGGCTCTAGGTGGCTTGCTTGTGTTTGAATTTGATACTACTTTGTGTTGTAAAGTGTATCTCATTAATTTTTAGCAATTTGGTGTAATTGTAAGATTGTAAGACTTAGTGGAATCTAAGTCAAAGGGGAAGACCTAGTTGAGGCTAGGCACAAATCCTAGTTGCGGCTAGGTAGGAAGTCCTAATTGTAATTAGGCATTCTAGGCTTGTAGGCTTAGGTTGTAACACTTATTTATAATATAGGTGGGGGTTTAAAAATCCTAACCGGGGAGGTTAGGTAGTGGATGTAGATCATTGGATCGAACCACTATAAATCGTGTGTCAATTTCCATCTCTTCTATCCCATTCACTTGCATAGTATATATATTCATTGATTGTGTATGCTTTACAATTGTTACTTGCGCATAAAGTTTTAAAAAGGGCAATAACTACTCGGTAACCCAATTCACCCCCCCTCTTGGGTGACCTTCAATAGCAAAGTGCTGAGTTTGGGGGTATTTAACAAGTCAATAATTAGACATGTTTTATAGTATAATTTAGGTTGATTTAGATGAAAAAGATGATATTACACTAGGTATTCTCTTATTTTTCGTGATTTCTGGATATAATTAGGAAAAATGAAGAAATTGAAGAAAAAAGGAAAAAAAAATAAATAATCAACTGGAAAAGCAGCCTAGTGAATCTACAACAAATTGCAAATGAACCAAAAATCACTGTGAGAATCGGTAGTAGAAAACAGGGCAGTGAATTGCCAGCAAATTGAAAATACACAGGAATCGCTGAAAGAATCAGTAGAACACAAAGAGTTAAGGTCAACGATTAACTCAGAGAATTGAAGCATAACGAGGAATCGCAGAGGAATCGTTGAAGTAGGTGATGAGTTTCTTAGATAAGAACGAGGAATTTGAATGTATCTAGTATTTGTACACATTAGAAACTATAAATAGACTCTAAAGGCTTCAAAAAAAAAAAAAAAAAAAAAAAAAAAAAAAAAAAAAAAAACAACTCTCAGTAGTCTATCAATAACAAATTGAGTTCAATAAGGTTTTATTTAAGTTTATTGTGCATTACTTTTGGAGTTCATTAAAGATTCCAAATTTATTTTAAGAGGTATTTTTACATTAATATCTTTCAATTATTTATTTGTTGCTATGTTTACTTTGAATATGAGGGAGTAGTTCGTTATTTTAAACAAAAAAACTCTAAACATGAATTAAATCGGATTACAATTTAGTTATAGTTATGAAATGTTGTACTTAATGCTTTAAACTGATCATACACGTTAATCGTTGTTTTAACAGATTTGTTTTTGCATATTACAAATCAATGAAGACTTATGTTGCATGCATAGTTTGAAAATGTGCATTGTGATATTAAGATTCGATTTCTATGTCTATAATTATTGACAAAAATTATAGAAGTAGTAACTAAGATAAATCTATAGAGCATTTTCGAGTGGATGGCTTAGGTGATTGTGTTCTAAGTTGTTTATCATACGACATTTTTCGATAATATTGGCTTAGATTATATATGATTTTCATGGATCGTTAATGTTATCGTGTACTTTTAGTTATTTTGATTTACCAAAACAATAGAGTTGCATGGGATAAGAATATAGTTTTTCCATTGATAATAGGAAAATCAGTGGCTAGCTAAAGGCTATCAATCTATATATGATTAGGGTTTAATGAACAAATGATTCTATAATATAACGATAATTAATATGATATATGTTTGTTTAGATGTTTATTTCGTATTGAATTAGAGTTTGTTTAGATATTTTTGTATATTAATTTGAATTTGATTAATTATGTTTATTTAGAATTTGTTTGAATTAGTTTAATTAATTTAGTTAATTTAGTTGATTATATTAGTTAATTTAGATTAGATAGAGTTTAATTCCCATTTAATTAAGTTAATTAAATTAAAATAAACAAAAATAAATCAAACTTTTTCCTAAGAAGTTTTTAAAATTTTTGTGGAAATGATATCACATTTACCACTACTACTAGTTATAAATATATTGAAAATTAATTTATTGTGCACACTTAACATGTGTCAGCCGAAGGCGCCGACCGAACAAGGGTGAGGGTTGAAAAGAGATTGTTTTAGGGTTTTTTGATCTACTCTATTTATTTACTACTAAAATTAATTTGACTGTTCTTTTCAAGATAGAAAGTATTTATTGAAGAAGGAAATTAACTATATTTTTTTGAGGTCATGAAATTAATTATATTAATGTCAAATTCGCACGGCCGTGTCGCATATGCGTGCGCAAGCCCATAGATCTCATATGTTAGCACCAATATTGTCCATAATTTAACCAACTTTCAACTTTAGGTTTGGGGTTTTATCTCAAAAGGCATCGATTCTATTTTATGAGAGCTAATCACTTATGTACTTCGTTATGAAGTTACACGTAATCGATGTGGGACTATGTAACGCCACAAATTCCACAATCCTAGAATCGGGTGTCGCCCGGCCTGGACTTGTGCGAACCCTCGAGCCAGTCCCGCCGAGTCGCACGGGGCCAGTGAATCTATCCTTACGATTTAATCATTTATCAAGCATTTAAAAGTAAAGTCAATTAATTAGAGAGTTATCAAAGTATAAAGCGAACGCAATCAATCTCAACTAATCAATTAACCTCGAAAGCTCCAAGTTAGGACAAAACGTAGGGCGTGGGAACCCCATGTATCATATAAACTATATAAATCAAGAAGAGTATCATCAAAGTCATACATATCTCAAACAATCTCTCAACCCATAATCCCATGTACAAAACAATATAAGTAGTTAATACACCAAAAAGCCACCTATAACAGCAGAGGAGGGCCGTTCAAAGTATATCACCTAACTGCATGGCCTTTCCTTTATTGGACTGCAGATCTGCACTCTGTCAAACACAAGAATGACGAGCCCAAGTAAGTAACGCCAAGCAGGAACAACAATAAATACAGAATTTTGAATTAAATAAATGAACAGTCAATTCATGCAGATAAAAAGAAAGGACAGGGAACACATGAATATATAAAGACTGAATAAATATATGAGCAATCAAAATTGAGTGTCCCGAAATACAAAAGAAATGCACAAGTGGTCCCGACTAATCAAAGTCGTTGAGCCGAGGACGAAATCTCCTCAAAGGCTAGGAGTCGAGGACAGAATCTCCTATAAGATTCCTACGCGAGTGGAGAGTCCGTAGCAATTGAGTGGAGAACTCTCACCCCGTACATGTCATCACAACCAATCACGTGTCCCCAACCGTAAACCCTCGTATAATACACCGTGAGCCAAAATTCTACAAGGATCACGCTTGACACACTTGCCTTCGGACAACTCATAAGAATGGAATGACAAGATAGCATTGAAACAATATCAATAAATAATTCAAAGCTCAAGAAATAACTGTAGTGTTCCTCACTGGTTTACTTACCTCGATCCTAGCTAATTGCGCTCTCACAGACTCCGACTCGTCCCTACGTAGTCCGACGTGCTTATAATCCTGATAATACAATTCATTGTAGTTTCCCATTAACTCTTATCCAATTTTCCTTATTTATGTTTATTGTGTTTTTAGGTCGAATTATGGGTTATCGGGTCGTATTTGGACCCGTTAGATACCCCGAGAAAACCCCAATCTGTTCCAAAGATTTCCCCAAAATTTTAGGAAATTCTAGGCTTTGGGCACCGCCGAGACACCGTGAGGGTCTTACCCTCGACAACATCTCCACGACGTGTGGCAGAGTTTCTCTGCCCCAGACGTATGTAGGCAGTGCCATTGGAGTTGTATGCCCCACGACACCTTCACGACATGGGGCAAAGAGGGACTCTTCCCTAGTCATATGTAGGGTGTGCCGTGAGGGACAGAGAGACCACTCTCTGTCCGCAGCACCGCGCTTGGCACCCCTATTTGAGGGACTTTTCGACGTGTTCACCACCCCTGGCTCGCGCCGTCTTAAGCCGATTTGGTCCATTTTTCATCGGGGATGTAACACCATTCCAAAAACATCCTCGATACAATTCAAAACTTCTGGAATCCTCAACGAAAAACCCAAAATGAAAGTCATTCGAAAATCCCCAAAAATTCATCAAAAATCCCAAAACCCTCCAAATCGAAAAACACTTTGACAAATCTCGTAGTGATCATCGAGAGAATCACCAAAACGTCGAGAGTTTTGTGTCCAAATTTCATCGAAACGAGCACAGGTAAAACTTATACCAATGCGTAGAGGATGACGAGGAAATGAGGGATCTTACCTCGGATCGCTCGAAACCATCGTCGTCATGCCGCTCCGGCCACCACAGCCGTCAGTTGCTTAAGAGAGACGTTAGGGAGAGAAAAAAGAGAAAAAATAGATAAGAGAAAGAGAAGGAGGTGGGGGTGTGGGGCTTATATACCCTTTTACTTCATCTTGGCCCACCACATATATCTCTAGGCTCATCCAAAGGTTCCTAATCACTACATCCCAACTACTTAATTGACTCAATTGGGTGACTTTAGTACCCCACTCGTCCTCATGCGTTGGGACATTAAAATTATTGTTAAGGCTATACAGTATAATACAAAACATCATACAATTATAACATACCTCGGTATCGATATCCGAGAATTGATGATTGTACCACGGCGGAGGGCCCACATACCACCTGTATTGACACATGGCACTATAAAATTTTAGGGTCGTTACAGTCTTCCCAACTAACTGGAATTTCATCCTCGAAATTAAACGAAACTAAAGGAAAGACTTACAGAAATCAGAAGAGGTAGGGGAAACACTCGCATATATATGACTCCGACTCCCACGTTAGCTCCTCGTCCCCATGGTGCTGCCACTTGACGAGGACTGATGGGTTTTCCTTGTTCCTCAAGGTTTTGACCTTGCAATCTAAAATCTGGATAAGTTGTTTATCATATGTGACATTTTCCCTCAGGTCTATCTGGCTCAAATCTACTGTCGGTCGTCTGCCCTCCCTGTGTTGGACTAAGTTGTTAGTCACTCTAACTCCGACCGAAATTTTGATGGAAACAAACAAGGTGAAAATATATTAATAAGTTTTATCAAGTGTATTTCAGTTTCGTCAAAGGTTGCGAAACATCACATCATGGGTATTCAAGCATTCAAGCTATACAAGTTCAAGACTCGGCATACATAAAGGAATGAAGACGAAAGATCAAGGCCACGAGTTGTAAAATTGATGTAAGGTATTCAAGTTCACTTAAGCAAGCCTATTGCATTAGTTCATGCATATCGTGATTTTAAAATGGATTTTCAAATGTCAAGTGATTAGTTGAAGATTTCGGTCCTATAAGTCTAAACTGTGTTAAACAATATGTGTATGTTAATATCGCATTTTGAAAATCTTTGTGAAAGTTTTTGAAAAAGAAAAACTTGTTTTTGAAAGGTCTTTGAAAAGAAAACTGTATATTTGCAGAAAAGTCCCTCGCAAATCATGAAACCTAGATTTTCTATTTTCGGGATTTGTAAAAATATCTGGACCATCCAAATAGGCCATATGACCCAAAACAAACATGTATTATATGTTATATTAGGGTTTGTTGGGTCTCGGACGCATTAAAGGGTCGCTAACACAAGGGACAGAATTAATTATTCTGAGGTCCCTGCAGTTAGCGCGCTAATACTGTTATTAGCGCGCTATGTGCAGAGTTAGCGCGCTAGGTCGTAAAATTAGCGCACTAATTGCATTCCTGACAACTTTTTTATAAAGCTGAAAAATTCACTTTAATTCGAATTTTTCATCAAATCTCAGCCCTTGGATGCACACAACGGTCATATACTGGTCTATAAATATATACAACACTCTCAAACACACAAGGCACACAAATTAGATTTTGAAATCAAAGAAAAACATTTGTGCTTAAATTTTTCAAGAGAAAGAGCTTGGGGTTTTCAAGTTACACTTAGAGGCTGTTCATTCAACATCAAAACCAGTACTCTTGAGGCACTCTAAGGAGCATAACAACTTCTCCAGAACTGATTTTCAAGTCATCTTCTTGGGGTTGTAAGAAAGTCCATTCCCTAGCTTTTCTTGTGCTTAAATTATATATTCTTGTGTGATTGATTTGGGAAATTACCTGTTGTGTTGTTAAACACACTTGTATTGGATTTTGTACTTAAACTTGATTCATTAAACCCTTGGACTGATTTGAACAAGAGTTTGTGCTTAAACTTGACTTTTATCAAACTTCTTGTTCTTTGGATTTGAAACCGATTTTGTTCTCATCAATCTATTTAAAACGGTTTCATATTTGAGTCTTGCATAAAATTAGTTTTAAAATTGCATTTCTCAATTGTTTTCATACTTGCATGCATAAGAGTGGTTAGGCTCTAGGAGGCTTGCTTGTATTTGAACTTGATACCACTTTACTTTGTAAAGTGTAATTTCATTGTATTAATCAAATCTTGATTGTAAGACTTAGTGGGATCTAAGTCGAAAGGGAAGACCTAGTTGAGGCTAGGCATATATCCTAGTTGCGGCTAGGTGGGAAAAGTCCTAAGTGGGTCTAGGTGGGAAAATCTTAGTTGCGGCTAGGTGGTTGTATAAGACCTTATTGCGATAAGGCATCGTGTAAAAGACCTAGTTGAGGCTAGGCATTCACTAGGCTAGTTGGCTTAGGGTGTAACACTTATCGATAATATAAGTGGGGTTTGAAAATCCTAACCGGGGAGGTTAGGTAGTGGATGTAGATCGGTTAGATCGAACCACTATAAATCACGTGTCTTATTTCCATATCTTCTACCCCCTTCTTGATTGCATAGCATATTTATCATTAGTGTATGCATTATCATTATTATTTGTGCATAAAGTTTTAAAAATGCGATAACTACTCGGTAACCCAATTCACCCCCCCTCTTGGGTGACCTTCAATTGGTATCAGAGCGGGTTATTGTTCAAAGTGTTACTAACGTATCTTTGAGTGTTTTTGTGTAAGGATGCAATCTCTAGACTTCTCTCGCCTTAGGGAAGGCAACTCATCCGTTCGGCCTCCCTACTTTGATGGGACAAACTATGCTCATTGGAAAGTTCGAATGAAGTTCTACATTAGAGCAAAAGGTAGACATTTGTGGGATGCAATTGAAAATGGCTACACTCCACCGAACAAGTCCTTGAAAGAATACACCGCTGAGGAGATCAAGATTGAGCTCTCAAATGATCAAGCCGTGAATCACTTGTTTTGTGCACTAAGTGAGAATGAATTCAATCGAGTTAGCGCTTGTCAAACGGCCAAGGAAGTGTGGGAAAAACTTGAAATGCATTCTGAAGGTACACAACAAGTCAAGAACATTAAGTTGAGGATTCTTGAAGGACATTATGAGACTTTTCGAGTGGAGCCCCATGAAAACATATCTACGGCCATCACTTGGTTCACGAAGCTCTTGAATGAGATCAAAAATCTTGGCAAACATTATGATCAAGAGAACTCGGTGTACAAGTTCCTTATAGGCTTGCCTAAGGAATGGGATGCGAAGAAGTATGCTACTCAATCAGCTCAAAATCTTGGAGATTACTCTTTTGATATACTGTGTGGAGAATTTACGGTCCATGAATTTGAGCTAAAAGACCGTGCTAGATTGGAAGCACTTGGTGGTTCGACCAAGAAAGAGTCAAAGAAGGAGCATGCCTTAAAAGCTACATGCATATCGGCCGAAGATGATGTGAACTCAAGTGAAAGTGACTCTATTGAACAAGAAGTGGCCATGCTATCAAGAAAGCTCAAGAAGACAACATACAAAAGAGACAAGTACAAGAAGAAGTACAAAGGTGCAAAAAACACAAGCAAGTCACGCGAGATGATTTGCTATAAGTGCGGCAAACCGGGACATAAAGCATCGGAATGCAAGTACTTGAGAAGAAGCAAGAGACATGAATCATCATCATCATCATCATCTAGCTCCGACTCCGAGTCGGAAAATGAGAAGGCCATCCTTTGTCTTATGGCGAGGAGTGAGGTAAGTGACTCTATCTCGTTCAATTATGATGATGTAAATGCATTGGATAATATGTCTATAATTCATGACCTTAGGAATGAATTAGAAAAGGAGGTCAAAAAGACCAAACAACTCAAAAAGAGTTTAATCAAAGCCATTAATGACATTGAATCTCAAAATGAGATTATTAATGATCTCCAACAGGACTTAGAATTGGCCATAAATGAGAAAAATGGCTTAGTAAAAGAAATAGAGGACTTGACCACTACGGTGACCAAGTTCACAAGTGGCACCAAAATGTTTGACATGATGTTGGGCGTACAACGACGTGCACTCAACAAGAGAGGCATAAGCTATGGTGCAAGCCTATTGAGCTATGAAAAGCTTTTGGCCAAGTCTAAGAGATGCTTAAAATGCAATAGATCTCATAATGTTGGCAAATGTGTCCTAAATAGGTCCAATAGAGGTAATCTTGCATGGGTAGAAAAGAATGTATATAGTACACATGTTATGGAACACAAAGGTGTATGGTTACTAAAGTTCATGATTCATAGAGTGAATTAGATTCACTTTGGAACATGAATGTGCTAAAACAATAGATTGATATATAGGAGTTAAGCATGATAGGTCTTGCATTAGTCACATACACATAGCACGCATACACTGTTATTTTTGATGTCATGAATGCATTTCATATACTTTTTATGTAGGACCATGATGAATTATTACAATGTAGCCAAGCACTTTTAGGCCAAAGTCATTGATACGGCGTGAGTTAGGCATTTCTCATAAATCGGACCTTCTACACATGCTTTAAGTGTTTTAATCATCTTTATATAATGTTAATGAAGTGTCTATGAAGTTTGAGGTAAATTGGAATTGTGCGTCAAAAACTCAAAAATTTCAATTCCAAAATTCCAGAGAGGAATTAGCGCGCTAGGTATTTCCATTAGCGCGCTAGGTCTAGCAATTAACGCGCTAGGCCCATCAATTAGCGCGTTAATACCCCCTGACCAGACAAACTTCACATTCACTATGTTTTAAAGTCATGTGTTAAAGCCATTACTTTATATTGGGGGAGACTTTTAGATAAAGTGAATGACATTGATAGGGGGAGACTTTATACCCATTTTTGTTGGTATCTATTCTTTTGGGGGGTAAGACATGTACCTAAAATGAGAAATTTATATGGTATCACAAACTGAAACATGCATGTTGACAGGGGGAGCCTAGATTCTCAATTATTTCCTTAAGCTTTCATTTGATGCATATCGATAGGGGGAGCACTTATTTGGTATCATTTTCATAAAACGGGGGAAGAGCCTTTCTAATGGTATCATGATTTATCCGTGCCCCACTTTTTGATGTTATCAAACGGGGGAGAAAGAGTGTTGAACTTGAAAGAGTATAAATTTTGTATAACCATTAATATGATGTTCATACACTTGTATTATGTTTTATTCTTGTCAAATTCACATTGTTTGTTATCATCAAAAAGGGGGAAATTGTTGGACTAAGTGGTTAGTCACTCTAACTCCAACCGGAATTTTGATGGAAATAAACAAGGTGAAAATATACTAATAAGTTTTATCACGTGTATTTCGGTTTCGTCAAAGGTTGCGAAACATCACATCATGGGTATTCGAGCATTCAAGCTATACAAGTTCAAGACTTGGCATACATAAAGAAATGAAGACGAAAGATCAAGGCCACAAGTTGTAAAATTGATGTAAGGTATTCAAGTTCACTTAAGCAAGCCTATTGCATTAGTTCATGCATATCGTGATTTTAAAATGGATTTTCAAATGTCAAGTGATTAGTTGAAGATTTCGGTCCTATAAGTCTAAACTATGTTAAACTATATGTGTATGTTAATATCGCATTTTGAAAATCTTTGTGAAAGTTTTTGAAAAAGAAAAACTTGTTTTTGAAAGGTCTTTGAAAAGAAAACTGTATATTTGCAGAAAAGTCTCTCGCAAATCATGAAACCAAGATTTTCTATTTTCGGGATTTGTGCAAATATCCGGACCATCCAAATAGGCCATATGACCCAAAACAAATATGTATTATATGTTATATTAGGGTTTGTTGGGTCTCAGACGCGTTAAAGGGTTGCTAACACAAGGGACAGAATTAATTATTTTGAGGTCCCTACAGTTAGCGCGCTAATACTGTTATTAGCGCGCTATGTGCAGAGTTAGCGCGTTAGGTCATAAAATTAGCCCGCTAATTGCATTCCTGACAACTTTTTTATAAAGCTGAAAAATTCACTTTAATTTGAATTTTTGATCGAATCTCGGCCCTTGGATGCACACAACGGTCATATACTGGTCTATAAATATATACAACACTCCCAAACACACAAGGCGTACAAATTAGGTTTTGAAATCAAAGAAAAACATTTGTGCTTAAATTTTTCAAGAGAATGAGCTTGGGGTTTTCAAGTTACACTTAGAGGTTGTTCATTCAACATCAAAACCAGCACTCTTGAGGCGCTCTAAGGAGTACAACAACCTCTCCAGAACTGATTTTCAAGTCATCTTCTTGGGGTTGTAAGAAAGTCCACTCCCTAGCTTTTCTTGTGCTTAAATTATATATTCTTGTGTGATTGATTTGGGAAATTACCTGTTGTGTTGTTAAACACACTTGTATTGGGTTTTGCACTTAAACTTGATTCATTAAACCCTTGGACTGATTTGAACAAGAGTTTGTGCTTAAACTTGACTTTTATCAAACTTCTTGTTCTTTGGATTTGAAACCGGTTTTGTTCTCATCAATCTATTTAAAACGGTTTCATATTTGAGTCTTGCATAAAATCAGTATTAAAATTGCATTTCTCAATTGTTTTCATACTTGCATGCATAAGAGTGGTTAGGCTCTAGGAGGCTTGCTTGTATTTGAACTTGATACCACTTTACTTTGTAAAGTGTAATTTCATTGTATTAATCAAATCTTGATTGTAAGACTTAGTGGGATCTAAGTCGAAAGGGAAGACCTAGTTGAGGCTAGGCATATATCCTAGTTGCGGCTAGGTGGGAAAAGTCCTAGGTGGGTCTAAGTGGGAAAATCCTAGTTGCGGCTAGGTGGTTGTATAAGACCTTATTGCGATAAGGCATCGTGTAAAAGACCTAGTTGAGGCTAGGCATTCACTAGGCTAGTTGGCTTAGGGTGTAACACTTATCGATAATATAAGTGGGGTTTGAAAATCCTAACCGGGGAGGTTAGGTAGTGGATGTAGATCGGTTGGATCGAACCACTATAAATCACGTGTCTTATTTCCATATCTTCTACCCCCTTCTTGATTGCATAACATATTTATCATTAGTGTATGCATTATCATTATTATTTGTGCATAAAGTTTTAAAAAGGCGATAACTACTCGGTAACCCAATTCACCCCCCCTCTTGGGTGACCTTCACCCTGGACCTATCGAGTCACAACATCGATATGTGAAAGACATGATGAATCCCTGACATCGGAGGTGGCAACTTTAGCTCGTATGCGACCTTGCTTACCCGCTTCACCACTCTGAACGGACCAATGAACCTCGGCGCAAGTTTTCCCTTGATCCCAAACCTCTTGCTTCTCCTGTTTCAGTCTCAACCATATCTGGCATATCTTCTCTGTGTGATCTATCACAATCTCCTCCCCAATCGCTACTACATCCTCGAGCTCCGCCCAACAAGATGGAGATTTGCATGACCTCCCGTGTAATGCCTCAAATGGAACCATGCCAATACTGACCTGATTACTGTTATTATACGCAAAATTACACAGATGAAGGTACTCCTCCCAAGATTCACCGTGCTCCAACACACACATCCTTAACATATCCTCGAGAATCTGGATCAAACTTTCTGACTGTCCATTAGTCTGTGGGTGATAGGCGGTACTGAGGTTCAACCTTGTGATAAACTGTGCCTCCATGCTCTGGCAGATCTGCGATGTAAACTGCGCCCCCTGTCAGACATGATCAATAACGGCACGTCGTGAAGTCAAACTATCACTCGCTTGTACAACTTTGCTAACCTATCTACCCGATGTGCGGTTGAGATCGGTATGAAGTGTGCGGACTTAGTCAACCTTCCACAATTACCCAGATGCTATCATGTCCCTGTCGAGATCGAAGTAGCCTACTGACAAAGTCCATGGCAATGTGCTCCCACTTCCACTGAGGAATGGGAAGTGGTTGTAATACCCCCCAGGTCTGTGATGCTTAGTCTTAACACGCTAACAAATACCCTCAAACAAAATCAGCAACATCAGACTTCATCCCTGGCAAAAAGAAGAGACGGCGCACCTCTGTGTACATCTTAGTACTGCCCGGATGAACCGTATATCGTGAGTGATGTACCTCATGAAGTATCTCATCGCGTAACTCAGCCACTGATGGAATCCACAGTCGCCTTCTAAGTCTTAGGCATGAGTCTGTCGACTGACTCCAATTTGGATGATCTGAACTCTGTGCCAGCTCTAAAAACTTCTGAAACTGCTCGTCGGCCTGCTGACCCTCGAGTACACTCTGAATCGACACTATTTGAGTCCTCATCTACCAGCAAATCATTACTCTGGTACTGGTCGGAACATCATCGGAATAAATCCTCTAACCGCCTCGAGCAAACTGTAATCGTGCGTCATATGGCAGATAACAACCTTTGAGTCGACCCCGCTGTGGCTCAATGCATCTGCAACCACATTAACCTTCCCCGGGTGGTACTCCAATGAGAAATCATAGTCCTTGAGGAACTCAAGTCATTGCCTATGTCGCATATTCAGCTCCTTCTGAGTGAAAAGGTACTTCAAACTCTTATGGTCAATGAATAGAACGAATCTCTCCCCGTAGAGATAATGGTGCCAAATCTTCAGTGCAAAAACCACTGCCACTAACTCCAACTCGTGTGTAGGGTAGTTCTTCTCATTAATCTTCAGCTGTTAGGACGCATAGGCAATCACTCTACCCTCTTGCATTAGAACACAACCCAAACCAATCTTAGAAGCATCGGTGTTCACCTCAAAACCTTTCCCATACTTGAGCAAAACCAAAACTAGTGTCGTAGTCAGTCGTTTATTCAATGTCTCGAACGCCTGCTCACAATCGTTGTTCCACTAAAATCTGACATCCTTCATCGTCAACTGCATCATCGGTGTTGCGATCCTCGAGAAATCCTGTACAAAACACTGATAATAACCTGCCTAGCCCAGAAAATTGCAGATATCTGACGTTAATCTCGATGTAGGCCAATCACTAACTGCCCTGACCTTAGCAGGGTCCACTGATACTCCGTCGGTCCCAATAATGTGACCTAGGAATCCTACCTCTGTCAGCCAAAACTCACACTTACTGAACTTAGCGAACAATCAATGCTTTCTCAGTGTCCGCAAAGTCAACTTAAGGTGCTCCTCGTGCTCCTCATGAGTCCTAGAATAGATCAAGATGTCGTCGATGAACACAATGACGAATCTATCTAAGTACTGTCTCAACACTTGATGCATCAAATCCATGAACATCGTTGGGGCATTAGTCAGCCCGAACGGCATGACCGTAAACTAGTAGTGTCCATATCGAATGCAAAATGCAGTTTTCTCCATGTCCTTTGCTCTAATCCTCAACTGATGGTACCCAGATCTCAGATCAATCTTAGAGAAACACTACGAACCTGTCAACTGGTCGAACAAATCGTCGATGCGACGAAGTGGATACTTGTTCTTCACCGTTGACTTGTTCAACTGTCTGTAGTCGATGCATAGTCTCAAGCTGTCATCTTTCTTCTTAACAAACAGCACCAACACTCGTCGAGTTGTCCTCTCAGTTCCTCTAGCTCTCTTGGAGCCATACGGTAGATAGAGATAGGTTTGGTCCTCGGGACCAAGTCAACTATGAAATCGATCTCCTTAGGTGGTGGTAAGCCTGGTAACTCCGCTAGGAAGACATCAAGAAACTCACATACTACTGATGCGTCCTCCAACCTAGTCTCCACTTACTCAATACACCAGCGAATGCTCTACATCTACGCTAATGGTGACTCTACCCCTGGTGATTGGTAAACTAGTTGAAGTCCCCTGAAAACTAAACTCCAGATGCCCAAGATTCTTAAACGTGATCCTCTTACCGTAGCAGTGAATCTGTGCATGATAAGCACCTAACCAATCCATGCCCAGTAATGCATCAAACTCTAGGAACTCCAACACTTTCAGATCTGCTAGTAAGGTGTAGCCCTCTATCTCTACCGAATAGTCGACATACACTAGGTTCAGGTAAATCTTGTCCCAGCGGCTGTGCTAAGGATCAAGGGTCTCCTTAATCGAATAAGTCTCAACCCTAACTCATTGACCATACGACCCGAAATGAAAGAAACTATAGAACCAGAGTTAAACATAGTATGCATAAATCGACTGCAAATGTAAATCGTACCCTCAATCAGGTTCCGTGTGGCAGTCATGTCTAGTGCGGCGATGGCATTTACCTGTTCCCGGCCCTGTGGCTGCCCTCGACCCGGTAATGGACAAGCGCTAATGAAGTGGCCCAACTGTCCGCACTCATAGCATGCTCCCCTCTGTAACCCAGAACCAGACGGACCACGTTGTCTCTGTCTCGGTGCCTGACCAGAACTCTGTCCTTGGCCCTCTGCCTGATGGTCTAAAACTCGGTCCTCTTCAGGTTACAGACCGTAGGAGGGATGTACTTATGCTTGAATCTCCCCTTGAACTCAGCCCAATCTTGGGGCTTCCCCTTCGTGGCCACCGTAGTGCACCACCAGACGTCGGCCTCTCTGAACAGTGAGGCGAAGGATATACTCGGTTATATGTGGGCTAGTATAGCTAGAATGTCATGGTTCTTCTCGTGGCTCCTTAAGAAGATTTCTACTGCCTCAAGGCTCATACCCCCATAGAACTTCTCAAGTTGATGCCTTTGAAACTCCTTAACCTACCTCGCCTCTGGCGTAGCCTTAGTACTTGGAGTAGTCGGTGTACTAGGCGTCTCCTTAACCGGTGTATCAGGTATCACTGGCCTCACCTCTGTCTGAGTAGGAGGTACTACTACCTCCGTATGTACCGTTGTAGTTACGGCTATCTCCGGTATCGCTACGGTCGGTGTAGGGGTTGTCGACGTACTAGGTGATGCCGTCGTTTGAGCTCTTAGCAATTTAAGGATCTCCTGGAGCTGTTGATCATGTGAAGAGATCATATACGGCATACCATCTAGTCGCTCATGTACGTCGCCCTTACCTGTATCGTTATCCTCAGGCTGATCGGCCATCACTAACTGAAAGGAAAGTGATTTCCACGATCAGGACATAGCTATCGATAATAATACATACAACAACTCAAATAGCTCACAGTCCAGTTTTAGTTTTCCCCAACTCTCGTCACTTCCCAACTAAGACTTAAGTTAGGTTAATAGGGTTCCACTCTAAGTTCAACATCTATCCTAACTTTCGTTTTCCTATGTCTTAGTGGATTGCGATTTAAATTTAAGAGTCTTTTACTCAACCTTTACTCTCTGATATCAATTATGACAACCCCAAATTCCATAATCCCATAATCAGGTGCTGTCCGGCCTGGACCCTCGCGAACCCCCAAGGCAGCCCCGCCAAGTCGCGCAGGACCAGTGAGCCTAACCTTACCATTTAATCATTTATTAAGCATTTAAAAGTGAAGTCAATTAATTAGCGAGCTATCAAAGTATAAAGCGAAAGCAATCAATCTCAACTATTCAATTAACCTCGAAAGCTCTAAGTTAGGACAAAACCTAAGGTGTGGGAACCCCGTATATCATATAAACCATGCAAATCAAGGAGAGTTTCATCAAAGTTATACATATCCCAAACAATCTCTTAACCCATAATCCCATGTACAAAACAATATAAGTAGCTAATACACCAAAAAGTCACCTATAACAGCAGAGGAGGGCCTCTCAAAGTATATCGCCTAACTGCACGATCTTTCCTTTACTGGAATGCAGATCTGCACTCAGTCAAACACAAGAATGACGAGCTCAGGTAAGTAACGCCAATCAGGAACAACAATAAATACAGCATTTCAAATTAAATAAATGAACAGTCAATTCATGCAGATAGAAAGAAAGGACAGGGAGCGCATGAATATATAAAGACTGTGAATAAATACATGAGCAATCAAAATTGAGTGTCCCGAAATACAAGGGAAAGGCACAAGTGGTCCCGACCAATCAAAGTCGTTGAGCCAAGACAGAATCTCCTCAAAGGCTAGGAGTCGAAGACAGAATCTCCTCTAAAACTCCTACGCGAATGCAGAGTCCCCAGCAATCTGGTGGAGAACTCTCACCATGTACATGTCATCACAACCAATCACGTATCCCCAGTCGTAAACCCCGGTATAATACATCACGAGCTCAAGATTCTGCAAGGATCACACTTGACACACTTGCCTTAGGACAACTCATAAGAATGGAATGACAAGATGGCATTGAAACAATATCAATAAATAATTCAAAGCTCAAGAAATAACTGTAGTGTTCCACACTGGTTTACTTACCTCGATCCAAGCTAATCGCACTCTCGCAGACTCTGACTCGTCCCTTCGTAGTCTCGCGTGCTTATAATCCTGATAATACAATTCATTGTGGTTTCCTATTAACTCTTATCCAATTTTCCTTATTTATGTTTATTGTGTTTTCGGGTCGAATTCCGGGTTATCGGGTCGTATTTGAACCCATTAGATACCCTAAGAATACCCTAATTTGTTCCGAAGATTTCCCCAAAAATTTGGGAAATTCTAGGCTCTGGGCACCGCCGAGACGTCGTAAGGGTCTTACCTTTGGCGACGTCTCCACAGCGTGGGCCAGAGTTCTTCTACCCCAGACGTATGTGGGCAGTGCCGTGGGGGTGTATACCCCACCACACCTTCACAGCATGAGGCAGAGAGGGACTCTGCCCCAGTCGTATGTGGGGTGCATCGTGAGGGTTTATCCCTCACGCCGTGGGGGACAGAGAGACCCCTCTCTGTCCCAGCACTGCGCTTAGGGCCCCTGTTTGAGGGACTTTTCAGGGTGTTCACCACCCCGGCTCGAGCCGCCTTTAACCGATTTGGTCCATTTTTCATTGGGGATACGACACCATTCCGAAAACATCATTGACATACTCCAAAATGTCTGGAATCCTCAACAAGAAACCCAAAACGAAAATCATTCAAAATTCATCAAAAACCCCAAAACTAACCAAATCGAAAAACACCTTCACAAATCTCGTAGTGATTGTCGAGAGGATCACCAAAACGTCGAGAGATTCGATTGTGTTTGAAATCTCGACGTGGTATCCAAATTTCATCGCGACGAACACAGGTTAAACTTATACCAATGCGTAGAGGATGACGAGGAGATGAGGGATCTTACCTCGGATCGCCCGAAATTGCCACCATCGCGCCGCTCCGGCCACCACAGTCATCGGTTGCTTGATAGAGATGTTAGGGAAAGAAAATAGAGAAAGAAGAGAGAAAAAGGTGGGGTGTGGGCCTTATATACCCCTGTACTTTATTTTGGCCCACCACCCATATCTCTAGGCTCATCCAAAGGTTCCTAATCAATACATCCCAACTACTTAATTGATTCAATTGGGTGACTTTAGTTCCTCACTCGTCCTCACACGTTAAGACATTAAAATTACTGTTAAGAATACAGTATAATACAAAACATCAAACTATTATAATATACCTCGATGTCGACGTCTAAGAATTGATGATTGTACCATGGCGGAGGGCCCACGTACCACCTGTATTGACACGTGGCACAGTAAAATTTTAGAGTCGCTACAGACTAACTTTCGATCTACACATCTTCAATAATCCCTCATGGACAAAAGTCACATAATCCAAGGGGTTTTTTTCCTCCCAGGTCCCATTCGAACCATATCTCTGATACCATGAAAAATTCTCATGGTCACGCCGCACACTTGTGCGCGAGCCTGTGGATCTCCTCTGCTAGCACCGATATTGTCTTCAACTTAACCACCTTTCAACTTTAGGTGTGGAGTTTTATCTCAAAAGAGTTTGGTACTAGTTAGGAGGAGCTAATCAATTATTTACTTCTATATAAAATTATATTTAACTTTTTTGGTCCACACATCTTCAATAATTAATTTACTTATGAATGTTGGATGATCACATTGTGATATATAGCACATGCATGCATCTCATCAAGATGTGATCCTCATTCATCTAGCTGTTTAAATGGTCAAGTTGTAGCAATCATTCAGGTCCTCAAAAGTTTGGTGTTTTTCTCTCATTACTACTTGCTAGTAGTACTTAGTAAAAGTGAGTTAGAGTTCTTGGAGCTCTTTAAATTGAGATGCCCCTATTTAATAAAAGGGCAACACGAAGCATATTTAATGTATTTGAACTGGTACATTGTGACTCTAACATTTCATCTCCAGCTAGCTGTCTGTCCATCGAGTTGCTGCTGTACGTGGTGCCGCATTATATTGCGTTGCTTGGTCCTCTTCCACACAGCTCTCTGGGACATGTGCATGTGCACTTACATAACTCCACGTAGAAAACATTTACTATACATGTAGCAAAAGTAAATACGTACATATTTTTATTTATTATTTTTTTGACTTCAATGGGAGTCGACCTCTCGAAACTTTACCTTTTAGGAAGTCATGTCGATACCATCTCACCAAAGATGTTTTGACATATAAATAATTTTATTGAAACTGATTGATTGTGTTTAATTTATAATAAAAAAAAATCTATTTGGACTCAGTTCGGACTCTTAAAGGGGTTTTTTAAATTTTTACAAATATCAAAAGACTTTTATAAGTTGTTATTTTGAAATCATTTATTGTTTGAGGATGATTTTGATATAAAAAAACTTCAAAAACCCCTAAGAGCCTAACTAAGACCATCTCCAACCACAATACTTTATTTCTTCTTCTATTTTATAGTTCTGTCACATCAAACTTTATTTCTTCTCCAACTACAAACTCTATTCTACACCAAAACTCTATTTCTTACTTTTTTTTTGTTATTTATCTGTATTAATTTTAATAAATTATTTAATCATTAAAAAATTATGAAAAAAATATATTCTTACTTTTTTTGAAAAAGAAATAATTATTGATAATTTTTTAAAAAGAAAAAAATAAAATGAAAAATAAAATAAAGCAACTCTATTTTAGAGTTGTGTGAATAGTAAAACTCCAGATTTAGAGTTTCACTATTCACCCAACTCTATAATAGAGGAAAAATAAAATATAATAGAGTACCTATTGGAGTTGCTCTAATACTACTCTTTACAATATTAGTAGTTTACAGTAGTAGTTATATATTTTATTGTCAATGAGCAACTATCACTTGGTATGGGAATCAACCCACAATCATGATCTTGTGGGTTTTTTAATAATTCCTACTTCTTCTAGTCACAAATGTAAGTCATTTAAAGTAAAATTAAGCAAGGGAATTAAGAAGTCATTTAATTATAATGTAATATTAATATATTACTCTTATCTTTATTAATGTCTTTTTGAGTGGTTTTGTTCAACTTCTTTTTATTTTATCTTCATATATGAGGGCAAAATAGGTAAAATATGCTTGAGAATTGAAGAGCGACTTACATTTTTGAATAAAGAAAGTAATTAAGCTAGAATGACCTACATTAATTTATAACTAGAGGGAGTACATATCTTCAAAACGTAATTACGTATGGCTTCAAAAAAAAAAAAGTTAGCTAAGTGCACCCCAGTCTTTACTTAGTGCACCTCAGAAAAAGTCGAACTTAAAAAATAGTCAATCCTACTACAAAATGACCTTTATACCCCTCACTGTGATTAAGGCACCCCACTACACTTTCCTCTTGTTTTGTGAACTCCATTATCATCCCTCCACACACTCTCTTCTTGTAATTTGTAGGCATCATCGAGTGGTTCAGTCTCGCAGGTCCAAATCTCTTGTTGGAGAGTCCGTTGCTAACTAAATCTCTTCTTGTAATTTTTAGGTCGGCAGTTGTCAACTAAATCTCACCAAAGAAGTTCGGTTGGATAACATCGAGCCTAGAAGATAAGTCTCTGTCATATGTCGTCGAACCTAAAATAGAAGTCTCAACCAAGGTTTTGGAGTTGAGTGATTCGATTCGGATGAAAGGGTATTTTAGTAAAAAGGTGGGATGCACTTAGAAATTGAAATTTGAATTTGTAGTGCCACGCATAATTGGGTGCACTCAGTAAACGGTGAGGTGCACTTAGCCGAGCTCAAAAATAAAAACATAATTACCTACTGAAGGATTTTATGGCTAGTTCAAGGTGCTCTTCAAACTAATTAGGTGGAATTTTGTTGCAGATATATTTTATTGTCGTTGCATGAAGGTGCAAGTGGAGGCGATGCCAAAGCTTCAATTAAAGCAATTCGCACCATATTTTGTCAGTGATATGTCAAATTATATACTAGCTGATGAGGTGGATCCAAGTTTTAAGAGCTTCATTATTAAGCAATTCATGTAAATTGGAATGAAAATATGCAATCTCTCCTAAAAGGAACTCATTGAATGTTAGAAGTACAACAATTGCCCTGCTCTTGGGTCATTAGTTAACCAAGTAGCAGCTAGTTTTTTCTGAGCTTTCGCTGTCTCATCCATCTCATGTACCTCACCTTGGCTTCAATTATTATCTTAGTAATAAATGCCCAAATACTAACGGTTCTCAATATTATTTTCTTATCATTTGGATATCTATATTATTTTATTATACTCTTAGATGAATGACTTAAAAACCGATGGATCTTTAGATAACTTAATTATGGTAATGTTAAATATTGATTTAATTATTTGCTTATATAATACAATTGTTATAGGATGATTTAATTGTCAACACCTTAATACAGTTTTTCTGAAGTTTTTGGGATCCCAATAATATTTAACGGGAGACTCTAACCTCCGTATAATTTTTAAAAACTTTAATAGAAATTTAAGATTTTTTTTTTATCTTAGGCCCTGTTTAATCAAAAAGAAAATGTTCTTAAGATAGTTTTCCTAAGTAAATGTTCATAAGAAAGTTTTTCCAATTTTTCCTTCAAGACTCACTAAAAAAAAGTTTTGAAATAAATATGAAAACTTACAATATATATTAAATATATCAATTTTTATATTTAAAATAAACTTAATATGTGTTTTAATATGGAAACTTACATTTTTTTCAAAAGAAAATTTAATTTTCTCACCATAATAGGTGAGAAAATACGTGGGTCTTAATATGAAAAATTGACAATAATGAGAAAATGTTTCGCAAGAAAATCTTGGCTATGAAATACAAAAAATGTCATTTTCCTTGAAATTTGTCATTTTCCTTAGAACATTTTTCTTTTCTGTCTGATCAAACTTGGTTTTAGAGAATTTAGATTTATTAGAATGATTTTTTTGTAAAAACTCCGCTAATTGAGGTTAAGTTTAACACACAATATATGTATGTAAGATTTAGTTAGGGGCAGTTTTCTAAGTTTTCATTCTCTCATTTAGTCATTTTCTCTCTTTTTTTTTTTGGTTGAGGTTATTCGGACCCACTTTTTGCTATTCAGGCCCCATTACTTCGCGTACCTCACTGTTTTTGCATTTCAGTTATTGTTATACAATGGTTAAAATTGAGAAAAATGAGAGGATTGAAGGGTGTTGGGGTGAGGGTATTCTTGGGAGCTAAGGTTGGAAGGTAAACTTTGAAGTGGGGAACAAGAAGTAAATGGATACTTTTAGAAAAAGTAGAGTTTGAATAGTTGCTTCCTTCTTTTTGTTTCACATGTAGCATTCGACGCCAATCGCACCAACTAATTCTATGTTTGGATATTGTAGAGCCCTATATGGGGGTAGTCCTCCAACTCAATTTTTTTTTTTTTACTCACGAGACTCGAACTTGAGACTTCACTTAAAGGGACCAAATCTCTTACCATTTGAGCCAATTAGATATTGGCCATTAAGTCATTTTCTTTTCTTTATTTTTTTTGTTAACATTAAGTCATTTTCATGTAGACTTGTTTATAAACTCAGACTTAAGTAGGCTTAGGCCCGAGCCTCTAAGCCTTTACCCAAATTTAGCCCAACAAGCTCACCTGTATTTTCAATTTACAAAATTAGTTTTTTTAAGAAAAAATTTGCTCTTGAAAAATAAAAATAAAATTTTTTTATAATATATACACACTTTTTGCACTTTTTTTGTTTGGTTTGACTACTTTTTGCACTTTAATTATTTAGTACTTGGGTTAAATTATGCTTTAATTTGTCCAAGCCCAACTAAAGTTACGCGGGCCTGGGTGGCCTGGCTGAGTACATAGGCCCATGAATAGGTAATTTTTTCAAGTATTGAGCGAACTTAGCAGTTGTTATGTTGCTTTCCGGGCAATGGAAAAGTCCAATCGAACACGTTATGCAAGAAATTCCCAGAATTCCGAAACCTTGCCTCGCATACGACACTCTCCATCACGTGCGTTTTTTTTTTTCTTTTTTTTTTCAGAAAAATAGAGTTATCCGTTCTATAGATAAAAACAAATGTGTGGGGGAGGGCCCTCCCACTTAGAGACAAATTGTTCCTTCAGTGCCCTTTGTGCATGGGCTCTTACATTCTCCTCTCTAGATATATGAAGGAAATCAACAGGGGAGCAGCCTATAATCAGATGCTTAATATCAAAAATAAGTCACACACCAAGCGACTTTCACCCTTCATAATTCACCACGCCTACTTAGCCAAAAAACTGAGGTTGAAGAGTTGTAGGTCTCTGAATCCTAGTCCCTCATCATACTTCGACTTCGCCATTGTATCCCAACTACTACAGTGTACCCTTTTCTCCTTAGAAGCATTGCTCCTCCAGTACCTGGCCATGACTTGTGACAAGGCATCAGTTATACCCTTGGGAAGTTTGAAGATTGCCATATGGTAGTTTGGGATGCATGGCTTGCGCAACAGCTTTCAGTAAAACTTCTTTGCCTGTTGGGGATATAAGCCTCTCTTTCCATGTGATAACTCTACTCACTAGTCACTTCACTAAGCTTTCAAATTGAGTCCTCCTTATGTAACCCTCTACCAGCTGGATTGCCTAGGTATCTTCCTAGGCCATTTGAGGTTGGAATGTGGATTGCTTCCTGAAGGTGCCTTCTTAGAATTGGAAAGACATTTTTGCTAAAATGGATAGAGCGCTTTTCCTTGTTAATATGCTGACCCGAGATACCTGCATAGACCTGCAAACATTAGGTAGGATATGGAAGGGGAAGGATCGTTAAGCTTGAACCCCTTGGAATCTCCCCTCCGCACATAAAAAAATGACATTCCCTTATAAAAAAAAAAAAAAGAAAATGACATTCTAACGGCTTATGCTAATTTGACCCAGAAAACAATAAAAACACAAAAAAATATTTTAGCACACGCAGTGAAAGATCTTTCAAACTGATTACTCGACACGCAGTGAAAGATCTTTCAAACTGATTACTGAAAGATCTTTCAAACTGATTACTCAACATTACGAATAATGCAATTCAGGGCACAATAGCTTAACCAAAGTTTAAATTTTATTCAATAATAAAAATAATAAAAAAAACCCAAAAATATTACATAGCGCCTTTGTATATAGTTAGGCTTTATTGAAAAAAAAAAGAAATTGAAATAGTAACCTCCTAATTTAATTTTCTAATAATAACGTACTCATAGTAGTTGTTAAAACCTCTCTGGTAAGATGGTAAAGACATCGCTTGTCAAAAAAGGCCAAAACCTCGAAAAATTGTAGTTTGATTTCCACTGAAGTAAAAAAAAAAAAAAAAAAAAAAAAAAAAAAAAAAAAAAAAAAAACAACAACAACAACAACAACAACAACGTACACCTAGTAGTTGATTAGAAACATATAAACTTTATATCTTTTCCTTATCTATCTATCTATATATAAAGGAACTGTTTATGTGAGAAGCTCTAACAACGCGACATGTGGGGTGTGAGAAGCTCTCACAACGTGACATGTGGCATTTTGATGTCATAATTGAGATTTTATAAGAAAAATAAAAAAATACAAGCCATTGATCTTTCTTGCACTTAAGTGAGGATAGGATGGTAAAACACACAAAATATAATTTTGACAACATTAAAGTATAATTTATATTTTCATTGAGCCTGTTTGCGAAAGTAAAGCTTCATAAAATTTCATTGAGACATTTGGCCTTCTTGAGATGAAATTATGAGGATTAGGAATTATGGCATTGATTTGATTATCCAAAGTGAAGCTATGATGATGATAATCAAGAGGATAAACAGAAAAATAGTTTTTCAACTGATAACTGGATCTTTGATCAGAATTGGAGGCTGGATTATTGTACTGATTGAATAATGGGGAGAATTTATTTTGTCTTTGATAAGTGAAAAGAGATTTACCTTTATCCATGATAATCTTAAACATAGAATTATTTTATAGGGTTACAAGAAATTCCCTGGATAAGAAATTAGGAAGGGAGTTATTTTCTCCTTTCATATAGTTGATATCAAAATAAAAAATACTCAAAATAGCTTGCCATCTGGCAAATATTTGTTTTGAAGCTAAATTTTTTATATCTTTCAAAAGTATTTCTTTTGCTGATTTACAATCAACCCTTATTAAAAATTTTTGATTCAAATTATCTGCTTGAAAATTTTGAACCGATAAAACAATTGCAAGAATTTCTTTTTAACCGTAGCATAATTCTTTTGGGTGTTATTCCAAAGTCTTGATGTATAACACACAAGTTGTTCATTTCCTTCTGGAGATTTTTGAAGTAATATTCTGCCATAACCTATATCAGAAGCATCTGTTTGAATAATTTTTAGATAAGTAGAATTCGCTAAGTGTAAACATGTAAAGCTTTTACTTTTGACTTAATCTCTTGTATTGCTTCTATATGAATAGGGGTCCAAAGGAATTTATTATCTTTTTTAAAAAGTTCGAAAAGACATTTTTTTTATCTATTGCAGAATTTTTATAAAAATCTGATAGATAATTTAGACATCCTATAAATCTTTGTAATTGTTTTTTATCTATTAATTGATCAGGGAATTTATTGGCAAATTCGATAACTCTATTAATAGGAGTTATTGTTTGATTCTGTATTTGAAATCCTAAAAAATTTATAGTTATTTGAAAAAGTTTTATTTTCCTTTGGGACAATACTAATCCATTTTTAATTATTATATATTGAAATGTATACAAATGTTTCCAATGTTCATCAATTGATTTTGAAAATATAAGAATGTCATCTATATATACTAAAATATATTCATAATAAGAATGAAATATTTCATTCATCATTTTTTGAAATTCTGAAGGGGCATTTTTAAGGCCGAATGGCATGACATTCCATTGATATTGTCTGAATGGGGTATTAAATGTCGTTTTATATCTATCTTCCTTTGTAATCTGCATCTGCCAAAATCCTGACTTTAGATCAAATTTTGAAAAGATAATTGAATTGGTTATTCTTTTTATTAAATCATTTTTATTTGGTAATGGATATCTTATTGTTTTTAAAACATTATTTAGTGGTTTATAATTTATAACAAGCCTAGGGGCTCCTCTTTCTAATTCTATAGCATTTTCTACATAAAAACCTGTACAACTCCACATAGATTTGGATGGATTTATTAATTTCTTTTGTAACAAATCTTTTATTTCTTGATCACATAGTTTTAATAATCTGTCATTCATTTGAGAGGGATTGGCTTTTGTGGGTATTTTATTTTCATCAAAATTATTAATATAAGGTAAAGAAACTTGATAAGTTTTTCTATCCCAAAATGCCGATGGTATTTCTGAACAACACTTAATAGTTAATTGATCTTGAAACGTTTAATTTTCTGTTGAAAAGAAGGAGTATTTTATAATTTGTTCTATTTATAAATTTTTAATTTCTGATTTTAATTGTCTTATAAAAGTTTGTTTATGTTCAACTAGATTAATCAATTGATTTAGATATCTAGTTTTTGGTTTATTAATAAAATTGAAATTAACTTCTTTATTTTCTATATTTGATTTTATTCCACTTGTTACTGAAAATGGTTGAATTTTTTTGTAGAAATGGAGTGCCTAATAACATATCATGTTGCAAATCTTTAACTATTACAAACAATGTTGGTATTCAAACATTATTTTTACATATCTGTGCTAGGGGAATTTTTAATTTAATTAATGATTTATTTACTTCTACTGTTGAAATTTGACTATTTGTTTTTTCACAATATTGTAAAGGAATCAAACATTCCCTTATACAATTTACATCTGCACCAGAATCTATTAAAGCTTGTAATGAACATTTAAAATCTTTTATTTTTAAGGTTATTGGGGTAAACCATCTTTGATGCGTATAAGCCGTAAGTGTTTTTATAAATACATTATTATCATAAACAGAAAAATTTTCAGAATTTATATTCTCATCTTCTAACTTAATTATTTTTTCTTTAAGAATTCTTATTTCATTTTTTAATTGATTGATTTTATATTGTAATGAATTTATAGTAGGTCGTACAAAAGATTTAGATTTTTTATTTACATCTTGAAATATATCTTTCATAGTATGATAATTATTATGTAAGTTAATTTGATTTTGAAAATTTATTTTGTTTTTACTTAATTTTGATACCTGAGAGGTATTGTCAATTTCTTTTTCGTTATTTAAAATCTCTATATAATATTTATATTTTAATATTGGGTCTTCTATTTGTTCTCCTATATCTAAAATTAATATTTCGTGTACTGTTAAAATATTAATTTCATTGTGACGGCCCCAATTTTCCCGTGCAATTGGGTACGCCCAGCCTAGACCCGTGCAGGTCCCGAATCAGTGCTCGGCGAGCTTAACAAGCCTAGTCAGCCTCAAATCATCAAATTTCTAGGTTTATGAAAGAGTTATTGCAATTATAGTATAGCGGAAGCAAATTTACTACTATTCAATTAATGTGGGAAATAACTCAATCAAACGGAAATCAGGAATCTATCTAATTGTAGAAAACCCCACCATATTCAGTTCTAAGTCAAACAAATGGATCTACTGAATCCACATCAAAATTATTCCCCCAGTTCCAAAACAATTATACATATATAAAATGTCATACACACAAAAGAATGGACATAAGCCTACACCACGATACCTCGAGTCCGGCCGCTCACAACAGGTCTCCTAGGCTAGGTCCCTTGCTTCTACTGCACTCCACTCTATCTGCACCCACTGTCACAAACTAGACGGTGAGTAACTGAGAAAAATCGAAAGTAATGCCAGAAGAAAATAACAGTAATTCATGAATTATCAAATAAGGCAATCTAAATATCATGCGGGAGATGAAAGACAGAAATTTAAATAAACAAAGTGCATGATAAACAGACTGGAAATAATAACGATCGACACATGCGTGTTCTACGAATCGAGAGAGGCAATAAGTGGCCTAAATTCACATAAAAACCACAACAATTCCACAACAATCCAGTACATGGTATCACACAATCACTAGGGGTGGTCAAACACTAGTGCGCACGAATGCCCGCGTTTTATCCCTTCTAGTGCAGGCCGCATGTACCTTCGAGACACACACTTATGCCAAGAACACACATACAAGGAATACGGAATGGAATTTCCAACAAGTAGATAATAGCAAACACAACGGAATGAAAATGAATCACATGGTATTTTCTTAACTGGCTTACTAATGTATACAAGTTCTTAAGACAAGTGTACTTACCTGAACTATCGCGACCAGTGTGACAACTCCGAGATCCTAAAGCGTCTCCCATGATTTCCTGATTACCTTATAAGGGCTTAAATCTTGAATATTAGTGTAAGGTTTAGCATTAAATCTTAAGTTGATTTGTATGGGTTTGTATCATTTGTTGGACTCTAGTTGGACTCAAATATGTAAGCCCATTTTCATGAAATTATTTACTTGCTATGGCCCCATTTTATATTGGTTATGTTGGGCCCTTATTGGACCCTAACACAAGTCCGTTTATATCACTTTATTTTGTTCATAAAGTGTCCATACTTCTCCTTTATTTTTATTTTATTTTACTTACACACATACACATAATGTGACAACTATACAATTAAGTATACCCCACTGTAAGGTGCACACCATACCCCACTGTTATGTGCACACAACACCCCACTATTGTGTGCACCCCACTATTTTACATCCCATTCACATACTACACATACATGCATACACATGCACACACATGCATGCACATGTACACACCACCCCACTACCAAACTGTCCACACCCCCACTACACATTACCTTGGTTGTCCAGTCCACACACACGCCATCACGCACCCCAACCGTGGGGTGCACACACCTTATCACATACCCCAAACCGTGGGGTGTACATGCGTACACATGCATACACATGCACACGCATGCACACACATGCACACACCATACACACACATGCACCCACCAACCTACTATCAAACTGTCCTCACTACACTCCCCATCACCTTGACTGTCCACCCACACCCCATTACGCACCCCAACCGTGGGGTGCACATGCATACACATGCATGTACACATGTATACACATGCATGTACACATACACACACATGCATGCACATGCACACACCCCACACCCTAGCCAAACTATCCATACTACATAGCCGATTCACGCACCCCAAAACAGTGAGAATAGAGAGCATAGGCCGAGAGAGAGAGAGAGAAAAGGAGAGGTTATACCTTCAGCTCGTCAACCCCGTGAGGAGGAGAGTGGCGGTGATGGTGACCCCGGGAGGAGGGTGAGAGTGAACCGTGAGTGGAGAGGAGAGTGAAGCCGAGAGTGAAGATGGAGAAGAGATCGAGAAAGTGGAGATGAGAGACCGTGAGGGTGAGAGAGATGAGAGGCCGTGTGTGATGAAAATGGAGAAGAGACCGAGAGTGGAGAGGAAGGAGAGGCCGAGAGAGAGTGGTGGAGGGGAGGGACCGAGATGGAAGAGGAGGGGGCGGCGGTGGTGAGTTGTAGGAAAGAGATGGGTAGTGTATTTAGGGTTTTTATTGTTTGTCTTTGTTTGTATATATATATGTAACAATGTGTATTTACCCTTTTTCCCCTTTAAGTTACTTTTTACCCAATTCAAACAATTGCCCTTGTTGGTCATTCACTTCATCATCCTAATTCAAACCACCCACAAATCTCAATGCCAATCTCATGGGTCTCCTTATCAAGTAGTGTCACTTTAACAATCCTACACATTTGTCTATTTGTTGTGTATTTAACTAATGCCCGTATTTTTCAACAATTTTCCCCGACTTGTGACATGCATATTTTCGTCAGTCCCTTACAAATAAATATTTAAATTATTACATAATTCCTTTATTTAAGTTTTTCACTGTATTTTCTCTCCCGGTTACCTAGGCGAAACCTCACGCAACAAACCATTACCCGTACGGCTAGAAACTCGTGAAATACTAAAATATTAATACACAAAGTTAAAGAATCATAAAATTACCTCGGTGTCGACTCCCAAGGTTCGAAACACAATCCAGTATCGCGTGGCCGGTTCACGGTCCTGACACGTGTCATACAAGCCAGGTTAAAAATTTAAGGATGTTACAGTCTCCCCCACTTATTAGAATTTCGACCTCAAAATTTACTAATAAGTAAACTAAGCTACAAACTTACCTGAATCAAATAGATAGGAAAAGTGCTCTCGCATGTAGGACTCTAATTCCCAAGTTAACTCCTCGTTCCCGTAGAATTGCCATTTCACGAGAACCGAAGGAATTTCTTTGTTCCTCAATGTCTTGACTTTGCGGTCAACAGGATGGATAGGCTGCTCCTCGTAAGTGGTATCGTCCTGCAACTCGATTTGACCCAAGTCCACTGTCAGTCGCTGTCCTCCGCCTGACTTGTCTAGTCGAAGCATTGAAATGTGAAACACTAGATGAATGTCGGTGAGCTCTGACGGTAATTCGAGCTGATACGCAACTTTACTGACTCTTTTTACAATTTTGAAGGGACCGATAAATCTAGGAGCGAGCTTCCCTTTGATTCCGAACCGTTTGTGACCCTTCAGAGGTGAGACTTTCAGGTATACATAGTCTCCCACGTCGTACTAAAGCTCATCATGATACTGATCATAGTATTTCTTTTGCCGCTCCTGGGCACTCTTAAGTCTATGCCAAATCTATCGTACCTTCTCAGTGTGATCAACAACAGTCTCAGGACCCACTATCACAACATCTTCTGGCTCAGCCCAGCAAGAAGGTGATCTATAAGGCCTGCCATAGAGCGCCTCAAACGGTGTCATACCGATACTCACCTGATAACTGTTATTGTAAGCAAACTCGCACAAATGAAGGTACTCTTCCCATGACCCGCCGTATTCCAACACACACATTCTGAGCATGTCTTCCAACACTTGGATTAGCCTCTCGGACTGCCCATCTGTCTGTGGATGGAACGTCGTACTCAACTCTAATCTGGTGCCGAACTGAGCCTGCATGCTCTGCCACAGCAAGGATGTAAACTGCGCTCCTCGATCTGACACAATCGACAATGGGACACCGTGCAATCTGATAATCTCGCGCTCGTAGATAATGCTCAGTTTGTCAACTTGGTGTGCAGTGGATACCGGTATGAAATGAGCAGATTTCGTCAATCGATCCACAACTACTCAGATGCTATCATGACCATGAGGAGATCGAGGTAAGCCACTGACGAAATCTATAGCAATGTGCTCCCACTTCCATCGAGGAATGGGTAGGGGCTGCAGCAATCCTCCAGGTCGTCGATGTTCAGCCTTCACGCGCTGGCATATCTCACATGCTCTAATAAACTCCGACATGTCGGACTTCATCCCTGGCCACCAAAAGAGACGTCGCGTGTCGGCATACATCTTGGTTCAACCCGGATGCACAGAAAATTGAGAGCGATGAGTCTCCTAAAGTATCTCGATGCGTAAGACATCCGCCAATGGAATCCACAGTCTCCCACGATACCTCAAGCAAGAGTCTGTCGACCGACACCAATCTGGATGTTCTGAACTATCTGCCATCTCACTGAAATGCTGGTATGACTCATCGCCCTGCTGTCCCTCGAGAACAGTCTACAGTGAAACGATCTGCAACCTCATCTGACCACAAATCTGTGTCCTGGTAGTCGTCAGCACGTCCACTGAACTCATCAACTCGGCTACCTCAAGAAGACCATACTCGTAGGTCATTTGACATAAGCATCAGATCCTCTATGGCTCAAAGCATCAACAACCACGTTAGCTTTCCCCGGATGATACTCTAACGAGAAGTCATAGTCCTTCAAGAACTCTAGCCAACGTCTCTGCCTCAAGTTCAGTTCTCTCTGAGTGAATAAGTACTTCAAGCTCTTGTGGTCTGTGAACAACTTGAAACGTACGACATACAAGTGGTGCCTCCATATCTTCAATGCAAACACTATCACAGCCAACTCTAAGTCATGTGTCGGGTAGTTCCTCTCGTGAACCTTCAGCTGTCGAGATGCATAAGCGATAACACTGCCCTCTTGCATCAGCACACAATCCAAACCAATCTTCGATGCATCGATGTACACAACTAAGTCTTTCCCAGTCTCGGGCAACGCTAACACATGCGCGGTAGTCAATTTCTCCTTCAAAGTGTTGAATGCATGTTCACACTCCTCATTCCAATCAAACTTTGCATTTTTCTGAGTCAATTTCGTCATGGGTGCGGCGATCTTGGAGAAGTCTTGCACAAATCGATGACAGTATCCTGCTAATCCCAAAAAACTACGAATTTGTGTAACGGTAGTCGGAGTAGGCCACTCAATCACGGCTCTAATCTTATCTGGATCATCGGTAACACCGGTAGCTCCAACTACATGACCATGCTGAACTTAGCAAACAGTAGGTGATCCTTCAAAGTCTGCAACACTACTCGTAGATGCCCCTCGTGCTCCTCACAAGTCCTGGAATAGATAAGGATGTCATCTATGAACACAATCACGAACCGATCAAGGTATTCCCTCATCACGCGATGCATGAGATCCATGAACATTACTGGCACATTAGTCAAGCCGAATAACATGACTGTAAACTGAAAGTGACCGTATCTCGTGCTGAACGCCGTCTTTTCTCGATCTTCAGCCTTAATCCTGAGCTGGTGATAGCCTGACCTTAGATCTATTTTCGAGAACCACTGCGCTCCAGTCAACTGATCAAACAAATCATCAATGCGCGACAACGGGTATTTGTTCTTCACTGTGATTCGGTTTAACTTGCGATAATCTATACATAGCCTCAAACTACCATCCTTCTTCTTCACAAATAGCACTGGCGCTCCCCATGGCGACATACTCGGACTGATGAAACCAAGCTCTAATAACTCATCTAGGTGACTCCTCAACTCCTCAAGCTCTCGAGGTGCCATACGGTACGGTGGTATCGAGATTAGCTTAGTCCCTGGTACAAGGTCAATGATAAAGTCGATCTCCCTCGTCGGTGGTAATCCCGGTAAATCCTCCAGAAATACATCGGCAAAGTCGCAAACGACTGGTACCTTAGTAATACAAATCTCCTGCTTTGCCCCAATGCTCATGATGCTCGCAACAACCTCAATCTCGCCACTATTGGCTTACCTGCCTCTGGTGATAGGAAGTACTGACGCCGTACCCTGAATGCTGATATTCGAACCATCTACTAACTGAATCGTGATCCTCTTCTCATAACAACCGATGTGAGCATGAAACGATCCCAACCAATCCATGCCAAGCAAAGCATCAAACTCCAAAAACTCAAGCACTCTCATATCCACTGGTAACTCATAACCCTCTATCTCTACCGGAATATCGAAGCACAACAAATTCAGATAAATCTTATCTCCAGCAGCAGTGCTAAGGATGAGGGGTTTACTAAGCCTAACAGGTTTCAAACTTAGCTTATCTACCATTCGACCCGCAATAAACGAAATAGTGGAACCGAAATCGAATATTGTATGCATGAAAGTACCGCAAATAGAAATCATACCCTCAACAAGGTTTCGGGATGCCCCCTGGTCTGGCTCAACAGCTGCCTGAACACGCTCCCTCTGGTGCTGGTGATGTTGTGGTGGTGCTCTCGGTGGTTGAGGGCAATCCCTCTGAATGTGGCCAACCTTTCCGCACATGAAACATGTGCGGGTATCCTGCAATCCCTGAGTTTGGCTCTGGCCTCATCCCTGTGCAAAACTCTGAGTCTTAGTCTGACTAGACCTCTGTGTCCTCCTCTGCTTGTCTCCTCGATCATTACCCCTACTCTTAGTAGACTGCCTCTACGACTGCTGTCCTGGTCGACTAGGCTGCGGTGGATGACTGGCAAAACTCGGTCCTGGCGGAATGGTCTGTGCCTAACGAGTAGCCTGCTGTGCAACGGACCCTACACTCTGAGTCCTACTGTCACGAAAATTCTACCTGTTCTTCTTCCTCTTCTTGTCCTGATGGTGCTCCTCCGATCGGAACTCTGATCTGGCCGGTCTAGCCTCATCTGGATGAGTAAGTAGGTAACCCTCCCGTGCTAAACTCCGCTCATACGCAATCTGCAAGGTCTTCGGCTGTGTAGTGACTACAAAACCTCCAATCGCAGGTAGCAAACCCTCAGTGAAGTAGTAAATCCTATCAGTCTCTGAACCACTTGATCCTCCCGCATAAGGCAATAACTGAATGAATCTGCCCATGTAATCCATAACTAACTCAGTAGCTCCCTGCCTCAATGCCATAAACGCATTCCTCTTTGCTCGAAAAACAGTCGGTGGAAAGTATTTATGATTAAACTGGGTCTTGAAATCGACCCAGTCTCTCGGAACACCTCGGGTAGTAACGATAGTCGTTCACCAATCATCTGCCTCCCCCTGTAGCATAGACGAAGAGATCGTCACTCGCATGTGGTCCTCCGTGGCAATGATCGAGTGAATCTTCTCATGATTCTTCAAAAATAGTTCCGTTGCCCTAACATCAGTACCGCCATAGAACTTCAATGGATCATGTCTCTTGAATTCCCTCCACTGCTTCGCTTCAGCAGTGGCTCCCATACTCTTCTCTGGAGTAGTAGTCGGAGTAACCTCTGCAGTAACTACTGGCGTAGTCGGTGTCTCCGTCGCTCGTACTATCTCAGTCTATAACGGAGGTGTCTTCGCCTCGGTCTGTGTAACTGGCGCAACAACCGCTCCCTCGGGAATCGCCGCTAACGGAATCGGAGTCGTAGGTGCCGCAACAATCAGAGTCTCTGCTCCTCGAGTAACAATAGGTGGCAATGGTGTAGTGGTAGCTGGTACGAGTGTCCTCAACAGTCGTAACATCTCCTGTTGCTGCTGGTCCTGTGTCGCAACTCTTTGTGTCAAGGCATGCACATCGTCCGCGCTAGCATATCGTGTGTCGGAAGTGCCGCTATCGTCGCTCGGATCGGTCTGATCCGCCATCGTCGTCTAAATCAAGAGAACGAACTTCTCGGATCAGTGGATAGCTACCACATACAATATATTACAATCAACAATCATAATATGTATAAACATCACATCTGACTCAACCCATTACTTCCCCAACTAAATTTCTACAGGATCATAGGGTTTCCACTTCTAAGTTCGACCGTTCCTAACTTCCGCTGGTTTTAATGGCATGTGTTTTATGAATTTAGATCAAAAGTCAAAGTTTGTGGAACCTTGCGCTCTGATACCAACTGTGACAGCCCCAATTTCCCCGTGCAATTGGGTACGCCCGGCCTAGACCCGTGCAGGTCACGAATCAGTGCTCGGCGAGCTTGACGAGCCTAGTCAGCCTCAAACAAATTTCAAGGTTTATGAAAGAGTTATTGCAATTATAGTACAACGGAAGTAAATTTACTACTATTCAATTAATGTGGGAAATAACTCAATCAAACGGAAATCAGGAATCTATCTAATTGTGGAAAACCCCACCATATTCAGTTCTAAGTCAAACAAATGGATCTACTGAATCCACATCAAAATTATTCCCACAGTTCCAAAATAATTATACATATATAAAACGTCATACACACAAAAGAATGGACATAAGCCTACACCACGATACCTCGAGTCCGGCCACTCACAACAGGTCTCCTAGGCAAAGTCCCTTACCTCTAATGCACTCCACTCTATCTGCACCCACCGTCACAAACTAGACGATGAGTAATTGAGAAAAATCGAAAGTAATGCCAGAAGAAAATAAAAGTAATTCATGAATTATCAAATAAGGCAGTCTAAATATCATGCGGGAGATGAAAGACAAGAATTTAAATAAACAAAGTGCATGATAGACAGACTGGAAATAATAACGATCGACACATGCGTGTTCTACGAATTGAGAGAGGCAATAAGTGGCCTAAATTCACAAAAACCACAATAATTCCACAACAATCCAGTACATGGTATCACACAATCACTAGGGGTGGTCAAACACTCGTGCGCACGAGTGCCCGCGTTTTATCCCTTCTAGTGCAGGCCGCATGTACCTTTGAGACACACACTTATGCCAAGAACACACATACAAGGAATACAGAATGGAATTTCTAACAAGTAGATAATAGCAAATACAACGGAATGAAAATGAATCACATGGTATTTTCTTAACTGGCTTACTAACGTACACAAGTTCTTAAGACAAGTGTACTTACCTGAACTATCGCGACCAGTGTGACAACTCCGAGATCCTAAAGCGTCTCCCGTGATTTCCTGATTACCTGAAAAGGGTTTAAATCTTGAATATTAGTGTAAGGTTTAGCATTAAATCTTAAGTTGATTTGTATGGGTTTGTATCATTTGTTGGACTCTAGTTGGACTCAAATATATAAGCCCATTTTCATGAAATTATTTACTTGCTATGGCCCCATTTTATATTGGTTATGTTGGGCCCTTATTGGACCCTAACAAGCCCATTTAAATCACTTTATTTTGTTCATAAAGTGTCCATACTTTTCCTTTATTTTTATTTTATTTTACTTACACACATACACATAATGTGACAACCATACAATTAAGTATACCCCACTGTGAGGTGCACACCACTGTTTTACATCCCATTCACACACTACACATACATGCATGCACATGCACACACATGCATGTACATGTACACACTACCCCACTACCAAACTGTCCACACCCCCACTACACATTACCTTGGCTGTCCAGTCCACACGCACCCCATCAAGCACCCCAACCATGGGGTGCACACACCTTATCACATACCCCAAACTGTGGGGTGTACATGCATACACATGCACACACGCATGCACACACATGCACACACCATACACACACATGCACCCACATGCACCCACCAGCCTACTGTCAAACTGTCCTCACCACACTCCCCATCACCTTGACTGTCCACCCCCATCACGCACCCCAACCGTGGGGTGCACATGCATACACATGCATGCACATGCACACACCCCACACCCCAGCCAAACTGTCCATACCACATAGCCGATTCACACACCCTAAAACAGTGAGAATATAGAGTATAGGCCGAGAGAGAGAGAGAGAAAAGGAGAGGTTATACCTTCAGCTCGTCGACCCCGTGAGGAGGAGAGTGGCGGTGATGGTGACCCCGAGAGGAGGGTGAGCGTGAACTGTGAGTGGAGAGGAGAGTGAAGCCGAGAGTGAAGATGGAGAAGAGATCGAGAAAGTGGAGATAAGAGACCGTGAGGGTGAGAGAGATGAGAGCCGTGAGTGATGAAGATGGAGAAGAGACCGAGAGTGGAGAGGAAGGAGAGGCCGAGAGAGAGTGGTGGAGGGGAGAGACCGAGATGGAAGAGGAGGGGGCGGCGGTGGTGAGTTGTAGGAAAGAGATGGGTAGTGTATTTAGGGTTTTATTGTTTGTCTTTGTTTGTGTATATATATATATATGTAACAATGTGTATTTCCCTTTTGCCTCTTTAAGTTACTTTTTACCCAATTCAAACAATTGCCCTTGTTGGTCATTCACTTCATCATCCTAATTCAAACCACCCACAAATCTCAATGCCAATCTTATGGGTTTCCTTATCAAGTAGTGTCACTTTAACAATCCTATACATTTGTCTATTTGTTGTGTATTTAACCAATGCCCGTATTTTTCAACAATTTTCCCCGACTTGTGACATGCATATTTTCGTCTGTCCCTTACAAATAAATATTTAAATTATTACATAATTCTTTTATTTAAGTTTTTCACTGTATTTTCTCTCTCGGTTACCTAAGCGAAACCTCACGCAACAAACCATTGCCCGTACGGCTCGAAACTCGTGAAATACTAAAATATTAATACACAAAGTCAAAGAATCATAAAATTACCTCGGTATCGACTCCCAAGGTTCGAAATACTGTCCAGTATCGCGTGGCCAGGTCACGGTCCTGACACGTGTCACACAAGCTAGTTTAAAAATTTAAGGATGTTACATTCATCTTCTGAATTTGAGGTAGATGTATTTGTATTTCGCAAATTTTCTATACACTTGCAAGTTTATGAAGAACTATCACTTTCTATTACTTCATTAACTTTCTTTTTATAATTTTTTAAATGACATTTATTTGCATAATGACCTGGTTTTCCACATTTAAAGCATTTATTAGTCTTATTTTTAGTAGATTTGTATTTTCTTTTATAATTTTTTCTCTTATTTTTATAATAAGAATCTTGATTGTTTTTGTTATTAAATCTTTGTAATCTTCTTCTTACTCTATATTTTAGTGTATTAGTTTGTGCAACTTCATAGCCGAATTGATAACAAAAGTCACCTATATCTCTACGATTATCTTTGGAATCTTTATGTAATTGTCTTTTTAATTTTATATCATTACATATTGATAATCAAACTATTTGTATTGTTTGAATTATACCACCATAGGTGAATTTATTATAATTTAAAGTTCCTCCACATTTTTCTCTTAATATATGTCTAACCTTTTCAGCAAAAGAGGATGGTAATCATACAACAAATCTTTCTTTATAAAATGGAGATTCATCTGAAGTTAATGTATAGACTTTCAATAAAAACGTATCTTTATACCACCTGAAATCTGATAATGTTTTACATCTTAAACTTTGTAATTGTTCTCTAATTTTTTCTTCTATATGACTTAAGGTTCCTATAAAATATCAAATTATATTAGTTATCAAGCATCTTACACCATTGAATTGTTCTCTTCCATTGTCATCTAAAATTGGATTATTATTTTCATCTCTGGATATTGATTGTAAAATTTCATTTCTTTGATTAGTTGATAAAGAATTATGCCACCAACCATGTATTTATCCAGTAAAGCCTGTGGCTATTGCTCATACTATATTAGGTTCTGGATGGTTTTGTATTTTACATGCCATTGAATAAGTTAGTACTTGTTGCATTACTTGCAAAACTTTATATTCTGATAATCCGTCTATATTCCATTCATAAATCGAATTTCCATCATACTTAATTCTTTTTTCACTTTTTTCTTCTAATATCATATCTACAGGAGATGGTCTTGAATACAAATGTTTGTTTTTTCTAGTGTTATAAGTTTCATGTCTTTTAGAATAATGAATTTTATTTATATCTAAATCTGATGACATTTCAATAATAAATTCTGCTATTTTTACTGGCTAATTTTTAATGAATCTTCGGATAAGCTATCAGATATTATTGATTGATTTTCTTCTAGAATATTTATTTCAGGCATCTTTTCTTTCTTATTTTTTTTATTTATTTGTAATGTACTAATTTTTTATGCTATTGTCTGTAATAATTCTTCTGAATAATTTGGTTTTATCATAGTTAAATTTCTTAAATTATCTTTTATCATAGGTTTTTTAATATTGATTCATTTTCTACCTTTTGACTTATGATTTTTTTGACAATCTTACTTGTAGAGGGGAAAATATGAGAAGTTTTTGATAAAGTAGATAAATAAATATTTGTATAATTATTTTGTTCGATTAGATGATTTAAATCTCTTCTTGATATGGGTTTTTCTTTGTCAAAAGTATTTTTTAATGGTACTGCCTTAATGTCTTCTTTTATTTTTATAGAAGCTAATGGAGGGTGAGTTTGGATATATTTTTCACCTTTTGATCCTTCTCATACAGTATTTATCGTATTTATTATTTTCGAACAAGATTGGGTTAAATAATAAAAAACTGAATGTTCTGTTTATTATTTTTAATATAGGTAAAATATTTTTCTCTGATTATTGTTTGTTGAGATTTTGGACAAACTTTACAAAATATTGGTGTTAATGGATGTTTAAGAAATTGTTCTTTTAAATTTTTATAATCTATTTCAAAATCTTCTTCATAATCAATTTTAACCATATTAACTTGATAATCATTAAAATCATTTATGAAAACATTATCTTCTGAAGGTGTAACAAGATAGGCGACATGTGTCGGTAATTTTGAAGTTGATGCGCGGCCAGGTTGGGTTTCATAAAAAGTCTCTAGGTTTGAGGAGGATGAAATTGTAGAACAAGATTTTTGTGGAGCAAAATTTATTTCAACTAATCCATCATCATGAGCTATTATAGTATGAATTTGATCATTTGTTTTATCTACATGATCCTCTTCTTTATTTGTATCTTGGATTAACCATGTTTTTAGTATATCTATATCTTTCCAATTTAATTGTTTTCTAGTCATTACTTTATTTGTTAAATTTGTTAAAAATAAAGATGAAGTTCCTTTTTGTAAATTTGTATAAGCAACTGCGGGGATTATAGTATGTATTAATTTATAATAAATGCGATAAACTACTGCAACATTTGAACATATTCCTTTCATTTCATACCCTTGAGTATATAAACTTAATGTTGAAGCTTCATGTGCAAATTGATCATGTAAACTAATTGTGAAATTAGGAAAACAATTAAAGAAAATAGGTCCTTCAGACAAACTTCCTTCAATTATTCCTAATAATGAATCATTAAACTTTATGTCTTTTATCTCTTACTGATGCTAATACATGAGTATTTAGTCCTAGTGCAGTTAATGGTTTTATTGCTACTTGTATTAATCCTATATGCAAATATTTGTATTTTTCTTTATATATTTATTTTTTCTGGAGAGATTAAAAGTATTTCTTGGCCTTCTGCATCTATTGATCGAGTTTCTTCTTTTAATTTAACTATAAAATCTTGATTTTTGGAGAAAGTTCCATGAGTATATATTTGTTTTAGATCTATAGTTGGTAAGTTCCAATTTCACAGTGATTGTTCTATATCTACATATGATATTTCACTTATGTTTCTTAAATCTAATGTTGATTTCATTTTTTCTGGCTTTATTATTGATTTATGATTAGATTTTGATGTCGAAGTGGATGATTCAAACTTAGGACTATGTTTTCTTAATGAAAGCGAAGATCTCATTTTATTTATTAATTCACTCATGTCTCACCTGGGTTCTTAGAGTTCTAGCTTGGTCAATGATTTACTGCTAGAGTTACACTCCGTCTGCTAGCCTTACAACGCGACTAGGAAAGCTTCTAACTCAAATTGCGAATGTTAAACACAAGATAAATTAAAAGAAAACAAAATTTTAACTTTCAAAAGAATCTTCATAGTAGTAAGTTTTTAAAATCCTTTTCGAAATCATAATCAAAATCATAATCAAAACATATTCTAATTTAAAATCCATTAAATACTTACAGGAGATGATAATGGAGAACTTAATTCATTTGAACATGGCTCTGATACCAATTAGGCAGGATCAAGAGAATCAAGAGAAAAATTGTAAATTAGATTTTTGTGATGAAGAGAATGATAAGAATAGTAATCTATGACGTAAATATAGAAATAAGAGAGAAGAGACCAATTGGGCAGGATCGAGAGAATCAAGAGAGAAATTGTACATTGGATTTTTGTGATGGAGAGAATGATAAGAATAATAATCTATGATGCAAAGATAGAAGTAAGAGAGAAGAGTCTCAGAGAAATTTTTTAAAACACTACTTTCGAATAAATCCTTCCTTCATTCGAACTTCTTATTTATAGGGAAAACGTTTACATACAGACAAAAGTGACCCCCATAATTGGTCATTAGTGGCCATCATTATCTGCACTAACTCAGACGCATCTACTTTAATAAAGTAGATTCCTTACAGATAAAAAGACTGACAACTGATTTTACAATTGATGCATTTACTTTAATAAAGTAGATTCCTTTATAATAAAACAATAAACTTTATAAAAAGACGTCTCCACTTTTATAAAGTAGGTTATAAACCAACAAAAACAAAAATAAAGACTACTTTTGTCACATCAATGTTATTTTCATTACATTATTGATGTTCTTTCTCTGAATAATTTGAACTGTATGTCTTAGTTTTGATAAGCTTTGATAAGATAATGGCAGGCAGGGGCCTGGAGGCATGGACCTGAATTAACTTGATTGACATAGGTCTGAATTAATATAAGTCAATAATATACTCAGGGGAACTTGAGCTTCCTTCATGTTCTGAATTATTTTTTGATGAAGCAGAATGAGTTTCTTCAATTTTTTGAAGTCTCTTATTTATTTTCTTAGATTCTTCTTGCATTTTCTTTAATTCTTGAAGAATGAGACTTGATGTGTCCAAAGGAGCTTTGGATGATGATGATGAAACTTGAACAAGATTTACATTCTTGATTGGTTCCGGTTTCTTTTCATTTCTTTTTAAGGATGTTTCTTTATAAGACTTCGGAGGAATTCTGCAGAATGATGGAGAAAGTTGTTGTTCAATTTCTTCTTTGAGTGAACTAACATCAAACTTATCTCACCATTTAACATAAATTTCTCGAACCAAATATGTAGCTGGATTTCTTTCTATATCTTTGATTGTTATGGTATTGTAGTTCCATTTCAGTATCTACGGGATAATATACTTGAAGATAAACAAAAATAAATTTAACCCTTCTTTTTCATAAAGGGCCTTGACTTCTGGAGAAAAAATTGCTTCAGTCGGACCAAATTAGGGTAACCATTCATGATAAAACTATGGAGGAAAATTAATTCCTATTGATTTTTTATACGTAATGTACCATAAATGTCCTTGTGCTGGCTTCTTGTTATATAATATAACTTTCCATGCTTCAATATAATCATTGTAACTTATCGGTATTATTGTTTGTTCTTCTGTATGTCTGATATTCTTTAAGACTATTAATATCAGAGCCATGTTCAAGTGAATTAAGTTCTCCATTATCATCTCCGGTAAGTATTTAAGGGATTTTAAATTAGAATATGTTTTGATTATGATTTTAATTATGATTTCGAAAAGGAATTTAAAAACTTTACTATGAAGATTCTTTTGAAAGTTAAAGTTTTGTTTTCTTTTAATTTATCTTGTGTTTAGCCTTCGCAATTTGAGTTAGAAGCTTTCCTAGTCATGTTGTAAGGCTAGCAGACGGAGTGTAAGTCTAGCAGTAAATTTTTTACCAAGCTAGAACTCTAAGAACCCAGGTGAGACATGAGTAAATTAATAAAGAAAATGAGATCTTCACTTTCATTAAGAAAACATAGTCCTAAGTTTGAATCATCCACTTCAACATCAAAATCTGATCATAAATCAATAATAAAGCTAGAAAAAATGAAATCAACATTAGATTTAAGAAACACAAGTGAAATATCATATGTAGATATAGAACAATCACTGCAAAATTGGAACTTACCAACTATAGATCCAAAACAAATATACACTCATGGAACTTTCTCCAAAAATCAAGATTTTATAGTTGAATTAGAAGAAGAAACTCGATCAATAGATGCAGAAGGCCAAGAAATACTTTTAATCTCTCTAGAAAAAATAAATATATATAAAGAAAAATATAAATATTTGCATATAGGATTAATACAAGTAGCAATAAAATCATTAACTGCACTAGGACTAAATACTTTTGTATTAGCATCGGTAAAAGATAAAAAAAAAAACATATAAAGTTTAACGATTCATTATTAGGAATAATTGAAGGAAGTTTGTCTGAAGGACCTATTTTCTTTAATTGTTTTCCTAATTTCACAATTAGTTTACATGGTCAATTTGCACGTGAAGCTTCAATGTTAAGTTTATATACTCAAAGGTTTGAAATGAAAGGAATATGTTCAAATGTTGCAGTAATTTATCGCATTTATCATAAATTGAGATCCTTAAACGAAGAAATTTACTGTCACAATCACATAGATCCCCCAAATCAACATCTTCAACGGAATCCAGAAGATCCCAAAGAAAATAAGCAGTCTTCCTTGTCATACATACAAGAGGAACATTATGAATCTAGATTCAAAAGGCCACCTTAGAAAAATCCATATAAGAAATTTCCCCAATACCAATCAGCTTAACCAAAGATAAGAGTTGACGATCAAAAGACCATGGCCCACCAAAGGCAACTTTATGTCCATCATCCTTAGTTTGAAAATGAAAAACATAATTGTCCCTAGCAATTTGTTCAACTTTAAAACCATGAATTGTGTGCCAAACTTCCTTCATCGTCTTAATCAAGCCTTCCTGATTAACAATCTTGTTACCAATGATCTTCCCAACAAGAGATTTCTCATGTTTAGAAATACCCACTCCTAAAATTTATGAACCCATGGTAATGCAAACACTACTAGAATCATTAAGAGCACCACATTACTTATGTAAATCAAACGGATCCATACTAAGAACAAAGCTAAATGAAAAGAGAATAACAAACAAGAATCACACACACACTCCACACAATGGAGGTAGAAATCCTCACAAAGAAGGAAAAACTATTGCCCTCTCTATTGCAGAGAAGCAAACTTTCACAGTACAAACAATTTTTCAATAAAAAAAAAATCCTACTTGTATCACAACTAAAAATAGCAAAAAAAATGATAATTACAAAATTTTGAAAAAAATATTAAAACCAAAAATTCTATTTGTATCACAACTAAAAACATAACCTAAAAAATAGCAAAAAAGAAAATTAGAAAAAAAAAATAAAAACCAAAAATCCAATTGTAGAAAAATTAAAAACATAACCTAAAAAATAGGGAAAAAACGTAAATATAAATTATACTTTAATAATGTCAAAATTATATTTTGTGTGTTTTACCATATTATCCTCACTTAAGTGCGAGAAAGATCAATAGCTTGTATTTTTTTTATTTTTCTTATAAAATCTCAATTATGACATCATAATGTCACATGTCACGTTGTGAGAGCTTCACACACCACATATCGCGTCTAATTAATTTGACTTAAACTAAAATACAACACTTACCATATATCATTTTCTCTTTTATTTTTCTGTAGAGATATCACTTTCATTTTAAGTAATAACCTCAAAATAGTAAGTAAAAATAGAAAATTATGAAAAAAAAAAATTAAAAACTAAAAATCTTATTTGTATCACAACTAAAAACATAAACTAAAAAATAACCAAAAAAAACACAAAATAGAAAATCATAAAAAAAACTTTAAACCAAAAATCCTATTTGTATTTCAACTAAAAACATAACTTAAAAAATAGCAAAAAAAAAGGAAAATTACAAAAAAAAAAAAAAAAAAAACCAAAAAAATTTATTTATTGATCAACTAAAAACATAACCTAAAAAATAGAATAAAAAGAAAATTAAAAAGATTATGAAAAAAATTTTAAAAACCAAAAATCCTATTTGTATCACAACTAAAAACTTAACCTAAAAATTAGCAAAAGAAAAAAAACGAAAATTAGAAAATTACGAAAAAATTTTAAAACCAAAAATCCTATTTGTATCATAACTAAAAATAGCAAAAATATGAAAATTATAAAATTTTGAAAAAAATATTAAAACCAAAAATTCTAGTTGTATCACAACTAAAAATATAACCTAAAAATAGCAAAAAAAAAAAACGAAAATTAGAATAATAAAACAATTAAAAACCAAAAATCCAATTTGTAGAACAATTAAAAACATAACCTAAAAAATAGGGAAAAACGAAAATATAAATTATATTTTAATGATGTCAAAAATATATTTTGTGTGTTTTACCATTCTATCCTCACTTAAGTGTGAGAAAGATCAATAACTTGTGTTTTTTATTGAGGCCGGCTATGTGCACCCCAGCCATCACTCAGGGCACCCCATTTTTTTTTCTAATTATATTTGTAATGACTCATATGCCCTCCAACACAAATCCATAACAAAAAAACAACTTTGGGCACCCCACACCCCATTTTGATGTGTGACCACCGAACTCCACCACCCTTATGCTCCCAACCGATCACGTCGTCTTCGTCGACGGTCGGACACAACTTTGGGCAACCCACCACCCCATTTTGAGGGTTGGAAGCATGAGTTTTGGTGTGTTTTGACCTTTTTGTGTTTAGGGTTTTCTGCATTTTGAAATGTACCACATACACGAAAGTGTCGGACGCACAGGATCGAGACATAAGAGGATCGGTTGCCAAGGACCGAGACATCCTCTTATGTCTCAGTCTCATTTCTAATCGAAGCCATTGTGAAATGGGCAACTTTTTTGATCGATTACCAAGTACCGAGACATAAGAGGATATCTTGATTACCAACAATCGGGACATCCTCTTATGCCTCGGTCTCTTTGATAACCGAACCCATTGTGAATTAAGTTACTTGTTCGATCGGTTACTTAGTACCGAAATGTACTGCAGAGTCTCGTTCATGCAGTTTCGAGACTTACTCAATAGTCTCGGCCCTGTGTGGCCGAACATTACGGGATTGTGGTTGAACTCATTGATGGGTACATTCCCATGAAAGACAACAACACAAGATAAAGAAACAACAAACTCAACGAAAAATACCCTCGAACTCTATACGATTAAACATCAACCATCTACCACAAGTCACCATTTAAACCCTCACCTCACATACACCGCAAACACTCACCCGACCCTAAAAAATAACAAATCGAGGGGCAAACGAGCAAGAAAATGAGGAGATTTTGTAGATTGAGGCGTCGATTTATGATGGGAAGGAGTGTGAAAGAAGATTTGGTGGTGGGGTGCCTTACATTGATGAAGAAGGGCATTTTCGTCTAATTCATGGGTGCCCTGAGAAATTTGATGGGTGCCCTTGTAAATGGGGTGCCCTGAGTACCGACTGGGGTGCACATACCGGGCCTCTTTTTATTTTCTTGTAAAATTTCAATTATGACATCATACTGCCACGTGTCAGTCATCTTGTGAGAACTTCTCACACGTCGCATGTCGCGTTTTGAGAGCTTCTCACAGAAACAGTTCCTTTATATATATATACTGGTTGACAAACGTATTTCGCACGAACGAACCTGCTCGCTACGCTCGCGGGAATTAATTCCAGTATGAGAATGTATTTTTACAATTCAAAAAAAAATTATGAGTTTTTAAAGGAATATAAGACAATTAAGTTCTAATATAAGAAACAAAACAATATATAAATACGAAGGATGAAAGTGGCTTATCAATCTAACAAAATGTTTTTTACCAGCAATTGCAATAAAAAAGATTAAAAAGAAAAAAAGTTCTTGAATTTGACAAAATATAAAGAAGTAATGGGACTTTTTTTTTTGGATATATGAAAGTTGTTAGCTAGACTTTGCTATCTATAAATAGGAATGTATTTCACTTGAAAAATCGTAATTGTTAAAAAATTAAAAAAGAAAGGAAATTTAATAAATGATAAAAGATATATCAATATCTATGAAATTGAGTTAAAAAGGGTAAAATTGTCAAATTGAGTGAAAGATGAAAAAAATATGGATTCGTAACTTGCAAGAGATCTATTTTTAAAAAGGGTAAAATTGTAAATTAAGTGACGGATGAAATAACCAACATTCGTGCTTATTATATTACTTATATATATCACAAAATTAGAAAGGGCAAGAGAGTAATTTTGCTTACCACTCAAGAATTGGTTATTGGCTCTTTTACACACACCATGCAATAAACACATTTTCTTAAAAAATCTATTACACTATAAATATATGAAATAAATAAATAAATAAATTTTTGTTCTTACTATTTTTCTTCCGGTTTGTTCTTCAATTTAATATTCCTTTACCTACAAAAAAAAATTAATATTCCCTGTGAAAAAAAATAAATTTAGTTATTTTATTCAAATGAAAACTAAACAACAATAAAATATTCATAAAAATAATAATTAAAAATATTGGTTCTCTCGGCTAAACGTTCCCCAAACAACGAATCGTTTGCTAAATACACGAAAACACACGCTCTCTCTCGGCTCACACACTCGGCTGTTCCCTCTCTCTCTCTCTCAGCTAACACACTCAACTCAATCCCAAACCCAAACCCAAACCCAAACCCACACACTCTCTCCTTCTCTCTCTCTCTACTGTCACACACTCTCTTCCCCTTTCTCTCACCCTCTTTCTCACTCTCTCCCTCTCGCTCTCTCGACACACTCTTACACTCTTCCCCTCTCTCACTATCTCCACCTCTCTCTCTCACAAGACCTCTCACTCTCTCTCACAAACTCTCCCTCTCTCTCTCTCTCTTTTCGACACACTCTCACACTCTCCCCCTCTCTCACTATCTCCACCTCTCTCTCTCTCACAAAGACCTCTCTCTCTCTCTCTCTCTCTCTCTCACAAACTCTCCCCCTCTCTCTCTCTCACGGCACACTCTCACCCTCCTCTCTCTCTCTCACGCACCTCTCACCCCCTCTCTCACACTCTCCCCCTCTCTCTCTCACTCACACCTCACCCTCTCTCTCACACTCTCCCCCTCTCTCTCTCTCACGCACACTCTCTCTCACGCACCTCACCCTCTCTCGCACACTCTCTACCTTTCTCTCTTTCTCTCTCTCGCACACTCTCACCCTCCATGTCACTCCCTACCTCTCTCTCTCACGACACCTCCTGGCACCTCTCTCTCTCACACTCTCTCCCTTTTGGTTGTTCCCTCTCTCTCTCTCTTGGCTCACAAACTCAACCCAAACACGCACACTTCTACTTACACCGCCGCCTTTTCGCTCGTCGTCGCGCCGTCATCGTCGCCAATCGCGCCGCTCTCTCTCTCGATCTCCCACACATTCTCTTCCTCTCCCTTACACTTCTTCTCTCGATCTCCCTCACACTCTCTCTACACTTTCTTCCTCTCTCTTCTCACTACTCCTCACTGACTCTCTCCCTCTCTCTCCCTCTCTCTATTTTAAATCCCCCCACCATCCCCAACCAACAATCAACCCCCATTGATGACCCTAGGTCGTCGATAGGGGGTTGTAGGGGGGTGCTTGCAGAGATTCTCTGCATGCATGTAGAGAATCTCTGCAACGATGCATCTCTGCAACGCGTGGTGTCCTTTTCTGCACGTGGTGTGGCATCCCACTGCATGCATGCGTGGTGGCATCCCACGCATGCAGTGCATGCATGCGTGGTGTCCACATGGGAGCAGCAACACGTGTGGCCCGTGAGGTGTGGCCATGCGTGGTGTCCACATGGGAGCAGCAGCACGTGTGGCCCGTGAGGTGTGGCCAGACATGGAAGACATGAGGTGTGGCCAGACATGGGAGCAGTGGGGGCCAGACACGAATGGCGCCTCGTGTTGGCTAGGTGAGGTGGCGCCACATACACAAATGGCGCCTTTTGTAAAGGCGCCATTTGTGTTGCGTGGCGCCACGTCACACGAATGGCGCCTTTGCAAAAGACGTCATTCGTGGTGGGTCGACCACGTGTCACCAATTACGCCTTTTGAAAATACGATATACATTAATTAAAGAATAAAAAAGAAAATCATAATAATTTACAAATTTAAAAAAAACAACCGTACGGATGTAATTTTTTCCAATGGCTGATCAATTGTTCCACTTTACCACTTACCGTACAGTCGTCAAAAATCTGTCGTTGATGGGCTTCAATGAGGCGCATAAAGCCGGGGGATTTCAAAAAGTAAGGTTGTTTTTCTTTAAAATTCATTAAATAAGTTAAATTTTTGTGAAATTACAAAAGTAATGTATTCTGCCTTTAGTAGAGGCGTGATTGTGCTAACGTGGTGTTCCAGAACGAATGGTGTCTTTTGTAAATACGCCATTCGTTAAAAAAATGGAGAAAAAAATAGGATGGGGTGACGTGGCACGCGCCACGTCAATTGGCGACGGGGTGCCCCGTCGCCACAGAAAAAAAAAAGAAAATGTAAAAGAAAATCCAGGGAAAAATATGAAAAAATAGTATTTTGACGAAATAAATAGAAATTGAGGATTTTATATGGAAAAGGAGAAATTCAAAAGTCGGGGGAGACTTTATACTGGGTTTTACGTGAAAAAATGTAAAATTGAATATTTCAAATTGAAGCTAATTTAGGGTTTAGGCTTTAGAGTTTAGGGTTTAATTAGGGTAATAGGTATAATTCGGGTGATAATTGATTTGTTGGGTGTTATTAGAGCTAAGCGGGGTTTGGAATAGGTATATATATTCATTCAAAATTCATATTTATGGTTTTAGGGTTTAATACATTCATATATTACACTAAACCCTAAATTAATATCTGCAACAATACAGAATTCATATATCATAAACCCTAAATTCGTATACAATGAATTCATACATTCCTAATTCATTCCGGTTGGTGGTTGGTTAATACATTCCACGGCACCAATGAATTCATACATTCCATACATTCCAATAGAATTTAATCAAATTTGAATACGTAAACTCAGTGTATCAATAATTGTCTCTTTCTATATCAATACAAAAAAAAAATTCAAAATAGGAGAACACGAAATAAGTTTCCAAAAAAACCATCATAAAAATACACTCCATTCATCATATATATCATAGTTTCCTACAAAAAAAAAGAAAAAGAAAAAGAAAATAAGTTAAACTTTGAGGTATACAAAATTGATATTCACATATATAAAAGTCATATATTTTATGGAAAATAACCTATAATAAACAACAAATCATATTTATTTCAATACAAAAGAAAAAATAAGTCACAACAAGTAAAATTAATTAACAGTTAGCATATAACTACAAGAAATTTGCCTATTAAAGACATTTAAAAACTGACGTTAAAAGTATAAGACGACAGTTTTCAACAGTCATAGAATGGGGGTGTTGTGGAAAGTACTTACTTACAATGAAAACATGTTTAGTGTCATCTTTAACGTATAATGACACTTAAAAACTGTCATCGTAACTATACAATGACATTGAACAACTATCATAAAAGAGCTTTAACGACAATTTTTAAATATCATTAAAATTGTATGACAAATAAAAAAAATCAATAAAAACTATTCAAATGATACAACATATTAAACAATCAAATTCATTGCGCTAAAATTAAAATACCAACAATATCTAAATTCAAATTCAAATTCAAATAACAATTTCAATATTGTAGCAACTAAAAGCTACACCATGTATTTTAAAAAAAAAAGCTACACCATATATTTTCAAAAAGAAGAAAACTACGCATGTAACAATTACATATGAATGCAACATGACAAGACAAGTACACCTTCGAATTCGAATTTGCAATTTTTCTTCTTTGCAACCTGTCCAACAAAAATAAAAAAAATCAATAATAGTGTAGCATATCTTTTGATCGAAGAACATTGAGAGAAAAAAATTCAAATGAGCTCAACCAAAATGGCAACCCAAAAAGTACCAATTTTTTGTCAAAAACTCTAATGAACACAAAAAACTTGGTCTTCTCATCATCTACGTTACAACTAAATATCTAACAACAACAGATAAGTTTCTCACCTTCCAAACAAAATCATCAAATCATGACCACAATAAACAATCTTACAAACCACATTTGGAATGCTTAAAATTAAGTTAACAGAAGAAATTAACTTTTACAAATGGTTAGGCAATAAGAGAGTTCTGCAAATGCTTCGAATGATAGAAACTAACTATGACTGAAACTTTTTTTTTGGTAGGATTATGACTGAAACTTTAAGTTCTCAATCCTATGCATCCCTCTTTCGAAGGGTTACTGCAAAGGTGCAAACAAACAATTCTAATGGTTCTTAATTTGTTACATCACAACCCATAAAGGAAAAACATTATAAGCAGGGATTTAACATATCAAACAAAAGAAACGAAATTTGAAAACAAACATTAAAGTGGTTTGAGGGCTTTACCTGATTAGAGATGGCATATGACTGTGTTCAGATAAACCCTCCAATTGTGTGTGCCCTCACACTTACATCAACATCCACAATTGGGTACTCCATTGTGTTTCGGAAACTTAATCGATCGCCTTTTTGAAAGACATTGCCAAACTATTGGGGAGCGCTTGAAAGAAAATAAATGTGACCAAGCTGTGATTAGCAGATAATTAAGGTTAACTAACATTGCAAGTTAAATTAGCATGGGAACAAGGTAAGAGCTCAGTGTCACAAACCAAAAGCACTACCCAAATCCGATGCATCCTCTAGTGAATTTCTCGATGTCAAAACGCTATGCATGGCTCACGCAGTTCTTAATCAACCAACGAAGAAGAAATTAATGTTTCGCCGTAAAAACAATGGGAAGCAATAAATACGTACATGAATCCAGTCTTAGTTCTTGTGTATGTACATGCAAGCCCACCTACACACGAAAACACGTACATGAATCCAGCCCTCAATTTTTCAAATGAATCATCAACACTCAGAATTAGCAGATAAAGCTCCCAATAAATGCAACATGCAGACATTTATTCATCCAAGCTTATACTTGTCCTGCATATCAACCAAACTGAAGATACGTCGCATTTTAAGAAGTGATAAGCACTTACCAATCAAAGTAATAAAGTAACAAGAATGGTGTGACATGGGGGCACCGACATAGTACCCCAAGATTCATCCTAAATTTTCATTACTAAACTTCAACGAACAAAATCGCTTTCGATGCTTTTCTTTTTTTTAACCAATTGAAAAGGAATGCATGTTACTAGGATGGCTTGTGCTTATAGTTAAAATGAATGGACATTAAGTGTTCAAATTCTTAGAATTATTTAGATGTTTGAAACTGATATGATTAATTATCTTCTCCTAGGACCCATTTAATCATTTGTATGATTTTCTCTTATTTGTGAAGGAATTAGTAGTTCCACGGTTGGAAAGAACACATCATTACCTATTTAACGCGCAATAGGAAAAAATCAAGGATAACTTTACTACCAATGTGTCCTCCAATATAACGGCGAAAGGCATAAATATTAGATGAAACAAAATTAAATCATACCTTCTCTAAGGACGAGAAGTACTTCTGTGGAAGATTCTGTTCAGCACGCATGAGGGAATATCACATTATGTCAAGTGCAGAAACCTCAGTTTCCAAGTCACTATTATCTGCATATCACCTTCTAATTATTAGTACGTGTTTTGAAATATTTTAAAAGAGTTCTCAAAATATTTCAAAGAATTACTATAACCTTCTAATAATAAAAGAATTGTTCATTATACTTATAAATTTTTTATGAGCATCTAATAGAAATGTTCCCTCCCCTGCGCACCTACCATATAAGGTTGTAAACCCAAATATATATTATGTTCATTTGTTTCTCTTTATTATAAATCATTATATCATATCATATCATTATATCATATCATATCATTATATCATATCATATCTAATATACATTCTGTTCATTTGTTTCTCTTTATAAGAAAACGAGACTATCACTCAAAACCACAGAGAAGAAGGCAAAGATGATGCGATATATACTTTAAGGATCCTAATAAGCTTTTTAAGAACTAGGGCCTAGTCAAATTTGTCTCAAATCGCCTAGGCCTCACCGTGCAATCATTGGTCAGGGTAATCTAAGACATCCAACACTATTAAAAACATGAATGAATAGATCGTTGAAATAGAAAATTATATCAATTCACACATATAACTAACAATGGCACAAACAAAGCTGCAATGTATAAGGATAACACCAATGTGGCAACCATTTGACAAGTTCAAAACATACGATTCGATTCGAGCAGCCCATATAATGGCTTTGTTCGGTTCAATGGGTACCATTTCGTCGACCACAAAATTTAAAAAGAATCAACTAGATACAAGTAGTAAGCATTTGCAAGTCCAAATTAAAATGTATGCGGCCTAGCTAGCCACCTTTAAAACAAGATCCATCAACATTCTCTAAAGCATGGTTTCAAATATGAAATGATAAAGAGATTTAGAGACAATAATCAAATGTTGTATACAAATTTATTACAAAAGAAATATATGGAACCATATAAGTGTTTGAAATTAAAAATAGAATTGAGTTACCTTTCCAATATTAACACAAGTAGATGAATGACATTGCATAATCAAATCGGTGTACCTTGAACCATTATCTCCAATGCCATGTAGCCAAACTATTGTGACTTGTGCTTCCCTTTAGGCCTGACTACATGAGCCCTTCCAAACTCGAATGCTTGCATGCTACATGGACTTCCTGAAATATTTTTGATGACATCACCATAAAAGAAGTCCAAATAATGAAACCAGCACCATTATCATTATATGAATGTTGAGCTTTTAACCAAACCATTATAGACAAAACAATAAAAACATGAACTATGATCCGAAATACACATATATTTAAGAGAACATGTCCAATGCAAACCTATCTCAAACATAGAAAAACATAGCAATATTGAGCAGAACTAACCAGAACTCATGGTTAGCCCACCAAAGCTCATATCAAAACAGATAGCATATGGCCATATTTGCATCTACATCTAGAACAAGTACTTGCCCACCACCAAAATCGAGATAAAACAACTACAAAGCACCCTAAGAGTAACAACCGCATTAGAAAATCAGTCCACTCCTAAATATTGGGTAAAACTGAAAAACATAGCAATAACGAATACAAGTATTTAAGTAGAAGAACTCTCTGAAGATAGTTTTATTCATAAACTGAGATTGCCTTTATATTGGCATTTGATCAAACCTCTAATAAGCGCAAATTGGAGACACATATCCAACGTGCTTTAACTTAACAACAAATCAGAAAATTAAGGAAATACAATCTGAGCAGAACTAGACTTATTCAACAAAAAATAGAGTAACTAAATTAGACTAAGTCCTACAAGCAACGGTAAAATAACTAACAACTTTGAATCACATTTTCAATACTAAAACATAGCATATTGATCATATACTAAAGGTTAACATGAGTTCCAACTTGATTTGGAATTCGATAAACCAATTCCACAGCTAAGGACACTCATACTAAGGATCTTAACAAATTAGTTATAAAAATGAAATAGAAATTTGTGGAACATTCAATAGCCTACATGTTAGACACAAATAGAAACAAAACTTAAACAGCTACAAAATTTTTTATAAAGCACAAATAAAATATACAGGACAAAGGGGTAGACTTAAATTGTTTACATGATTTATGTTTCTATAATGGTTCCTAATAAATTCATAAGATTTATAATGGTTCCTAATAAAAAAACTTATAAGTATCAAGTAAAAAATGAACCAAAAAAATCTAACCTTTTTGGATGTTGTGAAAAAGAAATCATCATTCATCATCCTCGGTCGTTGAGTCATTGTGAGCGGCATTATCATCATCAACATCATCTTGCCTTTTTTTGTGCAGCTGATCTCTCCATGAAACCCTGTTCCATGCGTTGTAACCGTCCTTGCATTTCAAGCAATTGATCGCGATTTACAGACGTGTCATTAAGCATCTTTAGTATCATTGCTTGCATCTCCTCGAATTCCTTATTGAATTGGTCAAATGGCTCATCATCTTTCAATATAGGACGAGAAGATCTAGCTTCATCATGTCTACGCATCTTAGACCCTGACGGTGTCCAGCCAAGACCAAATCTTCGGCCTTTATCATTTTGCTGCACAATCTTCAAATATAATTTTGTTTCATCAATTGGAGTGTCTGGCTGCAACTGTGAAAGCTCTCTGGTCCTTTCGTGTATATAGCACTTTGTATTAAGAATTTAAACATTGACAAGTCATATAAGTCATTGATACCTATAATTAACAAAAAACAGTTATGGTCAAGTAGTTTCTTACGGCAATCGCCTCTGCTCTCGGATCCAAGAAAGTAACGCCATCATGATCCCTTGTATGGAGATATAAACATAAATCCAAAGCAGTCGGCTTTATACCGAGTTTCTTCTCCTATAAAATATGTTTAACTTAAAATTAAGTTCGAAACTTATATGAATCTAATGTATACATATGTATGTATGTATCTATGTATGTATGCCCCAAAACATACCAGTCTCAACGAATGCTCATAGATGGATATGGCTCCACCTCCGTGCACAGATGAACCCGAACTAGGTCCCCCCACCTCTGATCTTTGATTTCGGCTCGCTTGTTCTAACTTTGCTTTATATTCTGGAGTAGACCGCATCTTCTTGTAATGCTCAAAAACCTCCAGAGATACATGTGCTGGTTTTGTCGGCTTCCTCACCATCTTACTAACAAAGTCAGCGTAACGAGTGGCAATCGGCCTGTCGTACAAACATCTGACCATAGCGTCATCTGATCGTCTCCAATCGAAATGAGTCTGTAGTAATAGAAAGTCAAGTCTTCAACATATGCTAAGTAAAAGAAACTTAATTTTCTTATTTAAAAATCTCTTACCGCCCAATCGTTAAAATATTGCTCCTTGATATGGTTGGGAACCGTATCCCAACAGTAACCATCCTTATGTAAATCGAATTTATATATCCGCGTCATTTGTTTTGACACTTCGGATGACGGATGCAAGAAAGTACCACTACATTTTTACAAATATTATAGTAAGTTCATTAAACGTAAGTATATATACGTAATAATATTTCATTGACTTACAATTCTTTCATAGTTTTTACGGTCAAAAACATCCGCCCCGCGCCTCGGTCATCATTACTTCTACGTCTCGGGGCCCTAGCTGGCTCATCGTCTTGTTGTGATCTACGCGAGGCACCACTAATAGATGGCTCACTCGAAGGGTGGCTTGAAGTAGTGGACGAATGTGATGCATGCTCGACATGATCATGACTCCTCGATGGGGAGGCATGCATACTAGAGTCGAAGGAAGCGATCGGGATATGATGGTAGTACTGCTGATGGGAGGGAGATGCGTGGGTAGATTCTCTAGAAGTAACGCGACCAGCGATAGGTGGAGGGAGTTGTGGCGCCAATTGACAGGAGTAAGCCTGTAGAGTGGTTGGATCATCGGGGCCAAATAAAGATGGGCCCGATGGCTGAAGGAGAGGGGCCTGGTGGGGGTGTTGCGCATAAGGCGAACGAGAATACTGATATAATTGTGATTGATGGTGTTGCTGAGAAAACATTTCTCAGACAAAAAGTTGATAGTAAGCTAATTGCTGTTGAGCAAGCTGTTGTGGAGTGAGTTGCTTTTGACGTTGCTGAGGCTCACCATCATCAGCGGGAGATCGTAGTAGCGAACGATCCAAGTCGCGAGATGGACGATCTCTGCGACCACCAGATCGTCTGTTGGATCGTCCACTAGATCCGTCCCCAGATGACGATGCATAATTTCTGTCTGGCATGACTTTTTTAAGGTTCAAGAGTAAGTTAGAAACAAATGTAAATGTCTTAATCAATTATTATGAAATGAACAAAAAAATGTGTAACTAAATTTACTAATTAGGTTTGATTTCTTAAACCTACTTAAGTGAGTATGTCATGGTTCGTTGTCACTATTTTCACCAATCACTACTTTATTTATTCAAAAATGACTCCGTATAGAATGGTAAAGGCATATGGACAAGCTAATAGACTAATCAAGTCGAGTACAAAGTCCATAGTCTCATTCATAAACTCTCTAATCCTAATAGCATGCTATTTAAAGCTCATTTACCATTAAAAACATCAAATGAAGACATAGAGCACATGAAAGGATACAATGAAAGCATCAACAAAACAATATCATAATGAACAAGTTCAAAGAGTGAAGATTATCAACAAATATCATTATATTATAGTACAAAGGCACCATATAGTCACAAAGACTGCCAATCAATAAGTAATAAAAGGAAATGAAATGCAATTCAAAGTATCATCAGGTATACTCACTTTTTCACGCAGTATTCCTAGTCCAATAACCCTCTCGTCACCCAAACTATCGCAAACAGACTCATATATATCTCTCGAAGTTTGCTGGTGACAATCTAGGTTATATTAGATGTACTTAGTCTTTAAATTAAACGTTGATACTATCCGACACCAAAAAGACCCAAAAACATTTATACAAATGACCATTATACGGACAAGCCTCGTCTTTTGGCCCATTTTTAAAAATTTATATGACTAAATTTTGACAAAATAATGATTTTAGGTTGGCCCTCTCTGTCTTAGCTTTCCGAAACTATAAGGAACGCACAATTTCGATTAAAAACGAGAGATATGATACTTTTACGACAATAACTTAAAACTGTTTTTTTTAAGTGTGACCAGAAAATTTGTACAATTTATTTCTCCTAAACCATAGCTCCAAAAATCATAATTTTTTTTAATGAAGTCTAAAATCATAGTTAAGAACATCATACTAAAATATGAACTCAATCCAATAAGAAATAATTGAGTTATTCTTCAAATAATAAGGCATTATTAAAATAGTGAAGTCCAAAAAAATCAGATTCAACATCAAAATTGCAGAGGGTTTTTGGACAGAAAAACGCTAGAATTTCTAAATTTTTCAGTAGGACAAAGTTGTTCCATTTTGAGTTATCTTTCAAGTGGCATTGGAATCACCTAATTTGGAGTTCAGATGAGTGAGTTATACTTAATTTACAGAGATTTGGTCAAAAACTTAACATGCATTCTCATTCATTTTAAAAACCTAATTTTTTAGCAAAACTTGAAAAATTCGAAAATAAAAGTTTAATACTAAAACTAATTCTCTTATTTGATCATAGACCACTCTTCAAACACTTTGAAATTGGTCTCTCACGAAAGCCCTATGATCTAATGCTCAAAACCCTTAATTTTTATGCAAATAAGTGGATATGAGCATACCTTAAGGTTGATGCTTGATTGTATATAACTAGATTGCTTTCTTGATGATGAATAACCTCCTAAGGACTACAATTTCCAGCAAATAAAAGTCCCCAATAGCTCTGAATTTTTTTTTTTGTATTGAAAACAACATGCAAATGTGAAGCAAAAAGGCTAGGAGTTTGTATTTATAGTTCTTGACTTTCATCCAAATGTACAACCCCATCTCCATGACATCTAAGGGACCCTAAACACTCCTATCAACCCACTCATACAAAGGTATGATGCAGTTCTATCGACGTCGACGTTGCTCCTCCGTGTGGCAAACCGGTCGTACTCTATTTCGACGTGGATTTCTCTGTGCTTGTACTTCCGGCTGAGTCTGTTGAGCTCGATGACTCGACTAAACTTCTTCCTCGTGTTGGCTCGATTGACCTCTACTACCAGTGCTTTCAAAGATAGGGGGTTGAACCATTCCAACATACTGACTTCCTGTATGTGGTAGGGTGAAAGGAACATGAGGTGGCATGCCTAATAAGGGCCTGAATGAGCCATCTCCACTATATGGAATATTGTAGTTATAATATGGCGGAGTAAATGGACTGGCATGTATTGAGGCAATGAACCATGCATTGAATGTGTAGGCATTCTATGGTCCATGTACGAAGATGATGGCCCAAAAGCATATGGATCAAAATGATACGGATGAACACTCATGCTCGGTGTCCTAGGCAAAAACATATGAGCATTCGATTGCGTTGGGGCCGGCAAAGAAGAGTACCCATAAGAAGAAGGGTGGGTTAGAGGTGGCGAAGGAGAACGTCTGTTGCTCTCACCAACAATCACTGACGTTCTTGGTGTTGGACGAGTTGGAGGTGGTGGAGAAGAACGTCTACTGCTCTCACCCAGAGTCTGAATCGTTGTTGTTTTTCTTCTCCTCCCTCTATCTGCTAGGCTTTGATCCTCTTCTTGTTGTTCTTCCTCTTCTTTTTGTGATGCTTCGTCATCTATGTCCGGCTCAACTACATTTTCATCATTCCACAGAGTAGGCCTTTGCCGTTCATCCTCATCTAAGATTTTGATGCCTTCATGTAGAGCAACCATGCCTTGTTCGACCCCGTCATCAGTGAACACTTGCTCCAATTGACGCGCAAATGTAGACTAATATACAAAAAATGCAGTGTTGGTTAACAATTTTAAATATGACTCATGAGGATAACAGCATTATAGTTTCAAGGTTACCGAGAATTCGCGCAGAGCCCCGTCATGTCCAATGTATCGCCTGGTGATAGATCTGTACCACCTCATGTACTCTTCCTGATCATGTTCCCCTTATTGTTCTATTGTGGCTATGGTATTACTACGATTTTCCCACAACTCTATATATCTTCTGTAATACACTGCCCAATTTTCTTGAGGGTCTCCTCTCAATTGGACGCGGTGCAGACGTGTATCAAAATCACAGTGAGGTGGCACGACCTGTGTCAGCCCAAACTGTCTCATGACCCGGTCTATGCCGCTCAACTATATGGAAACAAATTAAATGACACGTCAAACGCCAGCTCCCGTGACCTTGAGTACATAATTGTGGAAGTGACTCGATGACATCAGCGTATGGTTGTCACTCCACGGCATTCTCCCTCTGCGTGTCAAGTGCATCACGAAATGATGATAAAACGTGTGTGGCAGTCCTAGTTACCAAAAATGCAACTATCCATCTGTATACAAAATAATAAATTTGTCGTAAATTAAAAAGACGCAATGAATTATTAAAAATAACATGAGAAACATTTTTATTACCGATATCCCAAAGGAACGTCATTGGGCATGTATACTCCATCACACGTTTGAGGTCGACCTCTAGGAACAGGCATGCGCCTTGGTGCTATAAATGGAAATCTATCACAGGCCCATAGTTGTATAAGAATGGTCGCACCAGCGACCTCGTGCGCACCAGAGCGAGATCCACGACACAACTCCCTGTATAAATATGCCAAACATGCACTTCCCCAACTATATTGTTCAACTGTTTGAAGGTCCCCGAGCAACGGAAGAAACATCAAATGTACATATTGATTCGACTTATCAGCGAACACATAACCACCAATAAGTTGTAGAATGTATGAATGAACATAACGTCAAACCATTTCCTCATTGCTGTCATCCTCTATAGGTGGCACATTGTCTTCGAGCCATGAAACACGAACTCTATTCCCAGAAAGGTCAAGTCGTTCAGGTCTTGCACCAAGTAGTCTTTCACACACCGCGAGATAGTCGACACTGTGCTTCCAGTCACAGGCATACCATTAATTGGTAAACCGAGCTGAATCTCAACGTCTTAGAGTGTTATCGTACACTCACCACAACGCATGTGGAACGTATGTGTCTCTGGACGCCATCTCTCAATGAAAGCGGTGATCAAAGCCCAGTCAAGTCTAAAAAATCCTACGCGTAAAACACCATAAAAGCCACTAGATCGTAGGTAAGGGATCATTCGAGAATGGTAATTAATCCGTCGATCAACAACACCCAGTCTTCTTCGCACGCGCATTGTATCATGTACTTTACAATTAAAAATATGTTGATATATATATGTATTAAACGTTTTTGCATAAATATTATGCACATACAGCTTAAATGTATATACCTAACCCCTCCAGACTTGCGATGACCTTTGTGTAGATTGGAGGCGTAGAAGAGAAGGATCAGATGGTCCTGGTTCCATGTGTACTCGCTACAACTGTGTGATTAGACAAATTGGTCGAGTAGTTTTAAAAGTCACAACAAATCATTACTACGAGTTATAGCATTAACAAATACGTATCTATTACTTTACGTAACATAAGGTTATACTATATTAATATAAATGTTATGAAATTATCAACTGACATTGTTTACAAACAAAATACAAATCCTTTCATTGGTTTGGATTGGGGGGTTGGGGTTGAGATATTGATGGACAATTTTTTTGTTATGTCCCTCTGCACGACAAATACTGCAACGGTTCCTCCTAGTAGGGACTCGACCACGTTCTCTATTTGGACATGTTCTTCGTTTATGTCCTTCTTGATGACATATGCCACATCGCAAGGTCCTCGAAACATTAGGAAGATCCATCTTATTTTGCCTTCGTGTTACCTTTGGTCTCCCTCGGCCACATCTACACCTAGGATCTGGTAAAATCTTCGTCGCAAAAATCGGCCAATACTTCTCATCGGGGATGGTTTTGAATTGAGAGGAGTAGCATCGTGCGTACACGTCCATCCTGTAGTATTGCTCAATAAATTGTATATAATCAATTCGAATATGGGCACATGCAGCTAACACGTGTGAGCAAGGGAAACCAAACGATTGTCATTTATTGCAAATTTGCAATACCGCTTCCTCAGATAACAATCGTGTATTGTTGTCTTTATGCATACGATCGCCATGACGTCCAGTGAGCACCTCAAACTCACCAGTGTTGTGATTTATCAATTTCACGTTATGTCTCCTTGCAGATTGTTGATAATGTGCAATTTTATCCATGGCATATTTCGTGTAATTGAGCCCGTGCGATATTGCTTCATCGATTTCATCCTTGCGACGGTTGGTGTACGTCACCAACCTGTAGTAAATAATTTGAACCATTGCTGTTATTGGCAAGAATCGTGTCCCTTTCAATACACCATTAAAACATTCTACAATGGTAAGATAATGCCGTGTCAGTAATATCAGCACAATGAAAACATATATAGGATAACAAACATAACTACTATCGAATACATACCAACCCCGTTAGAATTCATCCATCCGTACCGCAGGCCTCCATCATGCGATTGAGTCCAGAGTTCGTTGGGAATGGCATTCACATATTGAAGACATTGAGGACTTCCTGATGACAAGTAAGCAAAACGCTCCATACATGCATCAAATTTCCTCACTTGAAGTTGACCAGCAGCTCGAGATAGGATATTCTTCAACGATTCATTTTTGAAATGCGTGTTAAAATTACTGGTCAAGTGACGCAGACAATAACGATGGTATCCTCTTGGTGGACAAAAACCATTTGCTGGTATGTTAACAACCTCGAGAATGCCAGAGTGACGGTCAGAAATAATACAAATACCATCTCTATCGGTCACGTGTTTGCGCAACATTCTCAAAAACCACCCCCACGAGTCGGTTGATTCGTTTTCCGCAATTGCAAATGCAACTGGAAGTAGATGTCCATTACCATCAACAGATAGGGCAATCATTAGCTTACCACTATATTTGCCATACAAGAATGTCGCGTCAATCTGTAGAAGAGGCCTACAATGCTTGAACCCTTCGATTGATGCTTCGAATGCAAAGAACACACGACGAAATTGAGGATGCTCTGTCCTGATCTCATCTGCAGCCCATTGTCTATGTGTCACTCAATCTTCGTCCCTGGGCTCTTATTATGTACAGCCGCCAACCATCTTGGTAACGTAGCATACGACGCGTCCCAATCTTCGAATGCATTTGCAATTGCTTTCCTTTTAGCATCCCACATTCGCTTGTAGGGAACTTCATGTTCATATTTTAGCTTAATCATTTCTACCAAGGCCTTGATAGTAATTGTCTGATCTATTTGGACAACGCTTTGTATCTCACGTGCAAGCATGTTGGCATCGAGTTGGGCATAACTGCATTCTATGCTGGGATTTATACAGCTGTGCGACGCGTCCCAATCTCCGAATGCATTTGCAATTGCTTTCCTTTTAGCATCCCACATTCGCTTGTAGGGAACTTCATGTTCATATTTTAGCTTAATCATTTCTACCAAGGCCTTGATAGTAATTGTCTGATCTATTTGGACAACGCTTTGTATCTCACGTGCAAGCATATTGGCATCGAGTTGGGCATGACTGCATTCTATGCTGGGATTTATACAGCAGTGCGGCTCGTCTAATTGAGTAATCTCCCACAATTGTTTCTTCTTTCGCAAACAAGCACGGAGACGCCACATGCACCCAGCTTCCGGCGCACTTCTACACTTCAATGCCCATAAGGTTGTAGTTGAGTCCATAACAAGGTATTGAAAATAGTTGTTAACATGCCACACTTTGATGGCATGCTGCAAGTCTTTCTTATTGTCAAAGCACATTCCTCTTTCCAACTCAAAATTAGACATGTCCCATCCAGTCGAATGATGTGAATGTTGGGTTGCAGTAAAATTAGCCAATTCCCAATTAATTTCATTATACACCGGCAATGGTTGGTAAACTTCTTCATCGCTTGCTTCTTCCATGCACTCCTCCTCGTCAATTGCAAATTGCTCATCATCTTGCAAGTTTTCCGCCCCTGGAGGTTCGTAGGTTGTGTCGTCTGTAACAACATTTATACTTTCCCAATTAACAGATGGCGCAGCATCCTCGAGGGGACATATGTCCTCGTCAATGTCGTTGTCGTGGTCCTCGTTAGGGTCATCACTGGGGGCACTAATGTCATCATCAATCGAAGTAACAAATCTATCTTGCACAACATCACCTATGGGTGATTGCATAAGTAATCCTTCCATCATTGATGCAGGGCATGTCATGCCCACATTTTCTTCTACCACTTGTGAATGTATAGTAGAATTTTGATAAGGCTCGATTGGCTCGAAGGTTAAATAAATCTCTACCTTCGCTGATAATGGTAGATTCGCCACTGTTGACCACATCAACTTGAAGTGGGTCTCGTCTTGCATTGACACGGGGATAAAATATTGTGAACCTGATGAATGAGTTATTACGTGACGATACGTCATCGTAATGAGAGTCTCAGTGGACGAAATACCAAACGCGTTATACACGTGATCCATCAACTCATGTTTACTCGTTCCAAACTTAATAATCATGGTCATTGATGGGGGTCTGCTGTACTCGATGCCTTGCGAAACCTTAACAATTTCTTCAAATGCATAAAATTGAAACGGGATGTTCCTACCTTCCATGACCTACATAATTTACCGCATTGATAATGTAAAAAAGATTACATATATATCAAGCGAATAAATGATCAAAATGAGGATTTGAGGCACGATCTAACTTTTCAATGAATCCTCATCAAAAATTATTCTTGTTCCTATATCAAAATGAAGCATCTTGTAGTAATTTTTCAACAACTTCTCTCTCTCTTCACTCTCGAAGGTCTTCTTTTCTCTCCCTTTCCGTGTTATATTAGTTACTTTGAGCACTCCATGTACAAGTGATTTCGATTTGACAAAGAGGAAGATGGTGCCTAGGGCATTTGGGCAGTGAGAAGTCTTATTCGTGTTTGAATTTTGCTTGAGAACTTGTTGTTCGAGTTTGGGTGTGAGGAGGAGAAACGGAGGTTTGTTTTTCACTTTAACTTTCATTTAATTTATAATGGAAGGAGTTCAGACTTCTTGAACGGGTGTTGTATGATTTCTACATTTTGATTCTTGTTTTATGTTATTTGTTGGTTTCAATTAAACGAGTTGTGATTCTAGGGTTTATGATTTTTTTGTTGACTCCTTACAAAAGTATGTACTCCAATTTGAGAGGTTCTCTAGGCCACCCACTTGCATATATATATATATATATATAAGCATTCGAATGTTTGTAAAAGGGTCATGTTATACACTAATGCTTAATTATTTTTACTAAATATATCGTCTATAATGTTATTATTTTTAATCAGTGGTTATCGAAGCTTCAAGTTGTAGATAGTGAGTTCGAAGAGTTCCTCTTGACATTGTTGCGCCTTGCACTTCATCTCGATTCTGCATCGTCTCTTAATTTCATGGGTTCATCCATGTCAGTACATGCAATCTCTACAAAGGTTTTGATTTGCATTTCACCTACATTTGTTGATTAATCCTAATGCATTCTATACGTTTCAACTTATTTTCTTCATATTAATTGGGTGCATGTAAGATGCATGAGTTTATTGCAAAGTCTCTACAAGCTTCAAACATCCTATGACTTTTTTGAAGGTTGTATTCAATTTTTTTAATTTCTTTAATTTTTTTAATGAAGAAAATTATAAATGAATTTTAAACTGTCTAACTTTATTTCTTCTTCTCTTTCTAGTTGTTGGTTGAAGGAGCTTTGGTACATTGTTTGGTTACACAGCTAGATCTACTCTAGCTAGCTTTCGGCTCCCGAATAAGACAAAGTTTGTCAAATTGATGAAAAACTGATCAGAACAATAATCAAGAATAAATAACTGTATTTTATTTAAGTTTAACTGTATTTTATTTAAGTTCTCAAACTCATTAAATTTTTTTATACCAAAACGAAACTCATTAAATTAACGTGAAAAAATAATGAAAGGCACAAAAATTAAACAAAATAATATTTAAATGAAAAATCTAGTTATATTAATGAATATTATTGAAAACGAATAGAAATTTTATTAACAAATATTATACATTTTTACTTATGATGATGGATTCGCAAGTAAAAAAATGATCTTTTTACTTACAATTAAGTTTGTAAGTGTAAACTTTTACCGACGACTCTATTCTTACGATGTTTTTACCAACGACATTTTGTAAGTAAAAACTTTTACTTACAATTTTAACACTTTTACTTACAAATTAAATTTGTAAGTAAAAGATTTTTTCCTTCTTGTCGTTGTTGGAGATGGTGAGGCGACTAATAGTGTATACACCGGACACTCCATTAATACTAACTTGTAATTGATATCTTGTCGCAATAATCAAACATTGATAATAAATAACACAGATAATATTTATCTTTGGGTCGATTTGCCACTCACTTGTAAAATGTGTCAAATAATTATCAAGCATTTATCACTACACACAATAAGCTACGACCACCACTACAAAAAAATTAGTTTTTCTATAGGGTTTAATATTTGTAATATTTTGTTAACTATGATGTTCACATTTTTTACTAGCTATTAAAAAATAAAACATTTAAATTACACACCATGCAATAAACACATTTTCTTAAAAAATCTCTTACACTATAAATATATTAAATAAATAAATAAATAAATTTTTGTACTTACTATTTTTCTTCCGATTTGTTCTTCAATTTAATATTCCTTTACCTACAAAAAAATTAATATTCCCTGTGAAAAAAAAATTTAGTTATTTTATTCAAATGACAACTAAACAACAATAAAATATTCATAAAAGGAATAAATAAAAATATTGGTTCTTGCTAAATACACGAAAACACACGCTCTCTCACTCTCACGCTCAACTGTTCCCTCTCTCTCTCTCTCTCTGCTAACACACTCAACCCAATCCCAAATCCAAACCCAAACCCACACACTCTCTCCTTCTCTCTCTCTTTGTTTACACACTCTCTTCTCCTCTCACTCACCCTCTTTCTCTCTCACTCTCTCTCTCTCTCTCTCTCTCTCTCTCTCTCTCTCTCTCTCTCTCTCTCTCTCTCGAGACACACTCTCACACTCTCCCCCCCTCTCTCATTATCTCGACCTCTCTCTTTCTCACAACACCTCTCACTCTCTACTCTCTCACTATCTCGTCCTCTCTCTCTCTTACAAAGACCTCTCACTCTCTCTCTCTACTCTATCTCACTATCTCGACCTCTCTCTCTCACACACCACCTCTCACTCTCTCACTCTCTCTCACAAACTCTCCCCCTCTCTCTCTCTTACGCACTCTCACCCTCCCCTCTCTCTCTCTCTCAGGCACCTCTCACCCCCACTCTCACACGGCACCTCACCCTCTCTCGGCTGCACTCTCTCTACCTTTCTCTCTTTCTCTTTCGGCAAACTCTCACCCTCCATATCACTCCCTGCCTCTCTCTCACGACACCTCTCGGCACCTCTCTCTCTCTCTCACTCTCTCCCTTCACGCATACACCGAGAACACGGCATAGCCACACCCCTTATAAGTTCCCTCTCTCTCTCTCTCGACTCACAAACTCAACCCAAACACACACACTTCCACTTACACGCCACTTTCGCGTCGTCGCCGTCGTCGTCGTTGTCGTCGCCGTCACCGTTGCCGCCTCTCTCGATCTCCCACACACTCTCTTCCTCTCCCTCACACTCTCTCCACACTTTCTTCCTTTCTCTTCTCACTGCTCCTCACTTACTCTCTCCTTCTCTTCTCACGTAAACCTCACTGCCTCTCTCCCTCTCCCTATTTTAAATCTTCCCACCGTCCCCAACCAACATTCAACCCCCCATTCATGACCCTAGGTCGTCGATAGGGGGTTATTGGGGGCGGGGCGGTGGTTGCAGAGATTCCAGATTCTCTGCTATCTCTGCAACGCGTGAAGGCATGGTGTTAACCCGTGAACCGTGTACGTGGCATCCCACGTGAACGTGTATGCGTGGCATCCCACGCATGCAGTGCATGCATGCGTGGCTGCTGGAGAGTGGGGAGGTGGCAACATAATGGCGCCTTTATAAAAGGCGCCATTCGTGTTGCCATAGTGGTGAGGTGGATAAGGTGGTGGACGAGGTGGTGACGTGGGTGGTGGACGAGGTGGTGAGGTGGGTGGTGAGGTGAGGTGAGGTGGATTAGGGTTTAGGTGAGGTGGACAAGGTGATGGACGAGGTGGTGAGGTGGACGTGGGTGATGAGGAGGTGGACAAATGGCGCCTCTTGTAAGGGCGCCATTTGTGTTGAGGGCGCTCCTACTTGTCCACGTCAACTCAATTACGCATTTTGAAAACACGATATACATTAATTAAAGAATAAAAAAGAAAATCATAATAATTTACGAATTTTAAATAAAACAACCGTACGGCTGTAATTTTTTCCATTTCTATAGTTGCAGATGAAATTTTTGAAACGACGACTGGTGTGAATTTTACAAATTGGTCGAGTTTATGGTTGTATTGGTGAATACTAATGTAAAGCTCTCAATTTTATTTAATTGTAGGAGAGGAATGCTTTTGTTGTAAAAGCTTAACGTACTAAACCTATGCTTATTTGTATGTTTAGTTTGATTTAGAACTGTTCAATTTTTATATTATAAGGTCCCAATCCAAGGTGAGGAGAGTATGGTGACTAATTTTATGTATGGGCTACAAGTGTGGAAGTGGGGTTCACTCCAAAATGCCAAGGCAAGATGGAGTGTCCACTCTACACTGATAAACCTTATTTTTCTTTCTAAGTAGTCCATGTGGGATTATCCTAACATCTCCAACACTCCCCCCTCAAGTCCAACTCGGACTTGACCGTAGAACATCAATCAACAATTTTTGTTGGATGTCTACAAGGCCCTTGGACAGTTAATTAAGCCAACCATCGGCTCTGATACCATGTTCAATTTTTATATTATAAGGTTCCAATCCAAGGTGAGGAGGGTATGGTGACTAATTTTATGTATGGGTTACAAGTGTGGAAGTGTGGTTCACTCCAAAATGCCAAGGCAATATGGAGTGTCCACTCTACACTTATAAACCTTCTTTTTCTTTCTAAGAAGTCCATGTGGGACTATCCCAACATCTCCAACAAGAACAAGGTATGATTTTCTCCACTTATGGCAAAAAAAATAAAAATAAACACTTAGACTTTGTTGATTATCGTAGATTCATTTTTCATTTTATGAACTACACCTAAGCTTTGTTGATTATCGTAGATTCGTTTTCGTTATCTTGCAGTGTTAGTTCAGAGTTATCTCCTTGGAGTTAACTCCTTGAAGATAATATTGTTATGTTTGGTTAAACTTTAAACTTGTAGGGAAATTTTAATTTTTTAAGCAATAAAAAATATGAATTGACATAACTAACTTTCAAACAAGATAGAGATGTGTAATAAAAGAGTCATTAATAAAGGGTAGTTGTGTCCCACACAACTTCTAGAAGATAACTCCCCTAAAGGGTGGGAGGGATATATCACCCAAGAGTGTAAGTTGGGAGATAACTTATAATAAAGTTGGTCAACCAAATAACATTAGTTCTAAACTCCCTATAAGTTATCTCGGGAGATAACTTATATCCCTAACTAAACAAGGCTTAAGTAAAGGATAACTTCAGACATTTGTCTGACATTTCTCCATGAGAAATGAGTTAGAAAAACAAGTTTATAAAAGGTGAGCTATTTTTCATTATCTATAAGAAATTTGGGTCATTTTGTCAAATTTATCTAAAAAGAATGTTAGAATATCAGCCTCCGTAAACAAACCCCAAAACACGTCACACGAGCATAACGAACAAACAGTTCCACTTCACCACTACTCGCTCTCTCTCTCTCTCTCGCTCGCTCGCTCGTAGTGCTTCTCAACACAAACACACGACCGCCAGACCTAGGTTTTCTTCGAACGCAATGGAGCCATCTTCAATGGCTTCGCTGCTCAAGCGCTATTCGGTTCCTCTGACTCTGCTATCGCTCGCGATCTTCTTTCAGCTTATCGTCACCCCCTCCGTCTTCCCTCGCTCGCATTACGACGGTCAGTCTCCAAGTTTTGTTGATTTTTAGGTTTTCGGTTTCTGATTTCGAATTTTTATTTGGTTTTGGTTTTGTTGTTTTGAAGTGCTCGGAGTCCCGCGGTACAGCTCTGTTGAGGAGGTCAGGGAGGCCTACGGGAGGCTTTCTTCGAAATGGTGATCTGATCTGAAATTTTGGTTAGATGTATTGGTTTATGTTTGAATGTCGAATTGTTTGATTGCAGCATAATTGACGCTTATTCGATTTTGGTTAGATTTGTTGGTTCTGTTTGAATGCCGAATCCTCATTGACAATTTCGGAATTTGTGAGATTGTAGGCTTGGATTGGAATTTGAATTTATAACTTGAATAACGTTAGACAGTAGTCAATGGTACTGATTTCTCTTCTTTTCCTGGAATAATGTTGGATCATTCTGTTTGGATTGTAGTGTAATTGGCACTTATGTCACTGCATTTAGCATCTACAAAGTGTAAAATTATGTGCTCTTTGCCTTTATTTTTGTATCTCTTTGATATTTCTCATCTTACATACTTATTGTGTTCTTACTTTTTGACTGAATTTATCTGAATCAGTGAAAGATATTGGTTCTAACTTTTGTATTATTTCCCATTGAGCAAATTGTTTCGAATATTATAAGCTTGACATCGAGTATGAGTCATTGATAAGCTTTGCTGATGAGTTGTTTATTTTGACGGACTATTCAGTCGAATAATTGGAATTGAAATAGATAGATTTCATTATAGGGAAGTGATTGGGTTGCGTACTTTTGATATGCTCATTTGCTCAGTCGATGGATTCTGTTGTATATACATTGAGATGTGCAGGCACCCACATCAATACATTATCCAACGGACTCCTACAACTATGAGAAGTACATAACCTAATCTTTTTTCCCTTGTGTTGTTCATAGCTTTGTTTTCAGCAGACCCCAATTAATTTGGGACTGAGGCTATGTTGTTGTTGTTGTTCATAGCTTTGTTTGTTGTAGTTTGTTTTGATTATCGTTAGTTCAACTCAACCTAGCATGAACTAATTTTAAATGAAAAGAGGATAAAGAAGAAGCAATTCTAGATAAATTAGGGCCCTTGTGGATGTTAATTCAATTGATATGTCCTATTTTATTGTATAATTTTTGTTGTTCTTTTCATTTTTTTTAACTAGATCTTTTCAAGAAGATGCGTGTAATAATTTCAATATGTTATTATCTCTAATTGGTGCTGAGTATATGTTTTATAATTTTAGGAACTCAGACAAGGAGGCCACTGTTACAGAAGAATATGTAAAGGTTTGTGAAACTTTCAATGCAAGTGCAAACAGTTTACCAATCCCAAGTATGGTCTTGTTGAATAATGTAGTTATTAATATCTTTAGCATAGGTATACAAAGACAATGGTCTAGAAGTCTTTGAGATACATACAATTATCAAGAGATCTATAGATTCTATACTACATACGGTTGAGAGTCTGATATTTTTTCCCTTCAAAATATTCAAAAAACCAGACCATAGTATCTACCTTTTGATAATGTGCAATGAAAGAACAAAGTGAAAGAACTATTTTGGATGAAGTTGATTTTCATGAAACAGAGTTCCTGCTCCCCTTCTTTCTAGAATTTCTTAGTGACAGTCAATGTGGAGATTATTTTGTTGTGAGCTGATAATGTAGCTGATGGAAAGCATGTGCACATATAATAGAATTTGGGGGCTTTTAGTTGCTCCCTCTTATATAACTACCTAGTTGTTATTTGTGTTTGAAATAAATGCGGAGAGATGCGATTTTCTCCTATCTAATTTCCCACTCACAAAATCTCATGTAGTCTCTAGTGGGAGATTGATCTCAATACAAGTATCCTAGTCTTCTTCAACAATAAGACTATCTCTGCAAGAAGTATCTAGGTAGTGATTCGTAGACAACTTTTGACTCGTGATTTTGCTTGTGACTTTGTGACTGATGATTAAGAAAGGAAGACCAATCTCTTCTAATTCTCATAATGGGGCCCATGAAAGGAATACATGGCTAGCTCAAACATATGATCTTTGAATGACTGGCATGAGCAAAAATATTGTTGCTAAGCTCAATGAAGGTGAAAAACTGAATGGGGACAACTATGAAATTTTGAAAAATCAAGATTAGTGAAAAATTCTTTAGGGTACTTAAACGAGATTATGTAATCTTTGTTTAAGACTCGCACAACTAAAAAGTAAAGATCAAAAACTTTTGTTATCCTTATTGGTTGCAAAATGCCATGTAGTCAAGTAGGTTACCCGGACTCGGATACGGGTATCTGGTATGGGTACTTATCTAGGTGTCGGGCTTGGATTTTCTCCAATTAGAGGACACGGGGACTCGGCTAAAAGTACCCAAAAATCTAGACACGGGTACTTGGATATGACAAGGAAAAAATATGTAAAATATGTATTTTATATCATGTATGAAGTGTAGTAAACATAAAATTCACTAATAAATATATAAAAAAGCATAATTGTAACTAAGCCAACAAACAAACAAAAAGTTCAATGATAATGAAATTATGAAAGTGCGAGCATACCTTATATTCTGGTAAATGAATTAGACAATTGTTGAGATTGAGAAGTCCTTTTGAGTTGCTCACGTAGGATGCTTCTTTTTTCCTATGAAATGCAACAAGAAGTTACAACATTCAATATTTTATTTTTTTGAAATAATATTCTTGAAAGTTGAAAAGAGTCTCGAATCTCGATGATTTATAATAGAATTAGAATTAAAACTAAAAAATAAATTCAGTTCAAGACTTCAAGTTCATTTTCAATTCAAACTTTGACTTTGCAATACAAAAGTTGAGTAACACCTCTCATATATGACTCTTAACAAAAAAAAAACACATTATATTTGAGAACAAAATGACAACATAAATCTGAGATGTGTGCAAAAGTAGTCTTAACAAAAGCTAAAGTACAAAAAGATTCCTTCATGAACTACTCATCTAGTTTAAATTTTTTTGAAAGTGTTCACACTTCATTTCTTATAGTTGATCATGAAATATAACAACTTCTAACTCTGGTTCGTTTATTGACAATTCAGAAAGCTCTGCAAAAGTAGTTTCGTCAATGTCAAACTTATCTCACCTATAACACATTAGAAAAAAGAAAATGTTAAATATTCAATTTCAGTAACTGTGCTGCTATAAGTCTTCAAATCAATAATAGTTATGGCAAGAAAAAACTTAACTTACATGAGTCCCAATACGTAGATGGCCCTTCTTTGTATCCCTTTTTCATTCTTGACAATAAGTGGATGTTGTAATGTACAAAAACCAAATCTTCCACTCTACTAGTTGTCAACCGATTCCTTTTAATGATTTGAATGTTAGAGTATGTGCTTCAGTTCTTCTCACAACAAGATGATGATGCCGTTTGTGAGAGTAACTTGAATGCTAAAGTCTGCAGGAGTGGTGTTGAAGCACCATGATTGGCCCACCAAGAAATCAGTTCTTCATAACTCCTAGCTTCAATAACAAATGGTTGACTAAAATAACCAGAGCTACTTGAAAATGATCTATATTCTGTGAATGCCTTTCGAAGATCATTTTGATTTTTGAAGAATCGTTCAAAGCACTCCGCTCTCTTTTTAGAAACTTCATCATCTTCATTAGGAGTCAATCTTTGTGTTCCAATACTTCCACCTCTTAACCAAGCATCACTGTAGTAATTTGGAACTAAAGAGTGAGCCAAACAATGCAAAGGGGTATTACTTTTGTTCCATTGAGACTCCAAGTTTTTTTGAATGGCATCAAATAAATCTGATTCATTAACTAACACATATTTCCCCTCATATTAAAAAAATTTTGCTTGCACTTTCTCAATCATTGTGTCCCACGTGTCATAGATCAAATGAAGCACTGGAGCATCAGTATCAGCCAACCTTAACGTGTCAATGATTGGCTATGTGAAGCTTAAAAGATAATCAATCCTATCCCACCATTCATCATACACAATGCATTGCTTCACCTCGCGAGCTTTCAATTCATTTGTGGATCTTTCATCACCTTTGAATGTTTTCCAAGCTACATCCATAACCATCATCTCAAGTGCATGTTTAACTTTTCTTAAGCGTTTGGTCATAATGATGCTCGAAGCGAATCTTGTTTCTGCTATCCTCAATAAGCTCAACTTTGAATAATTATTGAAGAGAGATAAAACTATCCCATGATTGACAGTAAAATTGCGAATATTCTGAACGTCACCAATTAAGTCACTGATCCACTTGCATCAAGAATAATGTAGTGATTTTTCTAAAGGATCACACATACTCTTCAATGCCAAATTTAAACTATGCACCACACACGGTGTCCAGAAAATATGTGGATGTTTACCTTCAATAATTGAACCAGCTAGTTTGAAATTGCTTGCATTGTCTATTACTATTTGAACAACATTCTTTGGTCCAACTTCTTGAATTGCTGAAAGAAATACACTAGCAACATACTCCCCATCTTTTACATTTCCACTTGCATCAATTGATCTTAAAAACATAGCTCCACCCACTGATGCAATCATCACATTTATCAATGGCCCTTCTTTGCCTATCAGACCATCCATCAGAGCATATGGATGCCCCTTTCTTCTTCCAAGAATCTCTAATAGGCTGCAGCTTTCCATTTATGTGAAACTTCTTTTGAGCAAGTAATGTGGTTCGCAACCTATCAAATGTTGGAGGTGTGTACCCATATAAGTTGTTGTTTGCTAGTATTTGAGAATACTTTCGAAAATTTGGATCTCTTGCAAGATTAAATGATAAATTTGATGTATAAAACATTCTAGCAACCGTCTTATCAACCATGTCCCTAGCCGCAACATTGAAAGCTTTTTCTAAAGGTCCAACTCCCTTGCGTTTCTTGTTTTGTAACAAGTCTGAGCCTTCAGGCAATGAGATATATTCTTCTTTTTTTCTCACATTCAACTCAAGTTTGTTTCTTCTATACTCAACTTCACTATGTTCTTTCTTGAGAGCTTCAAAAACAGTCTTGTGACTTGCAAATCTGAACACCTTGCCCTGAAATCCTAAGAAGATGAGCTTTAACTTTTGAATAAGACCCAATCACCTTTTTCTTACAGTAGTTACAAGACCATGTTCTATTTCCACCTCCACCAGCTGGAATGCTTAAGGCTTTTTCATGATTCCATAGTGGCTTGTCATCAAACTCATCAAACAACGACTTCGAAGGACGAAGTATTTTCTTTCCCTTGTCCATCTCAAAGGACAATGCTGTGTATACAATCAAGTAGTTAGAACTTAGAGAGCATTTAAATGTTGCATTTTTTTACTAACCATTCACATATCAAAGAAAAAAAATAAATCTGTAAATACGATATGGATAAGAAAGAAAAAAACTTACATGGAAGTGGAACTTGTAGTTTTGAAAGAATGAGAGCAAGAGGTGGAGAGTAGAACTTCAACGAGAAATGTGTAGATGTTCTTGGAATCTTGTGTATTACAACCTTGTAGATGTAGAAACAATTAATAAATGAAGGTAAGAAATAATGAATGCAAAGTGGTAGCATCAGTTTACAAGGAAAGGCTAGTTTACCTTTTATTGTGAGGAAGTTAGGAGTGAATTTCTGAAGCTGCACCACACTGAAAATATGAGAGAATGGTGGAAGAAGAAAGTGCAAGCAAAGAAGATGGAGGGACGATTGATAGGGTGGTCATAGTCTCCATTGCTTTTCTTTGCATTAAATAAAACAACATTCTCTCTCCTCATTAAATGCATGTATCAATTGTGTCATAAGAAAATCGTTCCATCTTAGATTTCTTAGATTCTTAAGCATGGGAAAGGAATACTTTTGGTACTTTTAGTTGCATTTATTTAAATATTGATAGATTTTATTCTCTTTACAATAAATATGATGGGACAAATGCGCAATTTAAATTTTATTTTCTCATTACTTTTTAAAATCTTTTTAAACATTGAGAAAATAAGAAATATATATATATATGACCTTTATATGTAGCTTTTTTATATAAACCAAACTTGCACATATGAAACTTTTATACATTACTCCTTTTTTCATAAGTTTATAACATTATATATATTTTATACATCATGAGATGCATTATTAGTTATAAAAAAGTTAGAATATTATAAAACCATATGGAGTAGAAATAATTTGGCTATGCATTACACTATTGTTATACTAATAGTAGTAGTAATTTGACTATACACTACAATATTGTTGTTGCTATTAGTTTTAGTAGTGTTAGTAGCATGTAGTATGTAGTATGTAGTTTTAGTTTTGTGGTTTAGTGGTAGTAATTTTACTATTGTTATATTAGTTCTATGATTTAGTAGTATGTAGTAGTATTAATTTAAATTAGTATTTTGTAGTATTATTTGCATTGTTATTAATTTTGTGGTTTATATATATATATATATATGCAGTAGTGTTAATTTATATTAGTAGTATTATTTGCATAGTTATTCTTGGTATGCTGGAGTGAAATAATTTAAGGTAATTTTACTATGCACTACAACAACAATATAACCTCAATCCCAAATTAATTGGGGTCGGCTACATGGATGATGGATCAAACTCTTCCATTGTGTTCGACTTAGTGCAATTGATGGTCAGTTTTGCAAACCATTTAAATCTCTTCGAATTAATGTGTCCTAAGTTAACTTCGGTCTCCCCCATTCCTCGTCGAATTGCTTTAGTTTCTATTAAGTCAAGTTTTATAATGGAGGCATTAATAGGTCGTCTTTGTAGGTGTCCAAACCACCACAACCGTCCTTCTCAAATCTTTGTGTCAATTGGTGTTCTTACTTTTCCTTGAATTTCTGTATTTCTTATTTTATCTTTACAATACATGAATTCATTGTTATTAGTTGCATAGGGTTTAGGATTTATGCTTTAGTAATTTAACTAGGGATTTGATTATGCACACTACTGTTATTTTTTTTATTTTTTTTGTATCTTCATAGGTATTTTGTTGTTATGTTAGTTATTTGATTTGGTAGTACTGTATTGTAGTGTTAATTTACTTGAGTAGATTTGCATTGTTATTTTTGGTAAACTAAAATGAAATATCTATACACTACATTATTGTTATTATGTTTATGATTTAGGGTTTAGTAATTTGACTATGTACACATTCATGTTTTTTTTTTTAGGTTTGTACGCTATTTTTATATTAGTTCTATGATTTAGTAGTATGCAGCAGGTGTCAATTCACATTAGTGATATTATTTTCATTAATTTTTATTATTGGTACATTGAGTGAATTCCAAAGTAATTTAACTATATGCTACTGTTATTAGCTTTATCATTGTATTGTTGGGAGTTAGTAGTAGTATTAATTTGAAGTTGTGGTCTTATGATTTTATTTCAATGGTTTTGTGATTATTGTATCAGATTTTATGATTTAGTAGTATAAATATTAATTTGAATTTGTTGTTCTTGACATATTTAAGTGAGTTCTAATAAGTTAATTTGATTATACACCTACATTGTTATTATTAATTGTATGATTGTTTTGTTTTTGTTTTTTTGTTTTTTTTGTCAACGATTGTTTTGTTTTCATTTAGCAGTAGCAGTACATTATTGTTGTTAGATTTATAATTTAGCGGTAATTGTGTTAATTTTACTCTCCAATTAATTTGGGACTGAGGCTGTGTTGTTGTGTTAATTTTACTGTTATTCTTGGTATATTGAAGTGAATTGTAAAGTAATTTGACTATATATTGCATCATTGTTATTACTTGTTAAGAAAAACAATTGTTATTAGTTTTATAGTTGTGTTGTCATATCGCATCTCCAACTGAACTCTATTTTAGAGTTTGGTAGTTGGCGTTGGGTCACTCCTACCCAACACCAAATCAAACGCTAAAATAGTGTTATCACTTTTTAATATTTTAAACATTTTAAAATTAATTTATTTACATTTAGTTTATATAAATAAATATAATTTTTTCTGATTTTTTATTTATTAAATAATTTATTAAAAGTAATATATATGAATAATAAAAAAGTAAAAGAAATGAGAAATAGAGTATTGGAATAGAAATAAAGTTCGATGTGACAAAACTGTAAAATAAAGAGAAAAATAGAGTTTTGTGGTTGGAGATGGTCTTAATATATAATAAGTAATTAGTTATAATATTATTATTATTATTATTATTTTTTTTTCAAAAAAAATAACTTTGTGATAGTAGTTTATAAACTTACTTTTTTAAGAAATGGTTGAATTCAATGAGCTTCAATCTATGAACTTACTTTTATAAACTAGAATTATATGAATATATATACATAATTATTTTAGAAATCCGTATATATTTATATACACATGAAATTTTATGAAGACTAATTATTAAAACTATTTGCTATGTACATGCTTAACATTGTTTAAAAAGATTAAAGTAACATGAATTTTAATTTATGGGCTTCGTTAATATTCTCCAATTAATTTGAGACTGAGGCTATGTTGTTATTGTTGTTGTGTTGTGCTTAATTAATATTGTATATGAATATTATTTTTTGAGGCCATTGTATATGATTTTTTTTTATTTTTAAAAGAAGTGTATATGAATGTTTGAGAAAGCTAAAAGGTATTAATTTAATTGTTTCATACTTTGGGTACATACATTGGGTGCACAATGATGTGCACACCATTGTATATCCAATGTATATACCCAAACCCAAAGTATGTCAAAAAATCATTTTTCTTAATTTAAATGTACATACCCAATACATCTTCTTTCAAAAATTATTGTCTCTGGAGTGCCAAATACAATATAGTCAAGTTTTGTCACATGTTTGTTGGTCAAGTGTGTTTGCCACATTCTTTTTTCTTGAGGACGTTTTGTCACAGGAAGATTTTTTGTCACATGAAGTGTAAGTTTGTCATTTTCCTTGTTGCACAAGCAACAAGAAAAGTCAAAAGGGTCGGATTTTCTTGGGCCCTAAAACACTCTAATAGTTTGGAGAGTTGCTTGATGCCCTTTTTGATACATCATCATTCACATGTCAGCCAAACTGTTCATCTTCCTTTTTTGATAAGCAAACTGTTCATCTTCTCCATTTCGACTTCTCCTATAAATCTTCTCTTCACTTTTTCAAATCGAAATTGTTTGCTTTTAAATATATGCTAGTCCTTGAATTTGCACTTTCATCTTCTTCTTTTTGTACCTGCAAAAAAATAGAGAACATATGAATGATCTTCATGCTGCAGCAACTGCTGCGTCCAACATCTTAGTTGGAGGGTCGATACGGATTCCATGTCCGTATCCGTGTCGACTTGTGTCGACATGGACCCTCCAACCCAAAGTGCCGAGTCCAGGTAAGACAAGTCATGTGGTATGAAACACATACTACAATATTATTCTCCTTTTTGCTATGAAGTGTATGTTAAAAACTAATATTGTACTGGTGATAGTTCAAATATACTCAACATATAACTGAGTCCCCATACCTCTACTTTAACTTCTCAATTCATAACAACAAGACTCCTACCTTGGATAGTAAGATAGTTAAGGTGAGCTTGTGAGATATTTCACCTTTTGGTCACTAGATAAAATTTGGTAACCTAATCTTGATTCACTATAAGGCGATTTTCATTTTAAGCTTGAGCTCTCCAAATTATACCACAAAGCTTAAAACTGATCTTATTTCTATGCACCACTAAGTCATAGAAGCGATTACCTGTGTGAGAGGGCCAATCTACTGTCCAACATTCCTTTACTTTTATTTACATATCATAAATATGTGTATGGATGATAGGACAAAAGCACTACACTTTGATAGGTTTGATCAACGGTCACAAGCAAAATCACGATATATGAGTTTCCTAAGAATCATTGTGTAGATACTTCTTGCAGAAATTGGTCTTCTTGTTGAGTTGTTAAAGAGGACTAGGAAACTTTCTTGAGATAAAGTCTCCTACTAGATACTACGTAGGTTTTATGTGTGAAAGATAAGATTGGAGAAAAATCAAATCTCTCCTTATTTATTTCAAACGCATATAACACTAGGCAGCTATTTAAGGAGTTACTAAAAAACCATCCAAATCCTATTATATGTGCACGCGTCTCCCAATTTATGTGAAACTGATATTTGTCCTGATTTTTGTCGACAATGACGATCATGGTAAACATAATCTTTTTTTCCCTTTCATCTTTCTCCATGCTCATGTTGTATCACTTTGTTGTAGGAGTATGTCATTTTTTGTGACTTGCTTGAGATATCATGGTTTTAGGTCGAATGATACATTGACTTGGGTTTGTATTTCTTAATGTATGTCAGTACAAAGATGATGGATTCTGATGGTCATATTTTTAGTATAATTGTTATTGCGCTATTAATGCTATTTTAGGAGAACCTATCCTTTCAGTTGTACTGCATACTATGCACTTTGGTTATTTATTGCTGTCTTATATGATAAAAGTTGCGCAGATCCGCTATGCCTTTGAGTTGCTCACTGATCCCTTGTGGAAACGGGACTATGATTTGTTTGGCATAGATGAAAAACTGGTATGTTGGTATTTTGGAAATTTTAACTTTTAGATGTTTGATAATTCTTCTTCATTCTTAATGCAATATGAATTCTTTGCTCTAGCATGCGGTGAAGAAGGTTGTCGAAAGTAATATGGGGAAAAGATTTTCTGAAGTCAATCTTCCGTTACTAAGTGCTTCTTCCCCTGGTTGGTGGTGTTTTCTCTTTGCTAGTTAATTGTAGTTTTGAAATCAGGTTAGTAAGGACGATACATGTTTAAGTATGGTTATTTGTTAGACCTAGTTGATGATGCTTTTGATGAACTCACTTATGAGGAATTCTACTCCACCATTGGGAATACAAGTTCTTGGCTAATTCAGGTACGATCTCTCAATGTTCAACTTTACAATGAAGAGTTTTTAATTTCTCTTGACTCTCTTATTGTTGTGGCTATAGGTTAGTGGAAGTATGTGGAACTTAATAGGCCCTTTATTTTTTTTTTGGGAGCGGCTAAACGGACCCTACTAATTGCTCTACATACCCCAGTTTTGAATTTTTTAATTCGTGTACCCCACTTTTTTTTTAAATTCCAAAGATACCCTTGCTTACCGTTAGACCAGTTCACTGGGTCGGGCACCCGCTCGGCCCGCCCGACTTGGGCCGGGCCTGGGTTACTAAAAATTCAATAAAACCCTGCCCGACCCAAGCCCGTGAAAGCCCGCAATTATATTGGGCGGGCATGGGTTTGATGTTTTTTACCCAGGCCCAAGCCCGGCCCGTTTGAGTCGCAAACCTACTAATATATTCAATTTAAAAAAGTAAATGTTGAGAATCGAATCGGGTCCTTGTGTTTATAACACTAGTTCTTACCAGATGAGCTACTACTCCACTTGTGTCATGTCTATTATATTTAATGTAATTATACCTTTTAACTCATTGAATTATTTTCAAAAACTTTTGTCTACTAATATATACTTTCAAAATTAGGAATTTATCATCAATGGATGAACTGAAGAATTTATAAATCTTTTTGTATTGAGTTTTCAAAAACAACTTCTTAGATATGTTTTCATTCCTAAATTAAGTCTTGCCATGTCTTGTTTTATCTATATAATATGTTCTTATAAAAATAGTTTGATGTCAAATAAATAAATATATATATATATATATATATATACACACACACACACACACACACATATTCTTTATTTAAAGCTTATAAAAAGATAAGGAAAAAATTGTCAAAGCATTTTTTGGCAAGAACGATGAGGCTAATGTTAACTATTAAGTAATGATTTAACAGATTTAAGAAAAAAAAAAAAGTACTAAGCCCATTTAGGCCCGCCATATTAAGAAATGAGCTTGAGCAGGCTTGGACAGGGTCTTCAAAAAAAAAGCCTGCTTAGGTCCGGCCCAGGCCCGCCCGTTGCACTAGTCTACTTACCCCATTTTTTTACTTTGGTACCCCATCACCCTCACCCTCACCCTCACTTTCACCCCAATACCCCTTGCTTAGCGTACACTACTTTTTTACTTCGTGTACCGCATCACCCTCACCTCACCTTCACCCCAATACCCTTGCTTAATGTACCCCACTTTTTTACTTCGTGTACTCGATCACCCTCACCCCAATACCCTTGTACGTGGGTGTTGGATGAAAATAGTCGACACCTCTGAAGAGGTTTCGGTTGACTCCAACTGATAATGCGAAGATAACTTGGTTTCAGTGGGTGACAGAGGGATCTAACCAAAACCTCTTCAGATGTGTCAAGTCTGTTCATTCGACGCCTTCAAAGAGGTGTCGCTCTGTTAGTCCGAAACTCGCAGGCGGCCAAAACGATAAAAAAAACTTCTAAACTCTCGAAAAATACGTGAAAATGGTCAAAAAATAGTGGGTTTTGCTCGGAATCACTTAATGTTTTCAATTTCATCGAAGCTTTGTACCCAAAATGCAAGATTCAAGCATCAAATCGAAGCCGTAAACCCAAAATGACTCAAAAAAGAAAAAAAGTCCAAAAAAAAAACCCTCGAAATCGGCACTAAAAGATATGATGAATGCACCCATGTCGTTGAATCCATTTGGTTTTTCTTGGATTTCGTCGGATTTGGCCAATTTTTGGTTTGTGCGATTTGAGAGAGGTGAGTGGGGTACGGGGTGATGGGGTATGGTGCTTAAAAACCCTTTTATATGAAGGGGTAGTTGGGTAATTTCACAAAATTGGAGCACGTTTAGCAATTAGTGGGGTATGGTAAGTAAAAACCCTTTTATATGGAGGGTAGTTGGGTAATTTCACAAAATTGGGGTATTTGGAGCAATTGTTGGAGTCCTTTTAGCCGCTCCCTTTTTATTTAATCACCAGGTTTCTATTTTTGATTAGTCATATTGACAATTGTTTAATCATAAACCCAAATTTTGTTAGGTATATTCTCTCAGGAGCGACAACTGTGCTCAGTTTTCTAGTAATTGGAGAAGAATTGGTAGGTGCTCCTATCCTCATCTTAACAACAGATGACTAGATTTTTCTTTTGTCAGTGTTGACATTTTGTTCTCTCAATGCAATCACTTTTTTGTTAGTATTGCACTCATCAACGCAACTTAACTCTATAACGCTATTGTCCAATTCCTTGCGCTCAACAAATGTTTCCACTTCGCAACTCCACTTTTTCAATGACCCAACTTGATTTGGATTCAAATGGTCAAATCTTTCTTTATTTTATCTCATATTCTATTGACTACATTGGTTAGGTTTCTTTTGTTAATGCAGATATCTTGTTCTTTCAATGTAATTTCTATTTTTCTGTTTGGCTTGCCACCTCATCAATGCAATTTATTCAACTCAACAAAGTTTTCAACCCAACTTACTTTTACTTGTTACATGATCTTAGGATCTTATGGCCCTGCATTCCAACTTCTTGAAATTGATCCAACTCGTAGTGGGATCGCATGGGATCCCGGTTTGATCCATGGGATCCCAACTCGATCCATAGTAACTTGGCCAACAATTAATTCCTTAGCACTACTCCCATTTTGTCTCTTACTCTTATAGTGGCCACCTTGAGTCTCATGCCGCTGCTATCACCAACCACTTTGTTGTTAATCACTCTACGATTGACTACTTCATTCATTAAACCAACAAATTCATCATGCATGGATGTATGTAATCAGTCATCTAAAAGTTGACTCTTAATCATCCGTTACTTATCAATTCTCCAAACTACTATGCTAAGGTTACTTATAAACCATTCCAAGTTTAATGCATAACATATTGTCCACAAGGTTTACATATTCAGTACATTTCAATACATTTCTTTCACTACAATATATGTGTGTGTGTACGTTAGGTGCATTATTTACTTGAGACATAAGGTCTTAAGAATCATAATTTAATCCTACAATCCCGATCCCAGAAAACATTGAATTGATCCTAAGTGGGATTTCAATCCGGACCACCCACTTATTCATTCATTTTATTGCTTCAAAAGCCCGACTTTATTTATTTATTTATTTTTCCCAAATGGTTCTTTTCTCCACATTTCGTGTTCTATCTTTAAATTCTTCTTAACCAATGATTTCTGTAGAACTTCTTCAGCTTCTATTTTGGTTTTCTAATTGGGGCATATGCAAGTTGTTTTTGGATGTGTTCAAAGAACCGCAACCGCCATTCCTAATTTTTGTGCCATTTGGTGCTATTTCTACTTTTCTTTGAATCTCCATTTATTTATTCATCTTTAAAAATTTTACCACACATCCACCTAAGCATCCACATTTACGCTACTCTAATTTGCTAACTAACCCCTTTTGCTATTTGTTCAAAATCGATAGTAGCCTTCATTACGTAGGCCTTGTTTGACTCTTAGAAAATATTTCGTAAGAAAATTACATTTTCGTAGGAAAATTTTCTTGAGTAAATGTTCATAAGAATTTTCCCATGTGCGTTTGATTGCACATAAGAATTTTTTGCCTCATAATCACCAACTTCGTTTTAAAAATAAATGATGGTGAAAATTTAATATTTTTATATAAATAAATATCATTCATGTAGGTGACCCCAATTAATTTTGGGATTGAGGCTATATTATTGTTGATATAAAAAGAATATTAGAAATATATTGATTTTCACATAAAAATATAAAACTTAAATAAAATGCCTTAATTACATAAAATCATAGTTTCTACCCATATTATTATAAATTGTGATTATCATGCCATTTTTAATGTTTTGATTAGTTCATATGTTTATTAACACACCATGTTGACGTTATATTAGGGCATCCACAATAGCTTTCCCCAAAAACATTGTACTAGGGTGCCACCTCACAAATCCACAAAATTTTCATCTACTACACTTCTCTCCTATAATGGTTAAACATTCCACGACACACTTTTATGGGAACCACAATGGTAAAACACTCATCAAAAGTAAAAAAAAGAATAAAATCGTAAAACACAATTTTTGTGGCCCACCCCTTACGCAACTTTACTACACGTGCAACCCATCAATTTCTAGCTTAATGGCAGAAAACTACCATTGAACGCAGAGTCCGCACTACACACTTTTGTTTGGGGGAGCGTGTAGTGCAACCTGTGTGGTGAACTCCACTACATGGGCCAAGGCATCCCATTGCGGATGCCCTTGGTATGTGGACCTATCAAAATATAAATTAAATCTATATTTTTTTATAAATAGGGCCAAGTTATAATTTTATGCATTTGGGGGCACTACATTAATTTTAATACTTCCTCTAGTCAATTATATAAGTCGTTCTAGCAAAAATTTCTTGTTCAAAATTATAAGTTGTTTTTGGAATTCGAGAGCGTATTTATTGCTTTTTTACCCATTTTGCCCTTATACAACCCAAACATTTATGATTCTTCAATTCTTCAATTCATTTAATGTCAAATGACGTATATGTAAATTACACTTGTTATTAAGGCTGTCTTAATTTGTGTGTTTTTGTCGAAACGACTTATATTATAAAGCAGAGGGAGTATGATTTTTTTTCGACAAAGTAATTTTAATATTCTAAATAAGAGAAAAATATTATTAATGTAATTATGGTTATTTTAGTTATTTAACTTTTAGTGTATGGACAAAAAAGTAATTTTGTATGACTAGGGTATGTTGTTGTTGTGGGGTATTTTGATAATTTCGTATGCCACATTCTTTTTGTCTAGAGGTGACATTATCCCAGTTGAACGACATGGTTATCAATATCATGCAGTCAAAATCTTTTTCCTAAGAGAAAACTTAATTTTCCAGATAGAATAAGAAATACATAAAATGAATGTAGTGGACATGTGAATGCTTAGTGGATGTGTGATAAAACTCATACAGATAGAATAAAAAATACATAAATTCAAAGAAAATTAGGAGTGGCGCCAATTGACACAAAGATTGGGGAAAGGCGGTTGCGGTAATTTGGACACCTCCTAGATGACCTACAAATACCCTCACTAGAAAACTCGACTCAATAAGAACTGAAAGCAATTCGACGATGTAGGTGTAGACCAAAGCTTACTTTGGACACTTTTTCAAAAAAAAAAAAATTACTTGGGTCACATTGATTAGGAGGGTTATAAAGGATTAGATAGCACACTATTGATTGTTCTAAATCGAGCGCAATGGAAGAGTTTGATCCATGTAGCCGACCCTAACTAATATGGGATTGAGGCTTCATTGTTGTTGTAATAGATGGGAAAATATGAGGTTTATGATGGAAAATCGGCAATCGTGAGAAAATTCTCCACAAGAAAATCTTGAATTATTATTTTTTGGTGGGCAGAAAATCTTGATTATCAAATGCTAGAAAATGTCATTTTCCCACAGAAATTATCGATTTTCTTGGAATATTTTTCTTTTCCATGCAATTAAACAGGCCGTAATGTTCTTGGGATTTTACTTAGAAATGAGAGTGAGAACTGTTAGCCCTTTAATGGAGGAGCAAGAGGAAAGAATAAGAGAATTAAGAAGGGAAAAAAGAAATTAGAGAATGAGGGAACAAAAAAAGCTGAAGTATAACTCAAAATCAATGGAAACTTACCCAAATAGCATCCTAATCCTAATTATGCATACATCTAATGACTTCAGCACAATTAAAAATCTAAATCCTTATAATTTTCTTACAGCATTCTAATAAAGTGAAGAAAATACTGAAAACTGATCAATTATAATTGCATAATGACTTTTAAAGGAATAAATAATTATGCTTATGCAAGGATTCTCAACTGAAATTATAACACTATTTGAACAAGTAATCTCTACTAAAAATAAAATCCTAATCGATATTGATATCTTATTCTACGCCTTAAGTACTTAGGAAAGGTTTGTACATGTCTTGCATCACCCTTGATGTAAGGAGCTATAGAAAGTAGTTAAGATGAGACCTAGATGTGTGGTTGTGATACATGGCCTATGGGAAAATGAAACTGTATAAACATTCTTTGATAGTGAAGTTATTGGGCTATGAGACCTGACAAGTATAAGGCACGTGTAATTCGCCTTCTAAAAGGAACTGTAACATTAGAGCATCCTCCTTAGATAGTTCACTTTTCTCATCAATGCGGTAATGAATTGTGTATTGACTTTTTCTTTTGTCTTCTTCTATGGTTGTATCAAGCACGTTTGTTGGATGGCGTAGCCAACACTAGTATGGTGGAACTCGGTAAATCTAAGCTTGCGGCATATCTTGCGGATAGAAAGTCAACTGGACAACCTTTCTTTCGAAATGGTAGTTATTTCAGACTTTATTATGTGATCTTCTTGTAACTTTGATGTGTAGCTTAATTAGATCTTTGATTGAAAAGAGCTATCATATATACTGGGGGATTTGGTGTTTTTATTGTTATTTGCCATTATAACAAAATCTGAAACTTATGCTATATCTTCCTATCCCTAGCACAGGACGACTTCCTGTTCCAAAAGAGTTAGAATAGAACTTCTCTGGCAATTTCTTTCTTTGTATAGATAGATTTTCAAATGATTCATATAGCTTCAGGAATTACTAGAACAAATTATTCATGACTACCATCATTAATTGGGTTACTTATAGTGAAAGTAATATATATCTTCTTGGTAATGCTTGATGGGCATTTTACTTTTCCAAAAATTATTCAATTAAGTCGAATACAAATATATAAGTGTAATCATTATCAGAGACCAACAATATAAGCAATCCAATGGATTTATCAATGATTGAAAGGCTGATGAGGTCTTTGTATTTGAAATACCTCTAATAGTAGAATGATGATTCGTAAGACTATAATGTAAAAAACTAGAAAGGTATGTTAAGAGAATGAAAACTAAGGTTAACCCACTGAAGTGGAAACTAGGAACATGGGTTTGTTCATAGTCAAGTTACTATACAAACGATGTGGTAGGATGAGTGAGAAAGAAATTGGCAATCTATAGTGGGACGAGTAACGTGCATTTTGGATGGGACCGGATGAAAAAGCTCTGTTTTTTTTTTTTGCCATGAGTCTTCACTTTTGTAATTGTAACTTATCAAATATACAAAAGTTGTACCCTATATTTAAAAAAGTTAAATTACTATACTGAACATGAGTGTTCTTATTAATGAAAAAAAATGAAAAAAAGTTTTAGCGTCCAAATTTTAAAATTAAAACTAATAAAAAGATTTTCATTGACAACTTTTCAAGTTTTCAGTTTCTTTTTCTTGAGTTTTTCTAATAATTTTCGATAGGGCCCCCCAAGCATTCCTTTTTAAGACATTATGTTTTGCTAGTAATTCTGTATCATATAATTTACTAAACTTACTGCAATTTATAAATGTTCAATTCAAAACTTGTCGTCCTTTAAGAATGTTGTTTGATGATAATTAAACCTGTGATCAATTATTTTGCTTATACATCATCTCTTCCTTGTGTGCTTCTTTCTAGTAGTCAGTAGAGACCCATAGAAAAGGTGCTGGTGTAGTACTTCCCTTATGATCCTGGACCATCATCAGGCACAATGCCGACTCTTTCAATATAAGACATTTTACAACCTTCGGGGAAGAGTTTAAATAGTTTTTTTATTTGTTTTACATGTTCCTTTCTCTTAAATCTAAATACGCATCTATAATCGATCTATCTGTCACCGATGCACGCACTCGCAAATTGTCACGTTTCAAACCAATGGCAATTAACATTGGTTTGGAAGTGGTAATTATTCTAATTTCATCTACATGTTATTTGTTATTCATTTATTTAAAATAATGAATCTAAATAGAACACTATTCATTTATCTTATTTTCATGTGCATCAACTATCAAGTAAATCCATGGTTGTATTTTTTCTAATATCGTACTTGCAAACGCTGGTGCTTGCCTATTTTATGTTTATATTCGTATCTTGGAGCTTTTTTCTATGGCATAAGAGTTAGTAGGGGTGGCGAAAATCCAGGGCGTATGGGTCCGCGCTAGACATTCCTTTAAAGAAGCAAATGCATTGTCTAGGCCCAACCTGGTTTGGATAAGCTAGCCTTGTCTCGACCCATTTCGCTTTAAAATCAGGTTGCTTGATTGTCCGAGTTTATCTCAATCTCAAAAACTCTTATAGTGAAAGTTTCTTCAATTGTTAAATGCACACATGATATAAATCACAAATCATTGCAGTGTTATCACAAATAACTCATATGTAATATACCTAAATTATTCTAAAAAAATTCATACACCTAAACATTTAACATAAAAAATAAATAACGATCCACCAAAAAATAAAATAAAATAACATATAAAATAATTATTCATTCTAAAACCAAAGATATATATATATATATATATATATATATATATATATAGAGGGAAATTCTACAATGGAGACCAAATATATACCTTTGCCATGGGAACCCCTAAAAATGTGTTGTGCATTTATGTCGCCTCTATTAATGTGTTGGATTTAAATCCAATGGTTCTAAATAATGTACCCATGGCATGGGTATATATTTGGTTCCCATGGTAGAAGTACCCATACATCTCTGTGTATTAGAGTAGACTTGAACCAGGTTTATTAAAACTTTGTTTGGGCTCTTTTTAATTTGGGCCGGACAAAATTTGGTTGGCGGGTTTGGACAACAAATTTCTACCCCTAAGAGAAAGATGTACATATATGCTACATTTTGCTTGTTGCCATTTTTTTTCTTGTTGTGCCCCACTTTTTCAAATCATCTTACTTATATTTGAATTTTGAACTATAATTTTACCTTAAGAAAATGCATAGTGGTTAATGGTTAGTGATTTTAAGTTTTTGAATGGATCTTCTTGAACCTTTTTCAAGAAATAGTTTTATGTAAATTATCACCCTAATGACTTGAAGAAAACCCAGTAACGACTCAAGAAAGTTCCATTTAGTCAGTTTCATGTCCAAGGTCTTGGGAAAATCATTCATAATCTTTGCTTTTGTAGTTCTCTTCGTAATTAGTGGTCAACTTGGTGGCACATTTAGTCTTTTTATGATTTTTCTTCTTATTTAGTTTGTTAGTCGGGGTGTCTGGTTGTTTTTTTGTTATTTTTGGAGTAAGATTCTTGAAGCATAATTTTCTTGCTAGATCTTATTCTTTTCGTTTCTGGGTATTAGTGTTCTTATATCTATTTTTTTCAACCAAGGATGACGTCTGCAAATTTATGCTTTGCGCTTGATATTATTTATTTATGGATTCAATACTCCTATTGAAAACCTGTATTTTTGGTTATCATAGATTGTAAATTGCTTTATTTTCTTCCTCATCATATCTTCTTCCCTTTAGCTTTTATGTGTATCTTTATTCTGAAATCTAGTTGATCCCTTAGTTTCTACTGATTTATACAGGGCTTCCTTTACTTGTTGCACTACCTCTTGGCTGTAGAAATTCAGACTGTTTAGTTAGGTGAGTTCTTATGTCCAAAGATGTTGAATTGATAGGGTGATTCCTTACAATCATAGTGGCATTTTGGTCTTTGTATTGTTGTGACTAAAAGGAGCAATCTTGCTTGTGCAGTATTCTCACACTAATCATGCAATTTTGGTTTAGGTATCAGGGGGAGCATTCTGTGGATGCGGTTACTGATTGGTTTGCAACTTATATCCTTGGTTTGCCGAGAATTCTGTATTATTCCAAGGAGACATTGGTAATTGAGGTTCCTTGAGTTTTTCCAGCTTTGTTCATTACTATGGGGTCTGGTTGTTGCGGTTACTGATCTGTTTTCTTGAATTTCTTCATTCCTTGTTTTATTGTTTGAAGTGAGTGCTTTTGAACAACCTTGCTTTTTGTTTTTGTTTTTTATTTATTTTTTTATTGTTTTTATCGTAGAGGGGTTATCTGCCTACCTAAGGACTAAGTAGAATGTAGTTCAATATAATTTATTGATTGATTAACTTGTTTCTTCCTTGCGGAAATAACATGAATTCTTTTCAAACTTTAGGGTCAAAATTTCATTGCGAAGAGCGGTCATCATAAGGTATTTCCTCGTTCACGTCTACTTGATTTGGTTTCTTGGTTGAGGTTGTTCTCGCTCGCCCTCCCTCCCTCCCTCCCTCTCTCATTTGTGGCTTCATATATTATTATGCGTGTTTTGCTTTCAATTTTTTTTTGTAATTAATACTAAGAGTTAACAATGGTTCAGCAGCATACATGAATAACTCTCATCAGCAAGTGATAATCGCTCCTGTATTTATAGCAAGAAAAATGTTATCAGTATATTATATTTGTATTTGGACTGGGCAGAAGGTGTATATTAATATCTTATCTCCAACAGTTGGCCTTTATGCACTAAGAGTCTGGAAATCAATTTCTAAGTTTAAATTGATGAAGGAAAACAGTATCAGTGCTCAACTGAAATGGCTATAATGACACACAGCATAGTAAGAAAAAAAAATGGAATTTCAACAGCACCAGTAAGAAGTAAATTGTCAATTATTCAAAACCTGGTTTTCCCATTACTATTACACATAAAATGTGCATAGTGGAGATTTGGACGCTTAGGTGGATGTGTGGTGAAAAGTTCATCGAGATAGAATAAGAAATATGGAAATCAAAGAATAGTAGCACCACTAGATGCATAATAGGGAAGTACAATTATGGTGGCTCGGACACATCTAAAGACTGCTTTGCAAAGTCCCATTTAGAAAACTTGAAATAGTAAAAGTTGAAGGAATTCGACTCTAATATAACTAACATGCATTAATTATGATGGATTTTAAGGATTATGAAAGCACATCAATAATTGCATTAAGTTGAGTGGTGCGGAAGCGTTTGATCCACGTGGTCGACCCCGACTATTCTGATTGAAGTTTAGTTGTTGTTGGTTTGCAGTTGAGATGAGAAGCTTTATCAGCTGTGACCAACATTCAAACTTCCGCATAGGGATATTTGAACTATCAACTTCATGAAGAGGCGAGGACATGCCAAACTAGTAGAACCACTTGGTTGACAAACTTAAGAAATAAAAACACAAGTTAAATAAAAATAGGATCGAAAGAAATTACAAGTTAATCCTATCGAAATCATGGCTGCACTCCTGGATTTGGGACTGGAACCATTGCAGCCTGTCCTAGCATTGGCTGCTGAAGTAGAAAATAATTTGATGGTTGCTGCTGTGATTTATAAAGAAGATGTGCATAGACAAAGATAACTTGGCCTTACTGCTATGTGTTATGTTATGTCAATTGAGCTACTAGTCAAGGTAGATTGGTTGTTAAAGCTGCTGTAACATAGAACCCCAATGCAAGTTCAGCCAGATTCAGAATTTCTGTTGGTTTATGTGATGTTAGACCTTAGATTCAAAGTTGTAACTGAAATTATAATTTGCTTTGAAACCTTGATCATATTTAGGGATCCCATAATCTTTGTTATTTATTGGAATGATAAAAGAATCAATGAGGGATATAGTAGTTTCCTCATGCAGCTAGGTGACCGAGGTCAATAGCAATGTTGATAAAAAACTTTTGGAGAAAAATGAGTTTATGATTTGTAAATTATCTTCCAACATAAAATTTTGTATCTAATACGTAGTGGTTGACAGCCTGACACATTCCCATTTCTTAAATTATAGTGGTTTCCTTCTACTGTTAGGAGACCGAGGCTAATGATAATGTTGACATTTTTTTTTTTTTTTGAGAAAAATGAGTTCTATGATATGTGAATTACCTACTAAAAATATTTTTCTGATACTACAGGCTGACATATTTCATTACTCCTAGCAGATAACATTTTGGCACTGGTTGAAGCATAAAGGAAAAATCATATTCTATGTTTGAGTTTGAGTTTAGGGACAGAATATACATATTGTAAGTGAATAGAACAAGCAACATTAAACTTTTGTCATTACTGATACTATGAAAGACTTAGATTGGCACATTGGTTTTAGCTAAAGATCCTTTAGGAAACATAAAGGTGTTCATTGGTTGAGTGTTGATTGAAATCTTAACATGAAAACCATGAGTGATGGGGTTATTGGCTCATAGCTGATGATAGAGGCTAGGGGGCCATCACAATACTATTGGTGTGAGTCCAAGTTAGTTACAAAGGTAGTTGGTTAAGTTTGAAGTTGTATAAATAAAGGTTGTAAGGGAAAGAAAGACATCTTGTTATCTTGAATGTAATTTGAGAACTCTTGGGAGTTTGGGTTGAGAGAGTTTTAAAACTCTTCTTTGGGTTACTTTGGTGTTCTTGTCCTTTTAATCATTGTTGAATTCTCAAATCAATCGATTGAATATCGGTATTCTATCAGCTGACTAACTTAAAAGAAAGAGGAACAAACCAACATGCCACATCTCTAATCATGGATCTATTGGATTGATCTTATAGTTTAGGAACGAGGTGATCATTTCAAGTGAATGTGTCAGAACATGTTGGTGAAGACAGTTAGAAAGAGGAATGAAGTTATGTCATGGGCTCATCATTCTCCTCTCTTTTTATAGTGAAGAACTATATACATCTATAAAAAAATATGTTATCTTATCAACAAAGAAAAAACTTACATGGTATGTTGCTACTGTTCTAGATTCCTTGTACATTGTAGTGTGTTAAAGTGGAAAATAAGCTAAAGAGATATGGTAGCAATAAATGAGGAAGGAGTGCATGGATGGACTAGAAGAATGAAAGATTGTGCTTTTTGTTTAAGGGAAGTATTGAAAAGAGGAGAAGAGTAATCTCTTTAGTATGCATATCATAGTGAAAAGAAATGGAAATGGGGGAGAAGACCAAACCTTTTTCTTTATGAGAAACTAGTGAATGGAAGCGCCACTGTTAGAATGTGGAAAAGAGAAGAAGATTCATGACAAAGCAAGGGGTGGGTAAGATAGTTGGAAAGAGCATTTAAAGGATTTGAAAAGACAGGATGAGGGAAGGTTGGCGGTGTATGAATGTGGAAGATAAGGGTTTGAAAGAACAAGATAAGTCTTCAAATTTAGAATTGTGAATTCATTCGTTGAGGTTCTCAACTATCTGTAAGAACCGACTCCAATTAGTTTGAAAGTGTTCAAGTTGAATCAATTATTTGAGCATTGAATGGAAAAATGGCTGATCACAGATATTCATTTGATTAATAGGAAATAGAAAAGAAGTTTAATTGTATGGCTTAGAATTAGAAAACTACTATTGACAGGTTATCGTTGCTCAGTTATAATTGAAAAGTTTTGGAAGGTAGATATTTGGAATAAAATGGTTGAAAGAGAACAGAGGTGGGTAAGGGGATGCTGTTATGAGAGTATGGCGGATGGGTGAGCAAGGTCACAAGTGATTTATGAATTGGAAATGGCCATTGAGATAACATGAGGAAGATAGTTAAGTACGAGGAAAACTCAGAGTTGTTTTGAGGTTTATATTAATTTTAGAGAATAAGTAGAAGTAAAGTGGCATCTATCTTTATTAATGATTGTTTAGTAATGAGGAGATGATTATATAACTTTTGACTGTGATAAAGACTTACTGTGATTAAAATAGTGGCGTTAATTCCATCCTCTTGTCTTGAATTGGATATTTATATTTGGGCTTCTCAAAGTAATTTGCTTAACTTTGTGTGCCCTTCTTTTATTGTTTGATTGGTCTCCCAAGCTTTGTACTATGTCATCTTCAACTTTTGGTTGTTATTACTTTCTAGACCCATTCAAGGTTTTGAGATTGTTTCTCAAGAGTTTTTTTACTTGGAGAAAATTCCATTCTAGTGGCATACTTGGATTAGGCTGAGTAAAGATCCCTAGAGTTTCTTTTTCCAGCTAGGCTCTTTGCAATTTCTGGTTTTCTTTTTATTTGCTTGTTTCTTTTGCATCTCACATTACCTAGTATATTCTCTCTCAATCTAACATATTTCTTGTAACGGTTAAAAGCATTTACTTGAATAGGTTGTATACGTATTTAGATAGAAAGCATGAGAGATGATTTTTTTTTTTTTGGATAAGAAAGAGGCTTTATTTATCTTAATTCCAAAAGAATTGGATGGGGGTCACCCACAATCCATTACATGTATATATGCACAAAATCTCAATTTTACCAAAAAGAAATAGAAAACGAAACTAAAAAACAACCCATTTCGTCCATTTGTAAATAGATCGCCACATTGTGTACCATGTGGAAATAGATTGCCAAATTGTGTACCATGTTTGATAGCACACAAATCCCAGTTCCTCACTGTACCCTCCCTTTCTCTTACCCTTCATATTGATCCGCATGAAGACCGACTAGGGCGCACTACCCTTGTCGAGTTTGACAAAGGAAATGCTGAGTTGGGCGCACTACCCTTGTCGAGTTTGACAGACCGCAGCCTTTCTTTTTGTCGCTTCCCATACCTCCTTCAATTGCCTATGGCTAGCTCAAAAGATTCGATTATTACTTTCCTCCCATATGACCCATAATAGTGCAAGCGTCCCCGCCCTCCATAATACTCCTTGCTTAGACTTCAGCATGTGTGCAGGATCATCCTCTAAGCAAGCTTTAATGCTTAGGGGAGCAGTCCACACCAATACCCAATCTCGGCTGCCATTTGAGGCCAAATGCAATTTGAGAAATTGCAATGCAAGAAGATGTTATATATGCACTCTCCATTCTTTTTGCAGGGCACACACCAAGATGGTCTTTCCCAACCACACGTGCCAACCTAGGACCCTCACCTTCATGCTTGCATGTGACTTCCATATATTCTTGTATGCTCCACAATAGCCATTTGATTTTTCGAGGCACAAGTTGAAGAAGCATGATTTGACCTTGAAGGAGTTTGAAATTTTGAATTGTCCCATTTCCATAACCGAGCATCGGCTTAGTCCCCAACAACCATGACATCTTGCAGAAAATCCATCAACCTCTCAGAGATTATTCATTTTCATTGGCAACTTCAACTTTTATGCAATGTTTAAAAAAGCTAACTAAGGCTTGCACGTTGAGGCTCACCTCAATTATATTGTGGAATTTTTGCACTGAGGCTTAAGCCTCGGCATAATTAAGTGAGGCTTATGCCTCAGTGCTTTACAAACCGAGACTTCACTTTCTTTGCGTTTTGAAGTACAAATATGTTAAGTTTTGTTTGACTTGAACCATAAATTTAATTACATAAGTTGTCATAGCATGCAAGATACTTTTGGAAACCTCTTGTTCATGCCCTAAATCTAAAATTGAGACTTGAAGCCTCATTGCTTGTTCGAGAAAGCTAGTTTGAGGTATGATTCTCCTCATTTTTTTGTATTTTTTATTTTTATTTTTGATAAAACAACTCTAATTGTTTGAACAAAAGAAATGTTGCTTGAACTGCAATAGAGATCTTGTTGGAACAACAAAGATGTTCATGCAACATCTAAGCCTTGAGATGCAAAAATGTTACTCGAACAACAAAAAATAATTGTTTTGTAACTCATATTCAAGTAGCAAAGAACAATAGAAAAAACTACTATTATAGAGCTTGAATAAATTGTTCGAACTAATAAAAAAGTACACTGCTTGAATAAAATCTCTAAACAGCAGCGCATGAGCAAGCAATGTACACATTTTAAAAATATTTTAAAAATCTTTTGATATTTGACAGTTCACATTTTGTTCTTTCCCATATATATACACATAACTTGAGAGATAGTTGAAAGTTTTTTTTTTTATTATTATTATTATAGGAGAGATGATTGATAGTTCAAAATTTGTACATTTCAAAGCCTTGTATAGATATTTGCAGATAACCATTATTTGTAGTACATAGTTGTATTTGAGTGGTAAGACATGTTATATACTAACTCCATAGTTTTTTTTTTTTTCTTAATATTATTAGCCTATTATTGTGCTATGTTTGTTCTTAATAATTGCTTATGTGAATTTATTGATGCTATATAAATTATTCATAATATTTAGCTTATTTTCAAGGAAAACTAAGGCTTACGCCTCTCTTCTCTCAAGCAAAATGCCTCAGTTACGCCTCAATAACATTTAAAAATTGATTTTATGTCTCGATGATTTCCAATTTTTCCACCAGGCATATGATTTAGCACCTTCTGATGCATTTGTGAAATGAATGGTTCCATGGTGTGTTTGAATCAATTAGCGTGTCTACGTGACTTGGTTATTTTGTTGAATTTATTTTTCATGTCTTCTATGGGTTGTTAACAATAGCCATTCACTATGTTACAAAGTTGTATGCGATAGTCAAGTAACTCAACATTGATCTAGTTTTGGTCCTTTTGGATTATCTGCTTTTGTGTAAGGTGGCTGCGGCATGGGTAATTGTTGTGCAAATTTAGTTAATGTGTCGTGAACTTTGCTTTTTACACTTTATTTGATTTCGTGTTATTTACATTCTTAATTTTGCTTACTAGGTAAAGGTCATTTTCTTTTCAAGATCAGGGGAGCGTGCTGCTCCCTTCTTGCGTCAAGCTGCTAAGGACTATTGGGCTTATGCCTCTTTTGCATTGGTTCTATGGCGAGAGGAGGAATCGTCATTATGGTGGAATACGTATGTGCATTTTTTTTTCAACGAGATTTTTCATTTAAGGGAGGAAAATTTTAATATGGGGTCTAGGAGGCAGTAAGAAACCAAGCCAAACTAAAAAAACAAGGCACGACAGTGTTACAACGGCTTAAAATAGAGTTTTGTAGTTCTAATAAGGCCTGCTATTGTGAATCCTTGATTATGCCTTAAATAACTCTATTATTTTCTCCAACCAAATACTTAAAGAAACTGGAATATACTTTTCAACATGATTTTCTTCTTTAGTTATGTTTGGTGGTAGATGTTAAGTTTGGTTCAATTGCCCTTCAATGCAGTCCACAAACACTAGAATTCTATTCTAGATAGTGCTAGTCTGCTAGAAACAGTCCAATGTAAAAAATATATGCTTCCTATTCAATTCGTTTTCTTTATACTTGATGTGCAAGGGAGATCTTACAGCCAAAAGATCGATCCTTTTTTGCTGACATCATACACTTTGAACCTATCGCCAATGCTTCTCTAGTGAGATGGATGAGGCACCGCTTGCCAAAGGCAAGGTTGGGGGTTCAACTCATGTTGGCGTTAAAGGTGTTGTCAATAAGTTGGTTTCTTATCAAAAAAAAAAGAAAAAAAAAACTTTTTTTTTAGAATTGTGATGTATTAATAGTAAAACAAACAAGTGGCTTCACAAGACACTAGAGAACCAATAATCCACAAAGAAGCAACGTCCCCTCAATGATTAGATCACTGGAGACCCGCCAATACCTCATCATAGAATACCATGAGAAACATGTTCCCTATTTTTTTTTTGTCACACAAACAAATGCAAGAGTCAGGCGACAAGTTTGGATGTCTTACTAGTATGATTTGTGATAAGTTATATCTTTGATGAAAGACAAATGGTTTGTCATATTCGCTAGTTTTTTTGCCACGCATACAAACGTAGGAGCTAGGCGAAAAAATTGGATGTCTTACTAGTATGATCTATGATAAATTATATCCTTGATGAAGGACAAATGGTTTGTTGTCAACAATTTAGGAATGCATTCAGCGCTACTACAACTAGGGTATAATCAAATAGCTTCTCAAATATCTCAGTTTAGTAACACACTGCAGTCATAATTCCTCTTTCCTCGCCTCATAATTTTCAATCCAAAAGTATACTTTTCTTTTTAACTAGTTGACTAGTTGATGATTGTCTTTGGGATCGTCTAAGCAGACCCACTTTTTAAAAAAACTTTAATCCATGCGTGAACCCAACTGCCATAAAATGGTTTTTGCTCACCCCGCTCATCCATACATCAAGTTCCCAATCACTCAACCTTCTCTCCATCACTCAAATCATACTCTCACCTCCTGCCCAAATTTGACAAAATCCAAGCAAAAACACATTGATTCGACATTGTGAGTGCATTCCCAACCTTTTTTCGTGTTGATTTCTGGGGTTTTTAGGGTTTTTTATTGTTTTTGAGTCGGTTTTTGTGTTGTTGGGTTTAGGGCTTCGCTTTGGGGCTTGAATCTTGCATTTTGGAAACAAAATGTCGATAGAATCGAGAATATCTAGCTATTTCGAGCAAAGCCCAGTGATTTTTTGTCGTTTTCTTGTTTTTTTGTTTTTTTGGAGTTTCGATTTTTTTTTCTTCGTTTCTTGTTGTTTGTGGGTTTCGAACACTTGGAGTCGGGACCTCTTCGACTGGCTCCCACTAAGACCTCTTTAGAGGTCTCAACCAACTCCTACCAAGACCTTTGAAGAGGACTCACTCTCGATGGGAGGCGACTGAGACCACTTCAAAGGTCTCGGCTTTTTGTCTAAAGCCCACAGATGACACTTCACTTCTAGGGCACTGGAAAGACCAGATCTGATCATGTTCGACAAAAAAACCTCCTACGACACTTCTGACCCAGTACAAGTGCTCTACACTGGCTAATAACTGAGAAATTGAGAAGATTGAGGGGTGATGGGGTGAGGGGTATTTTGGGGATTTCAGAGAAAAAGTAGGGTACGTCTAGCAATTAGAATTCAAAATCGGCGTATGCTTTAATAATGGGGTACATTAAGCAAAATGTAGGGTACGTCTAGCAATTAATCTAATTCCAACTGTTTGATAATAGAGTATCATGCTCTTCAATCAGCCGAAACCACAAACTCAAACTCCCATTCGTGAGACTAGGTAGCACCTGCCATACTAGTGGAGCTGCCACTTGGTTTGCTATTTAGACCATAGATTAAGTATAGTATAAGTTATTACAATTTAAAACTTAAGTATAGATGATTAATAAGTGTGTGTTGTCCATCTTTTTGCTCTATACACCCATCTCTCATCAACAAGAATTATCGTTAGACGTGCTTTGTGCTCATACCTATTTTGTGTAATCGCTTAATTTTCTATTTGTATTTTTATACATAGATATGATCTTGTTTTTTTTTTTTTTTTTTTGTGATTTTTGAAATTTATAATTGTCAAAGTTGAAGAGGAAGTGAATCTAATACAATAATAAAAGTGATGGGGAGGGAAGGGCCAAATATGAAGACATAATACTTTCTTAATGTCATGGTTAATGTTTTCAAGAAGAGGTTACGTCTCAGGTTTGAGGTGGAGTCTGCCCCTGCTATTATTTTCCTCAAAGATCCTGGCGTGAAGCCTGTTGTATTCCATGGTGTGCTCTCTTTCTCTCACTATTTCTTCCCAACAAAGGGAGTGCATAAATACTATTTCTCTCACTTTATCTGTTCACTTTTGTTTTGAGGTTACTGATGCAAGCAATTTGTGATCAATAGGAGGCTGAGTATTTTCTATTGCTTTACAGGAGCTGTCAACAGTTCTTCTTTTTCAAGTATGATGGAACGTAATAAAATTCAAGGTAGGATTACTAAACTTAAAGAATCAAATTCTAATGTTATTTTGCTTAAGTACTTCGAATCTCAGCATTTCTTCTTTGTGAATATCTCTTTTCTATTTCTTATCATACTATCTTATTATAAAACTTTAGGTATATATAATTAATACAAAAGTTTAATTGTTTTTTTGTTTGAGATACACTGACTAATTGTTAAGAAACACTTCATGTGTACATGTAATGCTAGATAGTGAATAGTAGCTTTACTAGTTACAGGGCATGGAAAATGAATAACAGAAATTATACTCGTCACTGTGCTCATTTTGGTTCAAATCCTAGTCTCTAGCTTATATATCTTTCTTGCTACTTTGTACTTAGGTGCTCATCATTAAGTGATTGACTATAATATCAAACTCTCTTATGCTGATTCATTCTCTTTACATTGTAGTGATGTGATTCTATCATTATTATAGAAGTATCCAATTACATGTTATGTCTTATAAATTTAGCATATGGAAGTCCATCCCTGGCTCTTGATTCAAATCCTAGTTTCTATCTTATATATCTTTCTTGCTACTTTGTACTAAGATACTCATCGACTCTATAATACCAAACCCTCTTATGCTGATGCATTCTCTGTACATTGTAGTGATATGATTCTTTCATTATTATAGAAGTGCCCAATTACATGTTATGTCCTAGAAATTTAGCATATGGAAGTCCATCCCTGGCTCTTGGCAATAGAACTCACGGAAAAGATGTGTTGGACTTGGGTTTTCTATTGCATAGAAACTTAGGGTGTGTTTGATAGCAAAATAAAATTTAATAAGAAAAAATTATTTTCTTTAGCAAATTTTCTTTAGAGAATTTTCTTAAGAAAATTTTCTCAATGTTGTTTGATTACAAGTGAGAAAATTTTATTTTTCAATTTTCTAGTGTTTGATAAGAAATTAAAATTTTCTTTAATTTTCAATTTTTTACTAGATTTTTCCGCAATCCCACGAATTTAAACATGTTTAGAGCACAACTCAACAAGTCCATGAAAACTTAATCCCAAAAAGGATATATCTCGGTCTCAACGTGTTCATCCACGCTTATGCGATCAAAAACCTCCATGTCGATCCCATCTCATCACACAAACATTGTACTGACATGAACCCATATAAGAAACTAATAAATTGAGTTGGGAGACAAAATATCAACATACATTACTTCAATCACAAATCATCTCGTCGTCTACTTCAATGAGTACATCATTGAACCATGCGATTTCATCAAAAATAAAATAAAATAATTGAAACTCATGCAACGACCCACAACCATCACCATTTAAATAATCTTCCTTTCCTGAGGTCAGACGTCTAATTATTCCAATGAAGGGTGGAGAGGTCTCCTGCGGGGGCTTGAAGAGTGCACAATCACCAACACTAATCTTGCGTCCATCCTTGCGAAGAAATCAAGGGAGAGGGAGCTTTTAGGAGAAGCAACATCGACAGCGGCGGGAGCTACAGAGGCGACGGTAGCGGTAGCGAGAGTGGGGACAGGCCACATGTGCCGACTCGATATCCAGTCCTCCTCACCTCGCACACGCCCATGCATAATAACAACAATCCCCCAACTCCCCTTCTTGCATAATCATCTTCGCCGATCTCGATCACCGAACCTTCTTTCCTCCCCACCACAACCATCAATCCCCCACCCCTCAGTTTCCCCAATTCCAAACCCTAGATCCGCCCCAATCATAAATCCCCAATTTTCTAGGGCTCCTCCTCGTTCCTCCACCGATCGTCTACTTGAGGCCGCTGATGTCGCCGGAATGTCTCCAGTTGACGCGATTGATGAGCCTCGAACGGAGCAACAATCGACCAGTTTGCGATCTGAGCGAGCGAGAGAGAGAGAGAGAGAGAGAGAGAGAGAGAGAGAGAGAGAGAGAGAGAGAGAGAGAGAGAGAGAGAGAGATGGAGAGAAGGATCAGATGAGATCGTTGAGAAGGAGTCCGACTTTGGATCGAAAACGAATTCGCCTAAAAAAAATTCTGAATTTCCACGCCAAAACAAAAGAAAAAAAATGAGGAAAATTAGTGGTGTGAGATTTTTTTCTATGCGATTAATAATTCTATCAAACAAGGAATAAAATGGTTATATAAAAAAATCAAACAATTTTCCACAATTTTTTTCCTTTTCTTTGCTATCAAACACACCCTTAGTTCTTTTTTTGTAGTGGTCCATTTCCTCTAAATACAGCCAACAAAGGACTTTATGTTGTTTTCCTTGTCAAAGAACTTAATTCTTAGGTACAGTTGGTAATATTATATCTTTAGTTCTCACCGAAAAGCTGAATAGATTATTCAGCAAAGTTGCTTCAAATATCAATTACTTTACCTCAATCTGTATGAAGACTGAAGTATGAGAGTTATTTCTCTTTTTAGTGACCTATGTTCATTGTTTTAGGTTTTAAGTGCTTTCCATCAATCATAAAGTGAATGATATTTTTGTTTTGCACGAGTAAGCTTCTTTTTTTTTTTTTGTGTGATCCTCATGGTACTTGAAAGGGGCATAACTCTTTTCTTAAAGTGATGGTAAAAATGATGGGGATTGTAGTGATAGCTTGTGAGTCTGTGACGTTCAAGAATGGATTTAGATCGACCAAGCAAGGTTAACAATTTTAGTAAGAGTTATCTTATTGAGTGTCCATTGAGGATATTGCAATCCACCTTGACTATTTGCTCGAGGGGACAAAGCCCCAATGGCTTTTCTTTAGCATTTTTAAGAGCTGAAAGGTCCTGCTCATCAAAGATAATGTGATGGGGGTCGTTGCAGAATTTATAAGAAATGAAGTGAAGATGTGAAGCCATGCAATAATAGAACTCACATTTCCTTCGTTCGGAACTCAGAAAAGTGAGCTTTTAGTCAAACTTGGGGAATTTTGATCAATCAGGTTCATGACATTTTTGTACTAGGTATTAGCAAAGGTCCTTCTTTCATGACTAAGTTACATTTTGTAACTTGTTTTGTTTTTACTATGTTTTGTGGTTGGTGAAACTTTAGTAACGACTAGTGAAACTGTGGAGGACTAATGTGAAAGTAGTTGGGTTTCCCGATGTTAATTTTTGAATAAAAGGGTTTAGCTCAATACAACAACAACAACATAGCCTCAATCCCAAATTAATTGGGATCAGCTAAGAGGGTTTAGGTCAATATGGAGTGATAATTTCTGGAGAGAATTCTATTATTATTGTCTATAGAGATCCCTATTTATAGATATAAGGTGAACCACAAATAGGAAATAAACACAAATAAAAAAATATCCTAAAATATACTTAGCTTCCTAATTAATAACTAATTGCCTAAATACTATAGTTTCCTTAACACCCTCCCTCAAACTCAAGATGGTTCATGAAAACCGACTTGAGGATTCAAATCAAATTAGTAAACCTGACAAATCTAGGGTTCGTTGCGGAGCAGATCAACGACCACCTAAGACGGTAGAAATAGATTCAGATGCGGCAGAGTCAGAACAGCAAAACAACGGAGTCAACGGAACAATTGACGAAGCAGAATCGATGGAACGACTATAGGAGCAAAGTCGACGGAACGACTATAGGAGCAAAGTCGACGGAACGACTATTGGAGCAGAGTCGACGGAGTTAACGAACTGACAATGGAGTCGATAGAGTCGACGACAGGCAGATAGCAAAGTTGACATAGTCGACGACAGGCACGACAACAGACATCAAAATCGACGGTGGGCAGAACATGAAGTGAGGATCTCGAGACAGGCATATGGTTATGCAAGTTGGAAGGGATCAGATTTGTGCGAACATGGTAGGCGACTTAAGGGATTGTGAATTTCTTTGTTGCAAATAATGTCTTCTGCTCTGCACACACTTTGAATGAGTTTTGTTCAAATTGTAATTTGAAACTTACGAATTCGTCACAAAAATCAATAACCTTGATTCCACCGTAGTTCACTTCTCACAAAAGACAAAAGAATCAATAGCCTTGATTCTATAGAACTAGAAGTTATTTAACTAAATAACTTCCTCCTATGGAATAAGAAAATAAGCCCACGAATCCGAAAGAAAAAGATGAAGGAAAAAAAAAATGAAAAGAACAAGGAGGTCTCGATGAAGGACTATGCACATGCGATAAAACGCAGGGTCAATCTCGCGGGAGATCACGAATGGCACGATCACGGACTGTGAGCCAATCTCACAAAAGCAACACAGGACAATTAAAAAAAAAAAAAAAAAAAAAAAAAAAAAACTATCTACCGAAGATCACTTAACATAGGGTCGTCGACTCGAATGTCGACCGACCTAGAACTAGAAACCAAGCTCTGATACCATGATAATTTCTAAAGAGAATTCTATTATTATTGTCTATAGAGATCCCTATTTATAGATATAGGGTGAACCACAAATAGGAAATAAACATAAATAAAGAAAGTTCCTAAAATATACTTAGCTTCCTAATTAATAACTAATTGCCTAAATACTATAGTTTCCTTAGCATGGAGAAAGCGGATGCATGGGTTTGTTTAGTTTGATGACATATATTGTTATTAGGAGTCGAAGTAGAGAATAACTAGACTTCCTAAACAGGACAAATTCTCTGCACAATCCAAGAGAGTCAAACTAAAGCTTTTGCATTGTCTAGCACACCCTTTAAAGTGGCAATTTTCCTCGGCAATTTACTCTATGCAGATGTTGGATCTTCGAAAAATGCAAAGCAGAATCAGTTTTGACAAGGGATGAGAACATTACTTCATGCAGATTTTAAATTTTTGAAAAATATGAAGCAGAATCAGCTCTGACAAAGAATGAGGTTGCCTATGGGCAAAAGCGTTGTAATTGATAAAGCAGAATAAGTTGAGCTTGCTTGCATGGGTTCCACAATAATATATTTTCTTGAGTGAATTGGGGTAGAAGATAATTTAGACTGTTCTCCAAGGACCAGTTATCCTCACTCCTTATAATCAAGTTGGCGCCATCTTAGGCTTTGGGTATGCTACATTGCACTGAGAAATGTGATCCCAACTGGTTTATCCTTTAATCAGAGAAAATAGGGGATGTAAGGCCTAAAAAATCTGACAATCATAAGCTCAAGGTATCCCCATGTTTTGTTACTGATCACTTGTTGGAAAAATTTAAGTAATAGTTTTCTTGAAATGCCTATGTGAATGTGTTATAGGTTTGGTAAGCTTTTTGTGCACTTCTGTGATTCATTTTTCTTTTCCATGGATCTGTAATGTAGGACAGATATATTTTCTGTTGTACATAGGACTTAAGTTTGTTTGTTTATCTTCTCCAAACGTTTTCTAGATCTTCCACAGTTAAGGAGTGTGACATCAATGGAGATGGGATGTGATGCACGAGGCTATTCTCGTGCTGGAAATGATACAACAACCTGGTATTGTGTGATTTTAGCAGGGAGACCAAGTCAGGAACTGACAAAAATGCGTGAAGTAAGTTCTACTTTCCTGATGATTTCCTATTAATTGGCTTCTTCACAGTTTTCATCCAAAGATTTATGGCTGGTGGAATGGTTGCATTTACCAAATTTTTTATTAATTTCGCACATCAACTTATATTTGACTTCTTTCACCTTTTTATAGACTATACGCAGTGTTCAAGCTATATTATCAAGTGATGGAAAGTCCTCTGCTAACAATAAGGATGCCATTTCAGTTCCGCTGAAAGCCTCTGCCGCATTAATAGAGAGACGACTAACATTTACATGGCTTGATGGAGAAGTTCAAAAGGTAAGTTGTGGCGATATACTTGGGTTTCAGTTCAAATTATAATTTCTCTTGCCAATTAATTCGCATGATTGATAGTAGCCCTCTGTACTTAACTTATGTTGTATCTGCAATTTTTTCATTGGCTTTATTTTGGTGTTTGAGTTTGTTAGAGAAAATATTCAAGTACTATTAAAAAAAGAAGAGAATTAATGAGACCCCACATAGAGTCATATAGAGTCTATGTTACCCGGACTCAGACACAGGTGTCGGATACGGATACGGATACATGTCTAGAGGTCGGATTTGCCTATACTACAAATTTTAAGACTCGAGGACTCGGCTAAAAGTGTCCAAATATTTGGACACGGTTACTTGGACAATATTTGGACACGGGATACGAAAACTATAAATTTTTACAACTTAGTTACTTAAGAATTTATTTTAATTACATAAAAACTAAAAAAGATATAAGATTGGTTGGTAAAAAAAAGGTTACTATCATAGTTACTAAAGTAACAACAGTAACTCTATACATTACTTGAAGTACAAGTTAATGAGATACAAAGTTGACCAATTGAAGATTTTTTTTTGGTATAGAAAAGCTGGACACTTTTATGCTTTCAAAAACTCAAATTAAAAAAAAATCAGAAATGTCATTCATTATGACAACTTGACAAGCACGTGGTTTTCCACTGTTCATCTTCTTCACGCTTCAACTTTCCTCTTCTTTCCTGCTACTTTTTTTTCTCTAAATCAGTGCTCGATCTAGTCGTGGCAGCCATACGCACCCCAAAAAAACCAAATAGAAGGTATGTAAGACTGTAATCTTACATTTTCTTTCTTCATCGTCCAAAATCGAAATCTCTACAACCCTAGCCGCGTCTACAATCATTTGTTGGGGATCCAACACATCCTATGTCCGAGTCCGAGTCGTGTCGCGCCGACACGAGTGCTCCACCCTAAACTGCCGAGTCCAGGTAACATAGTATAGAGTTAGAGGGGAACATTATAAATAGGGGTAGAGAATATCAGAGCATCTCTGCAAACCTGGTAAGCATCTAAAGATGAACGTGCGAATTGATCGTGTTTTCAATGCGGCCTTAGGCGTTTAAAGGTTTCCACCGCCTAGCCCTTAATAAGGGAGGTGGTGAGCCTGAAAATAATTATAAAAAAAAAAAAAAAATTATTGAAAACATTACTCCCTCCGTTCCATATTATCTGGCATATTTTGACTTGTGTACAAGAATTAAGGTGATGATTAAGTACTATTAAAATTTTATAACAAGAGTATATTACCCTCCTATAAATGACTTCATTTATTATATGTATTATATAAAAAAAGAGATTTGTGGTGTCATTAACTAAATAGAATGGGGTTAGAATTGGAAATAAATCATTTAATGCTTTCTTGATTTCCTGAGCGTCTAATATGACAAATAATATGGAACGGAGGGAGTATATATTTATTTATTTATTTTGAAAATATTTTTTCTTTCAAAATGTGTGGAAAAGTGTGAAGTTGAAAATATGGTGGTGAGAATGTGTAGGTGATAAAGTATGTCGCTTACTATTGAGGGGTCTCTAAATCTATTAAATTATTTTTTAGGGAGGTCTAAGTAAATATTGTCACCCACCTAGGCGCCGCCTCAACTAGGCGGGGCCAAACTGCCGAACACTGCCTCTTCGCATTGAAAACATTGGATCGTATATAAAAAAATATTCAAGAATAAACCTGGATGTGGGTAAGCAACAACAAAGCCTCAATCTCAAATTAGTCGAGGTCGGCTATATGGATCAATCTCTTCCATTTGCTCGATTTAGTGCAATTGAAGGTGTGCTTTCCAAAACCTTTAAATCCCTTATAATTAACGCGTCCAAGTTAGCTTTGGTCTATCCCTACATTGTCGAATATCTTCAATTTCTATTGAGTCGAGTTTTCAAGTAGGGGAATTTGTAAGCCGTCTTTGGAGGTATCCAAACCACCGCCACCCTTCCCTAATCTTTGTGTTGATTAGTGCTACTCTGGTACTCCTACTTTTCTTTGAAAACTCATTTAGTATATATGAGAAAAAAAAGATAATAAAAAAAAATTGATTTGAGATTGATAATTTGATAAGAGTGTTGAAACTCTTGCCTTACTAAGATTATTGAGGTAATGAGTGATCAATGTTAACCCTGACGGGTTGCCAAATCGGTACGGGGGATCTCGGTGCTGTGTGAGTTAAGCGCACGGTCTCAGGTTCGATTCCCTGGATTGACTACTTCATTTGGGTCACTGGCCCAACTACCTGGTGGGGGGTCTAGCACCCCTTGGGGGTTAGTTGGGCGGGGCCCGGATACTCCAAGATGAGTGATCAATGTTTTAACTTTGAAGTTATTGAGGACAACCGATTCAACTGAGGCATTTGGACTGAGGTGAAAGTCTTGAGGCAGTGATCCATAAAAAAATGCTAAGAATGAAAAGGAAGTTACAACTGATGTAAACGGTCTTAGATTTACAATGCATTCATAAAATAAAATATATAACAAAACTCGGCATCGGCACATCATGGTATTTAAAGGTCAACCTATAGTAAATTAATAAATCAAATAACAGACAATGAAGGATCAATGATCTCCATAAATAAAACAATAAGATGAAATTGAAGATAGATACCCAAACAATTAGACTTAAAGGTTTAAATGGCTTGCAAGTTAATGCTTAGGTTGAATTCATGCTCCAAAGTTTATAGTTTTAATCATCTTTGTTTATGCTTCATTCACAAGTTTACATATCATAATATACAAGGAGTTGTCAAGTTCCATAGTCTCCAAGCTGTCCCTCCTCTCTTAAGCCCAGATTAGGCTTTTTGGCAATGTTAACTTGTGAAATGAAATGTGCAAATGTAATGTATGAAATGTATATGTACAGTAACGTAACGAAATGAAATGCAAATGTATTTGTGAATTTGATGAAATCTCACACAAGTGAAATGAAATGCAAAAAATTCACAAAAGACTTCATTGAAATCAGTACACTTTCAGTTTGTATTTTAATAAAAGTTCACTGAGTTGCTTGAGCCTTAAGGTGCATGTCTCAATTTGTTTTTTTAAAAAAAAATGTAAGGAGAAAAAGTTGTTGATTTTCGTTGTCATTTAAGGTTATTTAATGATGTCCAAGGCTGCACCTCCTATTATGTTGCTTATGGGTGCAATATACTGCCGTAAGATTCGTCAGAGAATAATATAAGGAATGATTTACATGAGAAAATCCTAATGGATCCATATCAATTATCTCTATTTAGATTAAGGATGGGAACTTGCAAGGCATTCAAGCGTAGGCCCATCTATATAGTTTCCCTCTTAGATGGGTTCCTACCAAAATGAAGGTTCCAATGATCTTGTCTTCCACCGTGTCTACTTTTGACGACTTTGGTTCACAATGCGTCATGTTCCCTTTATAACCTCCAGAGCCACTTTGTCACCAATGCTTTCTTCCTTGCTTGGAATTATGCAATTCCCAGCCCCCTTTTGTGGTAGGTCTTTGAACTTGCTTCCAACTCACAAGGAGTGCTAATTTACTACCCTCGTCCCCTTCCCTAGGGGAATTCCCGATCCTCTTCTCAATATCCATGGCAACACACCTAGGCAATCCGATTAGAGAAAGAAGTAAATTGGCAAGGCATTCAAGCTGCTTTAATTAATGTGAGTCTCCCTCTTTTTGAAAGAAAATTCCTTTTCCAACCCTCCAATTGCTTATCAATCTTCTATGGAACTGGGTTCTAGAAATACTTGCACCGTGGATTACCTCCTAGGGGCATTAACAAGTATGTTAAAGGCCACTCCCCCAAGGTACACCCAAACTGTCTAGCCAATGAAGCTGTGGTGGCATAATCCACAATCAGACTGCAAAGTTGTCTTTTCGACATGTTTTTTTTTTTCCTTTCTAATCCAATCTCCCCTTAGTAAATAACTATTGATCTCTCCCTATCGATAAGTTGAAATAGGATATTTATGCGTAATGCTGTATGTTGTTCATGGCTGATGATGTAAGGATGGGCAATTGTGGTGGCTTGGTTGGAATCTAGGTACTCTTTTCAAGGCTCCAAACCAAACCAACAATTCATGTTGACCCTTAGAAAAAAACTACACTTTTGTTTAAACCAAACCAAATCAGCAGTTTGGTTTGAGTTCACAGTTTGGCTTTTACGAGGAAGCAATTCAATCAGTTGTGTTCAGTTCCATATCAAAAGAAGATTGGGACATGTTGCATTGATTCTTTAATGGTAAGATTCGTCACCTTATTCTCGTAACAAACTTTTTCTTTGTTGGAAGTCGTTCTACCTCCTTTTCGTGACCTGTAAAAGTTCAAACTTGTGTCATCTATAATTCTATGTGGTGGAACACAACTTGAGCAGGAATAGAAGGATACATAATCAATCGCCTTTTGTTATCTTCAGCACCGTAAAACTCTTAGGGAAGATTGGCTTTGGGTGAGAAGTTAGGGTGGGTTCAGTTGGAGAGAGAATTAGTGCAGGGTTAGAGTTTTAGCTAGTCCCAAGATAGATGAGGGAGGAGAGGTTATCGTTTGGTCATTGAACACCCCAACAACTCTTTAATAGCAAGGCATACTTTATCCTGCATATGCTGGTTTCGAGAAGCCTGAACACAAAAGGCAAACCCAATTCTAGGCATAATTATTCTATCCTGGAGATTGGACAACCCTTTAGGGATAGTCATGTGTTAGCTAAATTATTCAGAATGTGGGTTACACGCTGCAATTAGAGGTAGCTTTTCTATTTTGTATGGTTTTAAGCTTCAAGGAAGACCTGTAGTCCTTCGTAGTCTCCTCGAGATCACAAGAAAAGAAAAAAAAAAGTATTAAGGGCATTGTAATGCTTAAATCAATTTGGGTGCTGGTCAAATTTAAATCTCTACTACAATCAGGTGGAAATGATTTCAGAGATCAATTAAGATTGGCCTCGAAGTTGGCGAACTTTGGTGTATTCTTAAGGTATGAGTGGAATTAGTTTTGGTTATGTGGAACTGAGCTGGTGTTGGCTTTACTCTGTAGAATCTTGTGTTCTTTCTCTTTTAGTAGTAGTAAATTCATGTTAATTTTATTTCAAGTATGTCTTTTCTTTTCGAGAAATGGGAAAAAAAAGATAGCTGAAAATTTTACCTTAAAGAGTAGAATGATAAACGAGGATTCATATACTTCTTGAGAATCGACTTTCACTAAACATCACTTTAGTTATCTAGTATCAGAAACTATAGATATGCCTGGTGATAGATGCTTTTTAACAAGTCTATTTTTCCCTTGCATAATGTAATCGCGATTGCTAACATTTGTGTTCTTAATACATTGTGATGACAAAGTAATGAGATGTGCGCATTAAATACAAAGCTGGGTTGTGGCTTTCTCATTAATTTAGATCGTGAACTCAATATTTTAATTGGTCTCTGTTGATGTTTGTATATTTTATTGTTCATGTGGTGTTTACCCTTCAGATGATTTACTTACAGATGCATGAGCTGTGTATCATTGCTGAGTTTTTCTTTTGGCTATACTTCTTTTCTTTTTCTTTTTTTTTTTTGATTAATTCTTTTGGCTATACTTGAGACCTAGTTTTTTTGCTGACATTTTTCTTCATCCAGAAATATTGCTTTTTCTACCTACATTCAGAAAGCAGCTACGAGACCTGTGGTCCAAGGAGAGATCTTACAGATGTACCACAACTATTCATTGTGCGTTACAAAAGAAATTTTACAGAAGATGAGACAAATGCCAAGAGGAAGCATAAAACTATGTGGGATACGTATAGAGAGGATAATGAACATCTTGCATCACAGCTTGTGGCAAGATATAATGGTTCAGACAGCGTTCCAGAGGTATACAAGTACTATGCTGATTCTGACAAAAAAAAAATAATATGCTGATAACAGTTTGCTAGAGCTACATTCAATTTTTTATTATTATTAGTTGGGGTTTTGAGTTTTGCTTATTATTAGTTTTGTTCATTATAAGTTGCTCTAACCTTAAGGAGAAAATCTCTTTAGTTTTTTTCCACTTGAGATTTTCACTATCAACTACGTATGACTTGGAGCATGTTTTAGTATTATATTGTAGCAACCAAGGATTGAGGATTCGACTTGGTTACTTTAAAATTTTAAATTCAGAAGTAATTCAAGGAAGTCTAATTTGTTGTAGGAATTTTTACAAAAAATTTCGGCACTCGATAGAAGTATAATTTTTTCCAAGTTTATTTAAGTTCAATTTTAGTAGATATTTGATCCTTTATTTGTTTGTTTGTTTGTTTGTGCACGTTGCAACAAGTTAGAATTTTTTCATCATAACATTAATTTCTAGTTTTGCATCATATGATATGCTTCCACTCTATAGGGATGTCTTTTAAAAGCAATGGCTAAACGGACCCTCTTCTTGCTTAGAGGACCTCATTACTTCTTGTACCCCACTTTGTTTTCTAAACCGAAAGAATATCCTCACCCTCACCCCAACACCCCTCAATCCTCTCATTTTTCTCTGTTTTAACCATTGTATAGCGTCAAATTCTCACGGCCATGCCGCACACGCATGCGCGAGGCCGTGGATCTCCTCTGCTAGTACCAATATTGTCCCCAACTTAACCACCTTTCAACTTTAGGTGTGGAGTTTTATCTCAAAATGCCTCGGTACTAGATGGGAGGAGTTAATCAATTATATTCTTCATTTTGAAGTTTCATTTAATCGATGTGGGACTAACTTTCGGTCCACACATCTTCACACTCCCCCATTGACCGAAAGTCATATGATCTAGGGTTTTTTTTTCTCGACAAGTCCCTTCCGAACCGTCGGCTCCAATACCATGTTAAATTGTCACGGTCGAGCCGCACACGCGTGCGCGAGCTCGTGGATCTCCTCTGCTAGTACCGATATTGTCTCCAACTTAACGACCTTTCAACTTTAGGTGTGGGGTTTTATCTAAAAAGGCCTTGGTACTAGTTGGGAGGAGTTAATCAATTATATATTTCCTTATGAAGTTATATTTAATCAATGTGGGACTAACTTTTGGTCCACACATCTTCAACACTCCCCCATGGACTGAAAGTCACCTGATCCAGGAGGTTTTTTTCTCCCAGGTCTCATTCGAATAATGGGCTCTGATATCATATAGAAATTCATAGGCTTGGAGGGTGTTGGACCACACACGACGCACATGTGGGTATATAAACGGAGCCAGAGCCCATATTTGCACAAAACCAATTGGCTTGTGATAGGATCCAATCTACACCACTTATATACCACATTAACTTTTATTATTTTTTTCGATGTGGGATTACATACTCCAACACTCCCCTTCAAGTGCAACTAGACCTGGACTAGATGTCACTTGCCAAACCCAGACCTACTCTTATAGGCTTTAGGTTTACAAATAGGTCTAGACTCCACTGCTAGCCCAACCAGGTCTTCAAATGTGAGCCTAGGATCGTTCCTCTCTGATACCATGTAGAAATCCATAGGCCTGAAGAGTGTTAGGCCACACATGCACATGGGAATACAATTGGGGTTGGAGCCCATCTTGCACAAAACCAATTAGTTTTTGCTAGGATCTAATTTACACCACTTATACACCACACCGACTCTTATTATATTTCTGATGTGGGATTATATATCCAACATCGTTTATATGTCCAATTGGTTATGTGCAAAAATAGGCTCCAACCCCATTTATATACCCACATGTGCGTCATGTGTGGTCCAACACTCTCCAGGCCCATGGATTTCTATATGGTATCAGAGCTCATGGTTCGAATGGGACCTGGGAGAAAAAAAAACCCCTCGGATCAGGTGACTTTCGGTCCATGGGGAAGTGTTCAAGATGTGTGGACCGAAAGTTAATCCCACATCGATTAAATGTAACTTCACAAGGAAGTATATAATTGATTAATTCCTCCTAACTAGTACCAAAGCCTTTTGAGATAATATCTTACATCTAAAGTTGAAAGGTGGTTAAGTTGGGGACAATATCGGTGCTAGCGGAGGAGATCCACGGGCTCGTGCACACGTGTTCAGTCCGGCCGTAAGAATTTGACATATAGCAAAAAAAGGGGGTACAAAGAGTAATGGGGTCCTCTAAGCAAAAAGTGAGGTCCATATAGCCGTTCCTTTAAAAAATGACATTAGTTGTAATCTTTTCTCTTGCAAGTTAGCTCTAAATTTGCTAATCCTATCATTTTGTCCCGTGCTTCAGTAAGAGATTTTTTTTAAAAAAATTTCCATGTATTGTTGATATTGTACTAAATCGAGATCAATGGAAGAGTTCGATCTGTGTAGCTGACCCCAACTACTTTTTTTTTTAAGCACTTCAACTAGTTTTGGGATTGAGGCTATGTTGTATTTGTTGATTGCAAATATCTAAATAATTTGGAGAAGTTCGAAGTTTGAAGTTTGGAAATTTCATACCATGGTAGCAATGAATGCTACATTTTTCCTTGTCTTCCTTGTGATACTCTGCGGTAAAAGTTGTTTGAAGCTAGTGTCATGAAAGGCATAATTGGGTTTGCATTTTGCTATAAATGCATGAAGATAAGGTTAAGCGCATGATTATTTTATCTTGGTTTGTAAGATTTGAATTATTTTGTTATTTTTTGTCATGCTTTCTAGTGGTCAGAAGCGCATGTTGCAAATCTAGTATTCAATTATGTGGATTGGGGATCTCAAGTTGCGAATCTAGTGATTAATTATCTGGATTGGAAAATATCAATTCCTTGAGAAATATGGTTCTTGCAGTGCAGTAGAAGCTGATTCTTAAGTTTCTTATATTGCACTAATCGCGTGATTTATCTCAAAAACCTTCTTTTCTCCATTTACAACAAATCATTATCCTCTGGCCTTTGCCTTAGCCTTGTCTCAAACATTAGGATTGGCTGCACCCTTATTTATGCATTATTAATGTTTTATCTCAAACATTAGGATTGTTGTTGTTGCTTATCTAGTGGCCAGACACATCCATTTGGATGGATATTCGACTTATTTGATGTTTACTTAAAACTTTAAATCCTAAATCTTTTGTTAAGTCCTATTTGGCTATTTTTTTATTATTCCTTTCTTTCACGTTCTCCCTTTAGATTCACTCTGTTTACTCCCTCTTGTGAGACCGTTGTTTTCCTAATTCTCTTTTCTTTCTACTTTTCTTCACTCTTCTTCTTACTCCTGTCATCTCTTCCCTCGAGATTTTCATTCATCATCACATCCATCATTTTAGTGTAGCCTGCACCTACTAATTTGAGACAGAGGTTTTGTTATTGTTTCTTTGATATACCTGCAAAGTAGTGTTGAATGCATATCTGAATTGCCAGCAGCTATCAAATCCTTGACAAGGTTACTTGGAAAGAATTACATTGGAAGTTTGGATTAGAGTGGAGACTGTTGAGTCTGGTAGCCCTCTTAATTGGAGTAATGTTCTTGTGGTGTTGCATTCTTCATACGTGTTCTGCTTACGAGAATCTATAGTACCAGATATATAATGTGATGCTAGGGCCTTCTTAACACAGGTACATCACATTACTTTTGAAAGTCCATGTGACAGAGGTTCTCATTTTGGACAAGCCATTCTTTTGTATTATGGGTATGCATGTCTTTATATGGATTCTACTTTTGGTTCAATATAGTTTTTCAGTCAATTCGGCCTAATAAGACTAAATCCACAGCTAGTTTCTTTATAGATATCTAAATCTTCTCTAATGTTGTAGTTTATCTTGCTGATTAAGGGCAGTTGGTGTTTATGTGTGCTTGTGAGACTCTTAAAAGTACGGTGCACGTATATTAAGTACTTGAGTTGATTGTCTTTTGTGCAGATTATGAAATGGGTCGCACAAATAATTGATGATGGTGACTCCACAGACCTTCCCTTCTATGTAAGTTAAAAATCTCCCATCAAATTAACATTATTCTTAGAAGTATATGAACAAATGCAAATTGTTGGTGTCGAGAATATTAACATAATTATTAGGATTGTTATTTAGTATATTTATTTTATTTGAATTAGAAGTAATTAGCTGTATAATAGGTTTTTAATAGCATTTACTCTGTAAATCAATTAGGATCAATTAGGATTAATTAGGATCAATTAGTTGCTAATTTTATGTAAAGCATTTACTCTGTAAATCAATTAGGATTAATTAGGATCAATTAGTTGCTAATTTTATGTAAAGCATTTACTCTGTAATTTTCTATTTAAACACGCCAAAATGGTTGAATAAAAATTATTCCATTCTCATTCTTTTCGACTTTATGGTATCGAGCCTAAATGGCTAAACCTCTCGATGATACCTCTGTATCGATTCTATGAGCTCTATTCGCTCACCCTCAATTCCCTTAACCACCGAATCTTTCCAAAACCTTTCCATCACTTCTCACAAGCCGAATGGAAACAATTTCCTACAATGGTCCCAATCGGTGAAACTGTTCATTCGAGGCCGTGGAAAATTCGACTATCTTACAGTACCAATGCGAGACCCACCGAGAAAGATGAAGGTTCTCACAAAATGGGAGGCGAGAATTCGATGATCATGTCTTGGCTCATAAATTCTATGGACTCGAGTATAGGAAGAACCTATCTCTTCCTACCTACGGCTCATGACATTTGGACTGCTTGTGAACGAGACTTATTCTGATCTCGGGAATGCAGGACAGTGGTTTGAGCTAAAAACTCGGCTATGGAGGCTAAAACAAGGTGAGAAAACTGTCACTCAATATTATACTGACTTAAAAACCTTGTGGCAAGAGGTAGATATGTTCAACGATTATGAGTGGAGCTGTGCGAAGGACAGGGCTTTGTTTCAGAAAATGGTGGAAAAAGAACGTGTCTTCGAATTCCTCGTCGGCCTTAATAAGGAATTAGATGAAGTGAGAGGACGCATTCTTGGTCGTGATCCACTACCGAGTACTAGAGAAGTCTTTGCCGAGGTCAGAAGAGAGGAGAGCCGGCGGACCGTCATGCTCGGAGGACACTCACCAGCTCCCACCGAGCCTTCGGCCCTGTTCTCTAGTCAGCCACCACGCCGCAACGACCGACGCAGCGATAAAGACCGGCCAATCTGCGAGCATTGCAACAAGCCAGGGCATGTTAAGGCCAAATGTTGGAAGCTGCATGGAAAGCCAGCCGAGAACCCATCTAACCTGAATCCTCGTGATTCAAAGGGTTTTCATGCCTCATCCGAAGACACTTCCAAAGAGCTGAAATCTGCCTCAGAGACGTCTGCCTTCAGCAAAGAACAGCTAGAGCAATTGTATCAACTAATAAGTTCTCATTCAATTGTATCCAACACTCCTAACTCATCATCCTACATTGCCTCTTCTTCTTTAGCTCAAAAAGGTACTTACCCTACAACTTTCACAGCCGGCTCAAAATTAAACCCTTGGATCATAGATTCAGGGGCAACCGATCATATGACTGGTAGTTCCTCCATATTCTCTTCATATTATCCTTGCGAGAATGACATAATGTTGTGGCATTATAGGTTAGGCCATCCCAGTTTTAATTACTTGAAATATTTGTTTCCAAATCTTTTTAAAAATAAAGACATTTCATCTTTTTGTTGTGAAGTTTGTGAGTTGGCAAAACATCATAGATCTGTTTATCCTTCTTTGAAGTATATGCCATCAAAACCTTTTTCACTCGTGCATAGTGATATTTGGGGTCCTTCAAGGGTAAAAATTGCCTCAGGTTCTAGATGGTTCATCACATTCATTGATGATCACACTAGAGTCACATGGATTTATCTTCTAAAGGAAAAATCCAAGGCCGCAAATGTTTTCAAAAAATTTCACTCTTTGATTAATACTCGCTTTCATACTAATATTCAAGCTCTTAGAACCGATAATGGCCGAGAATATTTTAATGCAATCTTAGGTGATTTTTTGAAAGAAAAAGGAATTATTCATCACAGTTCTTGCGTTGATACTCCCCAACAAAATGGAGTGGCTGAGAGGAAAAATAGGCATTTATTAGAGGTGTCTAGGGCGTTATTATTTGCTATGAATGTTCCTAATCGTTTTTGGAATGAAGCGCTCTTAACTGCAGCTTATCTGATTAATCGAATGCCTACAAGAGTTTTTAATTACATCACTCATTTGCAAGCACTAAAGAATATGTTTCCTGAAAATAGATCGTTCACTGATTTAAAACCTAAAATTTTTGGTTGCATTGCTTTTGTTCATATACACGGCCATAATAGAGGAAAGCTTGATCCCCGGGCACATAAATGCATATTTCTTGGTTTTTCACCAACACAAAAAGGGTATAAATGTTTTGATCCTAAATCTGGAAAATATTACGTAAGTATGGATGTCACTTTTTTTGAAAAAGAACCTTTTTTTGAAAAAAACTCAATTCCGGGGGAGAATGATTCTGAACTGAGTTTTTGGGAACAAATATCTTTGCCAAAATCGGTTGAAAATAGTTCAGTGGAATCAATTATTTCTGTAACTAATCCTAGGATTTCACAACCTATAAATTCACAACCTCGTGAGACCCAGGCAAAAAACAACTTGGAACCACCAACTAAACTTCGTGTTTATTCTAAAAGGAGGACTCAACCAAGTAATATTCCACCAGCTCCCGAGGTGGGCCAATCATCGGACTCGACCGAGGTCCAAGGTACGACTGCTCTCTCTCCTACTTCTCTTCCAAATTTAGAACCTTCTACATTTCTTTGAACCCATAGCCTTACGCAAAGGTGTCGATCATGTACCACAAAACATCCAATATCCAATTTCATATCTTATCATAAGCTCTCACCGATTTCAAAGCCTTTTCCACCAGGGATTATGGATGATGAACTACCTAAGTCGATACATGAAGCTCTAGAGGTTCCGAGATGGAGAGAGGCGGTCTTTGAGGAGTTGAAGGCCCTAAAGAAGAATGACACGTGGGATCTTACCTCTTTACCCGAAGGAAAAAATGTGTAGGTAGCAAGTGGGTGTTTACCATAAAATACCATGCGATGGCTCGGTTGAGAGATACAAGGCTCGACTCGTAGCACGAGGCTTCACTCGCATACGGCCTTGACTACGAGGAAACCTTCGCTCCCGTGGCCAAACTAAACACCGTACGTATTCTTCTCTCGTTAGCCGCTAATCTGGATTGGCCTCTCGTAGACGCTTTGATGTGAAGAACGCGTTCTTAAACGGCGCGAGCTAGAGGAGGAGGTGTATATGGAAGCTCCACCAGGCTTTGATGAGCTAAAGAAGGATGGCGAGTATGTAAGCTAAAGAAATCCATATATGGATTGAAACAATCTCCGAGGGCATGGTTCGAAAGATTCACGAGAACTCGTGAAACAATGTGGTTACACTCAAGCTCATTCGTATCACACGATGTTCTACAAACACAATCATGGTAAAATTGCTATTTTAATTGTGTATGTAGATGACATTGTGATGACAGAGATGACATAGTAGAGTTGGAGTCACCGAAGAACTTCTTATCCAACCAGTTTGAAGTCAAAGATCTAGGACACTCAAATATTTTTTTGGAATGGAGGTGGCTAGATCCTCAAAAGGAATAGTTATCTCACAAAGAAAATATGTTCTTGATCTCTTGAAAGAGACTGGATTACTCGGATGTAAACCAGTGGCAACTCCTGTCGATCCGAATCAGAAACTCGAAAAAGAAGATGGTGCTGAGGCTGTGGACAAGAACCGGTATCGAAGCTGGTGGGGAAGCTAATTTATTTGGCGCATACAAGGCCAGATATTGCGTTTGCAGTAAGCTTGGTTAGTCAGTTTATGCATTGTCCATCAGAAAAACACTACAAGGCTGTACATCGAATTCTTCATTACTTGAAAGGAAGCCCAGGTAAAGGAATTATGTTTTCAAAGAATGGGAGCCGAAGAGTGGAGATCTTCACTGACGCTGATTGGGGCGGAAGTTCTACAGACAGGAGATCTACCACCGGCTATTGCTCCTTTGTCTGGGGCAACTTAGTTACTTGGAGGAGCAAGAAACAACCGCTGTTTCTCGAAGCGATCTTGAGTCCGAGTTCGAGCTATGGCTCAAGGAGTATGTGAGTTGTTATGGCTTCGGAAGATCTTAGAGGAGCTGAAGGTTGAAGGAGATAAACCGATGAGGTTGTACTTTGCGACAACAAATCGGCAATCAATATTGCTCGTAATCTGTGCAAAGATGACCGGACAAAACATGTCGAAATAGATCGACATTTTATCAAGGAGAAACGGAAAACGGCGATATCTCGCATACCGTTTGTTCCATCATCCGAGCACTCGCCGATGTTCTTACTAAGGGACTTTTTACCGATAAGTTCGAAGGGTTTCTATCCAAGTGGGAATGATCGATATCTATTCTCCAAATTTGAGGAGGGTGTCGAGAATATTAACATAATTATTAGGATTGTTATTTAGTATATTTATTTTATTTGAATTAGAAGTAATTAGTCGTATAATAGGTTTTTAATAGCATTTACTCGTAAATCAATTAGGATCAATTAGGATTAATTAGGATCAATTAGTTGCTAATTTTATGTAAAGCATTTACTCTGTAAATCAATTAGGATTAATTAGGATCAATTAGTTGCTAATTTTATGTAAAGCATTTACTCTGTAATTTTCTATTTAAACACGCCAAAATGGCTGAATAAAAATTATTCCATTCTGTCATTCTTTTCTGACTTTAGTTGGCAACTCCAGAAACCTTCCCTTCCAGTTAGTGAAAATCAGATATTCTGGTGCATTCTATTTTCGGTAAGGGATTATGCTCCCATACCATCATGTTATTGAACTGATCCTTGATCTGGAAAATATATAAGATGGGTTTCAGTAAACTTCTTCGAAAAGATTCCCTGCTGTAGTTGCCAGTAACAATTGCATTGTTCTTGTTTTTTGTAAGCATGATCTTTTGTAAGTTGTATTTTTGATATGTTGCTTCCCTTCCCCTTGAAACCTTAGCCTTTCCTTTTTCTTTTGTTTTGGTTTTTTCTGACAGAGGGTAGAGACTCCTGAGCTTATTCCAGAGGATGGGGATCCAATGTGGTCTAAAGGTGCTCAAAGAATTGTGTCTACAAGTAAGAGTATAAGACACAAAATCTCGAGCATCGTTACTGGTTTGTACGATTGGATGGGGGATCCAAGAGTTGGTCCTATCTTGCTATTAAGTGCCCTGCTATCTTTTGGTGGAATCTATTTACAAAAGGATCAGTCAACGCAGCCAGTTCAGCCTAGCACAGAGGTGAGTGACATTTTAGGATACTTTACGGATATCAAACATTACCCGTCCCATGTTATATCATTTTTATTATTATTATCCGCTTTCAAGTCACATCCACTTTTAGGAATGTGATAGTTCTAGTATACATCTGGTAAATGCAGTAATGGGGAAGAAATAAAATAATTCTCTGCCATTGGCAATGGCATACTTTGCATTTGGAGTTCCTTTTTTTTTAATGAGAAACCTATTTGAACGACCTCAACTAACAACCCAAACTCCCATATGGGAAGCTCTGAACCCTCAAACTCATGTTGAGGCACCGCCTTAGGCATTTAGGAATGCCCGCTGCCTAGTCCTTAATTAGGCAGGTAGTAGTCCTAAAAATATTTTTTAAAATTTTTTATGGAGGTCTCTGTAATTTTCAAAACTTTTTTATTATTTTATTTGTTTGAAAGTATTTTTTTTATTTCAAAATGTGTGGTAAAGTGTTGAGGTGAAAATATGTTGATGAGAATGTGTAGGTGAAAAAATATGCCCCTAAAATTTTTTTTTAAAAAAATATGCCCCTTATTTCTTTGGGAGGTCCAAGGTAATAGCCTAGGCACCACCTAGACGCCGCCTAGGCACCTCCTAGGCGCCACCTAGATTAGGTGCGGCTAAACCGCCTAACACCGCCTTACCGCTTTGAAAACATTGCTCTCATAACAGTCTTACTGGTCCATTGTATATATGAACCTTGCTTTTCTCTTAGGCTGGAAAACCTTAAGCCAAATTCTGGTGGTTGCACCGATCTCAAGTTAGTTTGAATTTCATTATTTGAAACCTGTGGAATCAGCAGCTCTAATTCCAGAAACTTGTTGGAAACCTCCAACTCACAATTGGTTCAATGTCATGCTCAACCCTCTAATATGTGATTTTCAGAATTTGTATGATCTTCAACAGGCGTTATCAACATTATTTTAACCAGCATTTCTATCAATCGTGCCGCATTCCTTGACAGGAACCCACCTTCTCAACCGAAAGGCCGAAAATCCAGGAAGGACCAGTTTCACATATGCACAGGTTAGGACGCAGTCTCATTCTTGGGTTTGTACAGAATCCATGGTTTCATTCCTCCAAGACCCTGAGCAACATAACCGAATGTTGACCATGAGCTTGTAACCAAAACATCGGTCAAGCTCAGTAGATACATTTCTGCCCACGCCTTCCTGTTGTGTATCTGGTTCGTGCTTTGTTGGTATCCTTCGTGACTGGGCTGTGATACTCGAATCACCTCTCCGGTCACGGTAGGGTACTCCCAGTACATATCCCTTATCATTTTGAAGTACCCAGAATTGAGAGACACCGTGAGAACAGCCTTCAACTTCTGCTTTCCTGGGGGAGTGACGACCGTTTGTTGCTTATCAACTTCGGGAAGTAATTTCTCCTTCAAGGCACATGAAAGAATCTGATCCAACACATACTTGAATGGACCTGGTCTGGTGTCGAAAACTCTGATCTGGAGACCAATTTTCTCATCTGCGTCAGCTAAGTAAGCTTCGTGATACCTGATGATCAGCCCCCAAACAGCATTTGAAGGGTGGAAAAGATATCGACCCAAGTGATGGAAAACTGTCTCTTTCGAGGGAAAGAGACTGGCAAGCTCTTCACTGAATGATGGAATGAGGAACAACGACGGAACAAAGTAGTTATCTGATTTCATGATCAACCAAGGAGATTTTTGTAGAACAGTTTGATCTTGTTCACAAAAGAAAAGCTTGTCGTCGTCGTCATAATCATGAACCAGATGAACATACAAAAATGGCGAAGGTGAGCCAGATGAGCTATTGATCAGGTTGTTCTTTAACAAGTTCCCATATGATTCGGGAGATTTCTGATCGAACTTGTCAAATTGATTGACAGGGAAGTCGAGGGGGAGTAACCAGGATGTTTCTGGGAATGGTTCACAGAATATATCGTCCATGTCTGTTCCACGGTCAACAAGCATCACTCTATTTGTAAGGAGAGCATAAAGGAATGCCGAAGTAAGGGTCAGTATTCGGTTTCCCAGGCCACTGAATGAAATCCATACAAGATAGTTACAGTCTGCCGGCCCAATTTCTTGTTTGGCTTTGAGCTTTTCCATGGTTCTGTTGTAGGAATCAGTGTAAGGACCACAGCGTTTATGGAGTGCTTCATACTTCCGCAATCTGGACAAGAGATAAGAAGAAGGTTTGTATGATGATGACTTTCGATATAGGCTGGATTGGTATCTGCTTATACAGGATTGGTCATCCATCCCCGCAGCTAGAAGGCCATCATATAGTTTGTCTTTAATCTCGTTAGTGGATATCGGTGTATCATCATCTTCTGAACATAAGATAAAGTGTGTCAAAAGGTTAAACCAGAAAAGGGACCATGAAAGAAATAAGAAAAAATATGATGCATGGTTGAGAATTTCAATTTCAGTTGCTAAATATTAACTCTTGCACCTACATGACAGTAATCTGAACAAAAGATAAATGTAAATAAGGATTATGGATGGCTCTAAAACCTTAAATACACATCTGATAGGCCAGAATTTGGAATTGACTCAACCATGACGATCAAGTAGATGGCTCGCATTCTTCTAAAAAAATTTAATATATAATAAATAATGCCATATTTAGCTGCAATAACATTTGAGTTAGACTGTCTCTTCAAGAAAAAACATTTGAGTTAGACTGCAACCCTTTTGGGTGCTGAATCATAAACAATAAATTACTGAAAGGCTGTAAAATGTCCAACTAAAAATCAAAGAGAAATGACACATGAAGTGAAAGTTATTTTGTTAGCAGATTGCACCAGACCCCAATTACAATTATTATTATTATTGTGATAGTTTTCATTAAAAAAAATGGAACTTTTCATGCAAAAGACTGCCAAAATCTGTACAATGGGCCAACAGACCAATAAAAGCAAATGAAGCAAGAAGAAGAGAAGAATTAATGTGAGATAACTCTAAACATGCGCTAAAAGCCTACGACAAGATCTGACGTAAAAAAAAGTAAAGTCCCAACTTCTAAATAGATCTGCAGTTGCGACGCTTGTAGGTTCTCATCCAAAGATGTCCAAAACGGAGTTTTGACTAAAGTCTCATTTCGAAGGCAACCTTCTGCCCTTAGGCAATGGCTCCACAAAGCTACCATAGAGAAACATGGTTCCGAAAAATTCAACTTCTTGTACCATAAACAATAAACTCCAACAAATTAAACTTGTCATTCCTGAAGAATCACCCAACTACAATTTAACGACCCAAGAACAACTTGACCATATTGAGCTTGCAATGCAAAAATAAGAAATTAAGGGCAACTCGGTTTCTCTTTCTGCACAATATCACAAAGTTCCAACCTGTTCAGAGTAGGGGTCCATACAAAGAATCTAACTTTCGACAAAACACAGAGATCCCAAACATAGAAAGTATAGATAAAAGGAGTATTAGAATCATCATTAGAGATATGCAAGAGTACAAACTATTTTCCAATAAGAGCCCAAGTTCTTCCATCTTCCAACCCCTCCTAAATCGTATGCAATCCACCCATTGATTGAGCAAGGAAAGAAGAGGAATTTCATTATGTATGACATCCCTACAAAAATGTAAGCCTCCAAATCCAGGCATCTTATGGCTTAGAGTAGTTATTTGGTAGCAAAGGATAATGAGTTGATACGGACGATTGAAAGGTTATAAGAATTTGGGAAGCAATCTTTGAGAGTTGTCTCCAGTAGCAATCACCAGTCAATCAAACTCCTATCCACTTGCAATCACCAGTCAATCAAACCCCTACCCTAATTCCGAAGTCGAGTACAGTCAAAATTCTCCAACTTCTCATTATAACAAATACTTGAATATGATCATCAAAATGGCAAGAAAAAAATTCTCTTATAAATTAAACATCCAACATTGCTTAAATTAACGCAAGTAGGAATAAGGACTAATAGGAAGAAGCACACGGTAACCGCAGAAAATAAAAAAGAAGTCAGAATGTAGCGCTGGGGCGCCAAAGAAGTCAGAATGTAGCGCTGGGGTCTGGCGCCCCAGCGCTGGGCACCAGAACTCTCTGGTTTCTGGCGCTGTGGCGCCGGGTCTGCTCTCAGAACGGAAAAACACAATTTTTGGGACTTATTTTGTCTGTTTTTTGTCCATTTTTTTGCACCAAAAGTCACCTCTTTATGGATAGACACTATGTCCCTTAGTTTTCTATAAAATAAAGAGTTCAAGAACGTATTATATACATTGAAACACAAAAAGGCTTTTGAATCAAAGTGTGTTCTTGAGTCATAGCATCATTCTCTCACAAGTTCTTCAAAGAGTGTTTTAGGTTGGAGTTGTGTTACACACATCATCCAACAACCATTAGAGACTTGATTGTATCCTGAAGGCAAGTTTCGATTATCCCAATGTGTATACGCGGTTTCGACTGGTAGGGAGAAATCTTGTCTAAAAGAGAGCGATTACGTGCCTCAAGTCTTTGTTTGGTGTTCCTATTTTGTTCTTGTTTTCAAAGTCGAAGAAATTTCGTTCCAACCGTAACTTCCTACTCAATAGCTAATAGGAAGAATGCAAGTAGGAACAAGGACTAATAGAAATAGCAGGGTCGCCGAATCCGGATTCTAGTAGCTGCGCAACAACAAGCGCTTAATCCAAGTAATAAAAATCAAAACCAAGACACCTAAATCAAGTCAAATTGCTCAAATAAGTACCATTTTAGCATTGTAGCATTTCCACTAACAAAATCATTCTTTTCACATCAGCATTTCCAATGTAATTTACTACCACCACCACCACTACTACTACTAGTAAGACTACTAAGACTTTAGAGCAAAAACTCTCAATTCCATAAACCAACACCCAAATCCAAAGAACCCCTTTTACTCATTTGCTCTAGACAGTGTAAAAATGGCATACCTTTCAAAGGCTCCCCTTCAAGAACCCTTGCTTCCGCAAACCCCCATGACTGGTCCGATTGTGGGTGCCTATAAAAAATGGAGATTGTGATCACAACGGGCACCATCAACAACACAGCTACCCAGATCCCCATCAGCCCCACTGAATTGAACCCATATTTCCTCTCGGAGACTCGCGAGGCGCCACCATTTGCCTGATCTGTGTGCTTCGAAGCAGGTGCGTGTCTTCTCATTTTTTGAACAAAATGGATCAAATTCTCATCTGGGCATCAATGAGTTTCGCTGAAACGAAATGGGTAGCTTTGATTTCAGGTTTCAGATCCGGGTTTGTGAGGAATCGGTCGGTGGGGTTTTGAGACAGCACTGGACTTGAACACTGGTCGACAAGGTTGTGAAACAACCGACAAGCAGTAGGTGCGTGCGATCTGCTTCGGAAACTAAATAGATGCGTTGAATGCAAATGGTGGACGGCCAGGATTTCTCAGATTCGATAGACAGCATTAGACGGTTGAATTTGATGGATTAATAATTTAAGGGTGCGGCTACCCCATTTTTTTTTTTTTCTTCTTTTACTCCATCCTTATGAAATGACCCAACTACCCCTCTATATAAGAGATTTTTACACACGCATACTCCAGTCACCTTACTCACACAAACTCCAGTCACCCTACTCACACAAACCACAGTCACCACTTTCTCCAACTGCACTCTCACTACCAATCTAAATTCGACGAAATCCGAGCGAAATTCCATCGATTCGATGTCGTCGGTGCATTCTTCATCTCGTTTAGTGTCGATTTTGAAGCTTTTTGAGGTTTTTTTTCTGTTAAAATCGATACTGTTGGCGGTTTTGTTGTTGGGTTTAGGGCTTCGATTTGGAGCTTGAATCTTACATTTTGGGTACAAAAGTTTTGATGGAATAAAAAATATCAAGCGATTCTGAGCAAAACCCACTATTTTGTTGTCATTTTCATGTATTTTTTTAGGATTTTTGAAAAAAAATTGTTTGTTCTTGTTGCCCACGGTGTTCGGACGCATATGACCAACAACTCTTAAGAGGTGTCGGACGCAAAGGGCTGACATTTCTTAAGAGGTGTCGGCCAAACAGGGCCGACACCTCTAAAGAGGTCTCGGTTAGATCTCTCTGTCACCCATTGAAACTGAGTTTTCTTTACAATATCAGTCCTATTCAACCGACACCTCTTTAGAGATGTCGGTTGAATCTGAACGTTACCCCTTTAAATGTTGTGGTCAGAATCGGCCGACACCTCTTCATAAGTGTCAACTCTGTGCGACCGAGTTCTGTGGGCGACACTTTTTCATTTCTAAGACACATCTCGACTACATCCGACCTTGTTCAACGAAAAAACACTCATACAACACTTGGTGATCTAATACAAAGTGTTCTACAATGACTAAAACTGAAAACTCTAGATGATTGAGGGGGGTGTTGGGTTGAGGGTGATGGGGTATGCCCGAATGGGTGAGCAAGGGTATTGTTGGAATTAAAAAAAATCGGGGTAGATTAAGTAAAAGGTGGGGTAAACGAAGTAAAAATCCAAAAACGGGATAAAATAAGCAAAATGTTGGGTCCGAATAGCCTGGCCCTAATTTAATGATGAGATCTATAGTTGTCTTAGTTGCATATAAGACGTTGACGTGGTGATGGATGGACGTAATGGTACGCGATACGAGGATTATTAATATATGTATGTAATATTTTTGAAATTGTCCTAATGATATTTTGTTATTTTCGGTTCAAACACCCGCCTGCACAGAGGTAGGGAGCATGTCTTTTCACTACATTAAGGCATGATGGAAAAATTATTCTAAAGCCGCATTATGCATCCCAGTCATTACTCAGGGCACTCTATTTTTTTCCAATTGTATGTGTAATGACTCATATGTCCTCCAACACAAATCCACAACAAAAACAAAAAAAAACACAACTTTGGGCACCCACCACCCCATTTTGATGTGTGACCACCGAACTCCACCACCTTTGTGCTCACAACCGATTCTGTCAACTTCGTCGACGGTCAAACACAGCGTTCTTAGATCAAAGAGTGCATACAAGATTGATATCTATCTATTTTTCAGTTTTTGAGAAGCATGGATTTTGGTGTGTTTTGACATTTTTGTGTTTAGAGTTTTCTGCATTTTGAAATATACCACGTATACGAAAGTGTCGGACGCACAGGATCGAGACATAAGAGGAAGTCTCAGTTGTTGGCAACTGAGACATCCTCTGAAGTCTCGGTCTCGTTGCTAACCGAACCCATTGTGAAATAGGTTACTTGTTCAATCGATTACCCTAAACCATAAACCCAACAACCGAGACATCCTTTTAAGTCTCGATCTTGTTGCTAACCGAACTCATTATGAAATGGGTTACTTGTTCAATCGATTACCTGTTGGGAAATGTGCTAAAGGTCAATCCATTAATAGTCTTTATGAATACACTTTTAGTTAATAAAATAGAGGATTTCATTTGCTATTTATTATAATTAATTTGCATGTTTACATTATAATAAGATCCATAGGCATTTACAGAAATATTCTAAATGTCCCTAGTCGATCATTATCTGGGAACTATAATGAATTAATACTAGTGTGAGTCTTGATTGATGATCATATGATGATTATACGTATAGGGATACGAATTAAGATCACGAATACTTGTTAGGGAATAAAGTACTGGACCGACCTGCTATGAGAACATCACATGGATTAAGTCATAGTTGTTTCTCATGATAGGTATATTTTTCAGTCTTCTGACTTGAGATTACCAGAGGCTTCAACATTAGGAATACAGTGATTTGACACAATCAAACGTTGTCTTTAACCGGACGATTATAAAGGTTGTGATTGGTTACTGTGTGAATAATGTGGTGAAGTTGTGTAATCGAGATAGAATTTGTCCCTCTCATATAGAGAGAGATATCCAGTAGATTCCTCGATGTGTTAGACTGTTAAAAGGCCTAGTCTAAGTAAATTGATATTGATCAATGTCACTTGGATGTTTTCAGTCTACCTAGAGATCGAGACTAGTACGATTGAACATGTTGGATGACAATTCCATGCCTTACGTTTGATCAAAAGGATATCGTGTGACAAAAGGATGTTATATACACTATTGATTAGGTTGTATCGATTTGATATTCATACAACTTGGGTAGTCATAATGTCTTGCTAGAGGCCGATTATGACTTGTATACCAAAATGTGTTTTGGTACACTGCCAACGTTGTATGAGCTTATTGGGTTGCACACTAAGAATGGTTTTGCGAGATTTTAAAATGGTTCAGAAAAATGAATTTTATATGATAAAATTCATGACAGAAACGTCCTTGTAGTGTATTACATTTATACTTCTTTAAGTAGGGGTATATGTGTAATTTACTTAACCGTTTATATACAAGGGTTGTATAAATAGACGCTTTGAGTTAGAATACACTAACGAAAGATTAAAAGGCCAAAACTCTATTTTCATTTTAGAAACGACTTAGGGTTTTTGGTATACTCTGGATCGTTTTGGAGAGAAACAAAAAGGTTTGGTATTCTCTCGAAACTAGCACTTCAAATCTCGGCCGTCGTTCGTGTGTAGACTGCTGATAGAGGGCATTCGTCGTTGGTAGCGCCTTAGAGATTGATTAACCTTCAGAAAGGTACATTGCGACTGAGGTATGATTAAGTTTTCATAGTTTAAACGTTTTTAATGGAATTAGATTCGGATCCTATTGGGGCTTTTATCAAAATTGTTTTGTAATCTCCTCTGCGCATGAACCCTAAAATTCAACAGTGGTATCAGAGCCTTCGAGTTCGATTCCATTAAATTCATTGCATGTTTTCTTCTGATATATACATGATATATAATTGAAAGCATGTTAATAGTTGATGTATATATAATATACATAAGTTTTCTATGAGATTTATTATCACGGTTTATGTATATGATACATATATTTGTGATTTAATTGAAATCAGTTTCGTACATGCAAGTAACCATGTTAGGTTAATTCGAATAATTTTAATGAATTAAATTTCGTATTCTGTGATCCATGACACCATTAGTTATAATCTTTATTTTCGTGTATTGATGTGTCACGGCCCAATTTTGCTAATCTTGATTAACTGCTTAATCAGGATTACCGACTCGTAACGTGGGGCCCGCATGAGATGAGCACACAGACCGAGGCATGTGGCCGAGGTAAATTTTATATTTGTATTGATGTATTCCTATTGTTTTGTATGTGTATAGGCTGACTAAGTCAATATTTGTAGCTATCGAGTCGAGACGCGATCAGGGACTCGCCTCGAGTTGCGTGCAAGCCGGGGTATCGAATAGTGAGACTTGCGGTAAGTTTAAACTTAGTAAAATGCAATGTATTAAATTAATGCACATTAAATCATAGCCTATGGTTATAAATTTATTAAATTGAATTGGAAATATATATATATATATTTATATTATATAAATATATATACATTAAAAAAATCAGAAAAAAAAAAGAAAGAAGAAGACGAGAGACGCCGCTTTCATTGTAAATGCGCTCTCTTTGAAAGAGAAGGGGGGACCGGTCGGACTGGTCCAAATTTCAAAAAATAAAATAAAAAATAAAATAATAATAATAATAATAATAATAATAAATACTATATATATATTTAATACATATACATACATGCATATATGGATACGTATTAGGGGTGGGCAGCGGTTTTCAAAAAACTGCCCAAACCGCCCAAACCGACCAAACCGCACGGTTTGGTTTGGTTTTTGAAGCTCGCGGTTTGGTCGCGGTTTGGAAAATGACCAAACCGCAGATTCGCGGTTTGGTCGCGGTTTTCATTTTGAGAAAACCGCGGTTTAACCAAACCGAGGGCATTTTGGTAAATACAAACCAAAAACCCTAAAAATAAAAAATAAAAAACCACAAATCTCATCTAGTCATCTTCTCCAAACAACCCACACCGCCGCCTCTTCTCTCTCGATCCCATCTCACTCTCTTCTCCCTCTCGATCTCTCCACTCCCATCTCACGATCTCTCCTCTCTCTCGGCCCTCATCTCGCTCTCTCTAATCTCACGGACTCTCTCACTCTCGTTGTTCTCTCTCATCTCCCTCTCGGTCTGTTCGTTCTCAACCGGCAGCCACCACCTCCCTCCCGACACTAGGACCTCGACCATCCATAGGAGACACCTAGGTGAGCTTCTCTTCTCTCCTTTTCTCTCTCTCTCTCTCTCTCTCTCTCTCTCTCTCTCTTCGTTCTTACTGGTTTCTTCTCCTTTGGACGTCGCTGCCGTGGGTGGTGGTGGTCGGGGACGGTCTGGAACGGGCCCTCGTGGCCCACCGGAGCTCTCTTATCCCCGAGATACCTTCGAACATTGCATAAATTGTTGTTTTTTGCTTGCCTTTTTTTTTTTTTTTTCTTGCTGGTTTTTTTTTTCCTGAAAATAAATTGCATGAAAACCGCGAAACCAAACCGACCAAACCGCGCAAAAACGCGGTTCGGTTTGGTGCGGTTTTGGTGATCTGCGGTTTGGTTGCGGTTTGGAAAATCACCAAACCGTAGACCCTCGGTTTGGTCGCGGTTTGGTGGTTTTCCAAACCAAACCGCGGTTTGCCCACCCCTAATACGTATACATAATATATACATGTATGTATATTTATATATACTCATACACATGTATATATACAAAAAAAATAAAATAAAATAATAAAACAAATAATAATGATTAAACCCTAAATACATATATATATATATACAAATACAAATACACATATACATACATACATATATATATATATATACAAATACACATATGTATATATATACATATACACATACACATATATGTATATATACATAAAATATATCTATGTAACAAAATATTAATAAATAAATAAAGGATATGAAATAACTTTTCGGGGACCTAGGGGTGTCACGGGAGTTCGGGAACGCTAGTCGGAGTGTCGCGAGGCCGGATAGTTAGAGCTATCCTGTGACTTGTAAATGAAACTGTGGGAACTCCCTACTACTCCCTACTTTATTTTAGTCATATTAAATTCTCTTTTAGTCAATTTGATGACTTGTTATTAGTAATCTACCATTATGTTTTCCTTGCTCTATTCAAGTTGAATGTTGAAATAGCATGATGTCTTGTGATGATTTCATTGACTCCTTTCCTAATGTGCCATATTTGATTATGAATAATGTTATAATTGATGTTAGAAATGCATGCATTAGGGTTACTGTGGTAATTGATGTGTATTCCATTTCCTTTGAGGCTTTGTAGCCTAACTTATTGTTGATATCGTAGAACCTTAGAAATGAATATTCTTGAAACAAAAGTTGGAGATTATCTAGTGTCCATTGCACGAGGGATGGGTGGATTCACGGGATCGCTAGACCTCGGGGTTTCCGGCACTCACCACTATTACTTGGGTGGCATCACGTAGCTAGAACTACGGGGTTGTCGGCAAGTTCTATATATATATTCAAAATTTACAAAGTATGTTGAGAGTATCTCCATACAATAGTGGAAAAAGGCTGGTTGATATTTCTCACCGCCGACTGGACGTAGATCATCTCGACTTAGCCTGTGTCAGTCTATCTAACTTGTTAATCGTGATATTTATATGCATTACTTTCTCAGCACCTTTTTCTGCTTTATTATGCATTTAAATATCTGTCTTTAAATTGGAAATGAAGTATAGAATCCCCCGGTTATCACTTAAATATCACTATACTCACCGTCTATTTTGTGACGGTGGGTGTAGGTCCGTCAAGCAGCACTAGACCGGGTAAGGAGAAGATTGGCGACTACCTCTAAGCTCGTAGCGCGTAGCTGCTGTACATGTAGATCACATTTTTGTATTATGCTTTTATATACGTCTTTTGCTTGGGTTGTTTTTGGGACGAGAGTTAGTCTACCCGACTTTTGACTTTCATTTTTTCTATATGCTCGTCATTTATTGCATATTTAGATTGTGATTGTTATTTCCTGGTTTCCACATTTAGGATTTATATAAAATGCTTCCGCTAATACGTTAAAAACTTCCGCTAATTTTTGATAATTCTTATAAAATGATGAATAGTACTGATAGGGATTTTCTTATACCTGAACCCAATTTACGAGATAATAGGTAGTACAGGCTGACTAATACATAATTAGGTCCTACGTGGTGTAATTAGGGCTTAATTATGGGATTAGGCCAGGCGGTGCCCTAGACGAAAATAGGGGCCGTTACATGATGCATGGATGAAATCTCTGTAATTCAGTATGCATATTTAGGTTACATTACTTTAAGTTTCTTAAATTGTATAAGTCTGAATGTTAATTCGAAACTAATATGATTAGGTTCGATTGAGATAGTAGTTCATGATTCAACTACATATTTGTGATTATTTGGATGAGGACCGAAATTGCAAATAATTATTTTTGAAATTATTTATTTATCTCGTTATATATTCTGTTATGAAACTTTTATTTGATAGGAGGTAGATAACAAATTAGATTAGAATATAGTAGCAAAAGTGAATTCGTTATCCCTATTGGATAGGAGATAAATGTCGAGAATTTTGTTATTAGTGATATGCTAGGATTCAAATATCTTAAGTCTTAATTGGATTAGGATAAGATGATTAGTTAGATGTGGGCTCGAGTTAATTAAAAACGTTTTAATTGATTTAATTTTGGATAAATTAAGGGGTAAATTTAGTATAGTAAAATCAGTGAAAAATATGATTTTCTATAGCGAATTTCAATTTTTGGAATTGAGATTCGTCTTCTAAAAACGGGGGCACTGCCCCCTGTTCCCACGTTCGCTGACCGGTCAGCGGAACCACCGCCCGCTGACCGGTCAATGGAACCACCACCCGCTGACCAGCCAACAGATCGTCGTCTAACTAATCCTAACGCACGAAAATTCTTCTATTAGTGAATAGCACAAAAATTTCTTAAATTTTTTAGTGGTTCTACAAATCAATAAAATATATAATATTTCATTGTTTACTTAAAAATCATTAAAACTGAATAAAATCGCTATTAAATCTTAAGCCTTGTGCCATCCAATTTTAAACACTTATCAAGGCCTCGATCGCACTAATATAGTTTCAGCCATAGCTGGGTGCATTGTGTTATCTTGACGAGATAAGTTGGGTAAGAGTTACCTAAATGTTTAAATTGGTCCGACTTAATAAAGCTATCAAAATAGTTTTGGGCTTTAGGCATATGATGCGATAAAAACATGCTAAGACATAAGATGTCCTGTATCTCTTAAAAGTATCTAAAATTACATAAGATGTAATTGGTAACTGTTACCTACCTAAATAATCTAGTTTTGTGTTTCATGCCATAGCTGTCATAGAATTAGGTGAAATATGGATTTTAGTCCCCTAAATAAACAGTATGTTTTATGAGGGTTGTTAATTAAGTGGGAGTCTATTCCTCTATACTAAAATAAAATCTGCATAATCTTTATTGTAGATCAATGGCTTATTCAAGTAACAATAATCCCCTATCACTGCGATCTATCCTTGAGAAGGATAAGCTATCTGGGGCTAACTTTCTTGACTGGTTCAGAAACTTGAGAATCGTTCTCAAGCGTGAACGCAAGTTGTATGTTCTGGATGCTTTGATCCCTGAGAACCTACCAGCCAATGCTACGAAAGCTGTGAAGGATGCGCATAATAAGCATGTCACCGATTCTACTGATGTTGCATGCATTATGTTGGCAACTATGGTTCCTGAACTTCAGAAGGACATGGAACTAATGGAAGCCTACGACATGGCTGTAACGCTAAAGGAAATGTTCCAACAGCAAGCTAGGCAAGAAAGGTTTGAGACTGTCAAGAACCTGCATTCTTGTAAGATGACTGAGGGTGCATCAGTTAGTCCTCATGTTCTAAAAATGAAGGGCTATGTTGACCAACTTGATAGACTTGGATTTCCCATAAGCCAAGAGTTGGCTACGGATTTGATCCTAAATTCATTACTGGGGAATTACTCACAATTTGTGATGAACTACAATATGAATAATATGGAGAAATCAATTTCAGAGTTGCATTTGATGCTCAAAACTGCTGAACAAAATATCAAGAGTAATGTGTTGATGGTCCAAAAGGGAAAGGGAATGAAGAAGAAAGGCAAAGGCAAAAGCAAGGCTAAAGTTGCCAAGGCTGCTGTTGCACCTATCGCAAAGCCTGTAGAACAAGTCAAGCCCCAGCCTGTTCCTGCTTCAAAGCACCAAAAGGAAAAGGAAGGAAATTGTCATTTCTGTCATGCACCTGGACATTGGTTCAGAAATTGCTAACTCTATCTGGAAGATTTAAAGAAGAAAAAGGGTAGTGCGACTACCACCACAGGTATTTATGTTATTGAAATTAATTTATTTACTAGTGATTCATGGATATTGGATACCGGATGTAGATCTCACATTTGTATAAATGTGCAGGAACTCACCAGAAGTAGGAAGCTGAAAAAAGGAGAAGTCATCCTGCGCGTAGGGAATGGAGCAAGAGTTGCTGCCCTGGCTGTTAGATCATATGACTTAGTCTTACCTAATGTACTTATTTTAACTTTAAATAATTGTTATTATGTGCCCGCCTTGAGCAGAAACATCATTTCTGTTTCATGTTTGGATATGGATGGTTTTAATTTTATTATTGCGAATAATAGATGTTCAATTTCTCGTAAAGGCATTTTTTATGCAAATGTTGATTTGTGTGATGGTCTTTATATTCTAAGCATGAAAAGGTCCACTGATACCCCAGTCTTTAACATAAATACAAAGAGATTCAAGTCAAATGATTTGTATCAAACCTATCTTTGGCATTATCGTCTCGGCCACATAAATGAGAAACGCATAACGAAGTTTCATAAAGATGGACTTCTAGATTCATATGATTTGGAATCATATGAAACGTGCGTATCTTGTTTACTAGGCTAGATGACTAAAAGTCCCTTTATTGGACATAGTGAAAGGGCAAGTGATTTATTAGGTCTAATACATACTGATGTATGCGGTCCTATAAACACAATGGCTAGAGGAGGTTATCAGTACTTCATTACATTTACTGATGATTTCAGGAGATATGGTTATGTATATCTTATGAAACATAAAGCTAAATCATTTGAGATGTTTCAAACATTTCAAAATGAAGTGCAAAATCAACTTGGTAAAGCTATCAAAGCACTTCGATTATATCGAGGTGGTGAATATTTAAGCCAAGAATTTAATGATGATCTTAGAAATTATGGTATTGTCTCACAATTAACTCCACCAGTAACTCCACAATGGAATGGAGTTTCTGAAAGGAGAAATCGAAACTTTTTAGATATGGTTCGATCTATGACGAGTCATGCAGATCTTTCTATATCTTTTTGGGGTTATGCATTACAAACTGCTACTTTTACTTTAAATCGTATTCCTTCTAAAGTGGTTGATAAAATACCATATGAAATATGGTATGGGAAGAGACCTAGTTTGTCTTTCTTAAGATTTGGAGCTATGAGGCTTACGTAAAACGACAAGTCTCAGAAAAACTAGCACCTAAATCTGACAAGTGTCTATTTGTGGGGTATCCTAAGGAAACAAAAGGATATTACTTTTATAATCCCGCTTAGAACAAAGTGTTTGTTGTTCGGTGTAGTGCCTTTATGGAAAAACAGTTTATTTCAAAAGACACTAGTGGGAGAAAAGTAAATCTTGAAGAAGTTCAAGAATCACAGATAAACACTGAACCGCTACTGGAAATTCAACAAAGTTCTAAACCAGTTGAACCTCCACGTAGATCTGGTAGGGAAAGACATGAGCCAAAGAGATTCGGATTTATCATTACTGATAGTCGTGATGTGTTGCTTATGGATTAAAATGAGCCCACCACTTATCGGGAGGATGTCTGGACCAGACTCAGATAAATGGCTAAGTGCCATGAACTCTGAGATGCAATCCATGTATGATAACCAAGTTTGGAACTTGGTTGATTTACCTGAAGGTGGTAAGACCATTGGATGTAAATGGGTTTTCAAGAAGAAAACTGACATGGATGGCAAAGTGCATACTTTCAAAGCAAGACTTGTAGCAAAAAGGTTTCAGGTAGACTCAAGGTGTTGATTATGATGAAACTTTTTCGCCAGTAGCCATGCTTAAATCTATAAGAATTTTAATTGCCATTGCTGCATATTATGACTATGAGATATCGCAAATGGATGTAAAAACAACATTTCTTAATGGAAAGCTACTTGAGGACGTGTATATGACACAACCTGAAGGTTTTATACATCCTAAAAATTCTATGAAGGTATGCAAGCTTCAAAGATCTATTTATGGATTAAAGCAAACTTCTCAGAGTTGGAATCTTCATTTTGATGAAGCAGTTAAGGATTTTGGTTTTATTAAGAACGAAGATGAGCCTTGTGCATACAAGAAGGTCAGTGGGAATGTAGTTGTTTTTTTGGTACTGTATGTTGATGATATATTGCTCATTGGAAACGACATCCCAACATTACAGAATGTCAAGTCTTGGTTAGGGAAGTGTTTCTCAATGAAAGACTTAGGAGATGCAACCTATATCATAGGGATAAAGATCTTTAGGGATAGATTTAAAAAGGCTAATCAGTCTAAGTCAGAGTGCTTACATAGACAAGGTGTTGAATAAGTGCAGTTTGCAAGACTCTAAAAGAGGATTGTTGCCAATATCTCATAGCATAAGTCTCAGCAAGACTCAATGTCCTAAGACAAATGATGAGCGAGACTGTATGAATAAGATTCCATATGCATCTGCTATTGGATCTATCATGTACGCCATGCTATGCACTCGGCCTGATGTATCATATGCTTTGAGCACTACAAGCAGATATCAGTCAGATCCAGGTGAGAGTCACTGGATAGCAATAAAGAACATTCTTAAATACTTAAGAAGGACTAAAGAAGTGTTCTTGGTTTATGCAAGTTTTGAAAATGGTCTAGTTGTAAATGGTTACACAGATGCAAGTTTTCAAACTGATATAGATGATTTCAGATCGCAGTTTGGATATGTGTTTACTCTGAATGGGGGTGCAGTAAGCTGAAAAAGTTCGAAGCAAGATACTGTGCCAGATTCTATAATAGAAGCTGAGTATATTGCAGCGTCTGATGCAGCAAAGGAGGCAATTTGGATCAAAAAAGTTCATTTCTGAACTATGGGTGGTTCCAAGTATTGCTAGCCCTGTTTGTTTGTATTGTGACAATAACGGGGCAATAGCACAGGCCAAGGAACCTAGATCACACCATAGATCTAAACATATACTCAGGCGTTTTCATCTCATCAGAGAAATCATTGAGAGGGGATACGTGAAGATTTGCAGAGTACCTACTGAAGACAACATTGCGGATCCATTGACAAAGACTCTTCCACGAGCGAAACATGATGGTCATGTTAGATCATTAGGCATTAGATACATGAATGATTGGCCCTAGAGCAAGTGGGAGATGTTGGGAAATGTACCCTAGGTTAGTCCATTAATAGTCTTTATGAATACACTTTTAGTTAATAAAATAGAGGATTTCATTTGTTATTTATTATAATTAATTTGCATGTTTACATTATAATAAGATCCATAGGCATTTACAGAAATATCCTAAATGTCCCTAGTCGATCATTATACTGGGAACTATAATGAATTAAGACTAGTGCGAGTCTTGATTGATGATCATATGATGATTATACGTATAGGGATACGAATCAAGATCACGAGTACTAGTTAGGGAATAAAGTACTGGACCGACCCGTTATGAGAACATCACATGGATTAAGTCATAGTTGTTTCTCATGATAGGTATATTTTTCAGTCCTCTGACTTGAGATTACCAGAGACTTCAACATTAGGAATACAGTGATTTAACGCAATCAAACATTATCTTTAACCGGACAGTTATAAAGGTTGTGATTGGTTACTGATGAATAATGTGGTGAAGTTGTGTAATCGAGATAGAATTTGTCTCTCTTATATAGAGAGAGATATCCAGTGGATTCCTCGATGTATTAGACTGTTAAAAGGCCTAGTCTAAGTGAATTGATATTGATCAATGTCACTTGGATGTTTTCACTCTACCTAGAGATCGAGACTAGTATAATTGAACATGTTGGATGATAATTCCATGCCTTATGTTTAATCAAAAGGATATCGTGTGACAAAAGGATGTTATATACACTATTGATTAGGTTTTATTGATTTGATATTCGTACAACTTGGGTAGTCATAATGTCTTGCTAGAGGCCGCTTATGACTTGTATACCAAAATGTGTTTTGGTACACTGCCAACGTTGTATGAGCCTATTGGGTCGCACACTAAAAATGGTTTTTGAGATTTTAAGATGGTTCAGAAAAACGAATTTTATATGATAAAATTAATGACAGAAATGCCTTTGTAGTGTATTACACTTATACTTCTTTAAGTTAGAATACACTAACGAAAGATTAAAAGGCCGAAACTCTATTTTCGTTTTAGAAATGACTTAGGGTTTTTGGTATGCTCTGGATCGTTTTGAAGAGAAACAAAAAATTTTGGTATTATCTCGAAGCTAACACTTCAAATCTCTGTCGTCGTTCTTGTGTAGACTGCTGATAGAGGGCATTTGTCGTTGGCACCACCTTAGAGATCAATTAACCTTCAGAAAGGTACATTGCGACTGAGGTATGATTACGTTTTCATAGTTTAAACGTTTTTAATGGAATTAGATTCAGATCCTGTTGGGGTTTTTGTCAAAATTGTTTTGTAATCTCCGCTGCTCATGAACCCCAAAATTCAACATCACCGACTATCGAAACATAAGTGGATGTCTTGGTTACCAACAACCGAGACATCCTCTTATGTCTCGGTCTCGTTGATAACCAAACCCATTGTGAAAATGGGTTACTTGTTTGATCAGTTATCAGGTACCAAGACGTACTACAGAGTCTCGTTTATGCAGTTCCGAGACTTACTCAATAATCTCGACATTGTGTGGCTGAACATTACGGGATTGTGGTTAAACTTAGTGATTGATACATTCACATGAAATACAACAACAACATGAGATAAAAGGAACAACAAACTCAACAAAAAACACCCTCAAACCCTACACGATTCAACATCAACCATCTGCCACAAAGTCATCATACAAACTCTCACCCTGCAAATACTCACCCGATCCTAAAAATAACAAATCGATGGGTAAACAAGCAAGAAAATGAGGAGATTTAGTGGATCGAGGCATCGATTTGTGATGGGAATAAGTGCGGAAGAAGATTTGGTGGTAGGGTGCCTCACATTGATGAATAAGGGCATTTTCGTCCAACTCAAGGGTGCCTTGAGAAAAACGATGGGTGCCTTTGTAAATGGGTACCCTGAGTCATGACTGGGTGCACATAGTGCGGCTTTTGTTCTAATTACCTCTGACAATAATCATACGTTGTTTTTTTTGGACTTCGGCGGGAGTGAAACCCACGACCTCCATAAGCCTTGTCTTTTGACAAATGATATCTCATTCATCTCACAAGAGACGTTTTGACATAATTTTACATTATTATTTTTTTTGTATAATGATTTTACATTATTTTACTATCTAAGATATACGTCTTTTGTATTAACAACCTCTACAAAATTATATTAATAAAATAAAGGTAAAACTCATCATTTGAGTCTAGGGTGCACACGGATTGGATCCAGTCCAATTAAAGTCAATCTGCAATCCAATCCAATTATTGCTGATTGAAAAACTACAGTCCAATACATTCTAAATAATTCGTTAATCTAACTAAATCCAATTTGCAAAATACAGATTGGGTAGATCAAGTTCCACATATTGACGTTTTTCTATCATCCAAATATTCATTAAATTAAACTTTAACAAATGAATCACAAAAATCATACATCTCATGAATAGCAAATTTACAACATACATCCCACAAATTTATATATAGCATATTTCTCCCAAACTTATCATCACAATAACCTTTAAAATGTAAGTTCCTACATAATTAAATACGTCATCCACAAGGTTTCAAAAAAAATGTCATCCACAGATAAGCACGATACATCCTCACAAAAGCACAAAAAAGGTGCATGTTGCAACATAAAACCCAAAAAAAAGGTCGAAAGTATAATAAAATAGTCAAGACAAGTATAGTCTTTTAGATATTATAGTTTAGAGTTAATAGTTTGGGTTGATGCCCTTTGAGATACTATAGTACATATGAGTAGATATGTATATGTGTTGATGTGCTAAACAAACTGGATCAGATTGGATCTGCGATTTTTTTAATGTAGGATCCATAATCCGATCTAGTCCAACCGGATTAGTGATTTTTTAGTTCAGTCCAATTTAAGGAAAAAAATTGATCAAATTAGTGATAATTGGACTAGATCTGCGGATTAATGCAATCCGTGTGCACCCCCTATTTGGGTTTTGAACTTTGTATTTCTTATATTTTGGTAGCGGCTATTCGGACCCCACTTTTTACTCCTTTTACCCATTACTTCGTTGTATCCCAGTTTTGAAATTATTTTTTTACTGTTTTTACCCCATTTTTTGTAAATTATTCTAAAACTACCATCATCTTCAATATACCTACTCAACTCATGTACCCCATAACCAAATTTGTCACCACCATTATTGTTTTGTTTTTTTTCCTTATCAAACACTCGTTTAAGGTCGTCGGTAGATTATGAGTGTTTTAGTGACTTGAAACCCACTGGATCTACGCGAAGGACCACCGAGATTATCTTCATTTTCTTTTAGTCATTTGAATAGCTTTTTGCCCTAAAACTTTATAGGTTTTGTTCCCCATGAGATTCCAAGTGTATTAATGATATTTTTTCTGAACTTTGTGGGTTTCCTTGGTTTTTCAATTGGAGGTGACGAAATGTACAGCCACACAGGGCCAAGACCTTGTAAAGGGTATCAATCAGGTTTAACCGAGAGGGCTGGAAATGTATCAGCCACATTCAATCGACATACTTATATTGGTATCGGTTCATCAAAACCGAGACTTATGAATGTCTATCTATCATATGCAGCCGCTACGTTAATAGATATTGCGGTTTCGTTCTTTTGATACTCTAGTATAGAATAAGTAGAATATTATGGAGTGCACACAACAATTTGGTAGGGTATGACTAGCATATCGACGCCTAGAGTGTGAAGTTATGAAAGTATATCGGAGATTTTCGACCAAAACACTTGAGTGGGTTTGAGTGGTGTCTGTTAGGGTGGGGTACAGAGAGCAATTCGATGGGGGTACAAGCAGTATTTCGTCGCAGCAGGGCCGATAAGTGCTTCTCGATCACACAAAGCTGACATGAAACTATGGGTCTTGACCAACATACACCGCTATGTACTATAGATTGTCGAACACATAGGACTGAGACACATGTTATACATCTCAGTCCTATGTGTCCGCACAGTCATGAAAAACAATGAAAATTATCTCGTACTGATCGGGTTTACTTCGTTTTGGTGATTCCTTCAACATTTTCTTCCTTATAATGTACCAATCAACGACAAACTCAAAGCCCTGAAAATAAAAAAAGTTTCCATAACCCTAAAAGTCAAATAACCACAAAATGACCCAAAAAAACCAAACGAAAGGGAATCGACTAGAGAACGAATTTATCGAGTTTATTTTGTGTGATTTCGCACTTATTTAGTCAGTTGGAGGTCGAGTATGGGGGTGGAGTTTGTAGGTTTTCTGTAGAGTGCTCTTGGTTCAAAAAAATCTTTGTGGGAGTAGTGGGGTATGGGGAGTATAATATCTTTATATATGTGGGCATCAAAGACATTTTACAAGGGGGTTAATAAAATTCAAAAACGGGGTATAAAGAGCAAAAAGTGGAGTCCGGATAGCTGCTGCCTATACTTTTGGTCTTTTTTTAAAAAAAACTATACTTTTGATCCTTTAACTTTTATTATTATACATTTGGTCCCTGAACTTTCACAAGGATATACATTTGGTCTTTCCATCATAAATTCAAGTAATGTGACTAACAAAAGTGTAACATGACTAGTCAAAAAGAGTAAAATGATTTATATTAATGAATCGAACGGCTCATTTCAAAAAAAGTAATAAAAAAATCTCCTAAAGCGTAAAAAAAACTCAAGTTCAAGGATGGAAACCAAAAAAAAAAAAAATCAAAAGTTTAGCGACCAAAAACATGAAGAACTCAAAGTTAAGGACCAAAGATATGCTTTGCCTAAAATAAATAAATTGCAAGCTCAAACCCATTTGAGCCAGCCTAAAATAAATAATGGTAGGCTCAAACCCATCTAGAGCATGTCTAATGGTAAATGTGGATTGTGTGCGTGAATTCTTGTTGCGTAAATGTAGATTGCACCTTTATTAATGAGGCGTCATTTCTTTTCTTTTTTTTAATTTTATTTGATTAAAATGTGAAAAAATAAAATCTAATAAATAAATAAATATATTAGATCCTAGTTGCCTTTCAATTGCATCATTCAGAAAAATCAACATCCAAAATGGGCATTGTCTATTTTTTTATCTACCATCTCAACTCCAATCGAAATTCGGAGGAGACTTTTTCCTTTCAATGTCTATGCAATCCTAACCCGCTAACACTTGCCTCATTTTTTTTTTTGTTGGAACACGACCCAAAAAATGGGCCGCACTTGCCTCATTTTCACGTTCCCATTAAAGATGCTCTCATGTCATTCACACAATTCATATTCATATGAATAATTACAATCTTACACATCTCAAGCCGCATAATAGGCATTGTGATTTTTTTTCTTATAGTCGAGGGTATCCGAGCCGCTGCCGAACTAATGGTGAATCCAACTAATCTCACATAGGTCCTTAGTTGCCCTCACTAAAAATTTAAGGAAGAAATCAGAAGGAGAAGGAGGAGGCAAGGAATCGAATTACACACGTTTAGGGTGTGTTTAGCCCAATTCTTACCATTCCACTAACTCCCCATTGGGGGATGAGTATTGTGATTTTTGTTGCTTATGACTCCCAATCCTCCCATTCCCAATGGCCAAAGCCATCAAAGTCTAAGTAAGCCGTCGCAATTGCAATTTGTTACAAAACAATCCAAGAAGCCGTTGTGATAATTTCAACTTTTTTTGGAGAATTAAATTTGAAGGTGTGTGGTATGGAGGGCGAAGCGATGCAGATAAACAAAGCAGAGCTGGAGCACACGCGTCGCTCTCACATTGGCCCCTCTATTCTGTCTATACATAACAACAACAACTACCATCACCAGTTGCAAAGGCACCGCCCTGATTGGTGTTGAGAAGAGAAGAAGACCCAATTCCAATCCCTCCAATCTCACCTACCGATACGCCCAAGAATGTCTGCGACATCGTCCTTTTGTTCTTCCCAAATCAGTGGATTCGGTGGAGCTCTCAAGCTTCCAAAGCTACCATCATCACCGCCCACTTCACTCCCCTTCACAAGGTTCCAACTTTATGTTGTTTTGGTGATTCTTATCGTGTTTCCTGAATTGGGTATTTTTTCTTTGGTGAGATTTTGGCTAAAGTGATCGAATTCATGGTGTTTGATGATTTGTGCGAACACCCATAAGTGGAAATGTAATGGGTATTGATAATTTTGGTTTAATTTGATTAGGATTTGGTTGTATTTTGTGTTGAAGGTGTTTTTCTTAGATGTTGTGAAGTGAGTGATGCCATTATTAGGTCGCGTCGATCCGATGATTGGTGCTTTTTCAGGATCATAGCATGGGAAGGGGAATGTTATTGGAATTCCTGTTGTTGGGTGTCAGTAGCTTTAGTTTTCTATATCGCGCGCTCTGCGTTTGTGATTGTGACAAGCTGAACTTTGAATATTACCTTAACGCCTTTTGGAGCATCCAAGTTAAGTACGTGATTGTTCTGATGCAATGGAGTTGAAATTCAACTGGTTTTCAGAGGAAAATCATCAACAACACAACAACAACAACAACAACAACAACAACAACAACAACAACAACAACAACAACAACAACAACAGCAGCAACAACAACAACAACAACAACAACAACAACAACAACAACAACAACAATAAAACATAACCTCAATCTCAAATTCAACTAGTTTTCGAAGGGAAAACAAATTGAGAAATAGGACAGAGAGCACACCTTTGAAGTTTTTTGTAATGTTTCATTACTTTGGCTATTTGTGGAGCATTTATGAAATTCATTCCGGCTTTTGTTGGTAATTCGGACTTTATCCACCTTATCTGTCTTTTGGTTTTGAAAGGTCAAAAGGGGTAATCTAATTCAATCTTGATGTTTGGTGAGAGGTTCTGATCATTAAATGATGAAACTTGTAAGTTTCGTTGTTTTCGATTCTTTGGAATGGGAGCTTTAAGATAAACGATAGTTTCATTTTTATTATAGATTTGTTGGGAAGGGGAGGTTGTTTGTCATTATTTAGATTTTGAAAGATAAGTTGTTTGCCTACGTACTTCTCACATTGTGTTTCATCCCCCTAGAGGCCTTTATGGAAGCTCCATGCTGCTTAAATGGCTTATTTCTTATAGAATATTCTTGTTGAATCGTCCAAATTAAATCCCGGGTGGGTTAGTGGACATGGACTGCAACTCCTGGTATGGCATGGCAAAGAATCACCTGTATATAGTTTGTAGTGTGCATAAATGGTATGCTTTCATGGAAATTACAATGTTACATGCTTCTTTGCTTTTTAGTTTGAGCATTGGCTTTCTATGCACTCATATTTATGCAAACTTAGTTCAATACTTCAATTCAGGAGGAAGTTCAGGTTGGCAGTGAAGGCATCCCGTGTTGATAAATTCTCAAAAAGTGATATTATTGTTTCTCCTTCAATTCTCTCTGCTAATTTTGCAAAGTTGGGCGAGCAGGTATTTGTTTTTTTCCTTTTTGTTCTCCTCTCAGCTGAAGTGATGTGTTCTTTTTTGAGAATTACAGAAAAGTAGATAAGCAAATAACTTTTTCCTGCTTCTCAGCATTTATCATTTTTATTGTTCATGTGAGATCTGCCACATGACAATCATACTCACGTGAATTCATTATTTTCCATGATATTTCCCTTTATGACTTCACAGTTTCTATGTTTGGTTTGGTGCTAGGATGGCAGTAGTCATTCTTTATGTTTAAGATCAATTTTTTGATATTCCAATCTTACATTGAAGAATAGAAATCAATCTATTGCTCGTGAAGAACTGAGATTTATTTTCATTTGATCTAGGTGAAAGCAGTGGAGTTGGCTGGGTGTGATTGGATTCATGTCGATGTCATGGATGGCCGTTTTGTGCCAAATATTACAATCGGACCCCTTGTGGTTGGTGCTCTGCGTCCAGTGACTGATCTTCCCCTAGACGTGCATCTGGTATTGCTCTTTCTTCTGTAGCTTCTCTTAACTTTCTTTTGTTCACGATATATTATACAATTACCACTATTTTGAGCATTTGTCACTTGCTAAAACAATCTTTCAGATGATTGTGGAACCTGAGCAGCGAGTGCCAGATTTTATCAAGGCTGGAGCAGATATCGTCAGCGTACACTGTGAACAATCTTCCACCATTCATCTACATCGTACAGTTAATCAGGTAAGACTTAATACTGTAAATAATGATTCCATCCTTTGACATCTGGCTAGTTTAACAAATTGTATTGGGAAAGGCAAAAGGCGAAAGGGAAATATTAGTCTATATGGCACAAGAGGCATGAGAAGTACTTCTATATCTAGAGATATAGCTCAGTTCTTGTCCAGAAATGGAGAGGATCTCCACAAATTCCTTGTTGGCTGAAGAGTGGTAATTATTGGCCAATGAGCTCTTCATGATGTTGCCAGTAATTATCATGGGTATGACATGCTCCAGTACATATGTCACCCATACCCTTCCACGCATACCTGTACTATCAACGACAGCCCCTAACGTTAATAATATTGTTACTCTTCTAGTACCAGAATGGTTGATCCGGTGATGTTGAAATGCTAATGTCTATTTCCTGTGATTATACCTCTTGCTATTCCATTATTTTCTATCCTATTCAACTACTCTCCTCCATCTATGGAAACTTAACAGCCATCAACTTTACAAGTGTGACAACTTGGTCTTATCCTGATTCAACATATGCACACATAAAGCTTTCTCATAGGTCAATGTAATTTTCGTTTGACACCTTATGAGTGTGAAGTCTTTTAATTATTTTTATTTTTTCTTTTTGTTGGTCCTTGTTAAATCTCCTTTTACAAAATCAAGTACCTTCTTGTTTCTTTCAATTCAGATTAAAAGTCTGGGAGCTAAAGCTGGAGTAGTCCTGAACCCAGCGACCCCGTTGAGTGCCATTGATTATGTTCTTGATGGTAATGCCAGTTTCAGTTAAATTTAATGTTCTTTAGATCTTCTGTCTGCATCTTATTACTCACTTCCAGAATTGCATGCTGTGATACTTCCAGCATCTGGCATGTGTGGATGGAGATGAATAACTTTACTTGCTAGTCTCCTTTAAAGCAAAGCCAAGAAATTTGGGTGCAAAATTTAGTCCTCCTAGTAATTTAGGTATAGTTGATAAACCAAGAGGAATGTAACATTTGTGGAAATAATTGCTCAGAGTAGGCAAGGGGTTTGCAGATTATTTATCTTGCTTTTCGTCCAAACTCTAATTAGTATATTACGAGGACAGTCACACTCCTTTAACTGTTAAACTGTTGTAATTTTGAAGAAAGCTGTAAATATTTTTGCAGATGAATGGGTACTTGTGATCGTTAACAATGTCGCTTTTCTTAGCGTATATTACCAACACCACTCTAAAAAATAGCACGTCTGTAGTGACTGCTTCAATTTATGATATTGAAAGTGCGTGCTACAATGCCTTGAAACACAAAAAATGCCACACGAAACATCCAGATATAATAGTATGTAGTTATCAAATGATATGCTGGTAATTTTTTTTTTGTTCTCAATTATGATTAGAAAAAATTATATGTGAAATAGGAAATCTGTTGCATGTCTCAACGTAGCAAATCCTTTTTTTAAACTATGTGCCTTTGTTAGTAGAGCACTTATAAAATAAGGTTTGAACATTATAATACTGATAATTATTGTATAACATAATTTGGGTATTTAGGATGTAAGACACCGTTCAATTTCAGAATTTCTTTTGCTGCAACAGATTTGACCCAAAACTTCAACTTCACTGATAAAAATATTCATTGGATCAGTATTTTGTGCTGTGCCGCTGACCTAAGATATAAGGTGGGAGTGGGTTGCCTCTCCAGTTTCCCATTGAGGTCTTCTCTCTAGAGAACTCAAATTCTTCTGTCACTAACTGATAAAGCAGTTTTTAAGTTTTAGTATTTGTTTAGTCATTCCGTCGAAGTTCGGTCCATGTAGATAAATTGAGCAGGATGGAAAGCTGACCCCAAGTAAGTTTAGGTCATGAAACCATTATATATTCCCATTCTTTGATAATGATGGTAACTGTCTCGGGGCGTAGTGGAAAATAAATAAATAAACACGGATAGTATATTCTTTGATCTTATAGATGCAAATTGTGTGTAACTTTTGAATCTTTGATACCCTAACTATGTCAAATCATTCACATGATTTCATTTTACTTAAATGAAGGAACATTAGCTGATTGATTGACTTTTTTATTTGAGAACAGTGGTGGATTTGGTCTTGATCATGTCTGTCAACCCTGGATTTGGTGGACAGAGCTTTATTGAAAGTCAAGTAAAGAAAATATCTGACTTGAGGAGGCTTTGTGCAGAGAAGGTAACAAGCAAGGAGTTTCCTTGTTTATTGAAAATAATGGCTGAAAATTTTGTATTAATTCAAACATTTTTGTATGCAGGGGGTAAACCCATGGATTGAAGTGGATGGTGGAGTTGGTCCGTCAAATGCATATAAGGTGCCTTTCTTTAGAAAGTTACTACATGCACAAATCCATGCATTTTAACAAGTAAACAAATATGTGATATTTGTGTTTTGTGATGCATTTATATGTGGATTGCCGTATTAGTTGACTATGACGGGTCTACTATGATTCTCTCATCTATGGATGCAACCTATATTAAACCTCATTGTTGCTTTTAGGCAAGCCCAGTGCTGGATGAGCAGGGCGGGAGACCGTCCCAGGCCCCCGCCCCCACCCAAGGCCCCCCAAATTTTCATTTCACCAATGCTACAAAATTCTGCCCACCCTTTAAAAAAAAAAAAAAAGAGACGTAGCCTGTATGGTTGGGATATTGCTAAAGTAGTTGTTGCTACACATTTGTTGTGGTTCTTTTTTTTTATAAGAAAGAAACAATTTGCTGCCACTGGGATTTGAAATCGTGACCTCTCACTTCCCAGATCGGGTACCAAACAATTGGGCCACCCAATGGGTTGGTACATTTGTTGAGGTTCATTGAAAATTCATTGTAATATGCAAGCACTCATCTTAATGCATATTGAGTAGATTTCAACGACCGCATAGTAATTCATCTTAATGCATATTGAGTGGATTCCAACGACTGCGTTGGTCTGCATAGTAAAATGTAGGTAGAAAACTCACGCAATCACTTCTTTTGTATGTTCTCTCTACGCTCTTAAATATGGTTCTTTCTATCATCTTTTTTTTTTGGTAAATTTCTTTCAATCATCCCAAAATAAAATAAATTTCGCTTATAAAAAAAATTAAATATTCGGTCTAAATAAATAAATGAAGTTTAGATTCCTGTCAACTAAATTTCCAAAACCAAAGCAATTTTTTCTAAAAATTAAATCTGAGTAAAAGAATAGTTAACTTTATATGTATATTTTCTTAAACTCAACTATAAATACGAAAAGCACACCATCAATTGCACTAAATCGAGCGAAATGGAGGAGTTTGATAAAGCGACCCAACTAATTTGGAATTGCGTTTTTGTTGTTATCACTATATATATGCACCAATACAAAGATTACTTATCAAAGTCAAATATAAAGGTCCCAAATTTTTATTTCGCCCTAGGCCCCCAAAATAACGGAACCGGCCCTGCTTTTAGGATCATTGATAAAGGACATATAAACATCTTTTGTAAGAAAGAATACCTAAACACATATATTTTACATGCTTAGAAAATTGTGAAGTTCATTAGGAATATTGATCAAACTGGGGAGTTAAAAAAGGAAAATTTTAATTCATAGATTGTTAGGCAAAATTTATCACCTCTTTGTTTTTTGCATGTTGAAGAAATTACATTCTATACTTTCAAGTCAAAATTCCTAATATTTCAACATTAGAGAAATTACCTTACTTGGAAGTGTCAACCCCAGCCTAACCCGCCAACAAGCTAAAGTTATCACCTAGCACTCTTCGGGATGAGTTTGTCGCCATATAATTTTATCCGATTGGAACCATAGGAAATCAATATGCACAATGTTGTTTCATTCCCATTCTTCCCACAATGGTCATGTCTCAAGATTCAATCACCTTGAAGTTTTGTGTGAGCAAACCCTTCCTTCAAAATTCTGTTTTATCAAATAAAGCCAACTACTGATGGGAAAAAAGGCTCCAACTTTATTATCATCAACAGATTCAAACAACTTATACTCCAGGATTTTTGGGTCATATGCAAGCAGTAAGCACATTGGCAAGAATTGTATGTTCATATATTTGATGTTGTTATCTTGCGGTATCTTTCTTTGCTAGTTTATTGGTCTATTGATTTGTTGCAATCTTAGCAGTTTATTTTCTTAGCATTTAATTGTGTTTTGCATATAGGTCATTTTCCCAGCACAGTTTTCATTTTCAGATTCCCTAGTCTACTAACTCTTGTCATCTCAGGTTTTAATCTCCCTTTTTGTCTTAGCTTCGCTGTTCCCTTGATTTTTTTTCTCGGTTTTGTCTATGCCTTTTCCATGCTGTTCAATTTTTTCTTTGTTTCAGATATATGTTTGAGTTGGAATGGTTTGTACATTGTTGTTGAACTACATTTTTCTGAGTTAGGACTTGGGATCACAATGCTATGGGCTTTACTAATTTAGCTTTATTTAATACTATTAAAACTCAATCTTGGTGAAAAAAATTGTGGTTCCAACACTATTTTTCCTATTTCCCTAATACTGGTATTCAATTTTTTTTTTTGTTAGCAATACTTATAATTGTGAGGCTAAACGTTTGTCTAGCATTTACTAGTGTTGATGTTACTACCTTACCATATGTTCGTTCTTAATCTTGTGATATTATAATTAAACTTACTTCTCTCACCTTCCACTTTTTGGATAAATCACTAGTTTTTTTAAGAAAAAAAAAAATTGAAATGGCTAACTTGGTTGGCAGGTTATCGAAGCTGGAGCCAATGCTCTTGTTGCTGGTTCAGCTGTCTTTGGAGCAAAAGATTATGCAGAAGGTATGGCTATTATGAAATCTACTGGAATAAATTTGTTTTATTTCCTTACTACTTCGAGTCATGAGTCTAGACGTTAGATAAATCATTTTGATTAGTCTCTCATTCAAAGAATCTCTTGCTTGGCAGCCGTAAAAGGCATAAAGACTAGCAAAAGACCTGAGGCGGTTGCTGTATGAAATATCCATGCTCAAAGGTTGAACTTTGATGCATGCCTTAATTAATTGTCTTTTTGTAAGTCTTTTTCTTTTCATTATTTCCGCAGCTGTATTGGAATTTCGATATGTGTTTCTGTACTTTAGAAAAAACTGCTATATATCTCATGAATGGTGTGTTTCCCTCGAAATTTCACTCCATAGACACCCGACTCACAGTTTTTATGAAAAGAAGTGTTAGTTGGACTGCCACGGAATGAAATTTCCTTTCAAAAGTAATATCTACATAGCAGTGCTTATGTTTCTGCAACTCCTACCGTATCAACTTTTTTCTGACAACTTGATTACAATTTGCTCGTCTTTGCAGATAATAAACAAAGTGATTCATAAAAGAGGTGTATCGCAATCTTTGTATTGGTTTTGAATGTGTTGTTGCTCTTCCATTGCAAAAGTGAAAATAACAGCAAAAGCAAGAATTTCTGTTGCAAGCACAAGCAACATTACGAAGGAGTTTGTAGAATGTTTTGTACAGCAGACAATTCTTAAATAGTTCAGTCATTGTATTATCTTTCGCGCCATTATCATGTTCTTATGCTCGTCATTCTTTTCTTGAAATCTACCAAGGTTTTTTAGGTAATTTTGGAGCTTCATATATCAAGTCATTTATTTTAATTTTCTCGTTGCGGATGTTACCCCTAATCAGTTTACAGTTTGCTAGAATTGTCGTGGCAAGGGTTTAGGTTTAGCGGCTTTTTAACATAGTCTTATAGGCTTATAGGCATGTTATTAGTAGGAAGCTTCTATATAAGAAACTTAGCTTCTTACACCCCTCCAAACTATTGGGAGACTTGAACCATCAACCTCATCTATGAAAATCCACATACCAAACCAATTGAGGTACTACATCGGCATTGATTATATGAAATCTTGCGTATCTGTTAGCAATACTATCATAATGTGAAAACGTTTGATTTACATGGTTTGCTTATTGGTGTTATACGATCTTCTTTGGCAGTTTCATATGCTGCATGGAATTTTAATTGCAATACGCAGCATTTTTAGTACATAGTTTCAGGCTGGAATAGTATTGCGTGATGAAATTGCTTGGCTTTATCTAAGGGTTTTAGTTTTTACTTGAGAAATGTAAAGTAGGCCTGCACATTGAGTGGGTATGAGAAGCTTTTGAGGTTGTCATATCAAGCCAATTTACTTGGACCAACGAGCCTTTGCCTTGATTGGTATTGGTGAGCCCACAACCTAGGCATTGTCCCTCACTCCAAACAAGAAGGGAATTTTGGTGTGGCCAGTTCGAGATGCTTTGCGAACTAGTCCGTTTTGATGCAGGGATGTTGTGTTATCACAGGAAGGTTCGTGTTGATGTCAAGTGTTGCCAAGCTCCCAGAGCAATATTGTTGTGCTATGTTAGTGTTTGATGCCAAGAGGTTAGTGATGTGAATTTTGGGTTGCAAGTGTTCTAGATTCCAGTGGTGAAATAATTTCAACGTATTAGAACAGAATGAAACAATGCCAGTGGTTACAGTTTTACTATTCATTGTTGCATTCTGTTCTTTCATATCCTCAATGCATGTGTGCTTTGGTTGTAGTTAAACTCAATATCTACATAACATATATAAAATCTTACAACAAATTTAACATATATATCAGAACCTTTGAAAAAAAAACTATATGCATTAATTAGGCCTATCAACAATTCTACATCTTTTTTTGTCTCTACATTTGGTGAGCCAATTATATTACATGAACTGAGATTGTCCAAGTCATTAAAAAAAAAAATTGTGTGCAGATTAATTGAGAATTTTGTCTCTCAAGTCTTTTTCTTTTCATTATTTCAGCAGCTGTATTGGAATTTCGATATGTATTTCTGACTATTAGAAAAAACTGCTATATAGATTATTTGAAAATTAATGTGGGACGACGTATATGTGTTCCTCACACAAAGATTTTTTGTATTTCCAATTTTCCATTTTGTCTAGTACTTACGTGGAAAAGATTATGGAGAGTGTTGTATTTTTTTTAAGCACAGATAGACAATTTCATATTTACTCCGTTAAGAGGCAGTTTTATTTCAATTACAAGCTCATAATGAGTAATTAGAAATTTGATGACGCTCAATGAACATACCTAATCGGTCATAGTAAACTTATATATAAGACCTACGTGAGGTTGACCCATAAAACTTAGATGAACCTAATGACCTTGACAAACTTGCATAACTACCAGGATCTATATAGACCTACTAAATTCTATGTAGACCCAAAGATCTACTGGGATCTTTAACTTAGAGTATTTTACCAATGACAGACAAAATCCGCATGTCGGCGGAGACTAACTACAATCATAACTAGACAACTAAAAAGCCCTAAAAGCACTTGCCACTTATGAAAGAAGACCGAAAGACAAGTTGTGACAGTCCAAAGAAACTCCACCGTTGAACCATCGCCACTCGTCGAACGCACCATCGCCATCGCCACTGGCCTCTCACCACCACTGGCTATACCATCAATTGCCACCACTATTTGCTTCTTGTCATTGATCATTCATCAACGTTCGACAAAACTTGATTTAGAGGACTGAACACTATCTATGATTTAGAGGACTGAACACTATCTAACCACTCTCCTCCATCTGTACTAGTCCTAGGTCATTGGTTGGTAAAAATACACACATGTACATTAAATTTTTTTTAGTAGAACATCATTTTTTTTTTTTTGGTCGAAGTAAAACATTCTTCTACATTAATATGTTAGAGTTGTAATCTAAATTACATTAGTGTTTGAGTTTAATTAGGATTATGAGTTATTAGTGTTTGAGTTTGATTAGGATTTCGAGTTAGAGTATGAGTCTATTTAGGGTCTCCTAGTTGGATTAGGAGTATGTTTATGTGAGTCTATAAATTAGAGTTGACCCCCGCATTGTAATTAACGAGTTTATTTGAGAGATTAATAAAGTGTGTCATTGCGGTGTCTCTAAACCTAACATGGTATCAGAGCAATAGTGAGATCTTGTGATCTGTGTCTTGGTTGTGTGAGAGTTCTTTGAAGATTCAAGAACAGATTTGGGCTTCAGATCTATTCGAGAGATCGAAGCGTGTGACCTTCTTGTTTTGGAAACAAGAAATTTGAGTTGCGTGTTCAAAGAGAGGAACGACGCAGAAGTGCAGAGGTCGATTTCGTTGAAGAAAATCAAATTGCAAAAGCCGGTTTGTTGAAGCAGAATAGGCGGAGTTACTTAAGATAATTTACAGTGGTAAATTATGGCTACAATGGGTAATGGTCAAGTTCAACCGACACTACCAGTGTTCGAAGGAAAGAAGTTTGATAGATGGAGCACTCAGATGAGAGTCTTGTTCAGTTTTCAAGACTTGCTCACAGTCGTTGAAGATGGGTTCGAAGACCCAGGGGCCACCGCTACCTCGACACAAAAGGAGCTTCGCAAGAAAGATCAGAAGGCACTTTATTTTATTTTGCAAACGCTTGATGATGTGGCGTTTGAGAAAGTGCAACTGGCGAAGACATCAAAGGAAGCGTGGGACACTTTAGAGACGTCCTACAAGGGTGCACAAAGAGCCAAGAAAGTCCGGTTGCAAACTTTGAGGCGGCAATTCGAGTTGATAGAGATGGATGACTCAGAAGATATAGAGAAGTACACTAATCGTGTTCAGACAATCGTCAATCAGTTAAAGGTGAATGGCGGAGAAGTCGCTGATCTCGATGTGAACGAGAAGATTTTGCGCACCTTGACCACAAAGTTTGACCACGTAGTCGCTGCTATTATGGAGTCTGGGACCGAATATGAGACCAAGTCAGTTGAAGAAATCATTGGTTCGTTACGAGCACATGAGCAACGAATTAATGAAAAAGTGAAAAAGTCAAGCATACGAGCGAGGCATTGAAGACTACAATTGTCCCGAAGCTAAAGAAGGATTATGGATTCAACGGCCGTGATCAAGACAACAACAATGGCGAGAGGTTCGAATAATAATAAGCGATGGTGGGAGAGAAATAAAGGTCGTGGACGAGACAAAGGTCGCGATCAACAGAGAAATCGATTCGGTGTTACAACGGTCGCAAGTTTGGGCATATCGCCGAGACTCGTAACACTAAAAAACATGCAAAATCTGCTTTGCACATGTGTCTTTTTTGCAAAGGCGATGATTGTAACCAGACACTGTTTATGGTTTCGTCAGGCCAAGAATGTTCACAAAACTACACGTGGTATCTTGATAGTGGATGCTCCAACCACATGTGCGGTAATAGAGACTTGTTTGACGATTTAGATGAGTCAATGACGACGGAGGTCAAGTTTGCTGATGATAGGAAACTTCCAGTCAAAGGAAAAGGAAGAGTTCTAATTCAGTTGAAGAACGGTGATCATCAGTACATCTCTGATGTTCTTTATGTGCCTACAATGAAAAACAATCTATTGAGTCTGGGGCAGCTTGTAGAGAAAGGGTACACAATGAATTTGAAAGATGGCTATTTATCCATGTTCGACTCTAGAGGTATTGCCATTCTTAAATCTCCTTTGAAAAATAGGTTATTTCAGATTGAGATTAAGACTGGATCTTATCCGTGTTTTAAATCCATTGTTTCTGATGAGTCATGGTTATGGCATCTGAGATATGGTCATCTGAACTTCAAAAGTTTGACGTTGCTCACTCAAAAGAGATTAGTGAAAGGATTGCCTGCTATTCGACATCCCGAGCGCTTTTGTGAAGGGTGTATTTTAGGGAAGCAACACGACAAATATTCTCTTCCGACACTCTGTGGCGTGCCAAATCTCTATTACACTTGGTTCACTCGTATCTTTGTGGTCCTATGCGAGACAGCTTCACTAGGAGGGAGTAAATATTTTTTGACTTTTATTGATGACTACGAGCGGGAAGATTTGGGTGTATTCTCTTAAGAACAAGTCGACGTGTTTACTTGTTTTCGAAATTCAAGGCGTATGTGGAGAAACAAAGTGGACGCTACATCAAGATTTTGAGAACAGATGGCGGTGGTGAATACAAGTCCTCCATATTTTCTCGATTTTTGTGATCATCATGGGATCAAGCATGAGATCACTCCACCACATACACCACAACATAATGGTGTTGCGAAAGAAAGAATAGGACTATTATGGACATGGCTCGTAGCATGTTGAAAGCGAAAGGTTTACCTAATTCTTTACGGGTTTGAAGCGAGTTGTATGTTCGGTTTATTTATTGAATAGGTCTCCCAACAACAGAAGTGTCACATCTTACTCCGAGAAGAGGCTTGGAGTGGTTACAAGCCAGTGTCGACATTTAAAAGTGTTTGGATCCACTTTGCGTATGTTCATGTTCCCGATGCTAATAGGAAGAAATTGGATGACAAAGGCGTGAAGGTCATTTTTCTTGGCTATGTTCCAGGGCGAATTGGAGCATACAAATTTTATAACCCGATTACCAACTCTGTAATTGTCGCGAGAGATGTATTGTTTGATGAGGCGGATGCATGGATTTGGGACACAAAAGGCAAAGGAATTGCTCAATCTGTTTGCAATCGGGTTTAATGATGAGGCATCTACTTCAACAAGTGGTTCTCCTACCACGCATTAATCTTGTTTTGCCTAGTACAAGTATTAGACTCCAGTACGAGTGATAGACCACGAGAGGAATCCTAGGCTACCCTCGCTCGCCTTCAGATTGTCAGATTACCTCTGATGATGCGGTTGACGATGATGGCATTTTAGTTCATTATGCCATGTTTGCAGATTCAGACCCTATTAGCTTTCGTGAAGCCGTGCGAGATAGATGTTGGGTTGATGCTATGAATTCCGAAATCGAGGCTATTGAGAAAAATGACACTTGGGATCTTGTTGATATTCCTCAAGGTCATAAAGCTATTGATGTCAAATGGGTTTTCAAGACAAAAAGGAAATCCAATGGAGACGTGGAGCGTTACAAAGCTAGATTGGTGGCTAAAGGATATGAGCAGAGGCCTGGCTTTGATTATCAGGAAGTGTTTGCTCCAGTTGCTCGCATTGAGACGGTCCGATTATTGATTGCCATTGCTGCCCAGCGAAGGTGGAAACTTCACCAGATGGATGTGAAATCAGCCTTTTTAAAAGGCTACTTAGATGAAGTTGTTTATGTCAAGCAGCCACCGGGATATGTTCAAGAGGGCAGTGAAGAAAAAGTTTATAAGCTGAATAAAGCTATTTGGTTGCGAAAATTATTATCACAGATTCTTTTTCCGTGTAATGGCCCTACACCAATCTATGTTGATAATGTTTCGGCCATTGATTTAGCAAAAAACCCACTTACACATGGCCGAGTAAGCATATTGATATGCGATATCACTTTCTACGTGATCGGTGGAGAATAAAGAGATAGAGGCTGGCATATGTAGATCGAGGATCAAGTTGCGGACTTGTTTACCAAGGCATTGAAGATTGAGTCTTTCATGAAGTTTAAGGCTATGATTGGGGTTTGTCCAATCTGAATTATGGGGGGATGATTTTTAATTTAGATAGGTAATTTAGATTATGGGGGGATGTTAGAGTTGTAATCTAAATTACATTAGTGTTTGAGTTTAATTAGGATTATGAGTTATTAGTGTTTGAGTTTGATTAGGATTTCGAGTTAGAGTATGAGTCTATTTAGGGTCTCCTAGTTGGATTAGGAGTATGTTTATGTGAGTCTATAAATTAGAGTTGACCCCCGCATTGTAATTAACGAGTTTATTTGAGAGATTAATAAAGTGTGTCATTGCGGTGTCTCTAAACCTAACATAATAGAGTGGTTGAGTTTAATAAATCCAATTCAAGCAAAACGGAACCCAAAAATTTGTTGAATATTTTTTATTTGATAAAAATTTGTTGAATATAATTTGAGTTTGGACTTGAATATCTGATTTTTCTTTTTTGATTAGGCTTTCGTTGTTGGTATTTTTGAGTTAGATAGGAATTGGCATCAATCACAACAGTTAGTTGTATAAAAACGTACGTGCATAAAGTTGGAGGAGAGAAAGTTAACAAGCTACCTCCTCTCCCGCTCTCACTATTCTAATTTCTATTTTTCTCACTTTTCTTATTTTATTTTATTTATTTATTTCTATTATCGATTGTTCCATACGACACGCCAACCCATCAGATTCACTGAATTAAGTATTATGTGTAAATATATCTATTAATAATTAATAATGATTATTTTATCAACGAATGAATTAATATAATGAGTATGTTCAACTCGAAACTATGGACAGATACATGGAATGGAGTGTGGTGCAATTTCTATCATACGATACGCCAATTCATCAGATTCACTAAATTAAGTATTATGTGTGCATTTATTAATAATTAATGATGGTTATCTTATTAGTAGACCTGTTCATTGGGTTGGGCACCCCGCTTGACTTGAGCCAGGCTTGGGTGTAAAAACTTGCACTCAAGCTCGGCCCAGCCCAAACTCGTTTTAGGCCCGCTTACTTAATGGGCGGGCTTGGTATGCATGATGAGCCCAAGCCCGACCTAGGCCCGCCTGTCTACAATTTTAACATACATTTTTATGTATATAAAATGGTGAAAGTAGGGATTCAACTATGAACACTTCTAATCCTATACATTGGTCCTAACCATTATGTGGTTACTAGTTAACACTTATTTAATATATTAATTTATTGTTAAAAGTTCACAATATGTTTGAACCCACCCAAGCCCATCTAAGCCTGGCCCATTCTGGGCTTTTGGGGGGGGGGGGGAGATAGAATCGGACCTGGGCAGGCTTAAACAGGGGTTGAAAAAAAAAAAACTCGCCTAAGTTCGTCCCGAGCCCGCTCAGGCCCGCCCGTTAAATGGATCTACTTATCAGCAAATGGATTAATAGAATGAGTATGTTCAACTTGAAATCATGGCAGAGATACATGGAATTGAGTGTAATGCAAGTTCTATTTCTCTTATAAATCTCACCTCCCATCCATTCTTCTTGCAAGTTCTTTAAGGAATCAGAAGAAAAAAATATAGTACAATTTTACTATTTAAAAATTAATTTATTTTAAGGATATAAAATAATTTAATAAACATTTTATTGTATAGGTTCAATAACACATGGAGCCCATGAAAATGGCTAGCGATCAATAAAGTCTATTTCTTATCAAAAATAAAAATATTAAATTAATTTTTTTTCGCCAAATAAACTAGTTACAGCAGCTGCTTGATGACGTACTTTTAAAATCCGCAGGTTGTTTTTAATGAGAAAGAATATTTGGCAAAGGGAGCTCCATGCCTCCATTATCTAGTTGCGTGCCCCACTTTTTTTTCCTATTACAAGTTGGCTCACTTGTTACAAATGGAAGTGAGTAAATGTACTTTTTGTCAAAAGTGATTGATATGCATGCATTGCTATTTTGCCTTTTGGGTTAGGGGTAGGACGCACGTCCTTCTAATCTCCAAAGCATTAGTCGGTAATATCATCACTTGGTGTCGGCTGCGGTAGCTCGGATAGCTTCATTTATAAAAAAAAAATCAATTATCTATATATCTATATATAAAAGTAGAGGAAAGAGAAAATTTAAAACCTACTTAATCTTATTTTTCTAATTTTCTAATTATCTAAATTTTCTTATTTTCTTATTTTTTGTTTATTATTTATTTCTATTATTAAATTACATTATTATTATATCATATCTTCAAAAAGTTTTTGCTTTGAAATATTAACTTTTTTTGTTTAGGAAGAGTTTTTGCAATGAAGTATAATGTATGCATCTATTACTAATTAATAGTGTGTGGAACTCCAAACTATGGCTATATACATAAAATAGAGTGTTGTGCAAGTTTTTTCTCTATAAATATCACATCTCATCCATTCTTCTTGTAATCAATACGAACTTCGCTTTCTAGACACAATTAGTAAGGCAAACCATCAAACAAGCTTGCATCTTTTTTCAATGAGATCGTGAGATTTTTTTTAGTCGCAGCTGTCTTTGATTTTTTGTTTATTAATTAATTATTTAGATGATGTGTTTTGTTTACCTTTTATTGTATATTTTATTTGTAAGAAATTTGAGTTGATTATTGTGAATTGTAATTTTCATTGTAAGACAATTACAATATGTTTATGTAAATTAATATATTAAATTTTTAAAAAATATTAAATAATCTTGCAGAAAAGTACAGGAAATCGACTACTATATTAATAGGAAAATGATAATCTAACACACTTTTTTTATGTATAATCTAACACACTTTGAGTGTATACTTTTGTTTTTTAGTTATGGTATTTTGTCAGATGTGAGGCCTACGTATGGGGAAGCAAAAAGAATTATAAATAGTTAAAAATAAAAATGTGTGTTCAAAATGTGTTAGATTATAATTTTTCTAATTTTCTTATTAAATAAACAAATACAAAGAAAGAAATAACCAAACATCTATGACGTATGATTCTCATATCCAATTTGGGTTCCATCGTGGCAACCACTTGATTTTATCAAATTGATCAAGTGGCTGAATTGCCCACTAAACTTTTTCTTGGCATTATGTGATTCACATCTTGTATGATATTACTATACTGTACATTTCGTTCGTCTAGTCAGCATTTACATCATGTGCTCTGTAGCTTGTTTAGTGCAATTGGTTATTATGGCTAGGTTTCTCATGCACAAACTGGCTTATGCAGATTATAAGCTGCTTCCACTAATAAGTTATGTTTGGTTAACTAACTTATTATGAAAAAAATGAGTCTGTGTTATGTGCACTTCAATATCCTCTCAGGGCACTCCATTGATCAGAGCACCTCAATAATTTATCAAGGCACCCCAAGACTTTTATCAAAATATTTGTGAAGCAACATACCCCACTATCCAAGACACATTTTAAAGTTGTCTCAATCATGTCTTGTCGAGACCTGTATTATAGTGTCGGCCTATACCAACCAACACCTAAATAAATTTTGCAACAACTTCAAAGCGTGTAACGCTGTCACTTTCCTAAAGGAAAATTTGCTTTTTATAATGCAAGAGTCAGCAAAAATTCTAGAGAATACGATGAAGCAAAAACAGCTTTCACTTTGCAGTGGTGAAAGATGACACAAGAGCAAACGCTAGTTTATTTTCGAGATAATCTTATTCCTCCTCAAACCTTTCTCTTATAGACCTTTGGTCAAAAGCAATTAGAGAATAAAGAGGGGGTAATGGAGCAGTTTTAACTGCATCCACTCAGTAAGCATTGAATGGGTTCAATGACTGCCAATTCAATACTGAGTGGGTCAAGAAAACAACTGCCCACTTAGTAATTTGAAAATGGTAAAAAGTAATTAATGGTAAAAAGTTTTACCCATGGTTAGCCCCACTTATACACACGTACACGTGCCTTGTGCAAAGTGCTAAGTGCGCCTATAAAAGCACTTAAAATGCACCACACCGTGCACGTGTGTGGTTCACTTTGCATAGCTCTTGTGGTTTTTTTTTTATACACAATGTAGTGCAAGAGTATATATACTCTTAAACTTGAAATTTCTAACCAATGTGGGACTAAACACTTCTTTTGAAAATGTCCAACAATCCCTGCCATTTTCAAAATAAATAGATCATTTGATCCAAGATCATCTTAAACATTATATGCATAAATAATGGTATCTTGCGATTTGAACCACTAAATTGTGAAAATTCATTACATCATATCAGAATTACATGGTAGATTAACTCTGGACCAATGCTTCTACTCGATATGTAGCATAAACATATCACGCATATAATTTACACCAACAAATAGCCATAAATAACCTGACACATTCAACATTGGCCTTGTGTCCCATATCTTCTCGTGAACGTTTTCGAAGCCAAGCCCTTGAACTCCTTGAAGTGGCCGCACTTCACATCCGCATAGGTAGTCTCCCCCCTGCAATTTAAGCACCTTTAGAAGACTATTAAGAGATCATCTCAACCTCCTCTTTTTGCATGCAGGTACCATTCACTAACAACCTTGGAATGGTTATTAAAATTTAGTGTTCACAGACACACTTATAATGAACTTTGACTATCTCCCTTGATGTTTTATTCATTAAGTCTCTTGACAATCCTTTAGTAAGTGGGTCTGCCAAGTTTTAACTAGTTTTCACATAGTCAATTGTGATAACTCCATTTGTTATCAATTCTCTGACACAACTATGTCTCAATCCAATATGTCTGGATTTACCATTGTACACTTGACTATAAGCCCTTGCCAATATGGCTTGATCATCACAATGGATAGAGATTGGAGGTACCGGTTGAGGCCACAATAATATCTCATGTAATAATTCACATAGCCATTCAGCTTCTTTTGAAGCAGAGGCTCACGCTATAAACTCTGATTCCATGGTAGAACCAGCCATTAAAGTTTGCTTCTTTGAAGCCCATGAGATTGCACCTCCAGCAATTATGAAAATTCACCCACTTGTAGAAGCATGATTTTGATCTTTCACAATCCAACGTGAATATGAAAATCCTTCTAAAACCGAAGGATATCCATTATAGTATAAACCATAGTTAATTGTTTTCTTCAGATATTTTAAAACTCTTCGAATTGCAAACCAATGCAACTCACTTGGATTAATTGTTAATCTGCTCAACTTGCCTAGTGCCATGACAATATCCGGCCTAGTGCATGTCATTGCATACATTAAGCATCCAATTAATCTAGAATACTCCAGTTGTGAAACTGGATTTCCTATATTTTTCACTAGTTTAATACTTGAATCTAGCGGGGTAGAAACAGGGGCACAATCTAAATGATTGAATATATTGAGAACCTTCTCAATATAATGAGATTGAGTTAGAGTAATACTCCTCTCATCTCTTACAATCTGAATCCCGAGAATGACATCAGCTTGCCCTATATCTTTCATTTCAAATTTACTTGAAAGAAAGTTTTTGGTCAACTGAACTTATTCCAAGTCAGTTCCAAAAATTAGCATGTCATCTACGTAAAGACAGATAATGACACCATTTCCTTTTCCATTAAACTTGCTATACACATTTATCAGATTCATTTATTTTGAATCCATTAGCAAGTATAACTTGGTCAAATTTTTGGTGCCACTTTTTTGGTGCTTGCTTTAAACCATATAATGATTTTCGCAATCTACACATTTTATTTTCATGACCATGCATTATGAACCCTTTAGGTTGGTCCATATATATATATATATATATTTCCTCATCCGATTCTCCATGTAGGAACGCAGTTTTCACGTCCATTTGGTGGATGACCAGCTTGTTAATAGCTGCAATTGCAATAAGCAATCTGATTGTAGCAATTCTACCTACTGGTGAATAGGTATCGAAATAGTCTATTCCATGCTTTTGAGTAAATCCTTTAGCCCTTACTTTATGTTTTTCAATTGATCCATCCATTATTCTTTTCTTTTTGAAGAGAAATTTACATTTAATGGGTTTACTGCCAGGAGGTAGATCAACTACCTGCCAAGTGTTATTTCCCATTATTGAATCCATCTCATCATTCAATGCCTCTTTCCAGAAAGCTACATCTCTTTCTTTCATTGCCTCCTCTAATGTTTGAGGATCAACCTCCATATTAAAACAATACGGAATTTGCTTAGTTACTGTTTCTCTACTTCCTTCAACTAGGAATGTATAGAAATCAGAACCAAATGACTTAATTTTCTGAGCCCGTTTGCTCCTTCGAAGTTCAGGAACTTATACTACTTCTTTGTCATTTTCAATTTCTATGACTTCATTCCCTTTTTGGTTTTCTTCAAGAATACTGTTGGGAACAGATTTAAATCTTGTCTCATCAAAGATTGCATCCCTTGTTTCAATTACAGTGTTCACTGAAATCGAATTATTAGGCTCCATTACCATGAACCTATATGTTTTACTTTGTTGTGCATATCCAATAAATATGCACTCCACTCCCCTTTCTCCTAATTTTCTCTTTTTGGGTTTAGGTACTTTAACTACTGCTCTACAGCCCCAAACTCTTAAATAATTAAGATTTAGTTTTCGCTTATTCCAGAGCTCATATGGGGTGACTTTATTTCTCTTTTGTGGAACTCTATTCAGAATATGACATGCAGTCAATAATGCATCTCCCCAAAATCCACTACTCAAACTAGAGTTTGATAGCATAGCATTAACCATTTAAGTTAAAACACGATTTTTACGCTCAGCTACACCATTTTGTTGTGGTGTATATGGGGCAGTAGTCACATGAACTATTCCAGTGGATTCAAAGTACTTTGGATCATAGTACTCTCCTCCCCTATCAAACCTTAAACATTTTATGAAGGTCTCACATTGCAACTCAGTTTCTGCCTTATAGGCCTGAAACTTAACCATTGCTTCATCTTTGGAATGCAACAAATAAACATAACATAACTTGTTGTAATCATTAATAAATGTTACAATATTTATTGCCTCCTATTGATGGTGTACTATGCATGTCACATACATCAGAATTTCTTACAACAGGAACTGGATTTCTGGTTATTTTTGTTTTCATGCATGTATTGCAATTTCCTTTATACTTATCAAAATAAGGCAGTAATTCCATATTTACCATATCATATACTTTTCTAAAATTAACATGTCCTAATCTATGATGCCATAAATATGAAGGAGACTCAACAAGATATGTAGAAATAATATTCTTATTAGATAATGCGATTACATTAAGCTTAAACATGCCCTCATAAGCATAGCCCATTTCCCACAAATTTACCATTCCTGGACAGTATAAACTTGTCAGCCTCAAATACAAGCCTGAAACCAAACTTATTCAAGAGACTACTCGTCACCAGATTATTCCTCACTTCTGGTGCATAATACACATTAGTGAGTGTTATAATTTTGCCAGAAGTAAACTTCATATGAACACTACCTATGTCTTTGACAGGGACAATACCATCATTACCCATGTATAAGACATTATTTTCATCTACTGCCTCCATAGTCTTGAAGAACCTCTCGTTCTTGCAGACGTGTCGAGTAGCACCAGAATCAACCCATCAAGCCATGTCATTCTCAACGACGTTGATTTCAGAAATCATAGCAATGAGATCATCATTGTCGTTTCCTGCACTTTTTGCAGCATTTGAGGAAGCATGTTGTTTTCCTTGCTTCCTCTTCCAATGATGACAATCGGACTTGTAGTGCTCATCTCTTCCACAGAACCAACAGGTGATTTTTTTGCTTCATTTTATTCTGGTTTTGATTGTTCGATTTTCCCGAACCAGCAGGCTTTTTGAAACCAACAGGCTTGTTAGGCCTATTCAGCAGGGGCTTTTTGAACTTTGTTGCTTCCATCACATGCACCTTTGAAATCTTCTGAGTATTCTGCTCTTTTTCATTTTCCTGCATGCGATAATCCTCTTCTACATGAAGATGGTTAGTAAGTTCATTAAGAGTAATGTCCTTTTTTTATGCTTCAGAGTTCGTTTGAACTCCTTCTAGGATGGGGGCAGTTTATCAATAATTGAAGACACAACAATGGTTTCATTCATAACCAGATTGTGTTGAGAGAAATTATTCCCAATTCTCTCAACTTGAAGAAATTGTTCCATGACAGACCTATCATCAACCATTTTAAAATTAATAAACTTTGATATGAAGAATTTCTTACTTGTCGCATCCTCCTTATGGTACCTCATCTCCAGTTTCTCCCACAGTTCCTTGGCAGAGGGGACGGCATGGTATAGGTCAAACAACGAGTCCTTCATGGCGTTTAGAATGTGGCCGCTGTAGGTGTGGTCATCGGTCTCCCATTTCTGCCTCTTCCTGATCTGCTCGACAGTTTCATCGTCTGACTCCATAGGCTTGGGTGTATCCAGAACATACACCAGATGAAGTGCCACCAACAGGAAATGTAACGGCCCGAATTAAAATTGCCGTTAATTATGACGTCATTGCAGATATGGATGCCAGCGAGGACGGTCGAGGGTCCCACAGCGAGGCTGGAGCGCACTCGAACTAGGTATACAGTCCGTTTTGTATGCTTGTTGTGGTAAATTGTGATGAAAATGTACAAATTAGTAAATTTCATTACAATATGTATGTTAATGTAGTTATTGACGAGTGAGGAATGACCTCGGGGTGCGTGCGGACACGGGACACGAGGCACGAGGTGCCGGGTAGTCGGGGAAACTACGGTGAGATTACCCATAAATTTTGAGAATTTATTGAATAGGGTAGATAATTATTATAAGCTAAATCAATTGGAAATCAATAAGTCCTATAGTTGAACTGAATAAAACAATAACAGTTGGATGATTCTCGAGATGCACAATAGGGCCATTAGTGTCAAGATGAGGTGTAAGGAGTTGGAGTGACACAGGGTGATCAGGCCTTGGATACTCCTCGAGATTCGTGCACACACTGATGGGAACCAAGTATATATATGTATGTGTGTTGACCGATCAAAAGGAGAGGAAGTGTGGTTTTGAGAGAGAGTGAAAGAGGAGAAGAGAGAATCGTTGGAGGAGAAGAAGAGGAGGAAGAACAACCATTAAGGTGTGAAGAGGTTGATTTGTGGCTTCCTACAACAAGAATCAAAGGTATAGATACATTAAACTTGGATTTTTATGAGATTTTTTATGTGGGTTTGAATTTGTAAATTCGAATTTCTTGGAGGGACTAAACATCGTATTTATGGAAATTTAGTGTTTATGAGAATGATATGATATGGTTATATATTTGATCAAATTTGGGAGAAGTTGGAGGATTTTCCAAAATGGGTTTTGAAAATGTGATTTCCATGATTCGTGGATTTTGGGGTTTGATTATGATAATTCGTGTTTAAATGGTGCAATTAAGGTCATTGATGTTTTATGGAAACATGGAAATTTAATTTATGGGTTTGGAGTTCAAACTTGTAATTCGGAAATTTTCTGGACAGCGAGCAATTAGCTCGCTAATTGGAGAAATTAGCGCGCTAATAACGCTGAGTGAAGAAGATGATGAACAGTGATTGAGATTAATTAGCGCGCTAATTGATCTCATTAGCGCGCTAATTGTTCATTGGACTCTCAAAAATTGGAAAATGAGAGAATGAGTCAAACTAACATTAAGAACCCATTAATTGATAATTAACCCTCATAAATGAATTCCAGGAGTCTCGAAATAGTAGTTGGAGTCGGGGGTTTAGTCAGGAATCGAACCGGGAGTGATATCGGGGATTTGGAGGTATTGGACCGGGGTTTGAATTGTGGAACGAGTGCGATTTGAGGTGTGTAGTATCCCAATTGAACTTTACTTTTAAGTATTTACCGTTTGACTTATTTGAATTCAGTTCTATTTATTCTTTATTCCATTTCGCTATTGCTTTACGGTGGCTGAGTACTCTCACCTGGTGACTTTACGGTGGTGGAGTGTACTCCTACCTGGTGTCTTTACGATGTTGAGATCACTCCCCACCTGGTGCTTATTCGTTACGGCCATAGAGTCCACTAAATCATAGCACTTGTCTAGGTATACGCCGGTGAATAGGCTACCCGGGTATGGTAGGCTTGTGTGGGTGCGTCGTGGGTCTACGCCGACCACCTAGAGGGTCCAGGGCCAACCCATTAGTGTGTTTTCATGGGCCGTGCCTGGGGAAAAACCCGAAGTATGATTTAGTTTGATTTTTATGTGCACGTACTTTGTTTCGTCACTATATTTATGCATGCGATGATCTTTCTTTTACAGTTGTCTGTATTATTTCTTTGTTCCGCATGTTTAAATTATAGTATTTAAAATTCCAGTACTTTTACTTCCGTAATTACTTGGTGAATTTCCTTGGGATTACTCACTCTGGACTCATCATCTGTCTTTTTGTGATGGCTGAGTGCAGATCCTAGTACGAGCCGGGGAAAGGGCAAGCTTGAGGACTACATCGATTGATAGCTCTAGCCCTTCTCGTACGTATGTTTATATTTACTTGTTTTATGTTGGGTTTTGGGACTTGAGAGATAGGTTGTATATTTTGATATTTTGAGGATCTTAGATGATATGTATATGATGTACAGTTAATATGGTTTCCACTTAGGCATTGTGCTCATAATATACATGAAATTCAGGTTAAATCTTTACATCGATAGTAAATCTTCCGCTGCGTAATTTATGGTTAAATGATATTAAAGGAATAAAAGTAAATTCATAACATCAAAGTTAACTGATAATTGATTGATAATAAATAATTGGACGTGGGACACAACTGGTGGTGACGTAGACAGTTGTGGGCCCGCGTGGCCTCCCGTGGCGAACCAATGTGGAAATTGGGGCCGCCACATTTTGGTATCAGAGCTTAGGTTTGAGGAATTTAGGATGGAGGAACCTAAGGAATGAATTGTGGGTTTGTTGATAACTTTGATACCGCTACACTTTAGTAACAGAAAGAGGTCAAACTTTGGGAATTGGAGATTGAATAAGAGCATAAACTTGATGAATAATTTTAGATGTGGAAACCATAAGTGAATGATTAAAGTCTTAGTTGGGAAGTGATGTGAGGCGGGTAGATTCAGGAAGTTATATATACGTGTATGTTTTGATTGTGTACTACGTATAATACGCGTATATACTGAGTCTGATCCAATGCACGTTGGTTGTGCAGTTATGATGGACGGACAGACTCCTACTACTCCGCCGACTACTCAGCAGGAGGTTGGAGAGACGAGTGATCATACTAGTAGAGAGGTGGCTGATTTGCGAGCTATGGTGCAGAGAGTGACTGATCAGCAACTATTACAGCAGACTCAGATGGCTGAGCTGATGGAGTATATACGGAGTTCACGAGTACTAACAGTAGCACCGACTATTGAGCGAGCTGCACCTACTACTCGAGACAAAGATTAACACCAAATTGTTACATACCCTGTGCGGCTTGTCGAGACAAAGGATAGAGAGGGCTGAGCCTATTGTGACGCCAGCTGAGATTACGGAGGTGACACCAGCTACTACAGAGCAGCGTGTAGGGGTTTCAACTGCCAGAAGTAGGATGTCTGAGGCAGCGAAGATGGTGAAAGATTTTATAAGATTCAATCCCACTTACTTCACTGGAGTCAGTGATCCTGAGGTTGCCGGCCGGTGGTTGATGACACATCGACGACTATACCAGCTGTTAGAGGTACCCGAGGCAGACTGTGCGCGTATCTCAGGGTATTGTTTGAGAGGTCAGGCAGCGGTATGGTGGACTACTTACACCGACACACATTCTACACCATCGACGTGGGCAGAGGTTCGACAGTTATTTCTCGATGAGTACATTCCCACTGAGGTGCAATTGAGGCTGAGAGAGCAGTTCCTGTCATTGCGACAGGGAACCATGACAGTGTCCCAAGACACATGGATCGGTTCGCTTATTACCTTATGATGTATGCCATGGATGTGGCAAACACGGAGAGACTTCAGATTTATTATTTCATCAGGGGTCTAGATGAGAGGATTGGTGGGGTGATAGTCGCGACTGGTGCGGAGACGCTACATATTGTTTATGATAGAGCATTAGCTCGCGAGACATATCTACGACACCGGGGTGAGCTTGGAGACGGGTCTGGACAGAGTTCTTGGTCTGATCAAAGACCGAAGAGACCGAGAGATCAGTTAGACAGACAGAGACATGATCGGGGTCGACGAGATAGGCGTTTCGAGCAGCAGGGAGGAGATGAGAGGCAGGTAGTGTACGTTGTTGCACCTGCACCATTTGAGCAGCCACGACAGCGTGTGCGAGATGGAGGAGGTCGTGGTAGAGGACAGAGAGGTCGGGGTCGTGATAGAGCTCAGGTACACATAGTATCACAGTCAGATTGGTGGGATACATGACGATGTTTCAGATGTCATCAGGTCGGACATATACAGAGATATTGTCCGATGTCAGCTCCATCTTCACAACCACAGATTGAGCCAGTTAGGGAGAGGGCTCATGCAGCTGCTACACCTACTGTCGTACAGCCAGAGCGTGATGCGACTCGTCAGCTCATCGAGGGTATGTTATCCATATGCGATGTTTCTATGCATGTATTATTTGATTCCGGCAGTACCTTGTCATTTATATCGGGACGTAGGGTCGGACAGTTAGGATTATAGGTTGAGACTTTAGACCCACATCTTGTCTCAGTACGGCTGCTGGGGATAAGATTTACCCTAACCGGATATGCCGGAATTGTGTGGTAGAGATTGAGGGACATCAGTTACCCGGTGATTTCCGTGTACTAGAGTATTTAGAGTTTGATGTCTTATTGGGTATGGATTGGTTAGCAACTTATCGCGCACATATCGAATGTTTTGGCAAGATGATAGTATTTGATATTGAGGGCATTCCAGTATTTACTTTTGTTGGGACGGCGTCAGACTTACCAATTACCAGAGGTCGATTAGCTACGACACAGGAGATGGAGGTGTTTAGGACGGTGGTTGAGCCCGACCTGAGACCAGAGATAAGATTAGAGGATGTCCCAGTAGTGTGTGAGTTTCCTGAGGTGTTTCCAGACGATTTACCAGGTTTACCACCTCCTGAGAGCGATTGAGTTCATCATTGAGTTGATTCCGGGGACGCAGTCGATATATAGCCGACCGTACAGGATGTCAGCGTCGGAGCAAGGAGAGTTGAGATCCCAATTAGAGGAGTTGTTGCAGAAGGGTTTTATTCATCCCAGTATGTCTCTTTGGGGTGCACCAGTGCTATTTGTTAAGAAAAAGGATGGTTCTTTGAGGATGTGTGTAGATTACAGGAAGCTGAATCAAGTGACGATTCTGAATCGTTACCCACTTCCTAGGATTGATGATCTATTCGATCAGTTGGCGGGTGCTAAATTTTTCTCGAAGATTGATTTACGATCTGGATATCATCAGTTGAGGATTCGGGAGAGTGATATCGAGAAGACGGCGTTTAGCACGCGCTATGGATTGTTCGAGTTCACAGTCATGCCATTTAGGGTGACTAATGCGCCGGTTATCTTTATGGATTTGATGCATCGAGTACTACGACCATTTTTAGATCGTTATGTGATTGTATTCGTCGATGATATCTTGATATACAGTAAGACTCGTGAGGAGCACGAGAGACACCTCAGAGATGTTTTGATGACATTGAGGGAGCATAGATTATACGCTAAGTTTAGCAAGTGCGCTTTTTGGCTGAAAGAGGTGAAATTTCTCGGACATGTCATTGGTAGTCAAGGAATATCTGTTGATGGAGACAAGATTCGAGCGATAATTGATTGGAGGACACCTGAGACAGTTTCAGACATTCGTAGTTTCTTGGGCCTTGCGGGTTATTACCGGCGATTTGTGCAGGATTTTTCGTTGATTGCAGCGCCGATGACGAGGTTGACCAAAAAGGATGTCAAGTTTGAGTGGTCTGAAGACTGTGAGGCAGCATTTTTAGAATTGAAGAGGAAGTTGACTTCGGTGCCAGTGTTGGCGCTACCTGAAACAGGGAAAGGTTTCTCGGTCTACACAGATGCTTCCGGGACTGGATTGGGATGCGTGTTGATGCAGGAAGGACATCCAGTTGCATATTTATCGAGGCGATTGAGACCCCACGAGGAGAATTATCCGGACATGATTTAGAGCTAGTCTGCGAGTTGTGTTTGCGCTCAAGGCTTGGCGACATTATCTTTATGGGGAGCGGTTTATGTTATTCACGGATCATCAGAGTTTGAGGTATCTGTTCACTCAGAAGGATCTGAATATGCGGCAAAGACGGTGGCTCGAGTTACTGAAAGACTACGATTTCGCGATTGAGTACCATCCTGGGAAGGCGAATGTAGTTGCTGATGCATTGAGCCGGAGTGGTGTAGAGAGTCAGACTGTGCTGCGGCAGATGACACATGACCATGGATTGCTGGAGGCTGCGACGGTGTTGTGTTTGTCAGATGCTTTTGCTGATGTTCATATCTGTTGCCAGATGCGTGTTCCTGTTGTGTCGTTAAAGAGGGTCGCTGAGTGGCAAAGGGCTGACGGACATTTTGCTCGCTTCAGCTGTCTGGCTCAGATCTGGGTTGCACGAGATTGGTCTAGTGGTACGCACCGGTGCTTGAGACACGAGGGGGGTTGTGGATACCCGAGGTGCGGGAACTACGTGATAGCATTCTTGAGGATGCACACCGTTCGCGGTATACAGTTCATCCTGGCAGGACCAAGATGTATCATGATTTGCGACGTTTATTTTGGTGGCCTGGGATGAAGGCCGATGTGGGTGCATATGTGAGAGCTTGTCATATTTGTCAGTAGGTTAAGGCCGAGCACAGGAGACCAGCTGGATTGTTACAGCCACTACCGATTCCACAGTGGAAATGGGAACATGTTACGATGGATTTTGTGAACGGGTTGCCACAGACTGCGAGACGTCATGATGCAGTGTGGGTTGTTATTGATAGATTAACGAAGTTTGCACACTTCATCCCTATATCGATAAAGTATTCGTTTCCTCAGTTGAGCATTATTTTTGAGCGAGAAATCGTTAGATTACATGGAGTACCGCTATCTATTGTGTCTGACAGAGATCCCAGGTTGACTTCGAAGTTGTGGGAGAGCATGCAAGAGCAGTTTGGGACGAGACTACAATTCAGTACGGCTTATCATCCTCAGACAGATGGTCAGTCAGAGAGATTGATACGGATATTGGAGGACATGCTTAGAGCATGCATTTTGCAGTTTGGAGGTGCTTGGGAAGAGTATTTTCCGTTGTGCGAGTTCGCATACAACAACAACTATCAGGCGAGTATTGGTATGCCACCATTTGAAGCTTTGTATGGTAGACCTTGCAGATCACCAGCTTGTTGGGCGGCACCTGAGGATGTGGCAGTGATTGGACCCGAAGTTGTTGTTGATCATACCGAGAAAATTCGCCAAATTAGGTTGAGATTGCAAGCAGCTCAAGATAGGCAAAAGAAGTATGCTGATATCTATCTTGAGGGTTTGAGTTATAATGTGGATGACTTGGTATATTTAAAAGTTTCGCCCTGGAAAGGTCATCAGAGGTTTGGGATCAAAGGGAAACTAGCACCGAGATATATTGGACCGTTCAGAGTTATAGCACGTATTGGGACAGTAGCATATAGATTGGAGTTGCCAGCAGAGTTAGCAGGAGTTCATCCAGTGTTTCACGTGTCTATGTTGAGGTTAGCTAGGTCAGGACCGAGACCTATGGTGGATATTAGACAGATTGAGGTACGTCCTGATGTTTCATATGAAGAGCAACCTGTGGAAATCATAGATCGTCGAGTTCAGACTCTGAGGAACAGGGAGATTCAGAAGGTGTTGGTACGATGGCAGCATTATGGGACTGAGGAACTCACCTGGGAGCTCGAATCGACTATGAGACATAGATATCCTCAGTTATTTACTGGTAAGTGTTAGTAAGGACTTAAATTTCGGGACGAAATTTCAATTTAGTTGGGAAGAATTGTAACGGCCCGAATTAAAATTGCCGTTAATTATGACGTCATTGCAGATGTGGATGCCACCGAGGACGGTCGAGGGTCCCACAGCGAGACTGGAGCGCACTCGAACTAGGTATACAGTTCGTTTTGTATGCTTGTTGTGGTAAATTGTGATGAAAATGTACAAATTAGTAAATTTCATTACAATATGTATGTTAATGTAGTTATTGACGAGTGAGGAATGACCTCGGGGTGCGTGCGGACACGAGACACGAGGCACAAGGTGCCGGGTAGTCGGGGAAACTACGGTGAGATTACCCATAAATTTTGAGAATTTATTGAATAGGGTAGATAATTATTATAAGCTAAATCAATTGGAAATCAATAAGTCCTATAGTTGAACTGAATAAAACAATAACAGTTGGATGATTCTCGAGATGCACAACAGGGCCATTAGTGTCAAGATGAGGTGTAAGGAGTTGGAGTGACACAGGGTGATCAGGAACCCTTGGATACTCCTCGAGATTCGTGCACACACTTGATGGGAACCAAGTATATATATGTATGTGTGTTGACCGATCAAAAGGAGAGGAAGTGTGGTGTTGAGAGAGAGTGAAAGAGGAGAAGAGAGAATCGTTGGAGGAGAAGAAGAGGAGGAAGAACAACCATTAAGGTGTGAAGAGGTTGATTTGTGGCTTCCTACAACAAGAATCAAAGGTATAGATACATTAAACTTGGATTTTTATGAGATTTTTGATGTGGGTTTGAATTTGTAAATTCGAATTTCCTTGAGGGACTAAACATCGTATTTATGGAAATTTAGTGTTTATGAGAATGATATGATATGGGTTATATATTTGATCAAATTTGGGAAAAGTTGGAGGATTTTCCAAAATGGGTTTTGAAAATGTGATTTCCATGATTCGTGGATTTTGGGGTTTGATTATGATAATTCGTGTTTAAATGGTGCAATTAAGGTCATTGATGTTTTATGGAAACATGGAAATTTAATTTATGGGTTTGGAGTTCAAACTTGTAATTTGGAAATTTTCTGGACAGCGAGCAATTAGCGCGCTAATTGGAGAAATTAGCGCGCTAATAACGCTGAGTGAAGAAGATGATGAACAGTTATTGAGATTAATTAGCGCGCTAATTGATCTCATTAGCGTGCTAATTGTTCACTGGACTCTCAAAAATTGAAAAATGAGAAAATGAGTCAAACTAACATTAAGAACCCATTAATTGATAATTAACCCTCATAAATGAATTCCAGGAGTCTCGGAATAGTAGTTGGAGTCGGGGGTTTAGTCAGGAATCGGACCGGGAGTGATATCGGGGATTTGGAGGTATTGGACCGGGGTTTGAATTGTGGAACGAGGAGTGCGATTTGAGGTGTGTAGTATCCCAATTGAACTTCACTTTAAGTATTTACCGTTTGACTTATTTGAATTCTGTTCTATTTATTCTTTATTCCATTTCGTTATTGCTTTACGGTGGTGGAGTGTACTCCTACCTGGTGTCTTTACGGTGTTGAGATCACTCCCCACCTGGTGCTTATTCGTTACGGCCATAGAGTCCACTAAATCATAGCACTTGTCTAGGTATACGCCGGTGAATAGGCTACCCGGGTATGGTAGGCTTGTGTGGGTGCGTCGTGGGTCTACGCCGACCACCTGAGGTGTGTTTTCATGGGCCGTGCCCTGGGGAAAAACCCGAAGTATGATTTAGTTTGATTTTTATGTGCACGTACTTTGTTTCGTCACTATATTTATGCATGCGATGATCTTTCTTTTACAGTTGTCTGTATTATTTCTTTGTTCCGCATGTTTAAATTATAGTATTTAAAATTCTAGTACTTTTACTTCCGTAATTACTTGGTGAATTTCCTTGGGATTACTCATTCTGGACTCGTCATCTGTCTTTTTGTGATGGCTGAGTGCAGATCCTAGTACGAGCCGGGGAAAGGGCAAGCTTGAGGACTACATCGATTGATAGCTCTAGCCCTTCTCGTACGTATGTTTATATTTACTTGTTTTATGTTGGGTTTTGGGACTTGAGAGATAGGTTGTATATTTTGATATTTTGAGGATCTTAGATGAAATGTATATGATGTACAGTTGATATGGTTTCCACTTAGGCATTGTGCTCATAATATACATGAAATTCAGGTTAAATCTTTACATCGATAGTAAATCTTCCGCTGCGTAATTTATGGTTAAATGATATTAAAGGAATAAAAGTAAATTCATAACATCAAAGTTAACTGATAATTGATTGATAATTGATTGATATTAAATAATTGGGCGTGGGACACAACTGGTGGTGACGTAGACAGTTGTGGGCCAGCGTGGCCTCCCGTAGCGGACCAATGTGGAAATTGGGGCCGCCACAGGAAATGCACTCATTTCTGCCACCTGAGGAAATCTCCTCCATTAAAATGATCCAGCTTCACGATGTTCAACGACAGTTACTTGATCGAAGCCATTGCAATAACAGCAAGAAAACTTCTTTTAGATTGTTAGACCAAAAAAATTTGCAACTACTTTAAAGCGTATAACGCTACCATTTTCCTAAAGGAAATTTTACTCTCTATACTGCAAGAGTCAGCAAAAATCCTAGAGGATACGATGAATAAAAACAGCTTTCACTTTGCAGTAGTGAAATATGAAACAAGAGCAAATGTTAGTTTAATCTCGAGATGATCTTCTTCCTCCTCAAACTCTTCTCTTATAGACCTCTGGTCAAAACTAGTTAGAGAAGAAAGGGGGGTCGTGGAGCAGTTTTAACTGCATCCACTCAATCAACATTGAATGGGTTCAATGACTACCAATTCAATGTTGAGTAGGTTAAGAAAACAACTGCCCACTTAATAATTCAAAAATGGTAAAAAGTAATTAATGGTAAAAAGTTTTACCTATGGTTAGCCCCACTTATTCATACGCGCATGTGCCTCGTGCATAAAAGCACCTAAAATGCACCACGTCGCACGCGCGTGTGGTTCACTTTGCATAGCTCTTGTGGTTTTTCTTTTACACATAATGTAGTAGAGTCTATATACTCTTAAACTTGAAGTTTCTAACCAATGTGGGACTAAACACTTCTTTTGAAAATGTCCAACAAGTCAAACACCTAACTCAATGGGTGACCATTGAGACTATACAAGTGGTCTAGGTGGCCTTGGTCGACACCAACTAACACAACAACCTATGTCTTGGCCATGTGTGTCTGAGACCATATGTTCGATCATTTCCTATCGAGACCTGCAACGTAATGTTAGTTAATGTAGTGTCGCGCTATGAACACCCCATCGATTATTCAGGGCACCCTGGTAGGCACCCCACCAATTACTCTGGGCACTTTAAAGTAAATGTGTCATTTTCTCTTAAAGCCAACATAAATAAAAAAAAATTGAGGTGCCCTGAAAGGATATCGGAGTGCACATAACGCGACTCAGAATAATCTAATTAAAACACCATTTTCTTAAATGCTACTATAGGTAGCGTTTAAGATTTGAAACGCTAGATTTCTTTTTTCGTTCACTTTTGCCCTTGCTAAAAAAGGTTTTAGGCTATGTCCACCCCACAAGACACTAAGGGCAAACCAATAGATTTCAAATTAGTTGGAGCAAAACATTATGAGTGGCTTGCCTTTAGTGTTTTGTGGGGTGCACGCATAGTCGGACCCCTAAAAAATTGCCGATTGTTGTGAATTGAATTGAGACTTGCTAGAACTAGAGAAGGAAAGTAGAAGAACTGAGAACTTCTACTACTACAAAGGACTACAAAGAACTACAACTACAAAGTAGAAGAGGAGAAATGAGAGAGTTAAAATGAGAAGTTGTATACAACTTGGTGTGTTTTTACAATGAGGTTGATACCCTTTATATAGGCCATTTGGTGATGATGATAAATGTACTAAGACAATGTTTACAAGTTACACATACATCACATGCCATACAACTCTTTACAAGCAATGTTGACAACACATGAAATAATGAGTACATTGGATATGGATGCAAGTAAGAGCCATGCTTGATATTACCACTCAATGTAATAGCCATGTTTGACAATGATTAGTCATACAAAGTCTTGATCAATTGTTCATCCATATCATAACACTCCCTCTTGGATGAAAATTGTTAAGAGAATGTGCCTCGTTAAAACTTCTACTAGAAAAAACCCTGTGGGAAAAAATCTAGCAAAAGAAAAAGAGTACACATTTCTTATTAATCTTAAGATGAGTATAATATTGTTAGGATTGCCTCATTAAAAAAAATCTTGCTAGGAAAACCCAATGGGATAAAACCATAGCTAAGGGAAAAAGAGTGCAATACACTAATCAATAACTCCCCCTCAGGTGAACATGGGTGAAACTTGTTCAGTTTCTTTACTTGGAATGTCTTTAAGTTTACGCAAGCCAATACCATATGTAAGCCTTTTAAATGTAGTAGTTGGTAAGGCTTTTGTGAATAAATCAGCAAGATTATCGCTCGATCGGATTTGCTTGACATCAATTTCACCATTCTTCTGAAGCTCATGTGCATAAAAGAATTTTGGTGAAATATATTTTGTTCTGTCCCCTTTTATGAATCCTTCACTTAATTGTGCAATACATGCTGCATTATCTTCATATAATATGGTTGGAGAATCTTTTATTGAAGGCAATCCACATGATTCTTGAATATGTTCAATCATGTTTCTCAACCAAGCATATTCACGACTTGCTTCATGAATTGCAAGTACTTCAGAATGATTGGAAGAAGTAGCAACCATAGTTTGTGACTTCTATGATATAACAGTATTACTACAGGTGAATACATATTCCGTTTGAGAATGGGCCTTTTGGGGATCTGATAAGAATCCAGCATCAGCATAACCTTGGAGATTTAATTTTACCCCTCTCGAGTAAAATAAACCCATATCACTTGTTCCTCGAAGATATCAAAAAATGTGTTTAACACCATTCCAATGTCTTCGAGTTGGTAAAGAGCTATATCTTGCAAGTAGGTTGACAATAAAAGCAATATTGGGTCTTGTACAATTTGCAAGATACATAAGTGCACCAATTGCACTTAAATATGGTACTTCCGGACCAATTAGCTCTTCATCACTTTTATGAGGTCGAAATGGATCCTTATCCACTTCAAGTGATCTGACAACCCTTGGAGAGCTCAATGGATGTGCCTTGTCCATATAAAATCTTTTTAATAATTTTTCAATATAATTTGATTGATGGACAAGTACTCCACTTGAAAAATGTTTAATTTGCAAACCAAAACAAAGTCTTGTTTTTCCAAGTTCTTTCATCTCGAATTTCTTTTTCAAGTATTCGGATGTTCTAACGATATCGTCGTGGTTTCCCACTATATTTAAATCATCAACATATACAACAATAATCACAAATCCTGTTGATGATCTCTTAATGAAGACACATGGACAAAACGAATTATTTACATATCCTTCTTTCAGTAAATAATCACTAAGACGTTTGTACCACATTCGTCTGGATTTCTCAACCCGTACAAAGACCTTTGTAATTTTATAGAATGCATGTTATGAAGGTTTGATTTTATTTCATCGGATATTACAAATCCATCAGGGATTTCATATATATCTCACTGTCTAGAGATCCGTACAGATATGATGTAACGATATCCATTAAATGCATATCAAGCCCTTCAGAGACTGCAAGACTTATCAAGATTCGAAATGTGATTGGATCTATAACATGAGAATATGTTTCCTCATAATCGATGCCAGGTCTTTGTGAGAAACCTTCAGCTACAAGTCTTGCTTTATACCTTGTAACTTCATTTTTTTCGTTTCTCTTTTGTACAAATACCCATTTATATCCAACAGGTTTTACGTCATCTGGCGTTTGACAATTGGTCCAAAAACCTCTCGTTTCCTTAACGAGTTTAGCTCTGCTTGGATAGCATCTTGTCATTTTTGCCAATCAGGTCTTTTTTGACATTCGTCCACTAATCGTGGTTTTGGATCATCATTGTTTTCACATATTTCAAAGGACACATTGAAAGCAAATATATCATCAGGAACAATTTTATTTCGATACCAAATCTTGCCAGAGTTTAAATAATTTATTGAGATCTCATTACTTTCATCTTTTTCATCTTTTTTTAGAGGAAGTTGTTCCACATCATAATCAACTTGTTCTGATAAACCCTTATCAAAGGATTCTTATGCTTTCTCAGAAGTATTTTGATTTGTATTTACTTTTACTCCCGTTTTCCTCTTTCGAGGCATTGTATCCTTTGAACCAATCGGTCTTCCACGCTTTAAGCGTTTCGTTGGTTCTTGTGCATTTTGTTGCACAAGGACATCAATTCTTGCAGGAGCATTTACAGCTGGAATATGTGATTTTGACACTTGTTTGGCATCGTTAAATGCATCTGGTAATTGATTTGCGATTTGTTGCAAATGAATGATCTTTTGAACTTCAAGTTCATACTGATTTGTTCGTGGATCATAATGTGATAAAGTTGATGCATTCCAAGCAATTTCACGCCATTCCTTTTAAATTGACTTCTTATCTCCCCCTAATGGTGGAAAAATTACTTCATCAAAGTGACAATCAGCAAAACGTGCAGTAAATAAATCCCCTGTTAAGGGCTCAAGGTATCTTATAATGGATGATGAGTTAAATCCAACATAAATCCCAAGTTTTCGTTGTGGAGCCATCTTAGTTCTATTGGGAGGTAGAATAGGAACATACACTGCACAACCAAAAATTCTTAAGTGTGAAATATTTGGTTGTTGACCTAAAATGAGTTGCATGGGGGAATGTTCATGGTATGCAGTAGGCTTATAACGAATGATAGATGCTGTATGAAGGACTGCATGTCCCCAAACTGAAGTTGATAACTTAGTTCTCATAATTAAAGGTCTGGCAATTAATTGAATACGTTTGATCAGATATTCTGCCAAACCATTTTGGGTATGCACATGTGGAACAGAATGTTCAATGGTAATTCCTATAGACATGCAATAATTTTTAAATGCTTGAGATTGAAATTCCCCGGCATTATCAAGACGGATGGTCTTGATTGGGTTGTCAGGGAATTGTGCTCTTAACTTAATGATTTGTGCTAAAAGTCTAGCAAAAGCAACATTGCGGGTCGAAAGCAAACAAACATGTGACCACCTACTTGATGCATCTATCAAAACCATGAAATATCTAAATGGTCCACAGTGAGGATGAATATGTCCACATATATCTCCCTGAATGCATTCTAAGAAAACTGGGGATTCCACAACAATTTTACTTGGGGATGATTTAACTATCAATTTACCTTGAGAACAACTAGCACAATTATAATCATCAGCTGAAAATATTTTGTGACTCCTTAATGGATGTCCATACGAATTATTAATTATTCTTCGCATCATTGATGATCCTGGATGACCAAGCCGGTCATGCCATAAAATGAATGTCTTTGGATCATTAATTTTCTTATTTAAGACGACATTCGTTTCGACATGCCTTATATGAGTAAAATATAATCCAGAGGATAAAGCTGAAAATTTTTCTAACACTTCTTTTTTCCCATTTGAAACCAATGTGACAGAGAAATTCTCTATTATTTTCGTTCGTGGTTTCAATGTGATATCCATTTTGTCGAATATCTTTAAAGTTGAGTAAATTTCTTCTGGATTTTTCAGAGTATAAGGCATTGTCAACATGAATTGTTGTTCCCCTAGGCAACATAATATTTGCTCTTCCAGAGCCATTAATCAAATTGGAGATGCCAGATATTGTTTGAACATTAGCCACAACTAAGTTCAAATTGGAGAAATATTCTCTTCTTTTGAGGATATTGTGCGTTGTAGCACAATCAACAAGACATATCGCCATAATCTAAACAAATAACTTGATGATCCATTTCTACATTGAAAAACAATATGATATTAAAGAAATACCCCTTTTGTAATAAAATACGAATATCTCAAACTTTTTGGATTATTAGTCACTTTCAATATAAAATTTTTGCCTTCTACATTTAACAAAGGCATAGTAAAATATCACAAATGTAACGACCCGAATTCTACTTGACCCGACTCGAGGGTAATTTAGTGATTTTCAATACTGAATGTGTGCAAGTGTGCTTTGTGAATTGTTTAAGTGTGAAAAGTATAGCTTAGGATAAATAAATATTGGGCCTAACAAGAGTTAAGTGGATGTAAATGATTTGGAGGCCCATAAGGGTATTTTGGTAAAATAACAAGGTTGTATACAACCCTACTCTAAAACCCTACCTATATAAACCTTTTATAAAGTTTGTAGCCTCTTTTGGGTTGAAACCCCAAACTTGAGATGGGAGAGAAGTAGAGGAGGGTTGATGATGAAGAAGATGATGATGAGTCCATTTAAACATTCAAGAAGGTAACACACCCTCCCCTCACCCCATCTAAGCTTTTATTTGTTTATTTTATTGAAAAAATGGAGTTTAGACAAGTTGTAAATAATCATAACCCTAATCCCTAACCCTAATGCTATTTAAGCAAATCAAAGAAAACCCTAGCCTCAATCTTATTAAACACCCACGTAGAGAGGAGGAGAGCAAGAGGAGGGTTCAAGTTCAAGAGAGGTACAAACTCACTTCCCTCCTTGATTTCTTTATTGTTTATTAAAGATTTGGAGACCAAAGGGTTGATGGCATCGACAACGGCAATCATGCGAGGAAAATAGAGAAGAAAAGAAGAAAGGAAAGATTTGATCTATTTTAGAATGAGATTTTGGAAAGGATTTGGATCAAAAACTCTATTGAAGGCATTGTGAGACTCTAATACTCTCTAGATTTATGGTCTTAGTATTGGTATTGGCAATGAGAGTTGATGATTTTCAAAGTTTATTCAATATTTCTTAGATCTAGTCTTGAAATGGGTTATTCAAATTTTTTAAGCTTTATGATAATGAGTATTATGGATGAATCAATCTTGTTTTCCATAGTTTGATGGTACATGAAAGGGTTTTTCCCATGATTTTAGAAAATTGAACGTGGTTGAAGTTTATTGATATGAATTTGACATTTAAGGTTGAGTTGAGATTTAAAAAGGGTCTTTGAATCCTTTTCTTTGGGAAATAAATTTATTCGATAAATTTGAGGACTTTGACTGAATATTGTCATTAGGAATTTAAAGTCTAAATTGAGTCTTGTATGGTGATTTAGATCTTTTTAATTATAATTAATCGAACGTCTTCGATTTATGTTGGAAAAACCAAGTCTTAGCGGATTTTCCTTGTTTTACATCACTGCATTCTTATTTTACTTGAATCATCGATTCTAATTTTAAGTGTCGATTTTAGAGTCGTGAATGACCTTTAGCGAAATTAGCTATAAAATAGGTGAATCTCTAAGGTCTAGACAATTGATGTTAAACTTGTATGGTTGTAGATACATAAAGTAATTATTCTTTTAAATTGTCTAGATTCGCGAGACGATTCACATCGAGCCCAAACGCGAGAAGATCGAGATTAGGATTCGTGGCGAGTGCAGGTAAGTGGGGAGCTTGCTCAATTATCAAATATGGCATGATTATTAGTTATGTTTAGGATTCATAATTTGAATTAAAGACTTGGGATTTATGGGTTGCGTCGTGGTATTGGCTCGAACTTACATATCTATGGAATGTGAATGCACTGTTATTCATGGCCCCAGAATGTGTGGAGTTCCACCGAGGGTCTTATTAGCAAGTAAATCTATAAGAATACCTCAGAATGTTGTGGTACCACCGAGGGTCGTTAACACCCCAGGATGTGTGGAGTTTACCACCGAGGGCTTTACTTGACTAATTGTATATCACGTAGGGACATGAGTTGGAGTTACCTTCTCTTGTACTCTTGAGACATAGGGATGTACATCGGTGATGGCTTGGACGATCCTACTGTTGATTTGAAGGGAAAAACGAGAGGGCACATAAGGCCTGTGTACTAGCTAGTTGTTTCCATCACTTTGAAAGTAGGAGAATCGGTCACCGGATTCTTGCCAATATCTAGTATGCATTAAATGGAACATCGACTTATCGTATTATTATATTTTATAGTACGTAATCTCGCGAAACCCCCTCATTTGTATGAAAGTTTGAAATTATGAAATGATTTGTCAATCTCTTTAATGTTATTCATGATTATTGTTGTTACAATTTGTGACTTATGAATCTTATGTCTATGATAGTACTTGATGGTTCATTATAAGTCTATTTTTTTATGAAATCCTGCTACCATGCTACTATTTAATGAATCCTTGTTTGTTTTCAAATACATGCTAGACTATGTATGCTTATTATGTATTACTTGCATATTTGATGGTTGAGCAGGTTTTCCGCATTACTGAGCTCTGTTGGTTCTTTTAGCTCACCCCACTTACATCTCAGGTATCCACGACAGCGCTAGGTTGAGGCAAGGGAGAGACGAGCTTAAAGTCTTCTCTTGATGTGAGCCTTTGTATATATATCATTTATATTTGATTTTGAAACTATCAACTTGGGGTTAAAATTAAAATAGATCTTTGGGTAGCTTGAATCCTAGGTATCTTTAGTTGATCCATTTCGGAGATTATAATATACTTTTTTAGTTTAAAGGAGCATGAACATATGTATAATTTTTTATAAATGTTCTATGAACTTAAATCTATTGGCTTAGGATATTTTTTTTATATTCTTTCCGCAATTATTATCCTTTGTTTAGCCAATGTGTATTCCGCAGGTTTATTTGTTTAGGCGTGTCAGACCGTTATTTGAGCCTGGTTCAGGTATCGGGTCTAAATGGCAGTCTGGACCGGGCGACCTGACTCTAGGTCGGGGACGGGTCGTCACAACAAAAATATTTAGGTATTGTATATATGACAATATTTAGGTGATAGCCTTTTATATGTGACGAAAACATGTCACAATTATGAGCGTTCATTGTCAATAATGTATTACCTCTTCTAGAGGTGCACCACTTTTATTTCATCCTTCAGTGGAATTATCAACATGACTTTTACCATATATTTTCACCTTTTCCACGTCCGTAATTTGGTATTGCGACCATGGTCATAATATGCAACATCTGCTCCTTGAAGTTGAATCAATTGGACGGGAGTGATATTATATTTATAATATCTCATTATTTTACTCAGCTACCACGAGACAAGAATTCAATCCATTATTAATACTTAATGGATTGATGTACGCACTCGATAATTTGTTGCAGTAATATATCGAGGCGAGCCACGTGGCCTTTATTTGTCTCATCAGTCATACTTCTGCATAGCCTCAACATAGAGGTAATTAAAATTGCAAAATAATAAATGATATTTGACTGATATAAATTTTGTAGCGTGAGACCCGGCCGCTCATTTTGAGCCTTTTGGAGCATCACCAATTTTGGTCTTGATATAGATAGCTCCATGAGGTGAAATGATAATATAAAGTGAAATATTCACTTTTCAAATCTCTAAAGAGATATTTGACGAATAAATATTAGTATTATACGCATAGACTTGCATAGATGTTTTATATATAATTTGAGCATCCCATTGTCTTAACAAGTAATTATTATTGTCAATATTGTTAAGGTAATTAATTCAATTATAACTAAATAAAATTTTTTATGAAAATAGGGATAAACTAAATAGTTTTCTTTTTATACAAAATTGATAATATACCATTAAATATATGTTCACAACTTGATTATAAATACGCAAAATGTAATACTTGTATGAGTCGGTGGGACAACCTCCAGGTTGGGTGGCGAGACGAAGTCTACTTAAAACCATGCCTCCTCGAACGAGATAACCCGTCTGCCTTTCAATGTTTAGCTTTACCGGGGACAAGGCTTACCCACTATCAACCCAAACTCATAACACTATTTGCAATATAAAAAATCAAGAATGAAGCATAATTAATCGCTTGTAGTATAGCGAGAAAACTAGTTATGTCACATATTGACTTTTGATTTCTGATGTAGAAGATCGTACAAGACGCAACTACAGAGCATACTTTCGCAATCGGTGACGTTATAATGCATAATATAGGAATAAAGTATGCATATAAAAGTGAAGCAACCAAGATAATATAGAAATAAACCGAACTCATAAAAGTTGTACCTTCCTAGATAACTAAGACAATGTTTACAAGTTACACATACATCACATGCCATACAAATCTTTACAAGCAATGTTGAAAACACACGAAATAATGAGTATATTGGATATGGATGCAAGTAAGAGCCATGCTTGATATTACCACTCAATGTAAGAGCCATGCTTGACAATGATTAATCATACAAAGTCTTAATCAATTATTCATCCATATCATAACACCGATATTCGATCTTTAAATTTTTGTCTTTTTATTTATTTTGGTTAACAAAAAGTGAACATGGTTAACATATTCGTCCCACACCCATCCCCGATAATTATGTAGTATGTACCACTCATATGTCACGATTTTGTTTTTTTTGTTTTTTTATCGATTAATGCAAACATGCATGCATTCTTTAATTTTATTTGTTTGGTATTTGTTCTAATACTGTTTCATGCAATATATTTATTTACATATATATATATATATTTTCCAACAAAAGCAGTATTGCCAGTATAGTGTTGTGTATTACATATATTTATGAAGAAATAATGTATAAACAAATTACATGCATATTATATAAAGTAAAAAAATTATAATTGTATGTGTAATGTATTTAATTTATATAAATAAAAATGTACTTTTATGTCATTTTGTGCAACGGCCCAAATTTTATTAAGGCCGTTATTTGCGTATTTTTAGATGTGGACGCCAACTTAGGTCCACGGAGACGCCACGGACTGGTGATGATACACTTGGTCGGGCGGAAAGTATTATATTTGACTGATTGTTTGATTAACTGTGATGATAATGACTAGGCTATGACTCATTACATCGCAGGTGTGGTTTAATATTGACTAGATCGGGTGAGATTTTGTGTCAGGTATTTGCCTAAAAATACGTGCAGACGGGAACCGGACGAGTGAGCGCGGGAACACTAGGCCGGGGAATGCGTTTACTTCGATAAAAAAATAGAATAAATTTGACAAAAATAGTAAATTGGTGGGCGCCTAGTGACACGCGGGGTTGTGGTCGACACACGTGGGTGGTAGTGTAGTGTGCACGCCCGAGTACGCTCGTCGGCGCGCACGACGAAATTGTAGGCTCGAAAATATAGGCGAATATATATATTTATATATATATATATGTATATATGTAATTTAAAAAATATATATATAAATATATATTAAAATCAGAAAATAAATAATTAATTGTGAAATGACCAAAAAGGGTATGTGATTGTGAATGATGTGGATAAGAATGCAAGGGCATTTTGGGCATTTCACCTCAAAAAGTTGATAAACACCATCACCGCCATCACCATTTCGATCGATCGGAGAAACCGAGAGGAGAAAGAAGAGAGAAGAAGGAGAAGGGAGAACGAGAGAAAGATCGAGGCGTGAGTGAGGTGAGTTGTTGTTTTTGTTGTTGTTGTGCGTTGTTGATTTGTTGTTGGTGGTGGGGTGGTTCGGTTGGTGGGGTGCTCGAGCTCAGACGAACTGCCATGGCAGTTCGTCCGAGGAAGAACATGGCTTGGGAGATGTCTCCCATGCCAAGAGGAGATGAGGGGTTGGGGTTGAGAGCCAACCCTAACCAAAATGAAAAAAAAAAAAAAAAATCGAACCAGATAGCTCTGGTTCGATGGAGAAGAAGGGGGGCACACGTGCGGGTCGCACGTGTGCACCCCCTCTCCATGGGCTCGGGTCGGGCCGACCCGGTCCTGACCCAAACGGGTCGGGCTGGAATGGCCCAGACCCAGACGGTCGGTTGGGCCGAACCGGGTCCGGTTCGGACCCGGTTCAGCCCAACCAGGAAAAAAAAAACTTTAAAATTGAATAAAATCTGAAAAATATGGGAAAAATTCCTGAAAAATGGGAAAAATTTCAGAAAAATTATATTTTGACTAAATAAATAGAAATTAAAGAATTTCTATAAAAATGAAATATTCGGGATGTTAGCGAAACGTTGTGTCGGGGTTTTTACCTCGTAAAGCGTGAAATTGGTAAAAACTATGGAAAAAAATGTAGAAAATTCAGAATAAATTGAGAAATTTGAAAAAGGGTTGAAAAGTGAATTTCGAGACTTTTCGGGCGGTTGGCACCCCGGTGTAACTCGAAAAACGTGCTACAACTAAAAATTAGAATAAAATTCTAATTTTTATTGTCACGATATAAAATCAATTAGTTTGATACTAAATCATATAAAATGACTTATTCGGACACCAGGGACTTAGGAGACCATAGTCAGGTGTCGGGTGCGCATCTCGAGGCGAGAGTGAGATCAGATCGGGACAAATATCGAGTAATTGGAGTGCGATTGAGGTAAGTAAAACCCTTAAGAAACACACTCGAGTGTTTATTTACTTGATTTCATTTGATTCCAGCTATTATTGTTTATCGTTGTTTAATCTATTTCCATGTTCATACTCATGTTGTACGGTTGGTTTTGTCATTCACCACCGGATCTTCTGGTTTACTCTGTGATGTATGGGCGGACTTGGGTAGGCTGGACAATAGGGACAGAATAAGGGTTCAGACCGGTGAGGGGGTTGGAGAAGCCACCGGGGGAATGCCGATGTCTGGATTAGGGTTCAGTCCTGCTACACGGCACACATCCATTATTGGTGTTTATCGATGTTATGTATGCATGCGTCTTAATTACAGTTGCCTGTTTTACTGCGCATGTTTATTTAACAGTTTATTGGCTTCCATTATTATAAATGCTAGTTTGTGTACTTCTGGGTTTTACTCACTGGACTCGTCATCTACTTCTTGTGATGAATGAGTGCAGGATCTACTACGACCAAGGGCAAGGAGACTCTCGCAGACTACTTGCGACCTTGTCACCGACGGAGTTTGACTTGTATGTTTTTATTTTGCTGTATTGACTTATTTTTGGGTTTATGGGGACTGTTTGAGATACCAGTACATGTATGTATCACATTTTGTTATGTTATATACAGTGTACTTTACCGGGTTTTCCACATAGGATTAATGCTCTCTAATTTGAGGAAATTACATATTTTAAAGCTTCCGCTGTTTACAAATATTAAAATGTTAATTACTGACTAACTTAGGCTAAATTAATTGATAATGATGCTTAGTTGGGTGTGGGACACAGCTGGCAGTTACGTGGCCAGTTGTGGGCCTGCGTGGCCTCCCGTGGTGGACCAATGTGGATTTTGGGCCGCTACATTTTGCATCTATCAACTACTCTGTCAGTTAGTTTTCCAAACGATTTTAATCAATCCGCTAGATCATCAGCTTTCAACTATCATCTACTAACTTCTCAGCTATCAACTAAATTATCAGCTTTCAGCTAGATCATCAGCTTTCAACTATCATCTACTAACTTTTCGTTTTTTGATGAAAAGTGCAATTTGGAAGATTAGATTAAGAACTTTTTCATTTTTATTACTTTGGGCATAGGGAGCGACTATTAACCCCCCCTCTACTACTCTATATCAGCCGTCCATTTAATTTAATACATTTTTAAATTAAAAATGTTGTTAGGTGAAATTACATAAATAACCTCACTCTAAGTTAAATCATGAATTCAATTCCTTTTTCCTTTGTACTTTACACTCTACACCCCTCCTCAACTTTACTTTTCACTCTCTACCCTCCTCCCTAAATGAAAACTAATATTCATTCGCAACTCTTATTCCATTTAGTACAATACACCCACCCCTTCTCTTCCACCTAATTTCACTTTCTATGCCCCCACCCAAATTTAATGTTGGTGTCTTGAACCTCCATCACGTCGCTTGTAGAAGTCATGGCTGAATTGACATCGAAAATGCTCTGAATTTGATGAAACAAAATTTTGTAGATTGAGGCTAGAGTTTAAATACTCTATCTCCTTAAGACAATCATGCCCCACAATTCGTGCTCGCGATTGGTGGCACTTGCCTCCCAGGATATAACAATCATGAACCTACGACTGTAGCACTTCAGAACGCAAGAACAAGTGGACTAAATTGTTTGTACCCACTCACACTAAAACAATGATTTAAAAACCAGAGAGGAAATGAGACTATTTTCTTTTGAAAAAATGGAAGCCAAAAAACTAAGTATATTTCATATCACGTAGGATGATTTATGTATATGTGCGTGTCTATTAGAGAGACACACCAATTCGGTTTGCTAGATACGCAACCGTTCACTTTGAACTCATATATATGTATTTCTATTATTCTCGATCGGTTGTGTTTACAAACAACACGTCTATTCATGTCACATTGATTGTGTTCATCACACTTTTCATGATTCATGCATGTGTATCTTAAAAGATCACATCCTTTCATATATGTAGATACGTGGCTTTCCACAACATTGTGTCTATCATCAAAGTGTTCTTCTATACATGTATAAACTATTACCAAATATACTATATTTTCCATTCATATATTATATATCTATGGTTGCTAATAAATTAGATGAACCATAAATTCCAACAATCCCCCACATGAATGGAAATTGATCAATATATCAATATTGCACATTATATACATCATCCCCCACATAAATGGATTTTTCATAATTTTCTTTTAATGAAAAAAGCAATGCAGACTCTCTAGAGTGAGTACTGGTGGAAATGAGCGGCATCAGGATAGGTCTCTTGTGGCCTTGAACCTTCCCTAGTGTAACACCATCGGGTTTGCTAGCTAATTAATCAATGAACACGATGTCTTGAACTGTTGGCTGTTTGTGCAAGCCAAGACAACAATGTACACACAACCCACTTCCGATAATTTGAGTTCCTCGGCTGTGTTCGTTAATATGGCCCTGAACAACTTGATTTATAAGTGCTTTAGAGAATTCAAGCCATGAACATTCTCATAGAATCGACCCAGTTCACACTCACATAGGTGATTTCTATTAGGAGTATCCTGCCAATACCTCGCATTAAAATTATGACATAGAAATCATTAAAAGCAAAACTTACCCTTAATAATTTGCAGGAAGTACTAAAAATATCATAGGAATGGGTTGGAATATAAGTTCCCTAGTGATTTACCGATCATTTAGTTGTCCCTTTTGAACCTAGATCTTGGGATCTCCAGTCAACTAGGTTGAGTATCCATAATGGAGTTCATTTATAGGCCTTAACCTCATTCCCCTCGATATGCAATTTACTTGATTTGACAAACCTTCAATTGGTGGCCACAAGTTTGTCTTTTTATTTCTCATATTTTATGGAAATCATTAGAAAATCAAGTAACTATCAAATGATAATCTTTGACTTATATGTATCCAGATATACCATTTTATACAATTTGTTCTCTATCAACTGCAATTACATTGGCTTGCCCAACACTTGCATAGTACAAAAACAAATTTTATTCAACATGGAATATCCTACGAAATTTCTCTTATTTATATTGCTTTCTCAATTTTCTCAAAGCAATAACTTAACATTTCTTCCTTAAATTCAACAACATTTTATGGATGTCTCTCAACATCCATTGTATTTCTCTTATTGGCATTCAATACACAATTAGATGATACACTAGTCTCATTAAAGACTTTTTTCGAAGAAATCAAGGCTTTCTTTTTTGAAATAAAGCCTTTAAACTATCAATTTTACTTCATTTTGAGTAATTGATCCATCCGCCTTTAGATTTAAAAATTCATTTACTCTTTAAAGCCCTTGACCTGATCAATTCAATCTCACTATTGATAACATCCTTTTAAAATATCACGTTAATAATCTATCTTTAAATACTTTACCTGAGGATCAAACTTTATTTTCTTTATCGAAAATAAAAATAAACTTTTACGTGCACACCCCCACAACTTTTTAGTATTCATAGATATTTATTAACATATATATTTTCATCTCGAAAGATATAATCCTCAAAATCTGGGCTTGCAATTAATTTATTTTCACACCTCCACAATTTTGATTATCCAATGCTAATTAAAATAACATTTACAATGACAAGATTCACTCAATAATCTAAATCTCTTGGACTTAATCTATGATATACTTGAGCAACCTTTCCAAAACTGAAAAGTCTTGCTAACCATATATATTTTATAGTTAGCATATATAGTAATAAACAAATGGATCAACTTATGCATGTATCAAGGATATATATAAAATACATAAGTACGCAAACTTAATTAGTTCTTTTTCAATAATGTATCTTACCATGCAGAGATTAATCTATCATTATATAGATGATTGTTTATAATATAACATAAACATAGAACAAGCCCTGCAAATCCCGACTTGTAAAAATCAGAGAAAGTTAATTAGACCCAATATTTGCTCTCTCGGTACAACCACAAATTGATCTATATATAACACAATAATTACAACACCCATATTGCAAAGAAAGTTTTAATCCTCGTTTGCAATCCACCAATTTTCCATTTGAACCAAAGTGTGACACCCATCGTGTGCGTATTTACAATTTTACTCATTTACTTGAACGAACATAATGATCCATAATGATTCTACGGGTGTCATAATTACATTATTATGATATTAATTTTATCCCTTGCAATTGTGCAAATGTTGCCTTTCATACAAAATTTATATATGCATGAAATAATGGATATCATTAGATTCATCAATTTCATGCATAGCCAGATCAATTGAAATAATAAAAAAATCAAATTAAATATCATACCTTTCAATGTCCCGTAATGGGAACTGTGAGAGTGTTAAGATATTTTTCCATGCACGATGCAAAAACAAACCTCTTTTGTGATCGATAGTCCCCAATAACGAAAAGAGCCAATAGAACCCCAAGTAATTAAAATATTATAAGAAATGTACCCGCACCTTTTTTAAAGAGAATATGCATACCACATGGTCGCCTAAATATGTTTTAACGCCAATTGCAAATGCAATTCGTTGTTCGATGCACCTGTTCATAACTGCTTGAAAAGTCCTTAATACCAATAAATTAAATTTTCATACTCAATATCATATCACCATACGAGAGAATGTCAAACCCATGACATGATAATTATTGTCTTAAGATTGTTGGTGTCTTGAATCTCCACCACGTCGCTTGTAGAAGTCATGGCTGAATTGACATCGAAAATGCTCTGAATTTGATGAAACAAAATTTTGTAGATTGAGGCTAGAGTTTAAATATTCTATCTCCTTAAGACAATCATGCCCCGCAATTCGTGCTCGTAGTTGGTAGCACTTGCCTCCCAGAATACAACAATTACGAACCTACGATTGTAGCACTTCAAAATGCAGAAACAAGTGGACCAAATTGTTTGTACTCACTCACAATAAACAATGATTTAAAAATCAGAGAGGAAATAGGACTATTTTCTTTTAAAAAAATGAAAGCCAAAAAACTAAGTATATTTCCTATTACGTAGGATGATTTATATATATGTGCGTGTGTCTATTAGAGAGACACCATTTCGGTTTGCTAGATATGCAACCGTTCACTTTAAACTCATATACATGTATTTTTATTATTCTCGATCGGTTGTGTTTCCAAACAACACGTCTATTCATGTCACATTGATTGTGTTCATCACACTTCTCATGATTCATGCATGTGTATCTTAAAAAATCATATCCTTTCATATATGTAGACACATGGCTTTCCACAACATTGTGTCTATCATCAAAGTGTTCTTCTATACATGTATAAACCATTACCAAATATACTATATTTTCCATTCATATATTATATATCTATGGTTACTAATAAATTAGATGAACCATAAATTCTAACATTTAAATCATAATCTCATTTCATTTTCTCCTCTACTTTCTAATCTCTACACCTCTCCCCATCTCTTTGTCCATACACTCAATAACTCACCACCAAATGTAACGTTTTGATTATAGTCTTTAGTTGAAATTTTAGTTCACATTCTTGAATGGTTAAAATATTTATTTGTTTAATTTTAGCTTTTAAGTATGAGACAATTACATCTTGAAATGCAACATGGAGCAAATTAAGGTGAGGGGGAGAAGAAGATGATGTGCAAAAAATGTTGGAGGATGCAAATCACAAAAATGAAAAGAGGGTTTTCATTAGGAGTGGTGGGCAAATATATATTAGGGAGTTTACATTTTCTTAAAGAAAATATTGGAAAGTTTACTACCATATTGAGGAGTTTACTAACAATTAAGGGGGTGCTTAAAACATGAACTACCTTATTAGGGTTTATAAATAGTATTAAATTAAATGGGGAAGCTAATAAAGATATAAGGGGGGCTAATTAGTCGCTCTTTCAAAAATAAAAATAAAAAACGACTTTGATCAACTAATTGGATCCTATTTTTTATAAAGTCCTTTTTACATGAGTTTTTATTTTACTACTTCAATGGGTATCAAACTCACGACTTCTACTTAAACCTCGCCTTTTAGCAAGTGATGACTTATCCATCTCATTAGAGATGTTTTGGCCCTTTTACAAAAGTATTGCTAAACGTACCCAAAATAAAAGTATTACTAACAACTTTTGTATATATACCTCAAGACTTGGTTTCAAGAATTTTCTTTAAGTGATATTTGAGTTGTGTACATTTTTTTCAGTCGACCTTTAGTATCTATAGAGTACAGACTATATAAGAAAGGGTCAAGGGAATCACTGTTCACAATTGGGATGTCTTTCTGATCACATGTGATAATCATTTGATATCCTTTTCTTTGGCTCATAATAACCTCATATAATACTTGAAAAATGTTTTTCTAACTCACTTTGGACACTTAGTGGGCTCAAGTGAGTGTCTCTCTATGTGATACACATCGAGGTGTGTGTGTGTGCACATCTCGAGGTGATAAATGCACACCTCGAGGTGTATCGCATGGTTGAACACCACTTTGGGCACCCACTTGGGTCCACTAAGTACCCAAAGTGGGTGTCCACTCATAATTTTTAGCACTGGCTAATCAAACCCTATTTTTTGCTTCATGTACCCCACCCTTGTGAAATGACCCAACTATCCCTTCATATTAAAGGTTTTTACTCACGCATACCTCAGTCACCTCTCTTTTGAATTGCATTATCACCTTCGACCCGAATTCGACAAAATTCGAGCGACACCTCATCTCTTTTAGTGCCGATTTTGAGGTTTTTTTGGGATTTTATTTCTTTTTTGAGTCGGTATTGTTTGTGGTTTTGTTTTTAGGTTTAGGGCTTCGATTTGTTACTTGAATCTTGCATTTTGGGTACAAAGTTTTGATAGAATAAAAAATATCAAGCTATTTCAAACAAAACCTACTATTTTTTTTGTCAGTTTCATATATTTTTTAAGAGTTTTGAAATTTTTTTGCCCGCTTTTGTTGCTAGTGGGGTTTAGACGCACAACGCTGACAACTTTTTAGAAGTGTCGACCACACAGGTCTGACACCTCTAAAGAGGTTTGGTTGGAACCCTCCGTCACCCATCGAGATTGAGTTTCCCTCACAATCTCTATCGGATTTGTCTGTGTAAAACCCGAATTCTACTTGACCCGACTCGAGGGCATTTTGGTAATTTAATATTTTATTTGTGTTTGGTGTACTATCATGCGTATTATATGTTATCACAATTTGGCGAGACTCAACTTAATAGTGCGTGCACAACAACGAATGACTCAAGTCACAAATTTATTAAAGAATTATTAAGTGAGGACAATTTGGTAATTTCATGATAAAAATGTGTTGGGTGTTTGATGTGGAAATACAATTCTAAACTTGTCAAATTAAATATGAGTGAGGGATTAAGTAAAGTTTTATTTTAAATAATAAAGCCCAATTGAGCTTAGGACCCAAAAGGGCATTTTAGGCAAGTTGTAAATAATTATAACCCTAATCCCTAACCCTAATGCTATTTAAGCAAATCAAAGAAAACCCTAGCCGCAATCTTGTTAAACACCCACGTGGAGAGGGGGAGAGCAAAAGGAGAGTTCAAGCTCAAGAGAGGTACAACCTCGCTTCCCTCTTTGATTTCTTTATTATTTGTTGAAGATTTGGAGACCAAAGGGTCGATGGCGTTGATAGCGGCAAGAACGCGAGGAGAATAGAAAAGAAAATAAGAAAGGAAAGATTTGATCTATGTTAGAATGAGATTTTGGAAAGGATTTTGAGTCAAAGACTCCATTGAAGGCATGGTGAGACTCTAATACTCTTTAGATTTATTGTCTTGGTGTTGATATTGACAATGAGAGTTGATGATTTGAAAAGTTTATTCAGTTTTTCTTAGATCTAGTCTTGAAATTGGTTATATAAATTTTTAAGCTTTATGATAACGAGTATTATGGATGAATTAATTTTGTTTTCCATAGTTTGACGGTTCATGAAAGAGTTTTACCATGATTTTAGTAAATTGATCGCAGTTGAAGTTTATTGATATGGATTTGACATTTAAGGTTGAGTTGAGATTTAAAAAGGGACTTTGAATCTTTTTCTTTGGGAAATAAACTTATTCGATAAATTTGTGGACTTTGACTGAATATTGTCATTTGGGAATTTAAAGTCTAAATTGAGTCTTGTATGGTGATTTGGATCTTTTTAATTATAATTAATCGAACGTCTTCGATTTGTGTTGGAAAAACCAAGTCTTAGAGGATTTTCCTTGTTTTACATCACCGCATTCCTATTTTACTCGAATCATCGTTTCTAATTTTAAGTGTCGATTTTAAAGTCGTGAATGACCTTTAGCGAAGTCAGCTATAAAATAGGGTGAATCTCTAAAGTCTAGAAAATTAATGTTAAACTTGTATGGTTGTAAATACATAAAGTAATTATTCTTTCAAATTGTCTAGATTCGCGAGACGGTTCACATCGAGCCCAAACGCGAGAGGATCGAGATTAGGATCTGCGGCAAGTGCAGGTAAGTGGGGATCTTGCTCAATTATCAAATATGACATGATTATTAGTTATTTTTAGGATTAATAATTTGAATTAAAGACTTGGGATTTATGGGTTGTGTCGTGGTATTGGCTCAAACCTACGTATCTATGGAATGTGAATGCACTGTTATCCATGGCCCCTGAATGTGTGGAGTTCCACCGAGGGTCTTAAAGAATACCTCAAAATGTTGTGGTACCACCGAGGGTCGTTAACACCCCAGGATGTGTGGAGTTTACCACCGAGGCCTTTTAGAGTAAAACCCCATACCTAATGTTGAGGTGGTTAAGTTGGGGATAATATTAGTAATAGCAGAGATCCACGTGCCCGCGCACGCAACGCGGATGGGGGCCCAACAGTTGGTATCAGAGCCTAGGGATTAGAACCTAGGGAAACGTTAGTTTAGGAAAACCTAAGATGTAAGGCCTTTAAGTTTAAAGGTCAAGTTAAGTCGAACAAATCAGTGGTATGGGATATTGGTTCAAAGTCGACTTAACACGCAATAATGATAAATCCTAGGATGGGATGAGACAAAAGAAATTTGAAAAAGATTTAATGTGATGATTATTTGCTACTTTGTATATATAAATATATCGTTAGATATATAGGTAAATGTCTTTCCTTAAGACGTGAAATCTTGGTTCCACGAGTTGAGAATGACAATTAACGACACAAGAAAATCGAAGGGAAATCCGTAGAAGGTTCCACATGTGCTGCAAGGAAGTCTACAACACTTTGCTGCAAGAATGGTTCTGATAGAACGACTAAACTTAGAGTGAAAATTGTATGGCGAGATGTGCCTATACCTAACTATAGAGTGGAAAATAAAGACTTAAGCAAGTATTGATAGACTTGAAAGGACAATGAGATGCCAAGTTAAATACACAAGACGGAATTATGATGTGGTCACATTTCAGAGAAGTAACTCTGACTCAGAAAACTCTATTAGGATAATTAAAATTAACGATATCTTGTTGAAAACGGAAGTTAACAATCCTAGTAAGGATGCAAATGAATCTTTGGTTTCAAACAATGATAAGCAAGTTAGTCTGGCCAGGAGGCTGAACTAAATTCAAGATATAGACGTCCAGTATACTCTAAAAACCTCTAATGCTCGATTAAGAGTGTGAATCATTGGTCTATAAATTTGATTCGAAGGTTATTACTATAGATCGAATTATGTTGTTTCAGGTGATCTATTTTTATTGTAAAATGATTTTTCGACTATATTGGACCATGATTTTTGTATTGTTTTCGAGTTGATGTTTGCCGCACTTTATTGAAGTTTTCATGGAAGGATTTAACGTGTCTTTACAAAATTTTGAAAAGGCAAACAAGTACAAAAAAATATATATTTTTCCTTGGTGTTCAAAAGATAAAGCGAATAGACTCATACATATTTCGAGAATTTGACGTTGTAATTTTAATCCTTACATAAAGAGGTTTACTGAATTTCAGAGTTTGACTTGATGAAAATGCAACGTATTGTTTGGATCTATGTCACCATTGTGTGTTTGGAACACAAAATCTACTTACGATTATAGTTTACTTTTGAATTGCATCGATTAAAACGATTTGAAAAGGGTTTTACAAATTGCTTGAAAATACGAGAAGAGTTTAAGATGATTTCTATAAACTAAGCCTAGTTCGGTTTGAAAAGTGGTTTTGATGAAAATTTGACAGTTTAAAAAAAAAGTTTTGATTCGGATTTGACTTCTTAATTGATTGAATTACAACATTCAAGTTTCGATCGAACTTGTGTAAAAGAAAAATAAAGTTAAGCTAGTTATCGATAGGTTAAATACTAAATATGAGGACCTAACTTGATTGTTAGCTCGAAGCATAAGTGCATAATGTACGAGATGGAGAATGAGAAATTTAATAATGCATCAAAAACAACTCAATGAGAAAATTCAGTGAATACAAAATGTCAAATTAGTACACTCAAAAATGGGTGAGTTACTAAAATTGGGAATCCAAAGTGAAAGACTATTTTGGTGAAATAGTCATGTGTGAAGATCGTGATTGCCAAGTAGAAAATTTGTAGATGTTGTAAAGACTCAAGATCTAAGGTTAAAATGATATAAATCAAAGGTAACCACTGGAACAAAGAAATTATTCTAACATAATTAGAAGAGAGTTGATTCATAAAGTTGGGGATACCAGGAATTGATAAATTGTGTTCGAAATGGAGAGTACAGAATAGCAGTACCATGACTGAATAATTAAAGGAAGCCCCAAACTAAATGGTATGTATGAGTCATATTAGTAGGCTGTAAGGAGTGTATGACGCAGTTAATGATATTATAATGAACTCGATGATAAGTTAAAATTGGGGGTACACCAATAAAAAGAATATTTCTGATATGATTAGACGTGTAGATTCATAACTTTTGAGTCAAAATGAAACCTAACCAGATTGGTAGGGAATGGTTGAATGAAAAATGAAGTTGAAGAGTAATCGAGGCAAATGATTGTTATATAACCTTAGTCAATAATGACTTGGTTCTTAAAATTGGGGATCCTAGAATAGGATCGACCCATGAAAAAAAGAATGAGTAACTTGGTGAGAAGAAGAATTGTGAACTCAAGAAAGACAACATGTACTGCAACAGTACCCTATTCAAGAACCAAATTTATAATTGAAATGGTGACGTCACGAAGAATCATGTTGATCACTTGTAGGAAGTAACTTGTGATCACTTGATAAAATTCAAAAATTACATTAAATATCTAAACTATCAAACTAAATGGTTGAAAGGAAAGATAAAAGATCTGATCAATGATAGGTCGACTATTAAAAGTGGGGATCCTGATTAGAATTGACCCTCAACAAAGTTTATACTACGTTAAATGCATGATACATCTAATAGGGATGATGAGGAAATACCCTATACCTAGTTATAGAATATGAATATACGTCTGAATATGAAATCTTATAAATTTCACACCATTAACATTTATTAAACAAAATATGTTGTCTATACCCTGAAGCCTGAGGGCTTAGTATTAGTCCAAAAGTGAAAGCCCTGATTTGATAATATAAGAGAATTTGAGGTTACAACCCAGATGGGTAAGAAATAAATTTGCAAATGATTAAGTGTCGAGGATATCAACACGTGAAAATAATATACAAATAATCAAGGTCGACACCGTAACAATTGATAAAAGCATAAGAAAATTATGTGACATAAAGGTTTGCCTAAGCATGAGGTCATTTTAAATCAATCCCATGAGAAATCAGTTGATATTCTTATTTTCAAGAATCATTGAATTTGGAGAAAAGGAATAACATTATAAATGGCTCTGTGCTAAGTATAAGCAAGAAAAACATAAACTAAACAGTATAAGAAAATTTTTGAAGCAAGTATAAATATGAATTTGCGTACCTTAAATCAAACCTATAATAGCAAGTCATGCAAGATAAACCTATATGAATTTCGCGTACACCGATCTGTACTTTATTGTTGGAGTATCCAACAAAACGTATATGAAGTGTGATAATAGTAACACACGAGTGTAATAAATTGAAATGTAAGGGTGAGTTATGAACTTGAAATAACTAGATCGTAGTGTGACACGAGTTCTTAATAACCACATCTGGAGCATAGATTATGTAACTCCCAAGAAATGATGTGAACGTCAGGTTCGAAATATGAAAGCTAAATCACCTTCATTTCTCAGAGAGTGAGGTACTAAACATATTATAAGAGCTAAGAGTTAGTGCAGAAAGATGAGAAAGAACATGACTAAGTCAACAATGTTTAAAATAGTCACCCAGGATCGTGAGAATTGATCAGTGCGAGGACGAAATACGATAGATTTCCTGAAAATTGAGATATAGTGATAAAAGATCTTGGTATGAAATAAAAAAATGGTGATGCAATGGAGCGCATTCAGATGAATGCTGAAACCTATTTAGAAATAATGACGATGTTAAAAATATTCCATAAGATTTTAAAGGTAGAAGCTTGTTTACGTCAATTAACAGTTAAGTGTGACGGAGGAGTTACAAAGTGGATCATTAGTCAAAAGTTGACTTGAATTATGAACCTACAAGAATGAATGTCGATAAACATGTGATGCCAATAATATTAAGGTATTATTTTAGAAATGAATACTATGTATGTCCATTTGTAGTCTTCACAGATAAGCCGCAAAGACATGAGTCGTTCAATGATGTACGTAACCGAGATGTTGATAGAGATGGTGTGCTAGTGCTCATGTTATAGCAGACAATTATCCTTGTTTCCCTACTACCAGTCGGTGGTATGGTTTCAATGCCAGATAGGCAGAGATATTCTTTGACACAGATAGGCACCAGATCACATCTCAGCATGGTTCTACCTCTTTGTAAGCTGAGCGACTTGAGTGTATATTGCGACTTTGGTAAAGATTATAAGGAATACCTTAAGAACATGTGATGACAGAAGAACTTGGCAAGTGGCTGAGTATAATGATTTTATTGAGATCTAGAAGAGAGGCCTTATGAATTTCGGTCAGTGGGCCAAAAATAAAAATGTGATATAGTAAAGTCAAGAGTAAGACTTTATTTCATGTGGAGTATGAGTAGAAGGTGTAAGTGCAGATTGCCCCAATTAAATAATGGGGTCATTAGGAAAACTATTATGAATGGACTAGTCAGATCATAAGTGTACCTTATTTTGACTTTCGAGGACGAAAGTTCTTAAATTTGGGGATGTTGTAACGACCCGAATTCTACTTAACCCGACTCGAGGGCATTTTTGTAATTTAATATTTTATTTGTGTTTGGTGTACTATCATGCGTATTATATGTTATCACAATTTGGCGATACTCAACTTAATAGTGCGTGCACAACAACGAAGGACTCAAGTCACAAATTTATTAAAGAATTATTAAGTGAGGGCAATTTGGTAATTTCATGATAAAAATGTGTTGGGTGTTTGATGTGGAAATACAATTCTAAACTTGTCAAATTAAATATGAGTGAGGGATTAAGTAAAGTTTTATTTTAAATAATAAAGCCCAATTGAGCTTAGGACCCAAAAGGGCATTTTAGGCAAGTTGCAAATAATTATAACCCTAATCCCTAACCCTAATGCTATTTAAGCAAATCAAAGAAAACCCTAGTCGCAATCTTGTTAAACACCCACGTGGAGAGGGGGAGAGCAAAAGGAAAGTTCAAGCTCAAGAGAGGTACAACCTTACTTCCCTCTTTGATTTCTTTATTATTTGTTGAAGATTTGGAGACCAAAGGATCGATGGCGTCGATAGCGGCAAGAACGCGAGGAGAATAGAAAAGAAAATAAGAATGGAAAGATTTGATCTATGTTAGAATGAGATTTTGGAAAGGATTTTGAGTCAAAGACTCCATTGAAGGCATGGTGAGACTCTAATACTCTCTAGATTTATTGTCTTGGTGTTGATATTGGCAATGAGAGTTGATGATTTGAAAAGTTTATTCAGTTTTTCTTACATCTAGTTTTGAAATTGGTTATATAAATTTTTAAGCTTTATGATAACGAGTATTATGGATGAATTAATTTTGTTTTCCATAGTTTGACACTTCATGAAAGGGTTTTACCATGATTTTAGCACATTGATCGCGGTTGAAGTTTATTGATATGGATTTGACATTTAAGGTTGAGTTGAGATTTAAAAAGGGACTTTGAATCTTTTTCTTTGGGAAATAAACTTATTCGATAAATTTGTGGACTTTGACTGAATATTGTCATTTGGGAATTTAAAGTCTAAATTGAGTCTTGTATGGTGATTTGGATCTTTTTAATTATAATTAATCGAACGTCTTCGATTTATGTTGGAAAAACCAAGTCTTAGAGGATTTTTCTTGTTTTACATCACCGCATTCCTATTTTACTCGAATCATCGATTCTAATTTTAAGTGTCGATTTTAAAGTCGTGAATGACCTTTAGCGAAGTCAACTATAAAATAGGGTAAATCTCTAAGGTCTAGAAAATTAATGTTAAACTTGTATGGTTGTAGATACATAAAGTAATTATTCTTTCAAATTGTCTAGATTCGCGAGACGGTTCACATTGAGCCCAAACGCGAGAGGATCGAGATTAGGATCTGCGGCAAGTGCAGGTAAATGGGGAGCTTGCGCAATTATCAAATATGACATGATTCTTAGTTATGTTTAGGATTAATAATTTGAATTGAAGATTTGGGATTTATGGGTTGCGTCGTGGTATTGGCTCGAACCTACGTATCTATGGAATGTGAATGCACTGTTATCCATGGCCCCAGAATGTGTGGAGTTCCACCGAGGGTCTTAAAGAATACCTCAGAATGTTGTGGTACCACCGAGGGTCGTTAACACCCCAGGATGTGTGGAGTTTACCACCGAGGGATTTACTTGACTAATTGAATTCATAAGTATGTCACGTAAGGACATGAGTTAGAGTTACCTTCTCTTGTACTCTTGAGACATAGGGATGTGCATCGGTGATGGCTTGGACGAACCTACTGTTGATTTAATGGGACAAATGAGAGGGCACATAAGGCCTGTGTGCTAGCTGGTTGTTTCCATCACTTTGAGAGTAGGAGAATCGGTCACCGGATTCTTGCCAATATCTAGTATGCATTGAATGGAACATTGACTTATCATATTATTATATTTTATAGTACATAATCTCGCGAAACCCCCTCATTTGTATGAAAGTTTGAAATTATGAAATGATTTGTCAATCTCTTTAATGTTATTCATGATTATTGTTGTTACAATTTGTGACTTATGAATCTTATGTCTATGATAGTACTTGATGGTTCATTATAAGTCTATTTTTTATGAAATCTTGCTACCATGCTACTATATAATGAATCCTTGTTTATTTTTCAAATACATGCTAGACTTTGCATGCTTATTAGGTATTACTTGCATATTTGATGGTTGAGCGGGTTTTCCGCATTACTGAGCTCCGTTGGTTCTTTTAGCTCACCCCACTTACAATACAGGTTCATCGACGAGTACTCTAGAATTGAGACAAGGGAGAAACGAGCTTGAAGTCTTCATTTGATGTGAGCCTTGAGTTGATATATATCATGTATATTCAATTTTGAAACTATTAAACTTGGGTTGTAATTAAAATAAGTCTTTAGGTAGTTTGAAACATACTTACCTTTAGTTGATCCACTTGGGAGTTTTAATAGTTTAACTCAATACGAACCCATTTATAGTTTCATAGATATTCTTGTGAACTTAAAGCTATTGGCTTAAGGATATCTCTTTATATTTATTCCGCAATTATTATCCTTTGTTTAGCCAATGTACTTTCTGCAGGTTTATTTGTTTAGGCGTACCAGACTGTTATTTAGGCCTGGTTCAGGTATCGAGTCCAAGTGACGGTCTAGGCCGGGCGACCCGACTCTAGGTCAGGGGTGGGTCGTCACAGTCTGGCACCTCTTTAAAGGTCTTAGTAAGATTAAACCGTTACCCCTTTAGAGGTCACAGTCATAGTCGGTTAATACCTCTTCTGTAACGGCCCAAAAACCTGAGGCTGCCACGTCATACACCGCGAGCCTACAGCCTGCCACATCACTGCCTTGTTGTGTCCCAAGCACACCACACGTCATTTGTTCCTTATTCATCAGAGTATATTAACATTTAAATACAATAATTCAGCGAAAGACTTAATAGCATGAAATAAGGTAAAATTCATGTCATTTAGTATTTAAAGCGCAATAGTCCTAATATGAAAAACCCGACAAAGTACCATGCATATTTCTGAGGCGAAATATAACTAGAAATTCATATACATGTATTCGGTGTTTTACAGTTCCCAAAAACTCAACAAAACGTAAATATATACATACTGTAGTCCAAACACAAGTTGAAGCAACAATGGTATCAAAAGTAATTGCCCAAGACGTCCTTACCCTTGCTTTTGCTCATCAAAGGATCTACACTCAATCACCCAACAAATACAATGATAAGTCCAGTTACTAAATTTCCAAGAGAAGTCCGCACAAAATTCATGAAGTAAACTAGATAATTCTACAAGACATGCGAATATGACCCTGGTCAATAAGCAATCATATTCCCATGGCTTGCAGGTAACATACATCATACCAAAAATACTTGGAAAGACAACAATAATTAAATAAAGTGGCTCGACGTTAAGCAGTAACTAAATCACCAACTGATTAACCACGATAAATCCTCGACCTAACTCGGTCGTAGGATAAAACAAGATAGGAATCCACGTATATATACTATTTAAGAATCCAATGACTAAACCCGAACTCCAGTAAACGGCATGATCCCTCCGACATTGTTAGCCATCAGGAACCACTCTAATTCCTCCGGAAAGTCATAAGTATATCCTACTGCCATCGACATGAGCCCTGTCCCAAGACGACTCATGCAAGGAATTCAGCCACAACCAATATATATATACAACCGAAGCTTAATGGAGTGAAACCCATGTGTGTCTACCAACAAACACACACAAATACGATACGAATAAACCATGATAACGTATGAATAAAATGAAGCATTCTCAAGGATTTTACGCACCTCAATTTGTGCTCCAAATTCCCAAAACAACTCTCGGTCAAATCCCGCACTTGCCTTGAGATGCATGCTCGATACCCGACTATGGTATCCCGAGTCCTTGATGTCTTAATGAATCATTGAAATCCTCAATACTAAAAAATTTCAAAAATTTATTTTTTTTTCATTTTTTTTCTGGGCACTATTCACTGTGTCGTGGGTGGCACCGCCCTGGGTAAATCCCGATGGCGTCCCCCATGACGCCACCTGGGTAGTGAGTTCCTGCCCAGGGCGTCGTGGGTGGCGACGTGAAGATTTACTCCCCACGGCGTCGCCTGCAACGTCAACCCTATTTTAGGTTTTGGTACTTTAAGGATCTCTCAGTTTCGCCGTCGCAACTCGAGCTCGTTCCAACCTCTTATGTCTCTCCAAACCAACCATAAGAACCTTTCACACCTCGCCAAACTTTGACAAATCAATAAACCCCGGTGAATTTTTGCCAAAATGCCAATAAAAATCATTTTTCGTCGACAACAACAACTTCAACCAAATTCATTACTTAAGCTTAAAACCACTTCCAAAACCACAAAACCAACATTGAAAACTAGTGAGCTTAGCTCACCTTTCGGAAACCCTCGCCAAAATCCGCGAAACTCAGTCTGAAAAATAAAGAATAAGGAGAGAGTAGATCTTACCTCGGATCGTCGATTCCCTAGCGCAATCGCCACCCAATCACCAAGTAAACACCACCAAGCCCTCAAACTTTCTCTCCAATTTTCATTCAAGACTTTGAGGAGAGAGAAAATGTGGTGAATATGAGAGAAATCTCATATTTATACTCCCCAACTTCATCTCATGTGTTATACACATCCCAAGGCTCATCAAATGGCCTAGATTTGGTCAATTTGTCAACCCAAAAGTGACACAAATTGTGACTTGGTCTACTTGGTCATATCCACTCAAAATAACATTCATTTACTCCTCAGGCGTCTAGTACCCGACACCCGACAACTCGACCATGTCGTTCACAACTTCGACATATCCGACCTACACTGCGTTCCCACATTGTTTAATTGTTACTTTTAATTGTATTTATCTATGTGATCTCAGTCCTTGACCTACTATACCCGTAATTATCTCGTTTGGTACCAGCATCATCACACTTTTCGAGGCGACTACCTGTCACACAAACTCGTCTGATAACATCAATATAAACTCACACATGCGATATAATAAATCAAATAATAATCATTACCATCGCATTTACGCAAACAATCAATCAAAAATAACATTTCCTGCCACCCTGGCATTCCCGTAGACCCGAACTGGCGTCTACATTTGAAAATACTCAACTAGCACTGGGAAAATACATGACGTTTTCCATGTGTCTATCTTAAAAAGATATAAACCCGACTTCTCTCACATTATTCGATAGAATAATCTATATCTAGAACCAAACTCCTCCTATCAAGAATAACCAATTCGTATTTTAGATAGCAAGATACAACAACCACGTAATCATTAAATAGAATTGGTAAAGGTTATGTGGCAACACTGTAACGACCCAGAAATTTAGTTATTTGTGAATGAAGATGTGTATTACGTATTTATACTCGTATTTGAGTGACCAGACAATGGAGTCGGTGAACAAGTAGGAAAACTGGACGAGCGAGGATCAACAGTTGGGTTACGGGTACATGGGGGAGCAAAACACAGTGAAAACATTAATAAATGAATATTTGTGTAATTTAAATAAATAATTCATGAGCCATTTGGGAAAATATTAATCTGAGTGAGGCTTCGCCTAGGTAAGCGAGGTTTCGGTAGTCGTTTAACCTATTAGAGGTGATAAACTAAGTCAAATCAAAGATATGACCTTAGTTGAGGAAACATGATTTAATCAAATAAAGTATGACTTAGGCATAAATAATTTATTTTGAACATTAAGTGTGGGACCACCTCGAGAAGTGTGCCGGATGCGGGGCACTGAGTACCGAATAGACGGGAGTTAGTATGACCTTGGGCACCATTTAATAAAGTTCATTTGATAGCCTAACATAGGTTATATGATTTATTTCAAATCCAATCAACATGAGACCTATGGTTGAGTTGAGAAATATATTAGGCTTAGGATAAATCTTGGGATGCACAATATGAAGTAATAAAGATAGATGTGTCATAGATGGTTGTCACTAAAATTTGGGGACTGGGGTTATTAAGGGCCGTCTAAGGGACCTCGAGATGAGTGTGGGATTTGAGAAGCAAATAAAGGGACCTATATAAAGGAACCCACTTAACTATTCATTCATCTTCCCTAACCCTACTCTCTCACAAACTGCTCTCTCACTTTCTCTTCCCCTCTCCACTCTCCTCCACTGGTGACTGAACCACCAAACCTCCAAAGAAGCTAGTGGTGGTCGGAGCACCCCTGTAAGATCTCTCTCTCTCTCTCTCTCTCTCTCTCTCTCTCTCTCTCTCTCTCTCTCTCTCTCTCTCTCTCGCCTTTGCTCACTCTCTCCTCTCGACTATCCTCTCCTCCTCTCTGGACCAGCGGCCACCACCTCCCTTCATGGCACTGGAACCTCAGACGGTCACCGGAGCAGTATAGCACTCCCATCCATCACCTCCGCCTCTCTCTTTCTAGACTATTTTAGCTCTCCCTCGACTGTCTCTTTCTTTCATTTTTTGTTTCACTGTGATGCACACACTCACTATTTTCAGCCACCGTGGGGCACCTCCGACAGGGGACTTAGGCGTAGACCACCTATGTGTGTCTCGACGTTCCCAGAGGGCTTCACGTCTAGCGAATGGGTGTTTTTTCTGACGAGATGAAGGGTCATTTTCTCACTGTTTTGATAATTTTTTGGGACTGTTTTATGACTGTTTTGGCCTGTCGTGGCTGATGTGTCATCCCCAGTCGAGGCTGATCGGAGGTGACTCTTCGACGATGCCGCTGGTCGGAGGTGGCTCCACTCCCATATGCAACAGTGGTGTATGATGTGGACAGTTTGGAGGATGTGTTTTCTTTTGTTTCAGTTGGTGCGTGATGGTGTGTGTGGGTGCCTCACAGTTGGGGTGTGGGGTGCATTATGGTGTGTGTGTGTACACCACATTTAAGGTGTGGGGTATAGTATGGTGTGTGGGTGTGTGTTAAAATAATAAAGAGATGTGTGTTGGTGTGTCTCGGTTATTATTGTGTATGTGTGAGTTGTTTTTTTAAATGGGCTTATGTAGTTAGGCCCAACAAGAGTCCAAAAAATAGGATGTTTGCATGTGTATGAAATTAGTGTTTGGCCCCAACAAAGGCCTAAAGGCACAATTTTGGAGTTAAGGCCCACTATCTATGGAAGTATATATATGTTTACCGTTTTAGTGTGAATATGTGGATTCATGGGTGTGGTGTATATGGGTTTTAATCATGAAACGCCACAGTTACACACGGGGCCATGGACTCGCGGCGTAACCCGAATACAACTCAATTGGAGGACTTTTTCGCAACTATTTGAGTCGCTTTAACTAACTGTTTTAAACCAAACTTATGAGAATCACCGTAAGACTAAATACTAACCCTAAACTAATATTCGGGGTTCAAACCTTTATCAGGTAGTCGAGAACCCGGGGGGAACGCATTAGAGTCGCGAAGTGGTACCGGGTTACGATAGTTCAGGTAAGTATATACATGCCTTATATGTGTGTATGTTAGTAGGCTAGTAAGGAAATAACATGTGATTTATACATCCTCTATTCATTGATATTATTGAATTGATCCCTTATTTGATATTCCATTTCATATTGTTTGTTGTATGTTCTTGGCATGAGTGTGTGTCTCGAAGGTATCATGTAGTCCCGCACTAGCTGGATAATAAGGGTGCCACTTGCAAGGGTAACTAACCACCCCTAGTGTTGTGTGTACCCGTGCAGGCCCCGAGTCATCACTCGGCGACCTGACGAGCCTAGTCAGCCTCTAATCATTCAATTATACAATTTATGAAAGAGTTATTGCAATTATACGCAGCGGAAAAACAAAACAAGTATTGTAAACTAAACATAAGGAGAAATAACTCAATCAAGGGAAATATAGGAATTCTATAAATGTGGAAAACCCCAGGTATTCATGTACAATTCGATAAACATATATACATGATACCAGTCTCACCAAAAATGTCAAGTTCAATAATCCCAAAAATATAAGTATGAAACGATATACAAATAAGCAAAACATAAAACCTACTAAATAGTCTACAAGTCTAGCCGCTAATCCTCACAAAAAGTCACCTAAGCAGGGCTCCTTGCCTCTACTACACTTTGCTCTATCTGCACCCACCGTCACAAACTAGACGGTGAGCAACTGAAGAAATCGAATGTAATGCCAGAAGAAGATAACAATAATTCATGATATAACAATTAAAGCAGTCTAAATATTATGCGGTAATAGAAAGATAGGAATTTAAATAAACAAGATGCATGATAAACAGACTAATAGATATCAATCGAAAGTCAAATGTGTTCCAAGGAATCAAAAGAGGCTCATAAGTGGTCTAAATTATAGCATAACGGCGAAGACCTCGCGAGGTCTTCCCGGGCATCGACACAAGCGAAGGCACAGCTATGATGGGAGGGACTCTAACACACCCACCTAGTACTCGGTGTCACACAGTCACTAAGGGTGGTCACACACTCCTGTACATGAGTGCCCGCGTTTTATCCCTCTAGTGCATGTCCTAGTACTTTTGAGACGAAACACTTACGCCGGGAAACACACAACAAGGAATGGAATAGAATACCAATAATAGAGCATAACAAATCTGAATAAATGATAATGAATCACATGGCATTTTCTTACTGGCTTACAAATCATACACAAGCTTTTAAGACAAGTGTACTTACCTGACAACGCAACCCGTAGACACTATCGCGTCCCTAACGTGTATCCCCGAGTTTTTCGCTACCTGATAAGGTCGGAAACTCTAATGAATGGGTCGATTCATTACTAACCCTAGGTTGAATACCCTAGTGTTTTCCCAATGTTTTGATGATTCGAACAACTCAATGCAGATCGACCAAAAAAAACCAAACAAAACACAACTCTTTTGGATTTTGAAAACCCCACCATATATAAGCCTAATCACACATCTTAGGCTCGGCTCAGTCGTATGCGAATCACGTCATAGCTTCGAGAGCAGATGGCGTGATCATGACGTCACTACCGTTCGACAAACCTTAAACAAAATTAAAATGTAAAATTAACATGTATGAAAATGACACTAAAACACCCAAAAGTAACCACACATCCCTAACATACACTTACTGTTGAAATCACGAATCATGTGTTCAAGTGTCTCACACATACAGTGTGTTCATCAACACACAAGAACACCCTTTACAAACTAAATACCAAGCTTATATATCTTTCCACAACCAAAAACTACAAGTAGGCTCAAACGACAACCACCACCAAATCTCATTCAAGGTCGAAACCTTATGGGTACTGTCCAACATTGGGAGGGTTTCCTCGACATGAATTGGCCAAAAAACACCTCGCCTAATTGGAGTTTATGCACATTTCATAAACAAAATTCAAACTCAACACTTATATAAATTAATAAAAATTCATTTATTTATATTCTTTATTGTGTTTTATCCCCCATTTGACTAGGCCAGACCTCACTCAACTAAACATCACCCAAACGGCTCGAGATCCGTAAAATACTAAAATATTAATACACACAATCAAAGAATCATAATATTACTTCGGTGTCGACTCCCGAAGTTCAAAATACTATCCAGTATTCATGTAGCCGGCTCACAATCCTGACAAGTGCAACACAAGTTAGTTAAAAATTTTGGGTTGTTACATGATGCCTCTTGATTTCAAGTTGTGCTAATGTTGTGACATTGCCCGAGGAGATCTTGCAAGATCTTTGTCGTATTGCTGTGAAATTAGACCACTCATGGGCCTCTTTTGAATCTTAGAACATGCAAATTTCAATTGTTTATCTATCAATCTGTTTATCATGCACTTGATTTACTTACTTTCCTTCTATTTCATTTCCGCATGATATTTAGACTGCTTTACTTGTTAAATCATAAATTATTGTTATATTCTTCTGGCACTACTTTCAATTTCTTCAGTTACTCACCGTCTAGTTTGTGACGGTGGGTGCATATAGGGTGGAGAGCAGCAAGGGCAAGGGGCCCTGCCTAGGTGACTTGCTTTGAGGACTTAACAATGGGACCGGGGAGACCATTATAGTAGGATTTTATGTTTTGCTTAGATGTATATCGTTTCATATATATAATTTGGGTTATAGAACTTGATATTTTTAATGAGATTGGTATAATGTATCTATGCATATCGAATTGTACATGAATACCCGGGGTTTTCCACACTTATAGATTCCTGCATTTCCCTTTGATTGAGTTATTTCCCTTATTATACTTGTTTAGTCTTCCGCTGTGTATTATTGCAATAATTCTTTCATAAATTGTTAAATTGATTAATTGGAGGCTGACTAGGCTCGTCAGGTCGCCGAGTGGTGACTTGGGGCCTGCACGGGTCTAGGCCAAGCGTACCCATTGCACGGGAAATTGGGGCCGTCACAAACACCATTCGACCGAAAAGGCAACCTGGGAATTGAAGTCTGAAATGCAAAAGTCCTACCCACATCTATTCATCTAGGCATTTGCATCCCCTCATGTAGTTGGATATATTAGTAAGTAAAGTACATGTACAGGTACCAAAAAATAGGGAAGAAAAGTAATGACCATAAATTCTCTCTGAGTCATAATGATTATCACATAGGAGGACCTAATCATAAACATGACCCACCAAATTCATTGATCCCTGTTACTATAAGCAGTGATGACTATAACAACGAGACAGATTCTGCTTCTTAATATTTCGATTACCTAGACCGAATAACAAAATGCGATATTGGCATATGGTTGGACTACCAAATGTTCAACCATTCTGATCCATCTAATGAAGGAATATTTTCTGTTGAGGATCTCGAAGAGTTACTCCCCGAATTCCTTTACCCGCTTGAGGAACCAATGGCAAAAATGCTTCCACCCGTGTCATATGGTTTCTTGGAATACCATATTCCCCTGCCAGAATCAGAGGCCTTGGGCAGAAACGATGAAGAAGCCAATGAGTCTAACGATGAGGCAGAAACATCCAGCAGTGAAGGGTCCAACATTAGCAGTAACAACCCTAAAGTTTTAACTCGTGCCATGTGACATTTCAGGGTGGGCCTAGCTAGCTGTGGTGTACTTGTTTCGATCCTCAGGAGTTAACACCGAGGTAAATTATGTTTGTCTGATGTTTTATTTACTACCAAATGTCAATTACCATGTTCCAAATGTAGGGGCGTGCGTTGTCAAATGCGCGATAGTGTTGAGGAATGGGTGCAATTCGGGAAAATGGGTATTATGGGAGTCTGGGGGACTAAATAGACTAAAACACTGACAAATATACATAATTAAAATAATTAAACGTTGTGGGTACGTTCGTGAGCACACGATGGTGCGAGTTGCGGTTCAAACCGAGTGCCAAAACGCTCGAGAATAGAGTTGGGAAAGGGGATTAAGTCTAAGAAAAGTTAAGAAAGTCCCTATTGGAGTCATGTGAGTGGTTGGGCTGGTGTAAAGGAGGACCTTAGGATGGCCTCGAGATGCGTGTGTGAGTTTTGATGAAGTGATCAGTATAAAAGGGTGGGTTATCACATTTTCTCTCACCTAACTTTCTCTATTCACAACGAAATGAATTTTTTTGGGGGGGATTTTGGTGGATTTCAATTACAAAAAGAAGGCCGAGAAGCGTATATCGATGATTACAAAGGTGAGATCCAGAATCACCTCTCAGTTATCTACGTTTTGACACTGATTTTGGGGGGTTTTCGTCGCGATGATTTCGGATAAGGATTTGTGATTTGGTTTTTGTGACTGTTTGATGAATGTTTTGATGATTTTTTTTATGGAAAGAGAGGTGTTGCTATGGTTGTTTAAGCTATTGGAAGTGTTGTGGAATTTTTGTGGGTTTTTGGAGATTTTGGATAAATTATTGGTGTTGGGGTTTTGCGAACGTTTTGATAAAATGTATCGATGATTTTGGGTTTCGTCGGGTGTCCCTAAGAGTTTGGGATAGACTCAAAATGCGGCAAGATGAGCCAAGGTTCCGAAAAACCCCGGATTTGAGTTCTGGTCTCGACGGCTTGAATGACGCCATGGAGCGTAAAGGCTCACGGCGTTTAGGACAGAAGGTTCTGGAGAAGTCACGCTTTTAAGTGATGTCGTGGAGGGAAAACCCCACGATGCCACTTACAGAGTCAGAGGCACAAAATGAATAATGTCACGCTTTAGATGACATCGTAGGGTTTGACCCCCCACGGCGCCACCTACGGCGTGGTACTGTTCAAAGTTCAAAAATTTAGAAAATTTTTGAAAAATTTCGAGGATCTCTCGGGTGTTCAAATGGGTCATAATACGACCCAATACTTGGGTAATCGACCCAATTATGAAAATAAATAAAATTATAGAAATTGGGAATAAATGGGAAAATAATGGAAATGAACTTACACGAATGTCAGGTAGTCAGCGGAGCGTCGATTAGTCAATTAGGAAATTACATTGGGAAACGTGTCGAGCTACAGGGGAGTATTTTAGCGAGATTCGAGGTGAGTAAAGACAACAATACAATCAACATGAATGCTTTTTCTATTGCTTTATTGATTATTCTTGATATGCGAACCCTTTGTATTTCAATCTAGTTCAGGTGGGTTTAGGTAGTCCGACTGTGATGAGAAGTCTCAACGAGTTTAGCAGCCGGCATAGACTATGGCTTATCGCTGGAGCCTATCGGAAGGATTTTACATCCAGCTTGTAACTGTGGCTTTCCTTCGATAGTGTGTTAGGAATTTAGCAGCCGACTCTATTTGTGGCTTTTCCTAACAGAGTGTGTGTACAGTGGAGGCAACCTTCGGGCCCACTGGTTCGTACGGGGAGAATTGAGTAGGGGAGGCAATTTTGGGCTCACTGTGTTGATTGCAAGCTGAGGAGGTCTTGTGATACGCGGTTGATTTGGGACTATCTATTTTCCTTTCCGATTGTTTCCCGGTCGCTTGATTATCGTTGTCTGAGCTTGTTGAATCTATTTATCATGCAATTTGTTATCTATTTCAGTTTCTTGTTATACACTGCATGATTCATAAACTTGTGATTATTAAAAATTTAGTAGTTTATGTTGAGATATCTATTGTTGTTATTTAATGTTATATTTTGTACTCACCGTCCTTTTTATGACGGTGGGTGCAGATCCACAGACGAGTAGGGGCAAGGCATCGATGCTTGGCGATATCATCTGAGGCACGCTCAGAGCCGTTAGTTTTGCGCTCACTTTGTAGTTATTTTGTTCTTTTGTTGTATATTTTGGCTATGTAACCATTTGTTTTGATATTTTGGGGCTTTGTGGTGTTGTACCTGACTGTTGATACATGTATATGTTCATTTTAGGCTTTCAGTTGATCTGTTATATACATGTTTTAATGTTGGACAAGATTTCCACATCTATGTTAATCAAGTTATAAATTGTTTAAATTATGATTAAGTTAGTATATTAAGTTTTCGTTGCACATCTAACTAACTTGGAGGTTAAATGAGTAATGAATAGAGTTAAGGTGAATCCAAAGAGAGTTATTCAGGGTGAGTGATTGAATAATGTATTGAATAATTGGTAAGTTAAAGTTGACTAGACTTGCGTTGACTCGTCAAAGACTGGCTCGGGAGTCCACGTAGGTTTAGGCCGGGAGTGTGACAGTCCCAGTTCCCCATAAAACTGGGTCCTGCCCGGCTTAAACCTATGTGGACCCCGAGCCCTTACTCGCGAAGTCTATGCACCTAGTTAGCCTTAAATCCTCATATACAACATTATTCTATTATTTGAATGTGTGAGTTATAGGATTATAAAGTTATCAGGAAATTCACAGCGAAAATCACTATAATAAACTATAACTTGTAAATGGAAAATCAGGTAAATAGATAACCTATCACGTGGAAACCCTGAGAAATGGATAAATACATGCATGTTTGGGGATCAAAGCTAAACAGTACGATCATACATGATATCTATTGTCTCTCAATCCCCGATACATGTCCTAGTGTTTTACAAAACATACGATACAATAATCACAGTCAAAAGAACCAAAACCTACAGTGAGTAAAGGAAAGAAACACTCTGAGAGTCCTCAGAGGATATTACCTAGCATCAACTCCTTTCCCTTGCTCGTCTCTACTCTATCTGCACCACTGTCACAAACTAGACGGTGAGTGCGTGAAAAATATGAAAGTAATGCCAGAAGAAACTAGACAATAATTCAAGATTCACTAAATAAATAGTCCAAATATCATGCGGTATTGAAAGACAGGAAATACAACAATTCGCGTGATAAACAAACTGAAAAGCATAACTACGAAAGTTGAATGACAAAAGAGTCAAGAGATGCCCATAAGTGGTCAATTTTCACGTAGTACAACAGTACCACAATCCATAATCATAACAGTCCTCATCCACAACAATCTAGTACTCGGGATGTAACCCACTATTAGGGGGTGGACAACACCCCTGTAGATAGTGCTCACATTTGTCCAGCTAATATGGACCCAAGAGTACCTTTACGACACACTTACGACAAGTCACTCAACCAAGGAAATATAGAATGGAATTCTAACAAATAGCTCAATTCAAATAGAAATGACAATAATGAAAAAATGAATTAATGTGTATTTTCTTACTGGCTTACAATCGTACGAAAAACATGCCTCAAATACCGCAAAACTCCGATCCTCGCATAACCATCTAAGTTGTCACACTCGAATTTCAAAGTCTGGCAATCATTTAACCCAGATTTGGTTCAGTTAGTGCCATTTCGTGACCCTAGATAGTCCCCCAAAGTTTCCCAAAACTTCAGGAATTTATTCAAAATTTATCTGTTTTTACTGTTCCCCATGCCGCCGTGATGCCATTAAACCAAAAACCCACGGCACCACTTAAAGCGTGTACAGTGTTTTGGCTCACTACCTCAGACGTCGTGGAAGAAAATCTCCACGTCCCTCGCGACGTGGCACACAACACATTTTCTGGGATTTTTTGGAACCCCGGCTCGTGTCGTCGCGTTCCAAGCCTATCCCAAACTCTTAGGAACGTTCAAAACAACATCAAACACACTTCACTTTATGTCAAAACCCCCATCAAAAGCCCGAATCATAAATCACAAAAAAATTCATAAAAAAATCTCCAAAAATTCTAAATTCCCTTAAATACATAAACCAATTCACAAATCATCAATAAATCATCTCATTGATCCCAAAATCACCACCCAAACTTATTTTCAACGCTTTCCCGAAAAATATCGTCCGAAATCGTCGTGACGAAAACCCACAAAATTAACGTCAAACCATAGATAAATAGGAGGGGAGTAGGGATCCTACATTTGTACACGTAGTTGGTCATCCCCGACGTCGCAATGAGCTCGAAAAGTCTGAAACCCTCGATTCACCCCTTCGTTCGTTCAAGATGAGAGAAAACAAATTAGAGTTGAGAGAAAAGTTTATGAATATTTATATTCCAACTTCATCAACTCACATATACGAATCTCGAGGCACATCATGTGTCTATCCTTTATTCCATCTAACAACTCTAACTCTCTTGTGTGACTTCACTAGGTGACTCTAACCTCATCACTTAGTCAATTCTCGCTCACACATCGCGTTACCGGACCTGTAGCATCTCATGACTCGCACCACGTGCGTTCCCGGACATAACCTCGCTCTCACATTTTTTTAAATTATTTATTATTTTCTAATAATTCCCTAATTAGTATCTTCACGGTGTTTAATTATCCGTATTATACCAAAAAATTCCTGTTTTTCCTAGGCGAATCTCACGCAAAATTCCATGACGATTAATAAAACAAAATCCCACACTAGGACATACAGAGTTCACATTCGGGTATAAATAATAATACAAATATCACAGAAAAATAAAATATACCTCAGTGTCGACTCTCGAGGCTTGAGTAATATGACAAGTCATGATGGGTAGGTCAATGTCCTGAAACACGACACGTGTCACCAATTAAATTTGAGGGTCGTTACAGTTTTCCAACTTATTAGAATTTCGTCCTCGAAATTTATCTAATAATTACTTAAAATAACGACTTACTGGAATCAAATAAATGAGGAGAATTCTCGCGCATATAGGACTCTAACTCCCATGTCGAATCCTCGTCTCCGTGGTACTGCCACCTAATGAGTAATTAAGGTATTTCCTTATTCCTTAGTATCTTGACCTTCATGTCCACAATCTGAATTGGTTGCTCCTCATAAGTAATATCATCACGCAAATCAATCTGACTCAGATCTATCATCGGTCGCCGTTCTTCGCTTGACTTGTCTAGTTGAAGCATAGAAATATGAAAAACTAGATGAACTCCAGCGAGGTGAGGCAGAAACTCCAACTCACAAGCAACCTTGCGGACTCTTTTCATAATCCAGAAAGACTTAAAAACCTAAGCGAAAGTTTTTCCGAAATTCTGAACCTATTGTTCAGAGACGAAACCTTAAATATACATAGGCTCCCTCATCATACTGCAACTCGTCATGATACTTGTCATAATATTTTTTCTGTCTCTCCTGAATACCCTTTACACTTTGATGAATATATCTTACCTTCTCAATATGTTCAACAACAATCTCAAGCCCAACTGTCACTGCATCCTCAGGCTCCGACCAACATGATGGTGATCTACAATGTCTGCCATACAATGCCTCAAACGGTACCATGCCAATACTAGCCTAGAAACTGTTGTTGTACGCAAACTCACACAAATGAAGGTGCTCTTCCTAAGATCCTCCGTACTCCAGTACACACATCCTGAGCATATCCTCTAACACTTGAATCAGTCTCTCAGACTGTCCGTCTGTCTGTGGATGGTACCCTATACTCAAATCCAGCCTGGTGCCAAACTCAGCCTGCATGTTTTGTCATAGCAATGAAGTAAACTGCGGTCCTCTGTCTGACACAATTGATAATGGAACTCCGTGCAATCTGATTACCTCACGCTCGTAGAAAATACTCAATCTATCAACCCTGTGTGTAGTGGATACCAGAATGAAATGTGCATATTTCATCAGTCTGTCCACAATTACCCAGATACATTCATATTCGCGAGATGATCCAAGTAAACTAATGACAAAATTCATAGCAATGTGCTCCCACTTCCACAATGGAATAGGAAGAGGCTGCAACAATCCTCCAGGTCACCTATGCTTAACCTTCACACGCTGGCATATCTCACACGCTCGTATAAACTCCGAAACATCGGCTTTCATCCCCAGCCACAAAAAGAGACGTCGCATATCAACATACATCTTAGTCCAACCCGGATGAACAGAAAATGCAAACGATAAGCCTCCTAAAGTATCTCAGTGCACAAATCAGCCATTAATGGAATCCATAGTCGCCCTCTATACCTCAGACATGCTTCTGTCGACTGACTCTAGTCTGGATAATTTGAACTATCAGCCATTTCACTAAACCTCTGATATAGCTCATCAGTCTGTTGTCCCTCACGGACTACCTGAAATGAAACAGTCTGCATCTTCATCTAACCACAAATCTGTATCCTGGTAGTAGCTGGCACATCAACTGAACTTGTCATCTCAGCTACCTCGAGTAACGCATACTCGTGAGTCATGTGACACACCATCAGATCCTCTCATGCTCAAAGCATCAGCAACTACGTTGGCCTTCCCAAGATGATACTCAAGCGAAAAATCATAATCCTTCAAGAATTCTAACCAACGTCTTTGTCTCAGATTCAACTCCTTTTGAGAGAATAAGTACTTCAAGCTCTTGTAATCAGTGAAAAGATCAAACCTCACACCATACAGGTAATGTCTCCAAATCTTCAACACAAACGCCACATCAGCTTACTCTAAATCATGTGTCGAATAATTCTTCACATGAACCTTGAGCTTTCAATATGCATACGCAATCACCTTGCCCTCCTGCATCAAAACACAACCAAACCCAACCTTTGACGCATCTGTGTAAACCACCAAGTTCTTCCCTCTTTCAGGCAATGCAAGAATTGGCCCAGTTGTCAGCTTCTCTTTCAAAGTAGAGAATGCTTCCTCACAACTCTCGTCCCAGTCAAACTTCACATTCTTCTGAGTCAATCTAGTCATCGGTGTAGCAATCTTGAAAAAATTATGCATAAAATGACGATAATACCCAGCTAATCCCAAAAAACTGCAGATCTTCGTCACTGTAGTTGGAGTACGCCATTCAATTATTACTCTAATCTTCGCCAAATCCATAGAAACACCGCTAGTTCCAACAACATAACCCAAAAATCTTACCTCTATAAGCCAAAACTCACGCTTACTGAACTTGACATACAACCGGTAGTCTCTTAAAGTCTGCAGAACTATCCAGAGATGTCCCTCGTGCTCCTTACGAGTCTTGGAGTATATAAGGATATCATCAATAATACAATCACAAATCTATCCAGATAAGTCATCGGTACTATGTGTATGAGATCCATAAACATAACTGGTGCGTTAATCAAACCAAATGGCATGACCGTGAACTAATAATGGTCGTATCTCGTACTGAATGCAATTTTCTCCCTATCTTCAGCTTAAATCCTGAGCTGGTGATACCCTGACCTCAGGTCTATCTTTGAAAACCACTTTGCTCCCGTCAACTGAGTAAACAAATCATCTATACGAGGAAGTGGATACTTATTCTTCACTATTACCCTGTTCAGAAGTCTGTAGTTAATGCACAACCTTAGGCTGTCGTCTTTCTTCTTCATAAACAACACCGGTGCACCCCATGGTGACATGCTAGGATTAATGAATCTCAACTCTAACAACTCATCCAACTAAGTCCTGAGCTCCTCCAACTCTTGAGGTGCCATCCTATACGGCGACATAGAAATGGGTGTAGTCCCTGGTACTAAGTCTATGATGAAGTTGATCTCTCTCAGCGGTGGTAGTCCTGGCATATCCTTAGGAAATACATCGATGAACTCGCACACTACCGATACATCAACTGTACTGACCTCCAGTTTCTTAACAGTGCTCATGACACTCGCAAATGTCTTAATCTCACTACTAGTAGCCTCTCTGCCCCTGTTGACTGGTAATAAAGTTGTTATACCCTGAAATATAATCTTCGTACCATCTGCCAATGGAATCGTGATAATCTTCCCATAACAATCAATATGGGTATGATAAGCTCCTAACTAGTCCATGCCTAACAACGCATCAAACTCTATGAACTCTAGTACTTTCAAATCAATAGGCAAATCATCCTCTATAACTATCGAACAATCAACACACAACAAGTTCAGGTATATTTTGTCCCCAGCTGTTATGCTAAGGATCAAGGGTCTACTAAGCCTAATGGGTCTCAACCCTAGTGCTTCTACCATGCGTCTAGAAATAAATGAAACTGTAGAACCTGAATCAAACTTGATATGCATCAAAGTACTGCAAATCAAAGACATACCCTCAATAAGGTTACGGGACGCTCCCTGGTCTGACTCAACAACCTGGCTTCTCTCCTGCTGTTGCTGGTGATGGTGTGGCTGAGCTCTCATCAGTAAAGGACATTGAAGTTGTAAATGACCGATCTGACTACACTTGTACCAAGTACGTATCTCCCGTGATCCAAATGATACCTACCCATGTGTCTGACCCTGCCCACGTCCCTGTGGAGGTCTCTGAGTCTAACCAGACCTTTGAGTCTTTGACTGTCCAGATTTCTCTATCTGCATCTGTCCACCTCCTCTACTAGTATCCCTACTATCAGAATACTACCTTTGTTGTTGTGCAAGTCTAGTAGCTTGTGGTGGTCGACCAGTGAAACCCTGTGCAGGTACAGATGCAATAACTTTAGTCTATGCTAGTCGTGGTGGTGGAACAACTGAACCATTACTCTGGGTTCTGCTGTCCCTTAAACCTTGCATGTTCTTCCTCCTCTTCCTATCCTTTCGGCCCTCAGAACGTGTCTCCTGCCTAACAGGTCTACCTTCTCTGAATGTGTGCGCAAATAACCCTCCCTAGCCAAGCTCCTTTTATATGCTCGTTGTAGTGTCTCTGGATCAGTGGAGACTACGACACCTCCAATCTCAGGTAATAACTCCTTTGTGAAGTAATAGACTCTGTCAGTTGAACCCCCAACATAGGGTAGTAGCTGTAGGTATCGTCCCATATAATCCACGACAGACTCGTTTGTGAGCTGTCGAATAGTGGAGAACTCGTTCCTTTTCGCCCTCAGAATTGTAGGAGGAAAGTACTTCAGGTTGAACTAGGTCTTGAACTCTATCCAGTCCTTAGGCACCCCTCTGGTAGATACTATCGTAGTCCACCAGTTATCAGCCTCTCCAAATAACATAGAAGATGAAATAGAGGGTCGCATATGTTCCTCAGTTGCAATGATATTGTGAACCTTCTCGTGGCTCTTTAGAAACATCTCAGCAGCCACCAGATCAGTACCCTTAAAGAACTCCTTCGAATTATGCCTCTTGAACTCCCTCTACTGTTTAGCCTCAGTTGTGGCCCTAATGCCTCTTTCTACTACTAGAGCAGACATTATGTCAGTCGAAACAAGAGGTACAACAGCACTGCCTCAGCCTGTACCGTGGTGGTGACACAATAGTTTCCGGTATTGCTGCAATCATCATATGAGCAGTAGATGTAGCAACTATCGGTATATCCATCTCCTGAGTAGTAAGGACTCCTAAAGTAGATGGTGGTGATGGTGTAATAGCAACTTGTGTCCTCAAAATCCTCATGATCTCCTTTAACTTCTAATCCTGGGTAGCAACTATATGTGTCAAGGCCTGAAAATCCTCTACATTGATAACACGAGGACCAGCAGCCCCACAGTCATCATTAGGCTCCATCTGAACCGTCATCGCAATCTAAAACAAAAAGCGAATAACCGAATCAATCAATAACTACCGAATAGTATAATACATCACAACAGATATGACATATAGGATTCAAATTTTACTTTTCCCCGACTCACCTCACTTCCCAACTAAACCTCAATTCAGGATCATAGGGTTCCACTCTAAGTTCCAACTATTTCTTATTTATGTTGGTTTGTATTTTATGTTGGATGTAAGGTTATCCAAGAGTCAAGTACTTAAACCTTAGTGCTTTGATACCAACTGTGACAACCCCAATTCCTCATAAAATTGGGTCCCACCCGGCCTAGACCTATGTGGACCCCCGAGCCCTTACTCGCGAAGTCTACGTATCCTAGTCAGCCTTAAATCCTCATATACAACATTATTCTATTATTTAAATGTGTAAGTTATAGGATTATAAAGTTATTAGGAAATTCGCAGTGGAAATCACTATAATCAACTATAACTTGTAAATGGAAAATCAGGTAAATAGATTAACTATCACGTGGAAACCTTGAGAAATGGATAAATACATGCATGTCGAGTGATCAAAGCTAAACAGTACGATCATACATGATATCCCCTAAGTCTCTCAATCCCCAATACATGTCCCAGTGTTTTACAAAACATACAATACAATAATCACAGTCAAAAGAAGCAAGACCTACTTTAAGTAAAGGAAAGAAACGCTCCGAGAGTCGTCAGAGGATATCACCTAGCATCAACTCCTTTCCCTTGCTCGTCTCTGCTCTATTTGTACCGCCTTCACAAACTAGACGGTGAGTACGTGAAAAATATGAAAGTAATGCCAGAAGAAACTAGACAGTAATTCAAGATTCACTAAATGAACAGTCCAAATATTATGCGGTATTGAAAGGCAGAAAATATAACAATTTGCATGATAAACAGACTGACAAGCATAACAACGAAATTTGAGTGTCCAAAGAGTCAATAGAGGCCCAAAAGTGGTCAATTTCCACGTAGTAGAACAGTACCATAATCTATAATCACAACAGTCCACATCCACAACAATTTAGTACTCGGGGTGTAACCCACTATTAGGGGGTGAACAACACCCCTGCAGGCAATGCTCACGTTTGCCCCAGCTAATATGGACCTAGGAGTACCTTCACGACACACTTACGCCAAGACACTCAACTAAGGAATTATACAATGGAATTCCAACAAATAGCTCAATTCAAATAGAAATGGCAATAATGGAAAATGAATCAATGTGTATTTTCTTACTGGATTACAATCGTACTAAAAACTTACTTCAAATATCGCAAAACTCTGATCCTCGCATAACCCTCTAAGTTGTCCCACTTGAATTTTCAAAGTCTGGCAATCATTTAACCCAAATTTGGTTCAGTTAGATTCATTCTCTAACCCTAGATAGCCCCTAAAGTTTCCCAAGATTTTAGAAATGAATTCAAAATTTATCAATTTTTACTATTCCTCACGCAGTCGTGACACCGCGAAGCCAAAAACCTGCAGCGCCACTTAAAACATGTACAGTGTTTTGGCTCACTGCTTCAGACGCCGTGATCGACACTGTGGTAGAAAATCTCCACGGCGTCCATCGTGGCGTGGCATACAGAATACATATTTCAGGGTTTTCCGGAACCCCGGCTCATGTCGTCGCGTTCCGAGCCTATCCCAAACTCTTAGGGACGTCCAAAACAACATCAAACACACCTCACTTTACGTTAAAACCCCGCCAAAAGCCCCAATTTGTAAATCACACGAAAATTCATAAATAATCCCCAAAAAATCCAAATTCCGTCAAATACACAAATCAATTCACAAATCATCAATAAATCATCTCATTAAACCCAAAAACACCACCCAAACTTATTTCCAACATTTTTAGGAAAATCTTGTCCTAAATTAAGTGACGAAAACCCACAAAATTAACGTCAAATCGTAGATAAACACGAGGGGAGTAAGGATCCTACCTTTTTAAGCGTAGTTGGTCGATCCCCGATGTTGCAACGAGCTTGAAAAGTCCGAAACCGCCAGTTCACCCCCTTCGTTCATTCAAGATGAGAGAAAAAAAAATGAGAGGAGAGAGAAAAGTTGACGGATATTTATATTCCAACTTCATCAACTCGCGCACACGAATCTCGAGACACATCATGTGTCTCTTTTTCATTCCATCCAACAACTCTAACTCTTTTGTGTGACTTCACCAGGTGACTCTAACCTCATCACTTAACCAATTCTTGCTCACACGTCGCGTTATTGGACCCGTAACATCTCACGACTCGCACCGCGTGCGTTCTCGGACATAACCTCGCTCTCACATTTCATCTAATTATTTATTATTTTCTGATAACTCCCTGATTACTATTTTTCCGGTGTTTAATTATCCGTATTATACCATAAAATTCTCGTTTTTCCTATGCGAATCTCACACAAAATTTTATGGTGATTAATAAAACAAAATCCCGCATTATGACATATAGAGTTCACATTCGGGTATAAATAATAATACAAACATCACAGAAAAATAAAATATACCTCTGTGTCGACTCCCGAGGCTTGAGTAATATGACAAGTCACGACGTGTAAGTCACGGTCCTGAAACACAACACATGTCACCTATTAAATATGAGGGTCGTTACAGGCGGGGCCCAGTTTGTTGTTACTGGGGTCACAATTGGTATCAGAGAATAAAGGTTTATCGTCTTGACTCTGAATAAGCATAAAACACATGCAAATGAACTTAGTGTGGAAGTCCTAAGAACTTAACTCAAGCATTGTTGGGACATGGGAAATGTCATATTATTTTGTACATGTTAAATTCTAATTTATATTATAATATATCGTTACGTAAGACTGATCGAGGCTCACCATTTGTTATTACAGATCGGGATGACCGATCAGCTTGATGTTGGTGATTAGAGTAGAGTTCGTAATCCTCCACCAGTTGTGCCAAGTGACGTTGCGACTCTGCCAAGTGAGTTACAGACTTGGACTCAAATAGTAGAGTCTCAGGGACGGAGGATGGACGAGATATTGGATATTCTTAAGGGATAAGCCCAGTAGTTGCCATCTCCATCTACTTCATGGATAGCTCCTAGACAGGATGTGAGTCCGGCTACACTTTAGACCAGTTCACCAATTACTACTACTAGTGTGGTACCTGCACCACCTATCGCTACAGTTGTTTCGACACAGATTGCAGTGGAGCCACGTGTTCATGATGATTTTGACTTACGCCTGACAGCAGAGGTGAAATGGACTCAGGAGTATGAGAAGTATAGACCAAAGAAGTTCAGTGGCGGTCCAGGTGTAGATGAGGCGAATTTGTATATTCGCAGTCATGAAAAGGTTCAGAAGCTTCTCAAGATCGAGGATAGCAGGAAACCCAGGTTGGCAACATTTTCTTTGACTAGAGATGTAAAGATGTGTTGGGACAATTTAGTATCCACACATGGAGAGCCAACTACCTGGTTAGACTTCAAGAAGTACTTCAGTCAAAAGTTTTATCCACCTTCGGCTATTATAACCAAGAGAGACGAGTTTATGCATATCTGACAGGCATCTGGAGAGTTAGTGATGGTGTATATGGGCATATATCAGCATTTACTTCCCTTTGTTAATGGAGTAGTTGACCAAGACAGATACTAGGTTTACTATTTTATTGAGGGCTTGTTGCCAGCTATTGGAGGGACAGTGGTCACTACTCTACCTCCTACACTATAGGATGCTTATGACCGTAGTTTGGCGAGGGAGGCATATCTGATGACACATCCCGCAGAGGGATATGATCAGACTTGAAAGGTACAGGATGAGGGGGGACATGGTCATTCACGAGGCGAGATGTGACGGTCCCAGTTCCCCATAAAACTGGATCCCGCCCTAACTAGGTCTACGTGGACCCCCAAGTCCTTACTTGCGATGTCTACACATCCTAGTCAACCTCAAATCCTCAGATACATCGTTAGTTAACCATTTAAATGCGTGAGTTCTAGGATTATAAGATTATCAGGAAATTAGCTGCGAAAATAATCAACTATAACTCTAAACTGGAAATCAGGAATAACAGACAACCTATGATGTGGAAACCCTGAGAAATGGATAAATACATGTATGTCTGGTGATCAAAGCTATATAAAATGATCATACATGATATCCCTAGTATTTCAAATCCCAATACATGTCCCAATGTTTTACAAAACATAATATACAATAATCACAACAAAAGAACAAAAACCTACACTGAGTAAAGGAAATGATCGCTCCGAAAGTCCTCAGAGAAGATCACCTAGCATCAGCTCCTTCCCCTTACTTGTCTCACCTCTATCTCTATCTTTATCTCTATCTGCACCACTGTCACAAACTAGACGTTACGTGCTTGAAAAATAGAATGTAATGCCAGAAGAAACTAAACATTAATTCAAGATTTCAAATAAACAGTCCAAATATCATGCAGTATTGAAAAGAAGAAAGAATAACAAATAGCATGATAAACAAACTGACAAGCTGAGCAACGAAAATTTGAGTGTCCACGGAATCAACGAAAGCACATAAGTGGTCAAAATCAATGCAGGTTCGCAGCACCATATTTTAAGTCACAATAGTATCCAACACACCATAAACACTGCAACGGCCAAACAATCCAGTACTCAGGGTATAACCCGCTATCAGTGGGGTGGAACAACACAACCGCAGAAGTGTTCATGCTTACTCACTCATATGGACCCAAGAGTACTTCGCAACACACTTATGCCAAGACACTCAAACAACAAATAAAGAATGGAATTCCAACAGAGGCTCAATTCAATATAATTGACAATAAATGGATAATGTATTAATGCATATTTCCTATCTCTCTTACAATCGTACGATAACGTACCTCAGTTAATTGCAAATCTCTCATCCTCGCGTACCTCTAAGCTATCCTATCAAATTCTCAAAGTATGTCAATTAACCAATTTTACAAATCCTATTAATATCATTCTAATTTACCTAATTTTCTATAATTATTAAATTAATGTAATTGGGTTGATTTCTGAGGTATTGGGTCATATTCGGACCCAATTGAATACCAGAGGATCCCCAAAACTTTTCGAAATTTTTAGAAAATTTGGTCTTTATGAATAGTGTCACGCCGCCAATGACACTGTGACCATTTGCTTGGGCGGCGTCACCACGGCGTGGAGAAAAACCCGTCTGCGTATGTGGTTGACGCCACGACCATTACTCTAGACGGCGTCCCCACGACGTCTTTCTTGAATTTCGTTTGGTTCACTCTCTGCTCGAGATGTATGTGAATGATGACATGGAAGATCCTTCTCACAGCGTCCCTTACGGCGTGTTCAACAGAACACCTATTCTGGGTTTCTTGAAACCTCGGCTCGAGTTGCTGCATTCTGAGTCTATACCAAGCCCTTCAGGACGTTCAAACCGACTTATAACTCAACTCCCTATCTGTCGAAACCCCGACAAAACACCCCATTTCGAAAATAACTTAAAATTCTTCAAAAATTCCCAAAAATTCCAATTCAATTAAATCCACAAACCAACCACCAATTCATCAATTAAACACCCAATTGGCTCAAAATCCATCATCCAAATTTATTTTCCAACATTTTCTCGAAAATTTGCCTGAAATCATCATAACGAAAACCCCCCAAAATTTACGCCAATACGTAGATAAAACACGCAAGGATTGAAGATCTCACATTTTAGGCGATTTGGGTCGATCCACGGCGTCGCAACGAGCTCGAAAATCGACAAAACCCCCTTCTCCTCATTCTCTCTCATGTTGGATCGAAAATGAGAATGGGATTGAAGAGAGAGAAAAGTTGATACTTATACAACCTTTTCATCATCCCTCACGCACGGATCTCGAGGCTAATCTTGTGGCTCACTTTCAATTTACCCAACAACTCTAACACAAGCAATTGACTCCAATGGTTGACTTCAACTTCAAAATCGCTCCATTTCTCGCTCAAAACACATGTTAACGGACCCGTTTCAACTCTCTACCCGTATCGCGTGCATTCCTGGACATAACCTCTCTCCCACATTTTATTTAATTATTTATTAATTTCTATAATTCACTAATTATCATTTTTTGGTGTTTATTTATCTGTTTTATACCCTAAATTTATGTTTTTCCTAGTCGAATCTCACACAGAAATCCGTAGCGATTTATAAATGAAAACCACGTGCTAAGACACACAGTATTCTCATTCGGGTATAAATAATAGTACAAACATCACAAAAAATAAAATATACCTCAGTGTAGACTCTCGAGGCTTGAGTAATATGACAAATCATGGTGGTAGGTCACGGTCTTGTAAACACACGACACGTGTAACCAATAAATTTGAGGGTCGTTACAGTCTTCCCAACTTATTAAAATTCCGTCCTGAAAATTAATCTAATAATTACTCAAATAAAGACTTACCAGAATCAAATAAATGAGGAAAATACTCGCACATATAAGACTCTAACTCCCAGGTTAACTCCTCGTCTCCGTTGTACTGCCACCAAATGAGTATTGAAGGTATTTCCTTGTTCCTCAGTATCTTGACCTTCCTGTCAACAATCTGAATCGGTTGCTCCTCACAAGTAATGTCATTACGCAAATCAATTTGACTCAGATCTACTGTAGGTCACCGTCCCTCGCTTGACTTCTCTAGTCGAAGCATCAAAATATGGAACACTAGATGAACTCCGGCAAGCTGAGGTGCAAATCTAACTCATAAGCAACCTTGCCGACTCTCTTCACAATCCTGAAAGGACCAATAAACCTTGGCGCAAGTTTCCCTTTGATTTTGAACCTCTTGTGTGTTGGGAAATATGCCCTAGGTCAATCCATTAACAGTCTTTATGAATACATTTTAGTTAATAAAATAGAGGATTTCATTTATTGTTTATTATAATTGATTTGCATGTTTACATTATAATAAGATCCATGGGTATTTACAGAAATATCCTAAATGTCCCTAGTCGATTATTATACTGGGAACTATAATGAATTAAGACTAGTGTGAGTCTTGATTGATGATCATACGATGATCATACGTATATAGGAATACAAATAAAGATCATGAGTACTTGTTAGGGAACAAAGTCTTGGGACCGACCCGCTATGAGAACATCACATGGATTAAGTCATAGTTGTTTCTCATGATAGGTATATTTTTCAGTCCTCTGACCTGAGATTACCAGAGACTTCAACATTAGGAATACAGTGATTTGACGCAATCAAACGTTGTCTTTAACTGGACGATTATAAAGGTTGAAATTGGTTACTATGTGAATAATGTGGTGAAGTTGTGTAATCGAGATAGAATTTGTCCCTCTCATATAAAGAGAGATATCCAGTGGATCCCTCGATGTGTTAGACTGTTAAAAGGCCTAGTCTAAGTGAATTGATATTGATCAATGTCACTTAGATGTTTTCAGTCTACCTAGAAATCGAGACTAGTACGATTGAACATGTTGGATGACAATTCCATGCCTTATGTTTAATCAAAAGGATATCGTGTGACAAAAGGATATTATATACACTATTGATTAGGTTATATCGATTTGATATTCGTATAACTTGGGTAGTCATAATGTCTTGCTAGAGGCCGCTTATGACTTGTATACCAAAATGTGTTTTGGTACACTGCCAACGTTGTATGAGCCTATTGGGTCGCACACTAAGAATGGTTTTGCGAGATTTTAAGATGGTTCAGAAAAATGAATTTTATATGATAAAATTCATGACAGAAACGTCCTTGTAGTGTATTACACTTATACTTCTTTAAGTAGGGGTATATGTGTAATTTACTTAACCGTCTATATACAAGAGTTGTATAAATAGACGCTTTGAGTTAGAATACAAGTACGAGAAAGATTTTAAAAGGGCCGAAACTCTATTTTCGTTTTAAGAAACGACTTAGAGGTTTTTGGTATGCTCTGGATCGTTTTGGTAAGAAACAAAAAGGTTTGCTATTCTCTCGAAGCTAGCACTTTGAATCTCGGCCGCCATTCGTGTGTGGACTACTGATAGAGGGCGTTCGTCGTTGCCAGCGCCTTAGAGATCGATTAACTTCGAGAGGTATTGCGACGGCGAGGTATGATTAAGCTTTCATAGTTTAAACATGTTTTAATGGAATCAGATTCGGATCCTGTTTTGGGGTTTTTCTCAAAATTGTTTTGTAATCTCCTCTGCGCATGAACCCCAAAACCCAACAGTGGTATCAGAGCCTTCGAGTTTGATTCCATTAAACTCATTGCATGTTTTCTTATGATATATGATTGAAAGTATGTTCATAGTTGATGTATATGTGATATACATAAGTTTTCTATGAGATTCTTTATCATGTTTTGTGTATATGATACATATATTCATGATTTAATTGAAATTAGTTTCGTACATGCTAGTAACCATGTTAGGTTAATTTGAATAATTTTAATGAATTGAGTTTCGTGTTCTATGATCCATGACACCATTAGGTTCGATTGGGATAGTAGTTCATGATTCAATTACATGTTTGTGGTTATTTGGATGAAGATCGAAATTGCAAATAATTAATTTTTGAAATTATTTATTTATAAATAATTAATTTTCGAAATTATTTATTTATCTTGTTATATCTATTTTGTTATGAAGTCTCTATTTGATAAAGATAGATAACAAATTAGAATTGGAGATAAATATCAAGAATCTTGTTATTAGTGATATACTAGGATTCAAATATCTTAAATCTAAAATAAATAATTAATTTTCGAAATAATTTAATTATAAATAATTAATTTTCGAAATTATTTATTTATCTTGTTGTATCTATTTTGTTATGAAGTCTCTATTTGATAAAGATAGATAACAAATTAGAATAGGAGATAAATATGAAGAATCTTGTTATTAGTGATATACTAGGATTCAAATATCTTAAATCCAAAACAAATAATTAATTTTCGAAATTATTTATTTATAAATAATTAATTTTCGAAATTACTTATTTATCTTGTTATATCTATTTTGTTATGAAGTCTCTATTTGATAAAGATAGATAACAAATTAGAATAGGAGATAAATATCAAGAATCTTGTTATTGGTGATATACTAGGATTCAAATATCTGAAATTTATTTATAAGTAATTAATTTTTGAAATTATTTATTTATCTTGTTATATCTATTTTGTTATGAAGTGTCTATTTGATAAAGATAGACAACAAATTAGAATAGGAGATAAATATGGAGAAGTTTGTTATTGGTGATATGATAGGATTCAAATATCTAAAGTCCTAATTGGATTAGGATAAGATGGTTAGTTAGATGTGGGCCCGGGTTAATTAAAAAATGTTTTAATTGACTTAATTTTGGATAAATTAAGGGGTAAATTTAGTATAGTAAAATCAGCGAAAAAATATGATTTTCTATAGCAAATTTCAATTTTCGGAATTGAGATTTGTCTTCTAAAAAAAAAAAAAAAAAAAAGGCACTGCCCCTGTTTCCCCGCCCGCTGACCGGCCAGTGGGATCGCCATCTAACTAATCCTAGCGCACGGAAATTCTTCTATTAGTGAATAGCATAAAAATTTCCTAAATTGTTTAGTGGTTCTACAAATCAATAAAATATATGATATTTCATTGTTTAATTAAAATCACTAAAACTGAATAAAATCCCTCTATTAAATCTTAAGTCTTGTGCCATCCAATTTTAAACACTTGTCAAGGCCACGATCGCACTAATATAGTTTCAAATGCATAGTTGGGTGTATTGTGTTATCTTGGTGAGATAAGTTAGGTAAGAGTTACCTAAATGTTTAAATTGGTTCGACTTAATAAAGCTATCAAAATAGTTTTGGGCTTTAGGCATATGATGAGATAAAAACATGCTAATACATAAGATGTCCCATATCTCATAAAAAGATCTAAAAATTACATAAGATGTAATTGGTAACAGTTTCCTACCTAAATAATCTAGTTCTGTGTTTCATGCCATAGCTGTCATAGAATTAGGTGAAATATGGATTTTAGTCCCCTAAATAAACAGTATGTTTTACGAGGGTTGTTAATTTAGTGGAAGTCTGTTCCTCTATACTAAAATAAACTCTGCAAAATCTTTATTGTAGATCAATGGCCTCTTCAAGTAACAATAATCCCCTCGTCATCGCGATCTATCCTTGAGAAGGATAAGCTATCTGGGACTAACTTTCTTGATCGGTTCGAAACTTGAGAATCGTTCTCAAGCATGAACGCAAGTTGTATGTCCTAGATGCTCTGATCCCTGAGGACCCACCAGTCAATGCTACGAAAGCTTGTGAAGGATGCGCATAATAAGCGTGTCAACGATTCTACTGATGTTGCATGCATTATGTTGGCAACTATGGTTCCTGAACTTCAGAAGGACATGGAACTAATGGAAGCCTACGACATGGCTATAACGCTGAAGGAAATGTTCCAACAGCAAGCTAGGCAAGAAAGGTTCGAGACGATCAAGAACCCGCATTCTTGTAAGATGACCGAGGTGCGTCGGTTAGTCCTCATGTTCTGAAGATGAAGGGCTATGTTGACCAACTTGATAGACTTGGATTTCCCATAAGCCAAGAGTTGGCTACGGATTTGATCCTAAATTCATTACCGGAAAGTTACTCACAATTTGTGATGAATTACAATATGAATAATATGGAGAAATCAATTTCAGAGTTGCATTTGATGCTCAAAACTACTGCACAAAATATCAAGAAACCCTCTAGTAATGTGCTGATGGTCCAAAAGAAAAAGGGAATGAAGAAAAAAGGCAAAGGCAAGGCTAAAGTTGCCAAGGCTGCTGCTGCACTTGTCGCAAAGCCTGTGGAACAAGTCAAGCCCCAGCCTGTTCCTGCTTTAAAACACCCAAAAGAAAAGGAATGGAGTTTCTAAAAGCAAAAATCGAACCTTATTAGATATGGTTCAATCTATGATGAGTCATGCAGATCTTCCATTATCCTTTTGGGGTTATGCATTACAAACTGCAGCTTTCACTCTAAATCGAGTTCCTTCTAAAGCGGTTGATAAAACACCATATGAGATATGGTACAGTAAGAGACCTAGTTTGTCTTTTCTTAAGATTTGGGGTTGTGAGGCTTACGTAAAGCGACAAGTCTCAGAAAAACTAGCACCTAAATCTGATAAGTGTTTATTTGTGGGGTATCCTAAGGAAACAAAAGGATATTACTTTTATAATCCCGCTGAGAACAAAGTGTTTGTTGTTCGGTATGGTGCCTTTATGGAAAAACAGTTTATTTCAAACGACACTAGTGGGAAAGAAATAAATCTTGAAGAAGTTCAAGAATCACAAATAAACACTGAACCGCTACTGGAAGTTCAACAACGTTCTGAACCAGTTGAACCTCCGCAAGTGACACAAGGCCCACGTAAATCTAGGGTAAGACATGAGCCGAGAGAGATTCGATTTCTCATTACGATAGTCGTGATGTGTTGCTTATGGATCAAAATGAGCCCACCACTTATCGGGAGGCTATGTCTAGACCGGACTCAGATAAATGGCTAAGTGCCATGAACTCTGAGATGCAATCCATATATGATAACCAAGTTTAGAACTTGGTTAATTTACATGAAGGTGGTAAGACCATTGGATGCAAATGGGTTTTCAAGAAGAAAATTGACATGGATGGTAAAGTACATACTTTCAAAGCAAGACTTGTAGCAAAAGGTTTCAGGCAGACTCAAGGTGTTGATTATGATGAAACTTTTTCGCCAGTAGCCATGCTTAAATCCATAAGAATTTTAATTGCCATTACTGCATATTATGACTATGAGATATGGCAAATGGATGTAAAAACAGCATTTCTTAATGGAAAGTTGCTTGAGGCCGTATATATGACACAACCTGAAGGTTTTGTACATCCTGAGAATTCTAGGAAGGTATGCAAGCTTCAAAGATCCATTTATGGATTAAAGCAAGCTTCTCGGAGTTGGAATCTTCGTTTTGATGAAGCAATCAAGGATTTTGGTTTTATCAAGAACGAAGATGAGCCTTGTGTATACAAGAAGGTCAGTGGGAGTTTAGTTGTTTTTCTGGTACTGTATGTTGATGATATATTACTCATTGGAAATGACATCCCAACATTGCAAAGTGTCAAGTCTTGGTTAGGGAAGTGTTTCTCAATGAAAGACTTAGGAGATGCAGCCTATATCCTAGGGATAAGGATCTATAGGGATAGATCTAAGAGGCTAATCGGTCTAAGTCAGAGTGCTTACATAGACAAGGTACTGAATAGGTTCAGTTTGCAAGACTCTAAAAGAGGATTATTGCCAATGTCTCATGGCATAAGTCTCAGCAAGACTCAATGTCCTAGGACAAATGATGAGCGGGATCGTATGAATAAGATTCCATATGCATCAGCTATTGGATCTATCATGTATGCCAAGTTATGCACTCGACCTGATGTATCATATGCTTTGTGCACTACAAGCAAATATCAGTCAGATCCAAGTGAGAGTCACTGGATAGTAGTAAAGAACATCCTTAAGTACTTAAGAAGGACTAAGGAAGTGTTCTTGGTCTATGGAGGTTTTGAAAATGATCTAGTTGTAAATGGTTACACAGATGCAAGTTTTCAAACTGATATAGATAATTTTAGATCGCAGTCTGGATATGTGTTTACTTTGAATGGGGGTACAGGTAAGTGGAAAAGTTCGAAGCAAGAGATCGTGGCGAGATTCTACAACGTAAGTTTCGAGTATATTGCGGCGTCCGATGCAAAGAAAGGAGGCAGTTTGGATCAAAAAGTTCATTTATGAACTAGGTGTGGTTCCAAGTATTGCTAACCCTATTTGTTTGTATTGTGACAATAATGGGGCAATAGCACAGGCCAAGGAACCTAGATCACACCACAGATCCAAACATATACTCAGGCGTTTTCATTTCATCAGAGAAATTATTGAGAGAGGAGACGTAAAGATTTGCAGAGTACCTACTAAAGACAACGTTGTGGATCCATTGACAAAGGCTCTTCCACAAGCGAAACATGATGGTCATGTTAGATCATTAGGCATTAGATGCATGAATAATTGGCCCTAGAGCAAGTGGGAGATGTTGGGAAATATGCCCTAGGTCAATCCATTAACAGTCTTTATGAATACATTTTAGTTAATAAAATAGAGGATTTCATTTGTTGTTTATTATAATTGATTTGCATGTTTACATTATAATAAGATCCTTGGGTATTTACAGAAATATCCTAAATGTCCCTAGTCGATTATTATACTGGGAACTATAATGAATTAAGACTAGTGTGAGTCTTGATTGATGATCATACGATGATCATACGTATAGGAATACGAATCAAGATCATGAGTACTTGTTAGGGAACAAAGTACTGGACCGACCCGCTATGAGAACATCACATGGATTAAGTCATAGTTGTTTCTCATGATAGGTATATTTTTCGGTCCTCGACTTGAGATTACCGAGACTTCAACATTAGGAATACAAGTGATTTGACGCAATCAAACGTTGTCTTTAACCTGGACGATTATAAAGGTTGTGATTGGTTATGTGTGAATAATGTGGTGAAGTTGTGTAATCGAGATAGAATTTGTCCCTTTCATATAAAGAGAGATATCCGGTGGATCCTCGATGTGTTAGGCTGTTAAAAGGCCTAGTCTAAGTGAATTGATATTGATCAATGTCACTTAGATGTTTTCGATCTACCTAGAAATCGAGACTAGTACGATTGAACATGTTGGATGACAATTCCATGCCTTATGTTTGATCAAAAGGATATCGTGTGACAAAAGGATATTATATACACTATTGATTAGGTTATATCGATTTGATATTCGTATAACTTGGGTAGTCATAATGTCTTGCTAGAGGCGCTTATGACTTGTATACCAAAATGTGTTTTGGTACACTGCCAACGTTGTATGAGCCTATTGGGTCGCACACTAAGAATGGTTTTGCGAGATTTTAAGATGGTTCAGAAAAATGAATTTTATATGATAAAATTCATGACAGAAACGTCCTTGTAGTGTATTACACTTATACTTCTTTAAGTAGGGGTATATGTGTAATTTACTTAACCGTCTATATACAAGGGTTGTATAAATAGACGCTTTGAGTTAGAATACAAGTACGAGAAAGATTTTAAAAGGGCCGAAACTCTATTTTCGTTTTAAGAAACGACTTAGAGGTTTTTTGTATGCTCTGGATCGTTTTGGTAAGAAACAAAAAGGTTTGCTATTCTCTCGAAGCTAGCACTTTGAATCTCGGCCGCCATTCGTGTGTGGACTACTGATAGAGGGCGTTCGCCGTTGGCAGCGCCTTAGAGATCGATTAACCTTCAGAGAGGTATTGCGACTGAGGTATGATTAAGTTTTCATAGTTTAAACATGTTTTAATGGAATCAGATTCGGATCCTGTTTTGGGGTTTTTCTCAAAATTGTTTTGTAATCTCCACTGCGCATGAACCCCAAAACCCAACATTGTGACCCTTCAAAGGCGAAACCTTCAAATAAGCATAAGCTCCCTCATCGTACTACAACTCATCGTGATACTTGTTATAATACTTTTTCTGTCTCTCCTGAGCACCCTTCAGTCTCTAACGAATCTGTCGTACATTCTCAGTATGATCAACAACAATCTTAAGCTCAGCTGTCACTGCATCCTCTAGCTCTGCCCAACAAGAAGGTGATTTACAAGGTTTGCCATACCGTGCCTCAAATGGTGCCATACCAATACTAGCCTGAAAACTGTTGTATACAAACTTGCACAAATGAAGGTACACTTCCCAAGATCCTTCGTACTCTAGTACACACATCCCGAGCATATCCTCTAACACCTAAATCAGTCTCTCAGACTGTCTGTCTGTCTGTGGATAGTACGTTGTACTTAAATCAATCCTCGTGTCAAACTGAGCCTACATACTCTACCATAACAATAAAGTAAACTGCGATCCTCTATCTAACATAATAAATAACGGAACTCTATGCAGTCTGACTATTTCACGCTCGTAGAGAATACTCATTCTATCAACCCTATGTGCAATAGTACCGGAATGAAATGTGCAGATTTCGTTAGTCTGTCCACAATTACCCAGATACTGTCATGTCTGCGAGATGATTGAGGTAAACCACTGACAAAATCCATAGCAATATGCTCCCACTTCTATTGCAGAATGGGAAGAGGCTGCAGCAATCCTCCAGGTCGCCTATGCTTAGCGTTCACACGCTGGCGTATCTTACATGCTCGCATAAACTCCGACACATCGGTTTTCATCCCTGGCCACCAGAAAAGACGTCGCATATCAGCATACATCTTGGTCCTACCCGGATGAATAGAAAAATGCGAACGGTTAGCCTCTTGAAGTACCTCAGTGCACAAATCAGCCACTAATGTAATCCATAGTCGCCCTCAATATCTTAGACATGCGTTTGTCGATTAACGCTAGTCTGGATAATCTGAACTATCAGCCATCTCGCTGAATCTCTGGTATAACTCATCAGTTTGTTGTCCTTCTCGGACTACCCGAAGTGAAATAGTCTACATCCTCAACGGGACACAAATCTGTGTCCTAGTGGTAGCTGGCACATCAATTGAAGTCATCATCTTAGCTGCCTCGAGTAACACATACTCATGTGTCATGTGGCACACAGCTACCTCACTATCAGATCCTCTCCTGCTCAAAGTAACAGCAACTACGTTGGCCTTGCCAAGATGATACTCAAGTGAAAAATCATAATCCCTTAGGAATTCTAACCAACGTCTCTGTCTCAGATTTAGCTCCTTCTAAGAGAATAAGTACTTCAAGCTCTTGTGATCAGTGAAAAGATCAAACCTCACCCCATACAGGTAATGTCTCCAATTCTTCAACACAAATACCACAACAGCTAACTCCAAATCATGCGTCGAATAATTCTTCTCATGAACCTTAAGCTGTAGAGATGCATACGCAATCACTTTGCCCTCCTGCATTAAAACACAACCAAGCCCAACCTTCGACGCATCAGTATAAACCACCAAGTCTTTCCTTGTTTCAAGCAATGCAAGAACTGGTGCAGTAGTCAACTTCTCTTTCAGAGTAAAGAATATTGTCTCACAACTCTCATCCCAGTCAAACTTCACATTCTTCTGAATCAGTTTAGTCATCGGTGTAGCAATCCTGGAAAAATCCTGCACAAAATGACGATAATACCAAGCTACACCCAAAAAATTGCAGATCTTTGTCACTATAGTCAGAGTAGGCCACTCAACAATAGCTCTAATCTTCGCGGAATCCACAGAAACACCTCTAGCTCCAACAACATGACCCAAAAACCTAACTTCTGGTAGCCAAAACTCACACTTACTGAAACTTAGCATACAACCAGTGGTCCCTCAAAGTCTGTAGAACTATTCGGAGATGTCCCTCATAATCCTCACAAGTCCTGGAGTAGATAAGGATATATCAATGAACAGAATCACAAATCATCTATACGAGGAAGCGGATACTTATTCTTCACCGTCACCCGGTTCAGCTGTCTGTAGTCAATGCACAACCTTAGGCTGTCATCTTTCTTCTTCACAAACAACATCGGTGCACCCCATGGTGACATGCTAGGACGAATAAATCCTAACTCTAATAACTCATCCAACTGAGTCCTGAGCTCCTCCAACTCTCCAGGTGCCATCCTATACGGCAGTATAGAAATAGGTCTAGTCTCAAGTACTAAGTCTATAATGAAATCTGTCTCTCTCGGCGGTGGTAATCCTGGTAGATCGTCAGGGAAAACATCGGTAAATTCACACACTACTGGTACATCATCAATGCTAACCTCTAGTCTCTCAGTATTACTCAAAACACTTGCAAATGTCTCTATCTCAGCACTAGTAACCTCCTCTGGTGATAGGTAATAACACCGTTGTACCCTGACACCACATAGTGACTAACACACCATAGACACCACATCGTCCAAACAATCCAGTACTCAAGGTATAACCCGCTATCAGTGGGGTGGAACAACACAACAATAGAAATGTCCACGCTTACCCACTCATATGGACCCAAGAGTACTTCATAATGCACTTACGCCAAGACACTCAACCAACAAATAAAGAATGGAATTCCAGTAGAGGCTCAATTCAATATAATTGACAATAAATGGATAATGAATTAATGCATATTTCCTATCTGGCTTACAATTGTATGATAATGTACCTCGGTTAATTGCAAATTTTTGATCCTCGCGTACCTCTAAGCTATCCTATCAAATTCTCAAAGTTTGTCAATTAACCAATTTTACAAATCCTATTAATATCATTCTAATTTACCCAATTTTCTATAATTATCAAATTAGTGTAATTAGGTTGATTTCTGGGGTATTGGGTCATATTCAGACCCACTTGAATACCCGAGATATCCCCGAAAGTTTTCGAAATTTTCAGAAAATTTGGTCTATGTAAACAGTGTCACACCGCCAATGACGTCGTGACCATTTGCTTGGGCGGTGTCTCCACGGCATGGAGAAAAACCCATCTACCCAACTCGTATGTGGGTGATGCCGTGACCATTACTCTAAATGGTGTCCCCACAACATCTTTCCTGAATTTCGTTTGGTTCATTCTCTGCTCAAGATGTATGTGAGTGACACCGTGGGAGATCTTTCTCACGGCGTCTCTCGCGGTGTATGCAGCAGAACACCTATTTCGGGGTTTCTCAAAACCTCGACTCGAGTCACAGTGTTCCGAGTCTATACCAAACCCTTCAGGAAGTCCAAACTGACTTATAACTCAACTTCCTATCCGTTGAAACCCCAACAAAACACCCCGATTCGAATATAACTCAAAATTCTTTAAAAATTCCAACAAATTTCTATTCATTTCAAATCCATAAACCAACGACTAATTCATCTATTAAACACCCAATTGACTCAAAATCCATCATCCAAAATTCATTTTCCAACATTTTCCTGAAAATTCATCTGAAATCGTCATGATGAAAACCCCAAAAATTTATGCTAATACGTAGATAAACACACAAGGATTGAAGGTCTCACCTTTTTATGCAATTTGGGTTGATCCACGGCATCACAACGAGCTTGAAAATCAACAAAACCACCTTCTCCTCGTTCTCACCTTTTCATCATTCCTCACGCACGGATCTCGAGGCTAATCTTGTGGCTCACTTTGTGCCCAACAACTCTAACACAAGCAATTGACTCCAATGGGTGCCTTCAACTTCAAAACCGCTCCATTTCTTGCTCAAAACAAGTGTTAACGGACATGTTTCAACTCTCTACTCGTACCGCGTACGTTCCCGAACATAACCTCACTCTCAAATTTTATTTAATTATTTATTATTTTCGATAATTCTTTAATTATTATTTTCTGGTGTTTAATTATCCATTTTATACACTAAATTTTTGTTTTTCCTAGTCGAGTTTAACACAAAAATCTGTAGCGATTTACAAACGAAATGCACACGCTAGGACACACAATATTCTCATTCGGGTATAAATAATAATACAAACATCACAAAAAATAAAATATAGCTCAGTGTCGACTCCCGAGGCTTGAGTAATATGACAAATCACGATGGTAGGTCATGGTCCTGTAAACACATGACACGCGTCACCAATAAATTTGAGGGTTGTTAAACGGGAGGAAGAGGAATTGATGGCAGATTCAGCAGTCTAGCAGAGCTCAAAGTGTAGCTTCAGTTGCACAATCTTTACAGCCAGTATAGACATAAGTCACTACACCTACGCAGGTACAAAGTTACCCTAGTCAACCACCACCGATACCACAATAGGTGCATCAGGGCAGAAGCAAGGGTAGTGTACAATAGGGACAGATGTCAGGTCAGGGATCAAGTAGGCGAGATTACTTAACACAAATGGGGCATTACATCAGAGAGTGCCCACAGCCAGCTGAGTTTGGAAGAGCCCTATGGGAGCTTGCCATCGATGTGGACAGATGGGGCATTACATCAGAGAGTGTCCACAACCTGTTGATGTCCAGCAAAAAGTAGCATTACGTCAACAACAGATGAGGGAGCGTGCATATGTTGTTGCTGAGCCTAACCCTCAAGTGACTCGACATCTCATTGAGGGTATGATATACATTTGTGGTTGTTTGATGTATGTTATGATTGACTTTAGTTATATTGTTTCCTTTATTTTTAGGCGCATGGTTGATGAGTTAGGGTTGAGACTAGATAGGTTAGAGAGACCTTTAGTTCTTAGCACAGCTGTTGAGGACAAGATCTACCCTAACATAATTTATGAGCGTTATATAGTGGAGATAAAGGGTCTTAAGTTACCGATAGATCTTAGAGTGTTTTATGGAGTTTGATGCGTTGTTAGGCATGGATTGGTTAGGTCCTTATCATACACAGATTGATTGTTTCGGCAAGACGATCACATTTCAGATTCTCGGATAGCTAGAGTTTACTTTTTATGGTTGTGCAACTCAGTTGAGAGTTACCAAAAGCAGGGTGGCCACGAGCAGTGAGATTGAGACAGTTGCGAGTGTTTTGAGCACAGTAAGGAAAGTTGTGGCTAGGATCAAAAAGGTACCAATCGTGTCTGAGTTTCTATACGTGTTTCCAGCAGAACTTCCCGAATTACCACCGACAAGAGAGATCGACTTCATCATTGATTTGGTTCCTGGAACCAAACTGATATCGATTCTGTTGTGCCGGATGGCCCTTAAGGAGTTGGAGGAGCTGAGATCATAGTTGGATGAGTTGCTAGAGTTGGGTTTTATTCACCCGAATATGTCACCTTGGGGCGTGTCGGTCTTATTTGTGAAGAAGAAAGACAACAGCTTGAGATTGTGTATCGACTATAGGTAGCTGAACCAGGTGACAGTGAATAACAAGTATCCATTACCTCTCATTGATGACTTATTAAACCAGCTAACTGGAGCACAGTGGTTCTCAAAGATTGATTTGAGATCTGGCTACCATCAGTTGAGGATTAGAGTAGAGGACAGAGAGAAGACGGTTTTTCGCACGAAATATGGGCATTATCAATTTATCGTCATGCCATTTGGGTTGACGAATGCCCCCAACGATGTTCATGGGTCTCATGTATCGTATGTTAAGATAGTACTTAGATAGATTCATCATAGTGTTCATTAACAATATCTGGGTCTATTCCAGGACCTGTGAGGAACACGAGGAACGCCTTAAGACGATTTTGCAGATGTTGATGGAGCATAGACTGTACACCAAGTTCAGCAAATGTGAGTTTTAACTTACAGAGGTTGGATTTCTAGGGCACATTGTTGGAGCTAGCAGAGTGTCAATAGACCCTACTAAGGTCAGAGCAGTTATTAATTGGCCTACACCGAGATTAGTGATAGGTATTCAGAGTTTTTTGGGATTGGCGGGTTATTACAGACAATTTGCGCAGGACTTCTCGAAGATTGCGGCACCAATGACGTAGTTGACGAAGAAGGAAATCAGATTTCAGTGGGATGATAGTTGTGAGTAGGCTTTCCAAACTTTGAAGGAAAAACTGACTAACGCGTCAATGCTAGTATTACCTGAGTCAGGGAAGGGCTTTGAGGTAAACATCGATGCTTGTTTGGTAGGTTTGGGTTGTGTTTTGATGCATGACAGTAGAGTGATAGCTTATGCGTCCCGATAGCTAAAGATTAACAAAAAGAATTACCCTACACATGACTTGGAGTTAGCGGCAGTGGTGTTTGCACTGAAGATTTGGCGTCATTATCTCTACGAAGAGAGGTTTGTGTTGTTTACTAACTACAAAAGTTTGAAGTACCTCTTCACTCGGAAAGAGCTGAATATGAGACAGAAACAATGGCTAAAGTTCCTCAAGCATTATGATTTCTCGTTAGAGTATCACTCAGGGAAGGCTAATGTTGTAGTTGACGCATTGAGTCGTAGAGAGGTTGACTCGAAGGTTGTGACGTGTTGCATAACACATGAGTATGGATTGCTCGAGGCGGTCGAGGCGATGTATTCTGTTGATATCCCGACCAGCACCAAAATGTTGATTTGTGGGCTGTTGAGGACTTAGACAGTCTCTATCCAGGGTGTACTTAATAGTTAGCAGGTTGATGAGCAGTATCATAGGTACAATAAGTTTGCTTAGTGTTGAGATCATTCAGAGTGGTGTCAGACGACAGATTTCTACCTGAGATTTAGAAAGAGACTGTGGATTCCATTAGATGCTGAGTTACGTGATGAGATTCTCCAGGAGGCTCACCGCTCATATTTTCGGTTCATCCGGGCAGGACCAAGATGTATGTTGATATGCATCATCTATTTTGGTGGCGGGGGATAAAAATCGATGTTGGTGATTATGTTAAAGGTTGTGAGATATGCCAGCGAGTTAAGGCTGAGCATAGGAGGCCTGGTGGATTGCTACAGCCGTTTCCCATTCCTCGCTGGAAATGGGAGCATATCGCTATGGATTTCGTCGGTGGGTTACCTCGGTCTCAGTGCGGACATGACAATATTTGGGTGATTGTGGACAAATTGACAAAATCTGTGCACTTCATACCAATTTTTACCACACATCTAGTGGATTGGTTGGTGAGCTTGTACGAGAGAAAGATAGTGTGACTGCATGGTGTACCATTATCGATCGTGTCAGATAGAGGGCCGCAGTTTACGTCGCAGATTTGGCAGAATATGCAGGCACAGTTTGGCACTAGGTTAGATTTTAGTACAGCTTATCATCCACAGACCGATGGACAGTCAGAGAGACTGATTCAGGTGTTGGAGGACATGTTGAGGACGTGTGTGTTTAAGTATGGTGGTTCTTAGGATGAGTATCTTCATTTGTGTGAATTTGCTTACAATAACAGTTATGAGGTCAATATTGGTATGACACCATTTGAGGCACTCTACAACAGGACGTGCAGATCTCCATCTTGCTAGGCAGAGCCAAAGGATGTGGCAGCAATTGGGCTAGAGATTGTAGTGGATCACACAAAGAAGGTACGACTGATCAAACTGCGATTGAAGGGTGCGCAGGAGAGGCAGAAGAGATATTATGAAAAACACTATGGCGAGTTGGAGTATGAGGTAAGAGACTATGTGTATTTGAAGGTTTCTCCATTAAAGGGTCACAAGAGATTTGGGATCAAGGGTAAGCTTGCACCAAGGTGTATAGGTCCGTTCAGATTGAAGAAACGAATAGGCAAGGTTTCGTATGAGCTTGAGTTACCACCTCAGTTAGTTGGAGTTCACCTTGTGCTTCACATATCCATGTTTCGACTGGATAGATCGAGAGAGGCCAGACGACCGACAGTGAACCTGGGTTAGATTGATCTGAGGGGGATATTACATACGATAAGCAGCCTATTCAGATTATGGACCAGAAGGTGAAGATATTGAGGAATAAGGAGATTCCCTGAGTTCTCGTCAAGTGGCAGCATCATGGGGACGAGGAACTGACTTGGGAGCTAGAGTCCTATATGCGCGAGCATTTCCCTTATTTGTTTTGATTCCGGTAAGTCTTATCCAATATTTTCGTTTAATTTCGAGGACGAAAATCTCATTTAAGGGGGGAATACTGTAATGACCCTAAAGTTCTAACTGCGAGGTCCACGGGGTGCTGAGCTGTCGTCCACGTCTGCACACACGTCACAACTAACGACTAACCAAAATTAAAGCATTACACAAAACCATTATCAAACCAAATTAAAACATCCACAATCATCGATGTTTAAATTCAAACAAAAAATCCACAAAATTGGCCAAAAATCACCGAAACCATAAATTCCCCAACAACAACAACCAATGCATAATTGCTTCAATTGATCATCCAAATACCATCAAAACACACTCCCAAAACCCAAAAAATTAGTGCTCAAGGTGGTGCTAAAAAATCTTGACAAAAACCCTTAAAATTGCATTCGAAATGATGAGAACGAATCGAGGAAACAAGATCTCACATGTAACAGCCCGTTATTTATTAACGCCGCTATTTACCTCATTTCAGATTTGGACGCCAGCTCGGACGCCACGTAGACGCCTTGGATAGGCTAGGAATACCTCGAACCTAGGATACTGACTGTATACTGTTGTGAGTTCCTAAATTCTGTGATGCATTAATATTCATTTATCATTATTACTATGATATATTAGTCATCATAGGTGTGCATTTAAAATAAACTTGTCGGGCGAGTTGTGAGCCGGGGTTTTAGTTCGGCGAACGCGCCAACGCGGGGTTTAGTAGCAGTGAGGCCGGGCGTTGGGGTTTAATTAGGTTTAAATTATTTAAACATGATATGGTTGAGGATTTATTTAATTAAATGTAAATATATAAGCTTAGGCTAAGCTAAGGAAATTAAATTAGGTACACTAAGTGTGAGACCGCCTTGGGAAGCGTGCTGGACATGGGGCACGGGGTGCCGAGTGGTCGGGGAATTAGTGTAACCATATTCACAAATTTATGAAATTTATTGATGACTAGAATAGGTGTTATGAATTAAATCAATTGGATTATAATAAAGTCCTATAGTTTGAAATCAATAATCAGTACCCCTAGGATTGTCATCGAGATGCACAACAAGAAAATTCGAGATACATGGTGTCATGATAGGGTGTTCAAGAAGTTGGTGACACATGGTGTTCAGTGACCATTAGATTTACCTCGAGATGCGTGTGCACGTGAGATTAAAACACCACCTATATATATATAAGTTGATCGATCAAATGCATGCAAATCCAATATTTGCTCAAACAATTTGAGGGGTTTTGTGAGAGAAATCGAGGTTTGAGAAGGAGAATTCGAGCTTTGGGAGAGGGAATCCGAGCCACACAACATCGATCCAAGGTAATCTCTACCATTTTAATGGAAATTTTCGATAAAAATGTGATTTAAATGGGTTGTTGATAAATTCAGATTTTTGAGTAAATTTACAACTTTTTTTGATGAATTAGATGTTATTGAAGTTGGTTATGATGATTTACATTGATTTGATTCGAATTTGTGGAAAAAATTGAGGTGATTTGATAAATTTTGGGTTATTTGCATGTATTTTTTATCTGAAAATTTGAGGTTGTTTTGATGGATTTGAGGTGAAAATTTGAGGTTTTAGAGGTTTCCAATGGATTGAGAGAGGAGAGGAGTGGAGAAAAGAAAAAGAGAAGCAACAAAGAAGAAGGAAAAAAATAGTTTTATTTGCTGGAAAATAGGAAAAATAAGTGAAAAATATCAGAAAAATTGGAAAAAATTCTAGAAAAATATAGAAAATTAGAAAAAGGTAGAAAAGTGGTTTCGAGACTTTTCAGGTATTTTTGGAACCCCGACCCAGCCCGGGAGAGGTACCACAACTAAAAAAAATTAAAAAAATTAAAAATATAATAAAATATCATGAAATGATATAATATGTTTTCAAAAAGTATAAAACACTATAAAATGGACTTCAGGGACCGGGAAACCATAGCTCGGACATTGGGGAGCTAGGTGGGGCGTACTGACGGGTCCGGGAAGTCGGAGTGCGTATTTTCGGGTACGTAAAACCCAACTGAACACCACTACTGCATTTACTTATTTATTTCCATTGAGCTTTATTTCCTTGAAAATCTGTGAGTTATATTCCTACTGGACGGTTATGGTTCCGTCTATGTATCCACGGGTAGTTGAGGTCGCTGGCTAGGTGTGTAGCGCGTGATCTAGGAACTCAGTAGACGATATCCCGAGTTGGACTCCATTTCACGCGTTCGATTAGCCCACTAGGGTTAATGCCGCTGGGATACAGTCGTAGGGTCGGAGGCATGGGCCACGACCAGGGCTCCTGGTCCTAGTACACACTTAGTAGCTGTATTCACACCCCTTTTGTCTATTGATGTGTTTATATACATGCGATTAGCTTTGAGCAGTTGTCTGCATATTTTCCTTCCTTTCGCATGTTTATTTAACACTACTTTTTGGCTCTGTTAATTATTTCATTAATTATTTATGCACGGTGGTTTTCCTTGGGATTTTACTTACTGGGCTCGCCATCTGCCTTTTGTGGTGGCTGAGCTAAAATACTAGTACTAGCAGGGGCAAGGGGATCATCGACGATTTCATCTGACTTGTCTACGCCGAGGCCTCCTGGTATGTGTGTAGATATTATCATGTTTTGATATTTTGTATTATCTTTTGGGTTGGGAAACTGGATACACACTTGTACTGGTATACATACTGTTACAGTTGATCGCCTCTATGCACAGTACAGCCGGGTTTTCCACTATAGGTTTGATCAGTAAAAATTTTATATATATATATGAATGCATTTTGTTAAACTTTAAATTCTTCCGCTATTAATTTCTTTGAAAATGATAAATTAAATTACTTTAACAAATTACATGATAACTACCTAAAGTACGAAGGCAAAGGGACACGTGGCAGCGACTTCCGGAGCTGAGGCAGGGGGTAGCTGACCACGGGGCGGCCCGGGAAATTTTGGGGCCGCCACAGCTGGTATCAGAGCGAGAGTTTCGATAAATAAATTGTTAAAAAAAAAAATTTACAAGATCATAAACCTTAACAAACTAGATGTGGAAACCCGTTGAGTCTGCCTAAAACTTTTAGTTGGGAATCAAGAAAGCGAATAGAGATAAGATTGTTATGTGATATATGTATTGCTGTATATATATACTATACGAATACGTATATACGAGGCTGATCTGGACACACATCACAATGCAGGACACGATGGATGGACAGTCTAGTGATACCGCGAGGGCTTCCGGATCGTCAGTTCCCTTAGAGGACCGAGTTACGGCGCATGAGACTCAGATAGCCGAGATCTTACGACTGTTGAGAGAAGCGGCGCTATGATGGCTGGATTAGCTATGTCTAGGGAGGCAGTGGCGACTACGGGACCCACAGAGACTGCAGTTACTCTTACTCAGGTAGTGGTACCCGAGGTTCACGCAGTCGATACTACACCGGTAGTAGCAGCAGTAGAGGTTACCCCAACGGTAGTGTCAGAGTATGTGATGGATCCATAGGCTAGGAGGTTACGGGATTTCCTCAAGTTTCAGTCTGCTTACTTTTATGGAGGAGGAGACCCTGAGACTGCAGGAGATTGAATTTTGTCGCACCAGCGCCTACACAAGGAGTTGAATACGGAAGAGAGGTTTAGAACGAGACTATCTGGGACGTGTTTTAGATCAAATGCCGCAGTGTGGTGGAATAACTACCAGGTGACGCATGCTGATCCCGCGACTTGGGCAGAGTTCCGAGAGATATTTAATGACCAGTTCATACCTATGGAGGTGCGATTGAGATTGAGGGAGGAGTTTTTATCCCTGAGGCAGGGAAACCGGAGCATGATGCAGTATATGGATAGGTACCGATACTTACCGCAGTTCTCGATGGATATCGCTGGCACAAAGCGATTACAGATCTACTACTTTATTCGGGGAGTGAGGGATAACATTGCCAACGCGATCGTATCGTCCGGGGCTCCAACAGTTCAGGCGATGTTTGAGCGAGCACTGACCTACGAGACGTTCTTGATGCAGAAGAACGGTCTTCCTATGACAGCATCGGCCGAGATGGAGATTGGGCAGAGCTCTCGACAGGATAGGAGGCCGAAGAGACAGCGGGACTAGTTTATTAGAGGTCGTCGGGATGACCGCTGGGATGGCAGAGACAGACGTCAGGATGGCAGGGATCAGTATAGGGACAGGCAGCATGTACGCACCATAACTCCAAAGACTACTGAGCGGCAGCGGCTCAACAAAGCACCAGGTTAGATATCAGGGTGGCCAAGACAGGGTCAGAGGGACCGAGGTCAGGAGCCGAGATCGGATGATGTGCGGACTGGGAGACGGGAGACACGCAGATGTTTCCGGTGTGGTCGGAGGGGACATTTGAAATTGGATTGTCGGGCGCCATCTCCACGACGGGAGTAGGGTCGGGAGAGAGACAGAGTACATGCAGTGGCACAGCCAGATCCAGGAGCTACCAGACAGCTAGTTGATGGTACGTTACTCATTCACAGTAGACTTATTCATGCCATGTTTGACTCGGGTAGTACGTTATCTTTTATTGTTGGACGGTTAGTGAGGGAGTTAGGGTTAGACACACACACACTAGAGACCCATCTTGTTCTCAGCACGGCTGCTGGGGATAAGATTTACCCTAATCGGATAGTTCGGGACGTCATGGTTGAGGTTGCCGGACATCAGTTACCAGCCGATCTCCGAATACTGGAGTACTTAGAGTTTGAGGCACTCTTTGGTATGGATTGGCTGTCAGCTTACCACACACAGATAGATTGTTATGGGAAGAGGGTAGAGTTTCGTATTCTGGGTTTACCAGAGTTTACGTTGACCGGGAACGCCTCTGAATTGCCTATTACGAGAGGTAGATTAGCAATTGCTCAGGAAATGGAGGACTTTACAGCGATCGTTGAGCCTGAGACCGGAGGATCTATTAGGATTGAGGACGTACCCACAGTCCGAGAGTTCGCAGACATTTTCCCAGATGATTTACCCGGACTACCACCACCACGGGCGATAGAGTTTATTATAGAGTTGTTACCAGGGACCCAGCCTATATCTAGCAGACCTTATCGTATGTTGCCTATGGAGCAGGAGGAGGTCAGGAAACAGCTAGAGGAATTGTTGGCGAAGGGATTCATTCAACCGAGTATGTCACCGTTGGGAATGCCAGTGTTATTTGTGAGGAAGAAGGATGGATCGATGAGGATGTGTATGGACTATCGGAAGCTGAACCAGGTGACGATTAAAAATCGTTACCCACTTCCGAGGATCGACGATCTGTTTGACCAGCTGACGGGTGCACAGTTCTTCTCGAAGATCAATTTATGCTCGGGATATCACCAGTTGCGGATTCGAGAAGAGGATATCAAGAAGACTGCTTTCAGTACCAGATACGGATTGTTCGAGTTTACGGTGTTACCGTTTGGGTTGACGAATGCTCCGGCAGTTTTCATGGATCTGATGCATCGAGTACTGAGACCCTACTTGGATCGATACGTGATAGTCTTCATTGAAGATATACTGATATACAGTCGGACGCGAGTGGATCACTAGAGTCATCTTCGATCGGTGTTGACGACGTTGAGGGAGCATCGGCTGTATGTGAAATTCAGTAAGTGTGAATTTTGGATGAGGGAAGTGAAGTTTTTGGGACATGTGATCAGCGGTCAGGGCATTTCTGTTGAGGGAGACAAGATTAGAGCGGTGATTGACTGGAAGAGACCGAAGACTGTTTTTGAGATACGAAGTTTCTTGGGTTTAGCAGGTTACTACCGCCAATTTGTACAGGATTTCTCTACGATTGCAGCACCGATGATAAGGTTGACGAAGAAGAATGTTTCATTTGAGTGGTCTGAGGAATGTGAGCTAGCATTTCTGGAGTTGAAGAAACGGTTGACGACTGCGCCAGTGTTGGCATTACTTGAGCCAGGGAAGGAGTTAACAGTTTACACTGATGCATCGGGAACTGGACTGGGATGTGTTCTGATGCAGGAAGGACAACCAGTGGCTTATTTATCCAGGCGATTGCGACCACATGAGTGTAACTACCCCGTACAAGATTTGGAGCTTGCGACAGTTATGTTTGAGCTGAAGGCTTGGAGACACTACCTCTACGGAGAGAAGTTTGTGCTTTACACTGACCATCAGAGTCTACGCTACATTTTCACACAGAAAGATCTTAATATGCGTTAGAGGAGATGGTTAGAGTTGTTGAAGGATTATGATTTTACAATTGAGTATCATCCCGGAAAGGCTAATGTAGTGGCTGATGCATTGAGCAGATGCGAGGTTGACAGTCAGACCGAGACTCGACACATGGGACTGTTGGAAATGGCGTCAGTTATGAGCATGTCAGACCTTTCGGTTATGCAGGATCTGCAGATTTATGGTCAGATGAGGGTACCGACAATGTCACTGGAACGGGTATCGGAGTGTCAGAGGGTTGATGGGCTTTATGAGCGGTTCAGTGGATTGGCACGGGATCCCGAGTGCACTGATTGGGCGGAGACATCTGATGGATGTTTGCGGCACTGAGGTCGACTATGGGTACCAGCCGTGTCAGAGATATGAGATAGTATATTAAAGGATGCTCACCGGTCGCGATACACGTTCATCCGGCCAGAACCAAGATGTACCATGACTTGCGGAGATTGTTTTGGTGGCCGGGGATGAAGGCTGATGTTGGTGAATATGTTCGAAGGTGTCACATATGTCAGCAGGTGAAGGCGGAGCATAGGCGACCTGGAGGATTGTTGCAGCCGTTACCCATTCCTCAGTGGAAGTGGGAACACCTCGTTATGGATTTTGTCAGTGGATTACCCCAGACTTCGAGGCGACATGATGCGATTTGGGTGGTGATAGATAGATTGACAAAGTTTGCACACTTTATACCAGTTTCGATGAGGTATACGTTTCACCAGTTGAGCAGACTGTTCGAGCAGGAGATCACCAGACTGCATGGGGTACCAATCTCCATAGTATCTGGCCAGGATCCCAGGTTCACTTCGAGATTTTGGGAGGTGATGCAGGAGCAGTTTGGTACTAGGTTGCAATTCAGCACGGCTTATCACCCGCAGACAGATGGCCAGTCTGAGAGATTGATACAGATTTTAGAGGATATGTTGAGAGCTTGCATTTTGCAGTTTGGAGGCTCATGGGAGGATTACCTACCACTGTGTGAATTTGCCTACAACAACAGCTATCAGGCTAGTATTGGGATGCCTCCTTATGAGGCGCTGTATGGGAGGCCCTGCAGGTCACCAGCGTGTTGGGCAAAGTCGGAAGATACAGTTACGATTGGGCCGGAGATAGTTGTTGATCACACTAAGAAGATCTGACAGATTCGTCAGAGACTTCAAACAGGACAGGCAGAAGAAATACGCGGATAGATACCACGACAGTCTGAGCTATGAGGTTGGCGATATGGTTTACCTGAAGGTTTCTCCTTGGAAGGGCCAGCAGAGATTTGGGATTAAGGGGAACCTGGCGCCGAGATTTATCGGACCATATCGAGTTATAGCGAAGGTTGGCAGTGTGGCGTACAGATTAGATTCACCGGCGGAGTTAGCAGGGATTCATCCTACCTTCCACATTTCGATGTTGTGATTGGCTAGGACCAGGCCATGACCCATGGTTGACGTGCGACAGGTGGATGTTCAACCTGACGCAACTTACAAGGAGCGGCCATTGGCGATATTAGATCGTAAGATCCAGACTCTCAGGAACAGAGAGATAGCTAAGGTACTCGTGCGGTGGCAGCATCACGGTACGGAGGGACTTACCTGGGAGTTGGAGTCAACCATGCGAGAGCGTTATCCCCAGTTATTCCACGGTACGTTCTAAACTAACTCAAACTTCAGGACGAAATTTCTTTTAGTTGGGAAGAATTGTAACGGCCCGTTATTTATTAACGCCGTTATTTACCTCATTTCAGATTTGGACGCCAACTCGGACGCCACGTGGACGCCGCTGTCACGGCCCAATTTTGCTAATCTTGATTAAGTGCTTAATCAAGATCGCCAATCCGTGACGTGAGGCCCGCATGAGATGCGCACACCTACCAAGGCATGTGGCCGAGGTAAATTTTATATTTGTATTGATGTATTCCTAGTGTTTTGTATGTGTGTAGGCTGACTAAGCCAATATGTGCAGTTATCGACTTCGAGACGTAGTCGGGGACACGCCTCGAGTTGCGTGCAAGCCGGGGTATCGAAAAGTGAGACTTGCGGTAAGTCTAAACTTAGTAAAATACAATGTATTAAATTAATGCACATTAAATCATAACCTATAGTTATAAATTTATAAAATTGAATTGGAAATATATATATAAATATATAATATAAATATATATACTTTAAATAAAAAAATCAGAAAAATCAGAAAAGAATTGTGAAATGACAAAAAGGGGCTTTGGCTTATTAAGGAAAGGATAGGGTTGCAGGGGCAAAATGGTCATTTGACCCCCCAAAATGCCTACAATTACCACCGCCACAAAGGGGGAAGAAGAGAAAGAAGAGGGAAAAGAGGAAGAAGAAGAAAGGGAGAGAGAGGAAGAGAGTCCGGGAGAGAGAGTCACCGGAGTGGATCGAGACGACGACGACATTGGCGAGGTGAGTTTTTCCTTTTTGTTGTTGATTGTTGTGGTAGACATTAATGGTGGTGTTAGTGAGGTTGAATGAAGTTGATTGTTTAAAAATCAATGTGTTAATGGTGGATTTTGATGTTATGTGTTGATGTTGGTGTTGGAGTTGTTGTGTGGATTGAAGAAGTAAAGAAATGAAGTAAGAAAAAAAAAAAAAAAAAAAAAAAAAAAAGAAGAAGCGAGAGAGACGCCGATGTTCACAAGAATGCGTCTTTCTTTGAATGAAGAGGGGGGGGGACCCGGTCCACCCAAAATATAAATAAAATAAAAAAATAAAAAAATAAAAAAATAAAAAATAAAAGTAATAGTAATAAATACTATATATATATGTAATGTATATACATACATGTATATATGTATTTGTATACATAAAATATACATGTATATACATTTATATATACATATACACATGTACATCTACAAAAAATAAAATAAAATGATAAAAGAAATAATAATATGTATATATATGTATACATACATATACATTTATATATATACAAATGCACATATATGTATATATCTACATATACCCATATATGAATACATACATAAAATATAATTATGTAACAAAAAAAAAAAAAGTAAATAAGTAAATGAATGATATGAAATAATCTTTCGGGGACTTAGGGGTGTTACTAAGTTCGAGAACGCTAGTTGAAGTGTCGCGAGGCCTGGATAGTTAGAGCTATCCCGTGACTTGTAAGTGAAACTGTGGGAACCCTCTACTTTATTTCATTCATATTAATTCCTTTTTCGATCAATTTGATGACTTACCGTTAGTAATCTACCATCATGCTTTCCTTGCTCTATTCAAGTTGAATGTTGTCATAGCATGATGCCTTATGATGGTTCATTGACTCCTTTTCTGATATGCTATATATTTTGTTGTGAATTATGTTATACTTGATGTTAGAAATGCATGCATTAGGGTTACTGTGGTAATTGAATTGTATTCCATTTCCTTTGAGGCTTTGTAGCCTAACTTATTGTTGATATCTTAGAATCTTAGAAATGAAATCCTTGAAACAAAAGTTGGAGATTATCTAGTGTCCATTGCACGAGAGATGGGTGGATTCACGGGGTTATTAGACCTCGGGGTTTCCGGCACTCACCACTATTACTTGGGTGGCATCACGTAGCTTGAACTACGGGGTTGTTGGCAAGTTCTATATCTATATATATATTCAAAAATTTACAAAGTATGTTGAGAGTATCTCCATACGATAGTGGACAAAGGCTGGTTGATATTTCTCACCGCCGACCGGACGTAGATCATCTCGACTTAGCCTGTGTCAGTCTATCTAATTTGGTTAACTCGTGATATTTATATGCATTACTTTCTCAAGACCTTTTTCTCGCTATATTATGCATTTAAATATCTGTCTTTAATTTGGAAATGAAGTATAGAATTCCCTGGTTATCACTTAAATATCACTATACTCACCGTCTAGTTTGTGACGGTGGGTGTAGGTCCGTCAAACATTAGGCACCGGGCAAGGAGAAGATCGGCGACTACCTCTCGAGCTCGTAGCGCGTAGGCTGCTGTACATGTACGTCACATTTTTGTATTATGTTTATATACGTCTTTTGCTTGGGTTGCTTTGCTGGGACGAGAGTTAGTTCACCCGACTTTTGAACTTTCACTTTATCTATATGATCGTCGTTTATTTTATATTGATATTGTGATTGTGATTTCCTGGTTTCCACATTTATGAATTATTTGAAATGCTTCCGCTAATATGTTAAAGACTTCCGCTAAATTGATAATTTTCATAAAATATTAGGTAGTACAAGCTGACTAATACGTAATTAGGTCCTACGTGTTGAAATTAGGGTTTAATTATGGGATTAGGCCGGGCGGTGCCCTAGACGAAAATAGGGGCCGTTACAGTTGGTATCAGAGCTTAGGCTTCAGAACCTTAGGGACGAATAAGGAAAAACACGAACTCGCATAAAACACAAATCTTAGAAGTGGAAACCAGATGAACATCGCCTAGGAAACTATTTTGTTGGGAATCGAGTGAAGGTGAGCTAGGGATTTTCAAGTATATGTGTTAATTTCATTATGTATATATATACGCGATACACTTCGTAGTGGTTGATGCGAATTCGTTATCAACATGCAGACGACGATGACAGACGCACGCGATACAGGTGATTCGGATGCTAGCGGCGATCGACCTCCCCACCACATCGATGACGACCACAGAGGCGTCGACCGAGTGGTCGCTCGGGCGCGAGCTTGGTGGACTTCATGGCATACGTCATCGCGCGAGATCATCACTTTCACTCACACGACGATCGCTAGTACACGCACGGTTGTTACGCCTCCTACGACGAGCCTACTATACCACGGGCGCCATTCCGGCGACTACGACGGCGCGCACTCCGTTTGCCGTACCGCCCACCATTCTGTTGCCACGCCCGTGGCCGAGACACCTATTGTTCGACTACGATCGCGACTCTGTGGCACGAGCTCTCCCAGCCCACGGTTCGACGATCGATATAGTAGTGGCGACGACCACTCGCACCTCCACATCATCAGACTCAGCAGTGGGGATTAAGCTGATTAAGGACTTCATTAGGCTTCAGCCAGAGTACTTTGATGGGACTCGAGACTTTCAGATGATCGAGAAGTGGGTGCTATCTCAGGAGAAGCTTCATAGGATATTGGGCATTGAGGATAGGCTACGTCCCGAGCTATCGTCGTATACATTGCAGAGGGATGCTGATGTTTGGTGGCGCACGACGATAGCGACGGATGGGGACTTCACATCATGGAAGATATTTAAGGACAAGTTTTATCAGCAGTACTTTCCACCAGCAGTTAGGATGAGACTGAGGCGAGACTTCATGAATTTGAGACAGGGACCGGATGAGACAGTTATGCAGTATCGAGACAGATACGGCTACTTGCGACAGTTTGCTGGGGATTTGGTCAGAGAGGAGCTAGAGGATGTGCACTACTTTGGGGTTGGTTTAAGAGCTGATATTGGAGAGCATGTGGTTGGCACGGGAGCCCGGACCCTTGGTGACATTTACGAGCGTGCCCTTGCCCATGAGACTTACCATCTGAGTAGAGTAGGCGACAGGCGGCTCAGGTCGACTTGGTCGTCGAGCAGATAGCAGAGTATGAGAGGAGGCGACAGAGGGGTAAGGCACCTAGGGGGTGGTATCGAGGGGCACCGGTATCGGGGACGACCTCACATCACTCGGTCGTGCCCCAAACATCATATGTCACCTCCGCGCAGAGTTCAACAACACGGATCTTGCCCCCACCACAGTGCAGACCCGCACTACCGGCACCAGAGAGATTGACACTTCCTGCACCACCAGAGACACGCCACCATCAGCAGTCGGGTGGTAGAGGCAGAGGTCGAGAGGGACCCCGTCAGGGACAGAGACAGACTCAGGGTCAGAGTTATCAGCGACAGCTTCGCGGTCAGCTAGACAGTTACATGTTTCAGATGTGGGCAGACAGGACATGTAGTCAGGGAGTGCTCGCAGCCAGCCGCAGTACATCCACCACAGGCCCGGGAGGTAGTACATATGGTCGCGCAGCCAGTTCAGCCAGACGCCAGCGCCACACGAAGTCTCATTGAGGGTACGATTTCTATCGCTGGTAGAGACTCTTATGTTTTATTTGATTCCGGCTCTACCATATCTTTTATTTCGGGTCGCATGATAGACGTCTTAGGACTAACTCCGGTGAGGCTTAGTGTACATTTGATGTTGAGTACCGCAGCTGGGGATAAGGTTTATCCTAACAGCCTAATTGAGAGAGTCCCAGTAGAGATTAGCGGGGTTGAGTTACTGTAGACTTTAGAGTCCTCGAGACGTTAGAGTTCGACGCACTTTTTGGGATGGATCGGTTATCGCATACCACGCACACATTGATCATTTACGGTAAGTCGGTGGTATTTGAGATTCTGGACGTCCACTATTTGTGCATCAAGGTAGTACACCGAAAATTTGCACCACGAGAGGTCGATTAGCGTCTAGTGAGGAGATAGAGACTCTAGTAGCTTTGTATGCCGTAATGGAGAGTCAGGGACCCCGACTTGAGGACATACCAGTGGTCCAAGACTTTCCGATGTTTTTCCGAGGACTTACCCGGACTACCACCACCTCGAGAGATAGACTTTGTTATTGATCTTATGCCAGGCACCAGACCAATCTCGATACCACCCTATCGCATGGCACCGAAAGAGTTGGAAGAGTTGAGGGATCAGCTTCAGGATTTGGGAAATAAAGGATTCATTACACCATCTATGTCGCCATAGGGAGCACCGCTTTGTTTGTAAAGAAGAAAGATGGTAGTCTACGACTATGTATCGACTACAGACAACTGAATAAGGCCACTGTTAGGAACCAGTACCCGTTGCCGAGGATTGACGACTTATTCGAACAGCTGAGGGGAGCATAGTTTTTCTCTAAGATAGACTTGAGATCGGGGTATCATCAACTCAGGATCAGGGACGAGGATAGGTCTAAGACAGCATTTCGCACTAGATATGGACATTATCAGTTCACGGTCATGCCTTTCGGGCTGACTAATGCCCCTGCTGTGTTTATGGATCTTATGCATCGAGTTTTGAGACCATATCTTGACCGCTTCGTGATAGTCTTCATCGACGACATTCTCATTTATTCGAGGACACGAGAGGACCACGAGCAGCACCTTAAGGAGACGTTGCAGACTTTGAGGGAGCACACGCTATTCGCCAAGTTCAGCAAGTGTGAGTTTTGGCTTGGAGAGGTCAAGTTCTTAGGTCATGTGGTTGGAGCATCAGGGATTGCAGTAGATCCGGCCAAGATTCAGGCAGTCATGGATTGGCCAGCACCAAAGTCCGTGAAGAAATCAGGAGTTTTCTAGGGTTGGCAGGCTATTACCGAAGATTTGTGAAGGATTTTTCCAAAATTGCTTCACCAATGACTAGGCGACACGAGAAAAGACGTCATATTTAATTAGATCATGAGTGTGAGAACGCATTTGCTCAGCTGAAGAGATTGTTGACTACCGCCCCCGTGTTGGTGTTACCAGAGGCTGGTCAGGGATTCTTAGTGTACACTGATGCTTCATACACAGGACTTGGATGTGTATTAATGCAGGGTAGTGGAGTTGTGGCATATGCTTCGAGACAGCTGAAGATACATGAGAAGAACTACCCTACACATGATTTGGAGTTAGCAAATGGTAGTATTTGCTCTGAAGATTTGGAGACATCATCTGTATGGGGAGAGATTCACACTCTATACTGATCACAAGAGTTTGAAATATCTCTTCACGCAGAAAGAGTTGAACATGAGGCAACGCAGATGGTTAGAGTTTTTAAAGGACTATGACTTTTCTCTGGAGTATCACCCAGGAAAAGCTAACGTAGTTGCAGACGCGCTGAGTAGGAAACCGGTTGGAGATGTAGAGACGACCAATTGTCATATGACACGTGAGTATGAGATGTTCGATGTAGCGGCGACATCAAGTCAGATAGGTATTCCTACGGATGTTAGAGTTGAGATTTGCGCGAAGTTGAGAGTACAGACCGTGTCCACACAGAGAGTAGCAGAGGGTCAAAGGACCGACGAGTCGTATACGAGATTCAGTGAGTTAGCGCAGAGTTCAGATTGTGTTGACTGGGCAGAGACATCAGATCAATGTCTGAGGTTTAGGGGCAGACTGTGGATACCCGAAGTGCCAGAGTTAAGAGATGAAATCCTTCAAGAGTCACATCGTTCCCGATTTACCATTCATCCAGGCAAGACTAAGATGTACCATGATATGAAGAGACATTTCTGGTGGCCTGGGATGAAGGCGGACGTGTCAGAGTTTATCCGGAATTGTGGAATATGCCAGCAAGTGAAAGCGGAGCATCGTAGGCCAGGGTGTGACGACCCTGCCCCGACCTAGGGTCGGGTCGCCCGGCCCAAACCGTTACTTAGACCCGATACCTGAACCAGGCCCAAATAACGACTTGGCACGCCTAAATAACCTGCGAATAATCATTCTAAACAATATATATATAATAACCAGTGTGTGATAAATAATCACAACAAAACCATATAACCTGTATATCATACTAATATAAATTATCTTTAATATTAAATATCTTATACAACCTCAAATTAAAATTATAAAGGTTCAAAACTACCCATTAACTAGTTCTCAAGCTATAACCCACGTACGAGATTTACAAGACGATTAATATTAATAAACTAGCATTGTATGAATCTCACAAATGAAGGCACTTCAAAATAAATCTTTTCCCTTGCCTTTCTTGTCTATCGCTTGGTAGAAGGACCCGTGGGTTGAGTGGGGTGAGCTAAAGAACCAACGATGCTCAATAAGAGGAAAGACTCGCTCAAACATTAAATATGCAAGTACTACCTAGTACTCATGCAAATTCTACATGACATTCAATCCATACGCATAACACAACATGTAATAACTGAATACATGTAAATCAAAACAAACTTATAAGTATAATCATTTAGTACATAATTCGATCCAATTAAAATTATGGTTTATGCTCATCGTAGTTATGAAAGATGGAATTATATTCTAAGAAGAAATATCTAAATATTATTTCCACATCTAATTTAGATATTCAATAATTTTATATATCAATATTTCAATTCATATTCCAATCACCATACTATACATAAAAGCCTAACAGCTTTCACAATACATTTGATAAACCTTCATATATGTCAAGCATAATAATATTCATCACATTTCATTTATAAATTAAAACATGACATATAAATAAAATCACACGAAAGATTTAAATAAAATGCGATAGATATAAATATTAATATAAGTCGTTGTTCCATTCAATGCGAACTAGATATTGGTAAGGATCCGATGACCGAATCATCTATTTTCGTATTGGTACAATAATCGTGGAATCGTAATGGCCGTTACGCCCTCTAGATAATCGCACCAAAACGAAGATAAATTCATCCAAGCCGTCACCGCTACACGTCTCAAAGAATCATCAAGTAGCAAAGGATGGAACTCCAAACCCTTACACTCAATTATTTCACCTTATGCATTCAATTAGTCAAGCAAACCCTCGGTGGTTAACTACCACACACTCGGGGTGTCTTTGGCCCTCGGTGGTTAACTACCACACACTCTGGGGCACCGAATAACATAACAGGCAAGACAATGTATTCACAATTCCATAGATAATAGAGATCCAAACCAATATCACGACGCAACCCATTCCCAAGTCTTTAAATTCAAAACATGCATTCCTAATTATCTAATAATCAAGCCATATTTAATGCATGAGCGAAGCTCCCCACTTACCTGGACCCGTCGCGACGCCTATACCGACTCCTCGTACGTTTGGGGTCCCACGTGAACCGCCTCGCGAATCTAAATTTAAACAATTTATATAATACTACATAAGCATTTTACTCATTTAAAGTTGAGTATTTTAATTTTAATTCATATTTGGAAACCCAAATGGTGTGGGTCCCACGTGATGTGTCATTTAAGGCTTTGTCGAGGTTGTCGACGCTCATCGTAAATTTTCCTATTTTATTTTATTTTATTATTTATTTTGTTTTTCCATTTATTTTGGACAGGGACCAATTTGGTCCCTGTTCAACTGAACAGGGACCAAATGGTCCCTGTTTGGTTGGCCAGGGGCGTTCCAGCCCCTGGTCAACCGAGTCACACCCCCCCAGGGGCCAGACTGGCCCCTGGAAATGGTCCAGGGGCCTGTCTGCCCCTGGGTCCGAGACGCAGGGGGAGACGCCCCTCGGCTCCACGGGGTGGGGGTTTCCCCCCACCCACCCCAACCCTCGGATCGAGATCCGAGGGTGGTCCCCAGTGCTCACCGGCACTGGGGACCCCACCACCGCGGCCGGTGAGCCGCGGTGGCGGTGGTGGTGGCGGTGATGGAGGAAGTGGGGTGGTTTTGCCACCCCCTTCCTCCTCCCATAATGGGGTGGCTAACGCCACCCCCTCCATAACCGGCAGCGGCGGCGTCGGCGGCGGCCGACGTCGTTGCTTCTCCGGCAGTGCCTGGTGGCGCCGCCCCCAAAACCGGCGGCTCCAAGGGGCGCCGCCACCCCTCCTTTCTCTTCCAAATCAAAGAGGAAGAAAAGAAGAAAAAAAAGAAAAAGAAAAGAAAATAAAAAAACCCACCGAAATTTTACCTCCCTTTGTTGTTCAAGTCTCCTCTTCTTCTCCTCCCTCTCCAAATTTGTTGAAACAACAACTAGGGTAGACTAGGGTTTACAACTTATCCTTATATAGTTAGGGTTTTTCACCAATTTAACCCAAAATTACGTAAATACCCCTATGGGCCCAATTTCCTCGTTAAGCCCAATCAACACTATTTTCACTTAATCCAAGTCTTGTTAAAATCAATTTTGTGTAACAATCTCATTTGTTCACAATATTTTAATATAAAATTAATAAAATACCTTTAAAATGGGTCGGAGAATATTTGGGTCGTTACAATATCCCCAATTTAAAGAACTTTCGTCCTCGAAAGTAAAACAAGGTACACCCATAGTCTGGTATATCCGCTCGTAATGATTTCTTCTATGACCCATCGTTTAACCGAGGCAATGCACTCGCACCTTCTCGCTCATACTCTACGTGAAATAAAGTCTTACTCTTGACTCTACTATCTCCACATTTTCATTTTCGTCCTACTGACCGAAATTCATAAGGCCATCTCTTATAGGTTTCAATAGAATCATTATACTCAGCCACTTACCAAGTTCTTCTGTCATCACATGTTCTTAAGGTATTCCTTATAATTTTTACCAAAGTCGCAATTATATGCTCAAGTCGCTCAACTTACAAAGAGATAGAACCATACTGAGATGTGATATGGTGCCTATCTGTGTCAAAGAGTATCTCTGCTTATCTGGCATTGAAACCATACCACCAACTGGTAGTAGGGAAGCAAAGATAATTGTCCGCTATACCATGAGCACTAGCACACCATCTCTATCAACATCTCGGTTACGTATATTAGTGAACGACTCATCATGTATTTGCGACTTATCTTTGAAGGCTACAAATGGGCAGACATAGTATTCCTTTCTAGAATAATACATTAATATTATTGGCATCACATGTTAATCGACATTCATTCTTGTAGGTTCATCCACTTTGTAACTCCTCCGTCACACTTAACTGTTAATTGACGTAAACAAGCTTCCACCTTTAAAATCTTGTGGAATATTTTTAACATCGTCATTATTTCTAAGTAGGTTTCAGCATTCATCTGAATGCGCTCCATTGCATCACCATTTTTTTTTTTTTTTTTTTTTTTTTTTTTTTACCAAGATCTCTTATCACTATATCTCGATTTTCAGGAGATCTATCGTATTGCATCCTTGCACTGATCAATTCTCACGATCCTGGGTGACTATTTTAAACATCGTTGACTTAGTCATAACCCCTTTTTGGTATACCATGGTCCCTTCTCATTTAAGCTAACTCTTTGCTCTTATAATGTGTTTAGTACCTCACTCTCTAAGAAACGAAGGTGATTTAGTTTTCATGTTGACCCGACATTCACGTCGTTTCTTGGGAGTTACATAATTTATGCTCCGGATGTGATTATTAAGAACTCGTGTCACACTACGATCTAGTTATTTCAAGTTCATAACTCAAACTTATATTTCCATGTATTACACTCGAGCATTACTACTGTCGCACTGCATAGATGTTTTGTTGAATACTTCAACCATAAAGTACAAATCTGTGTACATAAGACTCATATAGGTTTATCTTGTACGACTTGTTACTAAAGCTTTAATTCAAGGGCACTCAAACTCATATTTACACCTATTTCGAGAATCATTTTGCACTATTTAACTTATGATTCATTGTTTATACTTAGCACAGGGCCATTCATGACGTTCTTCCTTTTCTCCAAAATTCAATGATTCTTGAAAATTAGAATATCAACCGATTTCTCATGGGATTGATTTAAAATGATCTCATGCTTAGGCAAACCTTTATGTCACATAATTTGCTTATGCTTGTCACCTGTTTACTTGTCGACCTTGATTATTCGTACATTATCTCCATGTGTTGATATCCTTAACACTTAACCAATTGCAAATCTATTGCTTACCCATCTGGGTTGCAACCTCAAATTATCATATGCCATCAAATTAGGGCTTTCACTTTTAAACTTACACTAAGCCCTCAGGTTTTCAAGTGTAAACTACACATTTTGTTCAACAATTATTAATGGTATGAAATTTAAGAAATTTGATCTTTACTCATATATTCATGTTTCATTGCTAGTTTAGGGTATTTCCTCTCCATCCTTAATTATTTCGTACCTATTGTACAGTATAAATCTTATTGGGGTTCGATCCTAACCTAGGATCCTCACTTTTAATAGTCGACCTATCACTGATCAGATCTTTCATCTTTCCTTTCAACCATTTAGTTTGGTAGTTTATATGTTTAATGAAATCTTTGACTTTTATAAAAAAATCACAAGTTACTTCCCACAAGTGATCAACATGATTCTTCGTGACGTCACCAATTCGATTACAAATTTTGTTCTTGAATATGGTACTATTGCAATACATATTGTCTCTCTTGAGTTCGCAATTCTTCTCATCACCAAATTATTTATTCGTTTTTCCATGGGTCAATCCTATTCTAGGATCCCCAATTTTTAAGAACCAAGTCATTATTGACTAATGTTATGTACAATCATTTGCCTCGATTACTCTTCAACTTCATTTTCCATTCAACCATTCCCTACCAATCTGGTTAGGTTTCATTTTGACTCAAAAGTTATGAATCCACACGTCTAATCATATCAGAAATATTCTTTTTATTAGTGTACCCTCGACTTTAATGATTCACTTATCATCGAGTTCATTATAATATCATTAATCTGCGTCATACGCTCTTTTTTCACCTACTAATATAACTCATACATACCGTTTAGTTTGTGGCTTCCTTTAATTATTCAAATCATGGTACTTGCTATTACGTACTCTCCATTCATTTCGAACACAATTTATCAATTCCTGGTATCCCCAACTTTATGAATCAACTCTCTTCTAATTATGTTAGAATAATTTCTTTGTTGCAGTGGTTTTATTTTATTTATATCATTTTAACTTCAGATCTTGAGTCTTTATAACATCTACCAATTTTTTTTTTTTTACTTGGCAACACGATCTTCACGCATGGCTATTTCACCAAAATAGTCTTTGACTTTGGATCCTCAATTTTAGTAACTCATCCATCTTTGAGTGTACTAATCTGACATTTCGTATTCACTAGATTTTCTCATTGAGTATTTTTTTTGTCAATGTATTCTTTAATTTCTTATTCGCTATCTCGTACATTATGCACTTATGCTTCGAGCTAACTCTCAATTTGGGTCCTCAAATTTAGTATTCAAACTATCGATCACTAGCTTAGCTTTATAGAAATCATCTTAAATTCTTCTCGTATTTTCAAGCAATTTATAAAACCATTTTCGAATCGTTTTAGTCGATGCAATTGAAAAGTAAACTATAATCGTAAGTAGATTTTGTGTTCTAAACACACAAGGGTGACATAGACCCAAACAATACGTTGTATTTTCATCAAGTCAAACTTTGAAATTCAGTAAAACACTTTATGTAAAGTTTAAAATTACAACGTCAAATTCTTGAAATATGTATGAGTCTATTCGCTTTATCTTTTGAACACCAAGGAAAATAAATGGTTTCCTTTTTTTTTTTGTATTTGTTTGCCTTTTCAAAATTTTGTAAAGACACGTTAGATCCTTCCATGAAAACTTCAATAAAGTGCGGCAAACATCAACTCGAAAACAATACAAATTCATGGTCCAATATAGTCGAAAGAGTAAGTCTTCGAGAAAATAAATTACATGAAATAACAAAATTCGATTCATAGTATTAACTTTCTAATCGAATTTATAGACCAATGATTCACATCTTTAATCGAGAGTTCGAAGTTTTAAGTGTATACGTGTCAACTATATCTTAAATTAAGTTCACCACACTGGCCAAGCTAACTTGCTGATCATTGTTTGAAACCAAAGATTCATTTGCATCCTTACTAGGATCGTTAACTTCTATTTTCAACAAGATATCGTTAATTTTAATTATCCTAATAGAAATTTCGGCGTCAGAGTAACCTCTCTGAAATGTGACCACGTCACAATTCCATCTTGCATATTTAGCGTGGCGTCTCATTGTCCTTTTAAGTCTATCAATTCTTACTTAAGTCTTTATTTACCACTTTATCGTCAAGTATAGGCGTTCTCGCCATACAATTTCCATTCTAAGTTTAGTTGTTCTATCAGAACCATTCTTGCAACAAAACGTTGTATACTTCCTTACAACGCATGAGAAACCTTCGGCGGACTTCCCTTCAACTCTCTTGTGTCGTTAATTGTCATTCCCAACTCGTGGAACCAAGGTTTCACGTCTTAAGGAAATACATTTACCTATATATCTAACGATATATTTATATATACAAAGTAGCAAATAATCATCACATTAATTCTTTATCAAGTTTCTTTTGCCCCATCCCATCCTAAGATTTAACATTATTGCGTGTTAAGTCGACTTTGAACCAATGTCCCATACCACTGATTTGTTCGACTTAACTTGACCTTTAAACTTAAAGGCTCTACATCTTAGGTTTCCCTAACCTAACGTTTCCCTAGGTTCTAATCCCTAGGCTCGATACCAACCGAGACGACCTCCTTCCGACCTAGGGTCGGTCGCCGCTTAAAACCGTTACTTAGACCCGATACCCGAACCAGGCCCAAATAACGACTTGGCACGCCTAAATAACCTCGGAATAATCATTCTAAACAATATATATATAATAACCAATGTGTGATAAATAATCACAACAAAACCATATAACCTGTATATCATACTAATATAAATCATCTTTAATATTAAATATCTTATACAACCTCAAATTAAAATTATAAAGGTTCAAAACTACCCATTAACTAGTTCTCAAGCTATAACCCACGTACGAGATTTACAAGACGATTAATATTAATAAACTAGCATTGTATGAATCTCACAAATGAAGGCACTTCAAGATAAATCTTTTCCCTTGCCTTTCTTGTCTATCGCGCTGGTAGAAGGACCTGTGGGTTGAGTGGGGTGAGCTAAAGAACCAACGATGCTCAATAAGAGGAAAGACTCGCTCAAACATTAAATATGCAAGTACTACCTAGTACTCATGCAAATTCTACATGACATTCAATCCATACGCATAACACAACATGTAATAACTGAATACATGTAAATCAAAACAAACTTATAAGTATAATCATTTAGTACATAATTCGATCCAATTAAAATTATGGTTTATGCTCATCGTAGTTATGAAAGATGGAATTATATTCTAAGAAGAAATATCTAAATATTATTTCCACATCTAATTTAGATATTCAATAATTTTATATATCAATATTTCAATTCATATTCCAATCACCATACTATACATAAAAGCCTAACAGCTTTCACAATACATTTGATAAACCTTCATATATGTCAAAGCATAATAATATTCATCACATTTCATTTATAAATTAAAACATGACATATAAATAAAATCACACGAAAGATTTAAATAAAATGCGATAGATATAAATATTAATATAAGCCGTTGTTCCATTCAATGCGAACTAGATATTGGTAAGGATCCGATGACCGAATCATCTATTTTCGTATTGGTACAATAATCGTGGAATCGTAATGGCGTTACGCCCTCTAGATAATCGCACCAAAACGAAGATAAATTCATCCAAGCCGTCACCGCTACACGTCTCAAAGAATCATCAAGTAGCAAAGGATGGAACTCCAAACCCTTACACTCAATTATTTCACCTTATGCATTCAATTAGTCAAGCAAACCCTCGGTGGTTAACTACCACACACTCGGGTGTCTTTGGCCCTCGCTGGTTAACTGGTTAACTACCACACACTCGGGGCACCGAATAACATAACAAGGCAAGACAATGTATTCACAATTCCATAGATAATAGAGATCCAAACCAATATCACGACGCAACCCATTCCCAAGTCTTTAAATTCAAAACATGCATTCCTAATTATCTAATAATCAAGCCATATTTAATGCATGAGCGAAGCTCCCCACTTACCTGAACCCGTCGCGACGCCTATACCGACTCCTCGTACGTTTGGGGTCCCACGTGAACCGCCTCGCGAATCTAAACAATTTATATAATACTACATAAGCATTTTACTCATTTAAAGTTGAGTATTTTAATTTTAATTCATATTTGGAAACCCAAATGGTGTGGGTCCCACGTGATGTGTCATTTAAGGCTTTGTCGAGGTTGTCGACGCTCATCGTAAATTTTCCTATTTTATTTTATTTTATTATTTATTTTGTTTTTCCATTTATTTTGGACAGGGACCAATTTGGTCCCTGTTCAACTGAACAGGGACCAAATGGTCCCTGTTTGGTTGGCCAGGGGCGTTCCAGCCCCTGGTCAACCGAGTCACACCCCCGACGGGGGGTCCGACCGCCCCCTTCCCCGGAAATGGTCCAGGGCTGTCCGCCCCCGGGTCCGAGACGCAGGGCGACGCCCCTGGCGTCTCGGCTCCACGGGGGGGGGTTTCCCCCACCCCCCCAACCCTCGGATCGAGATCCGAGGGTCCCCAGTGCTCACCGAAGACTGGGGACCCCACCACCGCGGCCGGTGAGCCGCGGTGGCGGTGGTGGTGGCGGTGATGGAGGAAGTGGGGTGGTTTTGCCACCCCCTTCCTCCTCCCATAATGGGGTGGCTAACGCCACCCCCTCCATAACCGCAGGGGCGTCGCCGGGCAGCGACGCCGCTGTCTTCTCTCCGGGGGCGCCTGGGGGCGCCGCCCCCCCTCCCTTCTCTTCCAAATCAAAGAGGAAGAAAAGAAGAAAAAGAAAAAGAAAAGAAAATAAAGAGAAACCACCGAAATTTTACCTCCCCTTTGTTGTTCAAGTCTCCTCTTCTTCTCCTCCCTCTCCAAATTTGTTGAAACAACAACTAGGGTAGACTAGGGTTTACAACTTATCCTTATATAGTTAGGGTTTTTCACCAATTTAACCCAAAATTACGTAAATACCCCTATGGGCCCAATTTCCTCGTTAAGCCCAATCAACACTATTTTCACTTAATCCAAGTCTTGTTAAAATCAATTTTGTGTAACAATCTCATTTGTTCACAATATTTTAATATAAAATTAATAAAATACCTTTAAAATGGGTCGGAGAATATTTGGGTCGTTACACAGGGGGACTCTTACAGCCACTTCCCATTCCAAAATGGAAATGGGAAGACATAGCCATGGACTTTATTAGAGGTTTACCGAAGACTGCCAGGCGACACGACTCGATATGGGTTATAGTCGACAGACTAACTAAGTCTGCTTTCATTTCCTACCAAAGGGCATCACATTACACATTTGATCGGTTGAGCGTGTTGTTTGAGAAAGAGATCATCAGGCTGCATGGGGTACCATTGACTATTGTATCAGACAGAGATGCTAACTTTACATCCAGGATGTGGCAGAGTATGCAGGAGCGATGCGGTACACGCCTACATTTCAACACGGCCTTTCACCTCAGATCGACGGACGATCGAAAGACTCAATCAGTCCTAGAGGATATGTTACGAGCTTGTGTGCTAGAGTTTGGCGGATCATGGGCGTAATACCTACCGTTGTGTGAGTTTGCATACAACAACGCTTATCGAGCTAGCATCGAAATGGCGCCTTTTGAGGCTTTATATGGCGATCTTGTCGCTCGCCATCATGTTGGGCCGAACCAGAGAGGACGATTGTCTGCAGCAGGACTGAGATTGTTGTTGATCATACGAGAGAAGGTACGACAGATTCAATCGAAGCTTAAGGGAGCCCAAGAAAGACAAAAGAAGTATGCGAGACAAGTATCACAAAATGATCTCACTTATCCCGAGGGAGCCTATGTCTACCTTAAGGTTTCTCCTTGGAAAGGTCTACAGAGATTTGGTGTAAAAGGTAAGCTTGCACCGCGTTTCATCGGCCATTCGAGTTAGGAAACGGGTTGGAAAGGTTGCGTACGAGTTAGAGCTTCCTCCGCGAGATGTCAAGTGTTCATCTGGTCTTTCATATATCGATGCTTCGACTGGCTGAGTCGAAGGCAGACGCACGACCGACGGTTGACTTGAGTCAGATCGACCTAAGCGAGGATTGTTCATATGAGGAGCAACCTATCCAAATCCTAGACCGAAAGGTACAAGAGTTAAGGAACAAGTCTATCCCGAAGGTACTAGTCAAGTGGCGGTTCCACAACGAGTCGGAACTCACTGGGAACGGGAGGATTATATGCGAGACCGTTTTCCGTACCTTTTTGAGTCAGGTATACCCTAACCTGAATTAATTTCGAGGACGAAATTTCTATTTTGTTGGGAATATTTGTCACGGCCCAATTTTGCTAATCTTGATTAAGTGCTTAATCAGGATCGCCAATCCGTGACGTGAGGCCCGCATGAGATGCGCACACCTACCAAGGCATGTGGCCGAGGTAAATTTTATATTTGTATTGATGTATTCCTAGTGTTTTGTATGTGTGTAGGCTGACTAAGCCAATATGTGCAGTTATCGACTTCGAGACGTAGTCGGGGACACGCCTCGAGTTGCGTGCAAGCCGGGGTATCGAAAAGTGAGACTTGCGGTAAGTCTAAACTTAGTAAAATACAATGTATTAAATTAATGCACATTAAATCATAACCTATAGTTATAAATTTATAAAATTGAATTGGAAATATATATATATATATATAAATATATAATATAAATATATATACTTTAAATAAAAAAATCAGAAAATAAAAAATAAAAGTAATAGTAATAAATACTATATATATATGTAATGTATATACATACATGTATATATGTATTTGTATACATAAAATATACATGTATATACATTTATATATACACATACACATGTACATCTACAAAAAATAAAATAAAATGATAAAAGAAATAATAATATGTATATATATGTATACATACATATACATTTATATATATACAAATGCACATATATGTATATATCTACATATACCCATATATGAATACATACATAAAATATAATTATGTAACAAAAAAAAAAGTAAATAAGTAAATGAATGATATGAAATAATCTTTCAGGGACTTAGGGGTGTTACTGAAGTTCGAGAACGCTAGTTGAAGTGTCGCGAGGCCGGATAGTTAGAGCTATCATGTGACTTATAAGTGAAACTGTGGGAACCCTCTACTTTATTTCATTCATATTAATTCCTTTTTCAGTCAATTTGATGACTTACCGTTAGTAATCTACCATCATGCTTTCCTTGCTCTATTCAAGTTGAATGTTGTCATAGCATGATGCCTTATGATGGTTCATTGACTCCTTTTCCTGATATGCTATATATTTTGTTGTGAATTATGTTATACTTGATGTTAGAAATGCATGCATTAGGGTTACTGTGGTAATTGAATTGTATTTCATTTCCTTTGAGGCTTTGTAGCCTAACTTATTGTTGATATCGTAGAATCTTAGAAATGAAATCCTTGAAACAAAAGTTGGAGATTATCTAGTGTCCATTGCACGAGAGATGGGTGGATTCACGGGGTTATTAGACCTCGGGGTTTCCGGCACTCACCACTATTACTTGGGTGGCATCACGTAGCTTGAACTACGGGGTTGTTGGCAAGTTCTATATCTATATATATATTCAAAAATTTACAAAGTATGTTGAGAGTATCTCCATACGATAGTGGACAAAGGCTGGTTGATATTTCTCACCGCCGACCGGACGTAGATCATCTCGACTTAGCCTGTGTTAGTCTATCTAATTTGGTTAACTGTGATATTTATATGCATTACTTTCTCAGCACCTTTTTCTGCTATATTATGCATTTAAATATCTCTGTCTTTAATTTGGAAATGAAGTATAGAATTCCCCAGGTTATCACTTAAATATCACTATACTCACCGTCTAGTTTGTGACGGTGGGTGTAGGTCCGTCAAACAAACATTAGACCAGGGCAAGGAGAAGATCGGCGACTACCTCGAGCTCGTAGCGCGTAGGCTGCATTGTACATGTACGTCACATTTTTGTATTATGTTTATATACGTCTTTTGCTTGGGTTGCTTTGTTGGGACGAAAGTTAGTTCACCCGACTTTTGAACTTTCACTTTATCTATATGATCGTCGTTTATTTTATATTGATATTGTGATTGTGATTTCCTGGTTTCCACATTTAGGAATTATTTGAAATGCTTCCGCTAATATGTTAAAGACTTCCGCTAAATTGATAATTTTCATAAAATATTAGGTAGTACAGGCTGACTAATACGTAATTAGGTCCTACATGTTGAAATTAGGGCTTAATTATGGGATTAGGCCGGGCGGTGCCCTAGACGAAAATAGGGGCCGTTACAGCCGCGGATAGGCTAGGCATACCTCGAACCTAGGATACTGACTGTATACTGCTGTGAGTTCCTAAATTCTGTGATGCATTAATATTCATTTATCATTATTAGTATGATATATTAGTCATTATAGATGTGCATTTAAAATAAACTTGTCGGGCGAGTTGTGAGCCGGGGTTTTAGTTCGGCGAACGCGCCAACGCGAGGTTTAGTAGCAGTGAGGTTGGGCGTTGGGGTTTAATTAGATTTAAATTATTTAAACATGATATGGTTGAGGATTTATTTAATTAAATGTAAATATATAAGCTTAGGCTAAGCTAAGGAAATTAAATTAGGTACACTAAGTGTGGGACCGCCTTGGGAAGCGTGCCAGACATGGGGCACGGGGTGCCGAGTGGTCGGGGAATTAGTGTGACCATATTCACAAATTTATGAAATTTATTGATGACTAGAATAGGTGTTATGAATTAAATCAATTGGATTATAATAAAGTCATATAGTTTGAAATCAATAATCAGTACCCCTAGGATTGTCATCGAGATGCACAACAAGGAAATTCGAGATACATGGTGTCAGGATAGGGTGTTCAAGAAGTTGGTGACACATGGTGCTCAGTGACCATTGGATTTACCTCGAGATGCGTGTGCACGTGAGATTAAAACACCACCTATATATATAAGTTAATCGATCAAATGCATGCAAATCCAATATTTGCTCAAACAATTTGAGGGGTTTTGTGAGAGAAATCGAGGTTTGAGAAGGAGAATTCGAGCTTTAGGAGAGGGAATCTGAGCCACACAACATCGATCCAAGGTAATCTCTACCATTTTAATGGAAGTTTTCGATAAAAATGTGATTTAAATGGGTTGTTGATAAATTTGGATTTTTGAGTAAATTTACAACTGTTTTTGATGAATTAGATGTTATTGAAGTTGGTTATGATGATTTTTATTGATTTGGTTCGAATTTGTGGAAAAAATTGAGGTGATTTGATAAATTTTGGGTTATTTGCATGTATTTTTTATCCGAGAATTTGAGGTTGTTTTGGTGGATTTGAGGTGAAATTTTGAGGTTTTAGAGGTTTCCAATGGATTGAGAGAGGAGAGGAGTGGAGAAAAGAAAAAGAGAAGAAACAAAGAAGAAGGAAAAAAAAAACAGTTTTATTTGCTGGAAAATAGGAAAAATAAGTGAAAAATATCAGAAAAATTGATAAAATTTTTAGAAAAATATAGAAAATTAGAAAAAGGTAGAAAAGTGGTTTCGGGACTTTTTGGGTATTTTTGGAACCCCGACCCAGCCCGGGAGAGGTACCACAACTAAAAAAAATTAAAAAAATTAAAAATATAATAAAATATCATGAAATGATATAATATGTTTTCAAAAAAGTATAAAACACTATAAAATGGACTTCAGGGACCGGGAAACCATAGCTCGGACATTGAGGAGCTAGGTGGGGCGTCCTGACGGGTTCGGGAAGTCGGAGTGCGTATTTTCGGCTACGTAAAACCCAACTGAACACCACTACTGCATTTACTTATTTATTTCTATTGAGCTTTATTTCCTTGAAAATCTGTGAGTTATATTCCTACTGGGACGGTTATAGTTCCGTCTATGTATCCACGGGTAGTTGAGGTCACTGGCTAGGTGTGTAGCGCGTGATCTAGGAACTCAGTAGACGATATCCCGAGTTGGACTCCATTTCACGCGTTCAATTAGCCCACTAGGTTTAATGCTGCTGGGATACAGTCGTAGGGTCGGAGGCATGGGCCACGACCAGGGCTCTTGGTCCTAGTACACACTTAGTAGATGTATTCACACCCCTTTTGTCTATCGATGTGTTTATATACATGCGATTAGCTTTGAGCAGTTGTCTGCATATTTTCCTTCCTTCCGCATATTTATTTAACACTACTTTTTGGCTCTGTTAATTATTTCATTAATTATTTATGCGCGGTGGTTTTTCTTGGGATTTTACTTACTGGGCTCGCCATCTGCCTTTTTGTGGTGGCCGAGCGCAGATCCTAGTACTAGCAGGGGCAAGGGGATCATCGGCGATTTCATCTGACTTGCCTACACTGAGGCCTCCGGTATGTGTGTAGATATTATCATGTTTTGATATTTTGTATTATCTTTTGGGTTGAGAAACTGGATACACACTTGTACTGGTATACATACTGTTACAGTTGATCGCCTGTATGCATAGTACAGCCGGGTTTTCCACTATAGGTTTGATCAAGAAAACTTTTATATATATATATATGAATGCATTTTGTTAAACTTTAAATTCTTCCATTTGTTAATTTCTTTGAAAATGATAAATTAAATGACTTTAACAAATTACATGATAACTACCTAAAGTACGAAGGCAGAGGGACACGTGGCAGCGACTTTCAGAGCTGAGGCAGGGGGTAGCTGACCACGGGGCGGCCCGGGAAATCTTGGGGCCGCCACATCACATGCATCGTTGGTCGATCCCTTGGCTTCGATCTTCGTTCAAAATCACTAAACCCCTTACAATTTTTTGGATTTTTGGATGGAGGAGAGAGAAAAGTGAGTCAAACAACAACACACCTATTCTTTTCTTCTCTCATCACTTTCTCATCTCTAGGCACATCCTAGGGCCTCCATTCACCCCAGGGCCTCCATTCACCCCATCCAACAATTTTTATAACTTACTTTGAGACTTTTTCTCTTGGCCTTATCCTATTTCAACTCAGAAATTGGTTTTCATGGGCGTTCTCATACTCGGCCCGCAACACAACTCACATTGTCTTGTGCAAATGACGATACTAACGATTAGGACACGTTCCCATATTAATTAATTATCATATTTAGTTGTATTTTGTTAGTGTTTTATTTAAAATTATCCCTTTGGATTACCGTATGCTTGTAACTAGTCCGTTTGTACCCATTCTGCACGTTTCTCCAGGCTGGACCTGATCTACAACTCAAATGTGTTCATCATACATGTCCTCACACGTTTAGACAATTGGATTAACATTTGGTTGATAAATACATTATACAAACACCAGACAAAAATAACATACATGGATGTCGATAACCGAGAACCGAGCATGCGTATCACGACAAATGGTCTCACGTACGATTTAAAATGACACATGACACGAGTTAGATTTTTAGAGTCGTTACACGCATAACTTAATAACTTAACTCTAAAACACTAATTTAATGAGGTTGTAGCGAATGGAAGCTGACTATGCCTACGTTGACTTCGCGAGGGCTAACTCGTGGGTCTACATATGTCTAAGTTGGGGTGGGGCCCAATTTGTGGGAACAGGGGTTGTCATAGTTTTGGCAAAAAAAAACATGAAAACGACAAAAAATGAGTTTTACGATTCTATCGACATTTAGGGCCCAAAATGCAAGATTCAAGCCCACAAATCGAAATCTTAAACTCAACAATAACAACACAAAAAATCAATTCTAAAACAATAAAAAAAAATCAAGAAAACTCAAAAGTCGATATGAGAAGAGGCGGAAAATGCACCTACGGTGTCAAATTGATGTGGTTTTACCTCAATTTTATCGAATTTAAGTCAGAAGTAAAAACACAATTCAAGAGTAGGGATATGGTTGAGTGACTGGGGTTTGAATGAACGAGAATGAGTGAGTGAATTATTGGTAAGGAAACACCCTTTTATATGAGGGGTAATAGTATCATCTCGAGAGAAAAAATGAAAATTTAAATTTGGGTACTTTGAGCAAGTTTTATGGTCAATTCTTAAAAGAAAAAAAAGAAAATGATAAAATGACCAAATGACCAACTTTCAATGCACACCCTTGTCTTTTAAGCCATTTATGGCTCTTTCTTGTCTCCCTATGTGTGGATCCCACATCTGACAAATCAACATAAAATGGCTAAAAGACAAGGTCGTGCATCCAAAGTGTGCGTTGAAAGTGGTCATTTTATCATTTTCCAAAAAAAAACCTATAAAATTAGAATGCCACATACAATTAGTACTTAAGGACGACGTCCTCCACACACCAAAATGTAGTGTGGAGGACCGACACCTCACATATCAACAAACCAATCATAATCCCTCATAAAACCTCAACGGACCGCATTCGAGATGGAAACCCCGATAAATCTCAACAAACCCAACATATTCTCCTCAAAACTCTAAACGACAACACATTCAGATCCTCAACAATTGCTCCAAATACAACCTCAAAACTATAACAACACCATCAAGGCTGGTGTGCTCGATACCAAACCCCGAAACTTCCGTCAAAACACCGAAACAAACACCCAACACGTAAGTAACGGAGAGAAGAGCGAGGATCTTACTTTAGATCATCGAATCCTTATCATTTGCACCTCTAAATGTGCTCTAGAATCTCACAAAACCATCACCACCTCTTGGATTTTTCGGATTTGTTTTAGTAAGGAAAGAGAAAAGGTGGTAAGTGATGAGACAAATGGGTTTTTATAAACCGTTAAGACCATCCAATGTGTGTGTGAATCTCAATGCCTCATTCAACGGTTCATATGGGGTCAAATAGTCCAGCTTTTAGGTGACTTGGGTGGGTGACTCTCCTCCCTTGACCTTATCTTGCTCATTACATAACCAAACCCTCGGGCATTCTTGTACTCGACTCCCGTGCGTAGTCTCGCGTCTCTCACGTACTCTCACATCACGAACGAACATATGATGTTTATTATTAATTATCAATGCAATTTATTCAATTTCATGTGTGTATTACTACTTGACCTAATATATTGTCATTCGCATACTCGGTACCTGTGTTTATACGCTAATCGAGGCGAATACCCGTCACATTGTCTCGCGCTGTCAATAACAATGTAAATACATACATTGCGATGCAATCTAACATAATTACAAATAAAACATCGCAAAAATGCATAATACACCAAATCACTATTTACCTAGCTCCGGGCGTAACTGCGAGGTCCACGGGGTGTTGAGCTGTCGTCCACGTTTACACACGTCACAATTAATGGCTAATCAAAATTGGACTGTTACATAAAACCATTGTCAAACCAAATTAAAACATCCACAATCATCGATGTTCAAATTCAAACGAAAAATCCACAAAATTGTCCAAAATTCACCGAAACCATAAATTCCCCAACGACAACAACCAATGCATAATTGCTTCAATTGATCATCCAAACACCATCAAAACACACTCCTAAAACCTAGAAAATCAGTGCTCAAGGTGGAGCTCAAAAATATTGACAAAAACCCTTAAAATTGCATCTGAAATGACAAGAATGGACCGAGGAAACAAGATCTCACCTTAATATGCGTCGTTGGCCAATCCCTTGGCTTCGATCTTCGCTTAAAATCACCAACTTTGCAAATTTTTGGATGGAGGAGAGAAGAAAGTCGATCAAACAACAACACACCTATTTATACCCTCTTTTCATCTCCCGTCACTTTCTCATATTTAAGCACATCCTAGGGCCTCCATTCAGCCCATCCAACAACTTTTATAACTTACTTTGGGCCTTTTTCTCTTGGCATTATCCTATTTCAACTCAGAAATTGGTTTTCACGAGCGTTCTCGTACCCGACCTGCAACACAAGTCACACTGTCTTATGCAAATGACGATACTAACGATTGGGACATGTTCCCATATTAATTAATTATCATATTTAATTGTATTTTGTCAGTTTTTTATTTAAAATTATCCCCCTAAATCATCGTATACCCGTAACTAGTCCGCTTGGTACTCGTTTCGCACGTTTCCCTAAGCCGAACCTGATCCACAACTCAAATGTGTTCAACATACACGTCCTTACTCGTTTGGACAATTGGATTAACATTTGGTTAATAAATACATAATACAAACACCAGAAAAAATAACATACCTTGGTGTCGACAACTAAAAATCAAGCATGCGTATCACGGCAAATGGTCTCACGTACGACCTAAAATGACACGTGACACGAGTTAAATTTTTAAAGTCGTTACATGCATAACTTAATAACTCAACTTTAAAACACTAATTTAATGAAGATGTAGCAAATGGAGGTTGACTAGGCTTGCATTGACTTCCTGAGGATTGACTCAGTGGTTCACGTATACCTAGGTCGGGCGGGGCCTAATTATTGGGAACTGGGGCCGTCATAGAGCTGACCAAAAAAATACATGAAAACGACAAAAAAATAGCGGTTTTGCGATTTTATCGATATTTAGTGCCCAAAATGCAAGATTCAAGCTCTCAAATCGAAATCTTAAATTCAACAATAATAACGCAAATAAACAATTCTAAAACAATAAAAAAAAACTCAAGAAAACTCAAAAGTCGATATTAGAATAGGCGAATAATGCACTCATGGTGTCGAATTGATATGGTTTTGCCCGAATTTCATCAAATTTGAGTCGGAAGTAAAAACGTGATTCAATAGTAGGGAGGGATGGTTGAATGACTGGGGTATGAATGAATGAGAGTGAGTGGAGTATTAGTAAGGAAACACCCTTTTATATGAGGGGCAATAGTATCATCTCGGGGGCAAAAACAAAAATTTAAATTGATATACTTTGAGCAAGTTTTGAGGTCAATTCTTAAAAGAAAAAAAAAGAAAATGATAAAATGATCTATTTTTAATGCACACTCTTATCTTTTAGCAATTTATAGTTATTTTTTGTCACCCCAAGTATAGGTCTCACATCTGATAAAATATCATAAATAGCTAAAAGACAAGGTTACGTGCCTAAAATGTGATGGATACTTGAGGACGACGTTCTCCACCCACCAAAATGTAGTATGTGGCTGCGGTCCACGTCCAGGGTGTACCGAGACGACCATTGTCCACCCGCCACGTCCGAAAGCACTCTGACTAAAGCCACCAGAGGACCAGACTGACTTCTAGCCCCTAACCATGGTTAAGTTAACCCAAAGCCGCCAGCGGAAAAATCACGACTATATAATTCTATCCTGATCACGCGTTTCAGCTTTTGTGGGGGAGAAGGGAGAGTGTGAAGGAGACGAACGAACCCCTAAAAATAATATTAAAAAACAAAAAACTGAATTGAGAGAAAAGCTGAGATCCGTTGACCAGTTGACCATGGCCGTCTCATGCGGAGCTAGGGTTTGTCCGGCCTTCGAGTGCCGCTCCGACCCCGACTTCTCCGGCAATCCGCGCCCGGAGAAGGCCGGTTTCCGGCGATCTGCCGCGGCGGCTGCCGGAGGTGGTGGTGGAAGTGGTTTGTCGTCTTCTCTGATCCTGAGGTTCCCACCGAACTTCGTCCGCCAGCTGAGCACGAAGGCGCGGAGGAACTGCAGCAACATCGGCGTGGCGCAGGTGGTGGCGGCTTCGTGGTCGTCGAACGGGAAGGATCTGGTTCCCGGTGCCGCCGCTGTCGACAGCGCCGCCGCGGACGTCTCCGAGAAGGTTCTGGTGAATGGCGAGGCGGTGGTGAGTTCGGTTGATGGTGGTGGTTGTTGTAAGAGTATTAACAGCAGCAGCAGCAACAGCAGCAGCAATGGTGTACAGTTTTTGGGGTCGGCCGCTTTGAAGGCCTCGTTTTTGCGCTCCAATGGGAGCCTCGCAGTTCATGCCGGTAATAATCATGTGAATTTTAATTCAAAAGTGTGGATCTTGTTGAAAGTTTGATTTTTTTCCCCAATTGTTTCAGCTGAATTGAATGCTTAGGAAGTTTGAAATGATTTGATGATTAGGAAACCTAATCGTGGTTCAATATAGAAACCCTAATTGATTTTAATGGATGAGTGGAATGCAAGATTTGATTTTTGATTTTTGGTGGGACTTGTTCAGGGGAAAGATTAGGTCGTGGCATATTTACGGATGGAATCACTACTCCCGTCGTCAATACCACTGCTTATTGGTTCAAGACCTCTGATGAGCTCATTGATTTCAAGGTTTCAATTTCACTACATTGGTTATTTGAGTTTCTGTTTCTGTTATAGTTGTTGATTTGAAGCCCTTGTTCACGGGCGGGCGTCAAATTGTTGGAATATACTATGTCTTTAAGACTTACCATGGACAAATGTTGTGAATCATTGAGTAGAAGTTGTAGTTTGCTCATGCTGCTATGCTAGCTGCCGTGGCAGAGGTTCGCGTGTCATTTAGGTTCTTTGTGGGCTGGAAAATGTATTTGGTTTATGCTGAAATTTTTGATTTTATTCTTCGCTTGTTAGGAGGGACGCCATGCAAGCTTTGAGTATGGACGCTATGGGAACCCAACCACTGTGGTTGCAGAGGAGAAGATAAGGTGTTTGTCTATGAACTCTGTATGCATGAGCTTTGATTTTCATCTGTTTTCAAAGCATAGTAGGACTGCCACTGAAATTCTTATATGTTGGTGCAGTGCTCTTGAAGGAGCGGAATCTACTTTGTTTCTAGCATCTGGAATGTGCGCTAGTACGGTTATGATGTTTGCACTTGTTCCGAGAGGTGGGCATATTGTGACAACTACTGACTGCTACCGGAAGACTCGAATGTTCATTCAAGATTATCTTGTTCCAAATATGGACGTCTCTGTAAGACACCGTTTTGTGACTTTTGTGATTCTCTTGCTCTTTATTTGTTATTTCCTGATGTGATTATAATATTATTTTGTACTGATTCCTTCAACTCAATTTTGGCCTTCTTTGTTATTCTCTGCCAATGATTTTTTTTTTATCTGTGCCTGTTCATGTTTCTTAGTTGGTTCTTCTGTTATTATCATCCCTCTTAAAGCCGTGTTTTGGATTTGAATATGATGCAATTGCCTGCTATCCATGCTTCACTATAGGCTCGACAATGTTCTGACATGATTCACTTGACAAGAATTTGGAAGTCTATTCTATAATATAATATGATAGGTTTATTCTTTGGTATGTTTGTTGATTTAGTTAGTGTTGATAGTCTTCTATCTTCTAGTGGTTTGGTTCATTTTTAATCTTATGAAGAGTTGGTATTGTAGTATTAATCAGATTGTTCCCGTTGTTTCTCTCCTGTCTTTATAGACTGGACAGTTGTACATGTGACTGGAGAAGTTTTTGCACTCATTTTCTAGTCTATGCCATTCCATGTTACCTTTTTTTAAGAAACTGTTCTTTTTTCCTCAATGAAATTTGTAGGTGACAGTCATTGACCCTGCAGATATGGATGGATTGAAATCAGCACTTGATCGAAACAATGTCAGTATTTCAACAATTGTTCGTCTGCTTTGATTTGATTTGAACTTCATCTGATATACTGATAATGTTCCATTTCCAGGTTTCCCTTTTCTTTACAGAATCTCCTACTAATCCATATCTGAGATGCGTTGATATTGAATTTGTATCAAAGCTATGCCACAGCAAAGGTACATTGGTTTGTATTGATGGTACCTTCGCCACTCCTCTGAACCAGAAGGCCCTTGCCCTTGGTGCTGACATTGTTCTGCACTCTGCGACAAAGTACATTGCTGGGCACAATGATGTGAGTTGTGAAATTATTCTTCCGAGACTTATTTAGTTGAATGGTAAAGATTGGAATGATAACATGTCATTTTTTGTCCTCTTGCCCCTCAGGTTATAGCTGGCTGCATTAGTGGTTCTATGGAAGTGGTTTCTAAAGTTCGAAAGTTGCATCACGTGTTGGGTGGCACTCTGAACCCAGTAAGTAGTTTTTCATTCTGTATATTGTGTTGCTACCATGATTGATTTGAGTGTTTGTTATTATTAGATCACTTGCATATTTAACATCTAGCATAGTAAGATGTGGTCGGTCCGCATTAGAGTCCAAAACTCTAAACCTAGTAATAGAATTTATACATCATGCCCAGAAGCAGGTGAAGAATGAAGACGATCTCAGCTGTTTGTCTTATTCCTTCTTTGTGACTCGTGATTATACATGCTGTTACATATTCAACTGAATTAGCTAATGTATTTTTTCTCGCAAACCAGAATGCTTCGTACCTGATCATTAGAGGCATGAAAACACTGCATCTTCGTGTACAGCAGCAAAATGAAACAGCATTGAAGATGGCCGAAATTTTAGAGGCACATCCTAAGGTATTGAGCTTCTCGGTGGTTTACATTGAATTAAACTCCTATGAACTTGCCAGATTTCACCGACCTGTAATCGTGAATGTTAACTTCAACTTGGCAACCCTGTAGATGAAGCTTATTTGGCCATAAGCATTAAGATTTTCTTAAAATTTTTTGATGACCCAAAAATTTGTTGAGCAATTAAAGAACACAACTTGTTTTCGTTGTTCCTACAATGCAAATTTTTTTAGCTGTTTCCAAGAGATTTTTGTAACAAACTATTATGTTCCAACCACGCCTTAGTTTCTTTCAATTAACTCTTGCCCCTTCGACAGGTGTGTATGCTGGAAACAGAAATATTAATTTTTTTATTGATTTGTTGGATGTAATAGGAAAAATGAGGTTGTTAGCTCTTATTTTGTTTTCTTTCAAACTAGTGTCTGACTCAGCAGTTCTAGCAGTTTTTGTCTCTGGTAAGCAAAGATCAAGATGTAAAATGAAAGAGGACGAAAAAAAAAAGAAAAAAAAAAACGCATGTTTTATTCTGAGAACATGAGGGTACCTTTACTAAAGTGCTGAGATGATGAACTCAGGTGAATGCCACGCACTATCCTGGTTTGCCAAGTCATCCTGAACATCACATTGCGAAGCGACAAATGACTGGTTTTGGTGGTGTGGTGAGTTTTGAGGTGAGTTCCTACATAATATGAAGTTCTTGTGGGATATTTATTTTCTGTGCTTTAGATGTGGAGCTTCAACTACTTATTTCTCTTGCAGATAAATGGGGACTTTCATGCCACCAAAAAGTTTGTTGATTCCTTAAAGATCCCTTACATTGCCCCATCTTTCGGAGGCTGTGAGAGCATCGTTGATCAGCCTGCCATTATGTCTTACTGGTACAACAGATTTTGCCTCTTTAGCTTGCATATTTACGTATGAAGTAAAAGTAATTTGTTTAGTTTATCTTCCTGCTATCATGTCTTGCATTGCATCAATTACAAACCTAGTATTCTCTATTTTTTTCTCATCAAACTTCCAATTTCTTATGACTTTTTAATGATCACACGGCAATAGTGATTGCAATGGAGGATTGTTTCTGTTTGTATGGTTGCTCATTCTTTTTCTCAATCTTTGTCGTGTGAAGCCTTTGGAATGACTGTGATGCGAATATGATGAAGTGAAAATAATTTCAGTATTATGCAGTTGATTGAAAATTAATTAGTCTAATGATTATAAGATGGTTGTGTGCTTGTTGCAGGGATCTTGATCAAGAAGGAAGAGCCTTTTATGGGATCAAAGACAACTTGATTCGCTTCAGTTTTGGTGTTGAAGACTTTGACGACGTGAAGGCGGATATCCTCAATGCCTTGGAGGCCATATAGAGCAAGCATTCACCGTAATCCTTTTTTCGTTTTCCATTCTTGTCATTGTCATCGTAATTGTTTGTCATTGTTGTCGTAATTGTTGTTGTTTCCAGTGTTGCCCTAGTTTCAGTATGAATTTTTGTTGCGAATAAACAAGGCATCTTTCCGTGCATTTGATGAGATTTTTGTCTTGTGGTGTCCAAAAACGACCGTGTGGTATTTTCGAATGTCTCAAGGGACAAATAGTTCGTTAAGAAGAATTTTCTTTCGTGTCGGAATTGTTGTAAATTGAATTGAGACTTGCTAGAACTAGAGAAGGAAAGCAGAAGAATTAAGAATTTTTACTACTACAAAGAATTACAAAGAACTACAACTACAAAGTAGAAGAGGAGAAATGAGAGAATTGAAATGAAAAGTTGTATACAATTTGGTGTGTTTTTACAATGAGGTTGATACCCTTTATATAGGCCTTTTAGTGATGATGATAAATGTACTAAAACAATGTTTACAAGTTACACATACATCACATGTCATACAACTCTTTACAAGTAATGTTGACAACACATGAAATAATGAGTACATTGGATATAGATGCAAGGAAGAGCCATGCTTGATATTACCACTCAATATAAGAGCCATGCTTGACAATGATTAGTCATACAAAGTCTTGATCAATTGTTCATCCATATCATAACACTCCCCCTTGGATGACAATTGTTGAGAGAATGTGCCTCGTTAAAACTTCTACTAGAAAAAATCCTGTGAGAAAAAAATTTAACAAAATAAAAAGAGTACACATTTCTTATTAATCTTAAGATGAGTATAATATTGTTAGGATTGCCTCATTAAAAAAACCTTGCTAGGAAAACCCAATGGGATAAAACTATAGCTAAGGGAAAAAGAGTGCAATACACTAATCAATAACTCCCCCTCATGTGAACATGGGTAAAACTTGTTCAGTTTCTTTACTTACAATGTCTTTAAGTTTACGCAAGCCAATACCATATGTAAGCCTTTTAAATGTCGTAGTTGGTAAGGCTTTTGTGAATAAATCAGCAAGATTATCGCTCGATCGGATTTGCTTGACATCAATTTCACCATTCTTCTGAAGCTCATGTGCATAAAAGAATTTTGGTGAAATATGTTTTGTTCTGTCCCCTTTTATGAATCCTTCACTTAATTGTGCGATACATGCTGCATTATCTTCATATAATATGGTTGGAGAATCTTTTGAAGGCAATCCACATGATTCTTGAATATGTTCAATCATGTTTTTCAACCAAACACATTCACGACTTGCTTCATGAATTGCAAGTACTTCAGAATGATTGGAAGAAGTAGCAACCATAGTTTGTTTTACTGACTTCCATGATACAGCAGTATTACCACAGGTGAATACATATTCCGTTTGAGAACGGGCCTTATGGGGATTTGATAAAAATTCAGCATCAGCATAACCTTGGAGATTCAATTTTACCCCTCTCGAGTAAAATAAACCCATGTCACTTGTTCCTCGAAGATATTGAAAAATGTGTTTAACACCATTCCAATGTCTTCGAGTTGGTGAAGAGCTATATCTTGCAAGTAGGTTGACAGCAAAAGCAATATCGGGTCTTGTACAATTTGCAAGATACATAAGTGCGCCAATTGCACTTAAATATGGTGCCTCCGGACCAATTAGCTCTTAATCACTTTCTTGAGGTCGAAATGGATCCTTATCCACTTCAAGTGATCTGACAACCATTGGAGAGCTCAATGGATGTGCCTTGTCCATATAAAATCTTTTTAATAATTTTTCAATATAATTTGATTGATGGACAAGTACTCCACTTGAAAAATGTTCAATTTGCAAACCAAGACAAAGTCTTATTTTTCCAAGTTCTTTCATCTCGAATTCCTTTTTCAAGTATTCGGATGTTCTAACGATGTCGTCATGGTTTCCCACTATATTTAAATCATCAACATATACAACAATAATCACAAATCCTGTTGATTTTTTAATGAAGACACATGGGCAAAGCGGATTATTTACATATCCTTCTTTCAGTAAATAATCACTAAGACGTTTGTACCACATTCGTCTGGATTGTTTCAACCCATACAAAGACCTTTGTAATTTTATAGAATGCATGTTATGAGGTTTTGATTTTATTTCATCGGAAATTACAAATCCATTGGGGATTTTCATATATATCTCACTGTCTAGAGATCCATACAGATATGCTGTAACGACATCCATTAAATGCATATCAAGCCCTTCAGAGACTGCAAGGCTTATCAAGAACCGAAATGTGATTGCATATATAACATGAGAATATGTTTCCTCATAATCGATGCCAAGTCTTTGTGAAAAACCTTGAGCTACAAGTCTTGCTTTGTACCTTGTAACTTCATTTTTTTCGTTTCTCTTCCGTACAAATACCTATTTATATCTAACAAGTTTTACGCCATCTGGTGTTTGAACAATTGGTCCAAAAACCTCTCATTTCCTTAACGAGTTTAGCTCTGCTTGGATAGCATCTTACCATTTTTGCCAATCAGGTCTTTTTTGACATTCGTCCACTGATCGTGGTTCTGGATCATCATCATTTTCACATATTTCAAAGGACATATTGAAAGCAAATATATCATCAGGAACAACTTCATTTCGATCCCAAATCTTACCAGAGTTTAAATAATTTATTGAGATCTCATTACTTTCATCTTTTTCATCTTTTTCTAGAGGAAGTTGTTCCTCATCAGAATCAACTTGTTCTGACAAACCCTTATAAAAGGATTCTTGTGTTTTCTCATGAGTATTTTGATTTGTATTTATTTTTACTCCCGTTTTCCTTTTTCGAGGAATTGTATCTTTTGAACCAACCGGTCTTCCACGCTTTAAGCGTTTCATTGGTTCTTGTGCATTTTGTTGCACAGAGACGTCAATTCTTGCAGGAGCATTTACAGCTGGAATATGTGATTTTGTCACTTGTTTTGCATCATTAAATGCATCTGGTAATTGATTTGCGATTTGTTGCAAATGAATGATCTTTTGAACTTCAAGTTCACACTGATTTGTTCGTGGATCATAATGTGATAAAGTTGATGCATTCCAAGCAATTTTGCGTCATTCCTTTTGAATTGACTTCTTATCTCCCCCTAATGGTGGGAAAATTGCTTCATCAAAGTGACAATCAAGAAAAACGTGCGATAAAATAAATCTCATGTTAAGGGCTCAAGGTATCTTATAATGGACGATGAGTTAAATCCAACATAAATCCCAAGTTTTCGTTGTGGACCCATCTTAGTTCTATTGGGAGGTGGTATAGGAACATACACTGCACAACCAAAAATTCTTAAGTGTGAAATATTTGGTTGTTGACCTAAAATGAGTTGCATGGGGGGAATGTTCATGGTATGCAGTAGGCCTATAACGAATGATAGATGCTGCATGAAGGACTGCATGTCCCCAAACTGAAGTTAATAACTTAGTTCTCATGATTAAAGATCTGGCAATTAATCGAATGCGTTTGATTAGAGATTCTGCCAAACCATTTTGGGTATGCACATGTGGAACAAAATGTTCAATGGTAATTCCTATATATATGCAATAATTTTTAAATGCTTGAGATTGAAATTCCCCGGCATTATCAAGACGGATGGTCTTGATTGGGTTGTCAGGGAATTGTGCTCTTAACTTAATGATTTGCGCTAAAAGTCTAGCAAATGCAACATTGCGGGTCGAAAGCAAACAAACATGTGACCACCTAGTTGATGCATCTATCAAAACCATGAAATATCTAAATGGTCCACAGTGAGGATGAATAGGTTCACATATGTCTCCCCGAATACGTTCTAAAAAAATTGGGGATTCCACAACAATTTTACTTGGGGATAATTTAACTATCAATTTACCTTGAGAACAACTAGCATAATTATAATCACTAGCTAAAAATATTTTGTGACTCATTAAAGGATGTCCATGCGAATTATTAATTATTCTTTGCATCATTGATGATCCTGGATGACCAAGCCGGTCATGCCATAAAATGAATGTCTTTGGATCATTAATTTTCTTATTTAAGATGACATTCGTTTCGACATGCCTTTTCAAATAAAATCCAAAAGGTAATGTTGGGAATTTAAATTTTCAGATGAAACAAATCATACTGAATAACTTCTATATAAGACATTGACAACATTATAGTTGTACCAGATATTGCATAAACATTAGCCTCTGCTAAGTTTAAATTCGATAAATACTTTTTACATTACAATGTACATGTAGTACAATAAGTAAGACATGCGTTATTCGCCTTTATTTAGCTCATAATTTGAACACATCTTAATGTGTCAATACTTAATTGAGCTAGTATATGACAATATTTAGGCAGCATAGCCTTTCGTACGTGACAAAAAAAATGTCACAATTATGAGCGCTCCTTGTCAATACTAATTTACCCTTTCTAGTGGTGCACCACTTTTTATTTTGACTATCAATGGAATTGTCAATATGACTTTTACCATATCTTTTCACCTTTTCCACGTCCATAAATTTGTAATTGCGACCATGGTCATTATATGCAACATATGCTTCTTAATTTGAAGCTAAACCAATTGGACATGAGTGATATTATATTTATAATATCTCATTATTTTACTCAGCTACCACGAGACAAGAATTCAATTCATTATTAATACTTAATGGATTGACGTACGCACTCGATAATTTGTTGCAGTAATATATCGAGGCGAACCACGTGGCATTTATTTGTCTCATCAGTCATATTTCTGCATAGCCTCAATATAGAGGTAATTGAAATTGCAGAATAATAAATGATATTTGACTGATATAAATTTTGTAGCGTGAGACCCAACCGCTCATTTTGAGTCTTTTGGAGCATCACCAATTTTGGCCTTGATATAGATAGCTTCATGAGGTGAAATGATAATATATAGTGAAATATTAATTTTTCAAATCTCTAAAGAGTCTATAGAGATATTTGACGAATAAATATTTATACGCATAGCCTTGCATTGATACTTTATATATAATTTGAGCATCCCGTTGCCTTGCCAAGTAATTATTGTTGTCAATATTATTAAGGCAATTAATTCAATCAAGTATAATAAAAAATAAAGACATCATAAATAGTTTTCATTTTTATGTAAAATATATGATTAAATGAATGCTCATAACTTGATTATTTTATACATAGTACTACTTGTATGAGTTGGTGGGACAACCTCCAGGTTGGGTGGTGAGACGAAGTCTACTTAAAAACCATGCCTCCTCGAACGGGATAACACGTCTCCCTTTCAATGTTTAGCTTTACCGGGGACAAAGCTTACCCACTATCAACCCAAACTCATAACACTATTTACAATATAAAAAAATCAAGAAATGAGCATAATTAATCGTTTGTAGTATAACGAGAAAACTAATTATGTCACATATTGACTTTTGATTTCTGATGTAGCAGATCGTACAAGACGCAACTACAGAGCATACTTTCGCAATCGGTGACGTTATAATTCATAGTATATGAATAAAGTATGCATATAAAAGTGAAGCAACTAAGATAATATAGAAATAAACCGAACTCATAAAAGTTATACCTTCCTAGCTTTGTCTCCTTAACAAGCCGTCTTGAACTTCAAGATCTCTTTAATGCCAGAGCAAGCTCGTGCTGATAACTTGTTGTAAATTGAATTGAGACTTGCTAGAACTAGAGAAGGAAAGTAGAAGAACTAAGACTTCTACTACTACAAAGAACTACAAAGAACTACAACTACAAAGTAGAAGAGGAGAAATGAGAGAATTGAAATGAGAAGTTGTATACAACTTGGTGTGTTTTTACAATGAGGTTGATACCCTTTATATAGGCCCTTTGGTGATGATGATAAATGTACTAAAACAATGTTTACAAGTTACACATACATCACATGCCATACAACTCTTTACAAGCAATGTTGACAACACATGAAATAATGAGTACATTGGATATGGATGCAAGTAAGAGCCATGCTTGATATTACCACTCAATGTAAGAGCCATGCTTGACAATGATTAGTCATACAAAGTCTTGATCAATTATTCATCCATATCATAACAGGAATCAATATTTGGCTAAACAGCTATAGATGCATTCTTGTTCAAGAAATTAACTCCTTCAAACATAATCCCTCCGGTAAAAAAATGTAGTTAAAAAATGTAAGGTAGTTTAATGTAAAGACACAAGAATTAAGTGTCTTAATTATGGATGTAATTTACATATACGTCCTTTGACATTAAATAAAGGAAAATGATTAAAATGATTTAATTTTAATGCATACTTTAGGCGCACACCCTTGTCAGTTATAGTTCTTTCTTGTCTCTTCAAGTGTGGGGCTTATATATGATAAAACACTGTAAACGGTAAAAAGATAAGGATGTACGTTCAAAGTATGTAGAGAGTGCTACATTATCATTTTTTTTTAAATGAATGGAAGAATTGAAGAATTATATATGTTTAGATTTCATAAGGGTAAAATGGGTAAAAAAATAATAAATACATTCTTGAATTTCGAAAACAACTTATAATTTTGAACAAAAGTTTTTGCTAGAATGATTTATGTTATTGATCGAATGGAGTAATACAAGACGAGTGCTAGGGTACCTCAGCATGGACATGCAATTGTGGTTCTTCCTTCAATATATGTTGGGATGCATGTGCTCCCAGGAATCAAGGGTGGCTGTCCTTCGTGCCTTGATGGGGGTACCAATCCATTTTCCTTGATACAACTTTAATAAAAAAAAATTTAAAACTAAAAAAGGAAAAAAATTGAGAAAAAAATTTGTTCAATTTTTGTCCTGCATATCAAACGCCCTTACTTAAAGACGAAGGGCCAATGAGAGGAGTGAGGTGAAAATTTGGTAGAGCCCATGGAGGTGATGATACTAAAATAGAAGATGTGACTCACAAAATCCTATAAGGTCATCGTTCTTAGGCTTTTCAGGCAATTAAGAGACATTGTGTTTTTTCTTTAGCAGAACCCCTTTTTTTATTGGGAAATCTGGTTTATTTATTGTAAACTTTAATTCTCGGTGAAATATGGTTTGAATTAAGGTTTTCTAATCTATCACTTAGGAATTTTAAAAAAAAATCATTTTGAGGTTTAATTTCCACAACCCTAAAACTATTTTTTTAAGCAATTTTAAAACTGATTGTTTTTTTTTTTTTTTTTGAAGAGAAATTAAAATTTCATTAATCATTCATAGCTCAATACAGGATCAAACATAGAATCAAGTACATTGATTCACTAATCCTATTTGTGCGAACAAAATGTCATTAATTTGGGCTTTTTTTTCGATATTGAAATATTTTGACAATTAGGGACTCCTCTCTATAACGTTGAAACTCATAACAATACACAAAAGTACTAGAACCACAAAACAAATAATAAAACTTTACAACAATAAGAAGACCTAAAACTTTTCAACAAAGAGAAGACAAATCAAAGACTTCCAACTAGAAAAGAAAACTTACTATAAAGTAAAAACTAAAGAAAAATCAATTCAGTGCGCTGCACAAATTCACGTAACACCGTTGATGAAGATGCACCACAACAAGTATGAACCAATCTCTACAAATCTGATTAGATCTGTTGTTTATTGAATGAACAAAGAGCAAAAGAGATTTGATTGGAATCACCACCGATCGTTGAAAGGATTGACGGTGGTTCAAAAATAAAAATCACAAAAAGTGAATAAAAAAATCTTAAAAGAAAAGGAGTTTTTGTCTAAAAATAAACATTTATCAACAAGGTACAAGGTCATTACTTGACATAAAAGATTTTCTATCTATTCTATAGTAAAAATTTTAGGAGCATTTTTCACGGTGAAGCCTTTTTGGTCACCGACTTTTCCAAAGTACCCCTAAGTTCTTTTTTTCTATTGACTGACAGAAAATGCACAAAAGGCATTTTAGAAAGGAAAATGATAATCTAACACACTTTGGAAAAACACTATAAATAGGCTAAAAAATAAATTGTACATCCCAAGTATGGGCCAAAGTATGTTAGGTTATCATTTTCCTTTTAGAAAACCCTTCTTTTATTTTAAAATTAAAAAAAGATAGCCATTCCAATTATCTAACCAATTGAAACTTCTATTATCACAAGATTCACAACCGTCGTCACCACCACGCATAACTGTCCTACACAACTCTTGAAAAAAATGACAATGTAACATCTTTTTTCAACCACGCCTTTAGGGTTGATAAATCAAATTCTCTTTTTCTTCTTTATCAACCAGGCAAGTAATTTAGATATATCAATCAAATTCTCTGTTCATTTTTTACGTTAAAAAATCGATGCATTAGTACTCTTTGTTTGTTTGTTTGCCTAATAGTCTAATCTGTTTGATTTTTTGTTTTTCATAATTTTAGAGTACGATTATTTAAGTCTCCCCTATAATGTTTTATGTTTGAATTGTGAAAAAAAATTATTATTAGTGAAGAATATCCATTTGACCAGTATAATTAATCAAAAAAAATTTTGATGAAAAATTAATCAAAATTAATAAGACTGAGAGATACCATTTTTACTGGTTATTTAGTTTTCATGTTCACTATTTTGTATTTTGTTATTGGGTCTCCAACTTAACCACCACCATCTAATAGGGGTGGGTTTTACTTTAAAAGGCATCATAACTAATTAAGGGGAGATCCACACTTGGGGTGGTTCAGGCCATCCATAATAGACACAAAGATAAATCCCATTTTGGAGTTATAATTGATTATTGTGTGAAGTTGGTAAAGGATTTGAGGTCCTATATTATTTCTTTTGTTCGTCGATCAGCGAATGTAGCGGCCCATACATTAGCAACAGGAGCTAATTTTATGTCTGGTCGAAATGAGTAAAATGTTTTACTCTCGTTTCTTTTTAATGTACATACGAGAGATTTGGAATGAATAAGAGTTGGTCGTGGTTAAAAAAAATGGGAGATCCACACTTGTACACTTCATTTTGAACTCTTTACTTATATGATGTGGGACGAGCTAACTTTCGATCCACACATCTCCAACACAAATATCTTAATTAAGGGCAATTTTTTCCATAATCAAGCGTATCTTATGAACGTTAAAGGTCACCAAGGAAAAGTTTTTTTGAGAAAAAAGTACAGAGGGGCAAACAATTAAAGAAAGTAGAAGAATCAAGTACAAAAAAGGTACCAAATAGGCATTTACAACCAAATTAATGACAATTTGTTTGAACAAATAAGATTAACAAATCAATGTATTTGATTTTAAGTCTTGTCCTGTATTGAGCCATGAATGATTAATGAAATTTTGATTTTTCTTCAAAATTTTTTTTTTTACAAAAAAGGTGCATCTACTCTATGTAATTCATCCATTTTTTAGAAGTAATAATGCAATAACAATAATTAAATTTAATAACACAACAAAATTGAAGAGCCTTACTTACAGTACATACTTTTGAAGGAATGAATACATTTTTTCTTCCTCGACAGCAAAACTATGTGCACTTGCTTCTTTACACTAAATACGTACCTTCCAACTGCATAATATAGGCATTTCTACCATTCAAGTTTATATGGAGATCTTGTGCAGAACTATTTCTGGGGGATAGCCGCCATTACTTAATTCCCATAGCTGCTGCATTATCTTCACATCGCTTTCCATGGCACTACGCATTGCCTACCTATCTCTGTCCTCTTCGTAGTTAAAAGGTAGCGGCACTGACTTGAATGCCCAGTATTTCCCGACGTTGTTCAAGTGTTCATTTTCCAACCTGACCAACAGTGATGTTTCCATCAGCCTAGTATATTTGATTCATCTTTAGAGTTTTTCAGCACTGAAAACATTGGTTATGCATAAATATATGTTGATTACATATTAAACCATTGAAATGAAAAACCGCATTATTCATTCAAGCCTACCCCTATCTACTTGCATGAATTGTGAGCTACTTGAATAAAATTTTAAAGTTGTGTTGAAATCCCCAAGTTACCTGAAGAAATTCCAAATGCCACGACGAATGATTTCCAAGCTCGCAACGATTGTGATTAGTGTTTGCCGATGTAGGAAGGACACTTGAAAGTTTAACACTGTCTGCAGCCAAGCAAGTCTCAGCAAAATGTTCAAGACCTGCATTTATTCATCAAAATCATTAGCATTTCAAGTATGGGACATTAATTAATACACCTTGAGATTCATGGAAAAGGACTACTTTTGCTCCAGCAGAACTTACAATAGCAACAAAGTAAACACTTCTGTATGGAAGAATGAGCTTGTCCCTCAACCACTTGTTCTTAGAGTTCCGCTGCATTAGTCCCCAACCAATGATGATGTCCCAGTAGGTGCTGAAGATTGTCGCGATGATGGAAGTGATCAAGGCCATCATCCACAAGAAACTTCCCTGTCGGAGACTATAAGCTGTCCCCAAGAGGACTACAACAACTGTAGAGAAGTACTTCAAGGCATTGTACCCTTGCATAGGATCTTTCTCTTCAAACAAACGGCGAAGACACTAAACACAAGTAGATTTTGTTAGACATCAGTTGCATAATTTAAGGAGCAACCATATCCGTATGTGAAGAGAAGTGACCAACCTGAAGTAAGCGGTTCCAATAAGGAAGTGCTGCAACAATGTAATAAAACGTCGTGTACACATCGCTACTTTTGCAAGTGTTCTGCCTGCTTTTGAAGTCTCCCAACCATAATAACATATGTAGAACTCAAGAATTCTGAGGGCCTGAACCTGAAATAGATTCAATGAAACAGACTAGTTAGTTGTGGAACAAATAAGATGAAAGTTGTCATAGTTTGTCTATACAAACTTATTCAAAGTGAACTACGCAAGGGAGGGTCTCAAACATGGCTAGTTATGTGGTCTGCCAAGAAAAAATCGGGAAGAGTGACCTGAGAAATAAAATAAAATAAATGAAACATGAGTAAACAAATTATTCTTTCCTTTAGCATAGTAATCCATTCTTAGTACTTACATTATAGAGTGGTGCAGCGATACAATGAAATGCACAGACGATTAGGTAGAAGCGACTTGAGCGATAAACTATGTTGAAAGGGCAAAATGTCACAATAAGTACAAACTGCAGAGAATAAAGAATTGCAGTTTAGTATTTGGTTGTCGGCAGCCTAGAGAAGAGAAATCGTAAAAATAAGTTGGCAGAGATTGAATATCTTCGTATCTTACGGCAACTAATGCCAATGGGATAAGCTCAGTGATTGCTTTGTAGTCTTTAGTTCTTTCGTCCATTTCCATGTTGGGATTTGCAATCACACTGGCTAGAGCAAGTGTAGCAAGACCTGAGCAGAGAAGGAAAACTTCTCTGTATCCCAACTCTGTCCCTTGCTTGAAACCAAATATGAATGGATAATTCACTCGGTGACGCCTCCAAAAGTATATGTTCGCAGCATACATAATCATGTGAAGAACAATGAATGCAAATAAGCTGCAACAAGTGAGAGATTTCTAACTAAGCAAACATAATATTTTCAAACCAGTGGAACATTTTGAACTCACCATTCACACAGTTACAAAAGAAGCAGATACTAAAGAAATTAGAGAGGAAACATGGTTTCCATGTACTGGCCATAGCCCTCCTTTCTAAATATTTTCCGAAGATGAATGATCAAAACAAGAGCAACTAGGAGTGCCACTGCGCATTCAGTGAAGAAACCTGAAAGCACGCGACAAATACAATCAGTTAAAACGTAATGCAATATCTTATACACTCTTCAATATGATACGAGATTAAAGTGACGGTTACCCAAAGAAAATGTAGTCATATGCTTTTCTCTCTTTACTTTTGGTCTTAGAATGGTCATGCCTTTACTGCGGTTCGAGTTTGAGTAGCGATTGATAAACGTAGACTCAACCCTCTTTAAGAGCCTATTGACCTTTGAATACACATCCAAAAGAAATGCAAACTAGCTGTCAGTTGCATTTCAGATAAAGGTCAGATTCACAGTGAAACGTTCTTTTTCGTGGAGCGTCTTGATTTGTGAAAATATATGTATGTCTAACAAATTTTACCTCATCAGAGCTGCCGATATAAGATTTATCCACCATGTCTAAGAGCTTGCTGCGTTTCTTGAACTAACCTGTAGTATTTAATAGAGGAGTAAAAAAATTTATAAGTTTTAGATGTTTGCCTAGAAGCCCCTTTAACATTAAAAAAAAAAAAAATCATTAAGGTTTATGAGAGGGTATCTAACCTTGTCATATTTCTTCATGATCTTAGAGAATGCTGATATATTTAGAAAGCTGTTTCATGCATTACCACATAACTCATAAGTTAGAATATATTTTCCATTGTCGTGATTCATATATATATTCAGTATTTCCTGTAGTAACTAGTAGTTACCTGTAGTTCTTCAGAAGGAGAAGTTTTTGGTAGAACTCGACATCTTCAACTTTCCTTAGTTCTTCTCTACCAAAACTCAATTCCCTTTCTTTGTCAACCCTGAGGATGCTTATTATAGTTGAACGTGGAGTTTCCACTGCGTTGGTCATCTTCACATGGTTAAGAATTTCAACAGGAAATTCTTTGTTGCTCATTTCAATCTGCGCATTCCCTGCAATAGATCATACCAAAATCAATATGAAATTAATCTTCTTTTCTTTTCTTGTTTCAATCAACAAAATCCATCTTTTACATTAGCAGATACATATAGTGGAGAAAAATCAATGAAACTTGTAAGAGATTAAGTTCACTTCAATATAGGGGATATCCTAGTTCATCAGGTAAATGAATTCATCCAATTGTAATTAATTCAAGCTTTCGAATTCGATCTATAAACATGGCCATATGGATCATAAGATATTGATCAGGCTGAAATTTTAATTCTAACAGGTTGGCTAGCTCAAGGTAAGCGACAGTTGCATCCGAGGCGGCCACATCAGAAGCAAGGCGGGTTGTCTCCAATGCCCAGTCTGACCTCCTCGGATTCTCCACCTTGATCCTAAAGGCAACCAGAGTTTCCATCTGCTTGTTCAGAAGCTCAGCCTCTTGCATTACCTCCTCCACTTTCTTCCTATAAAACTCATTAACCTTGTTGAACTCATCATCTAATCTCCTAAAGAACACCAATTCATTCTCTCCACCCTCATCAGTAGACATCATAAACAGTGTCTTGTATCGGTCCTCTTGAGACCCTTTTGCGTCCACAGCATTAACAAGGATCACTTGGTCCTCAATATCTCCTCCCCCATTTGGTGGAGATTGGAGCTCATCTTACTAGGTTGATTAATCCTGTTGTTCTTCTTGTTCTGTCTCTGTGTTAGACCACTGAAAGGTCTATACAATGTGAGCCTGCGCTTTAGCCCTCTCGGAGAACTACCCGCTTTCACTCGCTGATTGAAGCTTTGGATTTCCTTCAAAAGCGTCTTGAGATAGTTGTAATCCATGTATGCTTCTTCCCACTCCGGCACCTTTTGTGAATGAAACTCTTTCCCAAACTTCATTTCTGCCAATCACTTCTTCTGCAAAATCTCAGACTACCCACTTGGATTAGTTGCTTTTTAAGCAAAAATCCAGACTACCCAGATGGATTACTCACTTTTTTTCGAAAAATAAGACAACCCAGATGGATTAATCACTGTATTTGCAAAAAATCAGACTACAGAGGATTAGTAGCTTTTTAATCAAAAATAGAGACTACTCAGATGGATTAAAAGTAGAAAAGATTGAAAAAATGGGCGAAGACAGAAGAATCTTATGAGACTGAGCTTGAACATTAACAACTAGATAACAAGAACATATATATATATATATATATATATATATATATATATATATATATATATATATATATATATATATATATATATATATATATAGACATGTAGCTTTTTCATCTGATCATCTAATCGTCAAATTAATTACATTAACTTAAAAATAGTTCATTAACTCTTTCAAGAATTTTGTTTCATGTCGGAATTGGCTGAACGGCTGTAGGTGGATTCTTCTTGTTCAAGAATTTAAGTCCTTCAAACTTAATAAAAGGCGAGTCCGGACATGCAGTTGTGGTTTGCCCTTCCATGCACATGCACATGTGACTCGGCCTCCAATACACATCGGGATGCATGCACTCCCAAGAATCAAGGGATGGTGTCCTTCGTGCGTTGTTGGAGGCACCAATGCATTTTCCTTGGTACAGTACAACATTACAAAAAAAGTTTTCAATTCCAAAGAAGTCATGGATCGTTAATTCTTTAATACGCTTGATTTCCCGCATTTGAAATCTTAAACAACTTTAAATAAAAAGAGTACTATAGTTGGAATTTAAAACACGTTAGCCATTGATGTACATATAGATAATCCTAGAATGCGTTATACAAGGTTGATGAGTCACTAATTGGAGTTAGTGGACATTGGTACAGCCAAATGAAGACCCTAGGACCGTCCTCGAGATACGCATAACATGTTAGATCAAAACGAAAGTATATATAATAGAGTTGGTGCTTTTGATCAACTTCCACTAATCAAATTGACATGTAAAATCAGAACAAAGAGCTGATTCAAAGGGTTGGTGGGCTTGATTTGGCTGGACATAGAAGAGATTTGGGTTGGGAGCAAGGATTCAAGGACTCCAACTTAGGTAATCAACTCATGCTCATCATCTCTATCAATTAGGTTTTTTTTTTTTTTTTTTTTTTTTTTTTTTTTTTTTAATTTAGGAGCAAATCTGATTTTTCTGTAATTCGTGGATTTCTCACTGGTTTTCTAGGTTTCCATGATGAAGTGAGTGTAATTACAACACCGAATTGAAAGTTTAAAAATGAATTTCATTGCATTATTGTGAATTGGGTTTCTTGATGAAAGAACTTGATTTTGATGAATCCTTGATAATTGTTGTTGAATCTGGCCTCTGGCATGTTGTTTGGGGGTTTGTTGTTCCCCTGCGAGGTGATGATGGGGTCGACGACTATGGAGTAGGCCTCGGATGTGTGGGGGAGCAAAATTCTCAACTAAGAAATCTGCTCGTCACATAGGGGAGCGCACTTCCTTCTAAGAGGAGCGCGTTCCACGTTCTGGGCAGGATGCTCATGTGAAGAACATGAACGTGCTCCACACTCAGAGGAGTGTGCTCCACCCCCTGCTGCCATAATTATATTAGGGGCTGGTTTTGAATAAACTTATTAACACAACTAAACCCACTCTATTCAGCCTAAAAAACTCACAAATGACCCTAGAAAGCTAAGGGACTGTAGTACGACAGTCAGGGGACAAGTCAGGGTTGGATTGGGGTGTTTTCGGGGCTTCAGAGTGTGGGTTGAGGTGCGTAAAATCCATTTGAATACCTCTTGAGTATTTGTTTATGGTTTATATTGATCAGTCCATTCTTGGCTATTATTCATTCCTGTTACTGTTTTGGGACGGTGGTTGAGTTACTCCCACCGGATGTTATTTAATGTGTGATCAGACTCATTAGATTGTAGCACGTGTGACTCGACCCTCGGTGGATGGTAACCCGAGTTGCTTCTGGTGCACGTGTCGGTAATTTGGCTAACACCGCTACGATATTTGGTGAAAGGGACGTAGGGCACCCACTGATGGAGATCCTAGGGTTCGAAGTACATTCTAGTCCGGCAGGACGAGCACACATTTTGCTTATCTTTGCGTTACGTATTCATGCGATGAACCATATTACATTTGCATGTTTTACATTCCGCGTGTCTATTTAACATTTCATTGCAGTCTACTTATTACTTGTTAACTTCTCGGTGGATTTCCTTGAGATTTTACTTACTTGACTCGTCATCTGTTTTTTTGTGATTGCTAAGTGTAGATCTCAGTACCAGTTGGGGAAAATGGATCCTAGGTGACTACATCTGATTGCCCACTATCGAGGACCTACTAGTACGTATTTATTTTGATATTTTGCTTACTTTTGGGTGTTTGGGAGACTAGAGAGACACTGTACATGTATTACTGTTTATGGTATTATCGCCTGTACACTACTTTCCCGAGTTTTCCACATTAGGATTTATGCTCTACTTGGTAATGTAATCTATATATATCATTGTTGTTTTTTCCATTGTAAGACTTCCGCTATTTAATTCTAGTCATCTACTTGCAATTGTGGTAAAATACAAACCAACACCTAAGGCTAAGTTAACCGAATAATTGGTAAATTTAAGTGTTGAAAAGGTTAACTGATGTAAAACATGGAATAAAGTACAAATCATAAACCACGAAACAAGTTAACATATGAATTGAGGATGCTGACGTTCAGAAAAACACAGTGGAGATTGGGACCCACCGGTCATAGCAACGTGGCAAGTGCAGTCGGGCTCACATGCGGGGAGCAGCAAGCCACAGGGTGGCCGCAAGCACGGGGCTGCCATATTGAGATTTGAATTGACAAAGTTATAGCCTTCACACTGAAGCTGGGCCGGTATGAAAGTTGATTGAATCTTAGCCAACTTTATCTAGTGCAATCCCAAACTTCATACTTTATTCCTCGAGCCCCGGTTTCACTTCATATTCACGTTTTAAGTCCCAAAAGCCTAAAATCCACAAAAGTGAGAGTTTGCCACTATAATATAGAGAATTAGAGTATGATAATACATGAAATATTAAACTAAATAGTGCGTAAATATTCATTTAACAAACACCCCCAAATTAGAGCTTTGCGCGTCGTGAGCAAAGGCATGAATGAACGCACAATATACTACTAATATTTAGACTCTTAATACTACAATGACTAATCCTAATAAACCTATACCCGTTACAAAGTTAAGTGGAGTTCCCTTTTGGTCTAAATACCACTAAATCGACCGTTCCCTCAAAGAAGTTCGGAGTTAAGATTTGTCTAGAGACGGAGTCCAAACATCGATATAAACCACACTTTTAAGAACTAGACTCGGTCAAGAGAAAGGTCATCAACTACTCAAGATTTTTCAGGGTCATAACACTCAAGCACACAAGTATACGATTTCTGTAAAAATAATGCATCAACACTCAAAAGGGTACCATAGGCGTTAATGCAACCACACTCTCCACTAATGTAGATTTAGCACCAATAAGAGTCAATATGACTTTCATGTAGGTTATAATGGGGTCGGGGTGGTGTACCAAGGAAATGATGTAAGGGAAATGCGAATGTTGAAAAAATTCAAGCCAACCTCACTATAAGCACTGAGAGCATACATGTAGCGGCAAAATCCCCAAAAGACCGACATTGATGCCACGTGGGCTTACAACCAACCAAGTCACTGCCAGCTTTGTCCCACTACCATCTAACTTACTACATAACCATTTAATCCATCATTTATAAACAATTTAAAAGTTCAATTGTTACTGGACTCAAGCCGTTTGTTAGATATCATTTTAAACCTCAAACCACAGTGGAAGACTTAAAACATGATAAATCAAATAAGAACATCAAGTCATGTCATTAGATCGCATTCTTAGTGTGGAAAACCGATATGTCATCATATAACTGTAAAAGACCTCAAAATGTCACAAAATATGAAAATACATATCCATAGGTGTCACAGTTCCCAAATCTCAAAAGTAAAACGATATATATATAAACACGTACAAGTGCGACCTGTTTGTCTGGAATCAAAGATAATCAGCAAGTTTTCCCTTGCCGCGACTCGTACTCGGATCTACACTCAAGCTATCACAAAAGGCAGATGACGAGTCCAGAGTGAGTATTTCTAAGGAAATTCAATAAGAAATAACGAAAGTAAATACTGAAATTTAAATAAGCTATTAAATAAACATGTGAAAATAAAAACAGGCAATTGTGCTCATTGCATGATTAAATAATAGTAAAACTCGAACTGTGTGCCTAGAGCCTAGGGTCAGACTAGCATTATACTTCGGACTTTTCTACAGAGCACAACCGACGAGTAGCACTCAAGCGAGGCCGGTCTCTAGATCTGCTTGGTGGACGGTGTAGTACCTTCAATGCACTGACACGTGCCCTGATGCGATCCTTGGGTCGAACTATCCACCGAGATATCTGGCAACACGTGCTATGGCCTAGTGGACATACACACGAGAATAGCACGGAATGAGAGCCTCAACGTTTGTCCATATCTGTAACGACCCTAAAATCAAACTTGTTCCATGTATCAATTTAGGTCATACGTGGGTCCACTTATCATGATACGTGTATCGAATTCTCGGTCGTCGACACCGATATATGTTATTTTTGTTCGGTGTTTGTATTATTTATTTATTACCTGAATATAAATTCCAATGTCCCAAACGTGTGAGGACGTTTGTGTGGGCGCGTTGGTGTTGAGAAATGAGTTCAGCTTGGAAAAAACTTACGTTACGGGCACTAGGTGAACGGTTGTCGGATATTTAGCTGTCCGGAGGACAAATTGAATAAAACAATAACAAAATACAAGAAAATATAAATATTAAACGTTGTGTAACGTGTTCGGTACGTTGGTACGTCTGTGAGCACATAACGGTGCGAGTCGTGGTGCAATTCGGGTGTAGGAAAGCCCGGGAAGTGGATATTATTGTAACGGCCCCAAATCCATCGGCCGCCACGGCGTGCACCGCGGGCCCACAGCCTTGCCAACTCACCATCCAGCTGTATCCCACGACCACTCATAACTCATTACTAATCAATTATTGCTAACTTAATGTTGTTTTCTTTAAGAATCACGCTAAGGGCACCCCACCATTTTTAATTAAAACTAGTTTTATAACCAATTGACAAAAATGGCCTCATCCACCCAACAATTCACATGCCCATTCAAATGTCCTCTCAGGGCACCCCACTTTTGAAAACTCAATTTTTTTACGAAGTCAAGTCGATTCGTCACAAGTCAGACATTGCGTTTGTCGATCAAAGAGTGCACATTAGCCCTTGTCAATCGCATTTGTCGATCCATCGCCGCCCGGAGATCTGACGAGTTTTAAGTGTTTTTAAGAGTCTAATGGTTGAAGAAAATGAGTGGGAGACGGACATCGCACACGACAAGTTAGCTTTTATAGGGTTTTTTTTCCATTTTCGAAGGTGAACCACTGACGCGAATTTATCAATCACACAGGACTGAGACATGTTGTAGTATCTCGGTACCCTATAACTGATAACTAACAAAAGGTGTCGATTATTACCAACTGAGTTTAATCCCAAACGTAGCTTTTTATTACATTTCGGTTGGAAGCAACTGAGACATAGCTTAATGTCTTGGTAACGGGTCATCGAAACTAAAACCAGCAGTCTCGGTGATGCACAACCACGCGGTGATGCACAACCACGTGGTTTAAGGGTCCTTCTCACTTAGGTGTCGGTTGATATTAACCGACATTTACACAATGATATTAACAATGGACGTTCAAGACCAAAAGACAGATCACGGCCTGTGTGACCGAACACTACGGGATTGAAGTTAAACACATCGTTCGACCATAAAAATAACAAATCTACCTTAAAAAAGCAAGAAAGTGAGGGGATTTGGTATATTGAGGCCTTGATGTCGTGATGGAAGGGAGAAAAGAATGGTTTCATTCGATTTGGTAGTGGGGTGCTCGCACTTCAAATGAAAAAGGCATTTTGGTAAAAGTACCGGAGCGCCCTGATAAATTGCTAGGGTGCCCTTAGCGCGACTCTTCTTTAATTATAGTTTCAAGTTAGCTTAAGGGCTCGTTATTAACATTTAACCTCAAATTACACAGCGGAAGACTTAAATCATTAAAATGATATTACATAACAGTTTTAATATCAATTAATCTAATGTGGAAACCATGCCAAACTGTAGTCAATATATATATATATATATATATATATATCAAGGTGTGATCCTCAAAATATCAAAACATAAACCTCCAAGTCATATACCGGTTAAAATGTATCTCTCACAATCCATACCCAACATAAAATAATAAATATAACAAACGTACGAGTATGGCAAATTGTAGTCAATCAAAGGCAGTCCTCAAGCTTGCCCTTTCCTCTGCTCGTACCAGGATCTGCACTTAAGCCATACACAAAAAGGTAGATGACGAGTCCAGAGTGAGTAATCCTAAGGAAATTCACAAAGTAAATACATAAGTAAAACTACTGGAATCAAAATACTGTAAATCAACATGCGAAACAAAAGAATACAGTCAACTGTGAAAGATCATCGCATGATTATGAATAGCATGGAAACAAGGTACATGCACAATCAAAGTCAGACTAAAGCCATACTTTGGGCTATCCGCCAGACACGACTCGTGAAGATACCTCCAACGAGTGACCATGGACCCTCTAGGTGGCCGACGTAGACCCACGGTGAACCCACACATGTCTAGCACACCTAGGTAGCGTATTCACCGGCACGTAACTAGAACACATGCTATGGCCTAGTGGAGCCTATGCCCTCACAATGAATAAACACTAGGTGGGGAACAAACTCAGTGACCGTAAAGCAATCAATCAGGAAATATGAGTAATGAATAAAAAGGACTTCAAATAATCAAGCATCAAGTACTAAAGTGAACTTTAGTTGGGACACTACACACCTCAAACCGCACTCCAATAACGGTCCTAGTCTCGAAGGCACGCCTCAAATGCGTGTCCAATATCCGTCCAACCGACCTAAAACCATAAATCCTTGATCAACCACACATATTCCCAAACCTTGTAACCTCGGTACAAAATCCAAATCATCAATAAAACTAGCATTCCAACACCTCAAATAGACTATATAAGTCCCTAATTCAATTCCTAATTGGTAATTTTTATTAAAAATTTAGGTCCAAAACTGCCCAAGGAACCACTATGGACGCTGCCACATTCAACCCTGTACAGCGTCTTCGTGGCGTCCTGGGCACTGTGACCATGCCGCCATGCTCATTTCCCTCGCGGCGCCTCCCAAAACGTCATTCTTCATTTTTCTCACATTAAGTCTTTGGTCGAGACGCCGTGAGTGGCGTAGTGGACGTTTGCGCGCCACAGCGCCTCTGGTGGCGTCTCCGCCAGTGGACTTGATAGGGGTTTTTCGGACCCCCTCGGCTTGTTGTCGCTGTCCAAACCTGCTCCAATAACCCATAATACACTTAGAAAACCTCGAACAACCAACACCCCCGACCAAATGTGTCCGGAACGCAAACTCAACATTTTTTGACCAAAAACCCGACAAAGTCGCTCAAAAATCAACACAACAACACTAAATCCACAATTACAACCTCCAATCCAACAACAAAACCATAGCAACACCTTGTCATGACTAGTGTGTTCAAGCCCTCGACCAAAATCTTCGTAAAAGCACCCGAAAAATACCCCGAAATGTAAAGAAGGAGATGGGGATCGAATATCTCACCTTGTATTCGATTGCCTTTCACTCTTGAGCTCTCAATAATCATTCCCAGCTCCACAAACCCACAACACTCACAATTTTCAGATGAACATAATAGGAGAGAGAAAAGTTGGTGAAAATAAAGGAAATCCCATATATATTTGAGATTTTCATCTAGACTCCCATCCATATCTCAAGGCCTTGTTTGATGGCTAGGATTGAGTCAAAAGGTCTTCCTAATGTGACAAAATTGACTCCCACATGTGTCCTTTGACCTTATCCATTTGTCACCAATTATATGCACTCCGGGTGTTCCAATACCCGGCTTTGAACTGCAAACTGTGCCATTCTCATACAACTAAGGTACCAACCGCCTCAGTGTCATTTATTATAAATTATTTAATGAATTTTATCATTCATTATGTGTGTTAAGTCTCCCGGCCTAGTGTACTAGTCATTCATTGCCCGGTATCTGCGTCTACCCCCTTTACGCAACAAATACTCATCACACCAGCTCGTTCGTCAATAAACAGTATAAACACACATATTGCGATGCAATTTAACTAACTTTAACATATACATCACAACTTCACAACAAGAGCACATAAAACGAACTGTATACCTAATCCGGTAGTGCTCCGTCTTCGCTGTGGGACCCACGAACGTCCCCGCTGGCATCCACATCTCTAATTGTGTCATAAATAAAGACAATTAGAAATTGGGTCATTACAATTATTGAGTTAGAATGAGTGAGACTAAGTCAAGGTGTCACCTAATGAAGTCAAAAGGGTTATTGGCTGGTGTGATTGAGGACCAAATGATGAACCTCGAGATACGTACGTGTGAGATGATGAAGAGCAACTATATATATAGTTGTTGTCAACTTTTCTCTCTCTTCTTTTATTCTCAATAAGAACACTTGATTTTTGCTAAGAGTTTCGATGGTTTGGGTGCGAATCAAAGGTCGAGGATCGAATTACGACGTGGATTAAGATGAGATCCCGTCTACTCGTTCAGTTCTCGTCGTTTTGACGACAGTTTACAGGTTTTCGTTGTAATTTTTTGGACACCATGATAGGTTACGAATTTCTGGGATTTTTGGTAATGTTTTGTTAAGATTTTGAGGATCATTGAGCTTGTGTATGGTGTTGCTATGAGGGTTGAGGAGGATTTGAAGTTTTAGGCATTTTTGTTAAATTTTTGGGAATTTTGGGTTGGATTGATGAATTTTGATTTATGGACGTTTTGAAACGTGGTTTGAATGGTGTTTTGGGTTGGTATGGACGTCCCTATAAGTTTGGGATAGGCTCAGAACGCGGCGACACAAGCCGAGGTTTCGAAAAACCTCAGATTCATTTTCTGTTGGTGACGCCGCGAGGGACGCCAAGGAACCCAAAGCTCCATGGCGTCAATCATGACGCCCAGGCAAAGAGCCCTGGGAAACGTCACACTTTAAGTTATGCCATGGAGAGTTTTTCTCCACGGCGTTTGGGGCAGTGGGCACCCCAGACCTACGCTTAAGTGGCACTGTCGAGTTTTGAACCCTACGACGCCACTCACGGCGTTACACGTTCACAAGACCAATTTTTAAAAAAGTTTCGAAAACTTCAGGGATCTCTCGAGTATCCAAATGGGTCCGAATACGACCCAATACCTAAGAAATTGACCCAATTACACTAATGAATAAAATTATGAAAAATTGGAGGATAATTAATGGGAAATTGGAATTAAGTGACTATCAGGGAATTTTAGTTAGTGACGAACACACAGGGATTCGTAAGAGGCGTGTCAGGTCGTGTGAGTGCGTATTAGCTTTGGAATAGGTAAGTAAACCAGTGAGGAATTGTGCAGTTATTTCTTGAGCTTTAATTTGTTTTATTATTGCTTTGAGCTTAGTTTTGACATTCTATTCCTATTGAGTTGTCCGAGGGCAAGTGAGTCAATGGTGGTTCTTGGAGGATGGTCATATGAGGTAATATGCCAGAGCCACAACCTCGAGATGCACTGCATTGGTTACTATAGTGACTTGGGTGGTAACACTCCTCCCTTACCTTGTCTTTCCTTAACCAAACAACTAAACCCTCGAGCGTTTCGATACCCGACTCTCACATGTACACTCGCATCTCTCGCGTACTCTCGCGTCACGAACTCATATACGCCATTTATGATTAATTACTAATTGCATTTTATCATTTTTCATGTGTATGACTACCTAACCTAGTGTACTGTCATTCGCCAACCCGGTATCCACGTTTGCACGCTAATTGGGGCGAATATCCATCACACTGTCTCGCATGTCAATAACAAAATAAATACACACATCGCGATGCCAATTACCCTAATTACATATAAACATAGAAAATTAAATGCACAACATCACAAAAATCACTATTTACCTAGCTCTGGGAACGCCCTAGCCTATCTATGGGTCCCACGAGCATCTAAGCTGTCAGCCATGTCTACAACCACATCAACAATAATGAAAAATTAAATTCGTGTTGTTATAGGTATTTAAACTAGTCTAAGACCTAAATTGACCTATCTTAACTAATGTTTGTGTAAATTTGCTGAGAGTTCGCTAGTAGGCTCAAAAGGTTAGTAAAGAATTAGAAAAACTCGGTACAGGTAAGTGGGACTCGTACTCTTATCAATTATGCATCGTAAAATAGTTATATTTAGTTCACATAGTTGATGAACTGAGAATTAGGGCAATGTACCATGACTTGATTGTATTTATTATAATGTTTTATGAGAAAATAAATTTGGAGAGGGGTACAACGGGGAATTCCGACTGAGGTTAACGATCGTGGTATTGGGATCGCAACCCTATACCCTTCCTTCAGGTTCATGACGTTTCTCGATTGCTATTTTCCGTTTAAGAGCGGATCGCTACGTTATGCATGGATACACCACATAATCACACGTCGGCCAACGTGTGAGTTATATGGACCGAAGTCATGAATGACAAGAGTGTAAAACTCTATTTTAAAAAAATCAAAATACAAGTCACGGGTACAGTTGCAATTGACCATTGAACTTGCATTATATTATGTATTGTTTATATCATTTTCAAATGCCTGAATAGATATGTTAAGATTCATATTGTTATTCATTCATATTAGATGATAGTTGATCGGTTTACGAGCATCACTTACTGAACAAATTGGAGTGTTCATTCCCCAAATTAACATTTTAGGTTATCAACATGTGCTTCGACTCAAGAATGGAGAAGATTAGGAGTTTGTTGTCTTCTCTTTAATGTATTGATATTCCCTATTATTTATATATTGTTATGAATTATTGTTTTGTAATTAACAGGGTTGGGGAAATGATTTTAATTTCGAGGTTTATGCAACTTTTTTGTATATCTTGTAATTATGGAAAAAGTGTTAAATTTTTTTTTATGTATTGTTTTAATTATTATTCGAAATCAAGATATACAAGTTGTAAATATTATATATTAAGAAGAGGTTGCAGGCTCTAATTAAGTCTGGCTAGTGTATCGGGGCTTAATTAGTATTTCGGGCCGAGTATCGCCCCATTTGGGTTAGGGGATGCTATAGTTTGGTCGCAGAGCCTAGCTTGAGGAGCTAGTTTCTCTATTCTTGAATTGTTTGATAATCAAGAATAACTCTGATACAGTTAGTATTTGAACCTTAACACATTACCTGATAAATGTTTTTTATCGATGTTTTGGGGGGTAATATAATGAAAGATAAAAAAACTGAGTTATGTTATATGTTTTGATGTATTATATATATGCGATAGATATACATATCTCTTTCCTGAGCGATAATAAGATGGTTTGTATCCATCAATGTCTCAGGAGATGAGAAAGTATTGAGGATTAGGGGTTTGTAGAAACCTAAATTTGAATGATATATAGAACAAGGAAAGACATAAGAAATCTTACGAAGATAAAAAGTAAATTGTTCTCCTAGTGAATAATCTCTATAAGTCTTTATCTCATTGATATTGTCTAATTAACGATAGTTAGTGAAGAAGGATTTATTGAACCTGGATGTTGAGACAGAGATTAGGAGAATGGGCATTAAGAAGTTATTGAAACATGGAATGATTTTCAGTGAAGCTCAAAAGTGACGATTCCCTTTGAGCAGAATATATACTAGTATTGAGACTATTTGGATAAGATTAAAGGTCATTCAATGAGAGAATTAGTGGTAAACGATGATAAAAACCTAGTGAAGTTAGGGAACCAGTAGTTTATTCATACTTCATGAGTTATTATTAAGTATAAGATTCCATATATGGTGTCAGTCCATATTAGAATAATAAGAAAAGGCCTATTAGTGTTGTTGTGGTGTAACCACACTCACTAATAAAATAATTAAAAGAAAATAGTGATGTTGTGGTGGATCCACACACAGGAAAAGGAAACATAAGATTACCAGATTGATGAGTTGATCAATGTTGGGGTATAGGAAAATGATCTTAAGAGTTGAAGGGTTATGAAAAAATTTACGATGTTAGTCAACTATATCTTGTCTGTTAGACTTCTATCACTTATATGGTAATTTTACATAGAAAAAAATTAAAGTTGAAAACTTGTATAGTTTGAGTAGAATATGACAGTGAGCTAGTGAGATATCCTAGTCTGATCATTTAGACTAGTATAGTTAAAATTGGGGAGAATGAGTTATCAATGACTCTGAAGATTTTGAAAATCCAAGGGATACTCCACGATACTGGGAATGAATAGGTAAGCAGTGTATCAGGTGATTGATATTAACTGCTACTTATAACCAAAAATTGTTTAAATCACTAAATTTCTACAATTGATGGTTTGTAGAAATAAACCTATTACTCAAGATTCAAAGGGTTTGAAATTGTTCTAAAATAGTAGTAGGTCCTTTATGAGAATTCAAGTTTGATGAACGAAAATTGTGATTCCAAAAATTTCAAGAAGGTTGTTTATCAGGTTTTCTTAAACTTTTGCCACAATTTAAAATTTAAATTCATCAATTACTTGATTTTCGATGCCAAATCAATGATCAATTCTAGTTTACTTCAATGCATTATGGGAATCGTATGAGTTTGAGAACTCAACTTGAGTGATGATCTAATTTGAATTAAAGCAAGAATGAATATTCATTACCCAAAATTAACAACTTATGTGGTTAATCATATGAAACTAGTTGTTTTCAAGAGTTGATTGAGATCTGGTTATCATTGATTTAAGATCAGAGTTAGGAATATATGAAAATGACATCAAGTAATGGCCTAATCATGTTAGAAATCATGATAGAGGCCATTCACACTCACTAGAGCTCTTGTTGTATTCATAATGAATAAGGAAATAGAGTTGTTGGACTCTATAGGAATAGAGCTATCATTGTGTTATCAATGATTATATAAAAAAGTTGAAGACTTAGCAAAGGCACAAGCAATATAGCAGAGTTATGTAAACTTTGATGATAAATTGGTTTATACCAAAGGATTGCAAGTGTGAATACTAAACTTTAAATGTAAATCACACAGATGTGTGTTGAATCCTAATTACGAATCAATGAATTTGATTAGGATTGAGATAATTGGAGAATTGTCCCATGTTCAACACAAGATTGAATGATACAAATAAGGTATAAAGAGATTTATAGTATCATTGTGTTGTACATTCAATTGATCTAAGAATGAAATTAAGGTTAGTTGTAAGTGACACAAGGATGCCTTAAGAAGAAATTGAAATATAGTGTAACTACAATAATTATTTGATTATACCTAGATTATGGAAAAGTTAGAGATTTATTCTAATACATTTATTCAGGTAGTTGTGTGTTGACACAACGAAGTAAGAGATTATAGTTTATACTATTATATAGCTTAAGGAAGTTTGAGAAGAACTAATGTAAGATAATTGTTTTGGTAGTAGTACCAAACAAGTCAAGGCATCACTTGTAGAGTAAAAGCTTAAAATGCATTTCAAACGATGAATGGAAAGGATTGCAAGGATAAGTCTTAGAGTTAAGACTTAGATGTTATAAGACATGGGTGAGGATCCCAACTTATTTATGAATCCATTCAACTGGATAGGTTTTGCAAGTTCATTCATTCATAATAGAGTTTGAAATACAAATATACCTATGTGAAATGGTTTTGGAGTCTTTTAGTTATCCTTAAGATTAGAAAATCTTAGAGGAATCACTAGATGACAAATGAGAGGTATGAAAACTAATGAGTTGGTACAATTTGATTTGAAAAACTTTCAAGCTCGGAGAGTTTGGAGAGGATAGTTACCAAAGTGAAAGAAATTCTTAAATATAATGAATTCACTCTGAGAAGTCACCCACACAAAGTGATTGATGCGATCAATACTTTGAATAGAGAAAAGAACATGAGGTGTAATTATAATATGAACTTCTCAATACTATCTTTTGAGAGAGATGTGTAATAAGGATGATGATTTATAAAGCTTGTCGGCACATCATCAACTGAGGTATTGGAATTAGTAATTACAGACTTGTTCTCTAAAGTTCATATTGGAATTGAACCAAATGTTTGATTAACTGGGTTATATGGTGATTAAGAAGTATAATTGGACTCACTTGATATGCCAAGATTTGGTTATTAAGGTTTAATATTCATATTAAACTGTTTAATGAAAGTGTGCTATACGCATTAGATTCTGAAATGAAATCCTAGTTTATGAAGGATTTTTGGCAAGAATTACTTCGATGATCTTATAGATCTCTTTATACTATTTATCTAGGCAATGCCATATCGTATTAAGGTATACGAGAAGATTATGGATTTTCTAAGGTGATGATATATATTGTTAAATTCATAGAGAGATGTAAGAGTTATTTAATAGGTTGAGACTAGATAATAAAAACCTAAAGGGTTAAGTAAGTTCTTGTCTATATTAGATGGTATAAATAAAATATAATGGTAGGTCATGTAATGAAATTAACTAGATTTTGGCCTCGACACGATACAATGGAAGTTGTAGTTGATAGATTGACCAAGTCTGCAAATTCTTGTTGGTGAAGATATGTATTATTCTTTGGATAGATTGAATAAGATATCTGTAAGAGGAGATATGAGATGGTTTAGTGTTTAAGTTTTCCAGACGAAGATATGAGACTTGCTTCTAATGGTAGAAAAAGTTATTGATATTGTTGAAGACCATTCTCAATCTTGGTACAATATATTTTTATTCGTGTTGACAAAGAAACTAATTACTGATCCCGGTTGCAAAAAATATGATTTGAGCTTGTGTCTCATCATGTTGAACCAATGAAAGAAAAGACGCTCAGTGTGAGTTCTTTAATGATGGTGGTAATCTGATGGATTACGAAATTAATATTGTTTAAAGTATTGTAAGCCCAATCTTATCTTACCATGGGGGTACAGGATAATGATGGGAGATACAAGTATTATGGAGAAATGAGGTAGTGGAGAGCTACACATAGAGGATATGGCAAGTTAGGTAACATATAACTACAACTTAGTTAAAATAAAAATGTTGAGGAGTCAAACATCATAGATTGTTGGAGAATTTTAAAGACAATTTCATTGTGCTTTTGAAAGTCTCATCTATGAAAGGGCTTTGTAGGTTTGGATTAGTGTGAAATAGTATTTTCATGAAAAAGAAGAAATAATCAGGGAACAAGATTTATAAATGGAACGGCATTTTTCTTCGAAACTATTAGTAACTTAAACATTTCCTTTAATTTCGAGGACGAAATTGTCTTAAATTGGGGAGACTATAATGACCTACCTTAAGCAGGTGATTAACATTAATTTGAATCCTAATTAGCTCGAGTTGGACTCGTGGTTAAGCCCAGTTTGTCTTGATTAGCGTGTGCATTAATTAGCGTGATATATTGTGTTTATTTGGATTGTATTAGTAATTATGAAAATATATTGATTAAATTGGCCTATAATTGATGAATTTTGGGATGCCTGAAACTGTGTGTGGGTCAAGGGTGGCACACACAAGTCGTGGGGTAGTGTGCACACCGAGTGTGCTCGTTGGCATGTACTGTAAAATTGTAGGCGTAAATATAGGTGTATAAATATATATAAATATATTGTCGTTTATATATATATATATATGACATAAATAAATAATTAATAAATTGATAGACGCCTAGTGTGACACGTGTGGGTTATTCAATAGTGTGCACGCTTGAGTGTACTTGTTGGCGCACGTGGTGAATTTATAGGCATTAAAATACATAGTTATATATATTTATATGCAATGGATATATAAATATATATATAAATCAAAACCTATAGTTTGTTAATTAAATAAATAAACATTTATATTTGCCTCGGGATGCATGTTGAGTGGGTGTCGAGGTGATGAATAGAATAAACCAGGAATGTGAGGCGTTCTTTGTGTTGATGCATGAGGTGGCTTGCATGGCATGCATGAGGTGTCAATATGTGGCATTGGCTTTTGAACCAATATATTTACCTCGAGATACACAACGTTCATGAGATGAAGGGATCAAATAACTTGAAGTTAACATTGGTGTTAGAGAGCCTGGTATATAAAAAGAGATATGAGAAGCTTTGATCGACGATCAGAAGCAATTGGTTATTGCTATCATAGATTGATGATGATGATGATGATGATGAAATACCCATTTTTATGTATTCTCTAGTAGTTTTGATAGTCTTTTAGATTGATAACGACGTCGTGCGTACAAAAGCCATAGCCCCATGGACGGCACACTGAGAGGGCCCTGGAACTTCAAGGCATGCACGACACCATGGATGGTGTCGTGACCTGTCAAGTGTAGGAATTGAGTGAATAATTAAATAAAAATTAAGTAGCAGTGCAACTTGGAGATTTTAAATTACTCTCATTGTGTCACAGTTACAATTATCGCCGGTGAAACTGTATTTGATATTATAGTTCAGCTTGTCGTGAGCCAACTTTATGGAAAAGTAAGAAAATGGAGATTGAGTCGTGAGACGTGGGCTAGGGTTCGAGAATGGTATTTAGACTAGTCTAAGACCTAATTTGACCTTTCTTAACAAATATTTGTGTAGATTTGTCGAGAGTTCGCTAGTAGGCTTGAAAGGTTAGTAAAGAATTAGGAAAACTCGGTACAGGTAAGTAGGACTCGTACACTTATCAATTATGCATCATAAAATAGTTACATTTAGTGCACGTAGTTTATGGACTGGGAATTGAGGCAATGTACCGTGGCTTGATTGTGTTTATTAAAATGTGTTACGAGAAAATGAATTCGGAGAGGGGTGCAACAAGGAATTCCGATTGAGGTTGACGACCGTGGTATTGGGATCGCAACCCTTTACCCTTCCTTCAGGTTCATGACGTTTCCCGTTTGCTACTTTCCATTTAAGAGCAATCGCTACGTTATGCATGGATACACCACATAATCACACATCGGCCAACGTATGAGTTCTGTGGACTGTAGTCCTGGTTAACAGGAGTTTACAACTTTGTTTTTAAAAAATCAAAATACAAGTCACGAGTACAGTTGCAATTGCCCATTGAACTTGCATTGCGTTATGTATTGTTTATATCATTTTCAAATGTCTAAATAGATATGTTAAGATACATATTGTTATTCATTGATTCATTGATATTAAATGATAATTGATCGATTTACGAGCATCACTTACTGAGTAAGTTAGAGCCTTCATTCCCTTAATTAACATTTCAGGTTATCAACGTACGCTTCAACTCAGGAATGGAAAAGATTAGGAGTTTATTGTCTTCTCTCCAATGTATTGATATTCCCTATTATTTATATATTGTTATGAATTATTGTTTTGTAATAAACAGGGTTGGTGAAATGATTTTAATTCCGAGGTTTATGCAACTTTTTTGTATATTTTGTAATTATCAAAAAAAAATTTAAATTTCTGTTGTGTATTGTTTTAATTATTATTCGAAATTGAGATATACATGTTGTGAATATTAGATATAAATAAGAGGTTGTTGGCTCTAGTTAAGTCTGATTGGTGCACTACTAGGGCTTAATTAAGGTTTCAGGTCGGGTATAGGTTAGGGGATGGTACATGAGTGGTGTTGCAACTCGTGCCATGAGAATTTGTACTGGCGGCACGGAATTCGGCTCCAACTTGCAACACGATTTCAGGACACTTAAAGGTTGATTTTGATGATGCGCGTAAGACGTGAAAATGTCTAGAACTGAGTTTAGTTTCCAACGAAAAAAACAACAAGCCATTCGGATTTGAATTGAAGGAGTTATAGCCTTTATACTGAAGCTGTATGAAATTTGACTGAATCTTGGCCAACTTTATCTCACGAAATCTCAAACTTCACACTTTTTTCCTCGATCCTCGATTTCCCTTCATATTCACATTCTAAGTCCCAAAAGCCTGAAATCCATAAAAGAGAGATTGTCACTATAATATAGAGAATTGGAGTCCGATAATACATGAAATACTAGACTAAATAGTGCGTAAATATACACTTAACACTATTGTTGTTTGATAATAGTATACAAATAAGAACAGAGTATGTTTTATATTATTAAAACAATGTCAAATCATTTTAAGCTCAAATTATGTATGCTTGTAGGCTACTAACAAAGATGGAACAAAAAAATGTATTGGGGAAGTGAGGGGGCAAAATCAGTTATGTAATAAATTTTAGTTATATATAGTACATAGGGGATGGGGCGGTGCCCAGGGGGCCATGGTCCCCCCTTGTGACGACCACTCTCCTAAACTAGGGCACCGTTCAGTCTAATCTTGTAATTAAACTCTAATCCTATCTACGGAGGACTTAACTACGTATTAGTCAGCCTTTACATCCTATTGCATTCGTCAATCGTGTTCAGGATAAGTAATACACTATTCGTACCAATTATTGATTTTAGGGTTAATTAAAACTTTATTGAATTAATTTATTTAACGAAAGTCTTAACAGTTTATGCAGAAGCAACTAGATAAATCATAACTGTGGAAACCAAGGAATAACGATCACTTAGATATACGAATATAAATAGTGTGATAATCATCAAAGGTCAGGGAACAAATCGTTCAACCCAATATATAACCCAAAATCTATGTAGAAATACGTAAGTAAATAGGTACATCAAAATATCAAACCTACATAAATCAGAGGTAGCGATGCACCAAAGGCTCAGACATAGTCACCAATCTTCTCCTCGCCTGGCCTGCTAGTCCACGGATTTGCACCCACCGTCATAAAAAGGACGGTGAGTACAATAAAATAACAATAAACCAGAATAAGCACTTATCCAAATTTCCAAATACAAGAAATAGGTATTTAAAAGCGTAAAGCAACGAAAGTTTGCTCGAAATAGAAACATACTTGCAAATACCACAAGGAAACTATTAAGACTGACTCGGATATAAATAAGCTAGTAGTGCACATCAATACTACCCTTATTGGTTGAGGACCCTTGTCAAACGACCTCATGTAATATGTGACGGCCCCAGTTTTCAAACCTTAAATTGGGCCCCGCTTGGCCTAGACTTTCGTGAAACTCCGAGCCCGTCTCAACTAGTCACGCAAGATTAGTTAGCCTTTCCTTACCATTTACCATTCATTTACACGTTTAGAACATTGATTAGAAGTTATCATCAATATAGTGGAAGCAAAAAGCTCAAACTAATCAAATAAACTCGACCATTTAAAATAAGACACCTTATAATGTGGAAACCCCGCATATGTATATCATGATCAATGATCAGTCATAGTAGAACAACATATAAATATACATGCCCAGAATCTCTCAAAAACCTAAGCTCATGTTTCAAAACAACTATATATAACAATAATACAAAAATCACCTAATCATCCAAATAGAAAGGTATGCTCTAGTATCCTCAAACCAAATCTCCAAGCTCTTGAGTCTTTCCCTTACTGGTCTGTGGGTATGCACTCCATCAAACACAACAATGACTAGCTCAGGTAAGTAATGCCAAGCAGGACAATAATACAACATTTCGAAATAAATAAACGCAGTCATATTCATGCCGATAGAAATAAAGAATAGGGAATGCAAGAATAAATAAGACTATAAATGAATAAACTGAGCAATCGAAAATGAGTGTCCCGAAAACAAAAGAGAGGCGCAAGTAGTCCATACCAAAAGATCGTTTGATTCGAGGTATACACCTAAAAGACTCGACGCTTAGGACGCGGTAGACTCACGTCATCCTAACGTCCACGCGAATGGGATTCCCTGGTAGTCCAGGTAAGAACACTTATCTCGTATCGAACCAGAACCAATATCATGCATCCCCAGCGTTGACCTCTGGTATGTTACCTCAGAAAGCCCAGAATTCTACAAGGATCACGTTGACTCACTTGCCCTCGGACAACTCAAGGAATAGAATTTCCAAAATGGGAATAAAACTATAATAATAACAATTCAAAGCTCAGAAATAACTATAAAATTCCTCAGTGGTTTACTTACCTGTGTCCAACTAGTACGCGCTCAACTGGACCCTGACTCGTGTCCAACAAATTCCCAGATAGCTCGTCAACAACTAAACCCCTGTTAACCATTTAATTTATAATTTCCCATTAATTACCCTCATTTTATTCAATTTTCCATAAGTTTATTTGTTCACCCATTTGGGTCGATTTCCCGAGTAATAAGTCGTATTCAGACCCATTAGGATACCCGAGAGATCCCCGAAATTTTTCAAAATTTTTACAAAGCTGTCCATATGAATAGTGCCACGCCCCCAGGACGTCGTAGGTATTTACTCTGGGCGGTGTCCCCACAGTGTGAAAAATGGGGCTCACTACCCCACACGCTGTAGGTGGCATCGTGGGGTCTTTACCTTGGGCGGCACCCTCGCAACGTGAGCTTTAAGGCTCTCTGCCCCAGACGTCGTGGGTGCGCCGTGGGTGGCGCCGTGAGCTGTTTGTGCTCACGGTGTCGCTCGCGGCGTCTAGCCTAGAATGCTTGTGAGTCGGGGTTTTTGACACCTCGGCTCGTGTCGTCCTACTTCGAGCCTATTCCAACTTTGTTGTGACCTCCATTACAACACAAAATCACCCTCGACTTGTGTCAAAACCTCGCCAAGTCGTCGAATTCGAAAATCATTCAAAAATTTCAAAAATCCCTAAAATTTTAGGAAAATTTCATAACTCTCCAAACCACCAAAATCAATTCACAAAACATCCATTGATCATTCTATTTGATCCAAATCTTTCACAACAAACATTAAAAACCCAATTTCTGAAATCGTTGTCCGAATTCATCGCGACGAAAACACCCAAACCTACTACCAAAACGTAGAGAAACACGTGGGAAGTCGAAATCTCACCTTAGAATTTGTATTTGCTTGTTCTAATGGCATTGAATTGTGGCAAAACCCTTGAAAAACCCACCGCCTTCTCACGTTAAATCATTGAGAGAAAGAAAGAAAATGAGGGAAGAGAGAGAAAAGGTGATGTGGTTGGTATTATACCCCCTCACTCATCCATTTTCACACACGGATCCCGAGGTAAATCCTACGGTTCTCACTTGATCCATCCACTAACCATGACACAAAGTGTGCGACTTCAATAGATGACTCAATCTCTCTACTTTGTGATTTCTTGCACAATACTTGCGTTTCCGAACCCATTCCATACCACGACTCGCTCGTAGCGTAGTCCCGGACATACCTACGTATTAAACACACTTACAACTTTTAATTATTATTTATTATGTATTTAGTCCATATTTTTAATTCATTAAATCCCCGGACTGCTAGTCAACTGTTCGCCCGAAACCTGTTATTTGTGTTCCTATCGAGCTAAACTTATTTCCCAATACCAACGCTCACACTCAGACGTCCTCATACGTTTGGGACATTAGAGTTTACATTCGGGTAATAAAATATAATACAAAACACCCAACAAAAATAACATACCTTGACGTCGACGACCGAGAATTGGATGACTGTATCACGGCGAATGACCTACGCACGACCTAAATTAACACGTGGTACAAGTTAGATTTTAGGGTCGTTATGTAATAGGTCAGTACACATGTACGTCATACTACCCTATTGGCCACACATGGACCTTATGTAATAGGTCAATACACGTGTACTTCGGTATTACCCGTCTTGGTCGTAGATTTCGTTAAACAACCTCATGTAGCAGGTATGTATCACTAACGGAATAGATGCTGACACCCCGGGTCCTATACCCTGCGTGCCGCTCACATCTATATCAACATTCAAGGAAAGATACTAATGAAGAAAAAATAAGTAATTCAGAAGGAATGTCATAAACTAATTACTCTATAAATGAGCAGATCATACAACAAACATGACATTTCGAGTACAAGGATTAACACACATGAATCAATTGAAAATTCAGAAATTGAAATCAGAAATGAAATGATAATAAGTGTCTAGTCTTTCTACTCACATTTCATGCAACAATTCCTAGCTTAACCGTTCTCCCGACACCTTAAAACTTGCTATCCGACTCCCGAATCTCCTAAAACACTTCCGGGCGAATCTACATTAGAACATTAAGTAATCTTGATCAATTATAGTTCAAGACTAGTCCTAATATCATTGTCGAACATTAGCCCAAGTCCCGTCCAATTCCCGCGACTCGAACTCCTTTTTTCCACTAATTTTTCTAAGTAAAAGGTTTTTAATTCAATTTGTTTTCCAACTGAACTGTTGCAGGGCATTTTCGAGCATCTAAACATCAAAATTTGGATAACACACCATGTGGAAAAGTTAAAGATATACTTTTGAGCTTTCTATGGTTTGCTCAATTTCGATGACCAATGAAAGAGTTTACACAAAACACCCAATCAGCCTCAATTGACAACAACTTAGGACAACAACTTAGAAAATTGATGACTCCCAAGATATATACCCAAAAACTGTGATTTTTGGTGGTAAGCTACCTAATATATTGATCAACAACATATCTGAAAATCAACTAATAATTTGCATACGTGTATAAAAAGTTATGTGAACTGTTATTTCCTTGCATCTTAAGCTTGTTTCAAACACTTAAAATTATCAAATGGACAACAGATTATGACAGTGGTTGAATTTCTATCTTTCAAAATAGTTTCTAATAATCTCAAAAACACCACGCAATGCACGGCAAGGTTCAGCTATGGTGTTCCCTGTTAAAACCCATTATTTTATTCATATATAGTCTCATTTTGCAGTGTAGACACAATAAAATATTTGACAGCTGAACATAACTTGATTTGTCACTCTCCATGAGTTCCAATAGACTCAAATGAACGCTCCAAAGGTTCAGCACTCAACAAGCGCTGCCCCTTACAATTACTCTTCCTTTTCATGAATTTATGGTGTCATTTCATGAAGAAAACACACTAAAAGTGTGATAGATTCATGGACAGCTAGAGAGAGTTATTGCCCTACATTTATGAATTCTAATGAACCCATTAAAATTATCTTTGATTCAGAACGTTGTAGCCAAGGTTTCTTCTATAAAAAAAAAAAAAAAAAAAAAAAAAAAAAAAAAAAACCAACCAACCCTTGGAAAATTAGTAAAAATTGAGAGAATTGAGGAACAAATGAGAAAACTTACCTAAGCTTTCAATTCTACCAAATTAAACTCAACACCACCAAAGCTTCCTTGGTCTCTTCCTCAAGTACTCAAATTATGCTTTAAAGTCTCTATTTTCACCATTGTAACTCCTTTATAGCAATTCATGAGCTTTCCCCGAAGTGTTCTCCATGTTGTCCAAGTAGAGCAATGAATATGATTAAATCTTAATCTCATTCAGATATACGTAGGAGTCATTAAAATGTGATTAACTAGGTAAATCTAGCTTTATTCTCTTCAAATCAAAGTCCTCCATCTTTATTCTCATGGTGACAAGTGTCACTCAAAGAGTGAAAGGACCATTTTGCCCTTAGATCTTCTATGTATTTATTATGCAACCCATGTTCAAATACTTAACATATGTCATTATTTTTCATCCTATTTACAACATGAACCATAGAAGATTTAATTACTTTTTAATGTCACAAGAGTGTAAATTACATCTTTTTTTTAATCAACCCATTATATGTGTCTTTAGGCATAACCTAGCCTATGTCAAACTATCCGATTTTCACACTTGCACGCATATCGAGGTGTGTCTCTGCTCATGTCTCAAATCAACGAACAATCGACGTAAATAAAACTTCGAGTATAAAGTATACACATACAATACACTAGGCATCCATCAAATCAAAATAATATATTTATCAGTTTTTGTGCCGTGTGTGGGACCGCGTACCCGCTCTCGGGCCACGTCACGGGTCATTGACCCTTAATTACGGACTAATCCACTATTAGTGTTGGACCTCGTACCCCCACCCGCAACCCCACACCCACACCCACACCCACACCATCACCATATACATGTGGCTCCGCTAATGGAGGGGATGATATTCAATTGGAGGATTTGATAGGATTTTAAAAGAGTTTGGAGGATTTTGAAATCAATGTGTATTTAATTTGGAGTTCAAAGGATTTTAATGGACTTTTAAAAAATCGAGGGGTATTCAATTAGGATTTGGATGGATTTTAATAGATTTAAAAAGTCTAGGTGTATTCAATTTTTAAACACATTAGGATTTTGATGGATTGTGATGGATTTCTATTTAAAAAATGAACATAACAAAATCTCATCTCTACCCATAAGATTTGGATGGATTTTGGACAAGTTCATACAAATCCATCAAATTCCATGAAATTCATCATTTAAACAAATCTATGGATTTGTCACATTGAATACACCCCCTTAAAATAGAAGATAGGAGTCATGACTCACAGTATCCTATAAGGTCATCGTTCTTTGGCTTTTCAAGCGATTAAGAGGCATATTGCGTTTTTTCTTTAGCATAACCCTTTTTTTTTTTGGGAAATTAGGTTCATTTATTGGAAACTTTGACTCTCCATGAAATATGGTTTGAATTAAAGGTTTCTAATCTATGATTTTGGAATTAAAAAACAAAAAAAAAATCATTTTGAGGTTTAATTTCTCCAACTCTAAAACTTATTGTTTTTTTAAAGAGAAATCGAAATTTCATTAATCATTCATAGCTCAATACAAGACCAGACATAGAATCAAGTATATTGATTCACTAATCCTATAATCGTGCAAACAAACTGCCATTAATTTGACTTTTTTTTTCGAAATTGAAACAGTTTGACAATCAAGAACTGCTATATACAACGTTGAAACTCATGACAATACACAAAAGTACTTGAACTACAAAACGAATAGCAAAACTTCCAACAAGGAGAAGACCTAAAACTTCTCAACAAGGAGAAGACAAAACAAATACTTCCAACTAGGGAAGAAAACTAACTATAAAGTAAAAATTAAAGATAAATCAATTCAATGCGCCGCACAAATCCACGCAACACCGTTGATGAAGATGTACTGCAACAAGGATGGATCAATCTCTAAAACTGTTTGTTATTCTTTGATAAAAAAAAAGGATTTTTTGTCTAAAAATGAACATATATCAACAAAGTTCAAGTTCATTACTAGAAGTTAAAAAAAAAATTATTTAATTAATCAAAATTAATAAGACTGAGAAATAACATTTTTACTGGTTATTTAGTTTTCATGTTCACTATTTGTGTTTTGTTATTGGGCATCCAACTTAATCACCTCCGTCTCATAGGCGTGGAGTTTTACTTTAAAATGCCTTGGTAATAATTAAGTTAAGATTGACACTTAAATACTTCATTATGTACTCTTTACTTATTTGATGTAGGGTTAACTTTGGATCAACACATCTCCAACACAAATATCTTAATTCAGATCATTTTTTTTTCTATAATCAAGCATATCTTATGAACGTTAAACCACTAAGAAGGGAAAAGTTTTTTGAGTAAAGAAAGTAGAAGAATCACCCAAGGACAAGGTGGAGTGATAGCAAGGGTCACTCCACCCACTCTCAAGGGACTTGATTTTGAGCCCTAGGAGTGGAGATGTGTTAAATAGTCTTGGGTAGGGAAGTTGCCCATGTGGCCCTACCAACCCCGAGTTTGAACTAGTCGGAGCGATAAATAAACTTCGGATACCGGGCACCGGAATTCTGGTATAAAAAAAAGTAGAAGAATCAAATACAAGAAAGGAGCATCTCTCGATGTGATTCATCCATTTTTTAGAAATAATAATGCAATAACAATGATTAAATTTAATAAAACAACAAAATTGAAGGGCCTTGCTTACATTACATATTTTTGAAAGAATGAATACATTTTTCTTCCTCAACGACAAAACTAAGTGCACTTGCTTCTTTACACTAAATATGTACCTTCCAACTGCATAATATAGGCATTTCTACCATTCAAGCTAACATGGAGATCTTGTGCAGAACTATTTCTGGGGGATAGCCTTTCATTACTTGATTCCCATAGCTGCTGCATTATCTTCATATCAAATTGCTTTCCATGGCACTTGTGAATGTAATATGAAATTGTATTGATTAGGGTAAAGCAGGGGAAATTGTATATACTTGTTGCTCTTATTTATAGAGCGGTACAAAACAATATACATAAAAATAACTCGTTTACACAATCAGTGGGAAAGTTACACAGTCAATTGGAACGTTACACAATCAGTGGAGAAGTTACAATGGAGAAGTTATGAATATACGGAAACTAATACATAAATGCTATAATCAAACAAATATGATAACTACAATAAATCATAATACACAAATATAGCAACTGCATAGTTGCCTAACAGCACTGCTCATTGCCTATCTATCTCTGTCCTCTTCGTAGTTAAAAGGTAGCGGCACTGACTTGAATGCCCGGTACTTCCCGACGTTGTTCAAGTGTTCATTTTCCAACCTGACCAACAGTAATGTTTCCATCAGCCTAGTATATTTGATTCATCTTTAGAGTTTTTCAGCACTGAAAACATTGGTTATGCATAAATATATGTTGATTACATATTAAACCATTGAAATGAAAAACTGCATTATTCATTCAAGCCTACCCCTATTTCCTTGCATGGATTGTGAATTGCTCGAGTAAAATCTTAAATTTGTGTTGAAATACCAAACATACCTGAAGAAATTCCATATGCCACGACGAATGATTTCCAAGCTCGCAACAATTGTGATTAATGTTTGCCGATGTAGGAAGGACACTTGAAAGTTTAACACTGTCTGCAGCCAAGCAAGTCTCAGCAAAATGTTCAAGACCTGCATTTATTCATCAACATCATTAGCATTTCAAGTATGGGACATTAATTAATACACTTTGAGATTCATGGAAAAGGACTACTTTTGCTCCAGCAGAACTTACAATAGCAACAAAGTAAACACTTCTGTATGGAAGAATGAGCTTGTCCCTCAACCACTTGTTCTTAGAGTTTCGCTGCATTAGTCCCCAATCAATGATGATGTCCCAGTAGGTGCTGAAGATTGTCGCGATGATGGAAGTGATCAATGCCATCGTCCACAAGAAACTTCCCTTTCGGAGACTATAAGCTGTCCTCAAGAGGACTGCAGCAACTGTAGAAAAGTACTTCAAGGCATTGTACCCTTGCATAGGATCTTTCTCTTCAAACAAACGGCGAAGACACTAAACACAAGTAGATTTTGTTAGACATCAGTTGCATAATTTAAGGAGCAACCGTATCCGTATGTGAAGAGAAGTGACCAACCTGAAGTAAGCGGCTCCAATAAGGAAGTGCTGCAACAATGTAATAAAATGTTGTGTACACGTCGCTACTTTTGCAAGTGTTCTGCCTGCTTTTGAAGTCTCCCCAACCGTAATAACATATGTAGAATTCAAGACTTCTGAGGGCCTGAACCTGAAATAGATTCAATGAAACAGACTACTTAGTTATGGAACAAATAAGATGAAAGTTGTCATAGCTTATCTATACAAACTTATTCAAAATGAACTACGCAAGGGAGGGTCTCAAACCTGGCTAGTTATCTGGTCTGCCAAGAAAAAATCAGGAAGAGTGACCTGATAAATAAAATAAAATAAATGAAACATGAGTAAACAAATTATTCTTTCTTTTAGCATAGTAATCCATTCTTAGTACTTACCTTATAGAGTGGTGCGGCAATACAGTGAAATGCACAGACGATTAGGAAGAAGCGACTTGAGCGATAAACTATGTTGAAAGGGCAAAATGTCACAAGAAGCACAAACTGCAGAGAATCAAGAATTGCTGTTTAGTATTTGGTTGTCGGCAGCCTAGAAAAGAGAAATCTTGAAAATAAGTTGGCAGAGATTGAATATCTTCGTATCTTACAGCAACTAATGCCAATGGTATAAGCTCAGTGATTGCTTTGTAGTTTTTAGTTCTTTCGTCCATTTCCATGTCGAGATTTGCAATCACACTGGCTAGAGCAAGTGTAGCAAGACCTGAGCCGAGAAGGAAAACTTCTCTGTATCCCAACTCTGTCCCTTGCTTGAAACCAAATATGAATGGATAATTCACTCGGTAACGCCTCCAAAAGTATATGTTTGCAGCATACATAATCAAGTGAAGAACAATGAATGCAAATAAGCTGCAACAAGTGAGAGATTTCTAATTAAGCAAACATAATATTTTCAAACCAGTGGAACATTTAGATCTCACCATTCACACAGTTACAAAAGAAGCAGATACTAAAGAAATTAGCGTACCTATAGAGAGGAAACATGGTTTCCATGTACTGGCCATAGCCCTCCTTTCTAAATATTTTCCGAAAATTAATGACCAAAACAAGAGCAACTAGGAGTGCCATTGCGCATCCAGTGAAGAAACCTGAAAGCACGCGACAAATACAATCAGTTAAAACGTAATGCAATATCTAATACGCTCTTCAATATGAAACAGGGTTAAACTGACACTTACCCAAGGAAAATGTAGTCCTATGCCTTTCTTTCTTTGCTTTTGGTCTTAGGATGGTCATGCCTTTACTGCGGTTCGAGTTTGAGAAGTGTTTGATAAATGTAGACTCAACCCTCTCTATGAGCCTATTGACCTTTGAATACATATCCAAAAGAAACGCAAATAAGTCATCAATTGCATTTCAGATAAAGGTCGGATTCACAGTGAAACATTCTTTTCATGGAGCAGCTTGATTTGTGAAAATATATGCATGTCCAACAAAGTTTACCTCATCAGAGCTGCCGATATAAGATTTATCCACCATGTCTAAGTAAGAGCTTGCTGCATTTCTTGAACTAACCTGTAGCAATTAATGGAGTTGTTAAAAAATTAAAAAGTTTTAGATGTTTTGCCTAGATTTCCCTTTTAACATGAAAAAACATTCGGGTTTATGAGAGGGTATCTAACCTTGTCATATTTCTTCATGATCTTAGAGAACGCCAATATATTTAGAAAGCTGTTTCATGCATTACAACACAACTCAAAAGTTAGCATATACTTCCCATTATCCTGATTCATATATATATTCCTGTAGTAGTTACCTGTAGTTCTTCAGAAGGAGAAGTTTCTGGTAGAACCCGACGAACGCCCGCTGCAGTTGCTCTTCAACTTTCCTTAGTTCTTCTCTACCAAAACTCAATTCCCTTTCTTTGTCAACCCTGAGGATGCTTTTTATAGTGGAACGTGGAGTTTCCACTGCGTTGGCCATCTTCACATGGTTAAGAATTTCAACGGGAAATTCTTTGCTGCTCATCTCAATCTGCGCATTCCCTGCAATAGATCATACAAAATCAAAATATGAAACTAATTCTTTTTTTCTTTTCTAGTTTCAATTAACAAAATCCATCTTTTACATAATTTTTTTAGCATATGCAATGGAGAAAAATCAATGAGACTTGTAAGAGAATAAGTTCTTCTCTTCAATTTAGGAGAGATCCTAGTTCATCAGGTAAACAAATTCATCCATATCTAATTAACTCAATCTTTCGAATTCGAATTTCAAACAATAAACATGCCAATATGGATCATAAAACATAAACCAGGCAAAAAACTTAATCCTATCAGATTGGTTAGAACAAGGTAAGACAAGAACTCACCGGCAGCCCTTGCGCTGCTAGGTGCAGAGGCGGCAACAGTGGCAGCCGAGGCGGCCACATTAGAAGCAAGGCGAGTCATCTCCGATGCCCAGTCCGACCTCCTCGGATTCTCCACCTTGATCCTAAATGCAACCAAAGCTTCCATCTGCTTGTTCAAAAGCTCAGCCTCCTGCACCACCTCCTCCACTTTCTTCCTATAAAACTCACTAACCTTATTGAACTCACCATCCAATCTCCTGAAAAACACCAACTCATTCTCTCCACCCTCATCAGTAGACATCATAAACATGGTCTCATATCGGCCCTCTCGCGACCCTTTTTCCTCCACAGCATTAACAAGGATCACTTGGTCCTCAATATCTCCTTCCCCATTTGGTGGAGATTGAGGCCTCATCTTACTAGGCCGATTGATCCTGTTGTTCTTGCTGTTCTGTCTCTGTGTTAGTCCACTGAAAGCTCTATACAATGTGAGCCTCCTCTTTAGCCCTCTCGGAGAACTATTCGCTTTAGCTCTCTGATTGAAGCTTTGGATCTCCTTCAAAAGGGTCTTGAGATAGTTGTAATCCATGTAGGCTGCTTCCCACTCCGGCACCATTTGTGACTGAAACTCTTTCCCAAACTTCATCTCTCCCAATCAAAACACCCACTTGGATCAATCACTTCTTATGCAAAATCTCAGACTACCCACTTGGATTAGTTGCTTTTTAAGCAAAATCTAAGACTACCCAGATGGATTAATCACTTTTTTTGCAAAATTTGAGACTGCCCAGATGGACTAATCACTGATTTTGCAAAAAAAAATAAAAAAAAACCCAGATGAATTAGTAGCTTTTTAATCAAAATTAGAGAGTACCCAGATGGATTAATCACTAGTTTTGCAAAATTAGAGACTACCCAGATGGATTAAAAATCGAAAAGATTGAAAAAAATGGGGAAGACAGAACCATATGAGACTGAGCTTGAACAAGAACAATTAAATACTAATATGAATGTTGACGGCACGACAGAGATATGGGGAATATATATACTCTATTATAATGAGATGTAGAGGGTTTTGGGGGAAACGTGAAAGATATTGAAATGAAGGAAAGTAAAGCGATGGTGCGATTGAACATTTTAGCGCGTGCGAGTGACTTTTCTCTATTAGATTTGGTAGGAGGAATTCATCTCGTCGTGAATGTGTGCTTTGTGTTGTAATAAGTGGGGCAAGAACATAGACATGTATCTTTTTCATCTGATCGTCAAAGTTGGAGAGTTATTAATTGTTCAAAGTGGGGTAGCTTAGTGTGCTCAAAGAGACCATTTTCTTTGTACGTTGTGAAGAATTTGTACCTGAATTTTTCAACAACGAAATTGATATGGATTGATGGAACAATTGGTTGGTTTGATTAATTTGTGATTTGTAGCCGTGGATTGATGAGATGGAGTTTATGACGGGCTAATCCCAGCTGTTTTTGACGTGAACGTTTCGCCTCATTTCCAGCTTTATGTGAAAATTCAACCCATTTCTTTACTTAATTATTAATTGGTTTTAGACAGTGATTGGGTCCGATACATACACATTATTGTATTAAGGCTTAATTCTTTGAAATATTTTAACCTTTTATAACTTTTGTTATTATATCTTAATCTTTCTACATTAAAAAAATTGTATCATAAGTCACTTTTTTACTCCAAATTTGATGACGTGGCACATAAATAATAACTTTAAAAAGTCACCACATCATTTATAATTATTAAAATTATTACTTAATTTCTTTTTTAAGCTCATTAATTAAATATTATCTCATCAAATTTGAAATTAAAAAGCAAAATACGATACAAATTTATTAACATAGAAAGGTTAGAATATAATAACAAAAGTTGTAAAGGGTTAGCATATTTTAACCAATTTGACCTTGTATTAATTCATTTGGGAATTGAGAAGATTGACTTGGTTAAGTTGATTTAAATAAGTTATTTTATTGATGAATATTAATGTAAATAAGGGGCATTGGTCTTAGACATTTCAATTGCAAATTCAACTAATTTGGATTTAAATAAGGTATTTTATTGATGAATATTAATGTAAATAAGGGGCATTGGTATTAGACATTTTAAATGCAAATTCAACTAATTTGGTGAACTATATATTATTTTTTTGGGTAATGCTATTGTTCGTTCATTGAATTAAATGTCTATATATCTATAAAAAAGCTATGTACATGACGACACATGTCAACTTTACATAGATTTGAAATTAATAGCCAAGTATGTTATTTTCATTTTTTTTTTGTTTTTCTCATTTCTCTTGCACAATAACAACTTTATTACATCATTTGTAATATATTTTATATTTGATTTTTAAACAAGTTTTTTTAATAGCTTTTTAAACAATTTTTATTTATAAAAAAATAAATATAAATTCATAGTATTTCGAGACAATGTCGGGTCTAAAACTAATATATACATACAATTGTATATACAATTTTCTTAATTACTATATGATGGCAACATGTGGTTGCATGCAAAAAAGTGGTAGACCGAACAGAAATGGAGATAGAGGTGGGAAGTTTAGATTTTGGTAAAAGAGAAAATAAGAAGCTCTATATAGTAATTATTTTAAATTATAGTAGGCAATTTCTTAAGTCGTGGCTCAAACCATAAAATCTCATTTTTGACGTCTCTTGATTTTTCTTTGTGAATTTATAAATTTGAACCACCGCTTATCTTCTTTTAATCGGTGGTGATTCCAATAATATTGTTTATTGCATTATTTTTTCGATATAAGAACTTCAATCTTGCAACAGTTATCAATTCATCATTGATTCCCTTGCTCCTCAACGCAAAAACCTATGTACAATTATTTAAGTTCATCTCTACTTCTATAGTCGGTGAGTGGATCTATACTTATAGTTGTTTAATTCGATATTTTTCATTAGGTTTTTTTTTTTTTAATAAGTAGTTATATTTCCAATGTTGGAAGTTTGTGTTTGTTTTCTCTAGTTAATTTTTTTCGTTGATTTTTTTCATTTTCTGGTAGTATGTATTTTATCAAAGTAATTGATTCTATATCTGGTCATGTTCTGTTGAATGTATTGAGATTTCATATTTAATGAAAATTTTAATTTACTTCGAAAAAAAGTTCTAGTAGGCAAATTTGGCAAATTCATTTAATGTTAAAAATTAAAGTAGGGAAATATATGTTGGGAAATGTGCCCTAGGTCAATCCATTAACAGTCTTTATGAATACATTTTAGTTAATAAAATAGAGGATTTCATTTGTTGTTTATTATAATTGATTTGCATGTTTACATTATAAAAAGATCCATAGGTATTTATAGAAATATCCTAAATGTCCCTAGTCGATTATTATATTGTGAACTATAATAAATTAAGACTAGTGTGAGTCTTGATTGATGATCATACGTATAGGAATACGAATCAAGATCATGAGTACTTGTTAGGGAACAAAGTACTGAACCGACCCGCTATGAGAACATCACATGGATTAAGTCATAGTTATTTCTTATGATAGGTGTGACGGCCCCAATTTCCCCGTGCAATTGGGTACGCCCGGCCTAGACCCGTACAAGCCCCGAGTCATCACTCGGCAACCTGACGAGCCTAGTCAGCCTTCAATTTAATCAATTTAGTAATTTATGAAAGAGTTATTGCAATAGTAAACAGCGGAAGACTAAAACAAGTATAATAAAGGGGAAAATAACTCAATCAAGGGAAGTAGAGGAATTCTATAAGTGTGGAAAAACTCCGGGTATTCATGTACAATTCGATAGGTATATATACATGATACCAGTCTCACAAAAGAAATACCAAGTTCAATGATCCCAACAATGTAAATATAAAACGATATACACATCAGCAAAAGTATAAACACCTACTAAAGAGTCTCTCTGATGTCGCTGTTAATCCTCACAGTAGATTACCTAGGCAGGGCCCTTTGCCCTTGCTGCTCTCCGCTCTATCTGCACCCACCATCACAAACTAGACGGTGAGCAACTGAAGAAAATCGAATGTAATGCCAGAAGAAGATAACAGTAATTCATGATAATACAAGTAAAGCAGTCTAAATATCATGCGGTAATAAAAGACAGGAAATTAAATAGACAATATGCATGATAAACAGACTAATAGATATCAATCGAAAGTCAAGTGTGTTCCAAGGAATCAAAAGAGGCTCATAAGTGGTCTAAATCATAGCATAACGGCGAAGACCTCGCGAGGTCTTCCCGGGCATCGACACAAGTGAAGGCACAGCTATGACGGGAGGGACTCAAACCCACCCACCTAGTACTCGGTGTCACACGGTCACTAAGGGTGGTCACACACTCCTGTACATGAGTGCCCACGTTTTATCCCTCTAGTGCAGGTCCTAGTACTTTTGAGACGAAACACTTACGCCGGGAAACACACAACAAGAAATGAAATGGAATACCAATAATAGAGCATAACAAGACTGAATAAATGATAATGAATCATATGGCATTTTCTTACTGGCTTACAAACGTACAAATGCTTTTTAAGGCAAGTGTACTTACCTGAACTATCGCAACCCGCGTATAACAACACTCTCGTTCCTAACGCGTATTCCCAAGTTTCCTGCTACCTGACAAGGTTGGAAACTCTAATTAACTGGTTGAGTCATTAACTAAACCTAAGTTAACTTCTTAGTACTTCCCGTGTTTTTTAATGACTCGACAACTCAATAACCAATCGATACAACGACCATAAACCCATTGAAACACAACTCTTTTGGATTTTGAATTCACAACACATATATAAGCCTAATCACACATCTTAGGCTCGGCTCAGTCGTAAATAGGTCACGCTATAGTCTCGAGGACTGTCGACATGACCACGACGTCATAACCATTCATCGATACGAAAACACAACTTCGAGGTTGTTCAACAATCACGACTCCACACGAAACTCAACATGACCATACACCGGTGAGTAAGGAATCTTATCGGGTGTGGTCCAATGCCCGTAGAGTGCCAATGTGACATGGAAAAGTCGTAGGCGTGCGCTACGTTATGCCAACAATCACTTAACGTGATAAAAGTACTCCTACATGAATTCGCCATTACAACGACTCATCACTATCGATATGGACGCTCTGGGGGTTGTGAGACTTCACGATGGACATGGTAATGTCTCCGGCAATTCCCCAAGTCATTGCGTCGACGGCAAAGTCACCATGATGGTGGTTTTCGGCGAGAAAAGTACAAAATACATACAACACACTACAACATAATATAGACAATAATGTCACTGTTTTTTGCCACTCCGAGAGTCGTGGGACACAAGCATGGACTTAGCTTGGTCCCCGACATCCCCAGTCATGGCGGCACAGCGGTGGGGTCGACCACGGCAACAGATTCCGGTGATGACTCAAAACTGTTCAACATGAGCACGACAATGACTTTGCATGGATTCAAAACATCAAATCAGTTCCAACACAACAAAATCAAACACAAGGGCAGCGAGGCATCGTCGAGGTCATGGAGAAGTCCCCGACAACCCCCCCACGCTTGGTGGTTTGGCCAGCAGAGCCGCCCACACGTGAATATTCCGGTGAGACATAAAATAACAACCAATATATGAAAACCGAGAATGGACAACATCTACTCTATGTATCCAATGTCCAGAGGTCTCCCGAGGATGTGGGAGCTCCGGTGGGCCACAAGGGTCTGTCCCCGACCACCGTCACCCACGGCAATGACGCGCTAGAGGCGACAAAGCGGAGGACGAGAAGACCAGTGAGAAAACGAGTGGGAGAGAAACAAACTGGGAGAGAAGAGAGAGAGAACTCACCTAGCTCCGGTGACGTGGTAAGAGGTGGTGGCGGTGGCTGTTCCAGCCGAGAGAGGAGGCCACCGAGAGCGAGAGAGGACGTGAGGCCAAGATGTTGAGAGACCGAGAGAGAACAGCGAGAGTGAGAGAGAGAACCTGAGACCGAGAAAGAGAGAAAAGGAGGTAACGAACCTCCGGTGAGCAGTGGGACAATCGTGGAGGAGGGTGGAGTGGAAGACCGACGAGAGAGATGAAGGGAGGAAGAAGATGAGTGGCGGCGGTGAGGGTGTTTGGAAAAGAAGATGAATAGTGTAGGGTTTTTGTTTGTTTATATATACAATATAAAGGTCAAATGACCATTTTGCCCTTCCACTTATTTCATACACATTTTAAAACAACTACCCTTATGAGTCTTTTGTCCCATTATCACATCTCAACACACACACACATCTCGAGGCCAATCTCATGGCTCCTCACCATTAGGCTGTGTCACTTTAACAATACTAATCACATAGTCCGCATGTTACATACTTAACCAACTCCCACATTCAAACGACGTTCCTTGGTCCGTTTTTCCTTGTTCCGACTCTCGTAACGCTCGTAGTCTCGCCTTGTCTCGCCAACTAATTAATTAAATTAATTAAAAATTTATTTATTTGTACTCTTTACTTGTTTTTATCCCCCGTTTAACTAGTCGAAACCTCACTCAATTAAATATCGCCCGAACGACTCGAAACCCGTAAAATACTACAATACTAATACACACAATCAAAGAATCATAAAATCACTTCGGTGTCGACTCCCGAAGTTCGAAATACTGTCCAGTATTCACGTAGCCGGGTCACAATCCTGACAAGTGTAACGCAAGTCAGTTAAAAATTTGGGGTTGTTACAATAGGTATATTTTTCAGTCCTCTGACTTGAGATTACCAGAGACTTCAACATTATGAATACAGTGATTTGACGCAATCAAACGTTGTCTTTAACCAGACGATTATAAAGGTTGTGATTGGTTACTGTGTGAATAATGTGGTGAAGTTGTGTAATCGAGATAGAATTTGTCCCTCTCATATAAAGAGAGATATCCAGTGGATCCCTCGATGTGTTAGACTGTTAAAAGGCCTAGTCTAAGTGAATTGATACTGATCAATGTCACTTAGATGTTTTCAATCTACCTAGAAATCGAGACTAGTACGATTGAACATGTTGGATGACAATTCCATGCCTTATGTTTGATCAAAAGGATATCGTGTGACAAAAGGATGTTATATACACTATTGATTAGGTTGTATCGATTTGATATTCGTACAACTTGGGTAGTCATAATGTCTTGCTAGAGGCCGTTTATGACTTGTATACCAAAATGTGTTTTGGTACACTGCCAACGTTGTATGAGCTTATTGGGTCGCACACTGAGAATGGTTTTGCGAGATTTTAAGATGGTTCAGAAAAATGAATTTTATATGATAAAATTCATGACAGAAACGTCCTTGTAGTGTATTACACTTATACTTCTTTAAGTAGGGGTATATGTGTAATTTACTTAACCGTCTATATACAAGGGTTGTATAAATAGACACTTTAAGTTAGAATACAAGTACGAAAGATTAAAAAGGGCTGAAACTCTATTTTCGTTTTTAAGAAACGACTTAGGATTTTTTGGTATGCTCTGGATCGTTTTGGAGAGAAACAAAAAGGTTTGGTATTCTCTCGAAGCTAGCACTTCAAATCTCGGCCGCCGTTCGTGTGTGGACTGCTGATAGAGGGCGTTCGTCGTTGGCAACACCTTAGAGATCGATTAACCTTCAGAAAGGTACATTGCGACTGAGGTATGATTAAGTTTTCATAGTTTAAACGTGTTTTAATGGAATCAGATTCGGATCCTGTTGGGATTTTTATCAAAATTGTTTTGTAATCTCCTCTGCGCATGAACCCCAAAACCCAACACTGGTATCAGAGCTTTCGAGTTTGATTCCATTAAACTCATTGCATGTTTTCTTATGATATATGATTGAAAGCATGTTGATAGTTGATGTATATATGATATACATAAGTTTTCTGTGAGATTTATTATCATGTTTTGTGTATATGATACATATATTCATGATTTAATTGAAATTAGTTTCGTACATGCTAGTAACCATGTTAGGTTAATTTGAATAATTTTAATGAATTGAGTTTCGTGTTTTATGATCCATGACACAATTAGGTTCGATTGGGATAGTAGTTCATGATTCAATTACATGTTTATGATTATTTGGATGAAGATCGAAATTGCAAATAATTAATTTTCGAAATTATTTATTTATCTTGTTATATCTATTTTGTTATGAAGTTTCTATTTGATAAAGATAGATAACAATTAGATTATGAGATATATGCAAAATCGGTTTCATTATCCTTATTGGATAGGAGATAAATATGGAGAAGTTTGTTATTGGTGATATACTAGGATTCAAATATCTAAAGTCCTAATTGGATTAGGATAAGATGATTAGTTAGATATAGGCCCAAGTTAATTAAAATCGTTTTAATTGACTTAATTTTAGATAAATTAAGGGGTAAATTTAGTATAGTAAAATCAGCTAAAAATATGATTTTCTATAGCAAATTTCAATTTTTGGAATTGAGATTTGTCTTCTAAAAAAAAAAAAAAAAAAGGGGCGCTGCCCCCTATTCCGGTCAGTGAAACCACCGGCCGCTGACCGGCCAGCGGACCGCCACCTGGTGACCGACCAGCGGGACCGCCGTCTAACTAATCTTAGCGCACGAAAATTCTTCTATTAGTCAATAGCATAAAAATTTCCTAAATTGTTTAGTGGTTCTACAAATCAATAAAATATATGATATTTCATTGTTTACTTAAAAATCACTAAAACTGAATAAAATCCATCTATTAAATCTTAAGTCTTGCGCCATCCAATTTTAAACACTTATCAAGGCCTCGATCGCACTAATATAGTTTCAGCCATAGTTGGGTGTATTGTGTTATCTTGGTGAGATAAGTTGGGTAAGAGTTACCTAAATGTTTAAATTGGTCCGACTTAATAAAGCTATCAAAATAGTTTTGGACTTTAGGCATATATGATGAGATAAAAACATGCTAAGACATAAGATGTCTTGTATCTCATAAAAGTATCTAAAATTACATAAGATGTAATTGGTAACTGTTACCTACATAAATAATCTAGTTCTGTGTTTCAGGCTATAGCTGTCATAGAATTAGGTGAAATATGGATTTAGTCCCCTAAATAAATAGTATGTTTTAGGAGGGTTGTTAATTTAGTGGGAGTCTATTCCTCTATACTAAAATAAACTCTGCATAATCTTTATTGTAGATCAATGGCCTCTTCAAGTAACAATAATCCCCTGTCACTGCGATCTATCCTTGAGAAGGATAAGCTATCTAGGACTACCTTTCTTGATTGGTTCAGAAACTTGAGAATCGTTCTCAAGCATTTTCTCAAGCATGAACGCAAGTTGTATGTTCTGGATGCTCCGATCCCTGAGGACCCACCAGCCAATGCTACGAAAGTTGTACCAAAACACATTTTGGTACACAAGTCATAAACGACCTCTAGAAAGACATTATGACTACCCAAGTTGTACGAATATCAAATCGATTCAACCTAATCAATAGTGTATATAATATCCTTTTGTCACACGATATCCTTTTGATCAAACATAAGGCATGGAATTGTCATCCAACATGTTCAATCGTACTAGCCTCGATTTCTAGGTAGACTGAAAACATCTAAGTAACATTGATCAATATCAATTCACTTAGACTAGGCCTTTTAACAGTCTAACACATCGAGGGATCAACTAGATATCTCTCTTTATATGAGAGGGACAAATTCTATCTCAATTACACAACTTCACCACATTATTCACACAGTAACCAATCACAACCTTTATAATCGTCCGGTTAAAGACAACGTTTGATTGCGTCAAATCACTGGTATTCCTAATGTTGAAGTCTCTGGTAATCTCAAGTCAGAGGATTGAAAAATATACCTATCATGAGAAACAACTATGACTTAATCCATGTGATGTTCTCATAGCGGGTCGGTCCAGTACTTTGTTCCCTAACAAGTACTCATGATCTTGATTCGTATTCCTATACGTATGATAATCGTATGATCATCAATCAAGACTCACACTAGTCTTAATTCATTATAATTCCCAGTATAATAATCGACTAGGAATATTTTAGGATATTTCTGTAAATACCCATGGATCTTATTATAATGTAAACATACAAATCAATTATAATAAACAGCAAATGAAATCCTCTATTTTATTAATTAAAATGTATTCATAAAGACTGTTAATGGATTGACCTAGGGCACATTTCCCAACATCTCCCACTTGCTCTAGGGCCAATCATTCATGCATCTAATGCCTAATGATCTAACATGACCATCATGTTTCGCTTGTGGAAGAGCCTTTGTCAATGGATCCGCAACGTTGTCTTCAGTAGGTACTCTGCAAATCTTTACGTCTCCCCTCTCAATAATTTCTCTGATGAGATGAAAATGCCTGAGTATATGTTTGGATCTGTGGTGTGATCTAGGTTCCTTGGCATGTGCTATTGCCCCGTTATTGTCATAATACAAACAAATAGGGTTAGCAATACTTGGAACCACACCTAGTTCAGAAATGAACTTTTTGATCCAAACTGCCTCCTTTGCTGCATCGGACGCCGCAAATATACTCGCTACTTTTGTAGAATCTGCCACGATCTCTTGCTTCGAACTTTTCCAAATTTTCGCACCCCCATTCAAAGTAAACACATATCCAGATCACGATCTAAAATCATCTATATCGCTTTGAAAACTTGCATCTGTGTAACCATTTACAACTAGATCATTTTCAAAACCTCCATAGACCAAGAACACTTCCTTAGTCCTTCTTAAGTACTTAAGGATGTTCTTTACTGCTATCCAGTGACTCTCACCTGGATCTGGCTGATATCTGCTTGTAGTGCTCAAAGCATATGATACATCAGGCCGAGTGCATAGCATAGCGTACATGATAGATCCAATAGCAGATGCATATGGAATCTTATTCATACGGTCTCACTCATCATTTGTTTTAGGACATTGAGTCTTGCTGAGACTTATGCCATGAGACATTGGCAACAATCCTCTTTTAGAGTCTTGCAAACTGAACCTATTCAGCACCTTGTCTATGTAAGCACTCTGACTTAGACCGATTAACCTCTTAGATCTATCCCTATAGATCCTTATCCCTAGGATATAGGCTACATCTCCTAAGTCTTTCATTGAGAAACACTTTCCTAACCAAGACTTGACACTCTGCAATGTTGGGATGTCATTAAACTCATTGCATGATTTCTCAAAATGATTTTAAATTAACATAATAATCTCAAACTTTGAGTTTTTCTCAAAATGATTTTAAATTAAGATTTTATCTTGAAAAGTTTCCAAGCTTTAGAATTTATCTCAACTTAATCCCAATTTGAGTTCTAGGTCTACATGATGCTGATTTAATTTTTTATTATTTGACAAAGAAAAAGAAAATACACAACTCTAGACTCAAACCCCCACCTCTTGCACAAGTGACTTCATATTAAGGTTGACAATAAAATGGGTATGGACACTCCTTAATAATAACTAAAAATATTGTTTGAACTCATATCCGTTTTTTAAATGGATACTAATTTTTGTCTAGAAACTTGTATATTAATAAAACATATGAGATCCATTTTTTAATCGGACTCATTTTTTGATATAATGAAATCATTTTTTCCTAATTATTCGCAAAAAAAAAAACACAACTTCATGTCACCACACATTCAATTACTAAAAAAAAACATATTATACATTCAAAATTCAAGTCATAAAAGTTCCTAGAAAATAAAGGACATTACTATAAATTTCAATACAAAACATAATGGAAAACTTTAAATATCCCTACAAATTAATAAAAATACTCTCACAAATTAATCGTTAAATTGGTACCCGCTCTGTTTCTTACAAGATAACATGTCTAGACCCGTATTCACATTTTGAGATTAAAAAAAAATGTCTCAACCCGTATTTTTTTTTCTTATAAGAAATCATGTTTGACTCTTGGCACCTCTTGCTAGCCCTGCCTCATTCGAAATTTTAATTTGATGGGAATGGACATATATATAAGTCTTATATAGTGGGGGAAGCTGGAGGAAGTGAATTAATTAACTCCAATTTCTCCTGTACAGGGAAGATAACTCCAATTTTCATGGAGTATAGGGGTTAACCACCTTAAGGAAGTTGGACCGTATAACATAATTATCCTGGTTAAAACAAAAAAAATATGGAGAAAATGTTTTTCTATCCTACTTTTTTACTTGGTCACTGTAAAATGCACACATTTCGAGGTGTATCACATAACGCGTACCCCAATTGGTGTCCTTTTTCTTGTATCTAATTGGTGTCCATTTCGTTACACCAAGAAAAGTTCCAAAAATATTAACTTCCCTATGGAGCCAGGATTTCAATCTTCCATGGGTTAAATTAAGGGTAGCTTAGGTATTTAATTTGAGAGGTGAGCTAACTTAGGTATTTTTTTATAGGTTTTTTAGGCATATAGCCTATGACAGCCATGTATATGGCTCCCCCAAGCTCCAAAGGGAGTTTTCGTGAAAACAATAAAATAAAATAAAATAAAATAAAGGGTGTAGCTATGTGCACTCCAAATATTTGTAAGGGCAAGCCACTGAATTTGGGCACTCCAAGTATTTATATATTAGGGCACCCCTTTATAATGTTTAATATACTAAACTACCCTTATAGTTTACAAAGGTACCCCACCACCAAAACAACACAAACAACACTTACGGTGGTTAAAAGAATTTTTAGGCTCCAAAATTGTAAGGTTGCGTCGCCGGTGGTCGAAGAAGGTCGGTAGAGTCGGAGGTGTAGATAGGTTGGGGTGAGATACACGACGAGAGAGAATGAGAGAGAAAATATATAAGGCATTATTTGCTTTCTAAGGGATAAGTAGATAATTTCTTACGATGACATAATTAAAATTGTGAAGCCAAAAAAATTATGACTTACTCTTATAAATATGTTAAGTGAACGTAGCGTCACTCTAAAATAAAATCAAGAGAGCAAATAAATTGGTGGAAGTAGCGGGAAGATTTCAAAAAGTAATGTTGTTTTTCTTTAAAATTCGTTAAATAAGTTAAATTTTTAAGATATTACAAAAGTAATGTATTCCGCATTTAGTAGAGGCGTGATTGTGATGACGTGTAATGAATAGCGCCTTTCGTAAAGGCGGAATTTGTTAAAAAAATTTGAAAAAAAAAGAGAATGGGCGCGCGCCACGTCAATTGGCGACGGGGTTCCCCGTCGCCAATTTTTGGCGACGGGACACCCCGTCGCCACAGAAAAAATAGAAAAAAAGGAAAAAATAGAAAAAAAGGAAAATGTAGAAGAAAATACGGGGAAAAATATGAAAAAAAATATTTTGACTAAATAAATAGAAATTGAGGATTTTATATGGAAAAGGAGAAATTTAAAAGTTGGGAGAGACTTTATAATGGGTGTCAAAAAATGTAAAATTGAATATTTTAAATTCAAGCTAATTTAGGGTTTAGGCTTTACACTTGAGGGTTTAATTCGAGTAATAGATATAATTCGAGTAATTGATTTGTTGGGTGTTATTGGAGCTAAGCGGGGTTTAGAATAGGTATATATATTCATTCAAAATTCATATTTATGGTTTTAAGGTTTAATACATTCATATATTACACTAAACCCTAAATTAATATCTGCAACAATACAGAATTCATATATCATAAACCCTAAATTCATATAGAATGAATTCATACATTCCTAATTCATTCCGGTTGGTGGTTGGTTAATACATTCTACGGCACCAATGAATTCGTACATTCCATATATTTCAATAGAATTTAATCAAATTTGAATACATAAACTCAAGTGTATCAATAATTGTCTCTTTGTATATCAATACAAAAAAAAAATCAAAATAGGAGAACACGAAATAAGTTTCTAAAAAAACCATCATAAAAATACACTCCATTCATCATATATATCATAGTTTCGTACAAAAAAAAAGAAAAAGAAAAAGAAAATAAGTTAAACTTTGAGGTATACAAAATTGATATTCACATATATAAAAGTCATATATTTTATAGAAAATAACCTATAATAATAAAGAACAAATCATATTTATTTCAATACAAAAGAAAAAAAAGTCACAACAAGTAAAATTAATTAACAGTTAGTATATAACTACAAGAAATTTGCAATAACTACAAGAAATTTGCATATTAATGACATTTAAAAACTGGCGTTAAAAGTATAAGACGACAGTTTTCAACAGTCATAGAATGGGGGTGTTGTGGAAAGTATTTACTTACAATGACAACATGTTTAGTGTCATCTTTAACGTATAATGACACTTAAAAATTGTCATCGTAACTATACAATGACATTGAACAACTATCATAAAATATCATTAACGACAATTTTTAAATATCATTAAAATTGTATGACAAATAAAAAATAATCAATAAAAACTATTGAAATGATACAACATATTAAACAATCAAATTCATTACGCTAAAATTAAAATACCAACAATATCTAAATTCAAATTCAAATTCAAATAACAATTTCAATATTGTAGCAACTAAAAGCTACACCATGTATTTTCAAAAAAAAAAAGCTACACCATATATTTTCAAAAAAAAGAAAACTACGCATGTAACAATTACATATGAATGCAACATGACAAGACAAGTACACCTTCGAATTCAAATTTGCAACTTTTCTTCTTTGCAACCTGTCCAACAAAAATTAAAAAAATCAATAATAGTGTAGCATATCTTTTGATCGAAGAACATTGAGGGAAAAAAATTCAAATGAGCTCAACCAAAATGGCAACCCAAAAAGTACCAAATTTTTGTCAAAAACCCTAATGAACACAAAAAACTTAGTTTTCTCATCATCTACGTTACAACTAAATATCTAACAACAACAGATAAGTTTCTCACCTTCCAAACAAAATCATCAAATCATGACCACAATAAACAATCTTACATATCACATTCGGAATGCTTAAAATTAAGTTAACAAAAGAAATCAACTTTTACAAATGGTTAGGCAATAAGAGAGTTCTACAAATGCTTCGAATGGTAGAAACTAACTATGACTGAAACTTTTTTTTGGTAGGATTATGACTGAAACTTTAAGTTCTCAATCCTATGCATCCCTCTTTCGAAGGGTTACTACAAAGGAGCAAACAAACAATTCTAATGGTTCTTAATTTGTTACATCACAACCCATAAAGGAAAAAACATTATAAGCAGATATCAAACAAAAGAAACGAAATTTGAAAACAAACATTAAAGTGGTTTGAGGGCTTTACCTGATTAGAGATGGCATATGACTGTGTTCAGATAAACCCTCCAATTGTGTGTGCCCTCACACTTACATCAGCATCCACAATTGGGTACTCCATTGTGTTTCGGAAACTTAATCGATTGCCTTTTTGAAAGACATTGCCAAACTGTTGGGGAGCGCTTGAAAGAAATAAATGTGACCAAGCTGTGATTAGCAGATAATTAAGGTTAACTAACATTGCTAGACAAATTAGCATGGGAACAAGGTAAGAGCTCAGTGTCACAAACCAAAAGCACTACCCAAATCCGATGCATCCTCTAGTGAATTTCTCGATGTCAAAACGCTATGCATGGCTCACGCAGTTCTTAATCAACCAACGAAGAAGAAATTAATGTTTCGCCGTAAAAACAATGGGAAGGAATAAACACGTACATGAACCAAATCTTAGTTCTTGTGTCTGTACATGCAAGCCCACCTACACACGAAAACACGTGCATGAATCCAGCCCTCAATTTTTCAAATGAATCATGAACAGTCAGAATGAGCAGATAAAGCTCCCAATAAATGCAACATGCATACATTTATTCATCCAAGCTTACACTTGTCCTGCATATCAACCAAACTGAAGATACGTCGCATTTTAAGAAGTGATAAGACACTTACCAATCAAAGTAATAAAGTAACAAGAATGGTGTGACATGGGGGCACCGACATAGTACCCCAAGATTCATCCTAAATTTTCATTACTAAACATCAACGAACAAAATCGCTTTCGATGCTTTTCTTTTTTTTAACCAATTGAAAAGGAATGCATGTTACTAGGATGGCTTGTGCTTATTGTTAAAATGAATGGACATTAAGTGTTCAAATTCTTAGAATTATTTAGATGTTTGAAACTGATATGATTAATTATCTTCTCCTAGGACCCATTTAATAATTTGTATGATTTTATCTTATTTGTGAAGGAATTAGTAGTTCCACGGCTGGAAAGAACACATCATTACCTATTTAACGCGCAATAGGAAAAAATCAAGGATAACTTCACTACCAATGTGTCCTCCAATATAACGGCAAAAGGCATAAATATTAGATGAAACAAAATTAAATCATACCTTCTCTAAGGACGAGAAGTACTTCTGAGGAAGATTTTGTTCAGCACGCATGAGGGAATATCATATTATGTCAAATGCAGAAACCTCAGTTTCCAAGTCACTATTATCTGCATATAACCTTCTAATTATTAGTACGCGTTTTGAAATATTTTAAAAGAGTTCTCAAAATATTTCAAAGCATTACTATAACCTCTAATAATAAAAGAATTGTTCATTATACTTATAAATTTTTTATTAGCATCTAATAGAAATGTTCCCTCCCCTGCATACCTACCATATAAGGTTGTAAACCCAAATATACATTATGTTCATTTGTTTCTCTTTATTATAAATCATTATATCATATCATATCATTATATCATATCATATCTAATATACATTCTGTTCATTTGTTTCTCTTTATAAGAAAACGAGACTATCACTCAAAACCACAGAGAAGAAGGCAAAGATGATGCGATATATACTTTAAGGATCCTAATAAGCTTTTTAAGAACTAGGGCCTAGTCAATTTTGTCTCAAATTGCCTAGGCCTCACCGTGCAATCATTGGTCAGGGTAATCTAAGACATCCAACACTATTAAAAACATGAATGAATAGATAGTTGAAATAGAAAATTATATCAATTCAGACATACAACTAACAATGGCACAAACAAAGCTGCAATGTATAAGGATAACACCAATGTGGCAACCATTTGACAAGTTAAAAAAGAATCAACTAGATACAAGTAGTAAGCTTTTGCAAGTTCAGGCCTTAAAATGTATGCAGCCTAGCTAGCCACCTTTAAAACAAGATCCATCAACATTCTCTAAAGCATGGTTTCAAATATGAAATGATAAAGAGATTTAGAGACAATAATCAAATGTTGTATACAAATTTATTACAAAAGAAAGATATTAAAAATAGAATTGAGTTACCTTTCCAATATTAACACAAGTAGATGAATGACATTGCATAATCATATTGGTGTATCTTGAACCATTATCTCCAATGCCATGTAGCCAAACTATTGTGACTTGTGCCTCCCTTTAGGCCTGACTACATGAGCCCTTCTAAACTCGAATGATTGCATGCTACATGGACTTCCCGAATATTTTTGATGCCATCACCATAAAAGAAGTCCAAATAATGAAACCAAGACCATTATCATTATATGAATGTTGAGCTTATAACCAAACCATTATAGACAAAACTATAAAAACATGAACTATGACCAAAATACACATATATATTTAAGAGAACATGTCCAATGCAAACCTATCTCAAACATAGAAAAACATAGCAATATTGAGCGAACTAACTTAAACTCATGGTTAGCCCACCAAAGCTCATATCAAAACAGATAGCATATGGCCATATTTGCATCTACATCTAGAACAAGTACTTGCCCACCACCAAAATCAGATAAAACAACTACAAAGCAGCCCTAAGAGTAACAATTGCATTAGAAAATCAGTCCACTCCTAAATATTGGGTAAAACTGAAAAATAGAGTAATAACGAATACAAGTATTTAAGTAGAAGAACTCTCTGAAGATAGTTTTATTCATAAACTGAGATTGCCTTTATATTGGCATTTGATCAAACCTCTAATAAGCGCAAATTGTGGATACATATCCAACGTGCTTTGACTTAACAACAAATCAGAAAATTAAGGAAATACAATCTGAGCTGAACTAGACTTATTCAACAAAAAAATAGAGTAACTAAATTAGACTAAGTCCTACAAGCAACGGTAAAATAACTGTAACATCCCTCAATTTTTAACCTGACTTTTGTGACACGTGTCAGGATCGTGACCCGGCTACGCGATACTGGACTGTATTTCGAACCTTGGGAGTCGACACCGAGGTAATTTTATGATTCTTTGATGTGTGTAATAATATTATAGTTTAAATGCGTGTCACGAGCCATTCGGGCGATTTTTAAAATAGGTGAGTTTTCGTCTAGGTAAACGGGGGAGAAAAATACAATAAATAACATATTAAAAGAATTGTTGAATAAATTATTTATTTGTACGAGACAAGGCGAATGTATGCGTATGACAGAGAAATACGGACCGAGGAGGCAAGATGGGTCGGGGAAAAGTTGTTGGAAAACACGGGTGTTGGATAAATACACAACAAATGGACCATGATGTAGGATTGTTAAAGTGACACACTCCAATAATGGAGCATCAATAGATTAACCTCGAGATGCGTGGTTAAGTGGAGATGAAAGGCCATGCTTGAGACAACACCCTACCTAACATACTATTCACCACTATTCACACCATACCCATTTGATGTTAAAAAACAAAAAAAAACACACCCACCTCCTCTCTCCCACCACTCTCACTCACGGTTCCCTCTCACTCTCATTTCTTTTCACTCATCTCACACGTTCACTCTCCCTCACTCTCTCGTTCACGGTCTCGTCTCGCTCTCCCTCACGACCTCCTTTCCCCCACCTCGCCACCGTCCCTGTCCTCGCCGGCGGCCGGATCGCCTCGCGGACGTCTCGCCGCCGCAAGGTGCGTCCTCTCTTCTCTCTCTTTCACTCGATCTCTCTCACTCTCGGATTATTCTCTCCCTCTCGGCTCTCTTGTGACGCGCCACCACCGGCCCCGCCGACCCGGTGGTGGCGGGGTTCACTCCCTCACCGGAGATCTCTCTCTCTCCATCCCTCTATTTCTTTTCCCTCCCTCTCCCTCTCTCGATCGATCAATGAAAAAAAAAAAAAATGGAAACAGAGGCGCTGTGCGCCTCTGTTTCGTGAAGGAGATGAAGGGCCGGTTCGGCCCTGAACCGGTCCGGTTCGTAGAACCGCCCATAAAAAAAAAAAAAAAAAAAAAAAAAAAAAAAAAGAGAAAAATAAAGAAAAATGGAAAAGAAAATCCAGAAAATAGGGATTTTTTATGAAAAATTCAGAAAAATCCGAAAATATGAGAAATTAGAAAAAATGGTTCACAACGAGTTTTGGGATTTTCTCGGAAATGTTGGCGAGATATAATCGGGGTTTTAGCCTCGAAAAACATAAAAATAGATATAATATGTCAAATTGAAGCTAATTTAATGACTTAACCTATTAATACGAGTTTCCAACCTTGTCAGGTAACGAAAAACTCGGGGATACGCGTTAGGAGTCGCGGGAGTATTATACGCGGATTACGATAGATCGTAAGTACATTTGCCTTAAAAAGCACTTGTACGTTAGTAAGCCGCCGCTTTAGAAAATATCATGTGATTCATTTTCACTTCTTTGTGTTTGTTACTATCGAATTATTGGCTTTCCATTCCTTATTCCTTGTATGTGTGTTCTTGGCATAAGTGTGTGTCTCGAAGGTACATGCGGCCTGCACTAGAAGGGATAAAACGCGGGCACTCGAGCGCACGAGTGTTTGACCACCCCTAGTGATTGTGTGATACCATGTACTGGATTGTTGTGGATATTGTTGTGGATATTGTTGTGGATTGTTGTGGTATTGTTGTGGAATTTAGACCACTTATTGCCTCTCTTGACTCGTAGAACACGCATGTTTCGATTGCCTTCATTTTCAGTCTGTCTATCATGCATTCTTGTATATTTAAATTCCTATTTTTCAGTACCCGCATGATATTTAGACTGCCTTGGTTGTTATTTCATGAATTACTGTTATATTCTTCTGGCTTTACTTTCGATTTCTCTCAGTTACTCACCGTCTAGTTTGTGACGGTGGGTGCAGATAGGGCGGAGAGCGGTAGGGGCAAGGGACCTTGCCTAGGAGACTTTTTGTGAGCAGTTGGACTTGAGGTACCGAGATGTAGGCTCATGATTATTTCATTTTGTATGACGTTTATATATATGTTTGTTTTGGAACTGGGATATATGTTTTGAGGTGGATTCCATCAATCCATTTTGTTGACTTAGAATTGAACATGTTGGGTTTTCCACATTTATATAGATTCCTAATTTCCCTTTGATTGAGTTATTTCCCAATATTTGATTAGAATATGATTTTGCTTCCGCTGGTGTTATAATTGCAATAACTCTTTCATAAAACGTGAAATTTTGATGTTTTGAGGTGACTAGGCTCGTCAGGTTCGCTGAGAACTGACTCGGGACTTGCACGGGTCTAGGCCGGGCGTACCCAAATGCATTGGGAATTTGGGGCCGTCACAATAACTAACAACTTTGAATCATATTTTCAATCCTAAAACAGAGCATATTGATCATATACTAAAGATTAACATGAGTTCCTACTTGATTTGGAATTCGATAAACCAATTCCACAGCTAAGGACACTCATACTAAGGATCTTAACGACTTAGTTATAACAATGAAATAGAAATTTGTGGAACATTCAATAGCCTACATGTTAGACACAAATAGAAACAAAACTTAAACAGCTACAAAATTTACTATAAAGCAAAAATAAAATATACAGGACAAAGGGGTAGACTTAAATTGTTTACATGATTTATATTTCTATAATGGTTCCTAATAAATTCATAAGATTTATTATGGTTCCTAATAAAAAAACTTATAAGTATCAAGTAAAAAATGAACCAAAAAAATCTAACCTTTTTGGATGTTGTGAAAAAGAAATCATCATTCATCATCCTCGGTCGTTGAGTCATTGTGAGCGGCATCATCATCATCAACATCATCATCATCAACATCATCTTGCCTTTTTTGTGCAGCTGATCTCTCCATGAAACCTTGTTCCATGCGTTGTAACCGTCCTTGCATTTCAAGCAATTGATCGCGATTTACAAACGTGTCATTAAGCATCTTTAGTATCATTGCTTGCATCTCCTCAAATTCCTTATTGAATTGGTCAAATGGCTCATCATCTTTCAATATAGGATGAGAAGATCCAGCTTCATCATGTCTACACATCTTAGACCCTGACGGTGTCCAGCCAAGACCAAATCTCCGGCCTTTATCATTTCGCTGCACAATCTCCAAATGTAATTCTGTTTCATCAATTGGAGTGTCTGGCTGCAACTGTGAAAGCTCTGTGGTCCTTTCGTGTATAGCCGCCCGTATTAAGAATTTAAACATTGACAAGTCATATAAGTCATTGATACCTATAATTAACAAAAAAGAGTTATGGTCAAGTAGTTTCTTACGGCAATCACCTCTGCTCTCGGATCCAAGAAAGTAACGTTATCATGATTCCTTGTATGGAGATATAAACATAAATCCAAAGCGATTAAACTTTCTACCAAGTTTCTTCTCCTATAAAATATGTTTAACTTAAATTTAAGTTTGAAACTTATATGAATCTAATGTATACATATGTATGTATGTATCAATGTATGTATGCCCCAAAACATACTAGTCTCAACGAATGCTCATAGATGGATATGGCTCCACCTCCGTGCACAGACGAACCCGAACCAGGTCCCCCCACCTCTGATATTCGATTTCGCCTCGCTTGTTCTGACTTTGCTTTATATTCTGGAGTAGACCGCATCTTCTTGTAATGCTCAAAAACCTCCAGAGATACATGTGCTGGTTTTGTCGGCTTCCTCACCATCTTATTAACAAAGTCAGCATAACGAGTGGCAATCTACCTGTCGTACAAACGTCTGACCATAGCATCATCTGATCGTCTCCAATCGAAATGAGTCTGTAGTAATAGAAAGTCAAGTCTTCAACATATGCTAAGTAAAAGAAACTTAATTTTCTTATTTAAAAATCTCTTACCGCCCAATCGTTAAAATATTACTCCTTGATATGGTTGGGAACCGTATCCCAACAGTAGCCATCCTTATGTAAATCGAATTTATATATCCGCGTCATTTGCTTTGACACTTCGGATGACGGATGCAAGAAAGTACCACTACATTTTTACAAAAAAAGTTAGACCAATATTATAGTAAGTTCATTAAACGTAAGTATATATACGTAATAATATTTCATTGACTTACAATTCTTTCGTAGTTTTTACGGTCAAAAACACCCGCCCCACGCCTCGGTCATCATTACTTCTACGTCTCGGGGCCCTAGCTGGCTCATCGTCTTGTTGTGATCTACGCGAGGCACCACTAATAGATGGCTCACTCGAAAGGTGGCTTGAAGTATTGGACGAATGTGATGCAGGCTCGACATGATCATGACTCCTCGATGGGGAGGCATGCATACTAGAGTCGAAGGAAGCAATCGAGACATGCTGGTAGTACTGCTGATGGGAGGGAGATGCGTGGGTAGATTCTATAGAAGTAACGTGACCAGCGATAGGTGGAGGGAGTTGCGACACCAAAAAAGAGGAGTAAGCCTGTTGAGTGGTTGGATCATCATGACCAAATAAAGATGGCCCCGATTGCTGAAGGAGAGGGCCTTGGTGGGGTGCTGCGCATAAGGGCGACGAGGATACTGCTGAAATAATTGTGATTGATGGTGTGAAAGCTGTTGTTGGACAAAAAGTTGTTGAAGGTAAGCAAACTGCCGCTGAGCAAGCTGTTGTCGAACGAGCTGCTCTTGACGCTGCTGAGACTCAGCATCATTAGCGGGAGATCGTACTAGCAAACGATCCACGTCGCGAGATGGACGATCTCTCGACCACCAGATCGTCTGCTGGATCGTCCACTAGATCCGTCCCCAGATAACGATGCATTATTTCTTCCTGATATGACTTTTTTAAGGTTCAAGAGTAAGTTAGAAACAAATGTAAATGTCATAATCAATTATTACGAAATGAACAAACAAATGTGTAACTAAATTTACTAATTAGGTTTGATTTCTTAAACCTACTTAAGTGAGTATGTCATGGTTCGTTGTCACTATTTTCACCAACCACTACTTTATTTATTCAAAAATGACTCCGTATAGAATAGTAAAGGCATATGGACAAGCTAATAGACTAATCAAGTCGAGTACAAAGTCCATAGTCTCATTCATAAAGTCTCTAATCCTAATAGCATGCTATTTAAAGCTCATTTACCATTAAAAACATCAAATGAAGACATAGAGCACACGAAATGATACAATGAAAGCATCAACAAAACAATATCACGATGAACAAGTTCAAAGAGTAAAGATTATCAACAAATATCATTATATTAGAGTACAAAGGTACCGTATAGTCACAAAGACTGCAAATCAATAAGTAATAAAAGGAAATGAAATGCAATTCAAAGTATCATCAGGTATACTCACTTTTTCACGCAGTATTCCTAGTCCAATAGGCCTCGCGTCACCCAAACTATCGCAAACGGACTCATATGGACTCATATATATCTCTCGAAGTTTGCTGGTGACAATCTAGGTTATATTAGATGTACTTAGTCTGTAAATTAAACGTTGATACTATCCGACACCAAAAAGACCCAAAAACATTTACACAAATGACCATTATGCAATTCAAAGTATCATCAGGTATACTCACTTTTATGCAAATAAGTGGATATGAGCATACCTTAAGGTTGATGCTTGATTGTATATAACTAGATCACGTTCTTGATGATGAATAACCTCCTAAGGACTACAATTTCCAGCAAATAAAAGTCCCCAATAGCTCAGAATTTTTTTTTCATTTTTTTTATTGAAAACAACATGCAAATGTGAAGCAAAAAGGCTAGGAGTTTATATTTATAGTTCTTGCCTTTCATCCAAATGTACAACCCCATCTCCATGACATCTAAGGGACCCTAAACATTCATATCAACCCACTCATACAAAGGTATGATGCAGTTCTATCGACGTCGACGCTGCTCCTCCGTGTGGCAAACCGGGCGTACTCTATTTCGACGTGGATTTCTCCGTGCTTGTACGTCCAGCTGAGTTTGTTGAGCTCGATGACTCGACTGAACTTCTTCCTCGTGTTGGCTCGATTGACCTCTACTACCAGTGCTATCAAAGATAGGGGGTTGAACCATTCCAACATACTGACTTCCTGTATGTGGTAGGGTGAAAGGAACATGAGGTGGCATACCTAATAAGGGCCTGAATGAGCCATCTCCACTATATGGAATATTGTAGTTATAATATGACGGAGTAAATGGACTTGGCATGTATTGAGGCAATGAACCATGCATTGAATGTGTAGGCATTCTATGGTCCATGTACGAAGATGATGGCCCAGGAGCATATGGATCAAAATGATATGGATGAACACTCATGTTCGGTGTCCTAGGCAAAAACATATGAGTATCTGATTGCATTGGGGCCGGCAAAGGAGAGTACCCATAAGAAGAAGGGCGGGTTAGAGGTGGCGAAGGAGAACGTCTACTGCTCTTACCAATAGTCTCTGACGTTCTTGGTGTTGGACGAGTTGGAGGTGGTGGAGAAGAACGTCTACTGCTCTCACCCAGAGTCTGAGTCCTCGTTGTTTTTCTTCTCCTCCCTCTATCTGCTAGGCTTTGATCCTCTTCTTGTTGTTCTTCCTCTTCTTCTTGAGATGCTTCGTCATCTATGTTCGACTCAACTATATTTTCATCATTCCACATAGTAGTCCTTTGCCGTTCATCCTCATCTAAGATTCTGATGCCTTCATGTAGAGCAACCATGCCTTGTTCGACCCCGTCATCAGAGAACACTCGCTCCAATTGACGCGCAAATGTAGACTAATATACAAAAAATGCAGTGTTTGGTTAACAATTTTAAATATGACTCATGAGGATAACAGCATTATAGTTTCAACGTTACTGAGAATTCGCGCAGAGCCCCGTCATGTCCAATGTATCGCCTGGTGATAGATCTGTACCACCTCATGTACTCTTCGTGATCATGTTCCCCTTCTTGTTGTATCGTGGCTATCGTATTACTACGATTTTCCCACAACTCTATATATCTTTTGTGATACACTGCCCAATTTTCTTGAAGGTGTCCTCTCAATTGGACGCGGTGCAGACATGTGTCAAAATCACAGTGAGGTGGCACGACCTGTGTCAGCCCAAACTGTCTCATGACCCTTTCCGGTCTATGCCACTTAACTATATGGAAACAAATTAAAGGACACGTCGAACGCCAGCTCCCGTGACCTTGAGTACATAATTGTGGAAGTGACTCGATGACATCAGCGTATGGTTGCCACTCCACGGCATTCTCCCTCTGCGTGTCAAGTGCATCACGAAATGATGATATAACGTGTGTGGCAGTCCTAGTTACTGAAAATGCAACTATCCATCTGTATACAAAACAATAAATTTGTCGTAAATTAAAAAGACCCAATGAATTGTTAAAAATAACATGAGAAACATTTTTATTACCGATATCCCAAAGGAACGTCATTGGGCATGTCTACTCCATCACACGTTGAGAGTTGACCTCTAGGAACAGGCTTGCGCCTTGGTGCTATAAATGGAAATCTATCCCAGGCCCATAGTTGTATAAGAATTGTCGCACCAGCGACCTCGTGCGCACCGAGCGAGATCTACGACACAACTCCCTGTATAAATATGCCAAACATGCACTTCCCCAACTATATTGTCCAAATTGTTTGAAGGTCCTCGAGCAACGGAAGAAACATCAAATGAACATATTGATTCGACTTGTCAGCGAACACACAACCACCAATAAGTTGTAGAATGTATGAACGAACATAACGTCGAACCATTTCCTCATTGTTGTCATCCTCTATAGGTGGCACATTGTCTTCGAGCCATGAAACACGAACTCTATTCCCGAGAAGGTGAAGTGGTTCAGTCTTGCACCAAGTAGTCTTTCACACACCGCGAGATAGTCGACATCTCAGTGCTTCCAAACACGGCATACCATTAATTGGTAACCCGAGCTGAATCTCAACTTCTTGGAGTGTAATCGTACACTCGCCGCAACGCATGTGGAACGTATGTGTCTCTGGACGCCATCTCTCAATGAAAGCGGTGATCAAAGCCCAGTCAAGTCTAAAAAATCCTACGCGTGAAACACCATAAAAGCCACTAGATCGTAGGTAAGGGATCATTCGAGAATGGTAATTAATCCGTCGATCAACAACACCCAGTCTTCTTCGCACGCGCATTGTATCATGTACCTTACAATTAAAAAATATGTCGATATATATATATATATATATATGTGTGTGTGTATTAAACGTTTTTGCATAAATATTATGCACATACATGTTAAATGTATATACCTGACCCCTCCAGACTTGCGATGACCTGTGTGTAGATTGGAGGCGTAGAAGAGAAGGATCAGATGGTCCTGGTTCCATGTGTACTCGCTACAACTGTGTGATTAGACAAATTGGTCGAGTAGTTTTGAAACTCACAACAAATCATTACTATGAGTTATAACATTAACAAATACGTATCTATTACTTTACCGAACAATTGGAAATAACTATATCCGGACGGGGCAGCACCTATAGTCTACTATCAGCACTAGAGAGCAAAGTGAGGACACTTGTGAATGCGAGATTACGTATTTTGTTACTGATGTTCACTACAAGAAATTCGACTTTTAATTACAAAACTTTCAATTACGAATATAAAAAGTGTAAGTAAAAGTCCATATTTGCTTATGACTCTTAAGTTTGTAAAAAAAATTGATATAATTGTAACTAAAAGTATTGTTTGTACTTATGACTCATGAGTTCTAAGCAAAAGCTAATAATTATTAATTGAATATCGACCCAATTCAGCAATAGTTTTTAGTGAGTTATAGGATTTCTTTTACTCACAAAAATATATTTATATAAACTACTTTTGTTTGCAAGTAAAAATACTAACTTTTGCTTATGAATCTTAGAGGAAAGTAATATGTATAGCTTTGTAAGTAAATATGTATTTTTACTTACAATATATATACTCAATAAAAGGGAAACTACCAAACTATAAAAAAGATGAAGAAGAAGAATATAATTAATTAACAAATTAAGCTTTCACTCAAAAGGGACGAAACAAGAATATAATATTTAATTTTGACTTTTGTCTTTTGTACAAGTAAATAATAATTAAATGGTTTTTATTTTTTTCGATAAATCTAAAATAAATAAAAGATAGGCAAAAAATATATCAAAAATAAGAAGATAGGCACAAAAAAGATAAGGATCTTGCTACGTACTCGAACACGGACGTGGAACACACACCCGAACCCCTACATCATACCCCCAATGCACACACGTTGTTTCAAAAGATAATAAGTTAAAAACCCAACAATTTCTCTCCCTATCTCCTAGGCTCACAAATCGTATCTCTCACGTTGACCTCACAACTAATTTCTATTTCATCACGTCGCAAATCATCAAAGAGTTCCTCTTAACATTGTTGCGCCTTGCACTTCATCTCGATTCTGCATCGTCTCTTAATTTCATGGGTTCATCCATGTCAGTACATGCAATCTCTACAAAGGTTTTGATTTGCATTTCACCTACATTTGTTGATTAATCCTAATGCATTCTATACGTTTCAACTTATTTTCTTCATATTAATTGGGTGCATGTAAGATGCATGAGCCTATTGCAAAGTCGCTACAAGCTTCAAACATCCTATGACTTTTTTGAAGGTTGTATTCAATTTTTTTAATTTCTTTAATTTTTGTAATGAAGAAAATTATAAATGAATTTTAAACTGTCTAACTTTATTTTTTCTTCTCTTTCTAGTTGTTGGTTGAAGGAGCTTTGGTACATTGTTTGGTTACCCAGCTAGATCTACTCTAGCTAGCTTTGGGCTCCCGAATAAGACAAAGTTTGTCAAATTGATGGAAAAGTGATCAGAATAATAATCAAGAATAAATAACTGTATTTTATTTAAGTTTAACTGTATTTTATTTAAGTTCTCTAACTCATTAAATTTTTTTATACCAAAACGAAACTCATTAAATTAACGTGAAAAAATAATGAAAGGCACAAAAATTAAACAAAATAATATTTAAATGAAAAATCTAGTTATACTAACTTGTAATTGATATCTTGTCACAATAATCAAACACTGATAATAAATAACACAGATAATATTTATCTTTGGGTCGATTTGTCACTCACTTGTAAAATATGTCAAATAATTATCAAGCATTTATCACTACACACAATAAGCTACGACTACTACAAAAAAATTAATTTTTCTATGGGGTTTAATATTTGTAACATTTTGTTAACTATGATGTTCACATTCTTTACTAGCTATTTAAAAATAAAACATTTAAATTACACACACCATGCAATAAACACATTTTCTTAAAAAATCTATTACACAATAAATATATTAAATAAATAAATAAATAAATTTTTGTTCTTACTATTTTTCTTCCGACCGGTTTGTTCTTCAATTTGATATTCCTTTACCTACAAAAAAAAATAATATTCCCTGTGAAAAAAAAAATAATTTTAGTTATTTTATTTAAAAGAAAACTAAACAACAATAAAATATTCATATAAAGAATAATTAAAAATATCGGTTATCTCCGCTAAACGTTACCCCAACAACGAATCATTTGCTAAATACATGAAAACACAAGCACTCTCACGCTCAATTGTTCCCTCTCTTTCTCTCATCTAACAAACTCAACACATCCCAAATCGAAATCCAACCCAAACCCACATACTCTTTCGTTCTCTCTATGTTGTTCACACACTCTCTTCCCCTCTCTCTCACCCTCTTTCTCACCGTCACTCTCACTATCTCTCTCTCTCTCTCAAAGACCTCTCCCTCTCTCACTCTCTCTCACTATCTCGTCCTCTCTCTCTCACTATCTCGACTTCTCTTTCTCTCACTCTCTCTCACTATCTCGTCCTCTCTCTCTCACTCTCTCTCACAAACTCCCCCTCTCTCTCTCTCTCGACACTCTCACCCTCCTCTCTCTCTCTCTCACGGCACCTCTCACCCCCTCTCTCACACTCTCACACGGCACCTCACCCCTCTCTCTCACACTCTCTACCTTTCTCTCTTTCTTTCTCGGCAAACTCTCACCCTCCACGTCACTCCCTACCTCTCTCTCTCACGACACCTCTGTCACCTCTCTCTCTCACACTCTCCCTTTCTACTGTTCCCTCTCTCTCTCTTTCGGCTCACAAACTCAACCCACACACACTTTCACTTACACTACCGCATTCGTCGTCGCCGGTCCTCTCTCAATCTCCCACACACTCTCTTCCTCTCCCTCACACTGCTTCTCTCGATCTCCCTCACACTCTCTCTACACTTTTTTCCTCACTTCTCACTGCTCCACACTTACTCGAACCTTCTTTCTCATGAAAACCTCACTGCCTCTCTCTCTATTTTAAATCTTCCCACCGTCACCAACCAACTTTCAAAGCCTAGGTAGTCGATAGGGGTTGTAGGAGTCATCGATAGAGGTTGTAGGGGTCGTCGATAGGAGTTGTAGGGGCGGTTTTTGCAGAGATTCTCTGCGAGAATCTCTGCTAACCCGTGATGTTGTGTACGCGTGGCATCCACGCATGCATGCACGGCATGCATGGGATGCCACTGCATGCATGCGTGGTGGCATGCGTGGGATGCCACCACGCATGCATGCGAGATGCATGCTTGCGAGCATGCGAGACCACGCATGCATGCGAGATGCATGCATGCGGGTCTTTCGTGGTCTCGCATGCATGCGAGATGCATACGAGATGCCACCACGCATGCAGTGTGTGGCGGCCCCAAATTTCTACATTAGTCCGCGACGGGAGGCCACGCGGGCCCACAACTGACCACTCAACCGCCAGCTGTGTCCCACGCCCAATTATCCTTTATCCACCAATTCTTATTAAGTTTGATTCAATTAATATCATATAACTTCAAGTTAGCAGCAGAAAATTTAAATGATCAACCTAAAGATTTATCTTGTATATTATGAGCAAAATGCCTAAGTGGAAACCATACCAAATGTACATCATATACATCTCATCTAATTCTCAAAATATCAAATGTACAACCTGTCTCTCAAACCTAAAACCCAATATAAAACGAGTAAACACAATCATACGTACGAGAAGGGCTATAGCGATCAATCAATATAATCCTCAAGCTTGCCCTTTCCCCGGCTCGTACTAGGATCTGCACTCAGCCATCACAAAAAGACAGAAGACGAGTCCAGAGTAAGTAATCCCAAGGAAATTCACCAAGTAATTACGGAAATAAAAGTACTGGAATTGAAAATACTATAATTTAAACATGCGGAACAAGAGAAATACAGACAACTGTAAAAAGAAAGATCATCGCATGCATAAATATAGTGGCGAAACAAAGTACGTACACCTAGAAATCAGACCAAGTCATACTTCGGGTTTTCTCCCCAGGCACCAACCGTAAACACACCAATGGGTAGGCCCCAACCCTCTAGGTGGCCGGTGTAGACCCACGGCGCACCCACACAAGCCTACCATACCCGGGTAGTCTATTCACCGGTGTATGCCTAGACAAGTGCTATGACTTAGTGGACTCTATGGCCGTAACGAATAAGCACCAGGTGGGGAGTGATCTCAACAGCGTAAAGACACCAGGTAGGAGTACACTCCACTACTGTAAAGTCACCAGGTGAGAGTACTCAGCCACCGTAAAGCAATAATGAAATGAAGTAGAGAATAAATGAAACTGAATTCAAATAAATCAAACGGTAAATACTTAAAGTGAAGTTCAATTGGGATACTACACACCTCAATTCGCACTCCTCGTCCCACAAGTTAAATTCCCCGGCTCGATTCCTTCAATCCCCGATAATACTCCCGGTCCGATTCCCGACTAAACCCAGACTCCAATTACTATTTCGAGACTCCTGGAATTCATTTATGAGGGTTAATATTCAATTAATAGGTTTATAATGTTAGTTTGACTCATTTTCTCATTTTCCAATTTTTGAGAGTCCAGTGAACTATTAGCGCGCTAATCGCGCTCTGTCCAGATTTTTACAGTTAAATTTCTGAACTCCAATCACCCCATAAACCCATAAATTCGGTTCCAACACCTCCAAAACTCATCATCCACATCAAAAATACCATTCAAACACAAATTCATCAAGCTTAGACATCAAAACCCAAGAATCATCAAAAATCCCATTTTCAAAACCTATTTTTAGAAATTCATCCAACACCAAAACCAATCACTAAATCACATTCTCCACCTTCCTAGCATTCAAAATGTACCAATTTTTCGGCAAAAACAATTGCTCCATACCAACCCTCGAATTTCATATCAACACCCACAAAATCACCAACAAATCAAAGAGAATTGAGAGGGAGTCACAAATCTTACCTTGGATGATATTCTTGTGCTCTCCAACACTCCAAATGACCTTCAAAAACTCCACAATCCTCACTTCCTCCTTCCACCGTTTTCTCTCTTCTTCTCTTTCACTCTCTCTCACTCTCTTCTCCCTATTTGATCGGTCAAAACACACAAACATATATATATATATATACTTGGTTCCCATCAAGTGTGTGCACGAATCTCGAGAAATATCCAAGGGTTCCTGATCACCTTGTGTCACTCCAACTCCATACACCTTATCTTGACACTAATGGCCCTATTGTGCATCTCGAGGACCATCCAACTGTTATTGTTTTATTCAGCTCAACTATATGACTTATTGATTTCCAATTGATTTGGCTTATAATAATTATCTACCCTATTCAATAAATTCTCAAAATTTATGGGTAAACTCACTGTAGTTTCCCCGACTACCTGGCACCCCGTGCCTCGTGTCCTGTGTCCGCACGCACCCCGAGATCATTCCTCACTCGTCAATAAACTACATTAACATACATATTGCAATGGAATTAGCTAATTTGTACATTTCCATCACAATTTACCACATCAAGCATACAAAACGGACTGTATACCTAGTTCGAGTGCACTCCAGCCTCGTTGTGGGACCCTCGACCGTTCTCGCTGGCATCCACATCTGCAATGACGTCATAATTAGCGGCAATTTTAAATTTGGGCCGTTACAATTCTTCCCTACTAATTTAAAATTTCGTCCCGAAATTTAAGTTCTTACCAATACTCACCAGTAAATAGCTGAGGATATCTCTGCCTCATAATCGATTCGAGCTCCCAGGTGAGTTCTTCAGTCCCGTGATGCTGCCATCGTACCAACACCTTCGGAATCTCCCTGTTCCTCAGACTTTGAACTCTACGATCCATGATCTCCACAGGTTGCTCTTCATATGAAACGTCAGGACGCACCTCAATCTGTCTAATATCCACCATAGGTCTCGGTCCTGACTTAGCTAGCCTCAACATAGACACGTGAAACACTGGATGAACACCTGCTAACTCTGCTGGCAACTCTAATCTATATGCCACTGTCCCAACACGTGCTGTAACTCTGAAAGGCCCAATGTATCTCGGTGCTAGTTTCCCCTTAATCCCAAACCTCTGATGACCTTTCCAGGGCGAAACTTTCAGATATACCAAGTCATCCACATCATAACTCAAACCCTCAAGATACCTATCAGCATACTTCTTTTGCCTATCTTGAGCTGCTTGCAATCTCAATCTAATTTGTCGAATCTTCTCGGTATGATCAACAACCACTTCAGGTCCAATCACTGCCACGTCCTCAGGTGCTGCCCAACAAGCTGGTGACCTGCAAGGTCTGCCATATAAAACCTCAAATGGTGGCATACCAATACTCGCCTGATAGCTATTGTTGTACGCGAACTCGCACAACGGTAAATACTCTTCCCAAGTACCTCCAAACTGCAAAATGCATGCTCTAAGCATGTCTTCCAATATCCGTATCAATCTCTCTGACTGACCATCTGTCTGAGGATGATAAGCCGTACTGAACTGCAGTCTCGTCCCAAACTGCTCCTGCATGCTCTCCCACAGCTTCGACGTCAACTTGGGGTCTCTGTCAGATACAATAGATAGCGGTACCCCATGTAGCCTAACGATCTCGCGCTCAAAAATAATGCTCAACTGAGGAAACGAATACTTCATCGATATAGGGATGAAGTGTGCCGATTTCGTCAATCAGTCAATAACAACCCATACAGCATCATGACGTCTCGCAGTCTGTGGCAACCTGCTCACAAATCCATCGTAACATGCTCCCATTTCCACTGTGGAATCGGTAGTGGCTGTAACAATCCAACTGGTCTCCTGTGCTCGGCCTTAACCTGCTGACAAATACGACACGTTCTCACATATGCACCCACATCGCCCTTCATCCCAGGCCACCAAAATAGACGTCGCAAATCATGATACATCTTAGTCCTACCAGGATGAACTGTATACCGCGAACGGTGTGCATCCTCAAGAATACTATCGCGTAGTTCCTGCACCTCAGGTATCCACAACCTGCCTCTGTGTCTCAAGCACTGGTCCGAAGCACTAGACCAATTTGTGCAACCCAGATCCTGAGCCAGACAGCTGAAAAAGCGAGCAAAATGTCCGTCAGCCCTTTGCTACTCAGCGACCCTCTCTAACGACACCACAAGAACACGCATCTGGCAACAGATATGAACATCAGCAAAAGCATCTGACAAACACAACACCGTCGCAGCCTCCAGCAATCCATGCTCATGTGTCATCTGCCGCAGCACAGTCTGACTCTCTACACCACTCCGGCTCAATGCATCAGCAACTACATTCGCCTTCCCAGGATGGTACTCAATCGCGAAATCGTAGTCTTTCAACAACTCGAGCCACCGTTTTTGCCGCATATTCAGATCCTTCTGAGTGAACAGATACTTCAAACTCTGATGATCTGTGAATAACATAAACTGTTCCCCATAAAGGTAATGTCGCCACGCCTTGAGTGCAAACACAACTGCAGCTAGCTCTAAATCATGCACCGGATAATTCTCCTCGTGAAGTCTCAATCGCCTCGATAAATATGCAACTGGGTGTCCTTCCTGCATCAACACGCATCCCAACCTAGTCCCAGAAGCATCTGTATAGATCGAGAAGCCTTTCCCTGTCTCAGGTAGAGCCAACACTGGCACAGAAGTCAACCTCCTCTTCAACTCTAAAAATGCCTCTCACGCCTCTTGGACCATTCAAACTTAACATTCTTCTTGGTCAACCTCGTCATTGGCGCTGCAATCAACGAAAAATCCTGCACAAACCGCCGGTAATAGCCCGCAAGCCCCAAGAAACTACGAATGTCTGCAACTGTCTCAGGTGTCCTCCAATCAATGATCGCTCGAATCTTGTCTCCGTCGACAGATATTCCTTGACTACTAATGACATGTCCGAGAAATTTCACCTCTCTCAGCCAGAAAGCGCACTTGCTGAACTTAGCGTACAATCTGTGCTCCCTCAACGTCATCAAAACATCTCTGAGGTGTCTCTCGTGCTCCTCACGAGTCTTACTGTATATTAAGATATCATCGATGAACACAATCACATAATGATCCAAAAATGGTCGTAATACTCGGTGCATCAAATCCATAAAGATAGTCGGCGCATTAGTCACCCCAAATGGCATGACCGTGAACTCGAACAATCCATAACGCGTGCTAAACGCCGTCTTCTCTATATCACTCTCCCGAATCCTCAACTGATGATAACCAGATCGTAAATTAATCTTCGAGAAAAACTTAGCACCCGCCAACTGATCGAATAAATCATCAATCCTAGGAAGTGGATAACGATTTCGAATCGTCACTTGATTCAGTTTCCTGTAGTCTACGCACATCCTCAAAGAACCATCCTTTTTCTTAACAAATAGGACTGGTGCGCCCCAAGGAGACATACTGGGATGAATGAAACCCTTCTGCAACAACTCCTCTAATTGGGACCTCAACTCTCCCTGCTCCGATGCTGACATCCTATACGGTCGGCTATATATCGGCTGCCTCCCCGGAATCAACTCAATCATAAACTCAACTGACCTAGGAGGTGGTAAACCTGGCAAATCGTCGGGGAATACCTCAGGAAACTCACACACTACTGGAACATCCTCCACTCTAATATCTGGTCTCAGGTCTGGCTCAACCACCGTCCTAAACTCCTCCATCTCCTGTGTCGTAGCTAATCGACCTCTGGTAATCGGTAAGTCAGACGCCGTACTAATAAAAGTAAATACCGGAATGCCCTCAATATCAAATACTATCACCTTACCAAAACAATCAATGTGTGTGCGATACGCTGATAACCAGTCCATACCCAATAAAGCATCAAACTCTAAATACTCTAGGACACGAAAGTCGACAGGTAACTGGTGTCCCTCAATCTCTACCACACAATTCCGGCATATCCGGTTAGGGTAAATCTTATCCCCAAAGAGTATGCGAGGACAAGATGTGGGTCTAAGGTCTCAACTCGTAATCCTAATCTGTCCGACCCTACGTCCCGATATAAATGACAAGGTACTGCCGAAATCAAATAATACATGCATGAAGACATCGCATATAGATAACATACCCTCGACGAGCTGACGAGTCGCATCACGCTCTGGCTGTATGGTAGTAGGTGTAGCAGTTGCATGAGCCCTCTCCCTAATCGGTCTGTGGTCAAGTGTCGCAGGATGAAGGCGACATCGGACAATCTCTATGTATATGCCCGACCTGATGACACCTGAAACATCGTCGTGTATCCCGCCAATCAGACTGTGACACTATATGAACCTGAGCCCTATCATGACCTCGACCTCTCTGTCCTCTACCACGACCTCCTCCATCTCGCACACGCTGTCGAGGCTGCTCAGCTGGTGCAGGTACGGTAACGTACACTACCTGCCTCTCGTCTCCTCTCTGATGCTCGGAACGTCTATCTCGTCGTCCCTGATAATCATGTCTCTGTCGATCAGACTGCTCTCTCTGTCTCTTCGGTCTTTGATCAGACCGAGAGCTCTGTCTAGCCCCGTCTCCAAGCTCACCCCAGTGTCGTAAATATGTCTCGCGAGCCAATGCTCTATCAAAAACACTCTGTAGTGTCTCCGCACCAGTCGCAACTATCACCCCACCAATCCTCTCATCTAGGCCTCTGATGAAGTAATAGATCTGTAACCTCTCCGTGTTAGCCACATCCATGGCATACATCATGAGATATCTGAATCGATCCATGTACTGTGACACTGACATGTTACCCTATCGTAGTCCCAAGAACTGCTCCCTCAGTCGTAACTGCACCTCTGTGGGAATATACTCATCCAAAAATAACTGTCTAAACTCTCCCCATGTCGCTGGCGTACCATGTATATCAGTATAGGTGGTCCACCAAACTGCAACCTGACCTCTCAAACAATAGCCTGAAATACCCGCCTGATTTACCTCAGGTACCTCTAACAACTGATGTAGTCGTCTGTGAGTCATCAACCAATGTCCTGCAACCTCAGGATCACTGATTCCCGTGAAGTACGTAGGATTAAATCTCATAAAATCCTTCACCATCTTCGCTGCTTCTGACATCCTACTCCTAGCAGTCGAAGTCCCTACCTGCTGCTCTGTAGTGGTGGGTATCACCACCGTAGTCTCTGCTGGTACCACCACAGGCTCAACCCTCTCTATAATCTGCTCTCGACCCACCTACGCTGTGTAGCAACAAATGGTGCTAATGCGGTCTCGAGTGGTAGCGAGTGCAAGACGCTCAAAGATCGGTGCTACTTCTTGGTGTCCTCGAGCTCCGAATGTACTCCATCGCTCACCATCGAGCTCTTTGCAATAGCTCGCTCTCTTTGAATCAATCGATGCTCGATCGGCCTCGAATCATAGCTCGCAAATCAGCCACGTCACTAGTGGTATGATCACTAGTCTCTCCAACCTTTGGCTGAGTAGTGGGCGGAGTAGTAGGAGCCTGTCCGTCCATCCTAAACTGCACAACCAACGTGCAGTGGATCAGACTCAGTATATACGCGTATAATATATAGTACACAATCAAAACATACGCATATGTAATTTCCTAAATTTACCCGCCTCACATCACTTCCCAACTAAGCCTTTAATCATTCACTTGTGGTTTCCACATCTAAGATTTATTCATTGAGTTTATACTATTATTCAATCTCCAATTCTCAAAGTTTGACCTCGCTAAAATGTGGCGGTATCGGAGGTAACCATAACCCACACCTCACTCCCTGGGTTCCTTAAACCTAAGCTCTGATACCAAAATGTGGCGGCCCCAAATTTCCATATTGGTCCGCCACGGGAGGCCACGCGGGCCCACAACTGACCACTCAACCGCCAGCTGTGTCCCACGCCCAATTATCCTTTATCCACCAATTCTTATTAAGTTTGATTCAATTAATATCATATAACTTCAAGTTAGCAGCGGAAAATTTAAATGATCAACCTAAAGTTTTATCTTGTATATTATGAGCAAAATGCCTAAGTGGAAACCATACCAAATGTACATCATATACATCTCATCTAATTCTCAAAATATCAAATGTACAACCTGTCTCTCAAACCCCAAACCCAATATAAAACGAGTAAACACAATCATACGTACGAGAAGGGCTATAGCGGTCAATCAATATAATCCTCAAGCTTGCCCTTTCCCCGGCTCGTACTAGGATCTGCACTCAGCCATCACAAAAAGACAGATGACGAGTCCAGAGTAAGTAATCCCAAGGAAATTCACCAAGTAATTACGGAAATAAAAGTACTGGAATTGAAAATACTATAATTTAAACATGCGGAACAAGAGAAATACAGACAACTGTAAAAAGAAAGATCATCGCATGCATAAATATAGTGGCGAAACAAAGTACGTACACCTAGAAATCAGACCAAGTCATACTTCGGGTTTTCTCCCCAGGCACCAACCGTAAACACACCAATGGGTTGGCCCTAACCCTCTAGGTGGCCGGTGTAGACCCACGGCGCACCCACACAAGCCTACCATACCCGGGTAGCCTATTCACCGGTGTATGCCTAGACAAGTGCTATGACTTAGTGGACTCTATGGCCGTAACGAATAAGCACCAGGTGGGGAGTGATCTCAACACCGTAAAGACACCAGGTAGGAGTACACTCCACTACCGTAAAGTCACCAGGTGAGAGTACTCAGCCACCGTAAAGCAATAATGAAATGAAGTAGAGAATAAATGAAACTGAATTCAAATAAATCAAACGGTAAATACTTAAAGTGAAGTTCAATTGGGATACTACACACCTCAATTCGCACTCCTCGTCCCACAAGTTAAATTCCCCGGCTCGATTCCTTCAATCCCCGATAATACTCCCGGTCCGATTCCCGACTAAACCCAGACTCCAATTACTATTCCGAGACTCCTGGAATTCATTTATGAGGGTTAATATTCAATTAATAGGTTTATAATGTTAGTTTGACTCATTTTCTCATTTTCCAATTTTTGAGAGTCCAGTGAACTATTAGCGCGCTAATCGCACTCTGTCCAGATTCTTACAGTTAAATTTCTGAACTCCAATCACCCCATAAACCCATAAATTCGGTTCCAACACCTCCAAAACTCATCATCCACATCAAAAATACCATTCAAACACAAATTCATCAAGCTTAGACATCAAAACCCAAGAATCATCAAAAATCCCATTTTCAAAACCCATTTTTAGAAATTCATCCAACACCAAAACCAATCACTAAATCACATTCTCCACCTTCCTAGCACTCAAAATGTACCAATTTTTCGGCAAAAACAATTGCTCCATACCAACCCTCGAATTTCATATCAACACCCACAAAATCACTAACAAATCAAAGAGAATTGAGAGGGAGTCACAAATCTTACCTTGGATGATATTCTTGTGCTCTCCAACATTCCAAATGACCTTCAAAAACTCCACAATCCTCACTTCCTCCTTCCACCGTTTTCTCTCTTCTTTTCTTTCACTCTCTCTCACTCTTTTCTCCCTATTTGATCGGTCAAAACACACAAACATATATATATATATATATATATACTTGGTTCCCATCAAGTGTGTGCACGAATCTCGAGAAATATCCAAGGGTTCCTGATCACCCTGTGTCACTCCAACTCCATACACCTTATCTTGACACTAATGGCCCTGTTGTGCATCTCGAGGACCATCCAACTGTTATTGTTTTATTCAGCTCAACTATATGACTTATTGATTTCTAATTGATTTGGCTTATAATAATTATCTACCCTATTCAATAAATTCTTAAAATTTATGGGTAAACTCACCATAGTTTCCCCGACTACTCGGCACCCCGTGCCTCGTGTCCCGTGTCCGCACGCACCCCGAGATCATTCCTCACTCGTCAATAAACTACATTAACATACATATTGCAATGGAATTAGCTAATTTGTACATTTCCATCACAATTTACCACATCAAGCATACAATACAGACTGTATACCTAGTTCGAGTGCACTCCAGCCTCGCTGTGGGACCCTCGACCGTTCTCGCTAGCATCCACATCTGCAATGACGTCATAATTAACGGCAATTTTAAATTTGGGTCGTTACACAGTGCATGCATGCGTGGTGTGCATGTGGGGGGAGCAGCATGCCATGTGGGGGGAGCAGCATGTGGGATGTGTGGCGTCACGTGGGAGACCTGTAGGAGAAGTGTGGGAGATGTGAGGTGTGGCGAGAGAGTGGGAGATGTGTGGGTGTGGTGAGGTGATGAGGTGGACGAGGAGGTGATGAGGTGGACGAGGTGATGAGGTGATGAGGTGGACGAGGTGATTTGTGGGGGGTTGCGTAGATGAGGTGGACGAGGAGGTGGTGAGTTGAGCAGCACTACACAAATGGCGCCTGTTGGAAAAGCGCCATTTGTGTAGGTGCTACGCAGCGCCTTCCACATCACCCCAATTACGCATTTAGAAAACACGATATACATTAATTAAAGAATAAAAAAGAAAATTACAGTAATTTACGAATTAAAAAAAAAAAAAAAAAAAAAAATCGTACGGATGTAATTTTTTCGGAAGTAGCGCCAGTGGCCTTGGGTGAAGCACCAATCAGTTTCCCTACAAAAAACACTTGCACTGTCTCAACAGTCACAGTGTGTAATGTTGTAACGAAGAATCCAAAAACCCCACTCTTCCTCGTCTTCCTCGATCTGGCGTCGCAATTAGGGTTTTGGTTTTGTCGGTCTTTGCCACCACCCCATCTTCTCATTTCGCACCAAAACCCCAATCCGGGTAAGCCCTCTCTTACTCAATTCAATCTGGTATTGTTAGATACAAAGTTTTGATCTTTCTTCGATTTAACAAAACTGGGTAGTGCTTTCTATTGATTGCTTTCATTGTATTATCAAAGACCCCTTTTTTCCTTTCGATTGCAATATTTAGGGTTTTGGGTTTAAGGCTAAATTGTTATTAAGGCTTTTGCTGTTGTTAGAAACCTAAATTTCCTTGTTTCATTCATTTCTCTCTGCCAATTCTTCTGATTTGTTCCCTATTGCCGTTAAATTTTTGTTCTTGTTGCCATATTTTTGGTTTGGTTTGGTTTGGTTTGGTTACGAGATGACCATAAGTTTCTCCATTTCAAGATTTCGTTAGTAAACTAGATTCTTCTATTTGGATTGTTTCTCTCTACCAAAACTTTAGATCTTTTTTGCAATCTGTGTCTAAGCTGGTGATTTAAAACTCGATTTTCAATTAGGAGTCCTTCTTTCACATGCTCGAAAGTGTGAGTGCAATTTGGTTTTTGTTATTAGTAATGGGTTGTATAATCTCCTTTTTTCTCGGATTGTTTTAAGTTTAGTTTGAAGACTTCAATTTAGTTAGGAAAGTACTGAAGATTTCCAGATTCAGCCAGAAAAATAGATGATCTATTTCTCTCTATCAATTTTTTGAAATTTTTGGTAATACTAAAAAAAAAAATTAATAATTTGGATGTTAGAGAAAATAAAGAATTGGAATGCATAATTAAAACTTTATTATGTTCAGGCGTTTAACGAGGAGTTCTCCGCTGGAAGTGGTCAGTGCCATCAAAGCTTTAATGGCAATTCGGGCTTTGTTCAAATCTAAACTCCCGTTTATCACTTCAATATTCATTAGAGAGACATTTGTTCCCATAAGAGTATTGCCCTCGTTTGTGAATTCGTTAAACACAATTCGAAATCCTGATTTGAAGGAACTGATATTTGGATCTAGAAGTTATCATGACGGTAGACCGAGAGGGTCACTTTGGAGAGGAAAGAAATTGATAGGAAAGGAAGCACTTTTTGTGATTTTGGGTCTGAAGAGATTTAAGGATGATGAAGAGAAGCTTGATAAATTTGTGAAGACGCATGTTTTGAGGCTATTGAAGATGGAGTTGGTTGCAGTTTTGACTGAGCTCGAGAGGCAGGAGGAAATGCATTTAGCTCTCAAGGTGCTTTCTTTGATCTTTGTTTCATTTGTTAGAGAACACGTTTCATTGTTGTCTCGTCTCCTGAATTTTAGACATTTAAGGGTAATTCAGAAATCGTAAATTCAGGTTTATTGGATGCGGGTTTTGGCATTTTCTTTTAAATCTGATATCTTTATTTGAGGTAGTTTTTCCTGATAATTTGTTTTGCAAACAATATGAGATATACATTTGTGATGGGAGAGAGGTTTGAACTGAAGCATACTGTTTCTCTATAATTTGCGACCTGATAGGGCTATTACTGAAAGTTTATCCATGTTATTGCAATTTGAAAGTTTGCTTCTTTCATCACGAAAAATGTTGTTCTAAGTAGGGAAGATTGTTGTTGTTTCAGATATTCAGAATAATTCAAAAGCAGGACTGGTATAAGCCTGACGTGTATCTATACAAGGACTTAATTATTTCATTAGCAAAATGTAAAAAGATGGAGGAGGCAATGCAAATTTGGGAATTAATGAAAAAGGAGGATCTGTTTCCTGATTCTCAAACATATGCAGAAGTTATTCGCGGGTTTTTGAGGTATGGATCGCCTGCAGATGCTATGAACATTTATGAGGATATGAAAAAGGCTCCTGATCCACCTGAGGAAATGCCATTCAGGATTTTGTTGAAGGGTCTCCTGCCGCATCCTCTCTTAAGGAACAGAGTGAAACAAGACTTTGAGGAAATATTTCCAGATCGGAATGTTTATGAACCCCCAGAAGAGATATTCGGAATGCGATGAGGCAATTCTCCATCCAATTTTCTCCTTTTCCTTTTTTTTTTTTTTTTTTTTTTCATGGGGGTTTGTTTATCAATTTGTTGAATATGGCATAAAAAATGTTCTGTGATCAACTCTTCAAATTGTTCACATGACTCGATTGTGAAGCTACATTATACCCTAATTCTGTTTTGTAATTACACATTTTATTGTCTCTGTCAGAGTTCTTAGGAACAAATTCTGAGGAACAAAAATGGCGACTAAGATGGCTAATATATGAGCGCCGCAACCTTCATTTGAAATGCGAGCTTTTGTGCAAGATACTCTGGCTTCCTTCTCTCGAGGTCATTTGTCGTTGATCAATTTTTTTGTCTTTCATCAACTTTGCGTTGTTTGAGTTATATTGACAAATCATAGTTATAAAATTTTGATGGGTAGATGAGATCAATTGACATTTTAAAGAATTTTCTTTTTTTAGACTACCAGTTCTTCTCAATCAAATCAAATGTTTTTTAACTGTGGGCAAAATTGGTGTAATATTCAACATTTCTGTCATTCTATGTGCGTAGTTATATGTATCAAATTATCTTCTGACATATATTTTGTTGTTGACCATATTAGTCCATATTAATAGGTCTTAGATGAAAATTCAACCAATAAAGTGAGGAAAAGTTTTATTGATTAAAAAGAGACCTATAAATTTTAATTATTGGTAGAAGTACCTGGATTGTAAATTTGTAAGGTACATAATTTAGTTTAATGTTTGAAAACTAAATAAATTGTCAGTCAGAAACAAGAGAGGTTATAGCAAATCAGTCTCAAAATATAGAGGACCTAAAAACAATTTCTTATTTTTAATCTCCAAAAACAATTTCTTATTTTTAATCTCCAAAAATCAGCTCAGGCATCTTTGATGAGATAGATAAGGCATCACCAAAGGTTCAACTCATGTTGTACAATTGTAGTTAAGTTGTTAGTTTCTTATCAAAATAAAATAAAATAAAAAATCTCCAAAATCAGAAAATAAACCTGCTTAATGGACTTGAATAACTTCCTAACAAATATATGCATCAAAAGAACATCACACTATCCCTTTCCTTCCATATAACCTTCCTTAAATCCTAAAACGATTATGCAAATTAAGCTCTTATCAAACAACCATTGCTCTTAGTACAAGATCCTAAAAATGTACAATTCAGGATATGTAAAAGGAAACTACTGCTAACTCAACTTTGTTTTTTTTTTTTTTTGGCACTTCAAACTGTTCTTAACATTGACAATGACTATGAAATAGAATAACTCCAACCATTTATAGGCACGTACAATTCCAATATTAACATTCAAAGGTATCAGGCTTTGGCACCACAACAGACTGTGCACCTGCTGCAATAATATTATATATAACAAAATTGGAGGACCTTACTGTTAAATTCTCAAGGTCGCGCGATCTCCTCCTCTAACACCGATACTGTCCTCGACTTAACCACCTTTTAACTTTATGTATGGGGTTTTATCTCAAAAGGCCTTGGTACTAGTTGGGAGGAGTTAATCAATTATATACTTCTTTATGAAGTTATATTTAATCGATGTGAGAGTAGCTTTCGGTCCATACATCTTCAATACTTACTTACACCGCAAAATTTTGAAAGAATGAAAACATTTTTTTCTTGCTCAACAACAAAAACTATGTGCACTTGCTTCTTTACACTTGCTATGTACCTTCCCACCGCACACTATAGAAATTTCTAACATTCAAGCTAAAGGCTTCAACAACAAAATATATATATAAATAAAAAAAAAAAAAAACTTTCAAGCTAATATGGAGAACTTCGGCAAAACTATTTCGGAGGAATGGGCTTCATTAGTTAATTCACCGAAATGCAGATGAATTATCTTCACATCAAATTGCTTTCCATGGCATCGCTCATTGCCTACTTATCTCTGTCTTCTTCGTAGTTAAACGGTAACGGTACTGACTTGAATGCTCGGTACTTTCCAACATTGTTCAAGAGTTCATTTTCCAATCTGACCAATCGACAGTAACATTTTCGTTAGTATATATACTTGATTCATCTTTAGAGTTTTACAGCACTGTGTTTATGCATAAATATCTGCAAATATACATTTAACCATTGAAATAAAAGACTGCAGAGCAAAAGGACCTTCTATCAGGAATTTCTAATGCATCATTCAATCAAAGCACGCGCATATCTCTTTGTTCGACTTGAAAAATTACTAGAGTGAAATTTTAGATTGCGTTAAAGTTCCAAACATACCTGAAGAAATTCCATATGCCACGGCGAATGATTTCCAAGCTTGCAACAATTGCAATTAATGTTTGTTTATGTAGGAAGGACACTAGAAAGTTTAAGACTGTCTGCAGCCAAGCAAGTCTCAGAAGGATGTTCAAGACCTGCACTTATTCGACGAAACCATGAACATATTAAATCTTGGACATAGGTAACACTTCCAAGTTTCATAAATCAGTACTACTTTTATTACAGCTGATCAGCTTACCATGACTACAAAGTAAACACTTCTGCGTGGGAGAATGAGCTTGTCTCTCAACCACCTGTTCTTCGAGTTTCGCTGCAGAAGTCCCCAGTCATGGATGATGTCCCAGAAGGTGCTGAAGACAGTCGCGATGATGGACGAGGACAATGCCATCATCCACAAAAATCTTCCCTTTCAGAGAGTATAAGCCGTGCGCATGAGAATCACAACAACTGTAGAGAAGTACCTCAAGGCATTGTACCCTTGCCCGCGATCTTTCTCTTCAAACAAACAGCGAAGACACTAAACGCAAGAAGATTAATTATGTTAGTAGGCGTGAATTACACTTTTCGAAAAGCAACTGTAAGTGAACTTGTTAAGAGAATCAATCACCTGAAGTGAGCGGCACCAATATGGAAGTGCAGCGACTATGTAATAAAATGTTGTGTAGATGTCACTACTTTTACAAGTGTTCTGCCGGCGTTTGAAGTCTCCCCAACCATAGTAACAAATGTAGAATTCAAGACTTCTGAGGGCCTGAACCTGAAATAGATTCAATGAAACAGACTAGTTAGTTGTGGAACGTATAAGATGAAAATTGTCATAGTTTATCTGTACAAACTTATTAACAAAGAATTATGCTAGGAAATGTCTCAAACCTGGCTAGTGAGCTGGTCCGCGAAGAAAAAATCAGGAAGTGTGACCTGAAGAAAAACATAAATGCAACATGTGTAACAAAACTATCCTATCCTTCGGCATGGCAATCAATTTTTAGTACTTACCTTATAGAGTGGTGCGGCAATACAACGAAATGCACAGAAAATTAGGAAGTATCGACTTGAGCGATATATTATGTTGAAAGGGCAAAGTGTTACAAGAAGCACAAATTGTAGAGAATCAAGGATTGCAGTTCAGTATGTGATTTTGTCATCTTAGGAAGAGAAAATAAAGTGGCAGATACAGAATATCTTACAGTAACTAATGCCAATGGAACTAGCTCAGTAATTGCTTTGTAGTCTTTACTTCTTTCGTCCATTTCCATGTCGAGATTTGCAAGCACGCTGGCTAGAGCAAGTGTAGCAAGACCAGAGCTGAGAAGGAAAACTTCTCTGTATCCCAACTCTGTCCCTTGCTTGAAACCAAATATGAACGGATAATTCACTTGGTAACGCCTCCAAAAGTATATGTTCGCAGCATACATTATCGCGTGAAGAACAATGAATGCAAATAAGCTGCAAGACGTGTGAGATGTCTAATTAAGCAAACATAATATTTTCAAACCAGTGGAACATTTAGAACTCTCAGCAGATACTAAAGAAATTAACATATCTATAGAGAGGAAACATGGTTTCCATGTACTGACGATAGCCCTCCTTTTTAAAGATACTCCGAAGATGAATGATCAAAACAAGAGCAACTAGGAGTGCCACTGCACATCTGGTGAAGAAACCTGAAAGCTCGCGACAAATAGATTCAGTTAATTAAAGGTGATGCAATATCCCTAATATCCTCTTCAATATGGCATGTAGGTGAATAAAGTGGCAGACGATACTTACCTAAGGAAAATGTAATTCTATGTCGTTCTTGTTTTGCTTTTGGTCTAAGGATGGCCATGCCTTTCTGTGGTTCGAGTTTGAGAAGTGCTTGATAAATGCAGATTCAACCCTCTGGATGAGCCTATTGACCTTAGAATAAACATTCAAAAGAAATGCGAACGAGTCGTCATCAGCATGTCGGATTAGGGCCAGATTACTGGAACATTATTTCAGTACAGCAGCTTGATTTGAGAAAATATATGCATGATCTAAAAAGTTTACCTTGTCAAAGCTGCTGGTATAAGATTTATCCACCAATTCTAAGTAAGATCTTGCCGCATGTCTTGATGTAACCTGCAGCAATCAATGGAGAAAACAGAAAATTGAGAGATTCAGATAATTTTCCTAGACCCTTTTAACATGAAAAACATTAAGCTTTATGCAGGGTATCTAACCTTGTCGTATTTCTTCGTGATCTTCGAAAACGCCAATATATTTAGAAAACCGTTTCATGCATTACCACATGATTCGAAAGTTAGGATATCCTTTTTTTTGTTTGAAAAGAAGTTACGATATCCTTTTAATTGCTCTGATTTATATACAATCCAATGTTTTCAGTTGTTACCTATAGTTCTTCAGAAGAAGAAGTTTATGATAGAACTCAACGAATACGCGCTGCAGTTGCTCCTCTACTTTCCTTAGTTCCTCCCTACCGAAATTCAATTCCCTTTCTCTGTCAACCTTGAGGATGCTTTTTATAGTTGAACGTGGAGTTTCTGCCGTGTTGTTCATCCTCACATGATTAAGAATTTCAAGAGGAGATTCTTTGTTGCTCATCTCAATCTGCGCATTAACTGAAATAGTTCGCACCAAAATCAATATGAAATTTTCTTTTCTTTTTTCTTGTTGTTTCAAGTAACATAAACCTCATCGTTTACCTTATTCGCTTTAGCATACAATTAATGAAGGCTAGTTATCATTAGGGAATTAATCAATAAAACTTACAACAGAAGATCTAATCTTCCATTTAGGGGATATCCTATTTTGTTAGATCAATAAATTCATTTAAATCAAATCAATTCAGTCTTTCAAATTTGATCCATACACAGGTTTATATATGGATTAAACACATAAATCAGGTGAAAAACTTAAATACATAAGACTTTTTTTTTTTTTTTTGATAAGAAACAAAATCTATTCTACAAGACTAGTTAGTTAGCTCATCAATGTATATATGGAAAAACTCACTATTAGACCTTGCACTGCTAGGCGCAGAGGCGGCAACTGTAGCCGCTGAGGCAGCCACATTGGAAGCAAGGCAGATCATCTCGGATGCCCAGTCTGGCCTCCTCTCCGGCTTCTCCACTTTGATCCTAAAAGCAACAAGAGCTTCCATCTGCTTGTTCAAAAGCTCAGCCTCCTGCATTACCTCCTCCACTTTCCTCCTACAAAACAGATTAACCTTGTTGAACTCATCATCTAATCTCCTAAAGAACACCAATTCATTCTCTCCACCCTTATCAGTAGACATCATAAACAAGTATAACTTGGTCCTCAATATCTCCACTACCATTATGTGGAGATTGAGAGCTCATCTTACTAGGCTGATTATTCCTGTTGTTCTTGCTGTTCTGTATCTTTGTTAGACCACTGAAAGCTCTGTATAGTGTGAGCCTCCTCTTTAGGCCGCTCGGATTCTTATTACTCGCTTTTGTTCTCTGATTGAAGGTTTGGATGTCCTTCAAAATGGTCTTTGTTGAATTTTTCCGTCTCGCGGTACGTTACCCGCAAGCGGCCGCCCGCGGCACTTCTCCGCGAGCCATTGATCTTCCCAGTACCGATATTGTCCCCAACTTAACCACCCTTCATCTTTTAGGTGTGGGGTTTTAACTCAAAAGGCCTCGGTACTATTAGATGGAAGACAATCACTAATATACTTCATTTAGAAGTTTCACTTTCCAATGTGGGACTATTATTTCGGTCCACACATTCCAACAGTCTTCAAATAGTTGTAGTCCATGCATGCTTCTTTCCACTCTGGTACCATTTGTGACTGAAACTCTTTACCAAACTTCATCTCTGCTGATCAAAACTTCCCAGTTGGATTTGTTGCTTTTTAAGCCAGATTTTGGAGTGCCCAGATGGATTAATCACTGTTTTTGCAAGAATTAATCCAGACTACCCATGTGGATTGATATTGAAAAAAAATGCCTTGTGAGAGTGAGCGTCACCATGATGAATTGCAATGGAATATGTGAAGAGGAATGATCTATCAACTCCACTAGACCTGATCATGCGACCGGCTCGGGCTCGGGCTCGGGCTCGGGCTCGGGTTCAGGCCTATAAACTTTGGCCCAAACCCAGCTCATTGCCTATATTCGAGCCTATAATATTGCTCTAAGCCCAGCTCATTATCTCTCGAGAGATAACTTACAGGGAATTTAGAACTAATCTTGTTTGGTTGCCAACTTGCTTGCAAGTTATCTTCCAACTTACACTTTAGGATGAGAGATATCTCTCCACCCTTCCCTAAGGAATTATCTCTCAGGAGTTGTGAACACAATTACCCCTCATTAAGGATGACTCTTTTATTACTCATATCTCTCTTTTTTTTCTCTTGTTAGAAGACTATTTATGTCAATTAATTTTTTTTATTTTTTAAATGACTCTTTTATTACTCATAACTCTGAACTAACACTGTAAGTTGACAAAAACAAATCAAACAAGACCTTTAGTCTTGAACCCTTGTGGTGGTATTCACAAAGTATATCTGTCCTTCGAAGTTCCTCCAACGCATTAGGACTGTAAGAAAAAAAAGTATGGTAGGAGGAACTTTCATGGCTACGTTTGAGATGTTTTTTAAATTAATCAATTTTATTAGGATGTTGCTCAGCTACATAAGTATTGAAAGCAACAATTTAGCTATTGGTGTCTTGGCGTTGAGTTGAGATTAAATCTTAGAAGTTTTAGTTTGAGCTATGTTGTTGTCGTGATTCGCATAGAATTGTCTGACGTTATGGATTGTGGTTATGTAAGAACCTCAAATATTCTATTGATGTAATGATAAGGCGGAACAATGAAGCTTTTTTCACTTTTTTCCATGGCCAAATAGACAAATTCATTTTATCATCGAAGATCTAAAATTACAATGGAAGAGATAAATAGCGGCATGGCATCGTGCCATGAATTTGAGCATTTTCTTGGAATGGATTGCAAACTGTGAGGATCGCGACATCCTATCCGAATTTTAACAACGAAATTGACGTCAGTTTGATTAGTGATTTTAGCCGTTGGATTGAGAATGGGCAAACCGAGGTGCGTTGATGTGAATGTTTTAATTAAGGAAAATGTTTTTTTTTTTTTTTTCCTTTTTTTTGGTACCAAGGAGAATGGTTTTAGACTGATTGGTCCACATACATGATTATTGTTATATTAATTTATCTGTTAAATTATGCTGTGTCAAATACAGCCTAACACATTTGAATAGTTTCAAATAAGTTTTTTTTTTTTTTTTTTTTTTGAGGACTTTTTTTTTTTTTGAGGACAGTTTCAAATAAGTTAATGGTACGTTGACAAGTAAATGTTGGCAAATGCACATCCACTGTGTTGGGATGAATTTTTTGTAATACTACTCTCATTTGTAATATATATATATATATATATATATATATATAATTTTTTGTAATACTACTCTCATTTGTAATATATATATATATATATATATATATATATATATATATATATATATAAGCGTTTTTGTATAAAAAACGCACAATAGAAAAACATTAATTATTTAAGAAAAAAAAAGCATATTTCTTATAAGTTCAAATTACATTCTTCTGGTTTTCAATCACATTCTTCCTCATAGTGAGCTAGTGCTTCTTTTTTTTTTTTTTTTTTGGAAGAAAGAGAAATTTCATTAATCATTAATAACTCTCAATACATTCAATACAACAACACGAGACATAAAATTAACTACTATAGCAAATTGATTCACTAATCTTAATTGTTCAAGAGAATATACAATCGCCATAAGATTGGTTTTCAAGAATTGCAACTGTACCAATGGAATAGTTTGACAATCAATGACTATTCTCTTGACCAATGTCTGGAACTTAACAATACACAGGTGCAACACTCAAACCAAAAAAAAAAAAATTCGAGAAGGGAAGTAAACACAAAACTTATAACGAGGGAAGACAATCTAAACCTTTTAACAAAGGGAAAGAAACAACTACATATGAAAAAAAAAAACCTAATAACGAGTACCAACCCCATATACGCGAATCCATGCATAATTTTCAGGAAGGATGTAGATGTGACTGTTGCAAATAGTGAATCTAATGGTCGTAATGGGATGAAACAAATCTTCTCGCAAAATCTGAACAAATTTGAGTTTATTTGATTAATAAGAGGCAAAAGAGATTATTGGAACGATCATCGATCAAAAGAGAGGATCGGTGGTGGTTGAAAAGGGAAAATCAAGATGGAGAACCAAAGAAGAAAAATTAGGGTTTTCAAGAGCAGGTCATTCATTTAATCTTTAATTGAAGTGACCTAGGCAATTTAGTTAATAGTAGTACAATATTAGAGAGCAAGTGCTTTAATTATATAGTTAACTACATTTAATTCTTATTTCATCTAATAAAAAAAGGAAAAGTGTTTAAGTTGGGACATTTTTTTTTTGAAATAAAATAAAAAATTTTCATTAATCATGATAGCTTAATACATTCGGTAGATCAGGATGAGATATATGATCAATTACCTTGATAAAAACACATTGATTTGCTAATCCTAATTGTTCATCAGAACATAACTGTCATAGAGTTGATTTTGAGAAATTGCAACTGTAATAATGAAATAGTTTAACAATCAGTGATTGTTCTCTTGACAAACGTGTGTAACATAACAGTACACAGACATGCTAAGACCAAAACAAAAAAATAAAACTTCCAACAAGTGATGACAAATAAAAACTTCCAACAAGGGAAAACAAACACAAACTTCAACATTGGAAAACAAATATTTATTGAAAAAGATAACCTAATAAAATTATCAAACCAGCAATTCTAAGCACATATCCACACACAAGCAATAAAAGTGGAGATAAACTTGAATGATGATAGATGCAAACATGAAATGAAAGCAAGCGGTGGCGACAATGATGAATATGATAGCTGTTGCAGGATTAAAACTCTCAGATCTGAATAGATATGTATTTTATTAAAGAAAATGCATGTAGTAAACACTCTTACTGGAGTTGATCAGCGATGGCTCACGCATGAATTACAAAGGAAATCAAATGAGAAAAAAATTGAAATCTAGGGTTTTAGAGGATGCTAGTGCCTTCTCTTAGCTTGTTCAATTTGGGACATTATTCGAGCATTTCCCTAAAATGATCATACATAGATAAACATTAACCATATCCATTTGACCAAAAAAAAAACATAAATATCCAAATTTATGACGCCTTCTACAGGAAAATTCCACCAATCATGGGGAATTTCTTTGAAAAAAAAAACATGGGGAAGAAGGTTGATTGGTTCAAGAGTAGACCGACAATTTCGAACTTGACATAGATCGTTTTAGTTGATCCCCACAGTTCACATTTAAGAAGCACACGGGATGAAAATTCAATCAATAAGAGGAAGAAGTTTTGATTGGTTCAAAAGCAGCCTACAAGTTCTAATTATTTGATGTTTAAAGGGCAAAATAACAGGACACAAACCAGTCTTGATTACTGATTAACCTTTAATCAACAAAGCCCCATAACCTAGTTAGCCTTACACGTCAACACCTAATTATAACATGTAGGTTGTAGTTATAGGACCCACCAGGCTCTATAATTTGCTGTGTTCATGCTACATTACATGGGCCTACTGCGATCATTAATTCATTAAAGGTTTTCTGTTGCTAAATTTGAAATTGGACGTTAGAGCGTGCAATTGAGACTAAGAGCATCTCCCATGGTAAATATGAATTTTGAGCATAAATTTTTGTCATGCCATCAATATGAAGAGGATGGCATTTCATTTAACTCAAATAGACATTGGACTCCAAAATTGATCTCTAATGGTAGATGTGGATTGAACGTCAATTAATGAGGTGACGTTCATTTTTCAATTTAAAAAGAGATCGAATTTCAATCAACCAAAAAAGGAAAAAGAAATGGGATCTTATGTCACTGGAAATTTGAATGTCTAGAGTTTACATCCAAAATTGACAATGTCAATTTTTTTTATGCCACATTAGCATTACATTCTAAATTTTCCATTAGAGACATTTTTTTCATCTCAATGTCAATTTAATCTTAAGTGACGCACATTGACATTCAACCAACATTCCATTGGATATGCTCTAAATTGCCTTTTTCTTTTTCTTTTTTTATCAAATTTGTTGCATTGATTTTTCTATCACCTGAAAAAGGTACAATAATCTATTACATCGATAGTAACATATTTTACAATCCACTTAAGTTCGTAACAATATCCTCACAAAGAGGGCAATAATCCCACGAAAAGGACAACAACTTCCCGAATGAGGGCAACCAGCCCACGACGGGGACAACAGAACAAAACAACCCCGCAATGGGGAATGTCACACATAGGCGAAGACCAAACTGTAACAAACTATTTTAAAACCATAGAACAACATAACTATTCATAGATCCTACTTGCGGACAGTGGCAATATCATCAAGAGAGAAGAAACCCCTACCATCCGGAGTTGTGGTATTTGTCACGGCAAACCAAATCCAACAAGAACGCCAATGAGAAAGCGCAAGATCGTCTTGGCCATTGCCACGACCGTTGATCGGAGATGAACTAGGAACGTCAGCGACCCTCCAAAAATCTCCTTTCAAGCCTCTTTAGATCTGGCACGCTTGATTCCACCATCCCCTTCCTCTTCACACAAACACAAGAAGAGAGGAAGGGGGAACAAGAAAGAGAAGGGGGAAGTAGGGGAGAGAACATGAAAACGATGGGGAGGCAAGGCAGAGTGCTGAGAAAAAAAGAGAGAAGATGAAAGGGGAGAAAGGAGGATGAGGGGACGACCTTGGATTCTTAGGTTAGAGAGGGGGGTCAGCGGCGATGGTGAGTCGTAGCAACACCGACCCCCAAGGCCAAATATGGTTTGCACGGCTAAGGTTTGACAGAAGAACCAAGAAAGTAGATGAGTTCTGGAAACTTAGACTAAATTGCCTCTTAAAGAGAAAAAAAGTCTCCCACATGGTGACAAAAATATTAAAAAAGAGCCAAATAATCCAAAGATAATAATATATTTAAAATTTGTTGTAAATTGAATTGAGACTTGCTAGAACTAGAGAAGAAAAGTAGAAGAACTAAGAACTTCTACTACTATAAAGAACTACAAAGAACTACAACTACAAAGTAGAAGAGGAGAAATGAGAGAGTTGAAATTAGAAGTTGTATACAACTTGGTGTGTTTTTACAATGAGGTTGATACCCTTTATATAGGCCATTTGGTGATGATGATAAATGTACTAAGACAATGTTTACAAGTTACACATACATCACATGTCATACAACTCTTTACAAGCAATGTTGACAACACATGAAATAATGAGTATATTGGATATGGATGCAAGTAAGAGTCATGCTTGATATTACCACTCCATGTAAGAGCCATGCTTGACAATGATTAGTCATACAAAGTCTTGATCAATTGTTCATCCATATTATAACACTCCCCTTGGATGACAATTGTTGAGAGAATGTGCCTCGTTAAAACTTCTACTAGTAAAAATCCTGTGAGAAAAAAAATCTAGCAAAAGAAAAAGAGTACACATTTCTTATTAATCTTAAGATGAGTATAATATTGTTAGGATTGCCTCATTAAAAAACCTTACTAGGAAAACCCAATGAGATAAAACTATAGCTAAGGGAAAAAGAGTGCAATACACTAATCAATAACTCCCCCTCATGTGAACATGAGTGAAACTTGTTCAGTTTCTTTACTTGCAATGTCTTTAAGTTTACGTAAGCCAATACCATATGTAAGCCTTTTAAATATCGTAGTTGGTAAGGCTTTTGTGAATAAATCAGCAAGATTATCGCTCGATCGGATTTGCTTGACATCAATTTCACCATTCTTCTGAAGCTCATGTGCATAAAAGAATTTTGGTGAAATATGTTTTGTTCTGTCCCCTTTTATGAATCCTTCACTTAATTGTGCAATACATGCTGCATTATCTTCATATAATATGGTTGGATAATCTTTTATTGAAGGCAATCCACATGATTCTTGAATATGTTCAATCATGTTTCTCAACCAAACACATTCACGACTTGCTTCATGAATTGCAAGTACTTCAGAATGATTGGAAGAAGTAGCAACCATAGTTTGTTTTACTGACTTCCATGATACAACAGTATTACCACAGGTGAATACATATCCCGTTTGAGAACGGGCCTTGTGGGGATCTGATAAAAATCCAGCATCAGCATAACCTTGGAGATTCAATTTTACCACTCTCGAGTAAAATAAACCCATGTCACTTGTTCCTCGAAGATATCGAAAAATGTGTTTAACACCATTCCAATGTCTTCGAGTTGGTGAAGAGCTATATCTTGCAAGTAGGTTGACAGCAAAAACAATATTGGGTCTTGTACAATTTGCAAGATACATAAATGCACCAATTGCACTTAAATATGGTACCTCCAGACCAATTATCTCTTCATCACTTTCATGAGGTCGAAATGGATCCTTATCCACTTCAAGTGATCTGACAACCATTGGAGAGCTCAATGGATGTGCCTTGTCCATATAAAATCTTTTTAATAATTTTTCAATATAATTTGATTGATGGACAAGTATTCCACTTGAGAAATATTCAATTTGCAAACCAAGACAAGGTCTTGTTTTCCAAGTTATTTCATCTCAAATTCCTTTTTCAAGTATTCGGATGTTCTAACGATGTCGTCGTGGTTTCCTACTATATTTAAATCATCAACATATACAGCAATAATCACAAATCCTGTTGATGATTTTTTAATGAAGACACATGGGCAAAGAAGATTATTTACATATCCTTCTTTCAGTAAATAATCACTAAGACGTTTGTACCACATTCGTCCAGATTGTTTCAACCCGTACAAAGACCTTTGTAATTTTATAGAATGCATGTTATGAGGTTTTGATTTTATTTCATCGGATATTACAAATCCATCAGGGATTTTCAAATATATCTCACTATCTAGAGATCCATACAGATATGCTGTAACGACATCCATTAAATGCATATCAAGTCCTTCAGAGACTGCAAGGCTTATCAAGAACCGAAATGTGATTGCATCTGTAACAAGAGAATATGTTTCCTCATAATCGATGCCAGGTCTTTGTGAGAAACCTTGAGCTACAAGTCTTGCTTTGTACCTTGTAACTTCATTTTTTTCGTTTCTCTTTCGTACAAATACCCATTTATATCCAACAGGTTTTACGCCATCTGGCGTTTGGACAATTGGTCCAAAAACCTTTCGTTTCCTTAACGAGTTTAGCTCTGCTTGGATAACATCTTGCCATTTTTGCCAATCAGATCTTATTTGACATTCGTCCACTGATCGTGGTTCTGGATCATCATCATTTTCACATATTTCAAAGGACACATTGAAAGCAAATATATCATCAGGAACAATTTTATTTCGATCCCAAATCTTATCAGAGTTTAAATAATTTATTGAGATCTCATTACTTTCAACCTTTTCATCTTTTTCTAGAGGAAGTTGTTCCTTATCAGAATCAACTTGTCCTGACAAACTCTTATCAAAGGATTCTTGTGCTTTCTCAAGAGTATTTTGATTTGTATTTATTTTTACTCCCTTTTTCCTCTTTCGAGGAATTGTATCCTTTGAACCAACCGGTCTTCCACGCTTTAAGCGTTTTGTTGGTTCATGTGCATTTTGTTGCACAGAGACATCAATTCTTGCAGGAGCATTTACAGCTGGAATATGTGATTTTGTCACTTGTTTTGCATCATTAAATGCATCTGGTAATTGATTTGCAATTTGTTGCAAATGAATGATCTTTTGAACTTCAAGTTCACACTGATTTGTTTGTGAATCATAATGTGATAAAGTTGATGCATTCCAAACAATTTCGCGCCATTCCTTGAATTGACTTCTTATCTCCCTCTAATGGTGGGAAAATTGCTTCATCAAAGTGACAATCAGCAAAACGTGCAGTAAATAAATCCCCTGTTAAGGGCTCAAGGTATCTTATAATGAACGATGAGTTAAATTCAATATAAATCTCAAGTTTCCATTGTGGACCCATCTTAGTTCTATTGGGAGGTGGTATAGGAACATACACTGCACAACCAAAAATTCTTAAGTGTGAAATATTTGGTTGTTGACCTAAAATGAGTTGCATGGGGGAATGTTCATGGTATGCAGTAGGCCTATAACGAATGATAGATGCTGCATGAAGGACTGCATGTCCCCAAACTAAAGTTGATAACTTAGTTCTCATGATTAAAGGTCTGGCAATTAATTGAATGCGTTTGATTAGAGATTCTGCCAAACCATTTTGGGTATGCACATGTGGAACAGAATGTTCAATGATAATTCCTATAGACATGCAATAATTTTTAAATGCTTGAGATTGAAATTCCCGGCATTATCAAGACGGATGGTCTTGATTGGGTTGTCAGGGAATTATGCTCTTAAGTTAATGATTTGCGCTAAAAGTCTAGCAAATGCAACATTGCAGGTCGAAAGCAAACAAACATGTAACCACCTAGTTGATGCATCTATCAAAACTATGAAATATCTAAATGGTCCACAGTGAGGATGAATAGGTCCACATATGTCTCCCTGAATGCGTTCTAAGAAAATTGGAGATTCTACAACAATTTTACTTAGGGATAATTTAACTATCAATTTACCTTGAGAACAACTAGTACAATTATAATCACCAGCTGAAAATATTTTGTGACTCCTTAAAGGATGTTCATGCGAATTATTAATTATTCTTTGCATCATTGATGATCCTGGATGACCAAGCCGGTCATGCCATAAAATGAATGTCTTTGAATCATTAATTTTCTTATTTAAGACGACATTCGTTTCGACATGCCTTTTCAAATAAAATCCAGAAGGTAATACTGGAAATTTAAATTTTTAGATGAAACAAATCATACTGAATAACTTCTATATAAGACATTGACAACATTATAGTTGTACCAGATATTGCATAAACATTAGCCTCTGCTAAGTTTAAATTCGATAAATACTCTTTATATTACAATGTACATGTAGTACAATAAGTAAGACATGCATTATTCGCCTTTATTTAGCTCATAATTTGAACACATCTTAATGTGTCAATACTTAATTGAGTTATTTTTAATGGTAAAATTCATAATTTTGCCTTGATTTTTAAGGCATGGTAAAAGATCAAAAATATTTGGGTATGTATATGACAATATTTAGGCGGCATAGCTTTTCATACGTGACAAAAAAATGTCACAATTATGAGCGCTCTTTGTCAATACTAATTTACCCTTTCTAGTGGTGCACCACTTTTTATTTTGACTATCAATGGAATTGTCAATATGACTTTTACCATATCTTTTCACCTTTTCCACGTCCGTAATTTGGTATTGCGACCATGGTCATAGTATGCAACTTATGTTTCTTGAAATTGAACCAATTGGACGGGAGTGATATTATATTTATAATATCTCATTATTTTACTCAGCTACCACGGGACAAGAATTCAATCCATTATTAATACTTAATGGATTGACGTACGCACTCGATAATTTGTTGCAGTAATATATCGAGGCGAGCCACGTAACCTTTATTTGTCTCATCAGTCATACTTCTGGATAGCTTCAACATAGAGGTAATTAAAATTGCAAAATAATAAATGATATTTGACTGATATAAATTTCGTAGCGTGAGACCCAGTCGCTCATTTTGAGCCTTTTGGAGCATCACCAATTTTGGTCTTGATATAGATAGCTCTATGAAGTGAAATGATAATATAAAGTGAAATATTCACTTTTCAAATCTCTAAAGAGATATTTGACGAATAAATATTAGTATTATACGCATAGTCTTGCATAGATGTTTTATATATAATTTGAGCATCCCATTGCCTTAACAAGTAATTAGTATTGTCAATATTGTTAACGTAATTAATTCAATTATAATTAAATAAAATTTTTATGAAAATAGGGATAAACTAAATAGTTTTCTTTTTATACAAAATAGATAATATACCATTAAATGTATGTTCACAACTTGATTATAAATACGCAAAATATAATACTTGTATGAGTTGGTGGGACAACCTCCAGGTTGGGTGGCGAGACGAAGTCTACTTAAAACCATGCCTCCTCGAACGGGATAACCCGTCTCCCTTTCAATGTTTAGCTTTACCGGGGACAAGGCTTACCCACTATCAACCCAAACTCATAACACTATTTGCAATATAAAAAATCAAGAATGGAGCATAATTAATCGTTTGTAGTATAGCGAGAAAACTAGTTATGTCACATATTGACTTTTAATTTCTGATGTAGAAGATCGTACAAGACGCAACTACAGAGCATACTTTCGCAATCGGTGACGTTATAATTCATAGTATATGAATAAAGTATGCATATAAAAGTGAAGCAACCAAGATAATATAGAAATAAACTGAACTCATAAAAGTTATACCTTCCTAACTTTGTCTCCTTAACAAGCCTTCTTGAACTTCAAGATCTCCTTAATGTTAGAGCAAGCTCGTGTTGATAACGTGTTGTAAATTGAATTGAGACTTGCTAGAACTAGAGAAGGAAAGTAGAAGAACTAAGAACTTCTACTACTACAAAGAACTACAAAGAATTACAACTACAAAGTAGAAGAGGAGAAATGAGAGAGTTGAAATGAGAAGTTGTATATAACTTGGTGTGTTTTTACAATGAGGTTGATACCCTTTATATAGGCCCTTTGGTGATGATGATAAATGTACTAATACAATGTTTACAAGTTACACATACATCACATGTCATACAACTCTTTACAAGCAATGTTGACAACACATGAAATAATGAGTACATTGGATATGGATGCAAGTAAGAGCCATGATTGATATTACCACTCCATATAAGAGCCATGCTTGACAATGATTAGTCATACAAAGTCTTGATCAATTGTTCATCCATATCATAACAAAATTTACCCTATTCAAACCATTATAATACAATATATATATATAATTTTTCAAAAATATAGTAAATGATCAACTTAGAAAATCTCATAATCCTGTCCTAGTTATATATACATATTAGTTTAAAACTAAATATATATATATATATATAGATATAAGAGTAAACATGAAAATATGAACTTCCCTGTTACCCACATCTCTCTTTATCATATGAAGGGTATTTATGTCAATTATCATGTTTTATCGTTTTTTAAATTTGCAACTTTCTTGTAAGCTCAAAGTTGAACCAAATATGAAAATATGAACTTCCTTATGACATAACTCTATGTGAGTTAACTTGTCCGCAAAAAACCTTCCCTGTAAATTGGCAAAAATGAACTAAATGAGACCTAAATCATCTTCCCATAAATGACCTCATTTTATTATGAGTATTGACAGTGTAAAAAAATAAAGATGAGCCAGGCTCTAAACACCCCACTTCTCATAAAGGTAACCTAATTTTGAGTGCCCCTAAATTTAAATTTTGATTTATAAGGGCACCGCTACTTTTTTACCGAAATACCTCTTCGTCTTAACCGAAACATCCAACTCTAAAACCTTGGCCTAGACATCTATTTCAAGTTCAACGACACATGGCCGAGACCAAGGTTCGAAACTTTGATTTCGCACTAGACTTCGCCACTTAAGAATCGGAATTAATTCGGGGAAGTTGATTTCGAGGAAGGGAAGTTTTACAAAAACTCGCGGTGTGCAGAAGTTTATGAAATTTTATTTTAAATGTTTAAAAAATATCAAATTCTCTAAATAAATGTTAGAATACACTTTTGTTTTCAAATAACCTACAATTTCATTAAAAAACATTCTTCTCCTCTTGGCGGCTAGCCCTAACCCTAAAATCACTTTTTTGAGTTATCTCTTGATTCAAGATCTTGAACCACCGTCGATCTTCTCTTTTGATCGGCGGCGGATCCAATCTCCATCTCTCCGTATTTTATGTGTTCAATAAAGTGCAAATCTTTTCAGATTTGATTAGATTGGATCTACTTGTTATGATACATCTTTTTCAATGTTCGTTTTTGGATTTGTGCCGCTATTGGGTTGGTTCTTATTTTAATTGTATTTTTAGATAGTTTGTCTTCCCTTTGTTGGAAGTTTTAATTTTGTCTTCTCCTTGTCGAGAAGTTTTGATTTTTCTTCTCCTTGTTGAGAAGTTTTGTTATTCGTTATATAGTTCTAGTATGTTTTAACATTGTAGTGACAAGTCCCTAATTATCAAACTATTTCAATTTCACAATCACCTTCACAGCAAAAGTAATGACAATTCTTTTTTTAAAAAAAACCCACAATTTCATTAATCAGTTGGAACAACTTCGTTCAAGACGACTTGAGATCCTTCTAAAAAAAAAGACAACTTGAGACAGCTATAAGGCACACACACAAGTGCCACGTGGTAGACATGTACCGAGATCTTGCTTTAGTTGCAAGTAAATGAGCTACATGGTTTGTAGATCTAGGGCTTTGAAGCACTATTTTCTTTGCATATCCTCCCAATAGGCCTTGTATCTCATCAACCACATCGCCAAACTCTATGTAAGGAATTTATTAGACATTTTTAAAAGAAATTGTTGAAATTAAGTGGGTAGTTAATATATCCAATAAATGGACAGTTACTAAACTCATTTAACAAAATTAAAGTGGAACAGTTATAAATTGACCACTAAATTAATGTGAAGAGGCTATCATTTGACTATTCAATTGATAACGATCCACTATCTCACTCATTTCTCTAACTATAAGAAGAGAGGCATGGAAGTAAGAAGAACACACCAAAAATTTATAGCATTTGCTCTGGTTCGATTTTTCACTATTGCTAGTGCAAATCGAGGACTTCATAGTATCCTATTGGATTTTTGCTGGACTTTTACATATAGGAGTGCAAGAGTTTCTTTTATAAAGTGGCAGTGTTACACGCTTTGAAGTCATTGCTTGTTCTTTTGGTCTAACAATCTAAAGAAAACTTTTGCACTCCTATTTGCAAGAGTCCAGCAAAAATTCAATATAATACTATGAAGTCCCGATTTGCACTAACAATAATCAAACCAAAACAAATGCTGTGTATTTTTTGGTGTTTGTGTTCTTCGTCTTCTCTTATCCCCATGCCTCACATGCCTCTCTTCTTATAGTTAGAGAAAAGGAGTGCGATAGTAGACCGTTATCAATTGAATTGTCAAATGATAACCGCTCCACTTTAATTGAGTGGTCAATTTGTAACTGTTCCACTTTAATTTTAATTTGTTGAATGGGTTTTGTAACTGCCCATTTATTGGGTCTATTAACTACCCACTTAATTACAACAAATTCTTTTGAAAATATCTAACAATCCCCCGCCATTTTCAATGGATTCAATCATATGAATTATGCCCCTGTATCTACTCCGCTAGATCCAAGTATTGAGTTAGTGAAAAATACCAGCAATCCAGTTTCACAACTGGAGTATTCTCGATTAATTGGATGTTTAATGTATGCAATGACATGCACCGGACCGGATATTGCCTTGGCAGTAGATAAGTTGAGCGGATTTATGATTAATTCAAGTGAGTTGCATTGGTTTGCAATTCGAAGAGTTTTGAAGTATATGAAGAAAACAATTAACTATGGTTTATGCTATAGTGGATATCCTTCGGTCTTAGAAAGATTTTCATATGCAAGTTGAATTGTGAAAGATTAAAATCATGCTTCTACAAGTGAATGGATATTCATACTTGTTGGAGGTGCAATCTCATAGGCTTCAAAGAAGCAGACATTAATAGCTGGTTCTATCATGGAATCAGAGTTTATTGCGCTAGCATCGGCTTCAAAAGAAGTTGAATGGTTACGTGACTTATTACACGAGATACCTTTGTGGCCTAAGCCATTAGCTCATATATCTATCTATTATGATAATGAAACCACATTGACAAGAGCTTATAGTCAAGTGTACAATGATAAGTCTAGACATAATGGACTGTGATGCAGTTGTGTCAAAGAATTAATAACAAATGGAGTTATCACAATTGACTATGTGAAATCTAGTCAAAATTTGGCAGATCAATTTGCAAAAGAATTGTCAAGAGACTTGGTGAATAAAACATCAATGGAGATGGGTTTCAAGCCCATGAATTAAAGTCATCAATATGGAAACTCAACTCGACGCTTAATATTACGTTAAGTCTTGAGTTCAATGTAGTCAAAGTGCATTATCAGTATGACTGTGAGCATTATATCATTATAGCCATCCCAGGGTTGATAGTGTTTGGTACCCGCATGAAAAGGGAAGAGGTTGAGTTAATCTCTTAATAGTCTTCAAAGTGCTTAAATTGCAGGGGTGTTAGGCTGAAGACTTTCTATGTGAATGTGAAGTGCGGCCGTTTCAAAGAGTTCAAGGGCTTGGCTCCGAAAATGTTCACGGAAGATATGAGGCACAAGGCTAATGTTGAATGTATCAAGAAATTTATGGCAATTTGCTATATGTGTGATCTGTTTATGCTACATATCAAATAGAATCATTGGTTCAAAGTTTATCTACCATGTAATTTTGTTATGATGTAATAAACTTTTCACAAATTAGTGGTTCAAATCGCAAGATACCATTATTTATGCATATAATGTTTAAATGTTCTTGAATCAATGATCTGTTTATTTTGAAAATGGTGGGGGATTGTTAGATATTTTCAAAAGAATTTGTTAAAATTAAGTGGGTAATTAATAGACCCAATAAATGGGCACTTACTAAACTCATTCAACAAAATTAAAGTGGAACAGATACAAATTGACCACTCAATTAATGTGGAACGATTATCATTTGACCATTCAATTGATAACAGTCCACTATTCCACTCATTTCTCAGTCCACTATTCCACTCATTTCTCTAACAATAAGAAGAGAGGCATGGGAGTAAGAAGAGCACACCAAAAATTTATAGCATTTGCTCTTGTTCAATTTTTCACTATTGTTAGTGCAAATCCGGACTTCATAGTATCCTATTGAATTTTTGCTAGACTCTTACAAATAGGAGTGCAAAAGTTTCCTTTAAGAAAGTGATAACGTTACACGCTTTGAAGTCATTGCTTGCTCTTTTGGTCTAACATAATTGACGAACTGCCGTTACTGCCAAAGTGAAGTCACTCTCAACGAGATCAACATGAAGAAGAAGCGGATGTGTTTGATTCAGTCCTTCCTGAACAATAGGATTTTGCGATGTGGCAAGTGGAAAATACTGAGGAGGCTGCCAACAAGGGGTCGGGATGGACAACATCAATTATGAGAGACTGAACCACTCAACGATGCCCTACAAATCACAAGGAGCGTGTAGAGTGATAAAGGTCAGATGCACAAAACGAGAGGAAAAGGAGGAACACAGGGGTATTTTCATTAGAAATGACATTTTATAAATTTGACTTTTTTTCACTGAGTTGTCCTTATGGATGAGTGGAGTGTGTATAGCTTGGCTCAAAAAGATTAATCGTGTCATTAACTAAATAGAATGGGGAGCCAAAACATCTCTACTGAGATGACAGAGATATCACTTGCCAAAAAATAAGGTTTGGAAAGGTTCGAGAGTTCGAGTCCCACTTAAGTCGAAAAAACTAAATGGAATGGGGTTAGAATCGAAAATGAAGCATTTAATGCTTCCTTGATTTTCTAATGGTACACATTTCGTGAAACAAAAAAAAAGTTCTAAAAATGTGACAAATATTGTTTTTACTGAGGGAATATTATATTTTCAAACTATATACTAAATTCTTTGACAAAAGAAAACTATCCTAAATGGAAAATGATAATCTAACACACTTTGGGCACACACTTTATTTTTTAATCATTTATGATGTTTTGTCAGATGTGGGGCCCACGTCTTGGGAGACAAGAAAAAACTATAAATAGCTAAAAAACAAAGTGTGTACCCAAGTGTACGCCCAAAGTGTGTTAGATTATCATTTTCCATCCTAAACTATCCATCTTTACCTATCCCACGCAACCTTAATGTTAGGAGGCTCACTCTCAGCTACTGAATCAGATTATGAACTGTTTTACAAACAATAGAATGATTTAGGGTTTGATTCCTAGAATTCCAGTAACTTTCAAAGATACCATTATCAGGCTTTGGCATCTGCATCCGATAGTAAGCAGACTAAGAAAAATTGCAAGGAAAATTTCAAGGAATCAAAAAGTTCACGACAACAAACATTAAAGGGATGACACAGAAAATACTAGTCATGGGGCCAAGCGTTTAATCTTCCAAACTTGGTTTCCATTGACCTTTTCAAGAGTATATTGCAACCTGAAATAGAGAAAAGAATATAAATCATGACTAACACCTGTCTATAATGTGTAAAACTTCAGCAGCCAGTAACAAGCATCTTAACAAATGAAATTGACTCACCGGTCATGAAGACGAGAAGTCTGTCCTTGCCAGAACTCAAAAACTTCTGGTTTTAGTCTGTATCCTCCCCAGTATTTTGGTTTCGGGATCACACTTCTGCAATTATATTAAGTGACAAAAAATTCTTCAGTTTCTCATTATTCTTCTCTCTCCAACAAAAGGCGCAGGAGGAATTTTTTTGAAGGATTTAACAATAATCATGTGAAAAGAACATCTACAAGAAATGCCCAAGCGTGCATGCAAAAACACTTGCATCAGAAATATAACAATACAAGAATTTCCAACACTTTCCAGAACGCTGTGATGTTTTGTCAGCAGCATCCTCATTCAACGCATAATCTAGGCTATGTATTTTACTAGTTCACAGTTGAGTTACAAATTGGTGAACAAATTTCAGAACATAGATATGGAACAATTTGTTCCTTTTTGTTTTCATGAAACTTAATTGAAATGAAGAGTTAAAGAAAGGTGTAGTAATTTCTTCCTAATCACTTCCCTACCTACACAGATCCTAAAGATGGCTCAAATGCATTTAGATGCAAGACCCATCCTAAGTCGAAGGCAAGTGGTCCATTACTGAAATCAAGTGTAAATAATAAATATTCACTAGTACAAAAATAGTCCCAAATCCCAATTTGAAGCCAAGACAAGACAAAATAGAAAAAAAGCTACAAGTAGTCAAAGGCTAACAGGCTATAAAACTTGAAATTATAATCCTTAACCCTAAAAATATCAAATTTATCTTTTTTTTTGGATAGTAAAAGCATAAACTAAAAATTAAGCATAGAACCCACCAAAAAAAAAAAAACTTGGGAATAGAAGCTGATTAGGTGACAAAGACTGGTCTTTCATAAGCAAACTGAAAAATGAAATCCCACTTCTGAGTATTGAGAAAACATAATTCTGCACCAACTGCATTACAGCTTCATCTTTTTAATATGTTAATCAAGGGAGGATAGAACACTATATGCGCTACATACAAAATCTGGATAAAGGGGAGGGGTCCCAATTCCAAACCTAGAAAAAGGGGGAGGGAGATTATCCATACCTCAAAAATGGGGGAGGTTTGCGATAGGTTGACAACCAGGGTAAACCTTTTTTTTTTTAATCAGAACCAGCATAAAACTTTTCATGCTATATTAAATGGATCAAACAAATTTGGGACGGAGGCTTTGTTGTTGTAATCAAGGGGCGGTAAAAAGAATGGGGTTATGGTATAAAATAACCCACATTCAAGAGAAATCATTATAAAAAATTGCAAAAGTGATAATATTGAATGGAAATATATACAAGTTAAAGCTGGTTTAAAGTTTAGAAGAATCTAGTACGCAGTTGTCTTTTTCTTTTTCTTGAAAAAACATCTAATATGCAATTATAAATTCTCTGGACTGTTTTCAAAAAAAAATATATATATATATATATCTGGACTATTTCCTTCTAATTAGATTAGTAAACTGATAGCATCCCGGGTCGTCCACCTATCCGAGTGGTGTATAAGCGTAAGAGTCCTAAGAGCACAGGAGCAGTTCCGAGACAGTTGAGTCCCACCCAAAGTCAGCAGTAACAGTTTGCACACATGTGGGGTGTGGGGGTATGACAGGGTGTCGGTTTGGATAGGAAAGTGAGGGAGTGTACGTACAGTTGGGCTCAGCGAGTCAGTGAGTCGAGTTAGTGAGTCCAAGAGTCGAGTTGTAGAGTCAAGGCGTTGTATATATAGTTTGTTGAGTGGGTTGAGAAGGGGCATCGAATGTGTAGTGTGGTGACCCCTGTGTCTGGTGGAGATTGTGTCTCTGGGCGATTAGAGGAGTAGAGAGAGTCTCTCTCTTCCTAATCTGTGTGTTCCTGTTTTGGTTCTTTCTCATATCAATAAGATCTACGGAGGCGACCCCCTCGTTCACGCATTTCTCTTGGGTTGTTATCATTTGGTATCAGGTTGATGTGGTGATATTGATCGATAGTGGTGCTTCGCATAACTTTATATTGTCGGCGTTAGTAGATGTCCTTAAAATTCCGGTGACTGCGACACCCGAGTATGGGGTACTGGTTGGGGGTGGAAAGTGGCTGCCTAGTTTGGGGGTTTGCAAAGAAGTTCAGGTTCATTCAGGGTTTTACGATTTCCACTGAGTTCTTATCAATATGGGCGGCTCCGATTTGATTTTGGGCATGTAATGGTTTAAATCGCTCGGCATGACGGCGGATGATTGGCCAAATCTCACAATGTACATCCGGCAAGGAGGCAAATGGATTTCCATAAAAGGGGATCCCTCTCTTCAGCGTGGATTATTTCTATGTAAGTCTATTCATTGCGTTGATTCAACTTTAGGTTGTTTATTGGTTGAATATTGTGCAACAGAGTCCACTACCACTAATCTTCTTCCTCTTTCTGAACCATGTATCCAGGATGTGTTGTCATCGTATGAATCCTTGTTCGAGCTTCCTTTATCCCTACCACCGGCACGCGATTGTGATCACTCTATTGTGTTGAAGGAGGGCACGAAACCGATACGTGTGTGACCGTACCGATTCCCCCAAATTTATAAGGCGAAAATCGAGAGAATGGTCTCGGAAATGTTGGCGACAGGGGTGATTCAGCTGAGCACCAACCCTTTCTCTAGTCCCATGTTGCTGGTGAAAAAGAAGGATGGGACATGGCGGTTTTGCATCGACTACAGAGCTTTGAATAAGGCCACCATCCCCGACCGTTTCCCCATTCCTAACATTGACGAATTGTTGGATGAACTTCACGGAGCCTGTGTGTTTTCCAAGTTGGATTTGTGATTTGGGTACAACCAAATCCGAGTTAGGCCGACGAATGTATCCAAGACTGCTTTTCATACTCATGAGGGTCACTATGAATTCCTAGTTATGACGTTTGGCCTCTCCAATGCTCCGGCCACCTTCCAGTTCTTAATGAATACCATCTTCAAAGGAGTCTTACGTCGCTTTGTGCTCGTTTTCTTTGACGACATCCTGGTGTATAGCCGCTCCATGTCCAAGCATTGTATCCATCTGAAGGAGGTCTTGTCCCTGTTGAAATCTAATTCTTTATATGTCAACCTCAAGAAGTGTTGCTTCGGCCAAGCTAGCCTGGAATATTTAGGCCATATTATATCCAGTGGGGGACGTCATGGCGGATCCAGATAAGCTGAAAGCCATGAATGACTGGCCGTTGCCCGTATCACCAAAGGAGCTTCGCGGGTTCTTGGGCCTCATAGGGTATTACCGTCGATTTGTCAGGGATTATGGCAAGATTGCGACACCTCTCACTCTTCTACTTAAAAAAAATTCGTTTGCTTAGTCGGATGAAACCTCTTTTGCGTTTAATCAATTGAAATCAGCGACGATGCAGGTTCCGATGTTGGCTTTTCCAAGTTTTGATACCTTGTTCATTATCGACACGGATGCATCCGGAGTGGGTGTTGGGGTGGTGTTGTCGCAAGATGACCGGCCAATTGCGTTTTTCAGCCAATTTCTCTCTCTCTCTCTCTCCCGCTGTGATCTTGTTCCAAATCCGCTTACGAGCGGGAGTTGATCGCTATCGTCTTAGCCATCCAGAAGTGGAGACATTACTTGTTGGGCCGACGATTCTTAGTGAGGACTGATCAGCGTAGCCTGAAATACCTGCTGGAACAGCGCGAAGTCGCCACCGAATATCAACGCTGGTTAGTAAAGTTGTTGGTTTCCAGTTTGATATTCAGTACAAACCAGGTTCTTCCAACGCGGTGGTGGATGCCCTTTCACGTTTTCCTTTTCCTTTGCCCAAGGCTCATATTTCGAACTTGTTTTTGGTCTCGCTACTATCGTGTGATGACGAGACCATTCTATCGGCGGAAGTGGCAGCCAACCCTTTCCTGGGCCCCATTCGATCAACACTTCTCACTGATGCCACAGCTAAGCCAGGACGGTCACTAGTCAATCATCACCTCTTTTACAAACACAGGTTAGCTTTACCTGTTACCTCTTCCCTCAAACCTCGCATCCTTGCTGAGTTTCATTCAGGGCCTTTAGGGGGACATGGAGGATTTTTGAAGACTTATAGTCGTATCTCTGCGGAATTATGTTGGGTGGGGTTGAAACAGTATGTTAAAAATTTCGTGGCCTCCTGCGACATTTTTCAACGACATAAGTATGAGACCCTTGCCCCTGCCGGTTTCCTTTAACAACTTCCTATTCCCGCCACTATATGGGAAGACATATCGCTTGATTTTGTGGAGGGTCTTCCATCGTCCAACGAGTGTAACTCCATTTTGGTTGTAGTGGATCGTTTGAGCAAGTACGCCCACTTCCTCCCCCTGAAACATCCATTTTCTGCAAAAAAAAAGTGGTTGAATTGTTCGTTCATGAGGTGGTTCGTCTCCATGGGTTTCCCTGTTTTATGGTCTCAGACAGGGACAATTTTCTTAAGTCATTTATGGAAAGAGTTGTTTCGCTTGCAACACACAATTGAACCACAACTCCTCGTATCACCCTCAAAGTGACGGCCAGACTGAAGTTGTGAACCGTTGCCTCGAGACCTATCTAAGGTGTTTCATCAGTCAGTGTCCTAAGTTGTGGACTAATTGGCTTCACTGGGTTGAATTTTGTTACAACACTTCTTTTCACTCTTCATTGAAGTGTTCCCCATTCAAGGGTGTGTATGGGCGTGAGCCCCCTCCTGTCTTCAGCTATGGCATTTCTACTCCCTCTAACCCCACCGGCCTCTTAGACATGTTGCAGGCCCGTAACTCTGCTATTCACGAATTGCGAAATCAGTTGTTGTTAGCCCAAAATCGCATGAAACAACATGTTGATCAAGGCCGTCGTGAGGTTGTTTTTGATGTTGGTGATTTTGTGTACCTGAAGCTCCGTCCCTATCGTCAAGTTATGGTTGCTCGACGATCAAATGTGAAGCTCAGTCTGCTGTTTTACGGACCTTATCGAGTGTTAGCTCGAGTGGGTACTGTCGCCTACAAGTTGGAATTACCACCTTCTCCTACCATTCACCTGGTGTTCCATGTCTCCCAGCTGCGCAAGGCAATAGGTACTGGCCAAACTCCTTCCTTGCCTCCTTTTCTAGCGGATTCTCTTATTGTTCCCTTAGAACCGGAATTAATACTGACCTATCGTTCCTCGATTGCGGGGGCGGAGGTTTTGGTTCAGTGGTTGTCCCTGCTGCGCTCAGAGGCCTCTTGGGAACTTGTCTGTCATATGAAGAAATTCTTCCCGGCATTCCACCATGAGGACAAGGTGGCTGTCCTTGGAGAAGTATTGATAGCATCCTAGGCTATCCACCTATCCAGGTGGTGTATAAGCGTAAGAGTCCTAGGAGCACAGGAGCGGTTCCAGGACAGATGAGTCCCACCCAAAGTCAACAGTAACAGTTTGCATACATGTGGGGTGTGGAGGTATGACAGGGTGTCGGTCTGAATAGGAAAGTGAGGGAGTGTAAGTACAGTTGGGCTCAGCGAGTCAGTGAGTCGAGTTAGTGAGTACAAGAGTCGAGTTAGTGAGTACAACAGTAACAGTTTGCATACATGTGGGGTGTGGAGCCATCGAATGTGTATTGTGTGGTGACCCCTGTGTCTGGTGGAGACTGTCTCTGGGCGATTAGAGGAGTAGAGAGAGTCTCTCCCTTCCTAATCGGTGTATTCCTGTTTTGGTTCTTTCTCCTATCAATAAGATCTACGGAGGCGACCCCTTCGTTCACGCATTTCTCTTGGGTTGTTATCATAAACCCAACACAAATCGACATGGTCAAATGATTTGTCTAACCCTTCAAAATTCGAAGAAGAAGAAGAAGAAGAAACTTTCAAAAAACAAACAAAAGGAAAGGAGAAACGGGAAGAAGAAGAAGAAACAATAGAGTAAAAGAAAAAGAAACATTCATAAAATAAACAAAAGGAAAGGAGAAACAGCAAATCAAAAAGAAAAACAAAGAAAACATAAGAAAAAAAAATGAATTAAAGAAAAAAAGGGAAAGCTGATGAGGGTAGTAATGCACAGTAAAGTGGACAAGTCTAACTTGAAAGCATGCACTCCATCAAATGCATGTACTAATGCAACAAATATGTATTCTATAATTAATAGTAATCATTTACAATTTTACTTGTATTTCATTTTGAGTCTCGCTTTGTGCACCCCGGCATATGATCAGGGCACCCAAAATTTTCGAATTAAAATTTGGTTTCATAAGGAAATGTCATATTTCCCTCCCAAATCGTGCACCCCGGCATATGATCAAGGCACCCGACACATGTCCCATTCCGTTCACACTCCCGTGCACCCCATTCTCAAACTCCCAATTTTTCTACCAAAAGAAGTCGGTCCGTTGCTGGCTGAACATCGCATTCATCGATCAAAGAGCGCTCACCAACCTTGCATTGTAGGGTTTGTTAGATTCAGCGAGTTTAAAACATTTTTAGGGTCTGATGACTGAAGAAAACGAGCGGGAGGCGGGCGTCGCACACGGTAAGGTTAGTTTTCATGGTTTTTGTGTATTTTTGCCATTTTTGAAAGTGAACAACGGACGCGACTTTGTTAGTCACACAGCACCGAGACATGTTGTAATGTCTCGGTTGAAGGTAGCCGAGACTTTGGAATAAGTCTCGGTATAGGATGATCGAACTCATGTATGAATCCCTTTGGTACATGAATCAGACAAATGGGGGCCGAGACTTGACAAATGTTGTCTGACACAGGTTACTGATACGACATGTTGATTCTCAAACCTGTAATACCGAGACTTTGGAATAGGTCTCGGTATGGGATGACCAAACTCATGTTTGTGTTTTCATGGTGGGGTGCTCGTGTTTCAAACAAAAGGGCATTTTGGGAAACTCCCGGAGTGCCCTAAGAAAATTCTTGGGTGCCTTGATCATATGCTGGGGTGCTCATAGCACGACTCTTCATTTTTCATAAGACACTATCAGGTATTTCTCTGAAACTCAAATATGAAATACAAAATCTGATTTAGGGAGAAAGCATCCAATAGAAAAGCAAAAATCCCTTGCAACAAACATTTAACTGATTACCAAAAAACTAAATGTGTCTGAAATGAATACCATAAGAAAAAGATTCAACAATTTTGGTTTCAGAAAAGATAAGATTTTAAAAAATAAGAAAATTATCATACTGACCCATCAGAAAACTTTGATTCCAACTCTCTGTATTCCTGATGAAGTACATCTCTTCCAGGTACTACTGTAGTCTGAAAAGAGAAAAAGCATCACTGTTTAAGCAAACAAATCTGTCATAAATCATTAGCTCAGTGAGAAGTGAACTTAAAAATAGACCTGCTTGCTAACTATTGCTCCAATCTGACTTCCACGTGGGCGGCTATGAAAGTACTGCTCTGATTCTTCTTCGGAAACTTTTGTCACAGACCCTTCAACTCTAACCTTCAAAACCAAAGAGCTTTAGTGTCAACATCAAATTCTCTCCATGTTACACTATCTTGGACTTGCCCATTTCAGCAACAATTTCAATGGGATGATTGAAGAGATCTTTCTCCTTTTTCTCAACAAGAAGCAAAAAAAAAAACGAGGAAGCTGATGTGTCCACTTCACTTATTTAGCAAATGTCACAATGTGCAGAAAAAATGTACATTTCTTCGTCTCCAGTGTAACACAAACTAGAAGTAAAAAAACTTAAACCAGAAAATCTACCATGCCTCAAAGATCACTTTCTCAGCAACTTTGGAGTCCGGCACTTGTCTTTTGGCATATAACACAAATATTAGTCACGCTGTTTATGTTATTTTTTAGGTCGACTTCCTCTTTTTGTTAGTGAGGTTAGTTTCCTTTACATATTAGAGCTGTTTTCCATGAAATACAGACTACAGTCATTAGAAACTTAAATCTGATAAGAGCATTCTTTCTTAAAGGAATCGATGTTGTATATATTTCTTGTATTCTCTTTCACTCCACTCAATTTAATGTAGTTGATGGTGTGCCTCAATGAATAGATATATGAAAAGAAAAACTGTAAAAAAAAAAGAGTTGCATGGCATGAGCATGTTTTTTTGCCCTTTTCTAGTTCCTTCTTTTCGCCTTTGTATCAGTAAAATCTCATTACTAAAATTACTAATATACAAAAGCCGTTTCCATCCAAAAAATGTTCCTAATAATTTTTCCACTTATCAGAAAAGCACAAGTGTGAAGCAAATCTATATACTGGTCGGTTGTAATACTTGAAACAAGCCATTTACTAAACTATACCAGGAAATTGCCAAATTCGAGGTAGTCAATAGCCAAATTTGAAGTAGTCTATTGAATTATTTTGTTTACATCTGTATCATTCTTGTGAGTGAACATGTATTTAATCATTTACGTAGCAACATCTAAATATTAACCTTCTCAGCTGAACACAACTGATCAAGATCAAGGTTTGTTGTTTGTTGAATCTAATATAATGTTCTCATCAGCTAGGACCTTTCTCGCTTTGTAAAGGCAGAAAGACACCACTTTGTGCTAGGTGAGCCCAAAACTAGTAGTCAAAAGTAAACACTAAATACTTTGTTTTCCCTTTTATTGGTCTTCTTTAATGAAGTGCAATCTTTTACCTGACGATTAAGACCATCCCAATAGAAAAGAAGTGATGCGCGTGGATTTTCTGATAAATCATGCGCCTTCTTACTTTGATAATTGGTGTACCTATGACAAAGAAGGAACAATACTCAAAAAATTTCATTCTACCATAAAACAAGCAAAGAAACAATCATCTAATTAAACTAATCTCTTTTCATTAAGTAAATGATACGTAACGGCACTAACCAAACAAAACCCTCATCATCAACTCCTTTTAACAAGACCATTCTTGATGAACTGCAAAGCAATGAATACCACATGAACATGGCCACAATGAAAGACCATTTTTCTATTTGGATATTCACATAATAATAATAATTCGAAGCAACACCAACTTATCATATGATGGTATTAGCATAGTCTATTAATACAAATGAGGATAATTAAGCAGGAGAAGAAGGAAAGAGTAAGCAAAAGTAAGATAGGTAAATACGGCCTTCCATCTTTATCCGCAGTTGACAAGGCCATAGCATTCGGTTCATGCAAGCCAGCAGCCAGCGCATCATCAAACCATTTACGGAACTGCATCAGACAGCAGTTTTAGTTTTAGATTAAGTGGTTTGTTATGAAAGTCACCAGAGACCAGCTGTCTTAATATTCTGAGTCAACTGGATATTTCAATAAGTGACTCATTTAACAATCCACTGGTAATTCGTGTTTTTGTAATGGTGTCATTATATAGTTTGTTACGGTTGAAGCATCATAAAGTTAATTCAATTGGCCCACATACCATGAATACAAGAAAAACACGGGATACCTGATTCATAGGGTCAGCATCTAGATGTTTCTCAAGAAACTCAGGAGAAATGTAATTTTCTCTAAGAGCTGATATGTCAACTTGTGGAGCCTTCCCAATCCGAACACACATGGAAGTACCAGGATATGCTGGGAGATTAAGCTTGTATTTTTCAGCAATGGCTGCTGGGATGAACCTACCTCCTAGGAAGTGATGGGAACCATGAAAGTTCATGGCACACATCTTCGGTGCAGTTAATGAAACCTAAAGAAAACTTCATATTAGTGCAACATTTTGTCCAAAACAGGCGGATTAAATTTAATAATTTCCATACAACATTTTATATCATAGGATATATAAACAAAAGCCACCGTTAGACACAAACCAGCATGTCAGGTTTAAGTCCATTGCCACTATTATCCCCATCTTCAACATGCCATCCAGAAGGAATATCCACTGAAACAACAGCAGGTTTCCTCTCGTTGTTAAGACTGTTGTTTTGCAAACAAGTCAACCTATGAATGAGATCATCAAATGGTGGCCTTGGAGTACCTGAAAAGTTTTATGACACTGTGCTCTTCAATGCTATATATTCATGTTTTAGACTGCCTCCCTAACAGACTCACAATCATAATAAATATTAAGGAATGCAATATCATTCTGTAACTTATTTATGTAAATTTAAATCCATAAGCATATGCAGAAGGAAAAACCAAGTGAAACACCAGGTAAGGGACTCTGTACCATGAAAGGAGAATCCAAACATTGCATCAACCAGAATGTCAAAATCTTTTGACAAATCAAAGGGCAGCTCTTCTACTGTAAGGAAAGGAATTGACAATGATTCCAGCTACAAATCAAAACATACAATAAGTATCTATGAGGAAAATGAAAATTTTCTGATTCAACAAATATTAATGTGGTAAGGATACCTGAGTAACCAGACCGGTATAAAGAGGTTTTGCAGTACGCTTTGGGTAACAAACAAATGGTTTGTATCCAAAATGATATAGATGCCGAGCAGCAACAAGACCATCACCACCATTATTTCCAGGACCACAGATAGCAAGAACACGATTGTAGTCGCTCAGTTTATAGACCTGCAATCACAATCGAATCACCAACTTTACCAACCAAAACCTGATTTCAGAAGAAAATAGGTATAAAATCAACATGACAGTTTAGGAGCTAATAATGACAGTTTCAAATGCAATGATGCATGCCACATGGAGAAACTTGCTCTCCTAATATCAGTCATATCTTAAAGCATTTAAATTCAAGTATGGCAAGTGGATGGTTAGAAAGTTAACGAGTATCCATGGAGCGTACGCAAGTAGATGGTTAGAAAGTTAACGAGTATCCATGGAGCATACATCGTTAAGATGTAACAATTTCAAGCAATGTATATGCTCTTACCAAAACCTGGCGCATAATATGTGTAACTGCATGACCTTTTAACTTAATTTAATAATCAAACAGTGACTTCAAAAACAATAATTATTTTTGGCACATGCTAGAAATGTGTGATATAATTAGCATGACTTTGTTCCAGACATGTAATTTTGCAGTCTGCATTTAGGTTCAAACTTTAGACTTCTCGAAGATAAGGATTTTTTTGCTATACTTCTCCATGGCTGATAAAACTTCTCCAAATCAATTACAAATCTTCACCAGGCGAACTACAGGGCAAAGTCAAGTTTCCGATCCTTGGTGGTTCTTTCTCTTTGATTTCAACTCTTCTCTTTTCAAGCATCATCATTATTTCTAATGATGCTAGAGCATTTATAATACATCCCACTTAACTTTTCTTTTCAGAAATATGTCAAAAATTAAGACGGCATTAGATTGAGGATCAAACACAAAGACATTTGGTTTCACCAAGTATGCAAATCCTACCCCAAAATGTGCAACATCATAGACAACATTTTGACAATATTACATCATAGTTTTGTTTGTTTTTGAATCCAAGACCTTGACAAGCTTATTCAACTACAAAACTAGGAAAACTCAATACGGATTTCTTTGTGATAATATTAACACAAGGCCTTTTGTTTCAGCCAAACACACATCTCTGGATTTTATTTTTTTTTTTAACTTCTTTTTTCGTTTTTGGAGACTGAGCAAAGTTTGAATAAAGAACCAAATACATCCCAAAATTTTAGACAACTTCAGAAATTCAGCATTCTTCATTATTGATTTAACCTACTTTCACAAGTGATAGATAATTACTTTTCATTTTGGCATTCATGCCAAATGCATTGACCTCCAGATCAACAAACAAACCCAACAATAAAGCCAAAGTCAATAAAGAAATAACTGTTCATATAAACTAATGGATACAATTTCATACTGAAATATATTTCCAAACGAACTTTTGAAGAGTACCAAGGACCTCTTGGAAACGACAAATAAAAACTCATCGCCACATCATTGTAAGCCCATTTATGGTATCAGCTCTAAGTTGCAAATTCTTTTCATTTGTGGTGCCCAATCAACAACAGAACAATTACACATAAGTATCAAATACAGTGATACAAATCATGCTGTGTAGACACAATGATACCTAGAACCCTAGATTAATTAGTTATAAATTTTTTTCCACGTTTTATTCTAATTGAGTTCACCAAATCAAGCATAAAGGAAGAGCCTGATCCATGTAGCTAACCCCAACTAATTTGCGATTGAGGCTTCGTTATTCTTTAATTTTAATTGAATTGCTATTTCATTTGGTTTTATACGAATTGGTTTATAATTTGAACCCCAAAATGTAATAGGAGTTCAGTCTTGTTAGTTTTAGAACAAATTCCAACACCATTCATAACCTACAACAATGAACTTCTGCCAACCACGCCTATAGCACAGTGGAAACGGCATGATCCCACCTCTATGAGTTCAGGTTATCAAATCCTCAAAAAAAAATCACAGAAACAAATTTCTAAAATTGCGTCTCCTCTTATTCTATCTCTATTTCATTATGCACTAACTGGCTTGATCAATGCAATTGAGCCAAGAATGAACCTAACAAAAGCAAACTAATCATCTAAACAATTGACTGACCCAAACAATAGGAATTCACACAAAAAAGGGGAAGCAGTGCATCGATCATACAATATATTAAAAATCAAGCAATACCCAGAAACAAATACCTCAGCAATTGAAGTTGCCACACTCAACCCGGCCAATTCCTGCAAAGAGACCGAACATTTCACATCGATTTTCGGCAAAACAAAATTATGGGTATTGCTCAAAAACTCACCATCAATTGATCCACACTGAATCCGAGAGGACCCATGAGCTGCTCATCGATCTCGGCCGCCTCTTTCTGGGTGAGATAAGTCAGTGCCGAGAAGTCGTGGGTGGTCTGCATCATCTTCTCGCCCACTTGTCTGGAGCTTGAGCAGAACCCACAAAGCAGAGACGATTTTGAATGCAAAGGAAGACGAACCTGTATTGATTGAATCGATGCTGTAGATTATTATATAGTGGTGTGGTGTGGTGTGGTGTGGTTTGTTGAAGAGAAGTTTTGAGGAGAGAGGATGAAAGGCAAAGCTCACCGTGAAAAGAGGGGAAGAGTAGTTTGTGGGATGAGTTGAAGAAGCAAAGAAGGATTTAGTGATGAGGCATGTCATTGCTCTTGCTTTCCTTCCCCATTCAAACATTCTTTTATTTCATCTCAAGGAGAGAGTTAGAGTACTTGTGTTGTAAACAGAGATTGATTTTATCATTCTTGTTTTTTTAATAATTGAGTTGTTTTTATGAAAAATGATTTGGTGACCCTTGGGATGCCCTGAACCGACACTCAATTGTTGATGTCCCTTGATTTCAGCATCAATGTTTGAGCACATACAAATCGATGTGTATTGAATGGATACCAACCACAAGTGTCTTAAAAAGGTCACTCTAATACTATCCTTATTTTGTTATTTTTGTGCTCTATGGGAAATAATATTACGACACACAAAGTCACACCTACTCAGAAGCTTGAGTGATATCTAATTTTTTATGAATTTTCTTTGAGTCTTTGTATTTCTTGTCTTGTTATATCTTTCAATTTTTTTAGTCGCACTATGTGCACCCCACCAATTACTCAGGGCACCCCATTTATTTTGTTTCCAACATGAAAAGACACATTTGCCCCTCCTAATCCAAACAACTCATTGTCGCATTTTCTCACATTCTCACACTCCCCATTCCATTTCTTCCATTATTTCCAACTGATTCCACTCCTCTATCGTCGGTCGGACATTACTTTCATCGATCAAAGTGTGCACGCGTATGCAAATATTTTGGCCACGCAGGACCAAGACATATGGTGTTGTCTCAGTTGCTGATAGCCGAGACTTCAATAACGAGGTCTCGGTGGGTACCCACCCAGACAAATCCCATATATACCTTTCTGATGAGAATCAAATGGCGTCAACCGAGACAAGGGCTTATGTCTTGGTAATAGCTCAACGAGATCCCAAATGCGTAGACTCAGTGGTACAAAACCAAAGGTCGTTGGGGTCCCCTCTCAGTTAAGTTCAGTGGGTTTTGACCACATTACCCAATGGTCTCGGTAATGAACAACTGAGACCACAACACATGTGATGGCCCTAAATCTCGAAGCCCGCCTTGTCATGTGACGCGGGCCCACAGCCTTGCCATGTCACCGTCCGGTTGTGCCCCACGCATACCATACGCCATTTTACTCCTCATTTATTTGTGTTTTAAATTTAATTTACAACAATTTAGCGAAAGACTTAATAACATTAAATAAATGTGAAAGTTATGGCATTTATAGCATGAACCTAATGTGGGAAACCCGACAAAATATCATGCATAAAACTGAGGCCAAAATAAATAGAAGTTTATATACATGTATTCGGTGTTCTACAGTTCCTAAAACCCAGCAAAAGAATATATAAATACATATTGTATCTCAAAAACTCAAACCGGAGCAGTAACAAACTCAAAAATAGTCGTCTAGTACTTCCTTGCTCTTATTCTAGCTCGACGAAGGATCTGCACTCAGTCACCCGACAAATATAGTAACGAATCCAATGAATAAATTTCCAAGAGAAGCCCACACAATAATCATGCAATAAAACTAATAAATCTACGAGATATATGAATGTGACCTCTAGCAACATACAATCACATTCTCACGATCATAGGAAGCACACATCATACCAAAATATCCGCAAGAAATGTAAAGCATCACAAAATACTTCAAAAGCAGAATTTAAATAACTAAACTGGATCGAACGATTAGCATTTAAGTCCTTATCAACCGTATAACCATGATAAAACCCCAACCTAACCCGGTCATATGATAAAAACAAGTACAGGAATCCAGCACTGCCCCGCGCTAATGAATACATGCTTACAGTGACTAAACCTCAACTTTAATAAATGGGGAACCCCTCCAGACGCTATTTCAAGTCAAGGTGACCCTTAATCCCTCCCGAAAGTCGTAGATATATTCTACTACCATAGACACGGTCGCTATCGCAAGTTAGCCCATGCAAGAGATCTAGCCACAACCAAGGATGAAAAACCCCATGTATGACCACCAACAGTCAACATGAAATCGATATGATACTCCATAAAAAGAATGTCATGAATAAAGTGAAGCATTCTCAAGGGTTTTACGCACCTCAATCCGTGCTCCAAAGTCTCGATAATACCTCAGTCCGATCTCGCTCACGCCTCGGGATGCGCATCCGACACTCGACTATAGTTTTCTAAGTCCATAGTGTCGGAATAAGCCATTTTAAATAATTTAGTGTCAAATTAATTGATTTTATATTGCGATAACAAAAGTTAAAATTTTATTCCAATTTTTGGTATTTGCACATTTTTTGGGTTACATCGAGGTGTCAAACTACCAACACAATCTCAAAACCAACTTTCCAACACTTTTTCTAATTTCTCACATTTTTTTTCGATATTTCTAAATTTCTCCATAATTTTCTAACTACATTTCACATTTTTCTGTAATTTATTTTTATTTAAAACTGTTTTTAATTTATATATATATTTAAATATAGGGTGACCCCCTGGCCGGCCCGACTCAGTGCGCCCCTCCTCCCAACCGATTTAAGAAGCAGAGACAACAACAACAACAACAACAACAACAACACTAACACAAAAACTTCATCAACAACCTAAAATCACCATTAAAACACCGATTTCTCCAAAATCAACAACAAATACTAACATTAAAACCCCAATTTAAGCTTCATTTTAATGGAGAATTGAAAGAAAGTGGAGATATTCACCTTGATTTCTTGATTCCTTAAACAAATCACCTCCAAAATCACCACCAAAATCACTAAAACCCTCCAAACTTTACTTCAATTTTCGGTTAAGGAGGAGAAAAGTCGATGAATTCTCATCAATCCATAATATATATATATATATGTATGTATGTATGTATATTGTGTTGTGGACATCCCTAGGCATCATCTAAAGGCTATGATTGAGTCAAAAAGTCCTCAAAAGGTGGTGACAAAAATGGTGAGTTGGTCATTTGGTCTTATCCTTTGTTTACAACCAATTATTGGTTTTTTGGACGTTCCAATACCCAACACCCGCACCTCGACTTGGGCTATCATGCACATTCACGCCACTAAACGATTAATTGCCGATTTATATTAATTATTTAACACATTTTAGTTTTTTATTATGTGTGTATTATTTCCCTGGCCTAGTGTACCCGAAATTCACCTACCTGGTACCCGCGTCAGCACGTTTTTCGGGGCGACTACTCGCGCACTAACTTGCCCGATAACATCAATATATACTAACACATGCGATGCAATAAGTCACATAACAATAATTACCATCGCATTTACACAATCAAATAGCCAAAAATAACTTTTTTGCCATCCTGGCGTTCTCGTGGACCTAAGCTGGCGTCCACGTCCAAAAATACTCGACAACGACGTCAATTATAAATTGGGTCGTTACAATTCTTCCCAACTAGGAAAAATTTAGTCTTCAAAATTTAGATCTTAAGCAAATCCCGCTTCACCAAACTGATCCCAGTGTAACTGCTTCACACCTCGGCAGTACCACTAACGATGCTAAACTTCTCTACAGCCACTTGGACACTCCTACCCATCAGAGGGGACGTATCTACAAACCGAGAAACAGGCGCATATCGCTCATGTGATCAAAGCAATCACTCTCCCCCGACACCTCCGCAACCTGCAACTTAACCTAATCCAGTGCCCAAGAAACTCTAGCCCAGTCACCTAGTACTCGGTCAACTAAAAATCTCTCCTATCATGTATCCCAACACAATACAACAACCCATGGCCTACCCTACCATAACATTATCTAACTGTCATAGATGACAAACCTAATCAAGTCATAACATACCACACAAACCATAACCGACCATCCAGACCATGCATGCATGACATAAAAAGACTTATAATTTATTTAAAATAGACTTACCCTAAACATTCCGCTGGGACATCTCCTGGCCTGGCACAATTACTACGTGCACCGGCTCTCAAGTCTGCACCAGTGTCTCAACTGCTGGAGTTTCTGACCTTTGTGGACAATCTCGCCTGATGAGTCCCTCCTGCCCACGTCGCCAACATGCAACACTTTATCGTAGTCTCTAACTCCCTGAACTTTGGCTGTCATCTCTGGTCTCTGCCTCCCTGGTTTTAGGCATACCTCTACGGTCGCGCCGGTAACGCTAGTACCGCATATGGTCTGGCAATCTGATCACCATCCTTACGATCACGACCATACTATCTATCCTCTCCGCCGTATCGCTCTCTCTGCCTCTTCAACCTTTGGTCCAGCCTAGACCCCGGTCCGGTCTGCCACTTTTGTCCCCGTAAATCCCTGTCGGTTGTCCCTCTGTAACATGTCTCATATGCGAATGCTCGATTGCACATGTCCTGCAAAGTCTGTGCACCGCTGGAAACTATAACTATGGCAATATCCTCCACCAATCCTCGGACAAAGTAATATATTTGTAGCCATCCGTACCTACCACATCCGTGGCATATTGCATCAGATATTGGTACCACTCCATATACTGCAGTTCCGACATAATGCCTTATTTTAGGGCCAAGAACTCCGCCCTTAACCTCAACTGGACATCTATTGGGATGTACTAGTCGTAGAACACCCGTTAAAACTCTGCCCATACGGTCGACTTAGAATGAATGTCTGCGTACGTCGTCCACCACACTACTGCATCTCCCCTCAGTATATGTCCTGACAAGCGGGGCTGAATACTCTTCAGAATCCTCATCAACTTATGCAGTCTTTGATGAGCGATCAGCCACTTCCCGACCTTCTCCGGGTCTTTGCCTCCATGGAAATATCCAGGGTCAAACTTGATGAACTCTCACATCAACCTAACCTCTGTCATCAAAGAGGTCTTGAAAACATCTACCTGCGTTGTTGTAAGTGTCTCTGTCATGGTTGTCCCCATCTCAATCACCATCGGTGTAGCAATCATTGTCGGAGTCTTTCGTACCACCGCCTGATCCAGTACGCTCTGATTGATATGAGTAGTTGTAGTTGGAGCCACTGCCATCTTGGTAATGTTTGGTGTATGTACTGTAGTAAGAGAAGCAAGTGTTGTTGTATGGGTGTGCACCATTTCCATAAATAGCTCAAACTGTCTATCATGTGCAGTAAAATCGTGTGGCAACTGCTATGTAACGGCCCCAATTTCACAACTTTAAATTGTGCCCCACCTAGCCTAGACTTACGTAGACCCCCGAGCCAACCTCACGAAGTCAACACAAGCCTAGTCAGCCTTCCTTACCATTTACCATTTATTAAGTTATTTAAGGTTGAGTTATTCATATTAGCGAGTTATGAGATCATAGCAGAAGCCTTAAAAATTCTCAAACTAAATGAACTAACTCCAAGACACTAGTTAGGACAACCTAGAGTGTGGAAACCCTGCATATGTATACCAACATCAATATACCAGTCAGAGGTGAGTACCATAACAGTATACATGTCCCAAGTAGGGATGTAGGTGGGGCGGGTTCGAGGCGGGGAATGCAATCCCCACCCTATCCCCACTTTTGGCGGGACGGGGATTTCCATCTTAAAATTCCCTAACGGGGAACTTTCCACCACCATTCCCCACTTGGCGGGGATCCCCACCCCCGCGGGGATTCCCCACCCCCACTATTTTTTGATATAATATCTAAAAAAATTAAATAAATTATAAATACAAAATTTAATCATTAAAATCTCTTTCTTCACATACTTTAACTACTTTAAATAATATACTTACATTATTATATATAAGTTTCAAGTTATATTAGTTTTTTCTTGATAAACTTAGTTGTATTTGTTTAAAGTTGATAAACTTAGTTACATATCCCCGTGGGGAATCCCCATATTAAGGTGGGGTGGGAAATCCCAATGGGGTAACGAGTAATACCGCCCCGCCCCACATGGTGGGGGTGAAATCTTTTCCTATCCCCCGCCCCGTGGGGGATAGTTGGCGGGGAATCCCCGCCCCATCGGGGCGAATCTCCGCATGGAATGGGGATTCCCTACCCTACCTGCATCCCTAGTCCTAAGATTTCACAAAACTCATAATCCCAATGTATTAAAAAACATATAAATACATAATACAAAGAACCTACACTGTAGGCAAGATGAGGTCTCCTAGTTGTCCTCAACGTCAATCGCCTATTGCCGGTCCTTTACCCCTGTCAATTCTATAGTATGACGGGGCTGCACCCAGCATCATAAAAAAACAATGAGTACAGAAGATAACAATAACAACCAAGTGGAGCCTTAATATAATTTCAAATGCCAAATAAACGGTTAAACAAGTATCATGCGAGATTATCTCAAAGATAATAAAATGCAGCATCATATCAACGATAAATAAGCGTCAAAAGCATAAAGCAAAATTGCATCTAAGTGTTCTAAGTCTATCAGATTGCAACACAAAGTACACAACCTGACTTCCAAGACAAATTCTGGACCTAAACAAACCACGAACAGTTTAGTATGAATCACAATACCGTAGCCCACACATAGTTCAACTTATGGTCAGACTCCAATCCTAAACATGAGGGTTTAGGCATGTACATAATCCATGTAATCACAGTAGTGAGAGAGATCACTAAGCAAACTCATCGATCCCGTGACCACTATATCGCCCACTTAGACCCAAAAGACCACTCATTCAGAATTCAAGAAAACCAAACTGATAATTCACCAAGGATAGATACCACAAACATAATTCAAGAAATCATATTTCACCAAGAAATACTACTCAAGAAAGATAACAACCCAATTTAAATGCACAAATGAAGGAATGTAAATACTCCCACTGGTTTTACTCATAGTACAATGTGAAACTCCGCACTCGAGTCTCTCACACGTCACCAAACCGATCCCGTACGCTCGCCACAGTCCATTAAGCACTTGGTATTAGTTCGGATCCAATTTGGTCGCGTTAGAGTCTTATTTTACATTTAATTGAAATCTCCCATTCATTTTCCCCATTTTCCAAACATTACCTATTTTCATTATTTTGGGTCAATTCTCTGGGTATTGGGTCATATTCGGACCCATTTGGATACCCGAGAGAAGTCCTGAAGTTTTCAACAATTTTTAAAAATTGGGTCTGATGAACAGTGCCACGACGTGGGGTCCAACCCTGGCGGCACTATTTAAAACGTGGGGCAGGACACCCCTGCCCTAGACGTCGACCCCACTACGTCCCTTGCGGCGTCATAAACAAAATGTAACTGTTAGGGTTTTTCGCAACCCAGCTCACATCGCCGTGTTCCGAGCCTATTCCAACCTCATAGGGACCTCAATACCTAAACAAATCCGTTATAAAACCATAAAAATGTCCAACTACCAAAATCACAACTCTAGTGAAAAATATACGAAAGACACGCCAAAACGATGATAACTGAACGGGGAGTCAGGATCTCACCTGCGTTTGCGTTGTGGCGCGATCCGTTGGCATCGATTTGCGACGAAAATTCGAAACTGTCGCCTTTCTTTTCATTTTCTCGGTGAGGAGAGAGAGAAAAGAAAGAAATGAGAGAAAATGAGTGAGAAAAGGTGAGTTGACTCACTATATATATAGTGGTCCATCATCTTGGTGTGTTTACGTATCTCAAGGCACATCTTATGGCCTCCAAATACCCCAGCTCAACCACTCTTGGACACACTTTGGGACTCCCCCTTGTCCCTATCCTCTTTTGCACCCATAATTGACCCTATCTCAAGCGTTTCTGCGTTCGGCATGCAACACGACTCGTATCGTCGCATGCGAATGGAAATATTAACGATTCGAACATATTTCTAAATTAATTAATCATTATATTTTATTTTCTGGTCGTCCACAAAAATTGTTTCCTAGACCCGTGTATCCCTATTTCATCCGCCTAACACCCATTAGACACGTTTTACCAGGCGAACACTACTTGCAACTCGACGTCAGCGTCTTGTCACACTAACACGAATATAAATAAGTAATAGACATCGTCACATAGACATAGCATACTTTTTGGGTCGTTACATGCCAGATCCAACCTTCCATCTCCATTTTGATCACTAATCTGACCCACCTCTGCCATTGGTGGAGTCTGTTGTCCATCCATCGTGATCTGCATTGAAAGACGTGCTCCGAATCAGCTTCGGATATACGTGTATCGTATGTAGTATACAAAAAATCACATAACACGTATATAACACTAGCACTATCGACTCAAATCTTCCCAACTAAGGTTCTAAGTTAGGGTCTTCGGGATTCCACAACTAATGTTTGTTTGTTTAAGTTTTATATTGTAACAACCCAATTAATAATTGTCGTTATTTATGACATCATTGTAGACGTAGATGCCAGCGAAGATGTTTGTAGGTCCCACAGCAAGGACGGAGCACGACTGGATTAGGTATACGAGCCGTTTTGTGTGCTTTTTGTTATGTATTTGCGATGTATATGTTTAATTTAGTTAAATCACATCGCAATATGTGTGTTTATATTGTTCATTGACGAGTGACCTAATGTGACGGGTATTCGCTGTAACTAGCGCATTGGAACGGATACCAAGTGGTGAACAATTAGTACACTAGGCCGGGGGTCTAAACATATATAATAAATGATAAAATTCATTAAATAATTCATAATAAATGATGTTGAGATCGGTAGTACTGTTGTTGGGCGAGAGTGACACAATTCACTGTCCGGAGCCGAGTATTGGAACGTTGGGAATGAGTGGTTGTAGCTAGGAGGGCAAGGTAAATGGACCAAGTTGGAGGTCAACTTTGTCACATGAGTGGACCTTTTGACCACATTTAGGCCATCCATTATGCTTTGAGATTGGGGTATGAGTGGAGATGACATTTCCATGTATGTATAACATTTGTTCTCATTTTCCACCAACTTTTTCTCTCTAGTCATAGAGAAATCCGAAAATTGGTGAGCTTGTGAGGGTTTGGTGTGATTCAAGTGATCATTTGGAGCTTAAGAACTCAAGAGGAATTGATATCAAGGTTGGTTCTTTGATCCCCATCTCTTTCTCTATGATTCAGGGTATTTTTCGAGGGTTTTGAAGGTGGTTTCGAGTTGAGGATTTGAGCACACTAACATGAATGGGTATTGCTATGGGTTTTTGAAGTGGAATTAGGGTTAAGGTGGTGGTTTTGGTGTTGTTTCTATGGTTGTTTTGATTTTTAAGTGATTTTTAGGGTTTTTGGTCAAAAAACACCAAGTTTGTGTTTTAGACGTGTGTTGTTGAGGGGTTTTGATTTTATGGGCTTTATGGAGTGTTTAATGATTTGTTGGAGCGAGCACGGATCGCGATGACGATCCAAGGGGTTCAAAAATTTGAGAAACCCTCTGCCGAAGACGTCGTCAGGCACGCCGTGGGGTTCAGAAGCCACGGCGCCACTCGTGAAGTCTTGAGCAGAGGTGTAATGTGAGAAAATGGGGAAATGATGCTTTGGAGACGCCGTGGGAGGTGATAACGTGACGGCGTGTCCACGGTGTCCAAGATGCCCTGAAGGGTTGAACTTGGAGGCGTCCTTGGCGGCATTTGGGGCAGTTTTAAAATTTGAAACTTTAAATAAAATTCATCAATTGGGGTTTGTCTTAGGTACTTATATAGTCTATTTAGGTATAAATATGATGGTTTTATCGATGATTTGGGTGTTGTATCAAGGTTATAAGGTTTGGGAATATGTGTAGTTGGAATTATGGTTTTAGGTTGGATTGACAGGTAATTGTATACGCATTGGAGTAGTGTGATTGGATTAGGGACGATATTGGAGTGTGGTTTGAGGTGTGTAGTATCCCAACTGAAATTCACTTTAGTACTTACTGCTTGATTTATTAAATTTAGTCCTACTCATTTATTACTCTATTTCTTTATTGTTTTACGGTGGCTGAGTACTTTTACCTGGTGTCTTGACGGTAGTTGAGTTTACTCCTACTTGGTATCTTTACGGTGTAGATCGTTCCCCACCTGGTGTTTAATCGTTGCGAGGGCATAGGGTCCATTAAGCCATAGCATATGTCTAGGCATGCGCCGATGAATATGCTACCCGGGTATGATAGGCATGTGTGGTTGCGCCATGAATCTACGCTGGCCACCTAGAGGATCCAGGGTCACCCGTTTAAGGTATCCTCATGGGTCGTGCCTGGCGGATAGCGCAAAGTATGGCTTGGTCTGACTTTGATTGTGCACACACTTTGCTTCACTGCTATATTTATGCATGTAATAATCTTTCACAATTGCCTGTATTATTTTGTTCCGCATGTTTACTTATAGTATTTTGATTCCAGCAACTTTTGTATTTACTTGGTGAATTTCCTTGGGAATACTCACTCTGAACTCGTCATCTGCCTTTTTGTGATGGCTTGAATGTAGATCCTGGTACGAGCAGAGGGAAAAGCAAGTTTGAGGACTACATTGATTGACTGTGATTAGCCCTACTTGTACGTTTGTTTATATTTTATCGTTTTATGTTGGGTTTTGGGTATGTGAGAGATAAATTTGACCTGTATATGACTTGGAAGTTGATATTTTGATATTTTGAGGATCACCTTTGCTATGGATATGGATTATTTTTTTTGTATGGTTTCCACATTAGGTTTTATGATTAATCAACTTGTTCCCGATGTACTTTATGATGTTTTAAGAGTTATGTTGTACATTCTTATCTTATATGATGGTTGGTAGAGTTTTGAGTGGTCGTGGGACACAGTCAAATGATGAGTTGGTAAGGCTGTAGGCCCGTGGTACACACCGTGGCGGCCGATGGATTTGAGACCGTCACATACACTCTTTTATTAATTCCTTCCCAAGGTTCATCAACCTCGCTCTGATACCAAATTGTGACGACCCCAAATCCCGAAGCCCACCGTATCATGCGTCACGGGCCCACATCCTTGTCATGTCATCGTCCGGTTGTGTCCCACACGCACCATACACCACTTTACTCCTCATTTATCCGGGTTTTAAATTTAGTTTACAACAATTTAGCATAAGACTTGATAACATTAAATAAATGTAAAATTTATGACATTTAGAGCATTAACCTAATATGGGAAACCCGAAAAAATACCATGCATAAAACTGAGGCAAAAATAAACATAAGTTCATATACATGTATTTGGTGTTCTACAGTTCCCAAAACCCAACAAAAAATATATAAATACATATTGTATCTTAATAACTCGAGCTGAAGCAGCAACAAACTCATAAATAATTGCCTAGTACTTCCTTGCCCTTGTTCTTGCTCGACAAAGAATTTGTACTCAGTCACCCAACAAATACAGTGACGAATCAAGTGAGTAAATTCCTAAGAGAAGTCCACACAATAATTATGAAATAAAACTGATAAATCTACGAGACATGTGAACGTGACCTTTAGTAACAGACAATCACATTCTCATGACCGTAGGAAGCACAATACATACCAAAATATCCGCAAGAAATGAAAATCATCACATAATACTTCAAAAACAGAATTTAGATTAATAAACTGGCTCAAATGATTAGCATTTAAGTCCTCATCAACCGTATAACCACGATAAAATCCTGACTTAACCCGGTCGTACGATAAAAACAAGTACAGGAATCCAGCGTTGCCCCACTCTAATGAATACATGCTTACAATGACTAAACCTCAACTTCAGCAAACGGTGAACCGCTTCAGACATTATTTCAAGCCAAATGAACCCTTAATCCCTCCTGACAGTCATAAATATATTCTACTACTATCAACACGGGTGTTGTCGCAAACGAGTCAGTGTAAGAGATCTAGCTACAACCAATGATGAAAAACCCCATGTGTGACCACCAATAGTCACACATGAAATTGATAGGATACTCGATAAAAAGAACGCCATGAATAAAGTGAAACTTTCTCAAGGGTTTTACGCACCTTAATACGCGCTCCAAAGTCCTGATAATACCTCGGTCTGATCTCGCTCACGCCTCGAGATGCCCGTTCGACACACGACTATAGTCTCCTAAGTCCCTAGTGTCCAAATAAGCCATTTTAAATGATTTATTGTCAAATTAATTGATTTTATATTGCGACAACAAAACTTAGAATTTTATTCCAATTTTTGATATTTGCACATTTTTCGGGTTACACCGGGCTGCCAAACTCTTGACAACGTCTCAAAACCAACTTTCCAACCTTTTTCTAATTTCTCACATTTTTCTGAATTTTTTTTGAATTTTTTCATAATTTTCTAGCTATTTTTCACATTTTTTCTAATTTATTTTTATTTAAAACTATTTTAAATTTATTTTTTAAAAAAAGTATTATTTAAATCTAGGGGTGGGCCCCTTAAACCGGGACTGACCCAATTGGGTCGGGCTAGGCCAAGTCGGGTGCACGTACGCACACGCTTGCATGTGCCCCTCCTCCCAACTGATTTGAGAAGCCGAGACAAACTTCATCAACAACCTAAAATCACCAATAAAACGACTGCTTTTTTTTTTAGGCCGGCTATGTGCACCCCGGTCAACACTCAGGGCACCCCATTTACAAGGGCACCCATCAAATTTATCAGGGCACCCCCCAAATTGGACAAAAATGCCCTTGAACCCTAAGGCTGAGGCAGCCCACCTATTTCGGCTATACCCTAAACCCTAGAACTGGTTTCCATTTTTTCAAAACCTTATTTCCTACAAAAGCTCTCATTGCCAACGTGATTTGGAGGCGAAATCAACTAAATCACGTATTTTTCATCGTTCTCTCCCACATATTCCTGGTTTTTTCGAGTTGGACAGGTTTTTTCGCCCAGTTGGAGTGGTCAGTGGCTAGGGACAGGTTCGGGTTTGAGTTCATTGTGAAATCGAGAGGGAAAGTAAGGTACGTTTGAGTTTTTGTTCGATTTTATGTTCATTTGGTTCGTTTTCTTTGTAGTCGTCTATGAAAATGCTTAAAAATCTGGGTTTTTTTGCAAACCCGTAATACTCGGCCACACAGGACCGTGATATAGTCATTAATCTCAGAAATACTATACCGAGACTTATGAGTACGTCTCGTTTGTATCCAAACGACACTTAGCCCATATAAAATTTCATTACATTTCGGACACAAGTAACCGAGATTCTTGGTTTTGTTTCGGTGACAGTAAACCGAAGGTCGTATATTACTTATGCGTAGGTTTAGTCTCGGAGGATAAATACCGAAACTTTGTGATAGATCTCGGTTTCGTCATACCGAAATGTTTCCTTATGTTTCGGTTATGGTATACCGAAAATTTTGTTTTGCTATCGGTTGTGCCATACCGATTCAGTGTTGAAAATATATTTTTTGGGGTTTTTTTTTGCTGCACAAGAGATTATATGGTTACAATGTCTTTCTCTATCAGATATGGCTCGAGGAAAATGTACTGTTTCCATAGAAGATGTCGATGGAGAGCCCACGAGAGCATAACGAGCACGAGCACAACGAGCATTGGTCGTGGCTGCTGCTCCTTCTGGTCCTGCTGCTCCTACAGCTCCTGCTGCTCCTTCTGTTCCTGCTCCTGCTCCCTCTTCTTCTGCTGCTGCTCCCTCTACTTGTGATGTCCGTGGTAAGAGGAAGGCACAGACTGCATCATATCGAAAGGCGAAAGTGCAAGCTATTGAGGGTGTACGTGGACGCAGACCGGTGAGGGATAACGTCGAGGATGAGGCATCTCATGTCCCTGTGGGGAGCAGTAGTCGGGGTGGTGCAGACGGGGATGAGGCCCGCAGGCCAGCAATGGAAGAAACCACCACATCCCAACCATAAGTAACTAGGAGTAGTAGCGGTATTGTTGGTGGGAATGTTGTGGAGCCCGAAGATGACCCATCTGCTCCTTTCCCTGGCGGTCCTGTTGACCGCTCTTTGTTGAAGAGTTTTAAGGATCATGTTGCGGCAGCAATTTGGAATAATGAGGTATGTAGCCTTTTTTTGGCAAAATATCAATTCATTTTCAATCAAATTATTACTTTTGCTATTCATATACGATAATGTATTTATGAATTATGTTTTTTTTGTAGCATCGACCGTTGCTTAAGTGCATAAACCACGGGGCTCAAATAGCTGAGTGGGATTTGCAATCTTGTCACCCCGATACCCAGGGACTGCAAAGAATCATTCAGAGGTCAGGTTTGGCTCCACTAATAGACTTCTCTTATCGGAAGGCCAATAAGGAGGTGATATCAGCTTTTGTCGAGCGGTGGCAGCCGGATACCAATACATTTCATTTACCATTTGGTGAAATGTCCATCACGCTCGAGGACGTGAGCATTTTACTGAAGATCCCAGTGACGGGCAAGGTGGTGGCGATTGAGAATTTTTCAAGGTACACAGAGAAGTCCCGCAAGGATGCAATTGAGTTAGTTTCAAAACTGCTCGGGGTTTCTCCTGACGAAGCAGAGGAAGAGGTTAACATTACGAAGGGTCTCACAGTGCGAGTAGTTTGGCTGAAGAGTCGTTTTTGCCCACCCAAGTCCAAGTCTTCCAGTACTTCCAGTTCTCCTACTACGTACCCTCCAGTGGAATGCACTGCACGTGCATACTTTTTGTACTTGCTCTCTTGCACCCTATTCGCTGATAAGAGTGGGTCACGAGTTTCAATTTCATTACTGAAGCTTCTAGAGAACTTGGATGAGGTCGGGACTTACGCATGGGGTCTTCTTCGCTCTAGCTTATCTTTACCGTCATCTCGGGTCGACCACCGGGGTAGAAGTGTCGCAGATTGCGGGGTACCTAACTTTGCTCGAGGTACATATTTCTTGTGCATTACTTGTGAATCGGCCAATACAAATCCAAGACTTCTTTTTTAATTTTTGTTGATTCTTTTTTTAGGGATGGGTATACGAGCACTTCCCACTCCAAACTTCTTTGCGTCGAATGCGAAATACATGGACCACCTTCAGCCACGTGTCTCGAGGTGGGTACAAAAACACGAGACGGTAGCTAACGTGGACAAGCTAAGTAGTATTCGTAGGACCCTTGATAGGTTACGACCAAGTGAGGTACTTTGTTTTATTACTTTGAGTTTGATATTCCAATTGATCAAACTTCATATTTTAATATAAATTGTTTGTTTCATTGGTGTAGGTGACGTGGGACCCATACAGTGACATCAGGACAGGCGGTATTGTTCTACCGATGGCCTTCTACTCTGGTTGTTTGAAGTACATGGAAGTTGTGGAGCCATACCATCCGGAGAGGTTCCTTCGACAACTTGGCCATGTTCAAGGAATACCGCCGTCTCCATATCGCCCCCTCGAAGCAAATCGAGGCCGCACTGCAATGAAATACTCGGTTAAGTACTCATTCCAACCGGAGAATTGGGAAAGGTGGCGTAGCCATTCACTCTCTGTTGAAGATCGAGGGGAGAAGGCGAGGTTCGAGTTCATGGCTGCACCAGAATATCTGCCATGGTTCACACGAGTTTCACATCCTACCATTGAGAACCCAGCGCACAGTGATGACTTCCCTGATACGGTTGGTGATAATGAGTTATTGGAGGTAAGAGCCTTGCAACCATTTGAATTTAAGTTGGTTTATCACATTTCTTTTATATTATTTATTCATAGTTTCTCTATTGGTTTTGAACAGCGTAATCGACGGGCATTGGATAGCGTATTGGCATGGATAGACTTGCCGGCGGGTATGGCCAAGATGGAGGCTGCTGAGAAAATGGCGAATGATGTCGTGGACTACTTGACGGGTAGGGGTCTTGGTACAGGTACCACCACCACCACGACCAACACCACAACACCGAGTGCACCTACTGCTCCTTCACAACATGATAGTACCCCAACCGAAAGTGTGCCTACCCCAAGTTCTATTGAGCCTTCGGTGAGAAAGAATGCCCCTCTGGCCCACTCCAAGTTCTAGCCACCACCTAAGAGGAAGTCCCCCACGACAACATATGTTAGTCGCAAAGCGAAGAAAGCAAAAGGGCTCAAGTGAAAAAACATGTTGTTTGTCTTGTTCAATTGGTATTGTTTAACTTGTTTAGTATTTGATGATGGATGATGTTTAACTTGTTAATTTGGTATTGTTTACCTTCTTCGGTATTGTTCTATTGAATTGATAATATTTGACTTGTTAGTCATGTTTGAATTGATGTGTTCTACTACTATTTGTTGTTCTATTTTTGTCACTGCCATGTTTGCAATAAGTTACCACAGCACAGAGAAATCCACGGCCACGCGGGAACGAGAGCTACTGAGAATTATCGGTTATGCATGACCGTGATTGGTCCATCGAGCTCGGACGCCTCCATGCGAACCCTGCCATATTGGCCAAATTTTATATAGTATCGGTCATGCACACCCACAAGTAATGTGTAAATTACGATCAAGGGGTACCGAAAACCTATGTATGGTCTCGGTAGTTCATCACCGAAATTATTACGCAACTATTACACATAACGACTCGGCCTCCTATTATCACAACTTTGCGAGATAAAAAATCGGTTACTTTAATACCGTAATTCATGAGTTAGTCTCGGCTATAAAATACCGATTGGTAATTAAGGGTCTCGGTTGCATTAGACCGATGCTCACATGCAAGGAACACACATTAAATCGGCCACATGCTACCACAATTATTTGCAGTAAATCGGTTATAATGTTTTGTTACTCTGGTCTACTTTTCGGTCATTAGTCACCGTAATTTAGCAAGAATCTCGATGTCATGTAACCGAAGTATTTAGGGCACCCCATTGTTGGATGCTCACGAACCTTATTGTCCGAGATTACAATGGGTGTCACGGTTCTGTCTGTCCGAGACTTGGGGGTAGTTTTCGACCTTCTGTAACCGATCCTTTTAATTGAGAGTACAAACTTGGCATATCATGAATTTATCCATTCAACAAACATCAATTCAAGTTACATACATCAACAAAAGTACACAAAAGCATCATGCTAAGTTTCGAAGACATAATATACATTCAACAACATCAATTCAAGTTTGCTTAAGGTGACGCTAAGTCTACCACGAAGGGCGTGTGTACATGAGAAGATTGAACCGGGACTTGTGCTTGGATGTTAATACCAAAACCCCAACCTTGAGCATCAACATTCGCGAAGGTCTTCCACACCAAGAATACAGGGGGAACCGGTGCATTAGGCTTGAATATGACCTGTCAAATGGAGTAGCAACATAAAAGAAAGAATAAGTAACGTGCATTGACATATTAACCAAAATTTGATACAAACGCTAAAAACTTACCCTAACCCAATGAGTGTCGTTGACATTTGTAACGCCAATAACTACCCGATCTTTCATAGGCGGAGGGGCATTACGTAGAGGAAGAAATGTCATGCAACAACCATATGACACGTTGACAAGCACAACATTAAATGTTGTTGCAATTAGAAGTCCCATGTCTGGAAGGGTCATCCACTTGTCAGACCCGACATCCTTACCTTCAAAGAATTGCACAGCTTCCTTAATTTGGTCGAAGTAACTTCCAAGCAAATCCTTCCAAAACTCTTGGTTCTCTTGTAGTTCATTAATCATAGCTGTTCTAACCCTTTTCCAACCATCTATATCGGAGAATCCAAGACCGGCGGCAACACAACGAAAGCCACAATTTCCATCGCTAACCATATTTACTGTAGTCTCAACATGTTGAATCCAATCCGGTTGTATAGTGTGAATGAATCCAATCTCAGATACTCCCATAGATGCTCCACGTGTTCGATGTACTTTATTCCTAACTTGTTTTACTTTCCTTCGCGCACTGGCGGCCTCAGCGGGTGTAAGTACATATTCAAAGCCACTTGGATCTCTCGTCGTAGAAGTATCATCTTCCTCGGCTTTCCTCTTCATCCCTCTCTTCCCTTTTTTCATTTTCTTGCTCCCTATAACATAATTACCAAAACTATCAAGACTCGGTCTCCCCCTTGTCTTCACTTTTGCCTGTGGTGCAATACATGACGTCGAGGAAGGACAACTAATCTCTCTTAGTTGTTGAATAGTCCTAACACGCGAATCCTCATCAACGAATGTTTCAAACTTAGACACAACTCTTTGAAGCTCGTCATTTAAGTTATAGGCAGTCCGATTCACTGATGCATCGGGTACCATACTCAACTTCTTCCAATACACATGTATGTCTTCAAGTGGTATAGGTGAACCAGCTAAAATATGTACATTAAGCTCGTGTGCACACGGAAGCCCACAAGTGGTACGTAGGTCACAACCACATAAGCTCCGGTCTGTCCCAACATTCACCCCACGTTCAACCTCGTTACGAATCAACTTAAGCGCTTTCAGGGATATATAACCCCGCAAACGGCGATACAATCCATCCATATATCCATGTTGCACAACATTCAAACTAACCTCAAACGACGATTTGATCCTGTTATGTTGTATGTCTAACATTCCATGAAATACACTCCACAACGCCTCAAAGTTTGCAATACATGTGCCGAGATGTTGTTTGAGAGTGGAATGTGCAGACTCAACCCTTTGCGTTGTGGTTTCTCCAAGATGAAAAAGTGGATTTGTCCATGCACGTACAAATCTATTCTTGTAATCCCGCAACCAAGTATCCTCCAAATAATTAAGCAGACCTGTCATATCTGCATACTCAACACGTAACGTAGCCAACATAAGCTCGAATGATGCTTCGGTCGTAGCATACATCAAATCCGTCCACCTCTTATTGAAGAGTTGAAAGTCATCATTTCGTGCGAACATCTTTTTGGTGTTGGTCAACACCATTTTGTTGATATGCCATGTACAAAGTGGTGGGAACATTGTGGAAAAACTTCTTCGATTGCATTGATTAGGCCCAATTCTCTATCGGTGACAAAAACACTAGGTGTAGGCCACCCGTCTAGTAAACCTCTCAAAATGTTCAATGCCCATGTGTAGTTGGACATAGTCTCGAAGATAAAAAACAAAACCCAACCGAGAATGTAATGTCTGTCGAATTGACCCCAACAAATCTCCCAACAACGGCAATCGGTACCTATTGGTCTTATATGTGCAATCCATTAGAAGAACGTATGGAAAAGACCTCAATAAGTTTATGGAGTCAGGATGGGACCAAAACAAGTCTGTAACTACATTCGATTCGGGGTCCTTCCTATGCCATGACAGATACATATTGTCTTCCAATAAATGTAAGAGTTGTTGCATTTGAGTTCTCCCACCAGCTTCTTTAATTCGATTCCTTTGTCGTGCATTGTATATTGTCCGCAATGTTGAAGCATTGTTCTTATCCCTTTGCCTCAAAGTGTTTAGGATCTGTCGTGGCCTAACATTAGCCTTACTCATCTGATCCAAAATAGTTGCCTCATCCTGAGTCAATCTTCCAGCATATGAGTGCCCTTCCAAGAAATTCGCAGAGTTGTGGTTGTGCATGCCACATACCACACTTACATACCAATATGAGTCTGGGTGTTCTTTGAGTTGAATAAGAAAAGGGCACTGGCATTTTTTCGTACCGGTGTTTGGTCTTGTGTTGTCCTCTTCCTCTGCGTTTGTCAACTTACGTGGCATCTTCTCAATTAGTTCAGCTTTAGCAATTCCAACTCTTTGGGAAATACCCCTATATGTTCCGGATCTTTCACACGCAATTGTGACCCTTCCCCTACGGCCATTCCCTCTGGCTTCAGACTTCTTTATAACCAGGACAAACTTTCTAGCACGTCCTGTCTCTTGAACCCATTTGAGTGCCTCTTTTCTAGTTTCAAATGGTGCATCCCGTTTGAAAAGATAAGATATATCTTGAAATGCACTTGTCGATGCTACTTCCTGCAAGAATAATTCAAATATCATAAGTACTCGGTGTTAAAAGTTAGAAAATCCTTAAAAACGCAATTCTCGGTAGTACAGGGTCGACACGTAAAGGATAGTTTCGGTATGTCACAACCGAGACCATTCAATATATCTCGGCACATGACCACCGAGTCCACTAGTAACCCATTACAAAAATGTTCGGTTATATACTACCGAGAATTACGTTTAAGTATCGGTTGCGTGTCACCGATATATATATACGAGATATCTCGATCCTGTATGGCCGAAACAATCGTGTACGTGGTACATTTGCATATTGCGAAACCCTAGACCTAAAAAAACTTTAAAACTCACCTCCAACTGCCTCGATTCATCGTCACTTGAGTTTTGTTCATCCATTGTACACTAAAACACCAAACGATTTGCTCCAAACCCTAAGTAAACTAGAATCATCAAACACCACCATTGTCAACACCAAAACACACCAAACGCAAGATTCAAACACTCAAAAACTGAACAATGGATGAGGATACCGACCTTGTATAAACTCTTTCAGCCAATAATGTCGTGACCGATTGTCGACGGAACCGAGGTATAGGGATTGAACGGGAGTAACCAAGCTCAAAAATGGGGTGGGGTGCCTTGGTAATTCTGATTTTTTGGGTTTTTGTTGTAGATTTAGGTTGGAGGGCACATCAGTCATTACACATACAATTGAAAAAAATGGGGTGCCCTGAGTGTTGACCGGGGTGCACATAGCCGGCCTCTTTTTTTTCTTTCTTTCTTTTTCCAGTTTTTCTTTTTTCTCTTTCTCTTTTTCCTTTACAACAACAACAACGCCAACATAACAATAACTTTATCAACAACCTAAAATCACCATTAAAACATCAATTTCTCCAAAATCAACAACAAATACCAACATTAAAACACCAATTTAAGTTTCATTTTAATGGAGAATTGAAACAAAGTGGAGATGCTCATCTTGATTTCTTGGTTCCTTAAACAAATCACCTACAAAATCACCACCAAAATCACTAAAACCATCCAAACTTTACTTCAATTTTCGGATTTATTGTTAAGGATTGAGAAAAGTTGATGAATTCTCATCAATCCATCATATATATACTCTAATATTCATCTAGTGTGTTATGGTCATTCCTAGGCATCATCTAAGGGCTATGATTGAGTCAAGAAGTCCTCAAAAGGTGACAAAAATGGTAAGTTGGTCATTTGGTCTTATCCATTGTTTACAACCAATTATTGGTTTTTCGGGCGTTTCGATACCCGACACCCACGCCTCGACTTGGACCGTCACGCACATTCGTGCTACTAAACGATTAATCACCGATTTATATTAATTATTTAACACATTTTATTTGTTTATTATGTGTGTATTATTTCACCGGCCTACTGTACTCAAAATTCGACTACCTGGTAAGTGCGTCAGCACGCTTTTCGGGGCGACTACGCGTACACTACCTTGCCTGACAATATCAATATAGACTCACACATGCGATGTAATAACTTACATAACAATAATTACCATTGCATTTACATAATCAATCAGTCAAAAATAACATTTTTCACCATCCTGGCGTTCCCGTGGACCAGAATTGGCGTCCACGTTCGAAAATACTCGATAACAACGTAAATTAGAAATTGGACCATTACAACACAACTCACGGTCATGTGGCCAAGAGAGGAGTAGGGCAAGACGAGAGAGGAGTAGGGTTTGGTAGATGAGAGAGGAGTATGGCACGACGGGGGTTAGGATGGTTTTATGGATTTCACGCGTTTATATTTCGGTTTGGTGGAGGGGGTGCATTGTGTTGACGAGGAAGGGCAATTTCATTGAATTCTTGGGTGCCCTGAGAAAAACACTATTGAATTCTTGGGTGCCCTGAGAAAAACACTATGTGCCATTATAAATGGGGTACCTTGAGTAATCAGTGGGGTGCACATAGCGTGACTCTTTTTTTTTGGATAAGAATATTTTACTACCACCTATTAATACTAAGGATCCTTTTTTGCAAATATATATGTTCAAAAATATATTAAAGATCTTCATTTCTGCCAAACTAATTTATGTTTGCATTTTTATTTATCGTTCAACATTCGCTTTTTTTTTTATTTTTTTTTTTTTTGGTGGGAGTCAAACTCATGCCTCTCCAGACCATGCCTTTTGGTAAGTAATGTCTCTACAATCTCACCAGAGATGTTTTTAGCCTCAACTTTCACTTCTATAAAAGCATAGACGATCTTATACAATTTTTCCTTTTAGCTTAATATGTGTACTTGGATTTTGGATTACATCTCACACCTTTTCCCTCCAATTCTTCGGTCCTGCTAGAAAAATGACAATAACTACCTAAAAAAACTTGGAAAATGATAATCAAACACCTTTTCCCTCCAATTCTTCTAATACTTTTGTGTATTGTCATGAGTTTCAACGTTGTAAAGAGTAATCCTTGATTGTCAAACTGTTTCAATTTTTTTTAAAAAAATTAAATTAATTACAGTTTGTTTGCACAAATAGGATTAGTGAATCAATGCACTCGATTCTAAGTCTAGTCGTGTATTGAACCATGAATAATTAATGAAATTTCAATCTCTCTTCAAAAAAAAAAAAAAAACTTGTCATTAAAAAACTGCAACCAATTGCACATAAGTGCAACTGATGAATTTGTTGAACACAAAATGAATGAAATTGCAATTAAAATTGTAATTTTCTTGGATTCCGTCACTCAAAATGTCTTTACAATTCAGTGCGGTTCTTTACAACTTAAATACAGAGTCTTGTTAATTCTACTCTCAATTGCAGCATTGTAATCCATAGTATCATTTGTTTCTCTTGAAGCCACTGCTTGGTTTTTTTAGTTTGTTTGCTTCAAGATTACAGCAGGAGGAAGCCTACTCATCTTTATCTTCGTCATCGTCGTAGTTGAAAGGAAGGGGCACTGACTTGAACGCCCGATACTTGCCGACGTTGTTCAAGTGCTCATTCTCCAACCTGATCAATCAAATTCCCACTTCTTATAAGAACAATTGGTACAGAAGATTTGGTAAATCATGTGATGATCAGTTATTATTAGTGAAAAAAAAAATGACATTGATTTGAAACTAGCTACCTGAAGAAATTCCATATGCCGCGTCGAATGATCTCTAAGCTAGCGACAATTGCAATCATCGCTTCTCTATGCAGGAAAGAGATCTCAAAGTCCAGCACTGTCTGCAGCCAAGCAAACCTCAATAGAACATTCAACACCTGATTCCAAATTTCATTCCAATATATATATATATGTTAATGCTTACTGAATATATAAGATATTAAAGTACGTCAAGTGCTCTATATATGTTGAGTCTGCTTTTTTTTTTATTTTTTTTATTTTTATTTTTTTATTTTATCAGAACTAACTTACAATGGCAACATAGTACACTTTTTTGTGGGGGACAAGCAGCTTGTCTCTTAACAACCAATTCTTCGAGCTCTTCTGTAGGAGCCCCCAGTCAATAATAATGTCCCAGTAAGTGCTACTAATTGCAGCAATGGCTGAGGCGATCAATGCTAACACCTTCCAATGAAACAGTTTCTTGGATCGACCGTAAGCTGTTCTTGCGCAAACAGCCAAAATGGTGGAAAAGTACTTCAAGCTATTGTAACCTTGCATAGCATCTCTCTCTTCATACATGCGTCGGAGGCACTAGATTTACAGCAAATTAATTAATGAGCTTTAATTTCAGACAATTCGATATGGAACTTAACTAAAAGAGTGAAGAGGATAAAATGTGCCTACTTGAAGAAAGCGCCACCAGTAAGGAATGGTTGCTATGATGAAGTAAAATGTGTTGTACACGTCGCTGAAAGAACAGGTGTTCTGCCTATGTTTGTAGTCTCCCCAACCATAATAACAGACGTAAAATTCAAGACTTCGAAGGGCTTGGACCTGTAACAGAAAAAAGAATGACGACTAGTTAATTAGTCGATCCAAATATGTCAAAATCGTATAAATGTTATCGATCAGGACATTAAGCCCTGTATACCAACCTGGCTAGTTAGCTGATCTGCCAAGAGAAAATCTGGCAGAGTGACCTGTTTGAGAAGACAAATAACAAATATGAATATTAGCTCGTATCGCAGACTATTTAACTCGGATTTTTGTGCGTAGAAATGCAGTCTAGTTGTTACTTGCCTTGTATAGAGGAGCAGATAGACAGTGAAGCAAGCACCCGAGAAGGAAGAACCGACTTGAGCGGTATATGATATTGAATGGACAGATCATTATGATTAATACAAGCTGCACAAAGAAAGAAACTACGAATTGTAAGCTAGCTTGCAAATGTATCGTCATCAACTTGGAGGGAAAATCAAAAGATAGCTAGCTCTCTTGGTTATGCAATCTTACACAGACTAGTCCTAGTGGGAGAAGCTCAGTTATAGCCTCGTAATCCTTTGTCTTCTCGTTCATTTCCATGTCTAGATTGGATAGAACGCAAGAGAGCGCTAGTGTTGCAAGGACTGTACCAAGGAAAAATATTTGTCTATAGCCTAACTCAGTCCCTTGCTTGAAACCAAATATAAATGAGTAATTGACTCGGTATCGCCTCCAAAAGAAGATGTTTGTGCCATACATAAGAATGTGTATGAAAACAAATCCAAACAAACTGCAAAGAAGTTGAAGACATCTAGTTTATTAGAGAGAGAACAAACAACTGAAAAGACTTGGAACTACACTGCCACGAGGAATGCTTATACCTATAAAGAGGAAACATGTTATTCATGTACTGACTACTTCCTGGATGACCCATGATGTTTCGTGCGCGTATAATCAATATAAGCGCCAAAATGAGAGCTGCGGTGCAACCAGAGAAGAAACCTGCAATATGGAAACAAAACAACCTGTTATTCCACATTGAATCTTTAGGTTCTTGAAAACATCAATCCTATCGTGTTTTAAGCAATATTCATATTACCTAAGGAATAAGTTACTCTGTGCCTTTCTCTCTTCGCTTTCACTCTCAATTCTTTGACTCCTTTACTTCGATTCCCATTTGCGAAGTGTTTGATAAACGTGACCTCCACTCTCTCTATGAGTTTGGTTAGCTGTTCAAGGGTACAAGACATCAAATTAAACCTGAATGGCTAAGATGCTCAGAAGGTTAAATTTAGCATGAGTGTCCTGAATTAATTCATACAAGTTTTACCTCATCAGAGTTGCCCAAGAATGAGTTGTCTACCATTTTAAGGTATGCTTTTGATGCATTCCTTGAAGTGATCTGCACTTACAAGGGTAACAATTTTATCTTAATTGACGTGTAAAAGTGTCACTAAGTGTGCTATGTTGTAACATAAAAGCGAGGATTAAAGTGCAAACGAACCTTGTCATACTTCTTCATTATTTTTGAAAATGCAAGGAGGTTGAGAAAGCTGATTGGTTTGCCAAGAAAATTGAAAATCAGTTACCCTTGTAATAAATCATACAGGAATAAAGAATAGCCAAGTTTCAATGATCAATGCATTGTTGTCCTTTTGAAGAACAAGTTTGTGATACCTATAACTCTTTAGCAGTCGAAGTTTCTGATAGAACTCGATAAATGCCCGCTTCAATTGCTCTTCAACTTTCTTCAAATCCTCTCTTCTGTAATTCCAATTCTTGTGGCTGCTCCCATGGAGTATGCCCTTTAACGTCGATCTAGGAGTTTCGAGTGTATTGTTAATTGTCACTTTGTCTAGGATTTCCAAAGGAGCAGGCCTTTTACTTTCCCTTACGTTTCTTTGTCTCGTTTCATGACTTTGATCTTCATTTGCAGGTTTTCTATTGTAATTGTCACCACCATCATCACCACCTAAGTCCTCTAGACTCCCTTCATTTCTTTGATCATCCATCTCTTCTATTGCATCCATATGTGCTGCTGCCCCTGCCCCATTTGATTCAAACTCATGTCAAACCCTAAACCCATCAGTTGTTATGGTAACAAATTGGATTGACATCTAAAGCCTCGTTTGGTTCATTTTACTAACTTACAGGAAAGTTTGAAGTTGTGTTTTTTACGTTTGGTTCAACTTTGAACTTCCTGGGGAGTTCCGCATAATGCCCTCTTACACTATTTTTGAGAGAGATTGTAGGGAATAAAGGTAGAGAGAGAGAGCATCAAATGAGAGTAGAATAGAATTGTTCATTCCCCTCACGAAGTTTTCCTATGTGGAGGAAGTTAGAGATCAAACTTTTTGAAAATATCCAACCATACGAGTTGGAACTTTCCTGAAGTTATCTCACTTCCTTTTAACTTCCCCAAAAATCAAACAAGGCCTAAGGGCCTAAGAAGGACTAATTACATACAGTAGATTGAAATCCTAAAGAGTGCTGGTTTCTTAAACTTCGATTGAATCATAGCATATAACACACATTGATCAGGAAAAGGACTTACTGGTCGAATTCCTATTGGCAGAAGGGGGCGAAGTCGCAGCGTTCGCCGCAGCTGTTGAAGAGGCGATATTCGACTTAAGGCGGGTCATCTCGACCTCCCAATCGAAGCTCCCACCCGGATTCTCAACCTTGATCCGAAACGCGATCAATGCATCCATTTGCTTGTTGAGCATTCCAGCCTCATTCATCATTTCCTCCATCTTAGCCTTGTAAAACTCGACAACCTTGTTGAACTCATCATCAAGCCTCCTAAAGTACACAAGCTCATACTCTCCCCCTACATCAGATGACGACATTAAGAATTTAGTATCATAAAACTGCTGCCCACCGTGCTGATCGGATTCCCTGGACCCCATTAGTATGACTTGGTCTTCAACGTCCCCTGCTCCGCCATCTCCATTTCTAGGTGTAGTACTACTCCTAACACTGTGTTGCCTTTGAATTAGGCCACTGAAAGCTCTGTAGAGTGTCATCTTTCTAGCCATGCCTCTTGGGGGAGGTGTGGTGGGTTTCTTGTGTGTTTGCTTGAATTTGTGAATGTCTTTGAGGAGGGACTTGAGATTGTTGTAGTTCATGTATGCTTCTTGCCATTCAGGCACCATTTGAGATGAGAACTCCTTCCCAAACTTCATGGTCACACTTTGATTGATTGAATGAGTATTGAAAAAAAAATGTAAAGATTTTTTAGATGTGCACAAGAACAAGATTGTTTGATCAACAAAGAAGTTGGAGAGGTAGCACTAGAAAGATTGACGAGAGTGGGTGGTGGTTAGTAAGAGAGATGTGGTCTGTAGGTGGGTTTTATAATGGAGTAGTTAAACAGAAAAGTTAAGGTTTCTAGGATGGATTTAATAATTATACGTACAAGTATAAAACCAGCTGACCATCAAGAAGGAAGGCTGTTAGAATTGGAAAAATGGGCACCGCCGCACCGCTATTCGGACCACGTTACTTCTCGTACCCTATTTTATGACATTTCAATTTGTTGCTTTACAATAGTTACAACAGAAAAATGAGAAGATTGAGAAGTGTTGGGGTGAGGGTGATGATATTCTTAAGAGCTGAGGTTGGAAAGATAAATTTTGAAGTAAAGTACAAAAAGTAAAGAGATACATTTAGCAAAAAATGGGACCTTGGAAAATATATCTCTACTCTCTAGCTAGACCTCGTAAAGAGATAGAATGTCTTGGAAGGACTTTTTTTCATTCATTTATTGATCACTTTTACATTTTTTTTGGCGGCCTGATTATGTGCAAATCAAGTTTTACTATAGGCAAACCAATTGATGTAGTCACCACAGTGTATTGATGAGGGCACCCCAAAATCAATAATTCTTTCCCCAAAATGTCCCTGCCCTTGTGCACGTTCGCGAAGAACAAGAAATAGAAAATGCGAAGAAGAAGAAGGAGAATGCATGCAGAAACCCTGTTGTGTTGATCTTCGCATCACTCTCCATGCAGAAACCCTAGGTCGATCTTGATTCCACATAGTGCTAAGAAAAAGGATAACGCACGAACACTCGGTTCATCTTCGCACCAACTCGACATTGTAAGATGGGATTTGTTTATTTGTTCAAGTTTGTATTGTTGTGGCGTTGTGTATGTGTTTCATGTTGTATAAGGTCAAATTTGATGGTCGTCTTGTGTGGTTTGTTGTTGGTCGAGAGGCTCAATCGGTCACACAGGACCAAATGAACATGCACTGTTCAGTTGAAGGTGACTGACCAAATTGTTGTTGCTCGGTCATTACCAGCCGAACAAACCCTTTTTTGCTAAAATAAATTTGTTTGGTTACATGTCACCGACCATTACCCATCTAGTCGGTCGGTCGAAGCCGAACAAACCATGTTTGCTCGATCTTGTGTGACCGAACCAGAGGCAGACACCATATAAAAAAATACAAAAATAACTAAATCGAAGGAAAACTCAAGAAATATCTTTCCGTCTTTCACATTCACACCCTTTGACGTTCGTCCTCTATTTTGTAAGGTCAAGATACACCAAACAACAACAACAACAACAACAACAACAACAAACAAATAATGCCCTTCAAACAAACAAATTTGTGAAAAGCACTATTAAAACATACAAAAACGAGTTGAAAACCATCATGTTTCATCAAAAAAATGAAGAAATTGAATCTTGCGATGGTAGTGGCATATAAAATGTAGGTTCGTGTCACCGATTGTTGCCGGTGGTCGGAGGAAATTGTCAGAGACGAAGGTGAATTTTTGTGGGGTGCACAAAGGTGTGAGAGAGAGACATGTGAGTGATTGTGGAAGTTAAGAGGGGTAAATATATCATTTCATTGTAGCTTTTTTTTTTATGATTTGCCTTTAGTAATTTGTGTTAGTACATTGTCAGACCATTTTTTTGGTGGTGATTTAAATGACAAAGGCGTCAGTATTGACTGGATTAAAAAGATAAAATGTTAGGACGATTTTTTTTTTCAGTATATTACCCAAAACTTTTTGCTGATCTTTGAGAAACCATTACTGTATTTCGAGGTTGGTAATTAGGATTATCACTTTTCAATGAAATTTCACACTTTATCGACGGAAATTCTAGTTAATATTGCAACAATCTCTTGTTGTGACCCCCCTCGTCAACAATAATAGATTTAACAATACACGTGTGTTGTATACCGAAATCTATATATGTGAGCCCATATGTAGGACTCTTATATATGGCTGGGTTAATGTGTGTTCCAATGTCACATACTTCGAGCACTTTTCTTTTTTTTTTTTTTTTGAAAAATAATAATTTAATATACTTTGAATGTACATTTGGGCTCATATTTTATCTTTTAGTCTATTTATAATCCTTTCTTGTCTCTTTAGGCGTCAGTTCTATATCTAACAAAATATTATAAATAGACTAAAAGATAAAATGTGTACTTCAAGTGTGCGCTCAAGGTGTATTTGATTACCATTTTTCCTTTTTTTTTCTTAAAAGTGCCAAGATGTGATAGTGACCTTACATTTTTTTCTTAAAAGTACCAGGATGTGATAGTGACCTTACATTATTGTACTTGCATATAGAGATATTTTTCCATCAAATGTAGTTATGTACGTATACGTTTTACATATAAACATACCTTGTATAATATATAGTTATACGTTGATAAAGTATCAAGTTATATTAGGAGTTATACAGGTTCAGCATACACTTTTTTTTGGTAGATGTATGCTACAACACAATGAAATTAATGCATGTAAATTGTATGCATCACACTATACAAAGAATTGTTGAAATATTACTACACATCAAACTATTAGTAACTGAAAAATAAAATGGATATCCAATACTAATAATCTCTAATTACTTTTGAAAAAATATATATACTCTTTTTTTTGTCAAAGGTTTGAAAATAGAAAAACGTTAAAGTGACTCATTATTGACATTTAATGAGAGCACATACTTTAATTTTTAAATTTTTTTTTACTTTTTTTTTAATTTTGTACTTCAGAATAATGCTAAGATTAGACATTTTATTACGACTATAAAATTATTAAAAAAATATAAAAAACGAAAGAAGACGTGCTCGTAAAAATGTCTCCAATAAGTCATCATACCATTAAATATATATACTCAAAACTTGAAAGACACCTCACTTTCCAAAAAAGAAAGAAAGAGACCTATCTTCTGAAGTGATAGCCATTATAAGGGCTGCCTCTACTATTTTAAGAGGGCCAGCTAAAAAGTAAGTACGGATGTAAAGAGATAGCAACAAAAACGTCCTGTAAATACATACCAAAATAAGTGGAAATAAACTCTGCTCAGAGTTCATTGCCCCCATAAGTAAATACGGATGTGTCTCATCGTAAGTAGAGTAGTCTGGCTAAGTGCACTTTACTTTTTATTAAGTATACCTAATTATATATGACACTTTAAATTTAAATTTTAATTTATAAGTGCATTCTATATTTTTACTAAAATACTTCTTTATCCTAATTGAAACACCTAACTCCAAAATTGTGACGACACGTTCTCCTAAACACGACACTGCCCCGCCTAATTCCATAATTAAACCATCATCTTATCCACGCAGGATTTAACTACATATTAATCAGTGTTTACAACCTAAACGCCTCATTATTCATATTCAAAATAAGTAATACACTAATCCTATCAGTTTATGAAATTTAGAGTTAATTAAAACTTTTAATTGAATTAATTATTTAGCAAAAGTCTTAATTAGTAATGCGGAAGCAATTATTAATTTATGCTGGAAGCCTATTAAAATATACGTAAGTGTGGAAAACCAGGAAAAGATGTTACATGCGTATAAACACAATAATACATGCATCAGTCGGGGAGCCTAGTCTCTCAACCCAAAACAAAACATCAATAGACATAATGTAAGGTAATACAACAAACTACTAAAAGACTTAAAATATTGAAAGCAGGGTCGCGCCGTTGCTTAGAGGTAGTCGCCAATCTTTTCCTTGCCCGACCTGCTAGTCGACGGCTCTACACCCATCGTCTTAAAAAGAACGGTGAGTACAATAAAATAATAGTAATCCCCAATGATAGGTTTATTTCGCATGTCCAAATATAATCGACTAGTATTTAAAAACATATAAATATGAAACATTGAAAGATTAACCATATGCAGGTAAATACCATAGTTAAACAAATGATATTGACACTTGACTAAGTAATAACGATCTAGGTCCAGTCGGTAATGAGACGGGTCACACCAACTCAATAGTCATAACTTCATAAGGGACTCAAACCCAAGTGTCACCAGGGACTCCCGGTGTATCGCACACAGCCAAACATTTCACACAGCTAAGCATCGCACATAACCAAGTATCGCACCTATCCAAGTAACATGTGCCGATATCCCTAGGGATTATAACCCTGTGAGTCACGCAAACCCTGATCGAGTAAGGGACCTAGATGCTAAGACTACTTTATATGTGTTCAATAAATGACTTGGGCATAGAATACCAAGGCATAGGGACAAGCTATTAGACTAATTAAATCGAGTACAAAGTCCATAGACTCATTCATAAATCCTCTAATCCTAATAGCATGCTATTTACACAACCCATTTAATAATTCATAATAGCAAGAATCAACATGGCATTGGATTGAAATCAATGAACCAACACAAGGAAATAGATATCATGAAATCAAAGCTCAACATATGAGCAAAACACAACAAGGCACATGATATCAAAGTACAAGAGTTATATAGTCAAATGGACTATGAAAATAACCATAATATTGGAAATGAAATGCAATATAAAGTATCACCGGGTATACTCATAAGCAAGGTAAAATATGCTAGCTTTACCGACTTCTTGACACCCCGTGACTCTTAAATGCCTATCTGAGACTCTCCTATAAGCTCCTGGTGTTTGTTAATGTGACGGCCCCAATTTCCCCGTGCAATTGGGTACGCCCGACCTAGACCCGTACAAGCCCCGAGTCATCACTTAGCAACCTGACAAGCCTAGTCAGCCTTCAATTTAATCAATTTAGTAATTTATGAAAGAGTTATTGCAATAGTAAACAGCGGAAGACTAAAACAATTATAATAAAGGGGAAAATAACTCAATCAAGGGAAGTAGAGGAATTCTATAAGTGTGGAAAACCCCGGGAATTCATGTACAATTCGATAGGTATATATACATGATACCAGTCTCACAAAAGAAATACCAAATTCAATGATCCCAACAATATAAATATAAAACGATATACACATCAGCAAAAGTATAAACACCTACTAAAGAGTCTCTCTGATGTCGCTGCTAATCCTTACAGTAGATCACCTAGGCAGGGCCCCTTGCCCTTGCTGCTCTCCGCCCTATCTGCACCCACCGTCACAAATTAGACGGTGAGCAACTGAAGAAAATCGAATGTAATGCCAGAAGAAGATAACAGTAATTCATGATAATACAAGTAAAACAGTCTAAATATCATGCAGTAATAAAAAGACAGGAAATTAAATAGACAAGATGCATGATAAATAGACTAATAGACATCAATCGAAAGTCAAATGTGTTCCAAGGAATCAAAAGAGGCCCATAAGTGATCTAAATCATAGCATAACGGCGAAGACCTCGCGAGGTCTTCCCGGGCATCGACACAAGCGAAGGCACAGCTATGACGGGAGGGACTCGAACCCACCCCACCCAGTACTCGGTGTCACACGATCACTAAGGGTGGTCACACACTCGTGCGCACGAGTGCCCGTGTTTTATCCCTCTAGTGCAGGTCCTAGTACTTTCGAGACGAAACACTTACGCCAGGAAACACATAACAAGAAATGGAATGGAATACCAATAATAGAGCATAACAAGACTGAATAAATGATAATGAATCACATGGCATTTTCTTACTGGCTTACAAACGTACAAATGCTTTTTAAGACAAGTGTACTTACCTGAACTAATCGTAACCCGCGTATAACAACACTCTCGTTCCTAACGCGTATTCCCGAGTTTCCCGCTACCTGACAAGGTTGGAAACTCCATTTAATGGGTCGAATCATTGACTAAACCCTAGGTGAAACCCTAGTGTTTTTCCAATGTTTTAATGACTCGAACAACTCGATAATTCAATCGGTAAATCAAACCAAAAACACAACGAAATACAATGACTCTCTTAGGTTTTATAACCATACTTATGTAAGCCTAATTTCAAGTCTTAGGCTCGGCTCAGTCGCATATGAGTTACGCCATAACTTCGAGAGCCAGCGGCGTATTCACGACGTCATGACCATTCGTCAAACTTTAAACTCTGTCTATACACCAACCATTCGAAATGTATAAATCCTACATAGACACATCACCATAACACATCATAACTCGAAATAACCATGTATTCGAACACTCGGTACATATCTATACCAAACAAATACCCGACCCTTGTATGTTCTCACATATGCATGAATTTGAATCACCAAATCATGTATTCATGCCATGAGTTTTGAAATGAAATAAACTCAACATAAAATAATGAAATCCCGATGACAAAAAAAAACACATGAAATGACACATTCACGTTTACTACCGCGGATTGAGACACTAAAACAGTTCCAACACGACCAAATCGATCACAACAAGAACAGCGAGGCATCATCGAGGTCATGGAGAGGTCCCCGACAACTCCCCCCACGCTTGGTGGTTCGGCCAGCAGAGTCGCCCACACATGCATATTCCGACGAGACATAAAATAACAACCAATATATGAAAACCGAGAATGGACAACATCTACTCTATGTATCCAATGTCCAGAGGTCTCTCGGGGATATAGGAGCTCCGGTGGGCCACGAGGGTCCGTCCCCGACCACCGTCACCCACAGCAGCGACGGCCAGATGCGGACAGCGGTGAGGACGAGAAGACCAGTGAGGAAACGAGAGGGAGAGAGAAAAACAGAGAACACGTACCTCCGGCGAGTAGTGGGACCTCCGGCGAGGCTCGTGGGGCAGTCGTGGAGGAGGGTGGAATGGAAGACCGACGAGAGAGAAGAAGAAACCGAGAGATCAATGAGGGAGGAGAGATCGTGAGTGAAGCCGAGAGAAAGGGAGAGAGAGAACCCGAGACCGAAAGAAAGAGAGTGGGGGAGGATCTCCAACGACCAGCACTCCGGTGTGGTCCAGTTCGGTGTGGGACAACAGAGGAGAGGAGAGGTGGCGGCGGTGGTGGTGTTTGGAGAAGAAGATGAATAGTGAAGTAGGGTTTTTGTTTGTTTATATATGTGTAAAATAGGTGAAATGACCCATTTGCCCTCCAATTTACTTCTTACACACCTCAAAACAGTTGCCCTTATGGGTCTTTTGTCCATTTATCACATCTCAACACACACACACATCTCAATGCAAATCTCATGGTTGTTCATCATCATGTTGTGTCACTTTAACAATTTCTATTTCGTAGACCATATGTTGCGTAATTAACTAACTTCCGCGTTCAAACGACGTTCCTCGGTCCGTTTTTCCTTGTTCCGCCTCCCATAACGCGCGTAGTCTCGCCTTGTCTCGCCAACTAATTAATTAAATTAATTAAAAATTCATTTATTTGTACTTTTTACTTGTTTTTATCCCCCGTTTAACTAGTCGAAACCTCACTAAATTAAATATCGAACGACCAGCTTGAGATTCGTATTAGACTAAAATACTAATACACACAATCAAAGAATCATAAAATCACTTCGGTGTTGACTCCCGAAGTTCGAAATACTGTCCAGTATTCACGTAGCCGGGTCACAATTCTGACAAGTGCAACACAAGTCAGTTAAAAATTTGGGGTTGTTACAGTTAAATTTAATCAAGTATGTCTTAGTGCAACGACCCTCATATTTAATTGGTGACACGTGTCGTATTTCAGGACCGTTGTAACAACCCCGAATTTTTAACTGACTTGTGTTGCACTTGTCAGGATTGTGACCTGGCTACGTGAATACTGGACTGTATTTCGAACTTCGAAAGTCGACACCGAGGTAATTTTATGATTCTTTGATTGTGTGTATTAGTATTTTAGTATTTTACGGGTCTCGAGCCGTTCAGACGATTTTTAGTTGAGTGAGGTTTCGCCTAGTTAAACGAGGGATAAAAAACAATAAAGAATACAAATAAATGAATTTTCTAATAATTTAAATAATTAGTTGATGGGATGTGGTGAGAAAATAGGAGCGACGAACCAAATTTCGGAGAAATGCGGACAGAAGAAAGATAAGATCAATGTGGGAGTCGAATAGTCTCGTAGCATACGGACTATGAAATAAAAACTGTTAAAGTAACACAGCTCGATAAGGAGAGTCACTGGATTTTCATCGAGATGTGTATGTAAGTGGAGATGTGATAAAAGGGTAAAAGGTCCATAAGGGCATCTGTTCAAAAAAATAGCTAGTGTTAACTTAAGGGTAAAAGGTCATTTCACCTTTGTTATGTATATATAAAACAAGTAGAACCCTAAAACCTTAAATGTTACTATTCATCTTCTTCTCCCACCAACTGTCGTCACTGTTCATCCTCCCCCCTTTCGCCACTGCCACCACGTTCCACCGGAGACGCCGACTCCGACGAGGTGAGGCTTTCCTCTCTCTACTCACACGTCTCTCTCTCTCTCGACCATCTCCTCCTCCTCTGCTCGACTGTCTTTCCTCTTACGCTCGGCTGGACCATTACCACCACCACCCACCACGGAGCTGACCTCTCCACCACCACCGGAGACGCTTAGGTGAGCTCCTCCTCCCTCTTTCTTCTCTTTCTCTCTCGGCAGTTCACTCTCTCTCTCACTCTCATTTTTCTCGACCTCCACGCCATGACAGTTGCTCCTCCTCCCTGGACTGGCAACCACCCTCACCCTCACGACGCTGGAAACCTCGGCCACCCACCGGAGACACCAAGGTGAGCTCCTCGACTGTCTCTCTCGTTTTCTCGGTCACTTTTCTTCATGTTTTTTTTAAACTGTTGAAGTTGACGGTGGCCCTGGTTTGGATGACCGACATTGGTGCCGATCGAGGCTGACCGAAGGTCACCCTCCGACGACTCTGCTGGCCGGAGGTGACCCCATTATGTGCGTTATATGTGGGTGCTTTCTTTCATTTTTTCTTCTTTCTTCTTTGTTCTTTGTTGTCGAGATGTTTGTTGTTGTGTGTGGAGTGTGTGATGTGTGGGGTGCATACAGTATGAGGTGTGTGCACCACAGTTGGGGTGTTGGGTGGGTGATCATAAACTGTGCTATGTGTGTGTGGGGTGTGTGACCACAAATTGTATTATTTTATGTGTATGTGTGACAGTTTTGGGTAGTGTGTGTGTGAATCGGCCAAATGTGTGTGTAGGTGCGTACAACAATGGGGCGCACACAACAGTGGGGTGTTGTATGCACATAACAGTGGGGTGCATGATAATATGTGGGTGTACATAACAGTTGAGGTATGGGGGTGTATTTAGGTGTGGTGTGTATCATTACATGTGGGTGTATATTAACAATGAAATGTGATATGTATGAATAGGTTATGGTTATATTAAGTATATATATGGGCTTATGATGAGGCCCAATAAGGGCCCAACAAGACAATTAAATGGTAAGGCCCATAGCTAGTATATGATAGTGTTGGTATGGGCTTATGTGTTTAGGCCCAATAAGAATCCAACTAATAAAACATTTAAATGTTTATGGAGTTAGTGTTTGGGCCCAACAAAAACTCAAAGAGAGAAAAAATAGTGTTAAGGTCCATTACCTATGAAAGTGTGGGGATGTTCACTATATCAGTGGACCGTTCCCCAACGGTTTAGGTCGCCTTAACAAAGGGTTTTAAAACAAATATATGCAAACCACCTTAAGACTAAATGCGTGCCTTAAACTAATATTCGAGATTCAAAACCTTATTAGGTAGTCGGGAAACTGCGGGAAACGCGTTAGAGTCTCGGAGTGGTATCGAGTTACGTTAGTCAGGTAAGTACATACGTACCTTGTATGTGTGTATGTGAGTAGGCCAGTAAGGAAATGACATGTGATTAATACATTTCTCTATTCATTGAAAATGTTGAATTGAGCCTTGTTTGAAATTTCATTCCATATTCTTTGTTGTATATTCTTGGCATGAGTGTGTGTCTCGAAGGTATCATGTAGTCCCGCACTAGCTGGGACAACTAGGGTGCCTCCTGCAGGGGTAACTGACCACCCCTAGTATTGTGTGTACTTGGTACTGGATTCGAGAGATGTTAAGATGCCTCTCGATTTCAAGCTATGCTAGTGTTACGACATTGCTCGGGGAGATCTTGCGAGATCTTTGCCATATTGCTATGAAATTAGACCACTCATGGGCCTCTTTTGAATCTTAGAACATGCAAATTTCGATTGTTTATCTATCAGTCTGTTTATCATGCACTTGATTTACTTACTTTCGTGTTATTTTGTTTCCGCATGATATTTAGATTGTTTTACTTGTTAAATCATAAATTACTGTTATATTCTTCTGACACTACTTTCGATTTCTTCAGTTGCTCACCGTCTAGTTTGTGACGGTGGGTGCAGATAGGATGGAAAGCAGCAAGGGAAAGGGGCCCTACCTAGGAGACCTACTTTGAGGACTAGCAGCGGGATCAGAGAGACTCTATAGTATGTGTTTATGTTTTGCTGATTTGTATATCATTTCATACTTATGTTTTTGGGATTATTGAACTTGGCATTTTTGGTGAGACTGGTATCATATATATATGCTTATCGAATTGTACATGAATACTCGGGGTTTTCCACACTTATAGAATTCCTATATTTTCGTTGATTGAGTTATTTCCCCTTGTTATTACTGTTTAGTCTTCCGCTGTGTATTATTGCAATAACTCTTTCATAAATTACTCAATTGACTAAATCGAAGGCTGACTAGGCTCGTCAAGTTGCCAAGTGATGACTTAGGGCCTGCACGGGTCTAGGCTGGGCGTACCCAATTGCACGAGAAAATTGGGGCCGTCACAACCGTGACTTACTCGTCGTGACTTGTCATATTACTCAAGCCACAAAATATATACCAAAATAAAAACACCCTGTAAATACCAAAATAAATACCAAAATAAGAGAAAATAAACTCTGCTCAGAGTTCATTGCTAAAATAAGTGCACCCTACATTTTTACTAAAGTACCCCTTCATTCGAATCAAAGCACCCAACTTCAAAACTTTAGTCGAGACATCTATTTTAGGTTTGACGATATATAGCCAAGCCTTATCATCTAAGCTCGGTGTTATCCAACTAAACCTCTTTGGTGAGATTTAGTTAACAACTGTCGACCTAAAGGTTTAGCAGACTATGACCGACTCTCCAACTAGATGTTCGGTGGGCTCTGACCGACTCTACAACAAGAGATTCAAACCTGCTAGGTTGAACCACTCGATGATACCTATAAATCATAAGAAAAGAGTGTGTGGAAGGATGATGATGGGGTGCACAAAACGAGAAGAAAGTATAGTGAGGTGCACTAATCACACTGAGGGGCATAAGGGACATTTTGGGGTGCACTTAGTAAACGATAAAGTGCACTTAGCCGCTCTAAGTAGATTGGTTAAAATTGTTAATCGATTTTTTATGGTATAGTAATTAAAAAAAATTTGGTTCGTGATAACTACATTATTTCATGATTTTTTTAACTAATTCTTATAGGATTAATTCTTTAAAAAAAAGCTATAGGATTAGTCTAATGAAAGTATGGAGGGGTAAAAAAATGTTGATACAACCACAAGACTTTTTTTTTCAAGAAGACAACCACAACACTTACTCCCTCCTTTCCACAACATGAGTCGCATTTTTTAAACTTTTTTGTTATAACTAATGTGTAACATTAAGAAATCAAGAAATATTTTATTTTCAATTCTAACCCAATTCTAGTATTTTTTTAATGACACCATTAGATACTTTTTTTTACACAATACACATATATATTGTGAAGCTATTTATGGAAGGATATATAATTTACATTTTTTTTACTTTAGAGAGAGTCAAACCCATAACTTCTCTAAGCCTTACCTTTTGGCAAGCGATGTCTAATCCATCTCACCAAAGATGCTTTGACGGTAATTTAGTCTTGTTATAAAATCAATCTTAATGGCGAGTCAATCATTACTTTAATTCTTATGCACAAAAAAAAATGTGACAGATATTGTAGAAAGGAGGGAGTGTCAATTTTAACGTAGAGTTTAATTATTTGTCAATCAGAGCCCTGCACTTTTTTATCCTCTTCGGATTTATGCAATAGGCCAATAGTTGTGTTTGAAGCTAGTATGAATTAATAGTTAGCTACATTTTCCTCTAAAAGAAAGCAAGGTTGCCATCTTAATTATGAAATTTAAATTAAGAGAAAAGAAATATATGAGATTATGCTAAAAATATGATCAGATATCAAATTAGAGTACTCTTACCTTTGTTTTTCCTTTGTTAAATTAATTTGGTTAGTTAGGTAATTTGGGAACGCATTTAATACAACAACAACAACAGTATAGCCTCAATCTCAAATTAATTGAGATTGGCTACATAGATCAAACTCTTCCATTGTGCTTGATTTTGTGTAATTGATGGTGAGCATTCCAAACCATTCAAGTCCCTCTAATTAATGCATCCCAAGTTAACTTCGGTCTCTCTCTACCTCATCGAATTTCGTCGGTTTCTATTGAGTCAAGATTTCTAGTAGGAACATTTGTAGGCCATTTTTGTAGGTGTCCAAACCACCACAGCTGCCTTTCCCGAATCTTTGTGTTAAATGGTGTTACTCCTACTTTTCTTTGAATTTATGTTTCTTATTCTAGCTTTTCAGGTTTTACCACACATCCACCTAAGCATCCTCATTTATGCTATGTTCATTTTATGTAATTGTTGTTTTACTACCCAATATTCATTCCATAGAGCATAGCTGGACTAATTGCTGTCCTTTTAACTTGATAGGGATATTTCTATCACTGAGCACTTCAACTCAGGGACGAAAAAGAATAGTGTGACGGCCCCCGTTCCCCATAAAACTGAGTCCCGCCCGGCCTAGACTTACATGGATCCCGAGCCCTTACTCACGAAGTCTACGCATCTTAGTCAGCCTCAAATCCTCATATACGTCATTATTCTATCATTTAAATGTGTGAGTTGTAGGATTATAAAGTTATCAGGAAATTTGTAGCGAAAATCACTATAATCAACTATAACTAATAAATGGAAATCAGGAAAAATAAATAACCTATCATGTGGAAACCCTGAGAAATGGATAAAGACATGCATGTCTGGTGATCAAAGCTAAACAGTACGATCATACATGATATCCCTAGTCTCTCAATCCCCGATACATGTCCCAGTATTTTATAAAACATATAATACAATAATCACAGTATTTTATAAAAGTGTAGCGGCTTCTAATTCATCGGTAGCTACGACGTGCACCGCGGGGCCTACAGCTCTGCCAACTCATCACCCAGCTGTGTCTTACGGCCACTCGTAAACTCAATATAATCAAAATCTTGCTAACTTTAAGTTATGTATTAATAATTATTGATTTAAGTTAGCTTTAAATTCTTTATTATCATTTTACCTCAAAGTACACAACGGATAATTAAAATCATCAAGGTGTTTTATGAGCATATTACCTAAGGTGGAAACCATCTCAAAATATACATCATATACATATCAACTGAGATACTCAAAATACCAAAAATATAACCTATAAGTTATATACAAGTCATATCTATTTCTCATACCCCAAAACCCAGCATAAAACAAGGAAATTAAAACAAACACACGAGTAGGGAAAATACAGTCAATCAATGTAGTCCTTAAGCTCGCCCTTCCCTCAACTTATACTAGGATATGCACTCAAGCCATCATAAAAGACAGATGACAAGTTTAGAGCGAGTAATCCCAAGGAAATTCACCATGTAAATATGTAAATAAACTACTGGAATTTAAAATACTATAAATAAACATGCGGAATAAAAGAATGCATGCAACTGTGGAAGATCATCACATGCATAAATATAGCAGTGAAGCAAAGTGCGTGTACAATCAAAGTCAGACTAAGGCATACTTCGAGCTATCCGCTAGGCACGGCCCGTGAGGATACCTCTAACGGGTGACTGGACCCTCTAGGTGGCTGACGTATATTCACGGTGCACCCACACATACCTATCATACCCGGGTAGCATATTCACCGGCGCATGCCTAGATATATGTTATGGTTTAGTGGACCATATGCCCCTGCAACGAACAAACACTAGGTGGGGAGTGATCTTAACACCGTAAAAACACTAGTTAGTAGTAAACTCAACTACCGTAAAGTCACCAGGTGAGAGTACTCAACCACCGTAAAGTAATAAGGAAATATAATAGTAAATGAATAGGATTGAATTCAAATAAATCAAGCAGTAATTACTAAAGTGAATTTCAGCTGGGTTACTACACACCTCAATCTGCACTCTACGTCCCAAAAACCAAACCTCGGTCTAGCTCCAATAAACACCAGACAATCAAAATTATTACCCGAATGTACCTAATACCATTTGTCATAGCTTCAATTGAGTATATTATGTCAATTTTACGCTTTACGAGGTAAAAACCCCGACAACATATTGCCAAAATCCCGAGAAAATCCCGAAACTCATTTATGAACCCTTTTTCTAATTTCTCATATTTTTCTAGATTTTTTTTTCTGAATTTTTCCATAATTTTTAGCTATTTTTCTCTATTTTATTTTATTTAAAACTATTTTTAACTTTAAATAAAATAAAATAATATTTATTATTTAAATAATATGAGGGTGGGTACCGGGTCAGACCCGGTTCGGCCCACTTGGACCGGGTCGGGCCCGTTCTAGGCCCACCTAGGTTGGGCCAAGGCCGGTTCGGCCCAGCCCAGGGGTGCACGCACGCGCGTCTTCCTTTTCGTTGAAACAGAGCGGCTCTGCTGCTTTGTTTCAACATAATTTTTTTTCTTAATTCTAATGAAATTGGGAGGGAGGGAGGGACTCGAACGAACTGCTCTTGTATGTCACGGCCCAATTTTCTAATCTTGATTAACTTGCTTAATCGGGATCACCGACCCGTGACGTGGGGCCCGCATGAGATGCGAACATTGACCGAGGCACGTGGCTGAGGTAAATGTTATATTTGTATTGGTGTATGCCTAGTGTTGTGTATGTGTGTAGACTAATTAAGTCCATTTTTGCAAGCCATAGACGTCGAGTTGACATGAGCGGGGACACGCCTTGGAGTGCGTGCAAGTATGAGTACCTAGTGGAATTATCGGGGTAGCGAGACTAGGCTAGGAAATAACAATTTATTTCAAATCTACCTTAACATAAATTAAGTTATTTAATTTAGTTAGAAAATACGACGTTCGACGCACGAGGAAAGCGCCTCGAGTTGCGTGCGAGTCGGGACACCGAGTGCCGGGTAGTTGAGAGTCGGTGTGACCACTTAGATGAATTTTATAAATTTGTGTGACCAATTAATTATGGTCCATATGGGATTAATGTACATTAATCGATTTAATCTATAGTTTATTTATTAAGAGATTACATTTTAATATCCTATAGTTTGTTGTGAATTAAACTAACCTTAGGACATACCTCGAGATCCGTGCTGCCACACACTCCCATGATAAGAGTCACTCAAGTTGTGTCACATGAGAAGCTGGACTACCTAGTTAGTGACCACTGGATTTACCTCGAGATACACAATACACACTAGATCCTAACAACACCTATATATACAACTTGAGGAACAAAAATTTGCACTATTTACATGCAAATCACATAGAACGGAAGAGAGGGGAGATTTTGGAGAAGTTTGGAGAGAAATTTGAGCTAGGAGTGGAGAGAATCAGAGATCCAAACTAAGGTAATCTCACCCACCATTTCTTTTACCCAATTTCATATGGATTTTTTTATTTATTGGGTTTCAAACACAATTTTCGAATTTATAGACATGCACTATGGATTTGGTTGATTTGGAGTCCAAATGGTATGAATTACTCAAACAAACTAATTTTAGTCGAAGTTGTTGGGAATTGTTGGTGAGAAGTTGGTATTTTCAGATTTTTTTTGGGTTTATACACATGCACATTGATCCGAGAATTTATTGTTGTTTATGTGGTTTTTGATGAAAAAATTTGGTCTCTTGAAGTGCTATTAGGTTAGTGATAGAGAGAAGATTAGAAAAGTGAAGGAAGAAAGAAAAAAAAAAAAAAAAAAAAAAAAAAAAAAAAAAACAGAGAGTTAAGACGTTCTGGTCAAAAAAAAAAAAAAGAAGAAAGAAGAAATTTGGGGAAGATGATGCACACGTGCGGGCCCGCACGTGTGCATCCCCCCAAATTGATTGGGCCGGGCCAGGGGCCTGGGCCGGGCTCGGCCCATGAGGCGAGCCTGGCCCAGCGCCTGGCCGGGTCGGGTCGGTCAGACCCGACCCGTCCACAGGTCAGGGACCGGGTCGGGTCGACCCGACCCGACCCAAAAAAATAATAAATAAATAATAAATAAATAAATAATAAATAAAAATAATAAAAAAAAGATATATATATTATTGATTAAATATATATAATAAAATAAAATAAGATATATTATTATTAATTAATTAATAATAATAAATTAATATATATTTAAATATATTAATTTAATTTCTGGAAAATAAGGAAAATTGTTGGAAAATTCCTAAAAAAAATTGGAAAAAAATTATAGAAAATATAAGAAATTGAGAAAAAGGTAGAAAAATAATTCGGGACTTCTCGAGTGTTTTTGGTACCCCAATATAACTCGAAAAATGTGCCAAAATTAAAGATTGACATAAAATTCTAAATTTTGGTTAAATATCATGAATCCACTTACTTTGGCTTTAAACCAATTAAAATGACATAAAATGAACTTCAGGAATTAAAGGGAATTCTTGAAAGTTCGGGTGCACGAGTCGGGGTGTCGGGAGGCCGGATAGCTAGGACTACTGCGTTGACTAGTAAGTGAAACTGTGGGAACTCTTTACTTTATTTCATTCCAGTCATTTATTAATTTTCAGTCTATTTGTAGACTAGCTAATTTATTTCCCACATCATGCTTTCCTTGGTTCTATTCATTTTGAATATCGATATAGCATGATGCCTTGTTTAATATATCATTGACTCCATGTTTTCCTTATATGCTCCATGTTTGTCTTGAAATATGGTTAATGGATATTTAAAAGATGCATGCTATAGGGCTATCTGTTATGTTGGACTTGTATTCTATTTCCTTGAGGCTTTGTAGCCTAACTTGTGCTGGAATCATAGCAATTATAGGATATTAATTCTTGAAGTCAAAAGTAGGGATTTATCTAGTGTCCATTGCACACGAGATGCGCGGATTCACGGGGATTTCGATCTTTCGAGGTCTTCGGCACTCGCCACTACACTTGAGCGGCACACGTGGCATGGTCCACGGGGTTGTCGGCAAGTATGAATGATTTATACGCGCGGAGCACAGCTCCATATAGTAGTGGACAAAGCTGGGTGATAGTTCTCACCGCCAGACCGGACGTAGATCATCTCGACTTAGCCTGTATCAGGACTCTGTGTGAGTAAGAATAGACTGTGTGTCAATACTCTGTGTGAGTTTAAACTCTGTGTGAGTGATAGTAGACTGTGTGACAGAACTCTGTGTGAGTTTAGACTCTATGTGAGTTAAGGGGTTGTGTGCGTAGATTCTTGTGTGAGTTTAGACTCGTGTGAGTGAGAGTAGATCGTGTGACATAACTCTATGTGAGTTTAGACTCTTTATTAGTTAAGGGGGGTTATGTGCGTAGATTCTTGGTAAGTCTAGTATGTTTGTGTACATCCGTTAACGTTGGTGTTTACTTGCATTATTATTCAACCTTTCTTCAGATACATATGCTTTTAAATACCTTTTGTTTAAATTGGAAATGTAGTATTAGATTTCCCCAGTTATCACTTAAATATCACTATACTCACCGTCTAGTTTGTGACGGTGGGTGTAGGTCCATCGAGCAACACCAGTAGGCAAAGGAGAAGATCGGCGACTACCTCGAGCTCCGAGCGCGTAGTTTGCTGCCGTACACGTAGGGTACTTTTTGTAATATGTTTACTTATGTCTTTATCTTTTGGGACGTTATTGGGATGAGTGTTAGATTACCCGACTTTTGGCTTTCACTTTGTTTATATATGTTCGTCGTTTACTTGCATATATATGGTGATCGTTATTTCCTGGTTTCCACACTTATAATTATAAAAAAAAAAAAATTTCCGCTAAAATATTAAAGACTTCCGCTAAATAAAATAATTGTTTAAACAAGAGAACACATGTAATAAAGGCTGACTAATTCGTAATCGAGTCCTATGTGTCGTGATTAGGACTTAATTACGGGATTAGGCCGGACGGTGCCCTAGATTAGAAGCGGGGCCGTCACATTGTAGTTCGTCCGAGCTCTCGAACTCCTCCCAACCTTCACCACCGAACCATCACCACCACCACCACCACAACAACAACGTACACAACAACACAAAATCAATAATAACACGACACTCACCTCAACGTCGTCGTGCTCTCTCTCGACCAATCTCTCTTTCTCTTTCTCTTCTCCTTCTCCTTCTCCTTCTCTCCCTTCCCGATCGATTGAAATCGTGAGAAATGTGGGGGTGTTGGTGGTGGTTATCAACATTTTGGGGTCAAATGACCAAAATATCCCTATGTTCTTATTCTCTTCCTTAACAATCAAATGCCCTTTTTGGTCATTTCACAATATTTATTTATTTCTGATTTTAATATATATTTATATATAGATACATATTTTAAATTACATATATATATAAATATATATATATATATATATCGCCTATATTTTCACGCCTACAATTTCGTCGTGTGAGCCAACGAGCGTACTCGGACGTGCACACTACCGTACCACCCACGCGTGTCGACCACGACCCCGCGTGTTACTAGGCGCGCACAAATTTACTATTTTATCATATTTAATTCATTTAATGTGTGTATTACTTTCTTCGACCTAGTATTTCATCTTTTAGCCTACCCGGTACCTGCGTCGACATGCATATCGAGGCGAATACTCAACACATATGCAAGGGCGAAGCCAACCATTGATGGGAGGCAGGGGAAACTTCAACATCATTTTTTTTTCTTTTTTTTTAAAGAACCAACATCAAATTTTAGTTTCATTTAAGTTTTTTTTTTTTTTGAAGAGTAGTTTCACTAAATTTGATTATCAAGCTAACATGAAAAATTGCTCCATTTTAGTGTTCAATATTGAATTAATTAAATCAGTTGTTAGTGGATATGAATAAACTAAATCTAAGTCCTAAGTTTAATTTCATCTAGTTGTCATGAGCATCTTGACAAAGGGAGGCTCTAACCAATTATTCTCTCCAATCATTTTTGTAAATCGTTGTATAAAAACTCTTTCTTCAAAAAAATGTCGTTTTAAAAATTCTATAAAACTTTTGTACATTTTTACCCAATTTACCTCTAAATATTTAATTGCAATTGAATACTTGTTCTTTTTTTTTTTTTAGAAACTTGTTCTTTTTAATTGAATGATAAAGGATTGGTGTCTGTTAATGTATATAATTAAAGCATGAACAAGAATGTAATTTAAACACATAACTAATGCTATTGTGTTTTGTGTATAACGACTTATACTATTGATTAGAGGGAGTAATATTTATCATTTTAAATATTTTTAAAAAGTTTCAAGATGATTAGAATATAGGTGCATGAATAAATAATTGCATTGATGGTCAATTAATTTAATCACAAAACACACTTAGTAACAAAAAAAATCAAAAAGTCAAACCTCTGATGAGATGGTAAAGACATCACTTGCCTTAAAGGCAAGATCTCGAGAGATCGTGATTCGATTTCCTCTGAAGTCAAAAAAAAATCAAAAAACTTTTTAAAATGCTACACAAAAGTCACTAGGACTACATTTCGACCATGACTCCAACATAAGGTGCTTACGAGAAAAATCAGGTTGTGATAACTCAAACATTAAAATTGTTGGAACAAGCAATCTAAATATTCATAAATCAGAACATGATACTTTATCTAAGATCAAAACATAATATTTGTTTACAACACGTACAACCACAAACTTTGAATTATCAAAGTCCGGCAAAGTTCATTATATTCACACTGAAGTTGTGGGTCTCTAATGGAGATTCTTCTTTCAATAAGGCTCATTCTACATTTTTCTTGCTTTGGGAACTACAATTCGGAATTGTAATCATTAGGGTAGTTTAAGATGAACGACCTAACCTAACAATTCCGAATTGTAATCATTACAGATTTAACCTCAATTGAATCAGCACACCACCATTAATCTTTGAAGATGATGAACGGTGGTGTTGTTTTAATGTTTGAGTTTTCACTCCTTAATTTTCCTTGTATATGTAAGCAAGAGTTATGGTCAGAATGTTTGTTTAGTGACTTTTGTGTGGCATTTTAAAAGAAGGAAATAAAATGCTAGAATGACACCATAAAGTTACGTCCTATTATGTGACGTGCGAACCCGTATTTTTGCTAGTCATCCGTATGCACCTCAAGATACACTCACTACATCATATCTAACACCTATTTTTACTTAGCCCACACGTCAGCCACATCATTAGAGTGAGACTTTAAAATGTCATTCTATAGCATCTTTCTTAAAAGAATTTGTAATTTTTTGGATACAAAGTTGAGTTTTATGACAGATATGTTACAAATTGATAAAGTCCAATGACCATCTAGCCTTTTAAACATATTGGTCTTGAGTTTAAGGCCTAGGGATGAAGTCCAAGATGAGCCATAGCCTATGAGTTGATTTTGACTCGAGTTTGTAGTAGTAGATAAGCCTAAATATAGAGTAATTTTTACACCAAAATAAATAAACAAATAAATAATACTAAACCCTATCCAAAACTATAAATTGGATGAACCCCAACAGGATAGGAAAAAAAAAAAAAAAAATGGCCTCACTCTTCATCCACTCATCATTCCTCTCTTCCCCAAAACCTTCAAAACCCATCATCTCTTACCCCACAAAGAAACCACCACCACAAATCCTACCCGCCACCGTGCTCCTTGCCGGAAAAACAGACCCACTACCATCTTCACCAACCCTACAAACCTTCTGGGATTGGCTCTCCAACAAGGGTGTGATCTCACCAAAATCCCCATCTGTGAATCTTGGAATCGTCCCAGAAGGGCTAGGACTGATTTCCCAGAAAAACTTTTCAAGAAATGAAGTGGTTGTAGAGGTACCCAGTAAGGTCTGGATCAATTCAGACACTGTTGCAGCTTCAGAGATTGGGGGGTTGTGTGGTGGGCTGAAGCCATGGGCTTCAATTGCACTGTTTCTGCTGAGGGAGAAGGGTAGGGAGGACTCCCCTTGGAGGAGCTACATTGAGATTATGCCAAGTGGGACTGATTCTACTATTTTCTGGTGAGTTTTTGGGGTTGTGATGTAGAGGGGGGATGTGGGTTTTGGTGATTGATAAGGTGGGGTTTGAGATGTTTGCTTTTGGTGTTTGCAGAGCAGGTCAGAAGAGGAGCTGTTTGAACTACAAGGTCAGTTGAAATAGTAATCTGTTTGATCATTATACCCATCAAAAGATAAGTGCTAGAATGACAATGGGAAGTCACACCACACAACACACAATGACCCACAAGAGCATCCATGCCTACCTCGAGATGCGGACACATACAGATCCCAGTGCATAACAAGCTAGTCAAGGCTGCATAGAGGGCTCTTGTGGGCCATTGCGTGTTGGGGTGTGACTTACCCATTGTCATTCTAGCATTTTCTCGAAAGTTCTTTTTAATTTCCTCCTACCATCAACACTGTTAAAATTAGGCAAAACATACTTTTTGGTCCGTGAACTTTAAGTGTTTTGTGCCTTTGGTCACTGAACTTTTATTATTATACATTTGGTCCCTCAACTTTCATTGCTGTACATTTGGTCCTTGAACTTTTAAGTTTTTATGCTTTTGGTTCATAAACTTTGAGTTTTTTTATGTTTTTGGGATAAATTTTTTTTTTTCAACTTTTGTTGGTCGATGTGAGTCATTCGGTTTAGTGATATAAACCATTGTACTCTTTTTGACTAGTCACGCGACACTTTTATTACTCGCATTGGCGAAATTTAACACTTTAAATGATGAAAGACTAAATGTAGACCTTTGTGAAAGTTCAAGGACCAAAAACATAAAAAAACACAAAGTTCAGGGACCAAATGATGAGTTTTGCCTTAAATTACACACTAGGTCACACAACAAGTTGCTAACCGATACAATTTGAAATATGTGCCTGCACATCTCGAAATGTATATGACGACTTTCAAACATGTGTCGAAATATCATTTTCCATAGTTCCATTGTGATTTCTTTGATACCCATTTGATTTTACACTTGACAATTCATTTAGTCCTAAGAGAACTAGTGAAATATGAGAATGTGAGTGCTTTACCTGTTTCTTACTTAAACTAGCAACTTTAGCAACTAACTACATTTTATAGTCTAGTGATGACAATGTGGATAGGTTGGATCGACCCTTCGTTCAACTCCTTGTCTCTCAATTACTTGAGATTTTTCACGAATTAGATTGAACGAAGGAAGTATCTGATCCATTCCAATTTTATGGGATGCTGGAACTCAATGCCGTGTAGCCAAAGATCTCAAGTTTGGTCGTAATATGGGTACGGAGAAAATCATGTTGGGAAACCTCTCACCCTTTCGTAAGTCCTGCTAAAGGTTGGTCTGGATTAGTGAAAGTGGTTGGCCGGGAATACAGGAAGGGAGCACTAAAAAGGAAGGCATCTGATTCACTAAATTGATAAATTAATCCAAAATAAATTGATTTCTAGCATGTCGTACTTATGAGGTTACAAACTGAGTGACATCAAGAAGAAAGAGTAGACAATAATTAAAGTGGCTAGAGATGTACGTTGTGAGATCTTTATTTTCCATGCTTGTACCCTTATTTGGTTGGTCTTGGTTTCATTCCACTCATAAATTTGAGTTTCATTTAAAGGGACTCAATTGCTGGGCACAACTCTGGGAGTGAAAGAATATGTGCAAAGTGAATTTATCAAAATTGAAGAAGAAATCATACTACCAAACAAGCATCTGTTCCCTACTATTACATTGGATGATTTCCTATGGGCTTTCGCCATGCTAAGATCGCGGGCATTTTCAAACCTTCGAGGCCAAAATCTGGTTCTAATTCCTCTTGCAGACTTGGTAGGTTCTTTTTTTACTGTCCATCTAGTTTCAAAGAGAATTCTCAGACTTTCAAATAATATGTTCTGAGCAAGCTTGTTAAAACAATTCATTAATACAGAATATTTGTGAACTTGACTGCATAAACTCACAATTGACCATCTGTTTCCTCCAACAGATCAACCATAGCCCCAGCATAACCATAGAAGATCCTTCTTGGGAGATCAAAGGAGGGGGGCTCTTTTCCAGGGAGCTCCTGTTCTCTTTGCGAACGCCTATCCCCGTCAAGGCGGGCGACCAGGTTAAGCTTCTATTTTCTCTTTGGTTTGTGGCTTTACATGCCAAGCTTTGCTGGTTTTGTTAGAACTTTAGTACCAGCTCTTGCTCTGAAAAAATTACAATTAGCAGGATTTCCTTGCAGGTATTAATCCAGTATGATATGGGGAAGAGCAATGCAGAGTTAGCATTGGATTATGGATTTGTCGAATCAAGATCAGATCGCAACATGTACACATTGACACTGGAAATACCTGAATCCGATCCCTTTTTCGGAGACAAGTTAGACATTGCTGAAACAAATGGTTTCCAGGAAACTGCATACTTCGACATCATCCTAGGCCGTTCTCTTCCGCCAGGACTGCTTCCATATCTGCGGCTAGTCGCTCTTGGAGGAACTGATGCCTTCCTCTTGGAGTCCATTTTCAGAAACTCAATTTGGGGTCACCTTGAATTGCCTATTAGCCGCACCAACGAGGAGCTCATATGCCAAGTAGTCAGGGATGCCTGTAAAACAGCACTTTCTAACTATCACACCACCATTGAAGAGGTAAAGCTCATTCCCCTACCTCACAAATACTGACAGAAACTTCATTTGTCATTGTTTTTGAAGGCTTGGTGCCAAATTTGAAAGGCGAAAATGGTGTGGTTTACGTTGAAACTTTGTGCTAAAAAAGTATTTTTTTCAGGATGAAAAGTTGATTCAACAAGGGAACCTGAACCCGAAGCTTGAAATTGCAGTTGGTGTGAGAGCTGGGGAGAAGAAGGTGTTGGAGCAGATTGATGGGATTTTTAAAGAGAGAGAATTGGAACTAGACGTGCTCGAATATTATCAAGAAAGGAGACTCAAAGATCTGGGTCTGGTTGGAGAGCAAGGTGAGATAATCTTCTGGGAACCAAAGTAGAGCAACTTTATGTGAAAAAAGTTGCTCTGCTTCTATGGTGTGGCTAAGCTTCTTTGTTAATGGGAAGAAACAGTAGTTGCAAGTCATTCTTGAGGAGGCATGATTTTGGTTACAGTCCTAAGCTCTTTATTTCGCATCTCATTATTTTCTTCGCGCTGACTTATATAGAAAAATGAAGTTTTTCTGCGAAATAGACGAGGGTAATATGAACATCATAGTATAAGAAAGAAGTCAGCATCTCCAAAAACATATAAAGGCATAGAAGCTGCCAAGTGAATAAACTAAATCAATCTAATTCTTTAGGAGTGCCCCTCTCCTCGGAACAAATCTTATGCAAAGCTTGTGATAGGGTAAGGAAGTTGATAATCAAACATTCTAGGAGACGTGCACAATGGTGTAGATTTGATTGAGATGTGTATCGCACAAATTGATAATCAAACACTCTAGGAGACATAGGGTAAAGCCTCTCAACATGACTTTCTTGTTTGGTAGAAAGGAACTGATTCCGACTACTACCATCATTGTTAAACCAATCTAAACCTCCAAATCGTAAATGACGGAAAATTTTGTTATACTATTAAATTTTTCTGTGACTATGAATAGACAAGTGACTTAAATAAGTGTATTCATTGTAAAAGTCACGTATATTGTAAATGGATATGCCTATTTCTGAAAGGCAAAAAAACAGTGTCGTTACCAAAGAGAGCACATAGAAATCTATTAACATCCATTATACAGACTGTTTTAAAGATTCCGTCATATGAAAAGTTAATAACTAAGACGATGCACAGAGAACGTTGGATCATACAACTGGTCGATCCTATCGCTACAAAGATCATTGCATCTCAAAAGACTATCGTCATCAAATTGTGAGCACTCTAGCAGCGCATAATAATCTTAAACCCGCTTGACAAAATAGCAAGAAGAAAATGCAATGTATTTTATCAGATATAAAGCATTTTCAAGACATTGGTCCTCCACAACGCAAGTAGTTCCTCATTTTCTCCAACAAGTACAGTAAATCAAATGCATGACGAGAGATATGTACTACAAAATATAACATGGTTCCCCATCTCAAAATCTAGAGCAGCTATAGTGAGCAACACTATTTATGTTATACGCGGGGTCTATTTTCTCATGAAACTGGACACCTTTGTATCCACTCAATATTACAGAAGCTATACATGCATATACTAATAAAATATTAAAAAAAAAAAAAAAAAAAAAAGATTACAACAGCCGCACCGTTAAGTCCTCCCGAAGTGATTCAAAGCCTTAAGATTTACACGACCTGTCTGCAGACAGGGCACGAACCATGTCTCACAAGCCACTTGTCCACACAGTGCAAGTGAAATATGTGCTTGCATCGGCGCAAACTCCTCACAGTTTCCCCTACTTCTATATCCTGTAAATGAGAATCATATTCGGAAAATAGAAAAGAAAAAATATGGCAGTAAAGACACTAAGCAAAATAGACAAAAAAAAAAAAATTAAATGCTCTACCAATTTCAGTTATAAAAAGAAATACAAACCTGCAAACAGATTGTGCAGCACATTCTTACATCATAATCTTGCAAGTCCTCATTATTAACCACATGACATGGCAATTTCTTTAGCGCTTCATTTGATAATCCCCTTGATGCAACTTCGCCATAGACATTCGATATATCACCGTAACTTATGTTTGCAATGCTCACCTGCCATTCCAAATAAAATATCCAAAACCAAATATCAGGCTCAAGTCTCAACTAAACCATTAAGTAGAGAATCTAGCAACCACCTCTCTAAGCAAGAAACTCAGTACCACTATCATTAAAGTAAAGCTATAACTATATGAACCAACACAAGAGAAACCCATCTTCTAACCAAAGACCGCTAGTGAAGAAAACGTAAATCTGCCTTCACAGCGAGCCAGCAAATAAAAATTGTTACCACCAACGTACAGGTTACATACATAAATCAGCCCTAACCATAATCAGAAAAGCCATCTGGGAAGGACAAGTTAATAAATACACACTAACTGCACAATCTAATTGGCAAGCATCAACTGCTTCACAACAAGAGAAAAACTATCAAAATGTAAACAAAATTCTTTCATTTTCTACATAAAAGAGGCCCAAATCAAATAAATCCCCATTAGGGGTTTCATCTTCAAATTAGAATGCAGATGGGATTCTTTTACTTTTTTGAATATGAACAAAATATTGTAACCTCTTAAATGACAGGAAGTCTAGGACAAATGCAAGTAAGAAGATGGTGCCGAGTAGTCATGTAAGCACTCAGACAACCAATCCAATGAGTAATCAGAAGCATGCTTCAGAACAGAGGTTAAAACAATTGAAACAAAATGTGAGCATATGAAAATTAAGTCCTGAGTTGACAACCTGCCACCGATAGTCAGGGAACATTGTTGGTACAAAATGATCCTGCACTAAGCGTCCATGAAGGAGTTCCTCTATGAAGTCTGCCTGAACGGTGACACCATGAAAGAAAATGAAAGTAAGCATAGAGTTATCTGGTTTACAGGAAAGATATATTCCATACAAATGACGGTGAAATGCCACCAGTACAAAAAAAATGTCAATCATTAGACAATAAGAAACTACCATAGATGATGAGTTTTGAGAGTTGGATCGCTCCGAACACCAGTATGCACGGGATGCCTCCAAAACCTCAATGGAGAGGATTGCTCCAGCAACAGCTCCCAGAGTAGCTCCTCGAAGGACACCACAGTCGGAAGCACGACCTGCCAGAGCACCAGTGACTGCACCAGTGAAAGCTCCAGCTGCATAGCACAAAACAAATATTTGCATCCTTTCCAGCCAATAATTTCTCATTCATTTCTATTCAAACATAATGTTGCAGAAGCATATGCATCTATATTCTTGAAAGAATGATTAAGAAGAATAAATAGATCCAAGAGGAATAAAAGGCAAACAGAACATATAGCAACTTTGAGGCATCAAAACATGAAACAAAATATCCTTAATCTAACGATGGAAGCTCTTTACACAGATTAATCACTCAAATAGAGTCCCAAACATGCTTATTACTAAATATTATTTCTTAAATCTAACCTAGATTAAAGTAGAAACTTTCTAGAACTATAATAATTTTATATAGACACTTCTAGAAACACGTATTGAAGGTTATAAATGGGAAACTAGTAAAAGAGCAACTTCTTTATTACAAAGTTATGTAGGAACGTATGTCAAATCAAACACCGAAACAGTTTTTATTCTCGAACAAAACTTCTTTTTTTGTTGATTCAAAGAATATCCAAACCAAAGAACACAAGAACATAGCCTCAGTCCCATATTAATTGGGGTTAGTTACATGGATCAAACTTTTCCATTGTGCTCGATTTAGTGCAATTGATGGTGAGCTTTCCAAACCATTCAAATCCCTCTTAATTAATGCATCTCAAGTTAACTTCGGTCTACCCCTACCTCGTCGATTTTCTTCATTTTCTATTGAGTCAAGTTTTCTAGTGGGGGCATTTGTAGGCCGTCTTTGCAAGTGACCAAATCACTACAACCGCCCTTCCCTAATCTTTGTGCCAATTGGTGTTACTCCTACTTGCCTTTGAGTTTTTGTATTTCTTATTCTATCTTTACGAGTTTTATCACACATTCACCTAAGCATCATCATTTCTACTATGTTCATTTTATATAGTTGTTGTTGCTTTACCGCCCAACATTCACTTCCAAAGAGCATAGTTCCCCTAATTGCGGTACTATAAAATTTTCTTTTTAACTTAGTAGACGTATGTCTATCACAAATCACACCTGTTGTACTCTTCCATTTCTTCTATCTAGCTTGAATTTTGTGTGACAATATTCTCAATATTGTCATCATTTTGTATGATTGATCCTAGATATCTAAAGTGGTTCACCTTAGGCACTTCTACTTCCCCTAATTTTAACACTCCATCATCTCGATGTCTAGTATTTCTAAACTCACAACGAATGTATTCAGTCTTCGTCCTACTCAATTTAAAGCCTTTAGATTCTAATGTATTCTCCAAAGTTCTAACTTCCTATTCACTCCATCTCTTGTTTTGACCACTAAGACAACATCATCTACAAATAACACACACCATGATATATCCTCTGGAATATGCCTAGTTAGTTCATCCATAACTAGCGTAAAGAGGTACGAGCTTAAAGCCGATCCTTGACGTAGTCCTATCGTAATGGAAAATTCTTTTGTAGTTCCTCCTAATGTCTTTATTACTACTCCCTCATACATATCCTTAATAGTGTCAATGTATCCAGCATGCACTCCAAATGTCTTTATTACTACTCCCTCGTACATATCCAAACATGAGGTATTTAATATACATGTACTCGACAAATATAGAAACCAACTTAGACTCTATTTACAATATTGACATCAAAATCTAATTCCTAAACTGAATGTGTGGCCTTGTAGGTAATGACAACTAAAAGAGATATAAAGACAAACTAAATGAAGCCAAAATCAGGTTAATAATAATGGAACACACACACACATAATATTTTGATATAATATACTCATAGTACTCACTCTCACTAAGATATGACTCACAAAACCCACTCACACTAAGACTCTTAATTCTTAATTCTAATCACAAAAAAATCTCCTGAAAGAAACTAACAATCAACACTAACTCCTACGTCAAAATGCTCATTGCCGATAGGATTGAGACAAATGAACAAAGAACAATTAGTGAATACCCAAACCTCCTCCTAATCAGGAGGTGGTCAAGGCAATATGTTCTAGTAAGAGAAAGGATAGAGGTCAGCAGTTAACACAAGTTTGAGTCTAAACTGAAAGGTGGAAAATAGATTCGAAAATAAATAAAACTAATTTGGAGATGCAAAGGGAATAGAAATCCCCATAAGTGCTCATAGAAGTAAAGTCTTAGGAGCATAAATAAGTTAACTCCAAGTGATTTCATGCTCATTATTGACTAGATGATATAAAAATGAACATATCTATATTAGGCCACGTAGTTGCATGATTGATATATTGCAATGGTCACTACTGATCTTACTAGTGAAACATAGACGGAATGGTTTGCATACATATTTCTTTTAGCCTAATTGAAAATTTGAAACCCAAGTACTAATTCCAGCCTGCGGCTATCCGATATCCGATCTCTTCCTAGAGGTCTCTTTTTCAACACACATTCCAAGTTATTGCCCAATAATATTTTTAGTAATCTTCCTCTCAAAAAACATTTGTAGTCATCAAAAGTTGCCCAGTTGACATTAAGCCACTACCTTTCCTCCCTAAAATATATATTTTATGTAAAAGGTATGCTTCTTCTATATTATATCTTATGGTCTAATCAAGAAATTAATCAACTACATGAAACAACTAAATAACGGCTTTATTTTTATAAGAAAGAAAATCAATTAATTGAGAAGAACACATAATAGGCGGATAAATGATCCATGAAAAGAAACAAGTACCAACACCAATTTCCTTTCTCTTGCACCTTCTCCTTGTACAAGTCCAACTTTTGGGACTTCGAAGCAGAAACATTGAAGAACAGTTCACGTTGTTAGAAAGACAAGATGGATGCAGATTTGACAAGTTTCAATATAGAAAGAAGAGGAACTATGACTGCTGAAAAGTTATAGAGTGTTTTTTTCTTGTACATCATTTTCTAGTCCTTCTAATGCTTCCTAGTCTAGGTATTTCCATTGTTTCACCTGTATTTCAAAGTCAAGAATCTCCATAAGATTAAGGCATTTGCCAGCAGGTCCACTCATGACAGAGACAATGCATTTGACAGCCTAAAATGCATTTGTCAAGAATCTCCATAAGATTAAGGCATTTCCTAGTCTAGGTATTTCCATTGTTTCATGGGGAGAGAGATTAAATAGTAAAATACTCTTTCTTTTTTCTTTGCTTACTTTCGTGTTTACGATATATATATATATAATAGCAGCCTCCTTGTTCATATTGCACACTAATGTAGTTTAATTTTCTCATCAAAGAGAAAGAAAGAAGCGAGAGGGAGGGAGAGAGAGAGAGAGAGAGAACATTTAGTGAGTGGGGAAAGTAAATTCCTACATCCAACCTCATGGTTAGAAAAACGGCATTGTTCATTCGAACTGAATATTATGTTTAGGTCAAAATTGAAAAACCAACCAGTTACCAGCTAAAGGGTTTCAAGAAATACATAATCAGGGGTTTCCAATAGCGAAGAGATTGGGCACGCAAAGTGGGCTTTCAAAGAAGGCCAATAATTGACCTTGGGAGTTGGAGATATTACAAGTTTATTCAATTACATACACTCTTGACAAATAGAAATGTTCTCTCCATCATGACAACATAGAGAGAAGCATTTCCAATGCCAAAAAGTCGTTTATCTAACACTCAATCAAACATAACTTAAAGAAAAATAGAGTATGGGATGGCAGTTATTACTTAGTTTCATTCTTAAAAAACCATGACCTCCTTTCTGACCAAGCTGTCAAGGCCCAATTCTATCTTCTTCCAGAAACAACTAATTTAGCTACCTCAGATCCATGACCAGCATTTCCTACTAATGCTACTGCTTTTTTTTTATGTTAGTCAGCACGAAAGCATTGCGAAAAAAAAAAAAAAAAAAAACAAACAAACAAACAAACCTAAACCCTAAACCCTAACCACAACAAAGCCTGAATCCCCGAATTAGATGGGATCGGCTGCATGGATCAAACACACTAATGAAGCATCAATTCAACAAGGCACAGAAACAACAAAAATTCTTTGCATGCACGCGAATAAAGCTAAAAAGCAATCAGATTTCCCATCCTTGAAGTACAAACAAGATATCATCCAATCAGAACCACAAATCACATCTCAAGAACCCAAATTTCCACACAAAAACAATGACTAAAGAGAATCGTAAACAGTGAATTGAAGCACTATTACCCAAAGCGAACAATCCAGTGAGGGCTCCAGAGAGCATGGCAACGAACAATTTGGGAATATAGCAATTCATCCCCACCAATCAATCAATCGATCGATCGATCAATCGATCAATCGATCAATCGAGAATGGAATCAATGAAGGAAGAATCCATGCAACGACGCATCCCCTTCATGAAAACCCTAATTGATTGCGCTTGAGGTCGATGATGGCAATGGTCCTTGAATTCAAGGACCAGTTTGCCCTAGATTTGGAGGAGAGAGTGTTTTGGTGGATTCCTCGTCGAAACGACAGCGACAGTTTTTTTTGTTCCTGAGAAGAAAAGCGTCTTAAGATTTTGTCTAATCCAACGGTTCAGGATTTTTAATCTCATCCAATCTCTCTAATAATATCTAATACCTTTTTTCGAAAGGACAGATAATCTAGTACTCCTGTCCTGTTCCACCATGTGCATCCCATTTTGGTTGACCACAAGAATTAAGGTGATAATCGATTCATCAATCACCATTAAAGCTATCTCTAATGCATTAAAACATGGAGAATGCTAACATGAGTTAGATGGAAGAGGATTTGCTAATGTTGAGTAGTGTGATGTTGGTAATATCCATCAATAGCAAAGCGTTACGTGTATAATGTATGATGTATTTTTACACTTTTGTCCTCCTACTTTTACTCTTTTGTACACACGTCACTATATTACTGGTAGACATTACCAACATTACACTCCCAACATTAGCAAATCTCTTCCTGAGTCAGATGACCCACTACGGAAGCATGCACCTTGATTTTTTCTTTTGATAATTTTGTGGTCGTACTAACTATCCGTAGTGAGTAACCTTAGCATTATCCTTAACCACAAAATTCTATAAAATAAAATAAAATAAAAAAAAAAAATTATGGTGCGTGATCATATTGACTGTTCATAGTGGGTGACGCAGCATTTTTCTTAAAACATTTATCCATCTCCAACCCTTCACATGAAATCTCACACCAAAAGTGGGCCCGTCACAAACTCTTCCATATATTCACTCAAAAGCACACTAAATTCTTATTAAATAAATAATAAATAAGTGGGCTCACAGCCAAACACCCAATTCAACACCAAATAACGGAGGGTTGGAGATGTCATAAGATTGTAAAAGAAAACTAAATTAACCTCTCATAAATGACTTTATTTTTTTATGGGTATTGTGTAAGAAAATGTAACTAATTGTGTCATTAACCAAATAGATGAAGTTATAATTGGAAATAAAACATTTTATGCTTTCTTGATTTCTTAATGTGACACATATTGTGGAACGAAAAAGTCCTAAAAATGCCACCCCTATTATGAAATGGAAGGAGTACTACTAATTTAATCTTTTTTTTCTAATTGTGTCGCATGTGTAAAGAGAGTGTGAAAGAAAAATGAGGACCACACTATGCAACTCGAGATGTGAGTTTCCCTCTCATCGAATGGCCTCCACATGTGGGTGCCCTAAGTCGGTCCCCAAGTGAACCGATCATTAGGAATAAATTTTTATTGATATTGGTTTGTGCGATTTGGATGTTAGGTAAGGATGCAAATGGGGAGGGTATGGGATAGGGAATCCATCCCCATCTCCATACTCATTATCCCTATGCGAGGATGAATTTTTATCCCCGTCCCCGTCTAACCGTCGCGAATAGGGAATCTCTATTGGGAAAATTTTTCCCCTACTTAATTTTCCATTGGGGGATTCTCATGGCAAATTACCACGGAAAAAATATTTCTCTCCACTTAATGTATCTTAAAAAAGAATTATAAAAAGTAAGGTGTCAAAGACATACATGTGTATATGTGTATTGGTGTTTTTAAATGGTATTTATACATGTAATATACATATGTGTAATGCTAGCATAGGCATATAGCATATAGTTAATGTAGTTAAGTAATTTGTAAAATAAGGTTTTGCAATTTTTTTTTCATTTAATTCTAAATATGTAAAAATGTAAATATAGTTGCAAACAATTCAAAACAAAATTTATAGTTAATGTAGTTTGGTAACAAAAATATTTTATTTATTTAACAAAATAAGTTAAAATTATAACTCTCACTAGAGTTTGTTATTTTGTATCACTAGTGTTTTGGGGTGGAAAGTTAAACTCAAATCTCAGTAAGCAAAATGCTTTTCATGTAGCTCAACTTTTGATGCTGATTTTTATTTGAAAAACCTATGTTTTTGATAGCTATACTAGGAATTTTTGGTGTAAGTCATGGATGGACTGATTTGGTACAAATTGGTATTGAAAGCATGGGTTCTACTCTATTAAATGATGTGTTCAAAACAGTTTTAAGGCGGGACAGAAATGGAGTTTAATGGATTTGTGAAATGTGGTTCATTGATGTACTTGAATGCTTGATGATGATGATGATTATAATGATTGTTGTCACTATTTGTTGTTGGATTTTAGTGATTATACCCCTACAAGACGAGGCTAGGGAGGTTTGAGCATATGTGGTTGGCCAATTTTGGGTTTTGAGAATTTGATCATAGTGCTAGCCTGCTAGGAGGTTGTTCAAGAAGTTGCATCCCAAGTGTTTGATGAAGCCAAATAAAAAAAATTAAAAAGGGTCAGTTTTGGGTGAATTTTTGGTAAATTTTAGGACCTTTTCCAGGGGTTTCCACTAGTCTAAAAATCACCAAATCTTGCAGAGAACATCAATATACTATAAATTTGATTCCCCAAAATTTTCAAACGATTCTGAGGAGTTTTGAATAGTTTTCAAAAATAGTTTTGAAATATGAAAAAGACGAGTTTTCAAGTGAGCTGAAAATTGGTTAAACACATTCCAGGCATCAAACAATGCCGGAATAGGACCAAAATCTCCTGATCATTTATTTATATCATAGGGGAGTTGTTCACCAAGTTTTGTGAATCTTTGAAGTGCCTAACTTAGTGTTCAAGTCGCACTTCAAATGAAAGCTCAATAATTACAAATAAGAACTTGGAGTTGTGCTTGAACTTGCAATATGGGTTTTCGAACTTATAAATGAGATTTTAATACTTGAAAATCTTGGTTTCAAGTATTGGATGTGACGGAACCAACCTCGAGAATTTTAGAAATTTCTATTTATTTTAAGTTATTTTTCAAGTTGAAGGAAAACATACTTTTGAATATTTATTTAAAGGTCCCTAAGGGACTGTTTTGCAAACTAATATTGTATACCAACTTTGATTGAGTTTTAATTATCCTAATCAGTTCAATAACACCTAAAAACAATAGACTAAGTATGTTGAACAATGTTAAGTAAGTCGGGCCTTTTAGCCGAGCTAAGTGACCAATGAGAATTTAAAACATTAAAAAGGAATCCTAAGACACCAAATTGACTTGTAATCATTTATGGGACTACTCATGGGATTGTTAAGCACTAATTTGTCAAAATATATTGCTCACGTAATAACAACCCTTAGTAACCTAATATCAAGAGAACAATAGTGTTTAAGTTATAAAATAGTTAAGGCAATTACAATTGAACTATACTAGAAACAATGATTATAGATATAACTAAATGACTCTAACACGAGTGTAACAAATCAAAATGAACATCAGGTACCTAGCTAGCTAGAGTCGGACGTCGGGGACTTGATTGGGATGCGCGTCAGAGCCGCGAGAGCACTTATTAACGTTGATCCGGGGTAAGTAAAACCAACTAGGAAATGCGCAGTAAATTAGTAATTCATTGAGCTTTATATATATTATAGTTATTGCACTGCTACCATTCCTTGGAATTCTCAATCCAACATGAGTGTCCGAGGGCCAATTGAGTCAAGAAGGTTTTTTCGGGGAGCGGTTGTCGGCTAGCTACATGGGCCATGACCCCGATTCACTGGATTGTTGGTCGGAATGAGATGTGTTTTATCAGGGGTGTCGTTAACATCCCTCATTCGTGACGGTCTAGGTACAGCAGGCATTGCCGCGTCCTAGGACCTAAGTGTACTTGGTGTTGCCGTGACTTTATAACCCCGACCCTGTGGCACCCACATTCGGTGGTCTTGGACTATTTGGGCGCCTCTTTATTGCTTCTTTCAACACTCTTTATTGTATTACTTCCATTTTACAGTCTTATTATCATAAATTCCTTACAGGTTTCCTTCTATCTGCATGAATTTTAAACTGCTTTATTTATTTTGAAGTATTGTTTAGAACCTACTAGTTTTTACTTACTTGACACATCATTCTTGTGTTTGGTCGATTGTAGATCTGCATTTGAGAAAGGGCAAGGCACTAGTACTAGGCGATCTACTCTGAGGACATCTGAGCGGCCCTCCTTTACTCACTTTTGTAGGTTTTTTTTGACGTTTTGTATTACTTATATATATATATTGTTTTGAAACATTAGGGATACTTTTGGGATTGAGAGATACATATGACTTACATATCACTTATGCTTGCTTATTGCAGATGTCACCAGATATACAGGCTTGCATTTATACAGGGTTTCACACATAGTTTGTCCAACTCTTAATTATCTTACTAGTTGAGTTATTTAAGTTAATTGTTTCTGCTAATTTGTAAAACTTACAAAATACTAGTAACTCGACTTTAAATTGTGAACTAACTTATATTGATGGATCGGAAGGCTGACTAAGCTTGCGTTGACTTCGAGGTGGCTGACTCGGGAGTCCATGTAGGCTTAGGCCAGACGGGTCCCAATTTGTGGGGAACTGAGCCACACACATACTATTGCCCCCGTATTTGCTGAGCAGCCGAGACAACAGTACAGACATGACCAGAATCAGGGAGGCTGTGACAGGAGCTAGAGGGGCTAAGGTCAGGGTATGAGGTCGGGGGTCAGGTAATCTGGATGGCAGGACAAACAGGTATGTTTCAGATGTGGACAAAGAGGTCACATCGGGGCTGATTGCAGGAGACAGCCGCCGCCATGAGAGCCAAAGCAAGCTAGAGAAAGGTCCCATGCTGTTGCACGGTATGATAGGGAGGTGAACAAGCAGCTCGTCGAGGGTACGTTATATATTTTTGGCAAACCCATGCATGTCATGATTGATTCTAGCAATACATTGTCACATATTTTTGAACATTTTATGTTTAAAAACATACCAGTCATAGTATGTTGCCCCATTCCTAGTTCAAAACACTAAATGAACTAAATATACTATTTACGTTGCAAAATTGATGAGACTATGAGTCCCGCTTACCTCAACCGGTGTTTCCTAAGCTCACCGAGTTCCTCGAGTCTCCTAGCTAACACATTCCCGGGCAAATCTACATTCAAATAAATTTATTTTGCGTTAATTATATGTTTTACGAGTCATACGACCACTCTAAAACCCTTGTATAAACCTTGTTCGAAACCAGGACCCAAAATCCCATTTTTCCTTTTTTTTATAATTTTTTGATAATTTTCTGCCCACGGTGTCGTGGTTGGCGCTAGGGCTTACTTTTATATTATTGTATATTTCGATATTCAATATAAATGTTGCTTAATTAGGTACAGAAGTATAATTGTTGGCTCTATTTATGCTTGATCTGGTTTACTGGGGCTCAAGTAGGGTGTCAGGTCGGGCATTGCCTAGATCGGGATAGGGGATGTTACACCGTCAACCCCATCCTCGACTCATGGGGAATCACAACACTCCCAAAAAGCCAGAGGCAACAACAACAAATTATATCAAATTATAAATCCAACACATCATCAACTTTCCAAGAAAACATGAAATAACATAACCACTTAATGTAATAGACTCCAAATACTCTTAGGAACACACAAAATCAATGAGCTTACTGTAACGACCCTAAAATCTAATTTGTGTCACGTGTCATTTTAGGTCGTACGTGGGACCATTTTCCGTGATACGCGTGACCAATTCTCCATCATCGACACCGATGTATGTTATTTTTGTTTGGTGTTTTTATTATTTATTCTATTACCCGAATGTAAATTCCAATATCCTAAACATGTGAGGACATTTGTGTGCACGTGTAACGACCCCAATTTCACAATCCAAAATTGCGCACCGTCTGGCCTAAACTTACGTAGACCCTCGAGCCAACCTCGCAGAGTCGACGCAGCCCTAGTCAGCCGTCCTTACCATTTACCATTAATTAAGCCATTTTAAATGTAATTAAGTGAGTTATTTCAGTAAGTGAGTTATCAAGTCATAGCGGAAGCATTAAAATCTTAAACTAACCCAAAACAATTCTAAGACACTAGTTAGAACAACCTAGAGTGTGGAAACCCCACATACATATACCTCCAAAAGTATAACAAGTCAGAAGAGAATCAAATATGGTATACATGTCCCAAAATTTCTCTCAAACTCGTATCCCAGTATATCAAAAACATATACATATAATACAAAGAACCTACACTATAGACAATAGGAGGTCGTCTAGCAGCCCTCAACTTCAATCGCCAAACCCCGGTCCTTTTCCCTTGACCCTGCAGTATGACGTGGTTGCACCCATCGTCATAAAAAAGATGGTGAGTACAGAAAATAACAGTAACAACCATGTTGAGTCTCAATATGATTTCAAATGTCAAATAAACGGCTAAACTAGTATCATGCATATATATCACAAAGATAATAAAAACGTGCATGATAAGTAAATCACTGAGAAATCAATGATAAATGAGTGTCCAAGAAAACAAAGGAAAGACGCAACTAGTCCTGACCAAACGATCATTGAGTCGAGAAAAAACACCTACAAGGCTCGGAGTTTAGGACATGGTACACTCACACCATCCTAAAGTCCACGCGAATGTAGTGAAGAACTCCCACCCTGTATAGAACCTAAACAAAATCGTGCATCCTGAGTTTATGGCATATTACCTCAGATAACCCATCCTACCAAAGAATCACGTTGACTCACTTGTCGTTGGATCACTTAATCATAATAGAATTCAAAACCAGGGTACAACAATAACAAAAACAAGTTCAACAAGGATAACAACCAAGTAAATACACAAATGAAATTATATAAATGCTCTTGTTGATTTTACTCACAGTCACCACACAAAATCCACGCTCATAGCTCTCACACGTCGCCAAACTGATCCCGTACGCTTGTCACCAATCCACTAAACATCTAGTAATCATTTTCGATCCAATTTGGTCGTATTAGAGTTTTATTTCTATTTAATTGTAATTTCCCATTAATTTTCTGTATTTTTGAAATATTACCCATTTCCACTATTTTGGGTCAATTCCCCGGGTATTGGGTCGTATTCAAACCCATTTGAATGCCCGAGAAAAGTCCTGAAGTTTCTAAAATTTTTTAAAATTTGGGCACTGTGAACAGTGTCATGCCGTAGTTGGCGTCATGGGTCAAAATCTTGGTGGCGCCATCTAAAGCGTCAAACCCTAACCCTCTCTGGTTTGGATGTCGTGACTGACGCCGTGGGCATTAAGGGTTGACTCACCCTTTCATAGGGTTTAATCTTGGATCACTTATGTATCTCGAGGCACATCCCAACCCACAATTACACCAGCCTCAGCCACTTTTGTGACACACTTTGGGACTCTACCCTTGTTCTTATCTCATTTGCACAAATAATTGGCATTTTCTTAGGCATTTCTGCGTCCAGCATGCACCACGACTCACACGGTCGTGCGCGAATAGAATTCCTAACGACCAGAACATATTCCCGATTTAATTTATTAATGTTTTTATTTTTTGGTCATTCACGAAATCGTTTCCCGAACCTGTTCATCCACACGATACCCGTTCTTTTTGTTTTCCTAGGCAAACCTTACTCACAACTCGACATCATCGTCCTGTCACACAGACATAAGTATAAATAAGTACTACACAGTGTCACACATACATATCATATTTTTTTCAGGTCGTTACGGTACGTGTTGGTGTTGAGAGTTCGGCCTGGAAAAACATATGAAAGGGGTGTTGGGAGAACAATTGACGAGTGATTAGCTGTCTGTGGGACAATTAAACTAAAACACAGACAAAATGTAATTTAAAATAATAATTAAACGATATGGAACGTGTCCAGTCCATGGATATTATCATTGGAGCGGGACGTTGCGATTCATGGCACATTTCAAGTTCATGAGATCGCTATTTTTGTGATAAAATGGATAGGAATTCAAGGGAGTCACCCATGTGAGTTACAAATTAGAGTGTGAGGTAGGGTGGGCTGGTGTGATTATAAGCCATTGGATTGACCTAAAGATGAGGGAGTGAGTGAGATGAGAGTCAAACATATAAATAGGTGGTTGTCACATTTTCCCTCACTTCTCTCTCTACTCAAATTAAAAATTAGACAAAGGGCTTGGGTTTTGAGATTTTAGTCGCGAATCGCGCCAAGGGAGCGACCAACTACGCGTATTAAGGTGAGATCCTGGGTCACCTCTCAATTCTTTATATGTTGGTGTAAGTTTTACGCGTATTTGTCACGATTTTTCGAAACACCATGTTGGGTCACAATTTTTTGCGGTTTTTGGTGATGATTCATTTATGTTTTAGTGATCATTGAAGTGGTTTATTGTGGTTGTTGTGGTTATTGATGAGGATTTGGATTTTGATCATTTTTGTTGAATTTTGGGGATTTTGGTTGGATTGTTTTGAATCGATGATCACGGACATGATTGACGTGTTTTGGTGATGGTTTTAGATAGTAATGGAGGTCCCTACGAGTTTGGTATAGGATTGGAGCACAACGATGCGAACCGAGGGTTCAAAAACCTTAGAATTCTCGAACTGGGTTCGATGCCGCCAGGGATGTCGTGGAGCCTAAAGCTCCACGACGTGTGTTACGGCGTCCAGGGCAGGGAAGCCCTAGATCACACTTTAATTGACGTTGTGGAGAGTTGATCTCCACGGCGTCAGTCACAGTGTCTGGGACAGGGAAGCCCTGTCCTTAATGCTTTAAGTGATGCCATAGGGTATTGACTCGCATGACACCACCTACGACATGACATTGTTCACTTACAAAAAATTTTAAAATTTTTTGAGAACTTCAGGGACCTCTCAAGTATCCAAATGGGTCAAAATACGACCCAATACTCAGGTAATCAACCCAAATTAGGTGAATGAATAAAGTTACGGAAAATTGGAAAATTTAAGTAAAATTAATGTAAATTATAATTAAATGAATACCAAAGGATGTAGCACAATGACGGGCACATGGGTATTCGTAGGTGACGAGTTGAAGTCGTGTGAGTGTGAATAGTACGGATTACAGGTAAGTAAACCAATGAGGAATTGTACAGTTATTTCATTGAGCTTTAATTTGTTATTGTTATCGCTCTGTATCTGTATTTGGATTTTCATTATGATTGAGTTGTTCGAAGGCAAGTGAGGCAATGATGATCCTTAGGAGGAATGGTAGTCTGAGGTAACATACCAATGTCATGACCTCGGGATGCACTGTTCTTTAGATTGATTTTGTGTAAGATGTGAGTTCTTAGCTGGATTACCAGGGAAACTCTCAATGTCGAGGATTTAGGGCTTATTGGGCTCCGAGTCTTGTTGAATTGGCCTCGACTCAACAACTATTTGGTCAAGACTATTTGCGCCTCTCTATTTGATTTTGTGGACACTCATCTTTACATTGATTCCTATTTACTAATAATCTTTATTTATTCATGCGATTCTTGTACCTTTCTTTCTATCTGCATGAAGTAGACTATTTTTTTATTTCAAAATGTTGTATACATCCTATTTAACGTTAATTACCTGAATTCGTCATTCTTGTGTTTGATCGAGTGCAGATCTGCAGTCGAGCAAGGGAAAGGCTCCTCAGTTGGGTGATTTATTTTGAGGAAACTGAAGCCGTTCTCCCTCTCTGATTGATATAGGTTTTCTTGGCTTTTGTATTATGTATATATGTGTTTTTTTGTCACATATTGGGTGTATGGGATTTGAGAGATGTTAGAACATGTATACTATATATTTGACTCTCTTGTAACATGATTATACTTGATGATGGTATACATATGCAGGGTTTTCACACTCTAAGTTGTCTTGACTAGTGTCTTGCAGATTATTCTGTTAGTTTGAGGTTTAATTGCTTCTGTTATATTTTAATAACTCACTAATTTGAATATCTCATTTAAATTGTTTTAATAATGCTTAAATTAATGGATAATGGTAAGAAAGGCTGACTAAGCTTGCGTTAACTTTGCGAAGTTGGCTCGGGGGTTCACGTAAGTCTAGGTCGGGCGAGGTCCAATTTAAGGTTGTGGAACTGGGGCCGTCACAGCTTAGTTACACAATTCTTTTTTTATCAAAACCCACCAAAACATAGTTCATTTTTCATGGAAACTTGAAGAAGATGAAGGTGCTCGCCTTGGTTACTTGATTGCTTGATGAAATCACCACCTAATCACTAACAATTCCACAAAACCTCGTCTCTTTCACTCTAAATTTTTGGATTTGTGAGTTGTGGCTGAGAACACTTGACCAAATCCATCTCACCAACCCATACTTATCACTTAAATCTAATATAATGTGTTGCATGTATCTTGAGGACATCCAAAGGCTTCTATTTGGGCCATCCAACTCACTTTAATGACTCTAATATGGCACTCAACCCTTTAGCCTTAACCTCAATTATTTTCGTTTTCCGGTGTCCGGCACCTCAGCTCACACCATGACTCGCTCTATAGCCTAATATTTCAATCATATGGCCTAGGCTATGTTTTAACGTTTATTATGTCTTCACATTTTTTTATTTGCTTATAAAAAATATTTCCCTAACCTATTGTACCTGTATTTTGTTCGTCTGGTACCTATGTCGACATGTTTTTTGAGGCAAATGTCCGTCACACCACCTTGCACAATTTATCAATTTAAACATACACAAGCCATGCAATATAAGTAAAATAATAATTAACATCGCAATTATGCCACCTGTGACGGCCCCAAATTCCCAATGCATTTGGGTACGCCCGGCCTAGACCCGTGCAGGTCCCGAGTCAGTTCTCAGCGAACCTGACGAGCCTAGTCAGCCTCAAAACATCAAAATTTCACGTTTTATGAAAGAGTTATTGCAATTATAACACAGCGGAAGCAAAAATCATATTCTAATCAAATATTGGGAAATAACTCAATCAAAGGGAAATTATGAATCTATATAAATGTGGAAAACCCAACATGTTCAGTTCTAAGTCAACAAAATGGATTGATGGAATCCACCTCAAAACATATTCCCCAGTTCCAAAACAATCATATATATATAATCGTCATACAAAAAGAAATAAACATGAGCCTACATCTCGGTACCTCAAGTCCAACTGCTCACAAAAAGTCTCCTAGGCAAGGTCCCTTGCCCCTACTGCTCTCCATCCTATCTGCACCCACCGTCACAAACTAGACGGTGAGTAACTGAGAGAAATCAAAAGTAAAGCCAGAAGAATATAACAGTAATTCATGAAATATCAAACAAAGCAGTCTAAATATCATGCGGGTACTGAGAGATAGGAATTTAAATAAACAAGAATGCATGATAGACAGACTGGAAATGATAGTAATCGAAATATGTGTGCCTTACGAGTCAAAAGAGGCAATAAGTGGTCTAAATTCCACAACAATTCCACAACAGCGATGTCGCAACATCGAAATCCACAGCAATATCCACAACAATCCAGTACATGGTATCACACAATCACTAGGGGTGGTCAAACACTCGTGCGCACGAGTGCCCGCGTTTTATCCCTTCTAGTGCGGCCGCATGTACCTTCGAGACACACACTTATGCCAAGAACACACATACAAGGAATATGGAATGGAATGCCAACAAGTAGATAATAACAAACACAACGGAATGAAAATGAATCACATGGTATTTTCTTAGCTGGCTTACTAACGTACAAATGCTTTTTAAGGCAAGTGTACTTACCTGAACTATCGTAACCCGCGTAAAACGCTCCCGCGACTCCTAACGCGTATCCCCAAGTTTCTCGCTACCTGACAAGGTCGGAAACTCATATTAATAGGTCAAGTCATTCACTAAACCTAGGTTTAAACTTATCATTATCCCCAATGTTTTGAATGACTCGAACGACACGACAATTTAATCAACAAAGGAATACTCTCTCTCTCTCGGGTTTTGAAAACACAATATGTATAAGCCTCATCGCGAATCATAGGCTCGGCTCAGTCGTATGTGGGTCATGTCATGGTCTCGAGGACCGGCAACATGACCACGACGTCATAGCCATTCATCGCCACGCAATGTTTGAATACCAACCAACACTTAACCATAACTCCACGTGAAAACTGAACCGACATGTACAAAAGAACATGGAACCTCACTGGTGTTGTTCGACGTTAGTGAAGGGTTTCCTTAGCATGGAATGGCTGGGAAATACCCTCGAACATCGGTGTTCAAACACATTGACTAAACAATTCTCAAACTTAATATTTGTATAAAACATAACAATTTTTCCAACACATAAAATATTTCGGACACAACCAAGGATTGCAAGACCTCAACTTAAGTTAGGTGATACCCCCGACAACCCTCACTGGTGGTGGTCCAGCCGGCAGCATCGTCAAGAGTGGCAGTTTCCGGCGAGGCTCCACCACCTCTATCACATGAAATGACAATGGTTTTACATTAAATAGAACTGTTTTGACCACTCCAAGGGCTGTGGGACCTACGTACGAGCTAAGTGGGGTCCCCAACAATGTCCCAGTCATCGTGGTCCGGCGGTGGCGCCGCTAGTCACGACAGTTTCCAACGAGAGGGTAAAACCCTATAAAACCAATTCAATGTGTGTAACACTGGTAGGGACTTTGCATGGGCCATGAGGAGGGTTGCTCCAGGACAGTCTGGACTCCGGTGAGTCACCGGAGGTCGCCCACAACCGGTCCTCGTCACGGCACCCACCCCAGTAGCCCACATGCACACACAAAAAATGAAGAAAAACAAAAACAGTGAGCCGAGGGAGGGAGAGAGAGAAAGAAAGAAATAGAGGGATGGAGAGAGAGATCTCCGGTGAGGGAGTGAACCCCGGTCACCACCATCTCCAGTGGGAGAGGTGGTGTCGTGAGAGAGAGAGAGAGCAAACTCGAGACGAGAGAGAGAGAGAAAAACCGAGAGGAGAGAAAGACCGGGAGTGTGATGACGAGGGGTGGAATCGACTCCTATGACCACCTAGAACCGCCTCCGACGACCATGACCAACACTCCAGTCCGGCGGTGCATGGACAGCACCGCCACTGTGAAGGGAGGAGGCGTACATGGCCGAGAAAGAGAGGAAACGAGTGGGAAGTCGAGAGAGAGATAGAGAGAGAAAGAGAGAGAAAGGATGCATATCTCCGGTCTACACGTAACCTCCGACGTCCACTCCGGTCACCGGCGAACGAGAGAGGACGGTGGTGAGAAGAGGGAGAAGATACGTGAGAGAGAGATGAGTGAAAAATGGGAGAGTGACGTTGAGAGGGAGTGTTTAAATGAGGGGGGTGAGGTGTGTGCATGGAGTGTATGGAGAGAGAGACGTGCGTGATGTGAGTGACGTGAGTGATGGGGTGGGTGGTGAGGTGAGTTGAGTGATGGGAGTGGGTGGGGTGTGAGGTGAGTTGAGTGATGGGGTTAGGTGTATGTTTGAATGTTTAAATGGGTATGATAGTTGTGTCTACCCATTTTTTTACCAACCCACACATCTCAAAGTTAAACCCAAGGGTTCCCCATTATTTGATTGTCACTCTGCAAATTTTTTTAACCCAACACCCGTATATTTTCCAAACATTTTCCCCAACCCATCTCACCTCCTCGGTCCGTATTTCCCCGTCACATGCACACTTTTACCTTTGTCTCACACAAATAAACTATAAAATTGTTAAATAATTATTTTAATTATGTTTTTAGTCTCCCGTGTACCCGTAACCCAGTTGTCGAATCTCGTGCGTCCATTTTTCCCACTCGTTCATCGGCTTCACAGTCCGGTTACTCAAATACGAGTATAAATACATATTACACATCATCATTCACAAATAACTAAATTTTCGGGCCGTTACACTACCAACCGACAAAAATAACTATTTACGCCCAGTCAGGCATGCCCTAGCTTGTCCGAGGCGTCTATGTGGGCCTGAGCTGACATTTAAGTCTGAAAATAACTTAAATAATGACATCAATAAATACTGGGTCGTTACGTTATGGATATGCAACGGTCCATATTCCAAACAAACCGCCACAGGGGGCCAATACGGACCCACAATCTGTCTTACCAGTGACAGTTGTGACCCACATTGGATTACATCCTCCATTTTATCCTTTTAAACCTTAATAAACAACAATTTACTGATTAAATTGTATTTAACTCTATTCATCTGTTAAGCTATCATTTTAACCTCAAAATATCACAGCAGAAGTCTTAAAACATACTATCTCAAGTAATAAACATCGAATTATATGATATAAACCATAAACCTAGTGTGGAAAACCCATATATATCCATAAATATCTCAGATGTCACAAAATATCAAAATATACAAGGTTTCGAAGCATTTCTCAACCTCAAGTTCCCAAAATAAAAACAAATACATATAATACAAACGTACAAGTCGGGGCTATGTATCTCTAAATCATCGGTACTTTGGTATCTTGCCTTTGCCTCGACTCGTACTAGGATCTGCACTTAAGCCATCACAAAAGGCAGATGAAGAGTCCAGAGTAAGTATTCCCAAATGAATTAAGTGAGCATTAATACTGAAAGTAAATATTGAAATTTAAATAAAGCTATTAAATAAACATACGGAAATAAATACCGGCAATTGCACTCATCGTGTAGATAGATAATAGGGAAAGCTCAAAGTGTGTTCCTAGAGCCTAGGACCAGACTAACACCATAATTCGGGCACTTCCATAAAATATTGTTGGCGAGTCCCATTCAAACAAGGCCAGTATCTGGATCCGCTCGGTGGCCGGTGTTACATGCACAACGCATCGACATGTGCCACAACGTGATCCTTGGGTCGCCCTATTCACCAAGATCGATCTGGCAACACGTGTTATGACCTAGTGAGCATACACATTGAAATGGCACGAAATGAGCCCCACTCAATATCCGTCCATTAAAACCACAACTAGGAATAGAATATTGAAATAACAGAAATTGAATTCAAATGCCAAAATAAGTAAATTCTCGAGAAATTTCGGTTGGGATACTACACACCACAAACCGTACTCCAACTAATCCCAAATGCCGCCAAATCACGACCACAATGCGTATCAAATCACTCGTCACCCAATCCAAAGCGTGATTATCAAAATTATCCATAAATTTTTTCGAATTCCAAATCCTAACTAAGTAAATTTGTATCAATTTAAATCCCCATTAAATTGACTATAATCCTCAATAAAACCAAATTAAAAACCCAATTTAGAAAATTCATTTTTAAATTTTTATTTTAGTTTCTGTTCCAGACGTTGCAGGTGGCACTGTCGTGTTCAACAGACCCACGACGTACTGGACGCCGTGACCCATGTCGCCAAGAACAAAACTCCACGACGTGAACTAAAGTGTGGCCTGTTAATTCGTCTCTGGTTTGGACGTTGCAGGTGACACCGTGGGAGTTTTCTCCCCACGGCGCCCCTAGCGGCGTCTGAACCAGTGACGCCCTTTAAGGGTTTTCGAGCCCCCTCGGCTCGTCGCCACGGTCCAAACCCATCTTAACATGGCATACAAACACATAGAAACCATTTACCACCTCGAGGAAAATTATCTGGAACTAAAACCATGATAAATCTGATTAAAACCCTATTTCCTTTCCAATACCAAAACAACAACAACATCTTCAACAAAAACCTCCACAAATGCTTCACAATCAACACAAAATCCATAGCAATACCTCCAAAACTAGTGTGCTCGAAATCTAAACCCAGAACCACGTAAAAACCCGAACTTTTGTGACTGAAACTGTGACGGCCCCAAATTCTCAATGCATTTAGGTACGCCCGACCTAGACCCGTGTAAGTCCCGAGTCGATATTCAGCGAGCCTGAAGAGCCTAGTCAGCCTCCAATTAATCAATTTAACAGTTTATGAAAGAGTTATTGCAATTATACGCAGCGAAAAAACTAAACAAGTATTGGGAAATAACTCAATCAAATGAAAATTAGGAAATCTATATAAAGGTGAAAACCCCGAGTGTTCATAGTATCCATCCCAAAAATGATCCCAGTTCAATATCCGACATTGTATATATAAAACATCATACAATCAACAATAAACATGAATCAATCTAACCTAATCCTGAAGTCGCGTACTCTTAGAGGTCCTCAGAGAAAATCACCAAGTAGAGGGCCCTTGCCCTTGCTGCACGCTGGGATATCTGCACCCACCGTCACAAACTAGACGGTGAGCAACTGAGAGAAAATTGAAAGTAATGCCAGAAGAAAATAACAGTAATTCATGAACATCAAATAAAGCAGTCTAAATATCATGCAAAAATTGAAAGACAGGCAATAAAACAAGTTCAAGGTGCATGATACACAGACTATCAAATATCAATCGAAATCATGCATGTTCTAAGAAAACAACAAGGCAGTAAGCGGTCAAAACCACAGTATACGGAAAGAGGACGCTGGTTCTTCCCAGGCAATGTCGCAACACTAGCGCAGCATTAGAGGGACACAGGCCTCCTAGCATACTAAAAGAGGACGTTGGCTCTTCTCGGGCAATGTTACGACACTAGCACAGCTTGATAAAATGAGGGACACAGGCCTCAAGAATCACATCGACACACTCGCGCCAAGAACACACATACCAAGGAATCAACAAGATAAGAATGCCAACAACGAAAATCAACAAGAAACAATGAATAAAAATGAATTACATGCAATGTTCTTACTGGCTTACTAACATACACAAGCTTTAGGGCGAGTGCACTTACCTGAACTATCCCAACCCACGTAACAACACTCTCGCGTTCCTAGTACGTATCCCCGAGTTTCCCGCTACCTGACAAGGTCGAAAACTCCAATTAAATGGGTCGAATCATTAACTAATTCTAGGTTGATACCCTAGCATTTTCCCAACGTTTTGATGACTCGACGTCCCGATAAATCAATCAGTAAGTCGATCACAACACTAAATGAAAACACAACTTTTCTCTTGGGTTTTGAAATCACAAAACATACATATAAGCCTATTCACAATCCATAGGTTCGGTTCAGTCGTATGTGGGTCACGCATGGTCTCAAGGATCGGCGGTGTGACTACGACATCATCACCAATAACATCCCATACAACGGTGCTAAAACCAAAACCATATATCTCCCACACACATTGTATGTTCATCAAGATAGCCAATCCAAATCCTTAAAACCAAATAAGAAAAATGTAAAGTGGTTTGGTCATCAAGTATCGTGAAACCTCCACAACCAAACACCGATCAGTAAAGACACTATCATGACTACACACTGGTATTATCCGCATTGGGAGGGGGTTTCCTTGGCATGAGATGGTCGGAAACACCTTACCTAGTCGGAGTTTAAACATACCACATAAACACGACTTAAACTTAACATTTACATAAAAACATAACCATTACTCTAACATATTGAGATTTCGGACATAACCAAGGGTTGCGAGACCTCAACAAAGGTTAGGTGAGATCCTCGACAACCTCCACTGGTGGTGGTTTGGCCGGTAGCACCACCAGTAGAGGCGGTTTCTGACAAGGTTCCACCACTCATATCACATGAAATGACGACATTTTGCACTTTTTCTAGACTGATTCGACCACTTCGGAGGGCTGTGTGTAACAACCCCAAAATTTTTAATTGACTTGTGATTTCACTTGTCAAAATTGTGACCCGGCTACGTGAATACTGGACAGTATTTCGAACTTCGGGAGTCGACACCGAAGTGATTTTATGATTCTTTGATTGTATGTATTAGTATTTTAGTATTTTACGAGTCTCGCGCCGGTCGGGCGATATTTAATTGAGTGAGGTTTCGACTAGTCAAACGGGGGAGTAAAACATATAAATAAATGAATTTTAATTAATTTAATAAATTAGTTAATGGGGTGTGGCGAGAAAATGGACACGACGAGCCAATTGACGGGGAAATACGGACCGAGGAACGTCGTTTGAACGTGGGAGTTAGTTAAATATGTAACATGCGGACTATGTGATTAGTATTGTAAAAGTGACACAACCTAATGGTAAGGAGCCATGAGATTGGCCTAGAGATGTGTGTGTGTGCTAAGATGAGATGATGTGGTAAAAGACCCATAAGGGTAGATGTGTTTAAATGTATGAAGTGAAGGGAGAAGGGCAAAAAGGTCATTTGATGTTATAAATATATACAAACCGTTTCATAACAAAACCCCACTATTCATCTTCTCCTTCGTTGGAAAACCGCCGCCCCCTCCTTCTCTTCCATCTCGACCCCTTCACCACACCACTCACGGTCTCTCTCTCTCCCTCTCCATTTCACTCTCGCTGTTCTCTCTCGATCTCCCTCCCCACGCTCGTCGTCTCTCACGCTCTCGGTCATTCCCTCCCTCTCGGCCTCACGCCCTCTCACGCTCTTGGTGGTCTCCTCTCCCGGCCGGAACAGTCCACCACCACCGCCTACGTCACCGAGGTAAGTGTGTGTGTATCTCCCTCTCTTGATCGATTCATATGGAAAAAAAAAAAAAAAATGAGAAAAACAGAGGCGCCGTGCGCCTCTCGTTGAAAAAAAAAAAAAAAAAAAAAAAAAAAAAAAACTTGAAGAAGATGCACACGTGCATATTATATATATAAATATAATATATATATATATGTATGTATATATATATATATGTATAAATATGTATATGTATAGAAGAAAAATAGCAAATATATATATATATATTGAAAAATTCAGAAAAATATGATAAATTAGGAAATGGGTTCATAAATGAGTTTTGGGATTCTCTCGGAAATGTTGGCGGGATATAGTCGGGGTTTTAGCCTAGAAAAACGTAAAAATTTATATAATGTATCAAATTGAAGCTAATTTAATGACAAATGATCTTAGGTATAATTCGGGTGGTAATTTTGATTTGTTTGACATTTATTCAAGCTGGACTAGATAATTGGAGTGCGGTATAGGAAATCGGGAAGTCGCGTTAGGATCTCGGTTGTCATACGAGTCACGATAGTTCGTAAGTACACTTGCCTTAAACAAGCATTTGTACGTTTGTAAGCCGGTTAGAAAATGCCATGTGATTCATTTTCATGCCATTGTATTTGTTATTATTTACTTGTTGGCCTTCAATTCCATACTTCTTGTATGTGTGATTCCCGCGTAAGTGTTTTGTCTCGAAAGTACTAGGACCTGCACTAGAGGGATAAACGCGGCACTCGCGCCACGAGTGTGTGACCACCCTTAGTGATCGTGTGACACCGAGTACTTGGGTGGATGGGTTCGAGTCCCTTTCCGCCATAGCTGTGCCTTCGCTTGTGTCGATGCCCGGAAGACCTCGCGAGGTCTTCGCCGTTATGCTATGGACTAGACCACTTATGAGCCTCTTTTGATTCTTTGGAACACACTTAACTCTCGATTGATATCCATTAGTCCGTTTATCATGCATCTTGTCTATTTAATTTCCTCGTCTTTTTATTTCCGCATGATATTTAGACTACTTTATTTGAATTATCATGAATTATCGTTGTTTTCTCACGGCATTACATTCAATTTTATTCAGCTTGCTCACCGTCTAGTTTGTGACGGTGGGTGCAGATAGGGCGAGAGCAAAGAAGGGCAAGGGACCCTACCTAGGAAATCTGTTGTGAGGATTAGCGGCTGGAGTTGAAGACTATTTTATAGGTTTTTATTATGTTTTGCTTTTATGTACACCGTTTTATATATACATGCTTTGGGATTATTAAACTTGGCAAATTTTGATGAGATTGGTATCATGTACCTTTGCATTTCGAATTGTACATGAATGCCCGGGGTTTCCACACTTATAGAATTCCTTTACTTCCATTTGATAGAGTTATTTCCCAATATTTGATTTGAATTTGATTTTTGCTTCCGCTGTGTTATAATTGCAATAACTCTTTCATAAATCTTGAATTTTTTGATGTTTTGAGGCTGACTAGGCTCGTCAAGGTTATCGAGAACTGACTCGAGGCTTGCACGGGTCTAGGCCGGGCGTACCCAAATGCATTGGGAATTTGGGGCCGTCACAGTTGGTATCAGAGCATACCAGGTTTAAATTCATAAAACACAAGCCATGTAAACCAGCGGAAGTTAGGAATGGTTGAACTTAGAGTGGAAAACCCTATAATCCTTTTAAAAACTTAGATGGGGGAGTTTGGGATGAGTCGGATTTAAATTTGTACATATTATGATTGTTGTGTGTACTATATGGTATGCGGTAGCTATGTATTGATCCGAAGTATCGCTTTATTGGTTCAAACAGTAATGGCGGATCAAACCGGTCCGAGCGACGACAACGGGACGACTGATTCTCGATTTGTCACTTTGGAGGAGTTTCGCGCTTGGGCACAGAGATTTGAAGATCTAGTGCGGTCATTGACGACACCCGCACCAACTATCGCGACACCATCAACCCCGACCACTCCTATTCCACCCGTTCCGGTTACTCAGGGAATGGAGACTCCAGTAGCTACGAATTCCACCGCCCCGATTCCATTAGCGGCAATTCCCGAGGGAATAGTTGATGCGACAGGTACGCCGATCGAGGCGGAGACACCTCCATTACAGACGGAGATAGTACAAACGACGGAGACGCCGACTATGCCGATTGTTGCTGCAGAGACTACTCCAGTTACTACTCCGGTCACTACTCCGGAGAAAAGCACTAAGGCCACTGCTGAGGCGAGGCAGTGGAGAGAATTCAAGCGACACGATCCAGTCAAGTTCTTTGGTGGTACGACGTAACAAACTGCAGAGCTTTTCCTGAAGAATCACGAGAAGATTCATACTATCATCGCGACCGAGGATCACATGAGAGCGACGATTTCCTCATCTATGCTCCAGGGGGAAGCGGATGATTGGTGGACGACTATCATTACTACCCGAGGCACCCCGAGAGATTGGATCGACTTCAAGACTCAATTCAACCAGAAGTACTTTCCACCGACTGTTCTTCGTGCGAAGAGGAATGAGTTTATGGCACTGAGGCAGAGCACCGATGAGTCAGTGATGGATTACATGGGTAGGTTTATTGCACTATTACCTTATGCTGGAGGATCTGCAGATACCGAGACTGATCGAGTCTATTATTTCACTGAGGGTTTGCTACCTACGATTGGAGGTTCTGTAGTCACTACACAGCCGGAGACTTTGCAGATTGCGTACGAACGTAGTTTAGCGAGGGAGAGTTACTTACTCACGCATCCGGACGAGGTTAGGGCGAACAGAGCGGAGACCCGATCAGATAGTCACTATCAGCAGGACAGGAAGAGAAAAAGGAGCAGATGGGATAATCGTGAACATCGGGCACAGAGTGTAGGATCTGTTGCACAGCAAACCACACGTTTGGTACAAGCCGTTCCACCCGTGCCAAGCTTTGCCAGTCATTCACCGCAGTCTAATCGACTTGACCAGCCAGCGCAGAGGCGATTTCGAGAACAGGGATGCGATCGAGGAGTTAGGAAGGAGCACGCAGAGGTCTAGTCGACTCAAACTCATGGTTCTACACAGGGGACGAGGCCGTAGTCGGACTCGGAGGTCGCAGGATAACCGTACGTGTTACGATGCGACAGTGCCTCGGTCACCTTCGAGGGAGTGCTCTCACCAAGAAGAGCATCGTCGCAAAGATCACCAAGATACCGAGAGAGCGTGTTCAGCCGCTGTTGAGCCGCACTCAGAGGCATCCGGACATATTAATGAGGGTATGCTTTTCATTCGCGGTACTTGCATGCATATCGTATTCTATTCAAGTTATGTTAATCCCTTGATTGTTGTGCGTTTGGTAGACTGTTAGGATTGAAAAACTCAATAGATGTAGCGACCTTAATCCTAGTCACGAGATGTCGGGATGCGAGATACTTGAATGTGCATAGTCTTGACATTTCGATAGTGTTAGGAGGCTACGAGTTGCCGCAAAGATGCGAGTACTATAGTTGTTAGAGTTCGAAGCCTTGGTTGGTGCGAACTAGGTATAAATATTACGTGCGTTGTTTGGTGGATACGAGAAGATCAACGTTGTTGTTGATGCATTGCACTTCAAAGGATTGAATGCGGAGGTAGTCGTGTGTCAAAGAACCTATGAGCGTGGTTTACGTGAAGCGATCAAGTTGATGAGTTCAATGGACGTGACGTGCGATGATTACCAGGACCTAGATACGTGGTGAAACGATATTGCAGACCATCTCATTTGGCATTGTGCGCGAGGGACAAGAAGACGATGCGTCATACCACGGCGGTGCGGTGAGATGGTGGATAGTTCCGATTGCCCGGACAAGAGTCGGTCGACGACTCATGCTAGAGGTATCGCGGCGATCGGGGGTTTCCATTGGTGGTCGATGTGTGTGACCAGTACTTCAGGAGAATTCACCGTTTTGATCCCGTCGTGTGTCCGGGTTGACCTAAGATGTGCGCCGGTATGCGACATTCTTTTGGTGGCCGGGGATGATTTCCGAGTTGTCGGAGTTATTCAAACGTGAGACATGCCGGCGCGCAGTAAAGGCGGGCATCGACGACTGGAGGACTATCTGCAGCCCCACCCATTCCTTGATGGAAGTGGGAACACATTGATATGGATTTCGTTAGTGGTTGCCCCGATCTCCTCGTGGTTACGATAGCATCTCGGGTAGTTGTGAGAAATTTTATTTGAGACTTAAGATTGCCCGGAGTGGCATAGGAAATACTTGTTGAGTATCACGATGAGCTTCAAGTATGATTCGGGAGATTATGAATACCTAAAGATCTCTCTACCGAAGGGTCACGAACGGTTCGGAGTCAAGAAATGACTCACTCGAGTTTTTATCGGTCTCGTTAAGAGTTACAAAGAGTCGTTAATTTAATTTACTTATTAGGTTAATTTCGGGGACGAAATTCTAATAAGTGGGGAGACTGTAACAACCCCAAAATTTTTAATTGACTTGTGATTTCACTTGTCAAAATTGTGACCGGCTACGTGAATACTTGGACAATATTTCGAACTTCGGGAGTCGACACCGAAGTGATTTTATGATTCTTTGATTGTATGTATTAGTATTTTAGTATTTTACGAGTCTCGCGCGGTCGGGCGATATTTAATTGAGTGAGGTTTCGACTAGTCAAACGGGGAGTAAAACATATAAATAAATGAATTTTAATTAATTTAATAAATTAGTTAATGGGGTGTGGCGAGAAAATGGACACGACGAGCCAATTGACGGGAAATACGGACCGAGGAACGTCGTTTGAACGTGGGAGTTAGTTAAATATGTAACATGCGGACTATGTGATTAGTATTGTAAAAGTGACACAACCTAATGGTAAGGAGCCATGAGATTGGCCTAGAGATGTGTGTGTGTGCTAAGATGAGATGATGTGGTAAAAGACCCATAAGGGTAGATGTGTTTAAATGTATGAAGTGAAGGGAGAAGGGCAAAAAGGTCATTTGATGTTATAAATATATACAAACCGTTTCATAACAAAACCCCACTATTCATCTTCTCCTTCGTTGGAAAACCGCCGCCCCCTCCTTCTCTTCCATCTCGACCCCTTCACCACACCACTCACTCACTGCCTCTCTCTCTCCCTCTCCATTTCACTCTCGCTGTTCTCTCTCGATCTCCCTCCCCACGCTCGTCGTCTCTCACGCTCTCGGTCATTCCCTCCCTCTCGCCCTCACGCCTCTCACGCTCTCGGTGGTCTCCTCTCCCGCCGGAACAGTCCACCACCACCGCCTACGTCACCGAGGTAAGTGTGTGTGTATCTCCCTCTCTTGATCGATTCATATGGAAAAAAAAAAATGAAATGAGAAAAACAGAGGCGCCGTGCGCCTCTCTTGAAAAAAAAAAAAAAAAAAAAAAAGAAGATGCACACGTGCATATTATATATATAAATATAATATATATATATATATATGTATGTATATATATATATGTATAAATATGTATATGTATAGAAGAAAAATAGCAAATATATATATATATTGAAAAATTCAGAAAAATATGATAAATTAGGAAATGGTTCATAAATGAGTTTTGGGATTCTCTCGGAAATGTTGGCGGGATATAGTCGGGGTTTTAGCCTAGAAAAACGTAAAAATTTATATAATGTATCAAATTGAAGCTAATTTAATGACAAATGATCTTAGGTATAATTCGGGTGGTAATTTTGATTTGTTTGACATTTATTCAAGCTGGACTAGATAATTGGAGTGCAAGATAGGAAATCGGGAAGTCGCGTTAGGATCTCGGAGTTGTCATACGAGTCACGATAGTTCGGTAAGTACACTTGCCTTAAACAAGCATTTGTACGTTTGTAAGCCGCTTAGAAAATGCCATGTGATTCATTTTCATGCCATTGTATTTGTTATTATTTACTTGTTGGCCTTCAATTCCATACTTCTTGTATGTGTGATTCCGCGTAAGTGTTTTGTCTCGAAAGTACTAGGACCTGCACTGAGGGGATAAACGCGGCACTCGCGACCACGAGTGTGTGACCACCCTTAGTGATCGTGTGACACCGAGTACTTGGGTGGATGGGTTCGAGTCCCTTTCCAGTCATAGCCGTGCCTTCGCTTGTGTCGATGCCCGGAAGACCTCGCGAGGTCTTCGCCGTTATGCTATGGACTAGACCACTTATGAGCCTCTTTTGATTCTTTGGAACACACTTAACTCTCGATTGATATCCATTAGTCTGTTTATCATGCATCTTGTCTATTTAATTTCCTGTCTTTTTATTTCCGCATGATATTTAGACTACTTTATTTGAATTATCATGAATTACTTGTTTTCTCTGGCATTACATTCAATTTTATTCAGCTTGCTCACCGTCTAGTTTGTGACGGTGGGTGCGATAGATAGGCGAGAGCAAAGCAAGGGCAAGGGACCCTACCTAGGAAATCATTGTGAGGATTAGCGACTGGAGTTGAAGACTATTTTATAGGTTTTTATTATGTTTTGCTTTTATGTACACCATTTTATATATACATGCTTTGGGATTATTAAACTTGGCAAATTTTGATGAGATTGGTATCATGTACCTTTGCATTTCGAATTGTACATGAATGCCCGGGGTTTCCACACTTATAGAATTCCTTTACTTCCATTTGATAGAGTTATTTCCCAATATTTGATTTGAATTTGATTTTTGCTTCCGCTGTGTTATAATTGCAATAACTCTTTCATAAATCTTGAATTTTTTGATGTTTTGAGGCTGACTAGGCTCGTCAAGGTTATCGAGAACTGACTCGAGGCTTGCACGGGTCTAGGCCGGGCGTACCCAAATGCATTGGGAATTTGGGGCCGTCACACTGTGGGACCCAAGTGGGAGTTTGGTGGGGTCCTCAATAGCGTCCCAGTCACGGTGGTTCGGCAGTGGCGCCGCCAGTGAGGTGGTTTTCCAGCGAGACCAGCAACTAGACAAAACAAGGAAAAACCACTCAAACATGAATGTCAACCCACATGGGCTACAAACTCGAGGTGTCCCAGGGACGTGGTGACTCCGATGGGTTACCCTAACCATCCCCAACCATCACAACTCACCACAGCAGCGGCTAGGCGAGCGGACAGTAGAGGAGTAAGAAAAACTGTGACTCGACAACACATGCACATCCGCCACCTATATGGGCTCTGGGACTATGAAGCCGTCGATGAGGCATCTCCGGTCACCGTCCCGTTCATCGCCACCCACCACTGTCGTCGTTGGTCAGCCACACCAATGAGCAACAATCAAGAGAGGGTGAGGGAGAGAGAGAGGCCGAGAGAGAGTGAGACCGAGTGTGTGTGAGGTAACAACCTCGACTTCGGTGACCACCTAAGACCGCCTCCAACGTCGTGGTCACCATCCCAGTCTGACAGCACATGGACAGCCACAACACAGTGGGAAGAGGGGCGTGCGTGACCGAGGGAGGGAGAGTTCGAGAGTGAAGCCGAGAGAGAGGGAGAGTGAAGCCGAGAGAGAGGAAGAGAGAGAGAGAGAGAGAGACAACCTCCAGTGAGCTCCGGCGAGCTCGTGGCACAGTCGTGGAGGAGGGTGGAGTGGGGATGAGGGATCGACGAGAAAGAGATGGAGTGGGAAAGAAAGAGAGGGCGGCGGGAGTAAAGTATGAAATATTTTCTTATAACATATATATATACATCATGTTGTATAAAATGACCCTTATACCCCTTGAGTTTGTTATATTTTTCTCTATATTTCATCTTAAAACACCCACGCATCTCGGGGCCAATCCCATGGCTCCTCAAATTAGAGTTATGCCACTTTAACAATCTCTTATATGTTCTCCAATAATTGACTCGTAAGTCACTTAGTTAAACAACTCCCGCATAAAATTTGTACTCCTCGATCCGTATTTCTCTGTTGTGCACGTAGTCTTGACTCATTTTGCCAAATAATTATTTTAATTATACAAAATTTCATTTATTTGTATTTTGACAGTGTTGTACTCCCCCGTTTAACTACAAGAAGCCTCACCCCGACTAGTAATTTCCCGAACGGCTCAAGACACGTAATGGGCTATAATACTAATACACACATCATGGAAACATAAAATCACCTCAGTGTCAACTCCCGAGGATCGAAATATTGTCTAGTATAGTCGATTCACGGTCCTAACAAGTGCGACACAAGTCGAGTTAAAATTTGAGGGTTGTTACAGAAACGTAGGAAATGAGATGGAGAACGAGATTCTAACCTCGGATCGTCAATTCATCGTCGTTTGGATATCCAAATCACCTCTTGAAATCCAACAAACTATTCACACCCCCAATTTTCGTCCAAGATGAGTAGATGTGAGAGAAAAGGTGATGAGGGGTGTTTAAGTCAACTTTTTATATCCCTAATGTCATCCCTTTCACTTACCTATCCCCATGCACTATCCAAGGGCTTAAAATAGGTCAATAGGTCCAACTAAAGTGACTTAGAAGTGTAACTCTCTTCCCTTGTCTTGCCTTTGCTCATTCAAAATACCAAACCTTTGAGCATTTTGATATCTGAGTCCTGCACGTACCCTTGCATCCCCCGCGCACTCTCGCGTCACGAACGTATATACAACGTTATTTATTAATTATTAATTATATTTTTTATCATTTCCCATGCGTATATGACTACCCAGCCTAATGTACTGTTATTCGCCTACCCGCTACCCGCGTCTGCGCGCTAATCGAGGCGAATACCCGTCAGACTATCTCGCACGTCAATAACACAATAAAATTCACACACCACTATGCCAATAAGCCTAATTACACATAAACATCGTAAATTAAAGCACAACAACACCACAAATTACTATTTACCTAGTTCCAGGAATGCCTTGGCCTATCTGTGGGTTCTACGGACATCTGAGTTGTTAGCCACGTCTACATACACGTCATTAATAACGGCAAATTAACTTCGGGGGAAATATTTTTTTTCATCCCCTTACCCGTACCTGCGCGGGTATAAAATTTTTTCCACATCCCCACATCCATCCCAATTTAAATTCTCTACACCGGTCTCCGTTGCAGGGATTCTCGATCTTCCACGAGGATTCCTTGCCCCACTTGGATTCCTACATTGTTAGGGTTGTGGGGTGAGTGACGAGGGAGGTAGAGAGACATTTTAATAGATTGATCGATCAATAGATCAATGAGGACTAGACATGCAGAGAGATATAAATGGTTGTGGGAAGAATGAGTAGGACTGTTATGAAGAGGAAGGTGTGCGTTGGGCTTCTGCATTTCCATTTCCAAGGGAGAAGCTTTTTTAGATGATTTTGCTTCTGAACATGAAAAAAAAGAAGAAATGGAAGAAGAAGAAGAAGAAGAAGAAGAAGAAGATGATGATGATGATGATGATGATATGCCAATAAGAAATGATGACCCTTTACCAGATCATCCAATGAAGGAGACTTTGGTGCATGATGTGCAATTGGTGGGAAAAAATCAAGAGCATTTTTTGGGTGAACATTGGGCTTCCAATTGATGTATAACTTTTTAGGGTTTCTTTTTAATTTTAGGAAATTACGATTTTGTGTTACTTGATTTGTGAGTTTTCTCTACGATCGTGACATGCCAAGAGGGCTTCCTCGACCTCTCAATAAAAGATTTGATCAAGTAATCGATTTTGTTGATAATTATAATTAATTGTATAATGTTCTTTTGTTATTTGTTCTCTTTTTTGCACTAACACGATTATAGTTGAAAGGGATTACTCAATGACAAATGCAAGAAATTGGGCTTAATGTGATCCTAAATCTTAGTTATTCAACTAGAGACAATTTGACACCTTCTTAATAATCCTTGTTTCTGGTGCAGCTTACTCTATAGGAGTGTAATGCAGATCATGAAAGGGATGGACACACAAATTGTCATTTAATTAAGTTGCCAACTAATTTATCTTCCCAAGTGGAAGATGCGCGTGATAAAGGCGCATGATGAAGATGAAGGAACATGCGAAGCCTTATCTAAATCATTAGAAGTGTAGAAGTAGAAATCGATTTAGATTAGAAGTTTTCTTCGTTTGAGTCCTTGTAAGATTGTAAGTTTAGTTTCCATTTTTATTAGGATTAGAAGTTTCTATTTTTATTAAAAGCTTTGTGTAATAAGAATTAGTTTGTTTTATTTATATTTGTCACATTATTTAATGTAGTTTTATAACGTCATTAGGACTTCAAATTTATATTTGTATTAGAATTTGCACAAAGCTTGAATGTGAATTGACATAATACTCTTACTTACACAAAATCGGTATATGTGGTATTTTCGGTTTCATTGCAAGAGTCCCTAGTTTAAGATTCGTTCATCATAACACCTAATGAAACTTTAAAGTTTTTGCATTTAATGGGAAAGTCAAGTCCAAAAGACACTTTTCATTTATGTATGGATTCCATAATGATGCTATATGTGTTTATTTGGCCAATTTATATAAAATTTATATTGTATGTCCATATAATTTGAAAATAGGGAGAATTGTAGGATCTGCAGTTTGCAAGACCGACATAGGAAACCGCTATAGTGGATCCCTTTAGTGGGCTAATGAAATTAACAATGCGTTTGTTAAACAAAATTTATTTACTTATTTTTTAGACGTGTTGGACACCAAGAGTTGCGTTTTTACGTATGTACTCCATATTTTTTAGTTTTCTAGCTATAAAAGAAAACTTCCAAGTTTCAAGTACGTTTAAAACACATTGACATAACAAAAGCCTTTAAATCAAAGTTGGTCTTTTGTGTGTTCTATACCAATATTCTCTCAAGTTTTTTTAAGAGTGCTCTAGTTTAGAAGTGATTTGCACACTCAATCTATAACACCCATTAGATGTTGAAATTCATCTTCAAGTTGAGATTTCAAGTATTTCATTTTGCATTCACAGTCTCGATCGGAAAGGGTGTGAGAATGAATCAACAGTGAGTAACTAGCAATGAGTTAGTTACTGTGTTGTAAAAATAAGTGGTGTGTGTTACAACTGTATACCATATTCTATGTCTGATCAATCAAATGACTTAGATTTGATTGATCGAATAGTCCATGTAATGTTTCACCAAGTATATAATATATTAACACAACTAAGATGAGTGAGACTGCTCACTCTCAGATCAGATTTCGTTTTCTTCCCTTTCTCATCCAGGGTTTGATATCACTATGAACGCTGTCCTACTGTCACTCACTGGCAAGCTTTGAAGAGGGTGTTACGCTATCTGAAAGGTTCGTCTGATTGGGGTCTTTGGTTTCGACCATCTTCTCAGCTTTTTGTGGCTGGGTTCTTAGATGCTGACTGGGCTTCTTCGACGGATGATCGTCATTCTGTTTTAGGTTTTGTTGTTTTTCTTGGGTCAAATTTGATTTCCTGGCAGTCTAAGAAACAACATGTGGTTGCTCAGTCTAGTACTATAACGACCCTAAAAATTTAACCCGTGCCACGTGTCAATACAGGTGATACGTGGGCCCACACAATGGTACAGTCATCAATTCTCGGACGTCGACGCCGATGTATGTTAGTTTTGTATGATGTTTGTATTATATTGTATTTCATTTGTGCAATTTCAAGTTTTTAATGTGTAAAGATGTTTGCGTGTGAGTGTTGGTTATGTGACGTGATGTTTAGCAGTCTGGGGGACAAACTTAATTCAAAACATTGATAAAATACAAACTCAAATTTATCGAAATAATTGGTACACAATTCAACCAAGTGCGCAAGACATGCGTAGTGCGGCGCGGGTCGAGTCTGGATTGCACAAAAGATGTGGTGGAGAGGCTAGAGTGAAGCGCAAGTCAACTAAGTCACCCAATTGAGTATCAAAGTTGGTAGATGAAATTGTGAAAAGACCAAAAGGGCAATAAAGTTGTAAAGAGTATAGATAAGGATGAGGGGTATTTTGGTAATATCAACACTCCATCGCCACCCCATTCCCCATTTTTGATCTAGAAAAAAAAATATAGTGGAGAAAGAGAGAATCGGAAGATTGAGCGAGAAGGAGGGAGTCGAGAGATTGAGGAGAAGCGACAAGTTGAAGGTGAGTTATTTTGTTATTGATTTTGTTGGTTGCATTGATGGAGTTGTAGACATTTCATTGTTGTTGTTGTTGGGATGTTGTTGGTGATGATTGATAGGGAAAAAGGGATTTAATAGTGGTAGGATTGTTGAGTTGTTGTGTTGTTTTAAGGAAAGAAAAAAAAGAAAAAAAAATTTCTTTTGTTGTTCAGTTGGAACGAACAAAGAGCTTGCTCTCTGTTCGTTCCAACGAAAGAGAAAAGAGAACCGGGCCGGGTCAAAGTGACCCGGCCCGGTTGGGTTAAACTGGGTTTGACCCGATTGGACCGGGTCTGACCCGGTCAGGGTGGTCCTAACCCGACCCAGTCGGGTACCCGACCCGCGACCCACCCACCTATTATTATATTAATAAATAATTATTTATTTTAATTAAATATATTAAAAATAATTTTAATTGAAATAAATTCTAGAAAAATAGAAAAAATTCTAGAAAATTATATTTTCATCAAATAAAGAGAAATTTGGGAATTTCTACGAAAAGTGAAATATTCGGGATTTTTTGCGAGACGTTATGTCGGGTTTTTGCCTTGAAAAACGTGAAATTGACAAAAATAGCTAGAAATTTGGAAAAAATAATAGGAAATTAAGAAAATTGATATAAATTGCATTATCAGGATTTTTGTACACACGGGGACCATAAGAGGCGTGTCAGAGTCCGTTAAAGCGAATTAGCTTGGATCAAGGTATGTAAACCAGTGAGGAACACTACAGTTATTTCTTGAGCTTTGAATTATTTATTGATATTGTTTCAATACCTTTTTGATATTCCATTCACATGAGTTGTCCTAAGGCAAGTGTGTCATGTGTGATCCTTGCAGAACTCCGAACACGCGGTGTATTATACCGGGGTTTACGGCTTTAGATACGTGATTGGTTGTAATGACATGTACGGGGTGAGAGTTCTCCACTAGATTGTTGGGGACTCTGCATTCATGTAGGGGTCTTAGAGGAGATTTTGTCCTCGACTCCTAGCCTTTGAGGAGATTTTGTCCTCGACTTAATGACTTTAATTGGTCGAGACCACTTGTGCCTTTCCTTTGTATTTCGGGACACTCAATTTCGATTGCTTATTTATTTATTCAGTCTTTATATATTCATGCACTCCCTGTCCTTTTCTTTCTGTCTGCATGAATTGATTGTCCACTTATTTAATTCGAAATGTTGTATTTATTATTGTTCCTGCTTGGCGTTACTTACCTGGGCTCTTCATTCTTATGTTTGACCAAGTGCGATCCGCAGTCCAGCAAAGGAAAGGCCGTGCAGTTAGGCGATATACTTTGAGCGGCCCTCCTCTGCTGACATAGGTGACTTTTTGGTTGTATTAGTTACTTATATTGTTTTTGTACATGGGTTATGGGTTGAGAGATTTTTTTGGATATTATGACTTGGATGATACTCTCCTTGTTTTACATGATATATATGATATACGGGGTTCCCACACCCTAGGTTTTTGTCCTAACTTAGAGCTTTCGAAGTTGATTGATTAGTTGAGATTAATTGCTTCCGCTTATTATTTTGATAACTCGCTAATTAATTAACTTCACTCTAAAATGATTAATAAATGATTGAATGGTAAGGATATGCTCATTGGCCCCGCGCGACTCGGCGGGATTGACTCGGGGGTTCGCGCGGGCTCAGGCCGGGCAGCGTCTGATTCTAGGGTTGTGGAATTTGGGGCCGTCACAAGTACTGAGTCTGAGTACTGAGCTCTTGCACAGGTGGCGGTTGAAATTTCGTGGGTTCAGTCTTTGTTATCTGAACTTCGTATTCTTATCCCAGCTTTACCTGTGATTTGGTGTGATAATATTGGTGCTCAAGCTCTTGCTCGCAATCCAGTTTACCATGCGCGAACGAAACATATCGAGCTCGATTTACATTATGTTCGCAATAAGGTTCTTGCAGGTCAACTGTTAGTTCATCATGTTCCTAACCATGATTAAGTTGCTGGTTGCTTCACCAATGCATTTGTTGTATCTCAATTCTCATTCTTTAGAAGCAAACTTGGTGTCGCTCCTCTCCCCCTTCGTTTGAGGGGGATGTGAGAATGAATCACTGAGTTAGTTACTGTGTTGTAATATATAGTTACTGTGTTGTAAAAATGAGTGGTGTGTGTTACAACTGTATTCCATATTCCGTGTTTGATCAATCGAACGACTCATATTTGATTGATCGAACGGTCCATGTAATGTTTCACCAAATATATAATATATCAACATATGAGTTAGACTGCTCACTCTCATATCTGATTTTGTCTTCTTCCCTTTCTCGTCTAGGATTTGATATCACTATGAACATCTAGTTCAGAAGAAGGTAAAGGATACGTTAACCACAGTAATCAAAACCAGGCAACGAAGCGTTTACAATCATGTACACCCGGATGTTAAATAAGCTTCATCTCATACAGATTCTGTTCCGCCACGTGTACAAATAAAAATACATGGACCCCACAGTCACACGTGGCACTTTAAAAGGCTATACTCATCAAAACTTCCGTGTTTAAACAAGGGCGAGCTTGCGTTCTGTGTTTCTGACCACTTCGTTGTTCTTTAAAAAAAAACAAAATGATTGGTTGACGATTTTAATACATACATTTAGCACGTAGTTATCGTTGTCCTTTAGATTCTGCATCAAAAAGCATACAAATATGTCTCGACGTCCATCCGAATGTCAAAAAATAGTTAAGTGTAAAATGTAGTTCCAAAATTTCTTACTCTAGCATTTCCCAAAAAAAAAAAGTTTCGATTTTTGTTGACTCTCTATTGATCAATCGCGCCATTAGAGCTCTCAAGTCAGAGTTTCAATCCACGACGACGACGACGACGACGATGATGAGCAGATTAGGGTTTGTGGTTCTGATTCTAGGGTTAGGGTTCCTCTCCCCCCTCGCACAATCTCTTCGATTAGATCTCGAATCGGGTCACACCAAGTGCATCGCAGAGGACATCAAGTCCAATTCGATGTCGGTCGGGAAGTACAGCGTCGTCAATCCGAACGAGGGCCATCCCTTGCCCGACTCGCACAAGATCACAGCTAGGGTGAGTGAAATTAGAATTCTGATTCAAGCCCTAACCTTTTGATTTGTTCGGCTTTTGAATTCTAGGGTTTTATTGTTTTGATTTCAGGTTACTTCTGCTTATGGGAATAGCTATCATAATGGGGACCATGTGGAATCGGGGCAGTTTGCTTTCACGGCGGCTGAGGCCGGTGATTATGTCACTTGCTTCTATGCGCCGGATCACAAGCCGCCGGTGACGTTGACGATTGAGTTCGAGTGGAAGACTGGCGTCGCGGCAAAGGACTGGTCCAACGTTGCCAAGAAAGGGAACATCGATGTAAGTAATTGATGAGGAAGATAGTGCCTTGGATTGCAGTTTTTCCTATTAATTTGTAGTTAAATTGCATCTTTAGTATGGCTGTTTTTTTATAACTTTTGATTGTTCTGTGATTGGAAGTAAGAATTATATATACATTCATGTCAACATTTCATCTCTTGTTGGGCAAATTGATGATTTTGTTAGATTCTAGGGACACCATATCCTGCTTCTTGGATCTTGTGATTTTTTTTGGCAAAACATATATTTTGATCCTTGAACTTTGAGGTTTTTATGCTTTGATTCTTGAACTTTCATTAGTGTGCATTTAGTCCCTGAACTTAGGTTGGTGTACATTTGGTTCATGAACTTTTGAGTTTTTATGCTTTTTGTCCCTAAACTTTGAGTTTTTTTTATGCTTTTTAGGGAAATTGAGTTTTGTTTTTTGGTTTGTTGGTTGAAGTGAGTAGTCCGATTCAGTAATATAAACAACTTCGCTCTTTTTGGCTAGTCGCGTGGCACTTTTGTTAACCACGTTAGCGGGATTTAACACCTTAATGGTGGAAGGACCAAATGTACATCTTTTCGTTGCTTTATAGCTCAGTTAGAAATTGAAATTACTCAGTTTGCTGATGATATGAGAAGAAAGCGAGAGATGAGCTGAGGAAGGATAGAGTTGGTAGCTATTAGTATTAAGTAATAATGGGGCCTCACCTAGAAACAAATTAAACGAAAAGTATGTATGATTCAACCCCTCCTCCCATGTCTCCTCCGTCAGAGTCTCAATCACATTACAAATCCAATGGTCATATCCTCCAATGTTTCCTCCACGCGCTCCGTTCCCACAATCAATCCACACCACACCCATAACACCCAATCCAATGGTCCACATTGATCCTCCCCCTCTATATCTTCATCTCCCCTCCCACTCTTGTTCTTCACACATTTCACTCCCCCCTCCAAAAATAAAAATAAAAATAAATAAAGAAAAAATAACCCTCACCTCCTCTGTTTTCTTGATTTCAATCTTTTTGATTTCCATATCTGATCTATGTAACTAGACTCTTGAAATAAAGGCATCGAAGTGAACAACTTTGCCATCGCCCACATATCCACGGTCGGACCATACGTCGGAGTTTTGAACAAAACCTCCGACATTCTATGCTACCGAGTTGTTACGTACTCGGTATACATCTCATCGTCGTTCATTGAAACTTCTAGCGTCATCCTTAAATCCACAACTTTAACAATATCATCAAAAACTAATATACTGTCAGACTTGAGGTCACGATGAAAATACTATCCTCGATGCATGCGAGCCTATGCTTGGAACAATTGTATGATCACACCGCGAACTCAGTCGTTACTTGAAAACTTCTTTACTATGTTCCTCATGAACTGAGTCTTGGTCATATCCATGCACTCCATGACCAAGTACAAGACATTACCTTTCATGATTAGTTGTTTGAGTTTCACAATATTTAGGTGGTCACTAAGACCTCAAAGAGCCTTAACCTCTCTTAGTTCCAAACATTCTTTCCACGAAGAGCAATTGAAGCTCTTGAGTTCTTTGATGGAAAAAAACATCACTGGAGTGCTTGTTAATGGCTTTCCACACGTACCCATAGGTGCCCTCGTCGAGGTCTTCCAACGGCTCGTAATCATGGATCGCATTTCCATAGGAGTCATCATGGTGGAGGCCGAGACCGAGGCTAAACATTTGGTGCTCTTGCTTGATCGACATTACGATTTCTGTAACCTTATTAGAAACAAGTTTTTCAACATAATCAAGGAACTTGAAGTTCAAGAATTCGAATTGAGAGGGAATTTAGATATTTTTGTTGTTTATGTGGGGCGTGAGATGTGAAATGTCGATAATGCCTATACGTTTGGGATGATATTACGGGGCGAGGTTGTGTGGGAGGAATTGTTTAGGGTTTGTTGAATGGTTAGAAAAGAATGGGACGTGAAGCTGGGAGTCACAATATGGAGTGTGGGATTATATAGCATTATAGAGATGCTTATAAAGTAAGTTGGGGAGAATAATGGGAATCAAATTTGGTGTTGCTTGATGCATGAAAGGAAGATTTCGTGTATTGTATATGGAAATGGAGTTCTCGGTTGTTAATTCCCTCTCAATTTTAATTCTAGATCTCCAAGTTTTTTTATTTTATCAAAAAAATTTCTCTTATAAGGTTCACAAATAACAATGCCAATCAAGCAAGAGAACCAAATGCTTGGCCTCGGCCTCCACCATGATGACTCCTATAGGAACGTGATCCATGATTATGAGCCGTTGGAAGACTTCGACAAGGGCACCTACGGGTGTGTGTGGAAAGCCGTCAACAAACACTCTGGTGATGTCGTTGCCATCAAAGAATTCAAGGACATCAATTTCTCTTCGTGGAAAGAATATTTGTATCAAAGAGAGGTGAAGGCTCTTCGACTTCTCGGTGACAACCCAAACATTGTGAAACTCAAACAACTCATCATGGAAGACAATGTCTTGTACTTGGTCATGGAGTGCATGGATATGACCCTGACTCAGTTCATGAGGGACATAGTAAAGAAGTTCTCAAGTAACGATCGAGTCCACTGCGTGGTCATACAATTATTCCAAGCATTGGCTCACATGCATCGAAGAGGATACTTTCACCGTGACCTCAAGCCTGACAGTATATTAGTTTCTGATGATGTTGTAAAGGTTGCGGATTTAGGGATGGCGCGAGAGGTTTCAATGGACGGGGATGAGATGTATACCGAGTATGTGACAACTCGGTGGTATAAGTTATTGAAAAATTCGACTTCGACGTATGGTATGGTCATGGATATGTGGGCGATTGGGGATATCATGGCAAAGTTGATCACTTTGATGTCTTTATTTCAAGGGTCGAGTTTAGTGGATCAGATATGAAAATTTTGTAGTGTGATTGGGACTTCGGCGAGGAGACATGGGAGGAGGGGTTGTATCATGCACAAGAAATGCTGAATTTTGCATTTTCGACGAATTAAAATTTTGTAGGATTGAACCGTTTTCACCTCAGTGTACATCACCTTTTATAGAGTAGGTGCAAGAAAGCGTCTCAATTTCTCACGTTTATTTAGGACATTGAATTCAAAGAATTAAACGAAAGTGCAAGGCGTTCCAATCCATTCTTGACGCAGCAAATAAAATGAGAATAAACAAGGCTAACACGTAATTAAGCCTTGAGAAGAAGAAAACAAGTTTCTACACCGAAACTTAACACTCAAACTTGAGCAAAAAAGACAAACTTAATTCTTATTCAATAATTGAATTCATTATCAAACTATAGTTGGGTTTACATACTTATAGGGTGTCATAAACACACCTAAATAGAAAAAAACAACAAAATTGGAAACTTCCTAATGACAAATATTCTAATTCCATATATAAGAAGCTACTAAAAGACTAATTATAGAATAAGGAAAGAAATCCTACAAATATGAAGATAGTAACCAACATAAATTAATAACTCGTATGATTTAGTAACTAGCATAAATTATTAACTTTCAAATAAGAAATACTAAAAAAATAGTAGTTTCTTATTTGAGAGTTATGGGCTTCCTTCTTGGACTTTTGTTGTTTCACTTGGTTCATAAGATCTTGCCACACAATAAGCATCAATTCTACTAGAGACGGATGTAGTCATTGGCCAGTTGACTTGCTCCTTTTAACGTTTCGAAAGGAGTCATTCCTTCTCCAATTATCCTCTCAATTGTTTTCTAAATGATTTTCCATTGTACTTGATCTGTTTCCGTTATTAAGAAATTGCACATTTCTTAAATTGCTTTATCGGTTTGTAACATGAGATATATTGAGTAATGGAATGATATTTGGTCATGCTTGCCTAGTTTCCTTGTCTTTAAAGTCTCGTGCTTGTCTTGATCATAAGCTTGGTAAAGCTTTTTATATATGAAGGTGGACTTTATGACAAGTTCATTGACTCAAACTTACATCTTTGTGGATGATAATAGGGCTAGTAAGTAGAGAGGAAAAAGAAAATGTTTAAAGACATGTTCATCGATTCAAACTCTGGCTGATATTTCATCTAATTTACTGAAGAGTGGAGGTTGAGGATGAGGGGGGAATTTTCTTAGTAATTCTACTTAAAGTGGTTAGGGTGGTGAGGTGTTAATAGTACAGTCTCAATTTTTGAACCCTTTTTGATTTACTTCTGGTTTTTCCCATTGTCAACTCCCTTGGAATAGTTGGAAACAGTGGTTCTTCTACGGATGGATTGCACTTTCAATATTTCATTAGTTATTATATTTATGCTCATTTCTTTAAGCTCCTAAAATTATTTTATAAGCAGAAAATGATGTTATGGGTCTTGTTAGAGTATGAGATGGTGATTGCTCATTCTCTATATTTTTTCATCTATTTTTTCTGATGTAACGGTAGTGAGAGGAGGCAATACATTATCGAACCAGCACCTTGTATTCCCATCTAATGATCTTTCACCAGTGAAAGTTACTTATAAGCATGCAAAGATTTTGTTGATTAAGAATTGAGAAATCATAAAATAATAAAAGGAATGCAATTAAGAGTTTCTAGATTGTACTGTTTTCTCAATCTTAACGTTGACTTATATTTTCCCCAAACGAAGCTTATCACGTTTTTGGGATACATGATTTTAGTGCAATATTTAGGTGTCAGCCAATTCACTTATTCTCTTTGGATGATTACACATTCTTGTGCTGCACCAGAAAGAAATGTGATGAAGCTGATGTCTTAGTGAAGATCATGAAAAAAATTTAAGTAGAAAAATATGCTACTTGCTTCTTCAATTTTTATGCTTCTATTTGTTTCTCCCTCTTCTGTAGTAAGATGTTGCAATGGCCAAAAGCAAGTTCACATTACGCATAGAGAAATTAAGGCTTGGATCTGTAGTGATTGTGGGCATGTGTGGGCCACCCCACATTACAAAGGTAGTCTTTTGTCCTGCATGATTGTGTGGATCTACCATGTTGGAGGTGATATTGAAGGCACTTCATTAAAATCTTTCTGTTGTTTTTAGTTATTTCTTACAGTTTTGGACTGCCTTTTAGGCACTGCTCTGGCATTGTGGTTGCAAAGGCAAGGTAATGCAATAATAGAGGACAAGAGTTTTGCCATCTAGTTGAACCCATGGCTTTATTTTGAAAGCCTTACTTATGGTGTTTCTGATTGATCAAATTGAGCATATTACATGTCTTTGGTTTCACTATGGAGGCGGTAGCCATAAGTATATTGATGTTGAAAATCTATTTAGCACACTTGAAGATATTGTATTATTACTATTATAATTGCAATTAATTTGGTAAAGAAACTTCGTTGTCGTTGGGTGCGTCGAAAGACCAAGTCTGAACAAAATAGGGTTTGCATAATTCTTGGTATAAAGAGACATTTAATTTGTACGGACCTGACCAATTTTAAATTCTAACTAGACTATGTCCGGATTTGTCAAAATTCTTATGAAGTATTACTATATTTAAAGTCTATAATATATATATATATATATTTTATTTTTCAAACTGGGAGATGGTTTTCAATTTGTGTCGATTAAGTGTCTGTGATGTGGGGTTTGAGCGACACTGTGACAAATACTTGGGTTTTGTTTTTTGAGTTTTGTGAGTATTGTGAGGGGTTTGGTGGAGATTTTCTGGGTTCGACTCAGTTTGTGGTGGAAATGTGTAGGTGTTGTTTAACTTTGGTTTTGTGATTAGGGTTTGTGATGTTTCCTCTTTGGAGTTTATGCTGTAAATGTGCAAATCTGTTCTTAGATTTAAGTTTTGGGTTGCTGAATTTGGGCGGTTGAGGGCGTTTTGGTGTCATTTTTTGTCTCAGAGTGGCTTGATGAGTAGTGATAGTGATAGGTTTTGAAGTTCTTGTTTTGGTGAATGTCACGTGACAGTCACCCGACCCGCCATTACCCAACGGGTAACGAGTTAGGTAACTCATCCCACTTCACATGTTGCCATGTTGGGTAATGGCGGGTAATAAGTATTTGGACACGGCCCGACCCATGATCACCTCTAGAAGATTGATGGAAAAATATAGAGAAAAGAAAAAAAAAGATCTTCATATGATATTTGTAGATATAGAAAACATATGATATGGTTTCTAGAGATGTTCTTTGGTGTGTTCTAGAAAGAAAAGGAGTGCATATTAGGTACATATACACTATTAAAATATATGAACGAAGGAGTAGTAACGAGTATAAAGATATTTGGAGGGACCACAAAATAAATTTTCATTATATTAGGACTACATTAAGGATCGACTTTAAGCGCATATCTATTTACTTTAGTTATGGAGGAACTAACTAGGCATATTTAAGAGAATATACCTTAGGACTCGTCAAGGATCAACTTTAAGTGCATATCTATTTACTTTAGATATGGAGGAACTAACTAGGCATATTTAAGAGAATATACCTTGGTGTATGTTATTTGCAGGTGTTGTCCTAATAAACGAAAGGAAAAACCCATCATTTAGTACCTAAACTTTGTGTTTTTTTTTATACTTTTGATCCTTGAACTTTTATTACTACACATTTGGTCCTTGAACTTTTACAAAGATCTACATTTAGCCTTTCCACCATTTAAAGTGTTAAATTATGCCGATATGGGTAACAAAAGTATCGTGTGACTAGTCAAGACTCAAGAAGAGTAAAGTGGTTTGTATTACTGAATTGGACGACTCACATCGACCAAAAAAAAAGTCGAAAGTTTTTTTAATTTCCCTTAAAAACATAAAAAACTCAAAGTTTAGGGACCAAAAGCATAAAAGACTTAAAGTTCAAGGACCAAAAAATATGTTATGCCTAAATGAAACAAGATATGGAGTGAATAGGAAATTACAAATTTGGAGGAATACATTAGAATCTAAAGGCTTTAAGTTGAGTAGGACGAAGACCGAATATATGCATTGTAAGTTTAGAAATACTAGTCATTAAGGTGGTGTAGTGGTAAAATTTGGGAAAATAGAAGTTTCTAAGGTGAAACACTTAAATATCTAGGATCAATCATACAAAATGATGGTAATATTGATAGTGATGTCACACACAAAATTTAAAATGGATTATGGTAATGGAGATGCAATAGGAGTGATCTATGATCGAATTATTCCTACCAAGTTAAAAAGAATTTTATAAAACTATAATTAGGCCAGCTATGCTTTGTGGAACTGAAAGTTGGGCGATGAAGAAACAACAAGTACATAAAATGAACGTAGCAAAAATGAGGATGCTTAGGTGGATGTGTGGTAAAACTCGTAAGATATAATAAAAAATACTGAAATCCAAATAAAAGTAGGAGTAACACCAATTGACACAAAAATTAGGAAATGGTGGTTGCGGTGGTTTTAAGACCTCCAAAGATGGCCTACAAATGCCCTCATTAGAAAACTCGACCCGATATAAACTGAAGAAATTGATGGCGGTTGTAGTGGTTTGGACACATCCAAAGATAACCTACAAATGCCCCCACTAGAAAACTCGACGCAGAATAAACTTTCCTAATCATTTAGATCCCTCCTAATTAACTTGACACACATTAATTAGGAGGGGTCTTAATGACTTGGAAAGGACTATTAATTGAACTAAATCGAGCATATTAGAAGATTTTGATCCATGTAGCTGACCCTAACTAATTTTGGGATTGAGTCTATGTTGTTGTGACTCAAATGCTAATTTATAATAGTGAATTTAAATTTAAATCGTCTTGAAATCAAAGGAATATTCAAAGTAGTGTACATTTTTTATGGTCACTTTATTATGGTTTTGCAAATTAAGCACTATATATATTTAGTGTTTTTTTTTTTAAAAGTAAAAGTGGAGTTGTCGTTTGAAATCCTACATTGTCTAGGCTTTTGAATGGTTTTGTTCGGACTTGATTTGGATTTAGAAAATCACCCTCATTTTTTCGAGGTCGAAGAAAAGGGCCTCCCTAGTTTTTGTCGTCTTTCATATTGATAGAAAAACTTGTTTAAATGTGATCACAAAAAAAGTTACCAAAAAAGAGTCATATGTGAATGTGGGTTAATTGGTTAAAATATCCTAACCTCTTGCAACTTTTGTTATTATGTCATAACTTTTTGAGATTTGTTATTATATCCTCATTTTTGTAGATTGTAAAATCTGTATCCCAATTAAGTTTTTAACTTAAAATTTGAAAAGGTGACAGCTTAATTATGAGTTTAAAAACCACCTCATCACTTATAATTATCAAAGTAATTATTAATTTTAAGGTTTAAATACATTATTTAAGTGTCATATTATCAAATTTGGAGTTTGAAAGTGGTTTAGGATACAAATTAAACAATTTAGAAAGGTTATGATATAATAACATATCTCAAAAAGGTTAGGAACTTAGGATATAATAACAGAAGTTGCAAAAGGTTAGGATATTTTAACCAATTTGGCCTATTTGAATTTGTATGCGCTTCCATTTTATTTTTAGCAATTCAGTTTGATGGGAGTCATGTGGCAAATCACTCTATATCTTACTTTCCAATATTCTGATCAGGTAATGATTTTCACTTGAGAAATTTAGGTCTTCTGTGACTGTAAAACAGTTACTCTTTTTGAAGAAAATAGCCCTTGAGTCTGTTTGTGTTGTTCTTGGATCATTGATGCATTTTGACGAATTACTAAGTTTGACTGTCTTTCTTCTGCTGATTCAGCATTTAGATTGGTTCCTTTGGCCGATTATGCTAGAATTTTGAGATCTCTTGATTTTTGTGCTTTTAAAAAGCGTGTTGAGTGCCTTCTCCTATTTTTTATACTGGCAGGCCATGGAAATAGAGTTGAAGAAGTTGGAGGATACTATCAGATCAATTCATGATGAGATGTTTTATCTCCGCTCAAGGTATGGATTTGAGAAAATTTACACTTAAGTTAGACAAATCCTTTTTTTTTAATCTATTTTTATATAGATTCTCTTTTATTTATTTATTTATTTAAGACGAGATGCCATGTCTCAGATCTTATGTTTTTGCATTTCGATGTTTTAGGGAGGAAGAAATGCAGGAGTTGAACAGATCAACCAATTCCAGAATGGCGTGGTTGGGCTTCCTGTCATTGCTTATCTGCTTGTCCGTCGCGGGCTTGCAGCTGTGGCATCTGAAGACCTTTTTCGAGAGGAAGAAGCTTCTGTAGTGAGATTAATTATGCTACGTTTTCATTCTCGCAATGTAGTTTTCAACAACAAATTGTATTTTAAAAGAATTTCAAAGAGATGGACAAGAGAAATCAGATGTGCAATTCAGGTCTAATTTATGTTAATTGTCTCAAATTTTTGCTAACTGTTCAGACAAATATTTTTACTCGTATCCATCTTTCATACTGAATCAAAACTCCATTGGCCCCATCATGAGACTCAAAGATGCAACTGTCTGTTGTCATCTAAATCTGAAATAACAGGTTTGCTCTCATTAACTTTCATGTTCTTACTAAGACCTTGCAGAATTCCGCAGAGCTTGCCTCCTTGAATCTCCAGAGATGAATTTGTGAACCGAACTTTTCAGCTCGATCGAACTGCATCCAGGTACTTTTCTCGCGTGTTTCATCTGAGCTCTTACCATCTCCTTAGCATCCCACATACCCGCGGCAGCATAGGCGTTAGACATGATCACGTTGTCGCTTGCATGATCAGGTTCCGTCTCGAGCAACTGCCTTCTAACCTTCGCTCCTAACGCAATGTTGCCTTGCAGGCTGCAGGCGCTGAGCAAGGTGCGCAACACAACGGCATTTGCTCGAATTGGCATGTCGACGACAAACTGGTAAGCATCATTCAGTTGCCCTCTTCGGCACAAGAGATCAACCATGCATCCATAGTGAGCCATCCTAGGACTCAATCCACACTCCTTGCTCATGCTCTCCAAATACCTCCGACCTTCCTCAACCAACCCTGCATGACTACACGCCATCAAAACACCAATGTAGGTCACATCATTAGGCACCATCACCCCATGTTTTCGACTTCTCATTTCCTCGAAAAGTCGCAGTGCTTCCTCGGCTTGCCCATGCAGAGCATGACCAACTATCATCGACGTCCAAGTCGTAACATTTCTACTCCTACCCAACTCATCAAACATCCTCCTCGCCGCACCTATGTCGCCGCACTTTGCATACATGTTTATAACTGCATTCTTCAACTGCAAATCCATCTTGAACCCTCTTTTACACCTAACATAAGAATGTATCCATTCCCCCATCTCTAGTGCTCCTAGATCAGCACAAGCACACAGCGCCACCGTCACCGTCACGCTATCAGCCTCCACATTCTCCATTTGCATTTCCCTGAACAGCTTCAATGCTCTATCAGGCCTCCCATTATCCACATACGCAGAAATCAGACCAGTCCAGCACACAACATTTCTTTCAGGCATTTCATCAAACACCTTGTGCGCATCTTTTACAAGTCTCGCCCCTGAATACGAGTTCACCAGCATAGTCTGCACGAAAACTATGCAATGAAAACCAAGCTTCAGCACTAGAGCATGAACATGCTTGATCTCCTCTTCGCACGATCTGATCATGCAAGCCTTCAATACAAAAAGTACAGTATAGCTGTCGATCGAACAATCGTCTCTTCTTCCTCTTCTTCTCCATGTGTTTCTGAACAGCAACAAAGCCTTGTTTGTGGACTTGGACTTGACATGCCCTTTAAGAATTTCATTCATTGATTGTTGTTTTCTCAAATTTGAGTGAAACTGAGCTCTGTGTTGGCGAATCTCAAATGGGTATTTCTTAGATTTAAGAATCAAAGAGTGACTGTTAATGAATCTCACCATCAAATTCAACCACAGATCTCTGCAGCAACACTTGTTTTTATTGCTGCAGAGTTGCAAATCTACAAGAGAATTGTTTCAGATTCATGCCCAGATTGTGACAAATGGGTTTTCTCAGAAGAATTACATTCTGGGTAAGCTGTGTTCGGTCTGCATTGATGGAGACGATCTTCTTGAACATGCGAGGAAGTCATTCGAGTTGATTGAGAGGCCAAGCACTATTGTGTGGAATCAAATGATTAGAGGGTATGGTAGGAGTGAGTCTCCACACGTGTCTATGGAATTGTACAATGAAATGGTGGGAGCAGAAGTAAATGCAGATGGGTTCACATATGCTTTTGTGCTAATGGCGTGCGCGAAAGCGTCGTCGTTGCGCCAAGGGGAGCAGCTACATGGGAGAGTTTTGTGTAATGGGATGTGGAGCAATGTCTTTGTGCAGACTAATTTGGTTAACATGTATGGTATGGGTGGGGGGGATGGTGGCTTGGAGAAGGCGCGCCGAGTGTTTGACGAAATGCCGGAGCGAAGTGTTGTTGCGTGGAATTCGATTCTTGTTGCACATTTGAGGAGGGGGGATGTGGATGGAGGGGGCAGGGTTTTCGGGGAGATGCCGGAGAAGAATGTTGTCTCGTGGACGACGATGGTTTCTGCGCTAGCTCAAAATGGGAGGTGTAGGGAAGCACTGGCATTGTTTCATGCAATGATGAGAGCTCATGTAGAAATGGACGATGTTGCGATGGTGGCGGCGCTAACAGCTTGTGCTGAACTAGGGGACTTGAACACTGGGAGGTGGATACATTCCTGCGTCGGCAAGGGTCTTGAAGACGGGAGCCACCCGCGACTAGTTTCTCTACATAATGCACTGATACACATGTATGCTAGTTGTGGAGTTGTTGAAGAGGCTTACAAGGTGTTCAAAGGGATGAAAAGGAGAAGCTTAGTCTCTTGGACGACCATGATCACTGGGTATGCCAAGCACGGGTATGCAAAGGAGGCAATTGAGGTGTTCCGATGGATGCAAGACATGAAAGCCGACGAGATAACATTCCTCGGCTTGCTTTGCGCTTGCAGTCACACCGGAATGGTTAAGGAGGCACGCTATTACTTCGATTACATGATTCGATCATGTGGGATTGAACCTAAGATTGAGCATTATGGATGCATGGTTGATGTGTTAAGCCGGGCAGGACAGCTAGATGAAGCAAACAAGCTTATTGAGACAATGCCTATGAAGCCTAATGAGGCTGTATGGGGTGCTTTACTTGGTGGGTGCAGGATTCACAAGAGAGTACAACTTGCTAGTCATGTGATTCACCAATTGAAGTTGGGACTGGAACCACATTGTGCTGTGGGATACCTTGTGTTGCTGTCGAATATATATGCCGCAGCAAAGAGATGGATCGATGTTGCTGGAGTGCGGCGGAGTCTAGCTGATATAAAAGCCAGAAAGCCTTCGGGGTGCAGTTGGATTCAAGTGAATGGGGCGATCCATGACTTTGCGGCGGGGGATTGGAAGCATGGACATGCAAATGAAATCTGTGAAATGGCTGATGGTATTGCTAGGCATTCAAAACTGGCGAATCTAGAGTTAGATGAATCAGAAATTTTGTTGGGTTTTGATGAGGGTATCAGTAGACTATAAATAGCCAATAGCCAATCCTTCAAGAGCAAAAATAGGCAGATGCTGATGCAAAATATAAATGTTACGAAACAACACTCAATCCCAAAGGTTATAAAAATCAAGAGCCCGGCTAAGGCACCCCACCATTTATTTAGTGTACCCTAATTATGCTTGGCACCTCAAGTTCAAATTTCAATTTATGAGGGCACCCACACTTTTATCAAAATATCCCTTTATCCCAACCGAAACACTTAACTTCAAAACCTTAGTCGAGACATCTATTTTACGTTCGACTACATATGGTCAAGCCTTATGTTTTAGGCTCGATGTTGTCCAACCGAACATCTTTGGTGAAAATTTAATTGACTTCGACCTAAAGGTTCGGTGGGTTCGATCGATTCTTCAGAAATAGATTTGGACCTTTAAGGTTGAGCCACTAGATGATACCCTACAAATCACAAGAAGAGAGTATGCGGATGGATGATGGTGGGGTGTAAAAAACAAGAGAAAGGGTGGTGGGGTGCACTAATTGCAGTAAGGGGCATAAGGGTCATTTTACAGTAGAAGAGGTCTTTTTTTAAGTTTGACTTTTTTATTGGGGTGCCATAAGTAATTGGTGGGGTGCCCCTTAGCTGGGCTCAAAATCAATGAATTTTTCTTAAAAAAAAGGTTTTATAGAATAAAGGAAGAAACTCTAATGAGATTGCTTAATTAGACAATTTGGTCTGATCTGCTGATGCATCTATGTAATAAGGCATGTTACTATGAATTTGAAAGTGCATTCATATCATAGGGTTGGCCATATTATGGCATGTTTGGTTTGAGTGTTAGCTTAGCTACACCGAGGCTTAGCTTGTAAGACTAACGTTTGTGTCAAATTTTCACGGCCGTGCGCCGCATACGCATGTGCGAGACCATGGATCTCCTCTACTAGCATCGATATTGTCATCAACTTAACGACCTTTCAACTTTAGGTGTGGGTTTTAACTCAAAAGGCCTCGGTGTTAGTTGGGAGGAGTTAATTCCCTAAACCTTAAACCTTAAAACCTTTTTTTATATACTTCATTTCGATGTTTCATTTTTTCAATATGAACTAACTCTCGGTCCACACATCTTCAACAATTTGCTTATAGCGTTAGTTAAGATGTGGTCTTACTAAAGCACTTAAAATCATGATTATCATGAAATGACAAGATTGAAAGAAAGAAATACAATTCTCTTTGCATCTTATCTTCTCTTAATTTCTCTCTCTAACTCTAATTCTCAAATCATTTCTTAATCTTCACTATTTGACTATGCTAACCCAATTATATATATGCATTGAAAAATGTTAGTGTGCTTCAACAAAGACACGTTGTTGAGTCAATTGTCGTGAGGACCACATAAAAGCTTTTTTTATTTGGTTGTCAACTTTTTTAGTACTTTTTTTTTGGTTGGTTGTCTTGAACAACCAACTGACTTCAGCACTGACAATTAGTCAACTGTCACTGCTGAGTTAGCTGCATGCCCCAGCTGCGTGCCCCAACTACGACACACTAGCATTTTCCATATGCAACAGGCTGACTATCCTAGCACAATTAAAATTCATAATAATATGACCTTGTTACATCTGTGTGCATCATCTCTTGGCAGAGTACAATGCTTTGTTAGTTAGTTTAGCTAGTTGATTATGTCCACCGAATACTAGTCGATCTCATCTCGGAGGATTTCTCCGAAGTAGTATAAACTAATCTTCTGACACAACATGATGAAATACTTCAAATCCAGGGCTTCAACTTGAAATTTTAAACCGCTATTTTCAAATATGCCATTTCTCCTCAGTCATGAAGTTATGACGTGCAACACTATCATGATAATAGTCTCATCTAATTTGGGAGGGGCCGCATAAAAGATTTCAACACCCTCACTATCTTTTGAAAAAAAAAAAAAAAAAAAAAAAAGTTAATCCAAAGGTGTTGGTCCAATAGTAATAGTGAGTTTGGGAATTATATAAGTTAGACATACGATTTCAAGTTCTATTTTTAGCTGCATCATTAAAATTATCCAAACTATTAAATATGTTCAAGCCCATTGTACTAATGCCTTATAGAAATAGTCCAGCACCCTCCACACCTAAGGATAAAAAAAAAAAAAAAAAAAGTTAAATCCTTAAACCACCTCAATTAGTGTAAACCGTTGCATACGTTCCGTGATTTCCCAACTCGAAAGCTCAAACATGAAATCCATCTCAGTCAGTACAAACCTTAAATGGGCATTAGTTAGAAACTGTTGTCTTGTCCACATCTACTAATTACTTTGTTTCGGAGGTTTCGTTTTTGGCTTGTTGAGTTGAGTCAACTGGTTTTCTCTTTATCGACAAACACAAACGCCTGTCGTTAAAGATGGAATCAAATTAAAATCGAACGCTTCCCAATTCCCAGTATTTATTGGGACCTGAGAAAATCTTTTCATCACATTGGACCTCCTCCCATCGTCTTTATCGTCTCTACTCACTGTGATTTCACTCACACACACACACACACACACAGATAGAGAAAAGCAATGGCGGCGCTGGTTCTTCAAGTGGCCCAAGACGGCTCAGGGGAGTACAGAACAGTGCAGGAAGCGATCGATTCGGTTCCTCTATCGAACACGCAGCGCGTAGTGATCCGGGTGGCGCCCGGAATCTACAAGCAGCCGATATACGTGCCCAAGACCAAAACTTCATCACTCTCGCTGGGCTGCGCCCAGAAGAAACGGTCCTCACCTGGGACAACACCGCCACTAAGATCGACCACCACCAGGTTGGTACCCATTTGTTATTTTGATGGGCTTAGACGAAATCAGTCAAAAAGATGCGTTTTTGATGTGAAATTTTGAAGATTTGATGTTGATAGCCCGTTTGAAATCATGGGTTTTGGTGGGAAATTGGGGTTTTTGTGTTGCCATTTTGATGTGTTCAGAGATGAGAAGAAAATATGGGTTTTTGTTGGTGAAATATTGAAGATTTGATCTTGTTTGTCCATTTGGAATCATGGGTTTTGGTGGGAAATTGGGGGATTTTGATTGATGTATTTGTGTTGCCTATTTGTGCAGAGTTCAAGAGTGATTGGAACGGGGACGTTTGGGTGTGGGAGTGTTATTGTTGAAGGGGAGGACTTCATTGCGGAGAACATTACGTTTGAGAACTCTGCTCCACAGGTGGGATTGGAATTTGAGATTGGTTTGGATGATTTGAAATTTATTTTTGGCAATAATAATTGATGGGTTTTGTGATTCAGGGTTCAGGGCAGGCGGTGGCAATTCGAGTGACTGCTGATCGATGTGCTTTCTATAATTGCAGGTTTCTGGGTTGGCAGGTATCTTTTTTGTTTCCTTAATCAATCCTTGAAGTTTTAGAAGTTTATGAGATTGTTGGAGCAAATTTGAACACCGTTTGATTATCAGAACTTGAATTGGTTTAGTGATTCAAGATCAGTTCATTGGAATTTTGATAGTCTATAGACTCTATATGGATGACAGTGGAGTTGTCTGAACTGCTAAATATCCATTGTTGAGCCAATATCTGTATCTATAGCTTTTAGATCTTCTGAATATCTTACATGGTACTAAAGCTTTGGGCTTTTTTTTTTTGGGGAGTTTGAACTTATAACTTTGTGTTCTTTTTTTCACCCTTCTAAGTTTCCGTATACGAGATGAGTTAACTTGTGGATTGTATTGAAATCGGTTGATATCCATCTTTGTGCTCATTCTTGGAAATTGTATTTAGGTCCAATGTCGACGTAACAACAGTAATGTTATAGCTTTGTCTAGCGTATCTTGCAATTTCCGAGATGGTAGTTTTGAATGTGATCTTTTGATAGCTTCTTATACAGCTCAACAGAAATTATATATTTTGATGCTGAGTTCCAAGGGTACATTTTTTCTATGAATCAAGGATTTTGACTAGGAAAATTGCGGTTACATAAAATCTGTTCGACTCTTAAGAAACTGTGAAACTGACAATATTGACCTCCTTGTGCAGGACACTCTCTACTTGCACTATGGAAAGCAGTATCTGAAGGATTGTTATATTGAAGGGAGTGTGGACTTCATCTTTGGAAACAGTACTGCCCTTTTGGAACATTGTCATATCCACTGCAAATCAGAAGGATTTATTACTGCTCAGAGTAGGAAATCGTCTCAGGAGTCAACTGGTTATGTATTCCTGAGGTCTGTAGAATGTTTACTTTTTTTTTTTCGGTTCCGCTTATTGCTTTAAAACAGTTTGCAGCATTTAACTTAGCATAAGTCGCATCCATTTTTTTTTCATAAGATTCTCAGTTATGTTGCAATAATATATTTAAGCTGCACATCTGCAGCCTGCAAAGTTTGAATGAATCTGTTAGTAATGTATAGTTGTTGACTTCTAATTTTCATTGTATCTTTGTGCTAAAGATGCACTGGTAGTTGCTGCGACTAGTAGAAGACCTGATAAAGTGTAGTACATTTTTTTTTTTCTTTTGGATTTACCGGGGGTATCCGGGCTTCGTCCGACTAATCCCACCCCAGGGGGCGCTGTTGCTCCACCCATGTTAGTTAGGCCAGTGGCTTGTCGAGGCTTGATGCAATGGGGAATCGAAATGGGGTATGTGCGCTTAACTCACACTTACCCCCTTTCGCCCTTACCGCTCTTTGCCCTTACCACTGTGGCAATCCGGCTAGGTTAAGTGAAGTACATTTATTACTACTTAGCTAACAGATTTGATTATACTTCATTCCTTAATATCGCATGTTAAAGCAGTTTTGTTTTTCCTCTAAAATCACAAGCATCACATGCACGCATTGTTCAAAAATTCCTCGCTTGGATAACCTTTTCCAAAATTCACATGCTTAGTTTCACCTAGTATGTTTCTCATTATTCCACTAAAGCTATCTGGGAAGTGATTGAAAAACTTCAATGATTTTATTTGAAAAACATCCTACAAGTTGAATAGTTCTAGCTTTTTTCTGTAAGCAATATGCCAGATTTGAATTTAGTTTCTAGTTTTCTACCTGTTGCTTAAATATCCAGTTGTCACGTTTCATGGTTTTAGATGTTTTCCAATTCCATCTGACACAATCAATCATGAAGATTGTGCATCTCATAATCCTGGAAATTTACAATCATGAAGATTGTATTTCTCATAATCCTTTTTTGCCTACAATGTCCTTTGGGCTTGTTATTTTAATACAATTTCTTGTTACTAATCTGGTGCTGAATCTTGCAATGCAGATGTGTAATCACTGGCAATGGAGGAACTTCATATGCACATCTTGGACGACCATGGGGACCTTTTGGAAGGTGGTTTACGCGTACACATGGATGGACGCATGCATCAAACCAGTCGGATGGCATAATTGGGGGAAATCTGAAAATGAGAGAAGTGCTTGTTTTTATGAATACAGGTACGTCAATTTGTAGCTGCAATGCAAATCGTGATAGAACTGCTGAACCTGATATCGAATCCATACATGCACAATGAGAACAGACAAACCTCTATTTTTTTCTGCTAATTTCTTGCTTCGTAATATTATTTTGGAAATGTAAGGTACCATTAGCGCCATAGGCAATTGCAAGCCATACATGTTTACCGGTAGGGGACAAACCGATCTTTGAAATACTCACTTAACCAAGGAATAAGAATTGGTTGAGACCTCGTATTGAATGAGAATGACGTCCAACATGTCAATATCATTCTCCTGCATGTGATGATACAAACCAGTAAAATGATAACATTATTTTGTATTTAATTTTTATTTTTTAATTTCTTTTTGTGAAAGCACAATCATTTATGGTTTTTCATTTTTCATAACATTATTCTGTGCTGGTGCATAGAGTTTTTCCTCTTAAATTCTTCTCACTCGCAAATTCAACAGGTGCTCTGGACCTGGTTGTAACCCTTTGAAACGAGTGACATGGGCTCGAGAACTGGTTGATGATGAAGCTGAACAGTTCCTAATGCATTACTTCATTGACCCGAATCCTGACAGACCTTGGCTTAGCCAGCGAATGGGACTGAAAGTTCCATTTTCAGCCTAAGAAGTCCAACATGGTGCATGCTATCAATATACAGTTGTTTACACAGAGAACTATACAAAGCCCATGGAAAGTCACTCTCAACTTCCCAGACGGTGTTTTTACGGATTTGCCTCGATCTTCAATCACTAGATTGTGTGATAGCTTGTGAGAAGACCCAATGTAGCAAGTTTGTCACAATGTGTGCTGTGCGTTGATTGGAAGGAGCAGCTGAAGAGACTTTTATACCACGTATTTAAACTAGAATGTGTTTGGTAATAGAATCATCTCAAACTGATGTTACCTTTGTTATTTACACCGCTTTCCTATTATGTTCGGAGAGTTGGACTTATTAAGGTCTAAGTTTGTAAATGGTGCGCTATAAATGCTGCAGTGTGTGCTTGTACTCTTTCTTAAGCAATGGTTGCGACTGTGCAATGTGCTTTGAATTGTTGATCGGCATCTTATATAATGCTAGACATGATGCATGCAGTGTGAAAATACATCAACAAACACGCCAGGATGAGCCAAAGATTCAGTTCTCGATGAGGACTCACTTGTTTCATTATACAGGGCAAGTATAGAGGCTTACTGCCTTGACTAGTTTGGATGGACCTTCTAAATGGGTAAGTTCTCTTAAAAATCATATTTGTAAATTCAGAGGGCTTGAGAATTCATCTTTCACCGCATTGAGTTTATGATCATATTTTTTACCTTGTTATAGTACTCTGTGTTGTTCTCCCGTAGTACAAATCTGATCTTAATAATTCAGTTGTTCGTTTCTGGAATGGTAAAACCTCTGCATACTCGCCTACTCAGATCCAGAAAACCAAGAGGCGACATCGACCTTCATCTGTCATAATTGCAATATTCAGTGAGAATTAGTAGAACAATAACATTAGTATTACAAAATAGCAGCCATTGTTTACGCAAATCAGCTCATCAAGCATCTTTTACAACATTTATACTGAGCACCATTTACAAACTGTGGCTAGAACTTGCCTAGTGAGGAGAACAGCTAAGAACAATGCCAACGTTGGTTTGAGATTTTGATCAACTGAAATGTTATTCTTTAGTCCAGTTTAAATAATATATGAGGTACTTGAGTCTCTTCAATAGCCGAAAAAGTTGGAAGCAATGAATATCGATCTGTTTTGCAAAATATTGAAGATGGGAGAGCCAACTTTCAAACTTGCCAAATTGTAGTGTTTAGAGAACCCATCACACAATCTAGCGATTGAAGGTGAATCAGTAACTTTCCTCTATGTATTGAAGATGTTCCAGTGATGATCATTTTGCAAGCTATCCTTAATCTTTTCAAGGCGCTTAAGAATCTCTAAGAAAGTAGGTCTCCGGTTCATGTCATGAGCCCAGCATTCGTCTGTCAGCCTGAAAAAAGAGGATATGTCAATAGTGAGTAAACTTGTTCACGTCCATTAGGAACAACGAAAACTTAGGAAAACCTAAAACCAAGTCATTGAGCAATATGCAGGAATTTCATTACTGACGGGTCAGTAAAAATATAGTGGATCCTTATAGTATAAAAATTATGATATTAGGGTACAACAACATAACCTCAGTCTCAAATTAATTGGAGTCGGCTACATGGATCAACCTCTTCCTTTGTGCTCGATTCAGTGCAAAATTATGATACTAGGGTGCCTTATAAAAAGATATTAGGATTGCCCAATGCACCAAAGGTAGTGTAACTAGTGATAATCATATAGATTCAGGACCAATAGCTTCACTTGCCAAAAGTAGTGTCCAAGACCAAAGAGGGAAATATTTTGAGCTATCATTGATTCATTGCAATATTTTAGTTAATCTTCCAACCAGAAAGGGATACTCAAGGATCAACCTGATCTCGATTCAAAGGCACAAAATATCAAAAAATAAGCATAACATAAACCCTTTACCCCTTGCAAACACAGTAAATAATAGAATTGACTTACTCTCGCAGCTCAGGGATGAAGCCTTTTGCACGAAATGATGGTCTTTGCCCATCTGCCACAAGTTTAGCTGCTTCATAAGGTTCATAATTTGCAAGTGGTGGATCCCCCTCGAGCATCTGCAGAAAACAATTAGAAGGCCACAGTTAAGGAAACTGATGCAGCCCTCTTCGTGCCAATTTCCTACTTGTGCAACATGAAATTACCTCATACAATATCATTCCAAACGAGAAAACGTCAACCTTCTTGTCATATTTTCGATGTTTAAAGACCTCGGGAGCCATATATCGGTCTTTTGTTTCCATTGCATGCGAGGAAAACCACATAAGATATAAGCATATAATTAAGAAGTTTTCTGATTAAAGACATCATCAGTGAACTCACAGCTTCCAGTCTCTCCAGTCATTTTATAGACATCGTGAGAATTCTGCACCTTGATAAGCTTGCTTAATCCAAAGTCTCCAACCTTCAAGTGGTCCGCACTAGAGTTGACCAAGAGAATGTTCCTGAAAGTTTTATCCATCTCAGCAGAATCCCAATCTAATAGGATAAATTTTTTCAACACGTCACACAGATTGCTGGAGAAACATAATCAAGTCTCTACAAATATGTACATTTCGTTGCAGGTTAGCATTCATTTACCCACCTAGTAAACTATAAAACAATCTGATGGCTTGTCAAAGGAGACACACTATAAAACATGAACGGAATTTTGAAAACAAACAAAATAATTAGGGCAATCTTAGATTTAGAATCAAGAAGTGAGTTTTGAAGTTCGGTTTTTTCACTTTTTATTTTGAAAAGAAAGATTCTTCCGCTACTTGTTTGGTTGAGCCATATCTTAAGAACTTGCAAGCAGGTTTTCATAACAGTATCAATTTTTATAATGAATTGATTTACTTGATTCTTCAATTCTTAAAAAGGACCAGAAAAGTGCTTCAAGTGTTTGATTTCCAAGAACTGTTAGAAATTCCAAGCCAAACACAGATCAAAGAAATAATGTATCAATACAACTTTCCAAAATGTTTTTTGAGAACTGTTGAAGGATCAAAACTTGGCTTTGCCAATGACTTTAGTCTCTCAAAATTCGAAGTTAATTCAGGTAAGTCAAGTTCGGTATAGGAACGTATATAACATCTCAGCAAGTATAATGACTTCATCCAAGAGCTATTGACATCTAAATTTTAACAAGGAACAATAGCAAAGCTATAATATTTTCTGTTTTTCCTTCTTTTGAAACATGATAGTGATTTTTTAACATTTAATTTTAATGGTTTTGATCATTTTGAATATTATATCCTTCTTTTCTTTACGAAATTTATTAGAATTCATTACATATATGCAAGATTGATTTTTAGTTTCACTTTATCTAATATGTTTTATTCATCAGCATATTTTCTAAAAAAAATGGCACTGATCGTATTCCATTTTTCTTACAAGCTAGCATTAAAAATATCGAATCACATCATTTTTTGAAAATTCATGGGATATTTGTAAGAGTTTGTTTACATCTAATTTGAAACCCATGGCTTTAAAAGATCCAATCAAATTGAGAAATTCAGATAATTTTCACACCATGGAACTGTTTTCTGATCCAAGCCAATACAGATCCAAGAACTGATGCATCAACATGACTTTCCAACAATTAATTACAGAACTCACCTTGGCTTTAAATCTCGATGTATAATGACATTTGGCTCATTATGAAGATAAGCCATACCCCTGCACAAAACAGCATAAATTCAAATTAAGAGCATCAAATTAAAATGTCATCACACAATACCACCTTTTCTACTCAAATTTGGATTAAAGACTGGGTCCAAGATAATCACACTTTCAAATTGCATACAACCAGCAAATAAAGCATAGTTTCTGAACAAGTGAATCAGACAGCACCGACGAACTCTTAAAAGAGGAGGCCTGATACTTGAAACATGAGAATTTGGGTAAGAAATCAGGAGCTGGAATAGATATAATTCCATACAACGGCTCAATAGCCGAAAATTCCACCACTCCATTGAGCAGCAAAGGAAGCCAACCTTACAGGAGGTGCAAGAGAGTATTAATCATTAATGGCCTACGCATCAAAAGAGCAATGTAGTTAACTGACTATACAAGATGCAAGGGTATTAATTTCAGTTATGGTAATAATGGTGCAAATAGATAAATGTATCCAATCCAATAGCAAGTGTACTCAAACTAAATAGTTCACATTCTAAGGTATTGCCCCTATTTAAATAACAATAATAGGGATATTAGGCTTTTCCGTTACATATTCAGAAGTTTCAAGAAAAATTGACAAATGAAGTAGAAGTAGCAAAAACAATTTGTTTTCAGCAAATACAACTATTCATCTCGGGCATTTAAATGTATTGTAAGAGTTGTGCATGAAATGTCTAGTATGATCTGTTATAATTTTTCAAAATTTTAAACAGGAAATCTGCTAACAAAAATACCTGGCTATGTCTAGCGCAAAATTAACAGCAATTGATGGGCTAAGTGAACCCTTGTCCTTAAGATGTTGATGTAGATCACCCTGGAAACAAGGAAAGAAAGAACGTGTTTGACAACTTCAAAGAAGTTAGTCCAATGATAGTGCGAAGGATTCAACTCATGACAAAAGCAAATCAAACAAAACTAGATGGACAGTAGCACAGTACCCCACGCAAATACTCAGTGATAAACATTAGAGGCTTCTTTTCAGTGACTGCTCCTAGGAATTGGACAATGTTGGGGTGACGCAGCTTTACTAGCAAATTAACCTCATGCCTGAAGTCCTGACTGTATTATAAAAGGTACACTTAGTTTCCAGAAGACTCAATGTTTCTAATATCAGCAAGCGTCATACTTTTATAAATCATGTTCTTAACAAGGTTTTAAAACCATAACAAGCACTGGTCAAAATGATAACCAGGAAAAATTTGAGCATGTTTTTCCCACCATAAAAAATGCAGGATCTTACATCACTAATCTATCATCTGAAAGGGAAGGAAGAATGCGCTTGATTGCCACTGGAGTTCCGCGCCAGGAAGCTTTAATAATCTCACCAAAAGACCCCTAAATGTGAATGAAAACATCGTCAATATAAATATACCTCAGAGAAGAAGGTACAAAAAGGAAACAGCACATCTGAAGACTAGCAATTGTCCAAGGGATAAAAATCGAAAGAAGTCAGATTGAAAGATAAATCATGCTTAAGAAAACCTGATGCGAGGTCTAGCAACGTATGAAATGTAATTTAAGTTAAAATCCCTGCTCGCAGAACTTTTCAGATTTTTTTGGGGGTTTAAAAGCTCGGGTGCTGGTATTTTTAATGGTTTGGAATATCCAAGCTTCACTGTTTTCTCCCTTTCTAGCTTTACAATTTCTCAACGAATTACATGCCAAAGAAAGCATCAACATCATCCTTTTTGTTGAAACATTCCACTTAAGAGTAAGGAAATTTCATTGCGTATTTAAAGTCCAAATAACAGGATTTTTCCTGCCGATACACTGGGATCAATGGCGACAATACGTTCTGATTAACAAATCAAGAAAAATTTTCCTAAACAGATACCAGTATAGACTGATCAACATATTGATTAAATGCCTGGGCAACTAAAATCAACCAAATCTCAGCATTTCTGCTTTCCGCGTGAAAAACTTCAACAAATTATGTAGTCTTTCTCGTTATTAGTCAAACAAATATAAATTGTCAGTTCTTTATTTTGAATATCAAAAAACTCAAAATACAAAGACTATTTGCAAATTTTTCAAGATAGATGCTGAGAGTAATCACAGTCATCAAATAAAGTACATTGATCCAACAACAGTAAAGCTCAATCCCAAATTACTTGGGGTCGGAGACATGGATCAAACTCTTTTGCTCCCTTCAATTTAATAAACTTGGTGATGTGCTTTCAAAATCTTTTAAATCTTTCATAATAAATATGTCCAAGTTATCGTAGGTCTACCCCTATATCGTTGATCTTCTTCGATTTCTATTGAGATAAGTTTTCTAATTGGGACATTTGCAGCCCATCTTTGAATATTGTACAATCTCTATTGGAAGTTTTCTTATTTGAACACAATAGTCTATTATTAAAGTTTCTATCTATTAGAATTTCTAATTTCTAAGAGTCATTAGTTAGGAAAGTTTCTTGATTTCACTTATAATAGGTTTTCTATTTCCAGTTGCTACCTAAATAATAGTTTCTAATCTTGATTGTTCCTATTTTCGACTGTAAGGAAGTCTATAAAGACAAGTATCATGAAATCAATTGGCAAGCTATTATTTGTGAAGAAATTGGTCTAAGGAGAAGCAGTCACAGACAGTCTTCTATACAAGACAGAGTAGGATTAGTCTTATTTTAAGAACTCATTCTAATGTTCATAACAGAATGTGTCAACAACAACATAGCCTCATTCCCAAATTAATTGGGGTCAGCTGTATGGATCAAATAACAGAATGTGTCAAAACCAATAAAATCGTCCTTCCTAATTTCTACATCGATTGGTGTTACTCCTACTTTCTATCTTGATGAGTTTTACAACACATTCATCAAAGCATCCTCATTTCCGCTATACTCCTAATCTCTATCTTCACACACCATCAATTGCACTAAGTCAAGTGCAATGGAAGAGTTCGATCTATGTAGTCGACCGCAACTAATTTGGGATTGGGACTTAAATGTTGTTTCTTTACAACCAAACCTTAAATTCCATATAGCATAGTTAGCCTAAGTGCGGTCTTACAGAATTTTCCTTTTAGCTTAACATGGATAATTTGATCACATATTACACCCTTAATAAGAATAAATAGAAAAAACTTAAAGTTCTAAACATCCCTCATGATTCTCACAAGCAAGTCAAGGATGAACAATATGGTCCCTTAATGTAAACGTCACTAGCAAATTCTTTAAAGAAAATAAAAGCAAATTAACATGAATATTGATTCAAATATTATATAGTACATTCAATTATTGGTTTCATATAATAATGAAAAAGAATGTTCTATATGTCAAAAATTTCAAACAAAATACATAAACCTTCAACTTAACTTATATGCTTAATTTTACACAACAATTTATCGATCATATACTCATTCATCAGAGCTTTTGGATAGGACTTTGGAACATTTGATGGCTGGATAGGAACATCCTTAATTACTTTAAGATAAATTTAAAGAAGAAACCATTTCTTGAATCAACTAAGCCAAGCCTTTGGAAGGCATTAATAATTATGAAATAAATTGCCAGCAATCCATTTTCACCATAACTGAAAATTTTAGTTTCAACTTGCACTAAAGGACAACCAACCAACAAATCAAAGTTTAAAAGCTTGTGGATGCAGCCTAAATATGTTTGTATGTATACCAGCAATTCAAACATTCAAATCTTGTAATTCAACAATATCTAGATTCCAATATGTGAAGACCCAAAATCATCTGATTTCATTCAAAATAACAAAACTATATCCAAAATTCTGTAAAATGTTAAGAACAGCATTAGCTACAATAGGTTCAATAAATATATTAACTGACTACATAACGGTCATTTATCTTGTCGGTCTTCAATCAGATGCTACAAAGAGAGACGTCATATACTTGACAGATGTAATTCAACAAAGAGACAACAGATCACATCTGACCATTTCCCATTAGAGGTCTTACCCCATCTGCCTCATTTTTCCATTTTCCCAATTATATAGGAAAAGTTCTACAAATAACAAAATCATGTGTGAAATATAAGCCAATGATGTTCAGCTCAGATTGCTAATAAATAGTCTTTGTTTGAAGATTTAACCTTTCCTATGGTACTTGAGTTTGAGAAATCCAGCTCTGCAGGATCAATTTCCCAGTCACATTTGTTTGGGAGAGGAGGAGGCACTGGCTTTGGCTCAAAATGGCTTCCATTTTGTCCCTGCATGAGAAGTACTTAGATGTAAGATCTAAGGAACAGAAGACAGAAACTTCAATTTAGAGAATACAAAGATCAAGCAGATACACAGTGAGAAAAGGCCTGTACAGATCATTTACAGATTAGTAGACAGAAGGAGCACTTAATATTTAGGAATAAAGAACCACAAAAAAGTGCAACCTTCAAGTGAAACTAGAGTGATAAGAAACTATAGTGCACATGCATGTTTATGTAAGTGCATTTATACTTCATACAACATATATTTGTTAGCATTTGTTCCACAAAACATTTGCGATGGAAGTAGTTATCCATGAAAGAAGTACCAAATTTCAGATTATAATTCCATGTTCAAATACATCAACAAATACACCGACAGAGTATGCTAGGATGTAGCCTAAGGATCTAGGGCCATCTCAACTATAAAATTTAGTTCTAATCACAGGGTGGCACTTGTATATATATACTCATAAAATTGTAAAAACAATAGTGCAAGCCACAGTTGAACTTACACAATGTTTAATCTTCCATAGACTCAAGGCTGAAGCATTTCCCTAATTTTTTTCCAAGTTTCACTACTGATCAGCCTTCATGTTACTACAAAGGTTGAAGCCAGCATTATAACATACCTAGAATTTATTACTCATTAGCTAGATGCAGATCATTGATAACCGTATCTTCCCCTGCTTTATTTTCACCCCTTCAAAGCTGACCTCCTTCAGTAGTGCCATCAACAATACTGATTCTCAACCATAACCACTGACCTCAAAAAACAATTCTCATAACATTTATGAAAAGCTACTTTGGAGCTACTGAAAAAGATCTTTTGCTTTGGTTATTCTGTTTTGTCCCATTCATAAATATGAATGAAGGATTAGTGAAAACACAGAGACAACTATGGGAAGAAACATTCCTTAGGCTACAGGTGTTTAAAAAAATACATGAAACTGAGACCTTACTTGGTTCGCATTTTTCACTGTGCCATCTTGAGTTTCTTTGTAGTTCAATCTAAACTAAGGGATAATGGCCTTGTTAGGTTCAACTTATGCTTACAGCTTATTGCTTATAGTACATACAACTCCTTTTAATTAGTAATTACATTTTTATTATATAATTACATTACTTCATAAGTTTATATCATATATATAATTTTTTTTGTATTTTTTTTAGGAAATGCACATTAGACAAACACACACGAACACGGTACATCTTATAATTATAAATATCTATATTTATAGGTTTTTTAACCTATGTACATGTCTGGATTGAAGAAACTATCCAAATTGATATGTATTAATAAAATATATAGACAGATAAGTGTTGTTCAACTATAATTGGGATATTTCATTATCACCTATAATATAGTAAGGAAACAAACTAAGGGGATGAGGGATATTTTAGTCATATCAAATTGGGGCGTACTCCATCGCAATCACAAGCTCAAAAAGCATGGGTTGGCATGCTTATCAAAATTGCAATATTTTTGTGATTTTAGGCCCTATTGCAGAAAATCCAAACGGACAAAAAAAATTGCAAATCACGAAAATTGCCAAATCGCTCTAAAAGGCTGAAACAATCAGGGCCAACATATTATTGTCAAACAGACACTAATTTGACTGGATGATTGGTTTAGAACTTGAATTTGTTCAAAACTTTATTTGTAACAGAATATTGTATGATTAACTTTAGCTCTATGACTTTGAACTCAAACTTGAGCATTCAATGCAAATTGGATTAAAATGTCCCAAATTATGGAATATGGTGCAGGCCCAAAAATTGGAATCCCAGTACACAATGAATAAAATGAAGACGGCTAAAGTAAATAAGACTGGTTAATCCAACAAATAAATTGAAGAAAAAACCAATCACAAATGGCCAGATTTTTTGGGACAAGATATGTATCCTTTGAGGTTAATGTTCGAATTCCAATACTTTAAAAAAATGCTTATTACATGTATATTTAAAAGGAATATACGGGACTATGTTAAGTAGTTCAGGATAGGTTCAATGAAATACAAGAAATTGTAAAAGAGCTAAACAGTTATGATGATATAACAAATTACTTATCTTTTTTTTTTTTTTTTTTATGTTGTGGTGTCCGAGATTAGCCCTGACTAGTTCACAGGAAACACACCCCACCTTAAAAAAGATATACCTTGGAAAGTTAGAAGATCCGAACTTGTGACCTCAAGGAGGTATAAGTGAACAACTAGAAGGTCACAACCATTGCACCAAGGCAATGGTTGGTAATAAATTATTTATCTTGATCTTGTATCCCTCATTCTGAAAATCAGTGCAACAATCCATATGACATGTTCAATAAAATTTTGGCACCAAATGATTCAGTTTGATCATTAAGACTTGAAAATGTAAATCCAGTTTTGTTGCACATATGGCATTTGTGAGCAGCAAGAGGATAATTACTTCTTTTATTCACAACATTAAGTAACTAAATTAATAATAAAAGGAAGGGAAAAAAAAAGGAGGACAATAAAAAGAAACATGAGAGCTTTCGGTCAAAAACCCAAGAGAATTCATAGATTGAAGCAAGAAGGTCCAGAAAGCACTAGAACTTACAAAAGATAGTCCCCCATATGATTTCAACAATTCAATCATTGCATGTTTCTTAGCTCCTTCGGCATCTGCTAGTGGCTGAAAAGAGGGAAATGCATTAGATTATGGACCAAATTAAGCTGAAAAATGAATTACATGCTTCCAATTAAAACTAACAATTGGGTAAATAAAAGAACAAAACACATTGATTAACCATCAGAAAAAATAAAATTCAAGCAGCAAGAGCACCGACTTAACAAAACTAAACTTACAACATGTGAATACTTGTACTCTTGTGACTCAATTATACTTCTTTGGTATAATTAAGTCCCATTTTCAGTTGAATATAATTATTTTTATATTATGACAACCATTTTATAGAATTTCAAGACAGTTTTTCCCTAAATGTTTAAGCATTTGTTTAAGCAAATGGAGTAACACACGTGATATATTTTTCTCACATCTTAAATCAGCATGAACTTGGAGACTGCATATAGTACACATTGGACTTGCTGCACGACAAGCCAAGGTGCATCACATAACACGCTTGGATAAAAAGATGTGAGAGAAAAAAACCTATAATTTTATTAAACTAATCTGTTATTTTAATCTGATGATCAGAAAGCATGTCATACATGCCATCGGATTAGGGAGATTCAACAATCATAAACCCTTTAAATCAATTTTAACACTCAAACCTTATTCTTTAGTATTATCAGCAACCATCATCCTGCCACTACAACATCGGAAAAACTGATTTTGAAGTAACTATAACAAATTTAATTCTGACTGATTTATCACTAAAAAACAGTATTTTTATCTATCAATAACTCCAATTTCAGTCAACAAGTTATTGTCAAACTCAAACATCAATATTCATTTCCATTTGTGCTCCATGGAAAAATCACTACGTAACAACAAGACAACTAATCTCTAAAATTTAAACCTCCAAAACTTTGGTTTAGTCATATGAAAAACATTAAGATTGATATTAGTTGAGTTATTCCAGTTTCAGTAACCTCTCCTTCTTCAGATACTTTCACTAGAGCTAAAATCACTTGTATATATATATTTTACTGAATGAAAAGTTGCAGCAATTACATGTTCAAGTCTAATTTATCAAGATTGTAAACCTAGAAACGCGTCGAAGAAATTAACGGAATAATTAGAGAATTCCAATGCAGCTCTCACGTTATTCTGCAACCAAACTCAATCGCGATTCGACGAAAAATGTCAACAAAGAGAATTCAAATTGTAAATTAGCTAAATCTGTAACTTTCTTCATCACATTAGATCCCAATCATATCCAAATTTCGCAAATTGAACAGAAACGCATCAAGAGGTGCAATGAAATGAAGAATGAAAAAGAGAATTACAGTGTTCTTCCAGCGATCCTGCGCGTTGACATCTGCGCCGTAGTCCAATAGAGATTTGGCGACATCGATCCAGCCGTGAAGCGAGGCGACATGGAGAGGCGTCCTGTTGTCGTAATCCCTAGCTTGAACGAGCGAGCGATCTTCTTCCAGAAGCTTCCGCACCGCCGCCACGTCGTTCTGGTGCGCGTGCCACAGGATCATCGACGTCCTGCTCACCCTCGCCTTCTCCTTCTGCTTCTCCGCCGCCGCTGGCCGATCCCGGCTCTCCGCCGCCGTCCTCGACGCCTCCTCCGAGCCGCCGTCCGCCTCGCTCATCGCCGCAGACGATTGTGATCGCCAGAGACTCTTCTTCTTCTTGTTGTTGATTCACTCTTCGATCGATCTCTGAAAAAGTGATTGAATGAATGAATAAATGAATTGAATAACAGTATGACGCTCTCTCTCTCTCAATCGATTTTTGGGGATCCAACGCTCCCGGTGTCACGTAGTGCAGTGCGTTCATGGGGCCAATTAATAAGTTGACTCAGGTATTGTTCACGTGAGACGTTAAGGTGTAGTTGGGGCCTTGGGGGGCGTTTGGGGGTGCTTAGTTCGTTTACATTTTTTTGGGGGCTGAAAGTGTAACTTACGTGACAAACCACTTGGGTTTTGCCGTTTTCGAGATTTCAAAACTCGGAATTGAAAATAAGCAAACGATATCGGACCATGTTACCACTGCATGAAGCAAGTGGGGTCAGGGCCAAGAAGCGCCACATTTCCAGATCTTTACATGTTACAATTAACCAATAGGATGGCTTATTGTTGTCGGTTGGAATTATAGCTTAGTTAAACCCAAGCTACTGATGTTTGGTTAGAATGTTAGCTAAAACGTATGTTACCAAAACATTTAAACTCATGTACACCTTCCCCTTTGTCTTTAGTTAACCCCAATTTCAAGGAGAAAAAATTACAAAATTACCCTCATCTTCTCCGATTCTTCAGATCTGCACTAGTAATAGCGGACGATGCGACGAAATCTTCGGAGGATGAAGAGCAAAAGTAACAACAGAAGAAGATCCAAGGATCTGGAGTTCTTGAGTTGTCTGCTTCAGCCACCGAGTCCAGATTTGGATTCCAAGTACGTCGCCCTCCGCCGCTACCTTCTCTACAAGAAGGCCGAAACCGTCATCAATCACCGAAAGGTATTTCATCTTTGTTTTCTCCTCAAATCCCCAAATCTGATTCTAGTGTTTTGTTGATTTTGTTACATATTCACTGAGATCATAAGCTTTCCGGTATTCTTTGATTGATTTTGTCGAAATTTCGATCAGATTAAAGGATTTGGGGGTATGGAAACTATGTGTGGATGATGATAATTAGTTCCTTCAATTGGAGAAGCTTGTGAAGCTTAATAAGCAGGGACGTATCTTCAGATTTAATTTTTATTGGGACTTTGTTGGTCGATGATGCATATTTAATATGAAGTATGCTTTGAAGATGTTGCTTACCTTATTCCATCTGAAAGGACTGTACTGCAATGGGAAAGTTTATGTTTCGTGCAGTAAGAAGATGAAGAGATGGGGGATGGGCAGAACCATCGAACAAAAAATCATATGTAACACAATGAGTTTGGGAAGGGGTGGAATTTGGTTAGGTGTATTCAATTTAACATGAATTTCATAGATTTGGAAGGAGTTTATTCAAAATACATCCAAATCTCATGGGTAGGGGTGAGATTTAGTTACGTTTATTTTTAAATAGAAATCCATCACAATCTATCAAAATCTTAATGTGTAAAAAAGTTGAATATACCTAGACTTTTTTGAAATCTATTAAAATTCATCCAAATTATAATTAAATACCCCTTGACTTTTTAAAAGTCCATTAAAATCTTTTGAAATTCAAATTAAATACATCCCGATTTCAAAATCCTTCAAACTCTTTTAAAATCCTTTCAAATATTTGAATTGAATACACCCCCCTTAAGAGAATGTATATGGAAGGCCTCACTAACTCTTGAACCAAACGGGTTGTGTGCCAATATAGAAATGTTACAAATGGGCTTAAAAAAGTTACGAATTGAGTCAATTCTCTAGTGAAGTTTGGTTTTGAGTCTTTTTTTTTGTTGACTACATTGAGAATCGAACCACGATCTCCCGATGTCTTACCTTTTTGGCAAGTGATGTCTTTACCATCTCACATGAGAGGCTTTGACTTGGTTTGAGTATTGTAAATGGAGCAAATTGGTAAGGTGACGGTGTTAAAGCACAGATTATATTGAAAACTTATTGCAATTTGCAATTTTTTTAAAACTACCACCAAGCTGTGAGCATCATAAATCACCACCAAAATTGATTGGTTTAAATTTGCAGTTTTTCAACATTAAAAATCACATCACTAACATTTTGTGTGACATTATTTTTAGGGCATGTTTTTATATTGAAAAGTGTAATTTTAATGTCTTTTTATAAGAAAAAGACATCACTTGCCAAAAAGAAATCACTTGTCAAAAATATAAAACTTCGGGAGATCGTAGTTCGATTCCCACTGAATTCAAAAAAAAAGTTTTTTTATAAAAAATAAACAACTTGTCCCTAGCAGGGTTCCAACCTAAAACATCTTACTTTCAAACCTTATACCAATCTATTGGGCCACCCAATTGATTTATTAATTTTAGTGTCTTACAATAGCTAATGCAACAAAATTAAACACAACAAATATATATCCTATTAAAAATTTAAATTTACAATAAATTAAATTATATAAGCAATTCGTTTTTTTTTTTACTTCAGTGGAAATCGAACAACGATCTCCTGAGGTGTAAAGACCCAAATTTTATTAAGGTCGTTATTCACATATTTTCTGACGTGAATGCTAGCTCAGGTCCACAGGGATACTACGGACAGACTACGGTATGCCTGGATTAGACGAAAATATTATTTTTGACTGATTGTTTGAGTAATTGTAATGTTAATGATTATGTTATGACTCATTATATCACATGTGTGATTTATATTGATTAGGTCGGACGAGATAGTTACAGGTTTTTGCTTAGAATAGCGGCTTATGACTACCCCAATTTCCCATAAAATTAGGCCCCGCCCGGCTTAGACACACATGGACCCCCGAGACCGTTCTCGGGAACCCAAAGCATGCCTAGTCAGCCTCAAATCAATAATTCCAAGTAAAAAAGTGAGTTATTATGATTATTAAGATTATCAAAGTATTACGCAATAGAATTGAACTATAATCATATAAGATAACTTAAATGAAAGGAAAATCAGGAAGATTCTATAAATGTGGAACCCCGACTATTCGATAAACATGTGTTAAAAAGATAGAATAATAGCAAGTTATCAGTTTCACAATCTCAACCAATAAGACCATACAGTGTATCAAAAATGAAATACATCAAGCAAAACGGAGACCTACTCTAAAAAGCAAGAAAGAGTCCTCTACATGATCAAGCGAGGTAGTCGCCTAGCACTAGTCCCTTCCCTTTGCTTGTCTCCAGTCTATCTGCACCCACCATCATAAACTAGACGGTGAATAACTGATAAAAATTATAGTAATGCCAGAAGAATGTAATAATAATTCATGATTTACCAAATAAGGAGTCTAGGAATCATGCGGTATTGTAAAGACAGGAAATAATAGACAAATTGCATGATAAATAGACTAGTAGATAATCCATGATATTTTGAGTGTTCATCGAATCAAAGAGGCCCATAAGCGGTACAATTCACAAAAATATCCACAACAAATCCATAACCATATCCACACCATAGCCATAACAATCCAGTACTCGGGTATCACACAACATTAGGGGTGGTCAGCATCCTTGCAAGAGGTGCTCGCGTTTCCCTGAATACCTTCCCGACTCAACTTACACCAAGAACACTCAACCAAAGAAATCATGGAATGGAATGCCAAGCAATATAATCAATTCGAATATCACAACAAAATAGGGAAATGAATCACATATCATTTTCTTAACTGGCTTACTATTGTACATATATTCAAAAGCATACATGTACTTACCTGGTAATGTTGTGTACACTCACGCGACTCTAAACCTTTGTCCGAGGTTTCCCAACTACCTATCAATGATTTGAAACCCCAATATGTTGGGTTTATAGTCAATATAAGACCTTAAATAAACCCCAAAAGTTTTCAAGTTTTTCGAGAATTTATAGAATTTATTGTCGAATTTCCATTCTCGACACCGCCCGTGGTGCCACCATATGTAAAGCTCTGCGGCGGCGTCACAGCGTGAAATAATCACCCTCTAGTTTGAACGTCGTGGGAGGACGTCGCCAACGTTTTGGCTCATGACGTCTTCGCGGCGTCGTGAAATTTTTGGGTTTTTAGGTTCTGTTCTGGACGACGTGGGGAGGACGCCACCAACACTCTGGCTCACGATGCCTCCACGACGTCTCAATTTTTCAGACTTTTAGCCCTTGTTCTGGACATCGTCAATCGATGTCAAAGGACTTATCACTTACGGCGCCATGCGCAACGTCTCAGACAAAGTGAGTTTTCCGAGGTTTTTCAAAACTCTGGCTCGCGTCGTCGCGCCTCGTGACTATCTCAAACATATACGAAGGTCTGTAACTATCCAAAATCGGCTTTGTATCGTCATGGAACCTCCAGCGATTGTCCGAAATGAAAACCACTCCAAAACATCATAAAACCTTACGAGAATCATAAAACGCTTCTAAATCTACAACACTTTCAAAAATGAGTGTTGATCGCTCCAGAGATCGCCAAAACGTCGGAATATCGATCAAAATCGATTGCCAAGACGTGGTGTCCATGGTCATTGCGACGAAATTGAACAAGACTAACGTTAAAACGAATGAAAAGAGAAGGGGAATTGAGATCTCACCTTAACTCTGGCAAAAATTAACACTCCGACGAGACTCCAACCATAGGACCAGCCTTCCAATGGTTGTTCAAGAGGTTTTCTTGGTTCTCAAGAAAGAGAAGAGAAGATGAGAGGAGGAGAGAAAACTGAGAGAGAGAGAGAGAGAGAAAAAAAATGTAACGGCCCAAATTTATAATTGCCGTTAATTATGACGTCATTGCAGATGTGGATGCCAGCGAAGACAGCTGAGGGACCCACAGCGAGGACTGGAATGCACTCGAACTAGGTATACAGTCCGTATTGTATGCTTGTTGTGGTAAATTGTGATGAAAATATTTTAAGTAGTTAATTTCATTACAATATGTATGTTAATGTAGTTGATTGACGAGTGAGGAATGACCTCGGGGTGCGTGCGGACACGGGACACGAGGCACGAGGTGCCGGGTAGTCGAGGAAACTAAGGTGAGCTTACCCATAAATTTTGGTAATTTATTGAATAGGGTAGATAATTGTTATGGGCTAAATCAATTGGAATTTATAAGTCCTATAGTAGGCTGAATAAAACAATAACAGTTGGATGCTTCTCGAGATGCACAACAGGTGTCAAATGTCATGATAGGGTGTTAGTGAGTTGGAGTGACACAGGGTGATCAGGAACCCTTGGATATTTCTCGAGATTCGTGCACACACTTGATGGGAACCAAGTATATATATGTTTGTTTGTTTGACCGATCAAATGGGGAGAGTGAGAGTGAGGTTTTGAGAGAAAGCTTGAAGGAGAGAGAGATCGTTGGAGAAGAGAGGGAGAGATCATCAACCAAGGTGTAAAGGGAGTGAATCAAGGCATCTAACAACGAGATCAAGAGGTGAGATTTATGACCTTCTCTCAATTCTTTCCAATTTGTAGAGGGTTTTGGGTATGTTGGTGTTGAATCCGTGGGTTGGTGTAGTGCATATATTTCTGGAGATAATTTGGTATATTTTGAGTGCTATGAAGGTGGAGAATGTGTTTTAGTGATTGGCTTTGGTGTTGATGATGATATGGAAAGTGGGTTTTAAAAATGTGATTTTCATAAATTGTGGATTTTGGTGTTTGATTATGGTAATTCGGGTTTAAATGGTGTAATTAAGGTCATTGATGTTTTATGGAAGCATGGAAATTGCATTTATGGATTTGGAGTTCAAATTCTTAATTTGGAAATTTTCTGGACAGCGAGCAATTAGCGCGCTAATTGGAGAAATTAGCGCGCTAATTACGCTGAGTAATGAAGATGATGAACAGTGATTGAGATTAATTAGCGCGCTAATTGTTCTCTGGACTCCAAAAATTGGAAAATGACAAAATGAGTCAAACCAACATTATGAACCCATTAATTGATCATTAATACTCATAAATGAATTCCAGGAGTCTCGAAATAGTAATTTGAGTCGGGGGTTAGTCAGAAATCAGACCGGGAGTGATACCCGGGATTTGGAGGTATTGGACCGGGGGTTGATTTGTGGAGCGAGGAGTGCGGTTTGAGGTGTGTAGTATCCCAATTGAACTTCACTTTAAGTATTTACGATTTGATTTATTTGAATTCGGTTCCGATTATTCATTATTCCATTCCATTACTTGCTTTACGGTGGTTGAGTCCTCTCACTTGGTGTTTTTACGGTAGTGGAGTTTACTCCTACCTGGAGCCTTTACGGTGTTGAGATCACTCCCCACCTGGTGTTTATTCGTTACGGCCATAGAGTCCACTAAGCCATAGAGTCCACTAAGTCATAGCACTTGTCTATGCATATACCGGTGAATAGGCTACCTGGTTATGGTAGGCTCGTGTGGGTGCGTCGTGGGTCTACGCCGGCCACCTGAGGGTCCAGGGACAACTTTGTTGGTGTGTTTGAGGGTTGTGCCCAAGGAGAGGCTCGAAGTATGACTTAGTCGATTTTTACCGTGCACGTACTTTGCTTCGTTACTATATTTATACATGCGATGATCCTTTCACAGTTGTCTTGTATTTCTTTTGTTCCGCATGTTTATTTATGGTATTTAAATTTCAGTACTTTTACTTTCGTAATTACTTAGTGAATTTCCTTGGGATTACTCACTCTGGACTCGTCATCTGTCTTTTTATGATGGCTCGAGTGCAGATCCGGGTACGAGTCGAGGGAAGGGCAAGCTTGAGGACTACATTGATTGATAGCTCTAGCCCTACTCGTACGTATGTTTATATTTACTTGTTTTATGCTGGGTTTTGGGATTGGAGAGATAGGTTGTATACTTTTGATATTTTGTGGATCTCAAAGGACATGTATATGATGTATATTTGGTATGGTTTCCACTTAGGCATTTTGATCATGGAATTCAGGATAAATCTTTATGTTGTTCATTTAATTTTCCGCTGCGTAATTTATGGTTGAATGATATTGAGGAAATAAAAGTTAACTCATAACATCAAGGTTAACTGATAATTAATTGATAATGGATAATTGAGCGTGGAACACAGCTGGCGGTGACGTGGTCAGTTATGGGTCCGCGTGGCCTCCCGTGGCGGACCAATGTGGAAATTGGGGCCGCCACAAAAAAAGTAAGAGTGATGGCCCTTTTATAGGTCCCCTTTCCATCCACTTTCACACACGCATCCCGAGGTAGATCCAATGCTCTCCTTTTTGAGTTGTCCACCAACTCTAACTCTACTTAGTGACTCCAATAGGTATCTCACACACCACTTAGTTAACCAACTCCCTAGTCGTTTCTCCCGAATTCGGATCTGAACCACGTTACGACTTGCACATCGCGTACTCCTAGCCTCGCCAATGTCGTTATATTAGTTATTTAGGTTGATTATTATTCAAATAATTCACTTATTAACATTTTTTGTGTTTAAAATCCCTGTTTATCCTAGTCACTCAATCTTTCAATTCGTCAAACGGCTCGAAACTAGTATTAAACATACATACTAATACAATCATCATAGAAAAATAAAATTACCTCGGTGTCGACTCCTAAGGTTCGATTCGAAATGCTAGACGTATCATGACAGTCGGGTCACGGTCCTAAAATTACGACACGTGGCGTGTTAAATTAGAGGGTCGTTATAGTGCTGATGCGGGAACCAAACGGGCGAATGACGAGAACACTAAGCTAGGGAAAGGGTTTACATAGGTAAAAATAATTAAATGTAATAAATAATCGATATGGGAACATGACGTAGGTTAGATGTATCATTGAAGTTTCGAACGACAGTTCGGTTTGGCCAGTGTCGAGTATCAAAACGGTCAGGGATGCATTAGTTGTTGTGTTGAGAGGATAAGAACAAGGACAAGTCGCCATTTATGTCACCTTATGGTGGACTTTTTGACTCATTTGAGATCACAAGATGAAGCTTGGAGATGTGTATGGCACATTAGATCAAATAGGGGTATAAATATGAGATTTTTGGCTCATCTAGCCACCTTTTCTCTCTCCCATCTCATTTTGGACGAAAATTATGTGAAAAGCTAAGGTTGTGAGCTTTGGGTGGAGATTTGGAGGTGCAAACGTCAAGGAATCAACGATTTGAGCAAAGATTCAAACTCTCCTCATTGTTCTTCATCTTTTCGACTAAGTTTTACGTGTTTTGGCGAGGGTTTTCAAAGGGTAAGTCGAGCTTACTGGTTTCGGGGTTTAGTTTGTGGTTTCAATTAATGGTGTTTTTTTAGCATAAGATTATGGATTTGTGAAATTGTTGTGGTTGTTTTGAAGAAAAAATGGATTTTATCGGCATTTTGGCAAGAATCGTCCGGTGTATTGATTTTATCGGGGTTTATCGAGGTTTGAACACATACTATGGTTGTTTTGGAGAACCATATGGAGTTTGGAACGAGTTCAGACTGCGGCGTTGAGCTGAGGAGGTCCAAAAAATCAACCCAACTTAGGACAGGGAGGATGTCACAAGTGGCACCGTGGAGAGCAATCTTCCACGACGCCACCTATAATGTGGGTTCCAATGGCTCACTGCCTTGGGATCCGTGAGCAATTGCTCACGGCTGCACCACCCATGACGCCCTGCATGGTAAATAAAATAAAATAAAATAATAATTAATTGCATTTCCAGATTTTGGGAATTTCAGTGGTTTATTAGGATACCGGGGACTTTGGAGGACCTAGTCGGGTATCGAGCACGTATTTTGAGGTAAGAATGGGATTGGACTGGAGGCCAATACCTGGTATTGGAGTGCGGTTGAGGTGCATAAACCCCTTAAGGAACACACTCTAGTATTTATTTGTTGGTTTTTCATTTGATCCGGCTATTATTGTTTATCATTATTTATTCTTTCTATGTACTTACTTATGTTGCACGGTTGGCGGTTTAATTCGCCGTCGGATTCTGGTTTATTCCGAGATGTGTGGGTGGACTTGGGTAGGCTGGACAATAGAGACAGACTTAGGAGACGTGCCTGTGGATGGGGGTGGAGAAGCCCATTGGACAGATCTTAATATCTAAATTAGGGTTCAGTCCTGCTACATGGCACACATCCACTTTAGTTTATCAATGTTATTTATGCATGTGTTTTTTAACAGTTGTTTGTTTAATGTGCATGTTTATTTAACATATTATTGGCTTCCATTATTATAAATGATGGGTGGTTTCCTTCTTGGTTTTACTCACTGGACTCGTCATCTGCCTCTTGCGATGGCTTGAATGCAGAACCTACTAGAACAAGGACAAGGAGACGCTTGCAGACTACCTGTAACTTGCCACTGACTCGACTGACTCGTATGTATACTTATATTTCGTTGTTTTGACTTTATTTTGGATATTGGAGACTTATGAGATAAGTGTGCATGTATGTAAACTATTTTTGTTAATTTATATACAGTGTACATTGTCAAGTTTTCCACATAGGACTGAATGGTGCTCTAACTTGATGAAATAAATTACAAATTCCATATTTTTAAGGTTTTCGTTGAATTAATGCATTTTAAATGTTAAAAACTCGGATAAGTGAGGATTGAAGAATGTTTGTTGCATGTAGAACATAGCTGGCAGCTACATGGTCGGTTGTGGGTTCATGATGGCACCCGTAGCGGGCCTCAAGATTTGGGGCCGTCACACGAGGTCTTACTTTTTTGGCAAATGATATCTTCACCATCTCACTTGAGAGTCTTTGACCATATTTTAATTAGTTAAAAACTAAAAAGTTTTTTTTGAAGTAAAATAGAAGTTTCATTAATCATTAATGGCATGGTACATGACCAGACATAGAATCAAAAAGTACATTGATTCACTAATTCTAATTGTTCAAAAGAACTGTCATTACTTTGGTGGCGATTGCAATTGTGAAATTGAAAGTCCCAACAACGTTGAAACTAAAGTTGTCAACTCGGAATCGAATCGTAAAATCGGTTTTGCGGATTTTTGAATCGAATCGTAAATCGTAAGATTTTTTTCGATTCTTTCGAAACACTTTTAAATGACTTTAAATATACATATAAACTTATGATATTAATTTATAAGTGAAAAGAAACTCCATAAATCATAGATTTCATGAATTTCCATACAAAAAGTCATAAAAATTAGCAAAAAATCTATATGTGATTTATTTTTTTATTCATTGAAAGTTCTCTTTTGTGTACAGATGGATGAGGTGTTGACACTTAACATCTATCATGGAAGCAAGTCAACAACAATATCATTTGGGTCCTTATAGATAAGCAGGGATTCTTCGCTATTAGCATCCAATATGTTGGTGGTGTTGAACTTAAATGTTGTTCTATAAGAACCAAGTTGTAATGTTGTACTTGCACTCATATATTGTAAATTCATTAAGCATGTAAATGCAAATTATTTTGAGCATTTTTTGCTCCAAAAATTCAATATTGTTCCATAACTTCTATTATGGCATTGCATAATGCATATTGCTTCACTAAACAAAAAAGGAAACACATGTTTCTAAATCCACAAAAAAATCTCCTCTTCAAGCCTCAATCATCATCCAAATCTTCATCTTCATCTTCATCCTCTCCATACCCTCGAGGTCCTCCAAATTGCATTTCTTTATCTTCATCCTCTTCATAGCATCCCTCTTATCCTTCATCTTTTTCAGAATCTTCACTAAGGTCTTCCTCTTCATCACGTAATATTCCTTTGCCTTTACCACTCGGAGCTACATAACGATAGTCATTTGGACCTAAAAATTGACCGTAAGACATTAATATATTACTCATATTAGTCTAACTTCTCATAAAATCAAGAAGTATCATTGCTTTAAATAATCATTGAAAGAAATACCTCTTTTTTGTGTGTTTACTTGTGGAATCTCATCTTCAACGCAATCCCTCAATTCCAACCATGAAATGTCACTTGGAAGTGCCGAACTTTCTTTCTCAGTAATCCATTCATCATCAGACTCCATGTCAGATAAGGAAATTGGATCATGATTTAATCCTTTTTCCATCCTACATTCCTTGCGCATATGAAGTCGGAGATTGTAGTTGACAAACACAAGCGCATTCAATCTTTTTTGTTGCAATCTATTGCGCTTCTTTCCATGAATCTACAACGACAAAGATAATAACAAAATAAAAAAAATACTTTCACATTTTCACTTCACTTAACTAATAAACTTAATTTCAATTAATTAAGTGATTAGATAACTCTTACATGCTGAAATGTGCTCGAATTGCGCTCACAACCGGAGGAAGTGCAAGTAAGATTTAAGACTTTGATAGCTATACGTTACAGATTGGGAGTCGAATCTCCAAAACTATCCCACCAATCAGCTATAATTTTGGGTATCAAATAACTATATAAGTAGACTAGTAGTACATAAGCATTAGCAAATGAACTTATTAATTTAATAATAAATTTAAAAGTTTAAACAACTTATCCAACCTGGTTGCTTTTTATCCATTGTTAGCTTTGCAATCTCTCTTGAAAACATGCCTTCAGCTTTTCTGAACATTGTAATTTCTTCATCAACCACCACTCGTTCTGCAACAGTGGGAACCATTTTATCCAAAGTATCATACAATCCTTCCTTCACTTCTTTGTCCATTTGACATTCAGGATTGTATTGGAAACGTGGGTTGAGGAAAAATCCAGCAGCATGCAAAGGCCGATGCAACTGTTTGTCCCATCGCTCATCAATTATATTCCAAATTGGCACATATCTTCTTTCCACATGGCCCAAATTCTTAGCAATGGTTTCCTTCGCACGATCCATAGCCTCATAAACATATCCCATAGGAGGTTTAGCATCAGAATCCACCAATCTTAGCACCTTCACAAGTGGCACGGTGCATTTCAAACAATACTTAAGGGAGTTCCAAAATTTAGAATCAGCTAAAATTAAGTCTCAAACTTCTAACCCTTCTTTTTCTTTGCAGATTGCGATGTTTGCCATTCTTCTGATGCAAATAAGGCCACTAACCCTTTATGTTGTTCAATCACACTTCTCATTGTTAAATAACAAGTGGCAAAACTTGTGACTGCAGGCCTCACCAATTCTCTACCTTTGGTGAACTTCCTCATCAACTGCAAAATCCAACTGTGGTTGTAGATATAGACCATGAGCTTCTTACATTTTTTGATCGCCGTTTTATGTATAGGCATCTCCCTAATATCCTCCAACATTAAGTCAATACAATGAGTAGCACATGGTGCCCAAAATATGTGTTTCCTCTTCTTCATCAACCTCTTTCCCGCATTGACATAGTTTCTTGCCCCATCAGTGATAACTTGAATGACATTCTCTTCCCTAACTTCTTCATACTTCATCCAATAAAGTAAACAAAAGTTCTGCGTTCTTCACCACTTCTGTAGCATCGACAGACTTGAGAAAAACAGTTCCTTTGGGGCTATTCACTAAAAAGTTAAGCAATGTCCGACTTGCTATATCCGTCCAACCGTCAGACATTATAGTACACTCTGTTTTCTTCTACTTATCTCGAAAATCTTGCATTATGTCATTGACATACGCCACCTCTTTTTTCAAAAGAGGAACCCTCAACTCATGATAACTTGGTGGCTTAAATCTCGGCCCAAATTTGGTGAGACATTGAACCATGTCTTTAAAGAAAAAGTCATTTGCCACATTAAATGCAATATTGTTACAATAAAAGAATCTTGCAATCTTCCTTATAGCCTTTTCTCTCTCCTCCTTCTTCCAATGCTCATTCAGAGTTGTTTGGTTGGCCTTTTTACTAAATATTTTATCAATATTTCCACCTCGATTACCAACACTTCCACCACCCACATGATCTCTTTTAGGAGGTCGAGGAGCATTGACATCAATAAAATTATCTTCATCATTCCCTCCCAAATCAAACATCTCATCATTTTGTTTAGCCTTCTCATTTTCCTTATCCTTCAACATCTTATCGAATAGTGCCGTGACATTATCGGGCACTTTGGAGCAAAGTTTGGCATCCTTTCGAGTCCTCGCCAAGTGATGTTTCATTCTATACACCCCACCATGGAACTTCTCACCACAATAGTTGCACTTCAAGTAAGTTTTGTTGGGTGGTTCGACCATTGTGCAATGATCCCAAGTTATGTCATCCTTTCTAACTTTAAATCTCCCCATCGCAACTTAACTTGAAAAGAAACCCTATAAAAGTATAGCGAGTCGCGACTTAGCAAGCAAAATAAGTAAATAACATGAATCATATTTCATATTTCATAATTTTGCTTTTGCATAGCCTCAATCCCAAATACATAGCAATATAGCATCAAAAAAATTATCAAATACATAGCCTCAATCTCAAATACATAGCCTCACTCAAATTACTCAATAAATACATAGCTTCAACAACAACAACATAGCCCCTCACTCAATAAATAATAGCCTCAATCCCAGGTCCCAAGTCCCAAGTCCCAACTACTTGAATAGTTGAATTGAATAAAGAAGTAGAAAAAGAAGAAAAACAAACCACAATAAATACATAGCATCATTAAATACATAGCCTCAATCAATCCCAAGATTCCCAAGAATCCCAACAAGGCAACAAGCTTAAGTGCACAAAAATCTAGGGTTTGAGAATCTTGACCAAAAAGAAAGAGACAAAAAGATAGAGCAAGAGATTTCCTCAAACCAAGTGAAAGAGAAGGAAAAAGCAATAAAGATCTAGGGTTTGGTCCCCACTTACCTTGAAGTTGAAGCTTGGAGTCTTGGAGTTGAAGAAGGAGCAAAGTGGCAAGAAAACTGTTTTTTTTATGCTTTGAAACCTTTTTAGTCGGTCCCCCTTCTCTTATAAGTTGAGATACACCGAAAAAAAAAAAAAAGATTCTGTGTTGCTGGTCGACTCGTGCGAGTCGACTCGAATCGGACCAGAAATCATACGATTTCTTTGAAAACCGAGTTGAGTGTTAACTCAACTCGGTTTTACCTCCCACCGAGTCAACTCGTACGATTTGAATCGCAAATCGTACGAGTTAGACAACTTTGGTTGAAACACATTACAATACACAAACATCTACTAGAATTACATAGATAATAACAAAACTTCCTGACAAGGAGAAGAACACCTAAAACTTTCTAACAAGGGGAAGACAAAATCAAAACTTCCAATAAGAGAAAGACAAACTACCTAAAAATAAAACTAAAAATAGGAGTAACTCAACAACTGCACTTATCTAAAAACGAGCGTTGAGGAAGATGTACCATAACAAGTAGATCCAATCTTCATAGATCTGCACTTTATTGAACACATAAAACACGGAGAGATGAAGATTAGAATCACTGCTGATCAAAATAGAAGATCAGTGGTGGTTCAAGATCTTGAATCAAGGGAGTAAAAACTCAAAAAAGAGATTTTAGGATTAGGCAGCTGCAAGGTTACGTTGTTTGTATAACTTGTCTTTTCAGAGACATTCGATAAAAAAGCTAAAAAGTTATATGCGCATTTTCTTAGTTTACTGGAAATGTTAACTACAAATCAAATTAGATGCCTCGATTTTTATTTTTCGTAACTACGACCAAACCGCAATGACAAAAAATAGCACCAAATCACTACAGGTATCCAATTTGATTGTTTTTGCAAAGACTACTGCATGCCCCTTGGTAGACGTAGTAGCCCTCATTTGATTTGCTTTTCTAATTTATCGGAAAGTGCTTGAGGAGTTGATATGCATTTTTATCAAAATTTACGCTTGTTAAAGAGCAAGGTTTAAAAAATCAACAAACTTCGCCGAACTTCGACCAAAGTTTATCAATTTTTCAAGTGGCGAAGTGAAATCTAGGTGCTCAAAGAAAATTGCACTATTTCACTCAAAAATTCGACAAACTTTAGGAACTTCAACAACTTCAGTCGAAATTGAACCAAAATAAAAGAAAAAATGTAAAACTTCGACCGAAGTAATGTAGTTTGAGATCCGAAAGAGGGCCGAGAGAGAGAAGGAGGCGACGAAGGAGACGCGGAGGACATCGAGGAGATATAAAGAAAGGCACGCAGAGCTGCAGAGGATCTAAGTGGAAGATCGGGAGCGAAGGAGGAGAGACGAGACAAAAGTTTTTCTACTCACCGCGCAGGAGTGGTGGTGAAGAATGAAAACAAAGAAATTATCAAAAACAGGGTGGCCGCGGCGGTGCGTTCCTCATATTCCACAAGAGATCTAAATCACAGAAGTCTTGCCCAAAGTCCAAGCCATGTCGCTCATTCGATTCAAATTTGTGTGCACAGCACAACCTATGCAATTGAGGAAGGATGAGAGAGTGGGTTTTATTTGGGAATTGAGATCCACCAAGTGACACTCTTTTGTACACAGGTGTTTACACCAACTCTATCTACTCTTTTTCTTTTTTTGGTAGGAAACTCTATCTACTCTTTGATTATACATTGAGATTGTTGTTTTTTTTTTTTTAATATAAGATTTTTTTTTTTTTTTGAGGTTAATATCTATGACAATGTATGTTTTTATTTTTTGTATTGTATGTTTTTGAAGTCATATAAAACAATATAAAAACAAACATTAATGTCACATATGTTGCGAATTTCGTTTTTATTGCAAAATAACTATTTAAAACCAGTGTATTGTGATTATTAGTATAGTTAAGTATATTTCTAACATTTTTATGGAGGAATTTGAGTTTTTTAGCATTTAAAATGAAATTTCACGAACTTTTGTGCACCGTTGTCAAACTTCCATTGTTGAAGTTGACTTCCTCAAATTACTTTCGTATTTTAAGTGAGCGAAGCTTAAGGCGAAGTCGAAGTTTCGAACCTTGCTAAAGAATTGGTTATTCAAAAAAGAACAAATTATTGTGATATTACATGATATGTTTAAAAGAGAGTCTATTCTTCAAAAAAAAGAAAAGAAAGAGAAAGTCTACGATGGGAGTAGTCTTGAAGTTTCTCACTTATAATGAATTGCACTTTCCTTGGATGGAGAAAGTTCTCATGTCCAAAAAAGCCATAGTAAACCCCTTTTTTTAGTAAATACCTGTCACGACAGAAAGTTTTAATCTCGTGTTAATTCGTAATCAGGATCACCGATCCGTGACGTGAGACCCACGTTGAGATGCGTGCACTAATCGAGATACGTGACCAAGGTATATTTTATATTTGTTGTGATGTATTTCTAGTGTGATGTATGCATAAACTAATTAAGTTATTCTATTCAATTATAGGCATCAAGACATGAGCGGAGACGTGCCTTGAGATGCATGTAGATGTGAGACTGGGTAGAGAGTTGTAGGTGAGTCTTTTAATTTAATTACACATTAATGTAACCATTTGTTTAGTTAAATTTTATATGGTCAGTATCAAATCAAATTGCTAAAGTCTATAGTTTGGAATAAAAAAAATCTTACACTAATGATATGCCTCGAGATCCGTGTTAAAACATATCACAATGAAACTTTGTGTCTACTTTAGTGTTATAAAGTGTGAGTTAGTGAAGTGGATGGACTTAGTAAGGTCCAAATCTAAACTTAAACCTTTCCTCATTTGCATGCTTTGCAACAAAAAATCAGAATGGTAGGTATGAATGTTTGCAGGAATTTCTCATGAACCAAGGGAGTTATAAGAAGGGTAGGATTCATCAACCAATGGAGGTGCAAAGTCTAGGAAATCAACTCAAGCTATTAGGTATCATTGTTACACTTTCCAAACTTCAAAATTTCATGAAGCACGGATCATTAACCAAAGGGCTTTTGAATTCTGGGCATGCAGGAGGTTTATTTAGTTGTTTTTGATCAATTAGACACCCCAATTAAGTTTCCCAAATCAAATTTCAAATTTCTCAAAGTTTTGAAAAAAAAATTGGGGTTTTATGTATAATTCTGATTTTGCAAAAATTGAACTACTAGATGACTTTGTGCTTTTATCAAAGTAATTGATTCTATGTCTCATCATGTTCAACCGAATGTGTTGAACCATCATAATTAATGAGATTTCTATTTTACTTCAAAAAAATGTATATTTGAAATCTTCATTTCGAGTTGATAATCCAACCATTAAGAAGTTCTCAATTTGGTTTTAAAAATCAAAAGTTATCATTTTTGCAACTTTTGGTGTTCTTGAGTGTTTCAATGGAATGCATATTTTGATCTTTAAATTTTGATAATTATGATGATATAAATGAAGTGCCTGGTATTTTATTGATTGATGAGTGTGTTCTGGTCACTGGTGGAGAAGAATAGGGATCCAATTGCGTTAGTGATGGCCATTCCCACGTGAGAAACCCATAAAATCTGTTGTAGATTTCTGGGTTGCTTCGCATAGTGTGCTAGGCATCTGGGCTAGCGTGCTAAGGCCAGTCCCCCAACGTGCTATGCCTTCTAGGCAGCCCAAAAATCTGCAACTCCTTTTAAATTTCCATAGTCACTTAGCTTAGCTTAAACCTTCATTAAACAACATGAACACATTCTAAACATCACAAACCAATACCATGAGCCTAGGGGAAGATATCAGGAGTCTTAGTACACGATTTGGGATGTTGGGAGGCCAAATTAGCTAGGAAACTATCGAGTCATTTGTAAGTAAACTTGCCAAGTTATTTTTCTACAATTCATTCTTATTTATGATTCTTTTAAGTCTATCTTAACTATGTTAGCTTTTGAAATCTGATGCCACGACTTGCTTGCCATTCTGGTCATTTGATGAATTTCTCATTCATGGTACCGTAATGTTTTCAAATTCATTAACTCCATTCTTGTGCTATATGTCTTTCTTGTTGTTATATATAATGATTTGAGTCTCAATAGCATGCTATTAGTGTAGTTGTGAATATTTGAATGTATGAACTTGTATTCTATTCAATTGTATTTTTTCTAAGCAATTAGCCACCTTGACTTCCTAGTGTGAGTCTCTTTTTGAGAAATTAAAATAGTTCTTGTATTTAGGTCCCTTAACACGATTGAGATGTACAAGAAACACAGGGTTAGAGTCTCTGGTGATGTGGGCACATATTATTTAACATTGTGCGGCACACGGGGTTAGATTCCCTAAGGTAGTCGATACACCGAGGTTAAAGTCATTGGTGACACTGGGGTTAGAGTCCCAAGTGATAGTTGGATTTATAGGTTGATGAGACGTAGCTCACGACCGACCAATCATAGATCATTACTACTTAGCCTAGTGTTAGTCTCATTTGCTTAGCCCTGGTATTTTCTAACATATTGTCTGATTCAGTAACTCTTCGCTATTATTATGCTTCTAAATACCATTTTTTACATTTGGAATTACGAACGAATAACTTTAAGTTTTACTTAAATTATATGTTGTACTCACCATCTTGTTTGTAACGGTGGGTGCAGATCCTTTGAGTAGCAGGCCGGAGAAGGAGGAGATCGGCGACTATCTCTAAGCCTTCAGCATACTACTACTTTTGACCTTGTAGGTTTTAATATTTTGATGTATTATATATTGTTATGTCAATCTGATACTTCTGGGTTGTATATATTTGAGTTGAGCATTAGTTCCCCGACTTGACACTTGATTATCATATTGTTTATCATCTTTTTAATGTTTATATTCATGTGATCTTATTTTTCTGGTTTCCACACTTAGGATTTATTTTATAATGCTTCCGTAATTTATTTAAGACTTCTGCTAAATAACTTATGAATTATAAAAAGTTTTAAATAACTTTCAATTTCAGAAAATATAGAGGAATAATAATACTTATTCAGAACACATAAAACGAGGCGAATAAGACAAAAAGGCTGATTAAACGTCGTTAAGACCTACGCGGTTGTAATTAGGGTTTAATGGTGAGATTAGGTCAGGCGTTGCCCTGAATTAGGGAAGGGGCCGCCACAATACCACTAAGTATCCAGATTAAATTAACTACTCAAAGAGTTTGCGTCAAATTAGCAGGCATTCAGGATAAAAAGTTTTCAATATATATATATATATATTGAAGGGAAACTAATAACGGAGTGTCCATTTCATGTGTCAAAGTGGTCACCATGGCAATTGTCACGGGCACTGATGAGAGGGTTTATCCTAAGGAAATTTTTCTCACTCAATATCACTCCGTGGTGCCTAAGGACCACCTTAGTACAGCGCACTAATAAATTTCACACTAACAAACAACAATAGGCACAAAGGGGAGCTTTACTGATCTTTGATTGATGGGTTACAACTCTACCACCTTATGCTTCCCAAGCATAAGGGGTTAGCTTTATAAAAAACAACCTGAAGTGGTTACATAATCGAATGGACACATGTCCTAGTTTACAAGCATCAAAGACTAAGTAAACCACACCACACTCCCATGTAGTCAAGCAGTTGCCTAACTGCTTGCCTCATTTGCTGCCACCTGGCCTCGTAACTGTCATGACCACCTCGTCAATAGGCACATCTTCAATGTGTTAGGGACTTTCTTGGACATGCCTTGGTCATGCTCCAAGCCATGGCCAAGGTAGTTGCCTAACTGCCTAGGAACTGCCATGCTTGACTTGATCCATCCAAACCTAGGAACGCTCCTTGATCTTAAAGTTGTGCTTGGTAGTGCCTAGTTGAGCTTAGACACCCTTGGGTGCGTGCTGGAGCCTGACTGAGTTCAGGTCCTACCGACTCGAAGGTGGTTGCATGATAGTCTTTAGGCAAGGCCTTGGCATGCACGCCCAAGGCCTTCTCTAGGGTCGCCATTACCTTCCTACCCATACCACCCCCATGAGAGGTCCCTCCCCTATAGTAGATGTTAATCCATTCCTGGCCCTCCAATATAGAACATCTAAAAGTGAGACCAATCATACTTTGACCTGGTCAACGTCAGAGTCAAGGAAAGTCAATTGTGCTCCTGCCAAGGTCTTGCCTTGTCCGTGCCAAGGCGTGACCTTGCTTATGCCAAGGTATGTGCCAAGCTTTCGCTAAGGTATACCCCAAGTCGCTGTTGTGCTCTCCCCAAGTCATCGTTGTGCTCATTCTAGGGAGAGCACCTTGCCCGCGCATGTGCTCACTTAGGTACACGAGCCGTGCCTGCTAAGGTACGCTCGCCTTGCCCCCTAAGGTACGTGCACCTTGCCCACTAAGGTCTGTACCGTGCCACATCGTGCCCACTAAGGTACGCGTCGTGCCACACCGTGCGCGCTAAAGTATGTGCTGTGCAACTCCGTGCCGGTTAAGGTACGCTCCGTGCTACACCGTGCGCGCTAAGATATGCGCCGTGCCACACCTTGCCCACTTAGATAAACACCGTGCCCACTTAGGTAAACATCGTGCCCACTAAGGTAAATACCGTGCACATTTAGGTACGCGCCATGCATTGAACCTCAATCCGTCACCTAAGTCCCCCGAAGCCTCCCGAGTCCACCGAGACTCGGTCATTTGCTGAGTTATTATGCTGCCCAGCTCAGCATACTCCGGCCCTATTGGGGTGGTAACAACAATACTCTTTCCTAAATTCTCAATCGAAGTTCGTGTGCCTCACTGTTCACCCATTCCACCCAAAGTGAGAGAGCTTCAACCCCTCATACGCCACAAACAACCCAAATACTACAAAACTTGGACTCAGAAATGCTCTTCCATGGCTACAGAGCACACCACCACTACGCACCCACTCTCACCCTCCCCCTCCCCCTCTCCCCCCTCCCTCACCGCCGCCACCTACTCAACCTCTCTCTTCCACGGTCTCCTCGCCCGCCGCGGCGCCTCTCGGTCGCCGCCTCCACCGACCAGCTCTGGGCGGTGAAGGGGAGCGAGGAGAGGGCGGCGGAGGATGAGTGTATTGAATTCAGCTTCGAGGCCGGCGACGAGGAGGCGGCCGCGCGGGACTTGAAGCACCTGGAGGGGCCGCGAGCGGAGGTGAAGGAGCTGGAGGAGGTGCCGGAGCAGTGGAGGAGGTCGAAAATAGCGTGGCTGTGCAAGGAGCTGCCGGCGCACAAGTCGGGGACGCTTGTCAGGATTCTGAATGGGCAGAGGAAGTGGATTGTGCAGGAGGATGCCTTGTATGTCGCTCATCATTGTATGCGGATTAGGGAGAACGAGACTGCTTTTAGGGTCAGTGCATGAATTTATTTTTTTAAAATTGAAGTTGGATGCAAAAGCCGTGTAGATTTTCTTAAATCATGTGGTTTCTATGATTTTTTAAAATTCCGTTAAGTTTATTAAATCGAGTTTGATCCGTATAGTCAACCCCAGTAATTTGGGATTAGGGATTTGTTGTTGTAAATCCTTTAATTATTTATCTATGTTGCAAGTTCTTGAGGTTTGAGGAATTTGATAGTATGAGTAGGATTAGGAGAATTATAAGAGAATTGAGATTTATAAAATATATATATAATATTTGTTGAGCATGTGATGGTTACTTTCATTGTTTTAAAAATAACTAATTTAGGTATCTGGTTTTGGAGTTGCATTGATTTGGTAATTTTGAATGCGCCTTATAGGTAATGATTTTATTGAAATTCAGGTTTACAAGTGGATGATGCAGCGTCCATGGTACCAATTTGATTTTGATTTCATTACCAAGCTGGCAGACTACATGGGAAAGGAGCGGAAGTTTTCAAAATGTCGGGAGCTATTTGATGACATTATCAAACAGGGTCGAGTGCCCAGTGAGTCAACTTTTCATATACTGATTGTTGCCTATCTGAGTGCGCCGGTTCAAGGCTGCTTGGAGGAAGCGTGTGGCATTTACAATAAAATGATTCAACTAGGGGGGTACAAGCCGCGACTTAGCTTGCACAATTCTCTCTTCAAAGCACTTGTCAGTAAACCAGGTGGGTCTTGTAAGCATCATCTCAAGCAGGCCGAATTTGTTTTCCATAACTTAGTGACTTGTGGGCTTGAGATACATAAGGACGTATACACTGGATTGATATGGCTCCACAGTTATCAAGACACAATTGATAGGGGGAGGATCATTGAATTAAGAGAAGAAATGCATAAAGCACAAATCGAGGAATCAAGGGACGTACTTGTTTCTATCTTGAGAGCATACTCCAAAGAAGGTGATGTGGAAGAGGTAGAGCGGAATTGGGTCAAGCTGGTTGAGTCTGATGGCGGTATTCCTTCTCAAGCACTTGTTTATCGGATGGAAGTGTATGCAAAGGTTGGGGAACCCATGAAGTCACTGGACATATTTAGAGAGATGGAGAGGATCAAGGGGGCTGCTAATGTTGTTGCTTATCATACAGTGATAGAAATCATGGCTAAAGCACAGATAGTGGAAACAACGGAAACATTAATGGATGAGTTTGTAAATAGTGGCCTGAAGCCCCTCATGCCGTCTTATATTGAACTGATGAGCATGTATTTGAATTTGGACCTTCATGAAAAATTAGAAGCAACATTCATGCAGTGCCTTCAGAGGTGTCGTTCCAATCGAACTATTTGCAATATTTACCTAGAGTCTCTGGTCAAAACTGGTAGCCTAGATAAAGCCTCTGAGATCTTCAATCAAATGCTTAATAATGGAGCAATTGGCATCAGTTCCAGATCGTGCAACACCATTTTGTGTGCGTATCTTGATAGTGGAGAGTTCATTGAGGCAGAAAAGATTTATGATTTGATGTGTGAGAAAAAATTTGACATTGATCCTCCTCTTATGGAAAAGGTTGATTATGCTTTGAGCTTGAAAAGAAAGGTGGTTAAGAAGCCAATAAGTCTCAAACTCAGTAAAGAACAACGAGAAATCTTGGTTGGTTTGTTGTTAGGTGGTCTACAGATGGAATCGGATGAAGGGAGGAAGAATCATGTTATCCATTTTGAGTTCGATGACGATTCTACTATCCACTCTGTTCTAAGGAGACATATTTATGACGAGTACCATGAATGGCTGCATCCTGCTTGCAGGACAAAAGATGAAAGTGAGGAAGTTCCATGCCGCTTCTCTACAGTTGCTCATTCATACTTTGAATTCTATGCAGACCAATTCTGGCCAAAAGGGCGGCCTGTGATCCCGAAGCTGATTCATCGGTGGTTGTCACCATGCGTTCTGGCATACTGGTATATGTCTGGGGGTCATAGAACATCTTCTGGGGATCTTCTGCTCAAGCTAAAAGGTGCTAATCGTGAAGATGTTGAAAGAATTGTAAAGACTTTCAAAGCAAAATCACTTGACTGCAAAGTGAAGAAGAAAGGAAGAGTGTTCTGGATCGGTTTTTTTGGGAGTGACTCTTTGTTATTCTGGAAACTGATGGAGCCTTACATTTTGGATGACTTGAAAGAACTTCTTATGCCAGATGTTCAAGTGTTGGAAAATGAGACTGTAGAAGACCAGAACCAACACATGAATTTTGACAGCGATTCTGATTCTGATGGCAGGGCTTCAGATGTTAGTGACAATGAAATCTAATAGAAAAAGAGTGTCAAGTTTTGGTGGCACCATGTATATTCTGTGTTCATTCCTTGACATTGCTTCTGGTAACGAAGTTCTATTTTGTAAGCACTTTGGTTATGCGTTTATTTTGAAGGTGGCGTGATTACTATTGGTTTCAAGATAATTTGGGGCTCAAAAAACTTGTTTGCAGCTTCAAGCTTCTGTCAAGGTCTGAAATTATGTTAATGCCCAAAAAATGCGTTTTTAGTTTAGCTGAAAGAGGCACTGGCTTTATAATGTTATAGGTTGTTATATGCATCACTCTTTTGTTGTATTTTATATATTAAGATAAAAGTTCCTTAACATAATTTGACCGTTGAGTGTTTGTTGGCTATCTTTTGTAACGTACATGTGATGAACTTTTTCAAGAGAAGATTAAAAGGAGATACATTCACGATGAATAGGGTTGTCCTTCGCTTGTTGACCCTCTTACCAATTTTTTTTTTTTTGAAAAAATAAATTCTGAACCATAATTCTTTTTCTCTTTTTCCTGGTAAATTTATAACTTTTATCCATCCATTCCTATTCAACTCTGTGAAAGCCCTGATTCACTATTGTCATCTTTTTTTTTTCAATTAGTTGACCTTATTAGGAAAAACACACATGTTTGATGGGAGATTTAATTTTTTTTGCATCTTCTTGCTTTAAAAGTTGTGTAAACCTACAGTTTGCCTTGAAAAAGTAAAAGAAAAAGAAAAGAACTTGCATCTTAAATCTTTTGCGAGTTTCTATGAGATTGAAATTTTTTCAGTTAGTGTTTGGTGAAACTATTTGTTACTTCTTATTAGCTTAAATACTATTAAAGAGCTTAATAAAGATTCGTGCATGCTTTAGAAGTTACGTTAACTTACAGCTTACCCTTGAAAAAATAAAATAAAAACAGTACTTACATCTTACCGCTTTTGCAAGTTTGAATGAGATTGCGAATTTTCTTGTTAGCTTAAATTTTATTTAAAGAGCTTAATAAAGATTCGTGCTTCCTAACTTTCTTTTTTTCAGATCTCTTTTTCTATAGAAGTCTTTTTGGAAAAAGAAAAGGAATAACCCCTGAGAAAAGCAAGATTTTCCTGCCTTTCTTTCTTCTGTTTTTTTTTTTTTGCAAGGCAGCTGGTAGAAGTCACAAATTGTAAGACTTAAGTGTATAATTTTTTAGACTCCTAGAATAGCCTTCCAGTTTTTCAATGCTACCTGCCACTCGCACTGTTTATCTTTTTCTTGCAACTGTTATTCTGTAACAATCTTGAATGCTGTCTAGCGGGCTTTGAGAGCAATGTGGAGGGGGTTCAGTCTCCATGGTTTTGTGGTGGGTTGTAACTTTGTATTCTTTTCTGTGATTTTGTAACATGTTGAGTATTCTTCACCATTGTTGAGTTCATAATATTTCTGCTATTGTGTTCTCAACAGTAATAATGTTTTATTGACAAATTTCATATATGGGATCTGTTTATTAAAACTTTTTCAGTGTTGGTTTAGCTTCTTATTGTGGTGCGGACTGCTTCGTTCTTTTATATGATGTAAATGTTTTGAAGTCCTCCAATAATCTCATTGATTGCCTGGAGGAGCGTATAATTTAGGTACTGATTGTAAATTGAGCCCATGCTTAATTCCACTGAATCCTCCATTTTTATGATAACTTTTTCTTTCTCTTTAATAATTTGTCAACACTTTGTATGTGCAGCAAATCATCAGACCCTGAAAACTTTTCAGTTGTTGTACTTGGGGACAATTATCAATGTTGATGGTGGGAGTTGTTGGATGGTAAGTTATTCTTGATTTCCTTTTAATTGGGAATGCAACAAGTTATTTGGTAGTTTTCATCGAACATGACTATTCTCTAGATCTCAAACAACAATAATAAAATAAACCTGAAAAGACTTTATGGAACTGGGAGAAATTTGAAGCAAAGGGGTGAAGACTGCCAGCTGCAGCCGGCATTATAAGTTCGTTGAATCTTTCTATTTTAGTATCATATTGCCACTAAGAATGATGCTTGCTGTGTTGGAATTGAGCTCAAAGTTCTAAATGCAGCTGCAAAGTGTGTTACAGACAAAAAGAAATGTAATAAATTAACAATGCCAAAATAAATAAATACACAAAACATACATTGGTGACATAGGCCCTACTATTAATACCGAGAATGAAAAATGAAGGCTTGCATTTTGACTAGGATAAGAAATGCTACCATGGAATGAGGAAGTAAAGGTTTATTTATTTATTTGCTTTTCAATTAATTGCTCTTAACAATGCCCATGAATGTCCTCATGAATTGGAGCCGATCTGTTGTTATGATGTTAGAAATGTCATTAGGGAAAAAGGACCAGTTAAATTTAAATTTGTTCCAAGAGAATGGAATGTACTAGCCCACTACCTTGCAAAGAGAGCCTTAACTCTCCAATCAAATTGTATATGGTCTGAACCCATTCCTCAATGGGTCTTTTCTGAAATTATAATATAACTCTATGCTTTGAAAAAAAAAAGGTCAATTTGTAATTGGTGTTGATTCCAGGGTATGGCTTCTCATAACCTTTTCCTATTTTGGTTGGTAGGAGCCTATCTAGGCTAGGAGGAATGATTGGGAAGTTGAGTCGGTCTCTTGTAGCTTATTTATGCTTTGGTGGCTTGGTTTTGTAGTATCTTTTGTGGTCATAAGTTATAATTTCTTGAATTTATCGTTTCTCTTATTTTGTTATTCAGTTAGAACTATGGCATCGCAAGAATTACGGAATTATATAATAGTTTTAGAGGAAGATCTCTACTGCCAAGATTAATCTGTCTCACACACTTTATCTTCCTTGCTTAGCCGCCATTCATTATTTTTTACGAGCATCTTCTATTCTTTGTCATCAAGCATTCTTTCAAAGCAGCATCTAATGATAGAGGAGCTTCCAGTCTCCAAAGATTATTGAGGTAAGTTCTGTTATTATTCATTCTGATATCTTAACCACATAATTTGCAACTGTTCGTTATCTGCTTACATCCGTCTGATTATTATAATCGTCTTCTTTTTCTTATTCTCACCATCTGTGAAGGCTCTCTCCTTCCTCTATTATAGCGTTAATCTGGCCGGAACTCCAAACAATTGCTCTTGCTCCTTCCGCAGACCATCCTCTCCACCATCATTAACATTGCACTTTCTCTCTTAATAAACCTATTCAATTGGCTTTCTGTTTTGTTCCTTCAGATTTATCAATTTTTTAATGGACACAAATGTGGAACTGCTTTTCGTCTCTTTTTCTAGTTACTAGAAATATCAGTGATCTTGATTCTTAAACCCTTATCCCAACTGTGAGTTCCTGCTAAATTTTGATCCGTTAAATTTAGAGATTGCTAGGTATTTGGTTAAGTGGTACTTTTTCTTTATTGTAAAGTTATTACTCTGAATATCTCAAAAAAAAAGGTATTAATCTGAAATGTTTCTTTATTGTATATAGTTATCTTTTATTTTTTGAATTTAAAGATTTTTTTTTACCTACTTAGAACTACCCTCAATTTATTTTTTGGTTAAAACATTGAGACCCACCAAACACAGTGCCTTCTTTGTGGCACAATAATTTAATGATGGGCACTAAATCAAGCGTAATGGAAGAGTTTGATCCATGTAGGCGACCCCCACTAATTTGGGATTGAGGCTTTGTTATTGTTGTATTAGAAGTATTGTGGAGACTGGGAATTCAATGCTTTTGTTCTAGTGTATATGGAGAATGGGAGCTTGGAAAGCATTATTCATGATCCTGGGGCTGACAGATTAAGGTGGACTACCTCTGAAAGTGTTAGCATCTCTTTCCATTTTTGGTTTACCTCTCAATTTTTACAGCATGTGATCTGAGCTCATTATTAAAATGAAGAACGGTGGGCCATCAACAATAAATCTCTTGTACATTTTCACTCTTGATGTCAGTGGTAGTCGAACTCAAAATAACTCTGGAAGCTCTAAAACTTTTAGACTAACACGAAACTCTCAGCTAAAATCTTCTATTACATTTTTGTTGGATTCAGTTCAATGATTTCTAACACAGCCTTCACATGCTCGTATTGCAGATCGAGTACGATTATACGACAACAGCTTCCAGAAAAGCAGGTAGAAACTGCATGAAGACCAACAAGAACCATAAAACAAAATGGCGGGCCTGTCACACTGGCTTTTCGTGTAGGCAGCATTCGCTAATGGAGTTGAAAGCGTTCTACAGGCCATTGAATTCCTGGAGAACGATCAGATATAAATTGAAGTGCCAAAGAACATTGTGTGTTGTTGTCTTTCATCTGCAGACAATAGAAATGGATAATGAGCCCTCCTTGTGTCTCCTAGAATGCTAGATCATCATCTTCCTAATGCAAAGGATGTGAAATGTTGATCTACTAATATAAAAATTAGAGTAAATGCTCTTCAATTTTTCTTTTTCTTTTTCTTTTTGGTAGGCATAACTTGTCAAATTTGCATACCAAATACTTGCTTTCTTAGTTAGTTCGTTTTCTATTGCATTTTTTTTCTTAATATAAAAAAATAATAATAATAACATTGTAACCGTAAAATGACTTGCATTTTTATTGAGATAACAGCATTTACGATCGTAAGATGAAATTGTGATTTGCATCTCGAGGTATGCACATTTTCATCTAATGGTTATGAATGTTGCAGTAGAGTAGTTACGAAGGAAAAAAAGAAGAAGAAGAAGCAACTGCAAGTCTGCAACAGTCATTTTCCAGCCACAATCTTTTATATAAATGTTAGCTTAATCATAACAAGTCGATCTTAACAAACAAGTACTTCAAGGTTAAGAAATAAGGCTGCCAAATACGTTCAAAATATTTAACCAAACTTTATTTATTAAATTATTTCTTTTTTAAGTTTTACTTCAAAAAAAGAGAGAAATTTAGTTTGATTGTTGCAGTTAAGTTTATTTATCAATTTGTTCTTTTTAAGTAAGAATTTCTTTTGGTTTCCCACGTGTACTTTTGCAGTCAAAGCCGATTAGGTGAGATGATAAAGACATGACTTGTCAAAAAGGCAAAATCTCGGGAGATCGTGGTTCGATTCTCACTAAAGTAAGAAAACACACACACACACACATAAAAATAGAAATAAAATCTTTTACTTTGTTGGAGGTAAGAGATCGAACCAACATCTTCATAGTTATTAGTCTAATTCTCATGCCACTAGAGCAAAAGTTGTGTTCATTATAATCATTAGACTATAGAGTAGAATATATCGTTATTTATTTAGGGTGTGACCATTAAACCCCCTTCTACCTTATATCAGCCCTTCTATTATTTCTATAGTATACGTAACTCCCAATTGTTAAAGCCTCTCAGGTGAGATGGTAAAAACACGACTTGCTAAAAAGGCAAGACCTCAAGAGATCATAGTTCGATTCCCATTAAAGTAAAAAATAAAAGTAACTCCCAATAAATTAAAAAAAAAATACTAAGCGCCCCCCTCAACTAAAAATAAACTTTCCGATTACCCTCAAGTTAATCCCCACATTTCACATTTCACATATCACATAATTTCACATAAATAATCAATCCTACTTCACCTATGTCAATGAAATCAACAAACACCACAACACAAGCACCCATGAAATCCCTCTTTTGTCCATCTTTGCTTCAATTAAAAAAAAAAATCAGTCCACTTATTTACAAGGGTTTTCTCAAATTCACCAAACGCACAAAAGTAAATTAACCTCACATAATCCCTATTACTCACACTACAATAAACAACAAAATTGATAGAAGAGATTAGGGGTGCACACATATTGTACTAAACCGCGGATCCAATTCAATCCAGACCAATTATCACTAATTGGATCAATTTTTTGATCACTTGGACTGGATTTGACTGAAAAATTACTAATTCGTCTGGATTGGATCGGATTATGGATCCTACATTAAAAAATCAAAGATCCAATCTGTTTATTACATCAACACATATACATGATCTTATCATATGTACTATAGTATCTCAAAGAGCATCAACTCAAATTATCAACTCTAAACTATAGTATCTCAAAGATTATGCTTGTTCTTAACTAATTTATTACGCTTCAAACCTTTTTTGTGGGTTGTATGTTGCAAGTGCACATTTTTTGTGTTGTTGTGAAGGTGTATGGTTCAGATTTTTAGTGATATTTATTTATGTAGGAACTTGCATTTTAAAGGTTATTGTGATAACAAGTTTGTGAGAAATATGCTATATATAGATTTGTGGGATGTATGTTGTAAATTTGTCATTCATGAGATACATGATTTTTGTGATTGATTTGATTAAGTTTAATTTCACTAATCTTTAGACAGGAAAAGGTCAATCCGTAGACCTTGATCTAGTTCGGTCTGCATTTTGCAAATTGGATTGAGTTGGATTGATAAATTATTTGGACTGGATTGGACCGTAATTAATTTTTCAATCTGCAATAATTGGATTGGATTGCAGATTGACTCAATTGGACTGGATCTAATCCGTGTGCACCCCTATGAGAGATACAACAAATTAAGAAGAAGATTGGGGGACATATTTTGTTTCATCTTCTCCAGTGACTAAGACTCCACAATGATGTGAGGATTGAAGAAAAGATGAGAAGTATTGAAGATTGTGTGACAATAAATTTCTCTATCAACCGTTGCCACACAGGAAAGCGACATAGAATGTATGACACTACCACACATAACAACAGTCACAAGTATATGCCGCTGCCATGTATAACGACGACATATATTTGTTGCCGCTATCATAAGTGGGAGTAGCTAATGTAATAAGAACCTGCAAATCGATTTTAGTCGAAGTGCTTATATATAAGTTTAAGTGGGGGTGTCTTATTTTAAAAAAAATTATTAATTTAATAGGGGACTGATATACAGTAGAGGGGGGGGTTAGTAGTGACACCTATCCATTTAGAGAATGTAATTAATATTGACCAAAAACTCATTAAAAATAAAAAATAAAAAAAAAAAAAGCGCTATGCATGCCCTTGCCTATGCATGTGGGGACAAGACATATAGGAACATATACCGGTTAGGATAAGGATTGCTTAAATAAAAAATCTGACCAAAGTCAAATGGAATATTTTCATTGGAGTCTGCGAATTCAAATGGATATGCTTTTTGACGCACAAACTGCACTTTACGTTGGAAAAGGGTCTTTTGGAAACATAATTAGACCTTCCACTTTCTTTAAATATAATTTAAAATAATAAAAATATACTCCCTCCGATCAATAATATAAGTCGTTCTAGCAAAAACTTCTTATTCAAAATTATAAGTCATTTTTAAAATTTAATAGTGTATTTATTGCTTTTTACCCATTTTACCCTTATGCAATTCAAGCATTTATGATTATTCAATTCTTTCATTTATTTAATGTTAAAGGACATATATGTAAATTACACTCGTAATTAAGGCTCTCTTAATTCTTGCGCATTTGCCTTGAGCGACTTACATATTTGACCCGAGGGAGTATATTTTTTTTGAAGATTCATTTTCATTGGAAGAGCTAGATTACTTTGTAGCTTGCATATATTATAAAATAATATTTGGACGGTAATGAATTTGGTGAAGGAAAAATTAAGAGTTGTTTTCATTATTTTTATTTTTGGCAATGGCTAAACGGACCACACTTCTTGCTAGACGTATTCTTTTACTTCTTGTACCTCACTTCAAAGTTTACCTTCTCAATCTCATCTCTCAAGAATACCCTCACCTTCACCCCAACACTCATCGATCCTCTCATTTTTTTCAGTTTTGACCATTGTATAGAGAAAATTGAAATGCAAAAAGTGGGGTGCAAAGGAGTTATAGGTTCTCTAAGTAAAAAGTGGGTGCCATTTAGCCACTCCCTTATTTTTCGAGACACTTGGTGTGTTAGAATTTGAAGGAAAAGAAATTAAAGAGTAGAACAACTTGTTTTCAAAAAAAGAGTAGAACAACGTAATTTGTACTTGAAAAATCCCAAACTATGGACTAAAATAGAATGGTTGCGTATGTAAGTATTAAACTTTGAAGGAAAACCTCAAAATTATAGTTATTTAATCCAAATTCATAATAAATGTTAGGTCTCCTTTTTTTTTTGGAAGCCCATGTGACGGCCCCAATTCCTGAGGTCGCCACATGATGCCCCGTGGGCCCTCAGCCCTGCCATGTCACGGCCCTACTGTGTCCTACACGCAACCAACCTACTTAACCTCATTCAAACCTTGTATTATGGATAATTTATATCATTTTCAATTTAAAGTTAACCATTAGACTCATTTCATCTGTTGAAATCATATTTAATCATCAAAACAACGGAAGACTTATCAGGCATGAGATAATCAGTTAAAATAAGTAATTCATATCATGAGAGCATCAACCTAATGTGGAAAACCCATGAAACATAAGTTACAATTCCAAAACCTCGAACTGTATAATGTACATGTCATAGGTGTCTCACAAGTTCCCAATATCCAAAAACAAAAACAAAATATTAAAAAAAAAACAAACATATGAGTCGGGCCTCGATGTCTGAAATCACAAATAATCTGCAAGTTTCCCCTTGCCCCTATTCGTACTAGGATCTGCACTTAAGACATCACAACAAAACAGATGACAAATCCAGAGTGAGTAATCACAAGGAAATTCAATGAGTAGATACAATAATAAGCAATGAAATCCATAAAGTTATTAAATAAACATGCGAAAATGTAAAAAGACAACTGTATTCATCGCATGAATATAAAATAGACAAGCTCAAACGTGTATGTCAGATCCTAGTCAGGCTAGTACCATACTTCAGACTATCCCTAAACACTACTAGTAAGTAAACTCAAACATGGCCGATCCCCTGATCCTCTCGATGGCCGGTGTGGAACCTACGACGCACCGACACATATATCGGCATGGTAACTCGGGTAGAACTATTCACCGAGACCCCTAGTACATATGTTGTGGTTTAGAAAGACACATACACACAACAAAATAACTCGATGGGAGTAAACTCATCCAAACGTCCAAATGGTAACATGGAAATGAATAACTGAATAAATGGAATGGAAGCAATAAATGAAACAAATAAATACTCAAGTGAATTTCAATTGGGTTACTACACACCTCAAACCGCGCTCCAAACACTCCACACGATTCGTCAACGCCTCCAAATGCGTACCCAATGCCCGTCAACAATCTCCTAAATCCCTGGTTTTCGAAAATCAATTAATTCCTCAAACTCGAAAATCTCCAATTGCCCATTAATATGTCAATTCTACTATTTTTATATCACATTATATCTGGTAATGATCCCCGAAATAGGCCCCCAATAGATCGAGAAAATTAGACCAATGTCTACTAGAAAATATTTACTTAATTTATTTAATTTAGTTTTATATTTTTTTAATGTCACTATTCACGACGCCGTAGGTGGCGTCATGGGGAGTAATTCCCCAAAACGCCTCCCACAGTGCCGCTGGCGGCACTAGCCCTGTGTTTTCAACTTTCGGGGTTTTTTAAAACTCCGGCCCTGTCGTCGCGGTCTGAACCCGATCCAACCTCTTATGGTTCTCCAAACCAACCATGGAGTACCATCAATCCTAGATAAGTCTCGACCAATTCGATAAACCTGACAATTCCTGTCAAAATGTCAATAAAACACAAAACCAATAAAACCATCAACTCCCCCAACAAATTCAAACAAAAGTTGCTCCAAATCAACCTCAAAACCATAGAAACACTCCCAAAATCCAGTGAGAAACACAAGAAAATATAGCCGAAAGTTAGAAAATGACGAGGAAAAGGCAGATCTAACCTTGGATTTTCTATTTCTCGCAAATTGCTCTTCCAAAATCACCACCAAAGTCCACAAAACCCTTACACTTTGCTCTAATTTTCGGATTCTCACAAGTAGGAGAGAGAAAATGTGATGAGAGTGAAGAAAAAACAACTATTTATACTCATCTTTTGATCTCTTATGGTGTGCTCATCCCAAGGCACCATCTTGTGGCCTGGATTTGGTTAATTAGTCCACTTTGGTGACTCCATTGTGTGACTTGGTTCTTTGGTCTTATCCTTTCCTAATACAAATAATTGATCCTTGGGCATTCCAATATCCGCCGCACTGCAACTCGTGCTACTCGCGTACGATCGCGCCTCTAAACAACTAAGAGATGATTTAGATTAACTAATTAACAAATTTTATTTATTTATTATGAGTGTATTATTTTCCAACCTAGTGTACCCGTAATTCACTTGCTCGGTACCCGCGTTTACTTGCTTTTCGAGACGAATACACAACACACTATCTCGCTCAACAATAACAATATAAATACACACATTGCGATGTAAATTAACATAATTGAATATAAACATCGCAAATTAAGCAAAGCAGCACAAAAATAACTATTTACCGCAAATTAGGCAAAACAACACAAAAATAACTATTTACCTAGTTGGACATGCCCCAAACCTAGCTGTGGCGTCCACGTGGGTTTGAGCTAGCGTTCACGTAGATCTGAGTTGGCATCCACGTCTAAAAATACGCAATAATAACAAATAAGCAATTTCATACTTGCCCCATTAAGAGGCAATCTTGTCTCAATTATAAGCTCACGAGGAGCAATTACAAGCATACTCAATGGACAAATATAATCAGTCAAAGTAGACCTATAAAACCTAAGTGGTTCGACACAGTGAACCCATAAAAGGCCTAGGTGAGCCTAGTTATTAGGACCCATTTTATTGAGTCCCTAACATTACCCAATTAACTTAATCTCCATGAAAAATCAATTAAACCTTCTCAATTATTTGAAATCCTCAAGATGAATGATAATCTTCAAGTTATTTTCAATGTCTTAATATCCAAATGTGGAGCGATTTAGAAAATCATTCTATTACGATTTCCATATTTTATAAAAAAAAATTCGATTAACTTTCCCCTAAAAATGGACTGCCACCACGAAACACTTGATATATAACAACTTTGGGAAAAGGCTTGGAAGGATCACATATTTACAACAATTCACAATATGATATATGTAACGACCTTAAAATCTAACTCATGCCATGTGTCATTTTAGGTCGTACGTAGGCCCATTTGCCATGATACGTGTGTCCATTTCTCGGTCATCGACATCGAGGTATGTTATTTTTGTTCGATATTTGTATTACTTATATTATTACCTGAATGTAAATTCCAAAGTCCCAAACGTGTGAGGACGGTTGTGCGCGAGCTTTGGTGTTGAAAAATAAGTTCGGCCCGATAAAACTTGAATTACAGGTGTTGGGCGAACGTGCGACGGGTAATTAGCTATCTGGGGGATAATTGAATTAAAACATTGATAAAATGTAATTTAATTAATAAATAAATGTTGTGTAACGTGTCTAGTACGTTGGTACATCTGTAAGCACACGACGGTACGAGTCGTGGTGCATTTCGGATGCGGGAACACCCGAGAAAGAGATATGTTTGAGTGGGAAATCAAGGAATAGTCAAAGGAGTCACCCAATGGAATCATAAGGTGGAGTGTATGTTTGGTGGCTGGTGTAAAGGATGGCCTTGGGATGGTCCTCGTGATACGTATGTGGGGATGATGATGAGGGGGTATAAAAAGGTGCCATCACCTTTTCTCTCTTTTACTCTCACTCTTAATCAAAGAAGGGCTTGGGTTTCGTGAGCTTTGAGGCGTGAATTGATTGTCGGGGATCAACCAACAACGTGTGTTAAGGTGAGATCTCGGCTCACGTCATAGTTTCCTTTTCCTGTGTGTGAATTTACCATAACACTACTCTTTTCTTTCTATCATTTTATTAGTGAGTATAGTTATACCACACAACACTAATAAGCTTTTTCATTATTCCAATATGTACTGACACCATATGTGGAATTTTATACTCCATAATAACTCATGAAGTATGAATAACTAGCGGTTACCAAGCCTCACTAGGTTTTTATCCTCGTTTACCATAAATTCTTTTCTCATTGAATGACTTTTAATCTTGTTTAATTAGTTTCAATACAAGTACATATTCTATTCAAAGTGACTCATCACCTTTGAATTTCCCTTTCAATCATTCAATGTTTCCTTTACTTCTTAATGTCCATTCTCCCAACATTTGTCTCAAAGTCCAGGTCCAATTAGTCATACTTCACTGACAATCATTAATTAAACAATATCAGTGAGAATAAAGGCTTTTGAAGACCATTATATGGAAGAATAGTTTTACTTTCTTTTTCCTTATATACATATACTATTGTGATTTAGGTTTCTACAAACCCTAATCCTTAATATTCTTTTAACTTCGAGGCATTGATGGATACAAACCATCTCATTATCGCTCCACTATCTTCCTGTATCATAATATCCTAGAAGTTCAGGTTCTCAAGAACCCTCACCATTAAAACTCTTTGAATTCCCAAGATGTAGATGAGAAATAAGACCTTTAGGACCACATATAGGCAAGATAAAACAACTATATCTATCGTATATGTATGCTAAAGCTAAAAAAATACATAACTTAAGCTTTTGTCTTTCATTAGCCCCTAAAACAATCGATAAAACCATTTATTTAGTTCTACATTATCCATAACTTAAGAACCAATCTCCAAGTCAGTTATTGTAGACTTCAATTCAATATACAGGTAATGACTTGAGGCTTGGAATATAAACTGTATCAAAGTTACCACTTAATTCAAAACCAATTCAAAAGTGATAACCTCAAACTCTGATACCAACTGTGACATCCCCTATCCCAATTAGGGTGATACCCGACCTAAAACCCTATTTAAGCCATGGTACCATAACCAGACTTAACTAGAGCCAACAACCTTTTACCAACTATCAATGAATACAAATTATATATCTTGATAATTGATGGCGAGCCCCAAGTGTAGGGCTTCGCAGTAGTAATAGTGGCGCAAAACAACGTTTGCGTCGGGTTTATCGAATCCACATGGAATAGTTGCGCAAAACACTAGAGTAGATTAGGCGATTTGAAACATAAACAAACAACTAATAATAGAATTTATTATAGACTTGAATCATCAGTCAAATTAAATGTGCGACGAATCAATCAAAAGATGTATTCAACTCAATTTATAAACTAGGTATCCTACAAGTCATCTCGTCCCATGGTCTCGGTGGAGAGAATACTATCTCAACTCTCGAGCTTGACAGGTCTGTACGAGCAGCGTAAGAGCATTAAAACATTAAGTTCAAAACCCTATAAGGTCTGTGACGGCCCCAAATTCCACAATCCTAGAATCGGGCATCGCCTGGCCTGGACCCGCGCGAATCCCGAGCCAATCTCGCCGAGTCGCGCGGGGCTAGTGAGCCTATCCTTACCATTCAATCATTTATTAATCATTTAGTAGTGAAGTCGATTAATTAGCGAGTTATCAAAGTACAAAGCGGAAGCAATAAATCTTAACTAATTAATTAACCTTGAAAGCTCCAAGTTATGACACAAAACCTAGGGTGTGGAAACCCCGTATATCATATATACCATGTAAAGCAAGGAGAGTATCATCAATGCCATACAATCTCTCAACTCATAACCCCATGTACAAAAACAATATATGTAACTAATACAACAAAAAAGTCACTTATGTCAGCAGAGGAGGGCCGCTAAAAGTATATCGCCTAACTGCATGACCTTTCCTTTATTAGATTGCAGATCTGCATTCGGTCAAACATAAAAATGGTGAGCCCAGGTAAGTAACACCAAGCAGGAACAACAATAAATACAATATTTCGAATTAAATAAATGAGCAATCAATTCATCTAGATAGAAAGAAAATGACAGGGAGCGCATGAATATATAAAGACTATGAATAAATACATGAGCAATCGAAATTGCGTGTCTTGAAATACAAGGAAAGGGCACAAGTGGTCCCGACCAATCAAAGTCGTTGAGCCGAGGACAACATCTCCTCAAAGGCTAGGAGTCGATGATAGAATCTCTTCTAAGACCCCTACGCGAGTGCAGAGTCCCCAACAACCTGGTGGAGAATTCTCACCCCGTACATGTCATCACAACCAATCACGTAGCCCTAGCCGTATACCGCGGTATAATACACTGCGAGCCCGAAATTCTGCAAGGATCACGCTTAACACACTTGCCTTAGGAAAACTCATAAGAATTGAATGACAAGATATCATTGAAACAATCTCAACAAATAATTCAAAGCTCAGGAAATAACTGCAGTGTTCCTCACTGATTTACTTACCTCGATCCAAGCTAATCGCACTCTCACGGACTCTGACTCGTCCTTATGTAGTCTCGCGTGCTAATAATCCTGGTAATACAATTCATTGTGGTTTCCCATTAACTCTTATCCAATTTTTCTTATTTATGTTTATTGTGTTTTCGGGCCAAATTTCGGGTTATTGGGTCGTATTTGGACCCGTTAAATACCCCGAGAAAACCCCAATTCGTTCCGAAGATTCCACAAAAATTTGGGAATTTTCTGGAGTTTTGGACGCCGCCGAGACACCGTGAGGGTCTTACCTCGGCGGCGTCTCCACGGCGTAGGGCAGATCGACTCTGCGCTAGGCGTACGTGGGCAGCACCCCCACGACGCCTTCACGACGTAGGCCAGAGATCGACTCTGCCCCAGTCGTATGTGGGGTACGCCGTGAGGGTTTATCCCTCACGGCGTTCCCACGACGTGGGGAACAGAGAGACCATTCTCTGTCCTCAGCCGCGCTTGGCGTCGTGGGGCTAAAGCCCCACAACGTCAGTCGTGGTGCCCCCGTTTGTAAGACTTTCTGAGGTGTTTACCCACCCTGGCTCGCACCGCCTTACGCCGATTTGGTCCATTTCATCCGAGATGCAACACCATTCCAAAAACATCCTCGAAACACTACAAAACACCTGAAAACCTCAGCGAAAAACTCAAAACGAAAATCATTTGAAAATCCCCAGAAATCATCAAAAATCCTAAAACTCTCCAAATTGAAAACCACCTTCACAAATCTCGTAATGATCATTAAGAGAACCACCAAAACGTCGAGAGTTTCAATCTAGTTCGAAATCTCGACGTGGTGTCCAAATTCCATCGCAACGAACACGGGTAAAACTTATACCAATGCGTAGAGGGTGGCGAGGAGATTATGGATCTTACCTCAGATCGCCTAAAATTGCTGCTGTCGCGCTGCTCCGGCCACCACATTCCACCGGTGACTTGAGAGATACGTTAGGGAAGAAGAGGAAGAAAGAGAAGAGAGAGAGAAAGAAGAGAGAGAGAGAGAGAGAAAAGGGAGTGGGTGTGGGTGTTTATATACCCTCCCTTAAATCTTGGCCAAACACCCTCATCTCTAGGCCCATCTAAGGGTTCCTAATCACTCCATCCCAACTACTCAAGTGACTCAATTGGGTGACTTCAATTCCTCACTCGTCCTCACACGTTCGGACATTAACATGGATGTTAAAGTTATACAGTATAATACAAACACTAAACAAATGTAATATACTTCGGTGTCGACGTCCGAGAATTGATGATTGTACCACGACGTGGGCCTATGTGCCCTAAGTGTAGGGCTTTACGATAGTAATAGTGGTGCAAATTAGTGTTTGCGCCAGGTTTATCGAATTCATAGGGAATAGTTGCGCAAAGCACTAGAGTAGATTAGGCAGTTTTTAGCATAAACAAACAACTAATAATAGAATTTATTTTAGACTTGATTTAATCAATCAATTTAAATGTGCGACGAATCAATCAAAAGATGTGTTTAACTCAATTTATAGACCAAGTATCCTACAAGTCATCTCGTCCTAAGGTCTCGATGGCGAGAATACTATCTCAACTCTCGAGCTCCACATGTCTGTGCGAGCAACGTAAGTGCATTAAATCATTAAGTTCAAAACCCTATAAGGTTTCTCAAAATTTAGGCAACCGGTCGGTGTATCCTAGCATATTAAGTTCTAGTGTTCAATTCCGATTCAATAGCCCCAAGGTCTCGGTGATTATCTCTCCATAATTTTAGTGTATGCGTGATCAGTGCAATCAAAGCCTATAGTGTGGAATACTAAAAATAACATTGAGTAGAACAAGAAATGCAACTAAACATGATTTATCAACACAAAACATTCAAATAAGCACATCAAGTCTCAAAAATATATAAACTAAATAATAAAGAGAGGAAGTTCATGAAAAGATCAAACTCAATGGTCTTCGGCCCCAAGGTCATGGCGAATCCGATCTCATCTTTTGTCGAATCTATCAATCTATCCTTATTCCAAGCTACACTAAGAAAACATAAAAAAAATACAACTAAACTAAAGTCCCCAAGCGTTGCCCGAAGGCGAGCTTGGGGCAAAAACTGTAGCGGCCCCAATTTTCCATTATTAATCAATTTCCGGTTAACTTTGATGTTATGAATTTACTTTTATTCCTTTAATATCATTTAACCATAAATTACGCAGCGGAAGATTTACTATCAATGTAAAGATTTAACCTGAGTTTCATGTATATTATGAGCAAAATGCCTAAGTGGAAACCATATCAACTGTACATCATATACATATCATCTAAGGTCCTCAAAATATCAAAATATAATTTTTCTAAAATTTTCCTATTTTATATGAATTTTCTATGAATTTTTCAGAATTTTTTTTTAAACTGTTTTTTTTTTTTTTTTTTTTGGGAATGGGTTGGCCTGAACCGGGCCGAACTGGGTTCGGCTCAACCGAGCCGAACCGGCCCGGTTCAGGGGATCACCTTCCCCAACAGAACGCACACAGTGCGTTCTGCATCTGTTGTTTTTTTTTTTTTTTTCTTTTCCTTTTCATTTCTTTCTTCTTCATCAATGGAATCGAGAGGGTGGAGACCACACGTCGTCTCCCTCCTCGACTGATTCCAATTCTCGGCCATGGCTCCGCCATGGCCGAGCTCTCCACCACCTCTACCACAACACAACGCCACAACAGCAACAAAACACAAACTCACAAGAACAACAATCAACTCACCTCGTTCTCCTCGATCCCACGAGCTCACCTCCTCCTTCTCTTCGTCTCGGCTTCTCTCTTTGTTTCTCTGTTTCTCTCTTCGATTTCGATCAAAAATGGGGAAAATGGGTGTCGGGGTGTTTATCAACAATTTTTGGGTAAAATGACCAAAATGCCTCTAAGTTCTTATCCTTTTCCTTAACAAACAAATATCCTTTTTGGTCATTTCACAATTATTTATTTATTTTTCTGATTTTAATATATATATTTATATATATATTAAATTCCTTATATACATATATATAAATATATATATATACTCACCTATACTTTCGTGCCTAAAATTTCGTCGTGCGCGCCAATGAGCGTACTCGGGCGTGCACACTAACGTACCACCCACGCGTGTCGACCACGACCCCGCGTGTTACTAGGCGCTCACCAATTTACTATTTTTTTTGTCACATTAAAATTTATTTTATGTGTGTATTATTTTCCCTCGGCCTAAATTTCGTCTTTCAGCCTACTCAGTACCCGCGTCGACACGCATATCGAGGCGAATACTTAACCCACAATCTCACCCGTCAATGGCAATATAAACACACATATTGCGATGTCATTTAACTAACTTGGACCTATACATCGCAACTTCACCACCAGAGCACACAATACGGACTGTAAACCCTATCCGGTCATGCTTCGTCTTCACTAGGGATGTTCGTAGGTCCTTGCAGCCATTCCACGTCCGCGCTGACGTCACCAGTAACGGCTATTGAAAATTGGGCCGTTACAAAAACAACCCATAAACTATAAAAATATGAAAAACCAAAGTTTTTGGTGAAGAAGATGATCTTCTCCTGGTTGAGGCAATCGAAATATATATAGGAGGTGAGATGGTTGGCTTGGTCAAATTGTAGTTAATGACTTAATTAATGCTCATTAATGCCCATTAATGCCATATGTTTACTTTTTGGTCAAAGGAGCAGATTGCGTGCTGATGGACGCTGACGTAGTATTTAAGGATTGGTGAAGCTTAGTCAACTGTTGGTTAATATCCCTAATTGCATGTGAAACGATCACATTGAATGCACTGGTATGTGTGCGGTGATAAGGGAGAAACCGTATGGGCCCTGGCCTTGTTTAATTGCTTCATTTGATCCGTGATGCGCGCCAAACGTAGTGACAACCAAAAATATACCAAAAGAACCCTTTTTTATTCCTTTAAAGCAAACACTAAAGGAAACCTACAATTAATAAAAATAAACATTTATTAGCTATATTTGGAGACTTTGATGCATTATAATAATGTAAATAAATACAAAAATAGAGTATATATACAAACTCATCAAATACCCCCAAACTTATTGGTTTGCTCGTCCCGAGCAAATGTTATTCAACAAGACTCTAACTAATGCAACTAGACTCCTAATGAATGCATACTTATGAACTCAAAATATAAACATAAATACAATATGAATGACATGATTCAATGAAAATCACCTAATTAATCTTAAACCCAAACAATAACAAAAGTGGTAATCATTTGGTTTCACTAGATACCAAATCAACACAAAACTCAAGAGACTTGGAGACTAGAAGTTGTCAAGAACTTAGACCCGAGCTAATCAAATATCACACTTTCAGAACTTAAAACTTGGTCAAAAGCCAAGACTATCAACTAATCATGAGTTTTCTCAGCCTATACGCTCAAGCCGCAAGTTTACGATCTCACGATAAGACATTAAAACGCACAGGAATCCCATAGGTGAGACTGCAACCCACACTCTCTACTAATGAAGACTTAACACGTGCAAGAGTCAAATAGGACTTTTATTTGGGTTGTAATGGGGCTTCGCTAGGCTAACAATGAAAAAGGATTATTATGGATTCAAAAATGTTAGAAAAACACTAGCATAGACCATACATACAACACAAAGAGCTAATACTAAGTGAATAACAACAAAATTTTGAACTTCAATACATGAATCACTTCATTTTTATTTTTTTTCACCAACTCCTTATTTTCAAGTGCTTTTTTTTTTCTTTTGCACATTATTTTATTTATTTATTTATTTTTTGGAGTGGTTCACAAACTTTCAAACAACAATTGACCCCCAAACTTGGGTTTTTCTTACAATTTGGCTCACATAAGCTCTTTTTTACAACAAACATTTGGTCTAAACTAGGTTTCCCAACAAATAGGTAACATGGATATAAAGGCTATGTAGTTTATTTGGGTTTAATGATAGGTGCCAACAAAATATGGTAGAATAGGCTCAAAAATGGCTAACTAGTGGAAATAATAATAGGTGGGCTATGTGGCTATTTATTTATAACAAAGATGGCCTAAAATCCTTCTCTTACACATGCTTCGGTCTTTAAAATTTCACTTCGAGTTGAGTGCAACCCATTCTAGGACCCTAGAGATCTAACTTTTTTCACTTGCACAGTTCTGACCTTCTTCCCACTTTGGTGTCAAGCACAAGACGCAATCCCTCGTAGTAGACCCTACGGTGTAATAATGATCAAACCAGGTTAAGGACATGACAAAGTAAAGTCTCTTACATCATCCTAAGTCCGCATCTCAATGACATACATAAACTAGATCCACAACCAAATGACACTAAAGTCAAGTTTGGGCAACTCTATATGCAATGAAATGGTCCTAAATGCACTCTAAATACATGAAACACATGAAACATATCATGTTTATTAGCAAAAATAAGTTTCTTTTTGTTTTTTTTATAAAAAAAAATGTATGCATGCGATGAACAAAATGAATGAATGATGTATGAAATGATGAGAAAGAATAATGGATAGACGAGAAGAACACGAAAGATAAAGAGATGAAATAAACAAGAACAAAAAGAAACACCACCATTACCATCCATAGCAAGCATTGGCTCATCAAAAAAAATTGAAATGATATTACCTGTCAAGCTTGCATTCCCAAAAACATCCAAACTATCATTCCTCAAACCTGTACATCCCCCAAACTTAGTCCAAACCTTGTCCTCAAGGTTCAAAATAAAGTCAAGAGTCAAACAACCACATAGACAACAAAACAGAGGGTGAAGGAGAATAAGTGATATATGATGAGACGAAGAGAGAATGAATGCGAAGTGTAAACTAACTACAATGCAAGTAAATAAGTAACAGAGTCTTCAAAATTAGCAAAATGATAAAAACAAGTATTATTTGAATTTATTTTTTCATTTTTATTTTATTTTATTTTATTTTTTTGAAATTCTTGGGAACTTTTGGAATACTTTTAAAAATTGTGACATGATAAGAACAGGAACTAAGGAACAAAGGAATTGACTTAAAAGTTAAACCACAATTTTCCAAAAAGAATGCTCAAATCATGTTGTGAAACGATCGCATAGTATGCAACCCATAATAATGATGACAACAAGAGACTAAAAGTGTTACAATCAAGTCAAGTATAAATCATTGAAGCTCAAAAAGAATTCTATGCATGCAATTTCTTTTAAAAACATCATAAAATCTCACTCAAATAGGCAATGGTTCCATAAACATCCCTAGACTCGTGCAAGCAATCAAAATCATCATTCATGCATACAGAGAGTCATTGGCAAAAATTTTCCAAGTAGAATAAAGAATTTGCCAAGATTTCTAATAGGACATGTGTGTGGTGGGGTGGTGTCTTTCATGGCACCATCCGTCCTATTTGAATAAGGGAGTGAGAACCATGGGAGTGAACATGCATGCTAATATTAAAATATACTAGATTGATGTGCACTTAGATAGTCTCGCTCTCATTAATGATATCTCCGTGCTCCCCCAATTTCGACTAGAATCTGCAAAAGAGCACAAAATATAGGGCTTCACCAAAAAGGAATTCAAAACTAAATAAAACACAAAACAATGGGTTGCCTTCCATTCAACGCTAAGTTTTAAGTCCTCAGCCCGACTATATTTTTTTTATGAGTGAAAATAATCTAAACTAAAACTCCTAAACTTACTTTTTTCTTTTTTTTGGGTGTGGTTTGATGCCACAGTGCACACGCAAGGAATAAACCAATTTTTATTGCCTAATTTTCCTATAGCACTAGCATAAACTAATTCCTCGGCATCGGCGCCAAAAACTTGATGGCGAGCCCCAAATGTAGGGCTTCACAGTAGTAATAGTGGCGCAAACTAGTGTTTGCGCCAGGTTTATTGAATCCACAGGGAATAGTTGCACAAAGCACTAGAGTAGATTAGGTGGTTTTTTAACATAAACAAACAACTAATAATAGAATTTATTTTAGACTTGAATTAATAAAGAGAGGGAGTTCATGAAAAGATCAAACTTAATGGTCTTTGGCCCTAAGGTCATGGCGAATCTGATTCCATCTTTTGTCGAATCTATTAATCTCTCCTTATTTCAAGCTACACTAAGAAAACAAAAAAAAAAAATACAACTAAACAAAAGTCCCCAAGCGTCGCCTGAAGGCGACCTTGGGGCAAAAACAACCCCTAAACTATAAAAATATGAAAAACCAAAGTTTTTGGTGAAGAAGATGATCTCTCCTGGTTGAGGCAATCGAAATATATATAGGAGGTGAGATGGTTGGCTTGGTCAAATTGTAGTTAATGGCCTAATTAATGCTCATTAATGCCCATTAATGCCATATGTTTACTTTTTGGTCAAAGGAGCAGATTGCGTGCTGATGGACGCTGACGTGGCATTCAAAGATTGGTGAAGCTTAGTCAACTGCTGGTTAATATCCCTAATTGCATATGAAACGATCACATTGTGGAAAAGATATAGGAAACTCATTGTGGAGTTAGACTTATATGAAGTAATTGATCTTATTATGGACGTAACACAAAGCCAATTTCAAGATCCATTGATTCATGATATTCTAAGGGCGACGGATAAGAAGTGGAGTGTAGTTTTCAGCCACACATTTAGATAGAATAATGCATGTGCAGACCACATGGCCAAGGAAGTTTTTCACTGTAATGTTGATTTTAAGATTTGAGAATATATTCCAAATCGTATTTTCATATTGCTAGAGCAAGATATCCTGCAGTTATAGATGTAACCTAAACCAGATTTGGTCTTTGCTAATAAAAAAAAAACGATCACATTGAATGCATTGGTATGTGTGCGGTGATTAGGGAGAAACCGAGTAGGCCCTGGCCTTGTTTAATTGCTTCATCTGATTCGTGATGCGCGCCAAACGTAGTGACAATAAAAAATATACCAAAAGAACCATTTTTTTTATTCCTTTAAAGCAAAAACTAAAAAAAATATACAATTAATAAAAATAAACATTTATTAGCTATATTTGGAGACTTTGATACATTGTAATAATGTAAGTAAATACCAAAATAGGGTATATATACAAATTCATCACCTATACCTCGACACGCATTACAAGGTGTGTCATAGCCTATTATTTTGATTTAATTGACTCAGACTATGGTTTTATTATTATTTGTCACATCTTAGTGTACTCGTACTTCGCCTACCTGACATCCGCGTTGACACGCTTTACGAAGTGAATACCAGTCACACTATCTCGCATGATTTACTTATATAAACACACATACGATGCAATATAGAGTAATAGCATTAATTAACATCACAATAAAGCAAACATCAGATAAATATAATCCACTTACCTAGTTAGGGTGCCCTAACCTATCCGCAGCGTCCACATGGATCTAAGTTGGCGTCCTAGTCTGAAAAATAATTACAAATAACGACGTTAATAAAATCGGGTCGTTACTCCTGAAAAACCAAAAAATGCGAAAACCAAGAACAGTCAAACAACCACCAAATGACAAAAAAAATCTACCAAACAAAAGAGAATCAACTTTATAATGAGTTATGGAGTCAATTTTGTGTGGTTCGTCGTTATTTGATCAATAGGGTAGGTTGTGCGTTTCTATTGCACTAGTTTTCGTAGGGTGTGGTGAGCAAAATCCTACTAATGTATGGTGGCAAGAATGTCTTTTCACTAGGAGGCAAAAACAAAATTTAAAATGGGGTCCCCTAAGCAAAAGATGGGGTTTGATTAGCAGCTTCCTTTTTTTTATTTATTTGAAAGTAGCTTAACACTATTGTAGTAAAGTAATACTTTACCCATTAATGGTCTGACCCTATTCGAGTATGAAGTAGTCTGTTAGGTTCGATAGTCGATCAACCTCTCATTATCTTGGTTAATTTCAAACATGGTCACTCAACTTTAAATGTTGTAACACTTTGGTCACTTAAGTCTTCTTTGTAACAAAAAAATCACTAAAATTTTTAAAACATTTCAATAAAGACACTCCGGTCATTTTTACAACGACAAAGTATAACGTGGCGCTTACGTGGCATTGATAAATTTATGATTGATAATAAGTCGCCTCGAGATCCATACTTCTTTATCAAGATGGTCATCCAACAGTCTATATTACGTGTGTCAAGAAAATGTCACAAGACTCAACAACACAACTAGGATCACCATTGAATTCCTTGGCTTAGCATTCCCACCATGGTGGCTTCTATCCTTCTCTCCCTACTCCTTGACAACCTAACCAGCCACTTCTGCGCATCATTCCATGTCGATGGGGTCGCCTTGCCCAAGGCCATTCCATGATGAGAACCCCTATTATCTACACCATTCCCTTTCGGAAATTTAAAATTAATAGCATTGCTTGTCGAAATCTCTAATGGTGGACTAATGGTGGACTATAATTATAACAACCATTTATATTCCAATGTTCCCATCTCAGTTCCTCCTATTCTAATCAATCACTCTTTAAGTACTTAAACTCAAATTAATTTTATCATAAAAAAAACTCAAATTAACCACTTAAACCAACAACATTGTCAGTGCAGTACTGCCCCAATGTCACAGTTCTGCTAATAAACCCCCAAATTCATGAACAAATGATAACAAACACATATAAAGTAAACACAATAAACTACCTAAATAGATGTTCTAGAAGTTAAAAACGTCGTAGAAACTAAACTAATTCGTTAAAAAACGCATCGATTGTCTGCCATTATAGCATTCAAAACCAATAAAAGTCTGTGATGCAACAAAAATCACAAACCTAGAAATCTAATCAAAATTCCGAAATCTACAAACCAAGATTCATTAGGAACTAAGTGAGTGAAAACTAAAAGGCATGCCAGGATCTACTCAACAGGTGGTGTTGTTTCTAATTCTATAATTGAGCCATAACTAAAGAGAAAATCTCCATAGCTGAACGAACAAAAACAACAAAATTTTCAAAGATGGAGCACATACCCTAAACGAGTATTGCAATGAAAGGCTCATGGTGATCTTAGTTGTGTTGTTAGTCTTGTGACATTCTTTTTTGACACACGAAATATGGACTGTTGGATGAGCATCTTGATGAAGAGTATGGATCTCGAGGCGACTTATTATAAATCCTAAATTTACTAATGCCATGTAAGTGTTACATCATACTTTGTGGTTGTAAAAATGACCGGAGTGACTTTAGTGATATATTTTAAAAAAATTAGTGATTTCTTTTAGAGTCGTGGTATGTGCACCATATTAATCAGGGCACCCCTAGAATTTTACCAAAATGTCCTTAGTTTGTGAAGCAACGCACCTCACTGCTCAAGACACATGTTATAGTGGTATCGGTCATGTCTTGCCAAGACCTGTAATATCGAGTCGCTCTATACCAACCGATACCTAAATAAGGATAGTCAAACAATCAACTCAATGAGTAACCATCGAGACTATACAAGTGGTCTTAGTGGCCTTGTGTTGAGAAATGTGTGTATGTCTTGGTTGACACCAACTGACACAACAACTTATATCTCAGTCCTGTGTGTTCGAGACCATAGGTTCAGTCATTTCCTATCGAGTCCCGAAACGTAATGTCGATTAACGTAATGTCACGTTATTTGCACCTCATCGATTACTTAGGGCACTTTGGTAGGCACTCTACCGATTACTCTAGAGCACCTTGAAAAAATGTGTCATTTTCTTTTAAAACCAAGGTAAATATAAAAAATCAGGTGCCTTGAGAAAATTATTGTAGTGCATATAGGGCATCTCTTTTTCATTTCGAAGAAGATTTTAGTGACCAACATGTTGTGACCACGTGTCAAATAAACGCTTTGTTATCGAGAAGAAGGCGTACTTTGCGGTAGGCGCATCCGTAGCAAAAGGACCTCCTGGTGCCACGCGTCCTAAATCTTTTTCTCGCTTTTCTCCGCCTACGTGGCCGCATCCTATCACTAAAACCCACTCTTAAAATCCACTCACGTGCGCCTCATCCCGCACTCACTGTTCCTCCTCGTTTCTCTCCCACACACGTTACTCGATCCCCATCCACCCATCTCCATCCGTCCGATCTTCTCCTCTATCCTGCGCCCAGCGCATGATAGCCTCTTAGGTCATCCTCCAACTAAGCCCATTTTAGCCTCTCACCAGCGTACACGAAATTAAAGCGCAGCCTAGTTGCCAGCACACAGAACTTCTAAAGAGAACCCCCAAAACTATCTACCCATCTACTGTGCGCCGGCGGAGCAGTTGACGCTAAAGTACGCCGTCTCTCGTGGTGCTATTACGGTTCAGAAATTCCGAATCCGATTGTCCGTAGATAGCTCGGATTGATCAGAGCCCATTCTGTTTGTTCACAGAATTCGATCTGGGTTTTGTTTGGATTTCGTTTTGGATTGTGTTTTGCTAGCAGTGCTAACGTGCGCAGGGTGCGCAGGATATTTTTTCACTAGGTTTCGTCGACCGAACTTGCTCGATCGATCTGTTGATGGAGTCGCCGATCGATTGTGGGGAGGAAGAAGCCCTAATATTGTAGATAGGGTTTTTGGTTTTTGAGCTGATTTTGGTTTTGCGAGAGTGAATTGGGTTTTTGTGGTACTGTGATGGAGAGTATGGACATCGGGGGCGGCGGTAGCAGCGTTCCGTTCCTCGATCGGAGCAAAGTGAGGATTCTGTTGTGTGATAACAACATCAAGAGCTCTGCAGAAGTTCTCGATCTCCTTTGCAAGTGTTCTTATCAAGGTACTTCTTTTTCCGAGTTTTGTTTTTGATCATGTGTTTTCATTTTTATTTTTTATTGGTAGTTTTTGGTTTTTTGTTTTGATACTAATTGTGGTGATTGGTGAAGATGTTAAAACTGCTGTGAATCTGTTCAATATAGATTTGCCATTTTTGTGGAGGTTGAGGAATGGGAGGAAGTAAATTTATAGCCCCTGATTGGTTCAGCTTTTGCTTTTAGTTGCCACGCCACGTCAACCAAATGCAGAAATCATAGAACCAAATGGTACAAAAACTCTGCTTATCGAGTGTCACGTCAGCAATAAGCTAAACAAAAAGCTGAACCAAACAGGGCCATAGTTTTATTTTGATTATTAATTATGTTGAGGGATAGTGTGTTGGATTTATGTGGATTTTGGAGTTCACAGTTTGTAAAGGATAGATCTTTGTTAGTTATCATGATTAATTTTGGTTGGTAATAATTGAAAAAAGACTGCAAACTTTAATGTTTTTTGGCGAATCTAGTGCAAACCTTGAATTTTTCTACTCACTAAACGTCATCTCAGGAGAAGCAGATCAAAATCCATTGTTGGGTTTACTTATGAAAAGGCATTAAAATGACCAAAGCCTAAAGCACATTGAAAACCTGATTTTGATGGCACATTGAAAATCTGATTCTAATATAATATTTTTTTAAGGCAATCATTGAGTAGAAAAGATTTTGAAAGCATGTCATTAAGCACATTTAATTGAATGGAGTGGAAAATTTTGATCCATGTGGGCGACCCTAACTATTGGGATTGAGGCTTTGCTGTTGTTGGTGTTGCTGATTTTTTTAGCCAATAATGCGTTGATATAGATTGTTTCAAGAGTTTCTCCCTTAACTTCTATTATGGTTGAGAAATGTCTTTTTTGGAGCTTTTGAGTTTTTATGCCAAGGTAGAGCTCTATTTTCTTTCTGACGGTATAGATACATTGCCTCACAGTAACTTCAGTGAGGACACCTAGACAGGTGATCGATGCGCTTAATGCAGAGGGCCCGGATATAGACATCATTCTTTCTGAAGTTGATCTTCCTATATCTAAAGGCTTCAAGATGTTGAAGTACATTACTCGGGATGTTGAGCTACGTCGAATTCCCATCATTAGTAAGTTTATGTTTTCGGACTTTTTACTGGCTGATGAGGAGTGTGCATTCTTACTAATTGCTTTCTTCTTTTTGATATTCACAGTGATGTCAGCTAAAGACGAGGTATCTGTTGTTGTCAAGTGTTTGAGATTAGGAGCAGCTGATTATCTTGTGAAGCCGCTACGCACCAATGAGCTACTGAACTTATGGACCCATATGTGGAGAAGAAGGCGAATGGTTTGAATTTCCTGACCTTGTGTTTACTTTTATTACTTCAAATAGTTTTCCCTAGAAATTGCATTAAGGCAATAAAGGATCTCCTCAGTGACTCTGGTGGTTTTCTTAAATACATTTATTTGAGGGATTTAGACTTTCTTTTTATAATATCCATGTAAGACTTTATTATATTGAAGATGTTATGTTACATAATCTAACAAGGTTATTAGAATTGAAATTCAGGTACCATCTGAGATTTGTGATTGAGGATTAAATAATGAATTGGAAGATCTTAAGAACTGCGTAAACTTGAATTTGGTAATAAATACTAAACTGTTAAAAAAGTAGCAGTCTAGCACCAAATTCCAGCTAAAATTATGACAGTTCAGCATAAATACTTCTACAAGAACCTTAGTTATGCCAGCCAACATGGAGTCATGTTTTGAAAATTTGCCAAGATATTGATTTTGACAAGGTCAACTGCATGGGCATGCTCACTTTTGAGGGGTCAGGTGTTTGACTCTTTGCTTAGAAGGAAACATGTTCTGAAAATAATGCAAACTATGTATTCAATGATTTTTCTTTTCACTATATATATATATATATATATATATATATATATATATTTTTTTTTTTTTTTTTTTCTTTTCATTTTTTAACATTGAATTAACAACACAAGTGTTGCATTAAGGTTTGTTGAAAGTTTGAAATAAGTTATGCTCATTACTTTCAGATTATTCCTTGCTTTTAATGACAGTAAAATGGAACTGAAGGTCAAACTTACATGTTTTTTTCCTCCCTTTTTTAAATTGATAAAAAAAGGATGTACTATTTATAACATCGCCTATAAATAAGCTTTATATGTTGGGATCAGTCGTAAAATAGTCTGTTACTCACATTGTGAGTGTCAAATACAATAGACATTTTGAATCTTGACCTGTATCTTGATACATTTTGAGGAACTTATCATAGGAATTTTGGCATATCTCTAGATTCTCTACACGAAAGAAATCATTTTTACTCTAGATCCAATGTTCATGTTTCTCTAAAATGATTATACGTTTTAAAGCTCTTCATGTAAAATTAGAATTCCTCAAATTTGTTCTGGGTCCAAGTTGCCAGTATTTGGGGTGGTAATTCATGCATAAGAGGAAATGGCATATTTTGGGCCCAGGGTTGTGTTTTCTGAAAGTTTAGATTGGGGATCGCTTTATTTAATTATCAACTAGAAGTAATTGAATATACTTTCTAGCATACACTCTGAAAAAACATGTCATAATCTCAAGTAGTTCCTATATGTTGAGGTTTATGAATATTGAATAAGATTGAAAATTGGAAGCGTAAAATGAATTGAAGGAACAAGCATGGAGGGAAATGAACCAAAAATGTATAATGAAGTATGAAAGAAAATGAAATGAGCAAAATGGAAACGAATGAAAATCCTGCATTAGCTTGATTATCTTTGATCCTAAGGCTGTTAATAAAACCTCAAATTTCTAACCTTTTTTCTGTAATTTTCTAATTTGTTGTCTATAATTGTGCAACTCAACATTGATAAGAAATCAGTTTATAATTGTGATCCTTCATTCGATATCCTTTGACTTGAGTCGAAGCCCTTTCTTAAGTTTCCTCCAAATATCTGAAGGCATGGGTTTTGTAATTTATTAAACAAAAGTCCTGTATTTAATGCATGTAGAGAAATTAATGGCAGTCTGTCTTAATTGGCAGCTTGGGCTGGGAGAGAAGAGCATCTTGAATTGTGAATTGGATCTGGTACCGTCTGATCCTAGTGATGCCAATACAAATAGCACCACTTTATTTTCAGATGACACAGACGACAAATCAAAGAAAAGCACTGTTCACAGCACTGTTCCAGAAGTGAGTATCTCCAATAATCGGGAGGATGAGGTATGTAAAGTATGAGAACAAGGTCGGATTGTATTTAAATTGTCTTTACCGTTTTCAACATTTTGGGGCCCTCTGTCCTGTGAAGCCTTTTTGTAGCCTCACATAGTTCTAACTCTCCTCCATATGCTCAGTTTCAGTAGCGTCTATAAATGTGAGGAATGAAAAATATTTGTCAATATTGCTATCTTTCCAGCTTTTCAATCTCTATGACTTATTTACTTGGCTCATCTATATAGTAGTATAGTACTACTGCGGCTTGGGTCTGGTAAATTAAATTTCTCTTCCTTTTAACAGAAAATTACTGGTTGGGAGCTTTACATGTGTGACCAGTAAAGTATATGGTAGGGTATGACCATTCTAGATGGATCACTTTCATAAAGAAGGTGGAGTGTTCCTTACTCAATGCCATAGGCTCATGGCACTTGGGGCTTTGGCCTTTGGCACTATTTCAGAACCTCCCTGGGTCGCTATGAGGATCTAAGTTCTTTTGCTACTCGTAGTCAATAGAAAGAAAAGAACACATAAGAAAACGTGAAGCGTTCTCTTAGTTCTCCCACCTGTTCCTTCTAAATGTTGCTCTCTTTCAGCTGGATCCTAGTCCCATCCTGTTCCTCCTGTGATATCATGTCGTTCCTTTGGTTTAATTTGTTTCTGGAGGATAGCCTCAAAGATATAAAAATGATGAAAAATCTTCTCTACAAGCTGAAGCACTTTGGTCTTCTTTAGCTCTAAAGTTCATGCTAATCTTCATTGGGACAATATGGTAGTTTATTATCCATAAAATGGTTGCGTAAGCGTGGAAGATCTAGATCATGTTGTAATTACTGTTTCCAAATTTTAGTATAGTGGTGATGGTTATAACTGCTGTCTAACATATGCATGTGCCTGTTTCTTGGTTTTTAAGGCCTATGCAGTGCCTTCTGAGCCTCCACGTGCTAATGGAGGTGACCAATTAATTGATGCGCCAAGGCCTGTTGAGAGACCTGGTAAGCATGTACTTGTTTATTCTGCATTTTACTGCTTATCCAAGACATTTAAGTGTCTGGACTTGTGAGGAGAATTAGCTGAGTAATTTCTGAACGTCTTTCCAGGGCAACTCTCTTCATGTCCAAAGAAAAGCGAACTTAAGATTGGGGAGTCTTCTGCCTTCTTTACATATGTTAAATCAAGCACAGCACAAATTAAATCTCAAAGGATTAGTTGCATTGATGAGAATGCTGCTAAGTCTGATTTATCAAGGATAGAAGAGAATGTGTCAGCATTGAGCAAACAAGCAGATGCTGATACTCGGGGACACGAAACTAGAGACTTGTGGGAAAACTACTATCGTGGGAGTGAATTTTCAGGCAGTGAGGTTGGCTCTGGTCCCACTTCGAACAGATCGTATGCTCAAGTAGAATTCAGTTTTCATCAGGAAAGGAACACTAGGGAGGACCAATTTCCTACAGCACCACCACATCAAAACAATGAAATTCAAGTTACTGTCTCTGGCATTCAGGAGCAGGCAAATGTCCCCTATTATTTTTCAGGAATGATGAATCAAGTTATGATGCCTTCATCTGCAAAGTTATATCCGGGTAATGTCAGTGATATGCCGAACCATGGGACTTCATCTATGCTGCCACAATACGGTTCTGTTCCACATGGTTCTCTTCATGTTCCTGTAATGACATCTTTCCCCTACTATCCACTCCAGTATTGTATGCAGCCTGGACAATCACCTGGAACCCAAGTATGGTCTTCCATCCCGAGTTCATCTTCCACTGAAGTAAAACCAGCTCGAGTTGAAAGAAGGGAAGCTGCACTGATGAAGTTTAGGCAGAAGAGGAAAGATCGATGCTTTGATAAAAAGATCAGGTACATTAATCGGAAGAGACTTGCCGAAAGGAGGCCTCGTGTGCGTGGCCAGTTCGTGAGACAGATGGGTGGTGTCAATGTAGACCTTAATGGCCAGCCACCTGCTGCTGAGGATTTTGATGAAGATGAAGAGGAAGAGGAAGACGAAGAGGAGGAACTCATGTCAAGGGACTCTTCTCCTGAGGGGGATGCGTCATGATTTTGTGCTCATCTTTCGATGAAACTTCTCTTTCTTGAATGATACATGAGATTTGATGAAAATTGGCATAATTCCTGCTACTTCTGCAGTTTGCACTCTCCAAATGGCATGTATGAAGTAAGAAATGGTGACTTGATATTGGAAGCAAGCTCTCATGGAAGCCATTTGTCACGGTACGCATTTAGTTTCTTATAAGGTGAATGGTAGTTTTTACACAACTGCTCTTTTTATGCATCATATAGGACATCTCTAGAGGCTGGTATTTTTTCCGTCATACTTTTTTTTTGTTGGATATATCTCATGCCATTTAGTAGAATGCTTCTTTCATTGGTGTTTGGTTTGTTTCAATTAAAAAGAAATGTAATTTTGATCTTGTCCTCGCATTTGTAATTGTTTACTCTTATTACTAATACAATAGCTGTTTCCGATATTTACCCAAAAAAAAAGCTGTTTCTGATAAAAAAATTGGTGTTTCACTTATTTCAATTTTCAACATGGTTAAGCGTTTGGTGCTTTTGCATTTGTCTCAAGACGACCCTAAAAAATGATCGGGCTATATTAGTAGATTATTCAAGATGAAACAATCAATTTGCTGCAAGAAGCGTATCTGACTCGAAAATCTTGTTATCTAGTTCATGGCGTTTTCCAACATCCATACTGGTTACGTTGTCTTTTGTCCTGTGTTTGATGAAAGGAATGTATGGAGTCTGCTGAACTTGGAGCATGTAAACCATGCACAAATGCTGGGACTGAGATGCAAGGGCTTATTGCTTTTCTTTCCTTTTCTTTGCAGTCATTTTACCCTTCTCCTGTCGGCAGTAGAAGGCCAAAGATGGGTTTATGGATCACAAGCTAGAGCGAAGTCGGCATTATCCCGATCTCGACCTGCGAAGAAAACTGTAAACGCGAGCGATGGTTGGGGTTGTCAAGAGGGTGGAGGGAGGCACCAAAAAAGGCCACGTTCATAAGTTATCACGAGAAAAACGCAAGTTTTTCTTTGCTGTTCTGCTGTTTTGAACCTGTTAGCGATCTCTGAATTGCTTATACGCTGGCAGCTTCATATAATTTTCTGCCATCTTAAACCATATGAATACAGATGAATGATCCATCCATTTGCGTACTCTGCTGATCCTCTCTCTTTTCGTTTACTGTTGTTCGTGCTCAGTCAGTTCCTTATTGTGGATTGAATTCTCTAACAAGTTGTATCTGCAGCGCGCCATAAACGTGACAGGAGAGTATGCATATCGGTATCTATGGAGCGAGTAGGCACTTTTTCTTGTTCAGAGACTCTTTCCTTTTCTCAGACAAAATTCCGCGGATGAAGCATGAACCTAAGAAGAGAAATTCACTCCAAAATGCCTGTTATGAGCAGTCTTTGAAATGATGATTTGAAGAAACGTTCCAACATACACTAATCTTTTTTTCTTTTTTTCTTTTTTGAAGAAAACACTGATCTTTTTTTGCTTCTAAGAAAATCTGATTGACTTCCTAGTTCCTAAAGAATGTCGCCAATAGTACATGTCTTTAATGTTGTTTTAGTAAGCTCTTTAACAGGTGTCTCTTTACTTACAATTAAATTATTATTATTATTATTATTTTTTTTATTATTTTTTTTTTTTGAAGAAAGTTTTTCTTTGGTAGTTCACAATTAAGTTATTTTTTGGTAACGTTAAATAATTATTAGTTGCTAAAACATCTCTAGTGGAGGTGGATGAGGCATCACTTGTTATAAGGCAAGGTTGAGGAGGTTCTAGATTTGACTCGTGTTGGAGTAATACTATCAATAATAATAATAATAATAATTTATCGGTCATTTTTAAAAATAAAATTATAATTTAATAATTTAAAATTTTTAAAAATGGAGTAAAAGATTGTCTGAATTATTTATTTTCTTAGAAATGGTGTTAATTTTTGGTGTTTGAAAAGAAAAGGCCATGTGGCAGTTAAACAGAGATTTGACCAAATCCCCTACTAAGCCAAAGCCAAACAATTTTTCTTCCTTGTCTGCCACAAAATAAAAACAGTTATTGTCGTTAACTTTTGTGTGCAGTTTCTGACCGATATACCCTTCTCTCCATCTCTTCCCCCCTCTTCTCCAAAACAAAATTCATGGTTTGAAAAAGAAAAAAAAAAACAAAAACAAAAGAACAAAAATTCCAACTGATGATCGACAATGGCGGACAAGAGGATGACAATGATGATGGAGTGGGATGGATTGGGAGATGACGAGTTCTTTGAGTCGAGGGATCGAATCTCCTCAGCTCTCTCCATGGACTTATTGCCCTCCTCAGAATCTGATGAAGATGAAGACTATGATGACAACCGAATGTCCTTCGCCTCCGCCGTTTCTTCTGGTCCTCGTGAGGAATTCCGCAGCTTTCATGCAACTCCATCTCCTCCAATGGACTACAACATGTGGATGTCTGAACCTGGTTCCATTGAGGATCGCCGCAAACGGCTCCTGCAAGGCATGGGCTTGACTGGTGAAAACCAAGGCATAGGAGTTCATGAGGAGCCAGAGAAGCTTCCACCCTCGAAAGACACAAAGCCGGAGCCTCCTAATCTGGCTTCACCATTGTCTCCTGATTTGATCTCTCGATCGAAGTCAGAAGGTAGAATGATTGCGAAATTTGCAAATACCAAATGGAGGAAGGAACAGCTTGTTGGCGCTTCTTCGTTTGTGAATCATCTTCTCACGAGATCATCGTCTGAACCGCCATCTTTTCGCGACCAACACATCCAGTTGTGTGCCAGTTTCATGAACCCGAATCGAATTTCCTCTGCAGGGCAATTGCTGGAGAGCGGTGCTGAGGGGCCTTTTCTAATCAAAAGCCTGGACACTGGTAAGGAGTTTCTGATCAAAGATTGTAACAATGCAGTGCCTGGTAGTCTGAGTGATCTTCAAACTGGGGAAATGCTCACCATGGAAGAGTTTGAGAAGTTTGTTGGTCATTCCCCCATTGTTATGGAGCTTATGCGTAGAGAAAGTATTGCTCTTGGTCCTAATTATAGAATCGACAAAAGTAAAATGTCACAAGGAAAGAATATAAGATCAAGCAAGAAAAAGGGTGTTAATTGGTTGAAGAACATAAGGGTCATGGCGAATTCGATCAATGGATTAATTTCCGACAAGCATGTTGAGGACAATTTGACAGGAGCACAAACACATGCTTCTCCTCCTCCTCCTTCGTCCAAGTGGATAAAAGTTCATCAACGCGGAAAGTCCTACAAGGAATTGTCTGGTCTCTACATGTGCCAAGAAATTCAGGCTCATGAAGGCTCTATTTGGTGCATTCGCTTCAGCTTGGATGCTCGATACCTTGCAACTGCAGGTGAAGATAAGATAATTCATGTTTGGGAAGTGGTTGATTGTGATGTCCTCTCATCAAGACCCGTTGATGAAGCTCACTCCATGCCAGTTCATCCAATGAGCAATGCTTCTCCTGAAAATCCAATTTCGGATGCGCAAGGCACATCTTTAGAGAAGAAGAAAAAGGGGAAGAATTCTTCGACTGTGATTCCTGACTATGTCTACGTACCGGAGACTGTATTCTCACTCACCGAGAAACCTATATGTTCTTTTGAAGGTCACCTTGATGATGTCTTGGACCTCTCATGGTCCAAATCGCAGGTCGGCTCCACATTTACTGCCTAAGTAATGATTTTTACAACTTTGATACTCGATTTTTGACTGATTTTTTGTTGGATTTGCAGCAATTGCTTTCCTCGTCAATGGACAAAACTGTAAGGCTGTGGGACATGGAAACCAAAACTTGTTTGAGGTTGTTCGCGCACAATGACTATGGTGAGCTGCCCAATCCTAACTTATTTGCGTTTTTCGCATTGTGAAGATTTTATTGGATATGATTGCCTAATTCAACTTTGTTTTCTTTTGTTCCGGATTTGGCTGATAGTTACCTGTATACAGTTCAACCCTGTGGATGATAGATATTTCATCAGCGGTTCTCTAGACGCCAAAGTTCGCCTATGGAGTATACCAGACAGGCAAGTGGTGGATTGGACTGAACTACATGAAATGGTTACTGCTCTCTGCTACACTCCTGATGGCCAGGTCCAGCTATGTTGATTTTGTAGTCACAATTTTTTTTGAGAAATGTCAGTTGATTACTTCTTATGGTTATGCTATATTTCTGAGTATTGGATTTCCTCCCGGAAAATGATAATCTAACACACTTTAAGCGCACACTTGGAGCGCACACTTTGTCTTTTAGCCCATTTATGGCTATTTCTTGTCTCCCAAGGTGTGGGCCTACATCAAACAAAATACCATAAATGAACTAAAAAACAAAGTGTGCGCCCCAAGTGTGCGTCCAAAGTGGGTCATTTTATCATTTTCCTTTCCTCCCCGTTCTCAATAAGTAATTTTAACTTGGATCCATCCAATGACTTACATAATTTGTGTGTTATGCCAAACTATCGTGATTGAGTAAAAATCATTCACCATTGCAAGGTTCTAGGCCCGAATCTTCATTTAGGTTTAGGACATTATATATATATATTGATCCATTAGGACATTATATCAATTATATATCAAAACGATTCATAAAAGTCAACAAGCTTGTATTCATTATGTGAAGATGCCCTGGTGATTTATTAATGGAAGAGAAATATAATTTTGTTTTCCATTTTCTCTGAACTAAACTGAACTTTAGATGATCTGCGGAAGCTTAATTATAGTTTTAAAATATGCTAAGCGAAAATTGTGCTTTTAAGCATAGGGATGAAACGTTCTTTTGAAATTAATTCAACTTTTGAAACACAAGCATGAAATGATCTTTATCATATTGTTGATGGATCCCTTATTTGTAATTGAAGGGCGCCTTAGTCGGTTCGCATAAAGGAAGTTGCCGTTTGTATGACATTTCTGGTATGAATTCTTTCATCACTAATTTATTATGTTGTTTCATTGACATTACTTCCATAGTTCCATCTGTCATTTTCAATTTCGAGAGGATTGGCCTACTTAAGTTATGTGCATATTTATCTTCCACCATTTTAACCAAGTTAATCATCTAAAAAAATTTCACAAAAAAAAAAATCATCTATAAAAAGAAATTAGTTCTTTGTCACAGTATGAACTCGGAATAACAACTATGGCATCTATAGACAGTTTTTAATTGCCTAACAATGTGGAAACCTAATCAACAATTTGATATTTAGATCAAGAGTATGTAAATTCATTGCTATGTTTCTACTGATCGCTCACTTTTCGCATCATGTCATTCTTTTTTCATTGGCAACAATGAATGCACAATGTATTGGTTTTGATAGATTCATAACAAATGCTATTTATTCAGACTTCAAGCTAGATCAGAAGGAACAAATACATATTCAGAGCAAAAAGAAGTCTCAAGCAAAAAAGATAACTGGCTTCCAGGTAATAATGATTTAATTCATTCTCTGCTCGAAACTCCTTTACAAACATTGTAAATTTGGGCTAACTAACCACTTCTTGAACAGTATGTCCCGGTGACTTCTTCCGAGGTTTTGATTACTTCAGCAGATTCGCGAATTAGGATCTTTAATGGTTCTAGTGTCACTCACAAATTCACAGGTATACTGAATTTTTCCTTTTCTTTAGCTCTCTCTGTAGATTCATTTCACACTTCCATATAATCATTGAAGTGTAAAAAAACAAAACAAAATAAAATAAAATAAAATAAAATAAAAACTGAACTATGATAAGAATAGCCTTTTCGGCCTTTACAATGGCATAGAACATGATTCTGCCCCTACAACATAATCCTTGAGATTGGATTACAATAAGAAGGCTATAGAGCACCAGGAAATAATCATCATACATGATTTTTTACCTATGACTACATTCAACAGGTTTTCGCAATACCAACAGTCAGATACCAGCATCATTCACTGCAGACGGGAAATATGTAGTTTGTGCAAGTGAGGATTCTGAAGTATACATTTGGAAGCGTCGCAGTGTAGATAGTGCAAAGCATAAGAGCACAATCACAACTCGATCTCGCGAGCATTTCCACTGTAAGGATGTCTCCGTTGCGGTACCATGGCCAGGCTCCCTAAAGTATGAACCACCACTCTGGCAGATTCAACCAAAGCGAAATTCTAAACGCTCAAATCCGCTTCCACCACTCGCTCCAAGTGCACCAACTAGTGCAGATACCGCTGTAAAGAACACGGAAGCTAAGAATCTACCCCCTCTCCCCCCAAAGGCCAACTTGGACAGATCAGGATCATACCAAGAAGACGATCCTGCTCTCGTATCTGCCTCAAACTCGAGTTTAGGTTCAAGTTCGTTTTCTACTGCTATCGATTTCAGTTTTGGAGACTCAGCTGCTATATCGGCTTCAGACAAGTCATCTGCAACCTTGTCTTCAATTTTCGAGAACCAGAATGGCAATGGAAACACAACCATGCAAGCGGCAGCATGGGGAATGGTGATTGTGGCTGCAGGATTAGGTGGCGAGATAAGGGTATATCAAAATTTTGGGCTGCCGGTGATAAGCCGCCAAACATTTAGAGACTATGCTAGTCCTGGATCGATAGGGAGGGTAGCAAATCGGTATTTCCATGGCAGCTGATGCCACTGGAAGTATTTTTATGGATTAGTGAGATGATAGTACACAAGCTGAGCTACTTCCTTCAGTGCAAACAAATGAAGGAACTGGTTCATGGAGTTGCATTTATGGAATGCCAAGTTTTTATACTTCACATTAGAATTATAACGACGATACAGTTCTAGGAAGATTAGTTTTCTCTTACTTTTTTCATGTGAAAGCTAAGTTTTCTCTTTTTTTTTTTTCATGTAATATTGGTGTTTCATGTCAATGTAAATTTACAACTTGCTCTAGTAAATCTGTTATTTCCTTTCAATGTACCATACAGTCCTTTTGCATTTACACTTCCGATCAGGACAAAAGATAAAAATATTTTTGGAAGGGAAGTGATTGAGTAACATATTTTTGCTACATACATAGACATCCCTAGTTTCCTCTAGATTCTTCTCCCTTCAAAACTATAAAACCTTGTGAAAATGTTCAAGTTCCTCTCGTTCTAGACTTAGCTTAGCTCTATCAACCTCCTATTAACCTCAACTGCAGTTGACGCAGCATGTCATTCGGTAATAAAGAAAAACACACCAAAAATAAGTGTACATGTAGTAGAGAACTCGACGGTGCTCATAGAACACTAACTACATAATTATGCATGTAAGCGTCAAAATGCTCTCCTAAATCCCTGAAGAGAGTTTCTGCACACATAAAAAGTTTCCAAAAGAATCAACAGAAAATCAACTTTCTCTTCAAATTCAGATTCCAATAACAGTTAGGACATTCATCTAAAATAAATAAAATAAAATAACAGTGAGGACACTAGTTACCACACATCATAAAATTTATCTGTGTACCAACTGTTGTTCCTACACCAAATCCCACATTGTCACAGATCCAAGCTTCACAAAATCCAGCTAGAACTAACTTGCTAAAAATCATTTCAACTGATTTTCTTTTTGTCATTGCGCCTGACTTTAGCGATTAGTGTTAACAAACAAACCCAACACCAAGCTTGCAGGGCAGGGGTGATTGTGTGTGATATAAACAAACTCTCAAAGGTGCATGAAAATATGACTAGCTTAGAAGTCTCCATAATAGGTGTAATTTGATAAAGAATGAGAGTCTTTATTTCTTGTGTTTGAGTACAAGTGTACTAGTATTTATAGAAAGCTAGAAATACATAAAAGATAGAAACAAATAAAGGTAGTTACAATCTAGTAACCAATCGTGATGGTGATCGTGATATTAACCGAACCAAACCAATTTGATATGGGGATTGTGGGATAACCAAAGATCAGAACCAAACCCCCTTAACCCCCCCCCCCCCCTCTTAAACTCAAGATGGGTTGGTGGAGATCAACTTCAGTTTGTCAATCAAATCCTAAAACCATCTCGGAAGATGAGCTTTGGTGAAGATGTCTATTGTCTGATTAATGGAAGAAACTGCGATAAGCTGAAGTGTGCCTCGGAGGAGGTGTTAGTGGACAAAGTGACAATCATTCTCAATGTGTTTTGTGAGCTCATGAAAGACATCATTATGAACGATCTGAATTGCATTACGATTGTCACAATGCAAGAGAGTAGTCGAGGAATGATTCACTCCCATATCCTCAAGTAACCAATGGAGCCAAAGTAATTCAGATGTAGCATCAGCAAGGGCCCTATACTCAGATTATGTACTGGAGCATGAAGTCATTGTTTGCTTCTTACTTCGCCAAGATATAAGCGAAGTGCCCAAGAAGAAACAATAACCAGTAGTGGAGCGACGATCAGTTGGATCACCAGCCCAATCGACATCGGAATAACTAGATAAAACTAAATAAGAGGTTGCAAAGAAGTGCAAACCATGAAACAAAGTGCCTTTAACATATCGGAGAATATGAAGAACAACTGTAAAGTGAGCAGTAGGAGGTGCAGACATGAACTGACTAACGATATGAACGACATATGCAATATCTGGTTGATTGATTGTAAGATAAACTAGACTACCAACAAGTTGACGATATAAAGTAGGATTTGGAAGAAGTGTACCATCAGATGGAGTTAACTTAACATTTACATATGAAAGAGTGGAAGTAATTGAGGCATTAGTAATCACAGAGCGAGAGATCAAGTCAGATACATATTTGGCTTGTGATAGATAATAGCCATTTGAAATAGATGTAACTTCAAGTCCCAAAAAATAACTTAGGAGGCCAAAATCCTTCATCTCAAAATGTCGCCAGAGATAGTGTTGAGGTTCGAAAATGCCAACAGAGTCATCCCTAGTGATAATCATATCATCAACATAGAGTAGAAGAATAACTATCCCTTTATCTGAGTGACGAGTAAATAAAGCTAAGTCATAAGGATGGGATGTAAAGCCGAGTTTTGCGATGTCGTGCTAAACTTCGCAAACCATACATAAAGAGCTTGTTTAAGCCCATACAATGCTCGTCGTAAGAGACAAACTTGGTTTGGAGAATGCGAATATCCGGAGGAGGGCACATATACACTTCTTTGCCAAGATTGCCATTGAGAAGTGCATTTTTAACATCCATATGAAAAAGAGACCAGTGTTTGATAGCAACAACAACTAACAAGCTCCGGACATATGTTAAACGAACCATAGGAGCAAATGTTTCTTCATAGTTAATGCCATACTCCTGTGTGTAACCTTTCGCAACCAGACGAGCCTTATAACTCTCAATAGATCCATCAGAATGGATTTTTATCTTATAAATCCATTTGCTCCCAACAGGAGTCTTGCCTGAAGGAAGATCCATCGAGTCCCAAGTGTGTGTTTTTTCTAAGGCACACAATTCTTCTGACATTGCTTGCTGCCAATTAGGATCAGTACTAACCTCTCGATAGGAGGAAGACTCATGTAAAGAAGAAATGACAGAGAAACAATCATAATCTTTAAGGTAAAGTGGAGGTTCAGTTACCCTTTCGAAACGACGATGAGGAGGAACAAGATCATCAAAAGGAGCAAATTCTACAGGTATAGATGTCGGAGTGGTGGTGCAATTATTGAGCTCAATTGGCGGACCTGTATCAGAAGAAGAATAGAGCTTGATAGACAAGTTAGTGAAGAAAGGCTTAGAACTAGAGAGGAAAGTATCAAACTTGGATAGTTTGAAAAATATTGTATGTTCCCAAAAAGTGACATACATGGAGATTCATAATCTCTGAGAAATAGGATCCCAACACTGATAGCCTTTATGTTCAACTCCATATCCAAGAAAACAACAGAAACGAGCACGTGACTAAAGTTTAATATGCTTAGGGGCATTGAGAAGAGCAAAACATGCACTGCCAAAAATTTTAAGATTAGTATAATTGGGTGTTTTACCATATAATCATTCAAAAGGGGAGATGTTTTGTAAAAGCAGTGTAGGAAGTCGATTCACGGTATAAACACATGTCAGGGCAGCCTCTCCCCAAAACTTTTCTAGACATGATGCCGAAAGAAGTTGAGCACGAATAGAGTCCAAAATATGATGATGTTTTCTTTCAGCTCTGCCATTTTGTTGAGAGGTATAAGGGTAGGAACATCAACAGTTCCTGGCTGTTTAAGAAAGTCAAGAAGAATAGAATTTTGATATTCTAAAGCATAGTCAGTACGAAATATTTTGATTACACTTGAAAATTGAGTTTTAATCATGGTTGTAAAGTTGATATAAATATGTGACAACTTAGACCTAAACTTTAGAAAATATATCCAAGTAAAACATGAATAATCATCAATAAATAACACAAAATACCGATAACCATTTACTGTAACGGCCCCAGTTTCCAAACCTAAACGGGTCCCCGTCAGCCTAGACTTACATGAAACTCCAAGCCCGTCTCGACAAATTACGCAAGACTAGTCAGTCTTTTCATACCATTTACCATTCATTTACCAAAATTAAAGCATTGATTAGTGAGTTATCATCATTATAGCGGGAGCAAAAGTACAAACTAATCAAAATAATCACATTCATAAAAGTAAGACATCCTAACGGTGTGGAAACATCCTAACAGAGTGGAAACACCGCATATGTATATCATCATGAATGATCAGTCAGATTAGAGTAACCCTATAGATATACATGCCCAAGATCTCTCACAAAACCCCAAGTCCCATGTTTCAAAACAAAAAATATATATAATACAAGAAATGTCACCTAAGTCCAACAGATAGAAAGGCTGCTCCAAATCCTCAAGTGATGTCTCCAAGCTGAGGAGCTTTTCCCTTGTTGGATTATAGATATGCACTCTGTTAAACACAAGAACGACGAGCCCAGGTAAGTAACGCCAAATAAAACAATAATATAGCATTTCGAAACAAATAAACATCAGTCCACATTCATGCTGTGATTAGAAAGAAAGGAATAAGGAATGCATGAACATATAACAAGCAATCGAAAAGTGAGTGTCCGAGTTACGAAATAGAATAGCAAGGAGTCCCGACATCAGTCATTGAGTCGAGGTAAAACCTACAAAACTCAGGTTCAGGACGAGAACACAACCTACCAGCCCTAACCCTTGCGACTATGAGATATCCATAGACTCGGATAAGAGCCCCCAGCGTACACTCAACTGGGAGATATCAACAGCATTTAGATAAGAGCTCATATCACATATAAATAGTAACCATGACTCCCTTGCCAATGAACCACTCAATCAACAAAGATTTCAAAAGATAAAGTGATAAACAACGCAATAACAACAAATTAGAGCTCAAAAATAACTATAAAAGTTCTCACTAGTTTACTTACCGGTAATCGAAGCTAATATGCACTCAACGAACCCTGACACGCCTCGTAAGACTTCCTGCGCAACCCGTCAATCACTTAAAACTCCTATTACCCAGGTATTGGGTCGTATTCGGACCCATTTGGATACCCAACAGATCCTCGAAAGTTTTCAAAAATTTTATAAAAACTTGCCCCTGTGAACAGTGTCACGCCGTGGCACTCATTGGCCTTAGTGGCGCCCTAGCGGCATGAAGCACTAGGACTCTTTGTCCCATGCGTCGTAGGTGATGCCATGGAGCATTGGGCGCACTGTCCCAGATGTTGTGTGTGGTGCCGTGAGTTGGAATGCTCACGACGTCACCACGATGTTCTGCTCAGAACGCACTGTGTTGGGGGTTTTTGCCACACCAACTCGCATCGCCGTGTTTCGAGTCTATTCCAACTTCGATTAAACACCCAATACCACGTCAAGCCACCCTCATATCGTTTCAAAACCCGGCAAAACTATAGATTTACAGAAATTCAGCAAAAAAATTCCCAAAAATCCCCAAAAATCCAAAACACCTTCAAATCTCAAAATCATTTCACAAATTCTTATTTGATCATCCATTTGATCACCAATCCATCAAAACATATCATAAAAACCCATTCCTGAAATCATTGCCCCAAAATCATTGTGATGAAAACACCCAGAAATGGCGTCAAAACATAGATATAAGTGGAAAGTAGGAATCTCACCTTCGATTTCGTGTTTGTGCGTTCCTACGGCGTCAATCCGCGTCAAATTACCTAAACCTCCACCGCCTCTCACGTTGATTCATTGAGAAATGAAGAAAATGAGATGAGAAGAGAGAGAAAGTGATGGGGTGGCTTATATACCCCTCCCTTCATCTCTTATCACACACGGATCCCGAGGCCATCTTGTGGCTACCATTCACTCCAGCAACCAACTCTAACACCAAATGGTAACTTCAATGTGTGACTTGTTTATCTTATTTGAGTCTTTCTCTCACAATATGTGCATTTTCGAAACTGTTTCGAATCCCAATTCGCTCGTCACGTCGTTCCGAATGTACCAATGTATCGAATGGACTTTATAACTTTTAACTATTATGTATTTTGCATTTTGTTAGTGTTTTTAATTCATTTAAGTCACTGCTAATTACCCGACTAGCGTTCGCTCGAAAACCCATTATTTCACGTAACCCTCGAGTTGAACCATTCCCAATACCAACGCACCCACTCAAACGTCCTCGCACGTTTGGGACATTAGAATTAAACATTCAGGTAATACAATATATACAAAATATCAAACAAAAATAACATACCTCAGTGCCGACAACCGAGAATTGCACAACTGTATCACGATGAATGGGCCCATGTACGACCTAAATTGACACGTGACATAAGTTAGAATTTAGGGTCATTTCATTAACAGTAGAAATGGGTGCAAGACCACAAATGTCAGAATGAATTAAACCAAATGGTGTATTTGCAACATAATCACTAAGACTGAAAGAAGATGTTGTTTGTTTAGCCAATTGACAATGCATACAATCAAAAAACTAAAATTTTAAAACACCTAATGACCCACTAGAAATAATAGTGCGAAGTTTACTGGCTAGATGCATGACCTAGATGAATGTGTCATTCGTAAACCAAGGGAGAGGAAACAACAACAAAGAATTTTTAGAATGAGGTAAACGAAGATATGTGAGCTCTAATAATTGTCCCACTTGGCTCCCCTTTCCAAGAATCTTACTCGTCTAAAAATCCTGAACCTAACAACCATTTAGAGATACAGATAAGCCATTATCACATAACTGACCAACTGAAACTAAATTTAAGGCAAGATTGGGGACACAATGAGTGTCAGGCAAAGTGAGGTGAGGAGTAGAAGCAATTCCTATTGAGTAATAAACATAGAACTTCAATTTGTAGTTTGAATAGTTAAAAAATATTGAACATTTTTGCAATTGGAAAGAACAGATAACCGAGAGGTCATATGGTTACAACAACCGAAATCAAGAAACCAAGGTGTACCTGGGGTAACAAATAAGGCAATGGCTTTGGGAGATATCACCTATTTGAGGAGTGCTTCTATCTCACTTAAAGGTATGATAGGAGAGGACGGTGACCCATCAGAGATAGCAGCAACAACAGAAGAATCGGTCTTAGATGTAAAATTTGAAGCACTTTTGGGACGAGGAGGACAAGTTGGACAGTTAGCACTATGTGACCACACTCGTGACAGTACATACACTCAATAGTAGGATAGTAAGCAAACGCATGATCGGTTCCTTTCCAATTCTTGCAAATTGAGGATCTAGACTTCGAGCGTAATGGAGTAAGTGCTAGAGCAAGATCTAAGGAAATAGAAGGAGGTTTAACCAATTCCATCCTAGTTTCTTCAAACAAGATTTCTTTGACAGTTGCATCAAAGAGGGTAATGGGTCACGATGTAGCAAGGCTACATGAACTGGCTCGTACTCAGGATGAAGAGCCATCAATATTTGTATGAAATGAAGATGATCCTGAGTGATTTGAACTTGCTATAACTGATTCCAAATTGGCTAAATGAGGGCTAGAAAATCATTAATTGACTGACCATGCTCTTGCTTCAAATTGTTCAGATTAGTAAATAACTAGTAATACTGTGCCAAACTAGAAATCTTGTATCTAACGGACCAAAAACTCCCTAATATCTTTAACAATATCCAACTCATCAAATTAAATATGAATAGAGGGAGTAGCAGTGTTACTAAACCAAGTGATGATCTTGTGATTTTTACTCTCCCAATCTTCAACACGGTCGAGAAACTTGTTGTCCAATTCCTTTTCACTTTGTTCAGGCTTGACATTGTCTCTCGTCATAATACGCCAAAGCATTTGGCCAATCAAAAAACATTTGATCTATTGTGACCATAACGGATAATTAGAACATTCAAGAATTGTTGTGGAAAAAATTGATGCACAAGTGTTAGGAAAAAAATTGCAAAGTATGTGTGATAGGAAAGGTGCATGGAATAAGACTTCTCTAGTTAGAAGGCTTGTAAACATGAAGTATAAAGATAGACGGTCAATGATAGAGCACTTGAATGACGTTGAAGGCTTGATTAATTAGTTAAGTGCCATGACGATAGTGTTTGAGGGTAAGCTACATGCACTATTACTTTTGAGTTTTTTACTAGATAGTTGGGAAACATTGGTGGTGTCTCTCAATAATTCAACTTCAAGCAGTGTTTTATCTTTATCTATGGTGTGTGATAGTCTCTATGATGAGGAAACTAGAAGGAAGAATAAAGGGATTGATACTTCGAAGCTCTTGTTACTTCAACAGAACATTGAGGTAGAAGTAAATCCAGAGGTCCGAGAGGGCGGAGCAAGTCCAGAGATAATTCACAAGCAAAAGGAAACTTTTCTTGTTCTCACTGTGGCAAGGAAAGACATATGAAGAGAAATTGTAAAGTGTGGAAAAGGAAACAAAATTATTAGAAAAATCAAAACAAGGCGGATGATCAGAACGTTATGGCTACTATATCAGATGTAAGTGAAGAACTGATTGTGCTCTCTTTTGCTGAGGATTAAGGTCATGTCACGAATGCAAATAGTGAGTGGGTTGTTGATTTAGGAGCATCAATCCATGCTATGCCAATAAAGGACATCTTCTCTGTTTATCAGGAAGGGAACTTTGGAAAGGTAAATATGGGGAACAACAGTTTTACAGATATAGCTGGCATTAGAGATGCCTATATGCAGACAAATATTTGTTGCACGGTGATTCTGAAATATGTACGACATGTTCCTGATTTGTGTCTGAGTTTGATTTCTATTCATGCTTTGGACCTAGATGGTTATTATATCATCTTTAAGGGCAAGGAGTGGAAACTCACGAAAGGCTTAATTGTTGTTGCTAGAGGAAAATTGAACTACATATTTTATAAGATTCTATTGAAGACGGTCAAAGGTGACCTGAATGCAGTTAAAGATGATTCTTCATTGGGTTTGGGGCATAGGCGGCTAGGTCATATGAATGAGAAAAGGTTGCAGATGTTGGCAAAGAAGTCTCTCATCCCTTTTGCTAAAGGAAAAATCTTAAGCCCTTGTGACGATTGCTTATTTGGTAAGCAACATAGAGTTTATGTTTCTTTATATTCTGAGAGGAAAAGAAATTTACTTAAGTTAGTTTACTCTATTATTTGTGGTCCCATTGATGTCGAAACTATGGGTGTGGTGGCAAATATTTTGTTACTTTTATTAATGATGCTTCACGAAAAGTTTGGATGTTTGTTTTGAGAACAAAATGTCAGGTTTTTGAATGCTTCAAGAAGTTTTATACTAATGTGGAAAGAGAAAAGGGAGTATCATTAAAGTGTCTTCGTAATGATAACGTGGGAGAGTATACTTCAAAGGAGTTCGAGAATTATTTCTCAGAACATAGAATCAAACATGAGAAGAAAGTTCTAGGTACCCCTCAGTATAATGGTGTTGTTAAAAGAACAAGTAGAGCCATCCTTGATAAAGTCATATGCATGTTGAAAGTGGCTCAGTTGCCGAAGTCATTTTGGGGTGAAGTTCTCAGTACTGCTTGCTACTTGATGAATCACTCTCTGTCAGCACCGTTAGAGTTTGATATTCTAGAGAGAGTGTGGTCTAGAAAGGATGTTATTTACTCTTATTTGAAGGTGTTTAGATGCAAGGCATTTATGCATGTGCCTAAGGAGCAGAGATAAAAACTTGACGATAGATCTGATCTGTGTATCCTGTTGAGTTTTGGAGATGCAGAGTTTGGCTATAGGTTATGGGATTCAAAAAAGAAAAAGGTTGTCAAATCCAGGGAAGTGGTCTTTCATGAAAATAAGACCATAATATATTTGAAGACATCAGAGAAACTCATTATTGATGATGATGTTACTCTTCCTGAACTAGTTTCTCCATTGATTAGTGATGCCACACAGGAAAGAGATTTAGTTGAAGAACATGGGGTTGATGATGAGCATGCACATGATGATGTTGACAATGTTGCAACGACCCTCAAATTTAACAAGCCACGTGTTGTATTTCAGGACCGTGATCCAACTCTCGTGATGTGTCTAGCATTTCGATCCTTGGAAGTCGACACCAAAGAAATTTTATTTTTCTATGATGATTGTATTTGTATGTATTTTTAATACGAGTTTCGAGCCGTTTAGAGAATTGAAATTCTGAGTGAGGCTTCGTTTAGGATAAAGGGGGAATTTTAAATATAGAAAACATTTATAAAAGAATTATTTGAATAATAATTAACTTAAATAACTAAATTAACGACGTTGGCGAGACTAGGAGTATGCGCATGTGAGTCGTAACGTGGTTCGGATCCAAGTTCGAGAGAAACAGCTAAGGAGTTGATTAATCAAGTGGTGTGCAAGTCACCTATTGGAGTCACTAAGTGGAGTTAGAGTTGGTGGACAACTTAAAAGGGGGGGCATTGGATCTACCTCAAGATGCATGTGTGAAAGTGGATAGAAAGGGCGCCTATAAAAGGGCTATCACTCTCACCTTTTTTTCTCTCTCTCTCTCTCTTACACTTTTCTTTCCTCTCCCCTTCTCTTCTTCTTTTATAAAACTTGGAGAACAAGGAAGTTGGGACATCCATTATGGGCTGCACAACTGCAGGAAAACTCGTCAAAGTTCCAAGATTTTACCGGAGTTAAGGTGAGATCCTAATTCCCCTTCTCTTTCCCTTCGTTTTAGCGTTAGTTTTATTCGATTTCGTCGCGATAACCATGGACTCCACGTCTTGACAATCGGTTTGATTGATATTTCGACATTTTAGTGATCCCTAGAGCTATCAACACTTATTTTTGAAACGGTGTTGTACATTTATAAGCATTTTACCAATTTCATTGGGGTTTGCGATGTTTTGGAGTGGTTTGTTCATTCCGAACACTCGCGAGAGGTTCCACAATGATCCAAAGCCAATTTTGGATGGTTATGGAACTTTGTATAAGTTTGAGATAGGTGCGACGATGCGAGCCGGGGCTCGAAAAACCCCAGAAACCCATTATGTCGAGACGTCGCATATGGCACTGTGCGCGACAAGCTCCACGGCGTCAGTGGTGTCTAGAACAATGCAAAAATCTTGAAAAATGGAGATGTCGTGAAGGCGCCGTGAGCCAAAATATTGGCGGCGTCCTCCCACGATGTCCAAAATAGAGCCTTACAAAAATCCAAACCCACGAGACGTCGTAGAGGCGTCGTAGGTCAGAATGCTGGCGGCGTCCTCCCACGACGTCCAAACTAGAGAGCTAACTTTTCACGTCGTGACGACACTGTGGAGACCCTGTACATGGCGGCGTCACCCATGACGTCTAAACCAGTGGCTCAAAAATTCGACGTTGTGACGAAGATGTGGAGCTTTACACACGATGGCATTACGACGACATCCAAACAAGAAAAACGAAAAGGGACGTTGTGATGACGCCATGGAGATTTACACACGGCAGCGTCTAAACAAGAAATTGGACCATAAATTTTGTGAATTCTCGAAAAGCTTAGGAACTTTGGAGGTTTATTTAGGGGCTTATATTGACCATAAACCCAACATATTAGGGATTCAAATCATTAATAAGTAGTTTTGAAACCTCGGGCAAGGGGATAGAGTCGCGAGAGTGTACACGAGTTGCGACGTTACAAGGTAAGTACATGTACGCTCTGTTTATATTTACAATAGTGAGCCAGTTAAGAAAATGATATGTGATTCATTTCCCTCTTTCGTTGTAATAATCGCATTCATCCTATTGCTTAGCATTCCATTCTATGATTTCTTTGGTTGAGTGTTCTTGGCATAAGTTGAGTCGGGAAGGTACTTTATAGCCCGCACTAGTTGGGGCAACGCGAACACCTCTTGCAAAGGATGTTGACCACCCCTAGTGTTGTGTGATACCCGAGTACTGAATTGTTGTGGATATTGTTGTGGCTATAGTGTGGATGTGGTTGTGGATTTGTTGTGGATTTGTTATGGATTATACTGCTTATAGGCCTTATTTGTTTTGATGAACACTCAAAATATCATTAATTATCTGCTAGTCTATTTATCATGCAATTTGTCTTTTATTTCCTATCATTTCAATACCGCGTGATTCCTAGACTTCTTATTTGGTAAAATCATGAATTACTATTACGTTTTTCTGGCATACTATATATTTTCTCAGTTACTCACCGTCTAGTTTGTGACGGTAGACGGTGGGTGCAGATAAACCAAAGGCGAGCAAGGGGAAGGGACTCATGTTAGGCGACTACCTTGCTTGATCTTGCGAGGACTCTTTCTTGTTTTTATTTAGTAGGTCATCATTTTTGCTTTATGTAATTCGTTTTGATACATTATATGTTTTTATGGGTAGGGATTATGAGACTGATATGATGTGCTATTATCCTACCTTTTTAACATATGTTTATCGAATATTCGGGGTTCCACATTCATAGAATCTTCCTAATTTCCCTTTCATTAATGAGTTATTGCGTTATTATAGTTATTTTTCGCTGCATATCATTCGATAATGTTTATAACACAATAACTCACGTTTTAACTTGAAATTGTTGAATTGAAGCTGATTAAGCATGCGTTGGTGTGACGGCCCCAATTTTCAAACCTTAAACTGGGCCCCACCCGTCTTAGTTTTACGTGAAACTCCGAGCTCATCTCGACGAGTCACGAAAGACTAGTCAGCATTTCCTTATCATTTACCATTCACTTAACATTTTAGAATATTGATTAGTAAGTTATCATCAATATACCTGAAGCAAAAATCTCAAACTAATCAAAGAAACACAACCATTTAAATAAGACATCCTACAAAGTGGAAACCACACATATGTATATCATGATCAATAATCAGTCAGAGGAGAATAACCCAAAACATATACATGCCCAGAATCTCTCAAAACCCAAACTCGTGTTTCAAAACAACATATATATATATATAATAATAATACAAGAAAAATCACCTAATCCAATAAATGGAAAGCCACCCCAAGATCCTCAAATCAAATCCCCAAGTTATGAGTCTTTCCCTTGCTAGTCTGTGGATCCGCACTCCGTCAAACACAAGAATGACGTGCCTAGGTAAGTAATGCCAAACATGATATAAATATAGTATTTCGAAATAAATAAATCAATCTAATTCATGCAGATAAAAAGAAAGGAACATGGAGCGCATGAATACACAAGATTGTAAATAAATCAAACAAAAATAGAGTTTCCAAAATACGAAAATTGGATAGCAAGGAGTCCCGACCAAAAGGTTGTTGAGTCGCGGCAAAGCCCAACAGACTAGGGTTCAGGACGAGACCATGGCCTACTAGCCCCTAACCCTTACGACTATAAGATATCCATATATTCGGATAAGAACCCCTAATGTATACTCAATTAGGAGATATCAACAGTGTCCAGAAAAGAGCTCATATCGCAGGTAAAAGTAATCATAACTGACTTGCCAATGGACAACTTAATAAAAAAGGAATTCCAAATAATTAAATGAACAAAACAATAACAACAAATTAAAGCTCAAGAAATAACTGTAAAATTCCTCACTGGTTTACTTACCTGTAATCCAAGTTAATACGCACTCAACAATACCCTAACTCGCCTCATACGAATCCCTAAATAGCTCGTCAACAATTAAAACCTCTATTAATCCAATTAAATTTCAAAATCTTATTAAATACTTTCTAATATACCCAATTTTTCATCTCCAAGATGTCAACACTGGGACTTTCTGCCCAAAATGATGTGGGTGATGCCATGACCTCATTGGTCGTGGCGGCGTCCTCGTGGTGCGGGCCCCGAATGTTGGGAAATGTGCCCTAGGTCAATCCATTAATAGTCTTTATGAATACATTTTAGTTAATAAAATAGAGGACTTCATTTGTTGTTTATTATAATTGATTTGCATGTTTACATTATAATAAGATCCATGGGTATTCACAGAAATATCCTAAATGTCCCTAGTCGATTATTATACTGGGAACTATAATGAATTAAGACTAGTGTGAGTCTTAATTGATGATTATACGATGATCATACGTATAGGAATACGAATCAAGATCATGACTACTTGTTAAGGAACAAAGTACTGGACCGACTCGCTATGAGAACATCACATGGATTAAGTCATAGTTGTTTCTCATGATATGTATATTATTCAGTCCTCTGACTTGAGATTACTAGAGACTTCAACATTAGAAATACAATGATTTAACGCAATCAAACGTTGTCTTTAACCGGACGATTATAAAGGTTGTGATTGGTTACTGTGTGAATAATGTGGTGAAGTTGTGTAATCGAGATAGAATTTGTCCCTCTCATATAAAGAGAGATATCTAGTGGATCCCTCGAGGTGTTAAACTATTAAAAGGCCTAGTCTAAGTGAATTGATATTGATCAATGTCACTTGGATGTTTTCAATCTACCTAGAAATCGAGACTAGTACGATTGAACATGTTGGATGACAATTCCATGCCTTATGTTTGATCAAAAGGATATCGTGTGACAAAAGGATGTTATATACACTATTGATTAGGTTGTATCGATTTGATATTCGTACAACTTGGGTAGTCACAATGTTTTGCTAGAGGTCGTATGACTTGTAAACCAAAATGCGTTTTGGTACACTGCCAACGTTGTATAAGCCTATTGGATTGCACACTAAGAATGGTTTTGCGAGATTTTAAAATGATTCGGAAGAATGGAATGAATTTTATATGATAAAATTCATGACAGAAACGTACTTGTAGTGTATTACACTTATACCTCTTTAAGTAAGGGTATATGTGTAATTTACTTAACCTTCTATATATAACGGTTGTATAAATAGACGTTTTGAGTTAGAATACAAGTACGAAAGATTTAAAAAGGGGCGAAACTCTATTTTCATTTTAAGAAACGACTTAGGGTTTTAGTATGCTCTGGATCGTTTTGGAGAGAAACAAAAAGGGTTTGGTATTCTCTCGAAGCTAGCACTTCAAATCTCGGCCGTCGTTCGTGCGTGGACTGCTGATAGAGGGCGTTTGTCGTTGGCAGCGCCTTAGAGATCGATTAACCTTCAGAAAGTTACATTGCGACTGAGGTATGATTAAGTTTTTCATAGTTTAAACGTGTTTTAATGGAATCAGATTTGGATCCTGTTGGGGTTTTTCTTAAAATTGTTTTGTAATCTCCGCTGCGCATGAACCCCAAACACCAACACCGGAAACCCCTGCCTAAGACGTCGTGAGTGGCGCCATAAGCTGGAATGCTCACGATGTTGCCATGGTGTCTGATCCAGAAAGCCTCTGTAACGGGGTTTTTTAACACCCTAGCTCGCGTTGCCGTGCTTCGAGCCTATCCCAACTTCGACTAAACCTTTGATAAAACGTCAAGCCACCTTCGATTCACGTTAAAACCCAGCAAAATTGTCGATTTGGTAAAAATCCACCAAAATTTCAAAAAGCTTCCCAAAAAAATTCAGAAAATTTTCCAATATACTCCCAATCCATCAAAACATTCCATAGAAATCAATTTTCCAAAATTGTTGTCCTAAATTATCACAACAAAAACCCACAAAAGCACCGCCAAAAAGTAGATATATACATGGAAAGTCAGAATCTCACCTTAAATTTCAAATTCGAGCATTCATTGAACGTCGAGTCGCGGCAAAACTCCCCGAAAACCTACCCCATTCTCACTTTGTGATCGTTAATGAGATAAAAAGGAAAACGAGATGACAGAGAAAAGTTGGTGGGGTGGGGTTTTTATGCCCCCTCTAATCTCAACTCATACACGGATCTCGAGACAAATCCTTTGGCTATTATTTGATCCATCTACCAACCTTAACACTCATGGATGACTTCAATAGGTGATACAAATTTCTGTTTTAAGCCTTTTCTCGCACAATACATGCGTTTCCGAATCTGTTTAGAACACGAAACCGCTCGTCACGTCGCTCCGAACGTACCAACGTATCCAACGGATTTTACAACTTTTAATTATTATTTATTTTATATTTTGTTAGTGTTTTTAATTCATTTAAGTCCTTCGGACCACTAATTACGGAACAACGTTTGCCCGAAAACCCGTTATTTCACATAACCATCTAGCTGAACCATTTCCAGTACCAACGCACCCACTCAAACGTCCTCACACGTTTGAAACATTGGCATTAAACATTCGGGTAATACAATATAATACAAAACACCAACCAAAAATAAAATACCTTGGCATCGACGACCAAGAATTGGACTCTATGTCACGACAAATGGGCCCACGTACGACCTAAATTGACACGTGGCATAAGTTAGAATTTAGGGTCGTTAAAGTCTTCCAAACTAATTGAAATTTCGTCCTCGAAATTAAAACGGACTAACGGAAAGACTTACCAAATTAGAAGAGGTAGGGAAAATGCTCGCGCATATCGGACTCAAGCTCCCACGTCAGCTCCTTATCCCCGTGGTGTTGTCACTTGACTAGGACTAACGAAATCTCCTTGTTCCTCAGAATCTTCACCTTCCGTCTACTATCTGAATAGGTTGCTTGTCATAAGTGATGTCCTCCTTTAAATCTATCTGGCTCAAGTCCACCATCATTTTCTTGCCCTCTTTCGACCTATCAAGTAGGAACATCGATATGTGAAACACAGGGTGAACTCCAGACAACTGAGTTGGCAACTCTAACTCATATGTTACTCTGCCTATCCGCTTCCCAACTCTGAATGGACCAATAAATCTCGGAGCAAGCTTCCATCTGATCCCGAACCTCTTACGACCCTTCATCGGAGACACATTCAGGTACATGTAGTCCCCGACCTTGTACTATAACTCCCCATGATACAAGTCATAATATCTCTTCTGTCTCTCATGCGCACCTTTCAGCCTTAATCTGATCAGACATATCTTCTCTATGTGATCTATAACAATCTCTAGCCCAATAGTTGCCACATCCTTTGGCTCTGCCCAACAAGATGGAGATCTACATGGCCTCTCGTACAATGCCTTAAACGGTGCCATATATATACCAATACTAGCCTAATAACTGTTGTTGTAGACGAACTCACACAAATGAAGATACTCCTCCCATGAACCACCGTACTCCAACATACACATCCTCAACATATCCTTGAGTATTTGTATCAAACGCTCTAACTGTCCATCAGTTTGTGGATGATAGGCAATGCTGAGATTCAACCATGTGTCAAACTGTGCCTGCATACTCTGTCAAATCTTTGACGTGAACTGTGGCCCTCTGTCAGAAACAATTGATAAAGGTATACCATGCAGTCAAACTATCTCACGCTCGTACAACAAAGCCAACCTATCTACCTGATATGTAGTCGAAATTGGTAAAAAATGCGCAGACTTCATCAACCTGTCTACAATCACCCAGATGTTATCATGACCGCGTTAAGATTGAGGTAAACCACTGACGAAATCCATAACTATATGCTCCCACTTCCACTAAGGAATGAGAAGTAATTGTAATAGCCCGTTAGGTCTGCGATGCTTAGCCTTAACTCACTGACAAATCTCACACCCTCGAATGTAATCAGAAACATTGACCTTCATCTCCGGCCATCAAAACAGACGACACACATCAACATACATCTTGGTCTTGTCAGAATGAACCGTAAAACGTGAGCAATGTACCTCATGAAGTATCTCATCGCGTAGGTCAGTCACTGATAGAACCCACAGTCACCCTCTAAATCTCAGGCATGAGTCTGTCAACTAACTCCAATCTGGATGATCTAACTCTGTGCAAACTCCAAAAACTTCTCATATTGCTCATCAACCCACTGACCATCTAGTACACTCTGAATAGAGACAATTTGAGTCCTTAATTGGCCACATATCAATACCCTGCTACCACCGGTTGGAATATCATCAGAATACAACATCCCGACCGCCTCGAGCAAACCATACTCATGTGTCATGTAGCAAGTAACAACGTCTGAGTCAACCCCTTTGCGGCACAATGCATTTGCAACAACATTGGCCTTCCCCGGGTGGTACTCCAAAGAAAAATCATAATCCTTAAGGAACTCTAGCCAACGTCTGTTTTATATTCAGGTCCTTCTGAGTAAACAGATACTTCAAACTCTTGTAGTCAGTAAACAACACAAACCTCTCTCCATAAAGATAATTGCGCCAAATCTTTAGTGAAAACACTACGTGCGTAGGGTAGTTCTTCTCGTGAACCTTCAGCTGTCGCAACGCATGGGCAATCACCCTACCGTCCTGCATCAAAACACAACCTAACCTGACCTTCAAAGCATCAGTGTTCACCTTAATACCCTTCCCTGACTCACGTAATACTAGCACTGGCGCGGTAGTCAAACATTCATTCAAAGTCTAAAATGCTTGCTCACAATTGTCACTTCATTGAAATCTCACGTCCTTCTTCGTCAACTACATCATAGACGTCGCAATCTTCGAGAAGTCACACACAAATCCCTTGTAATATCTTGCCAAGGCAAGAAAACTGCGAATATCTGACACTGATCTCGGTGTAGGCCAATCAATCACTGATCTGAACTTAGCGTGGTCCACTGACACTCCGCCTGTTTCGACGATGTGTTCTAAATATCCAATATTCGTAAGTCGTAACTCACACTTACTAAACTTGGCGTATAACCCGTGCTCTCTCAAAATCTACAACTCCAATCTGAGATGTTCCTCGTGATCCTCACGAATCCTGGAGTAAATCAATCTATCGTCGATGAATACGATGACAAAACGATCCAAATACTATCTCAACACTCGATGCATCAAATCTATAAACATCACTGGTGCATTAGTCAACCCAAAAGGCATAACTGTGAACTGATAATGCTAATATCGAGTGCGAAAAGTAGTCTTCTCCTTATCCTCCGCTCTAATATTCATCTGATGGTACACATATCTCAAGTTTATTTTCGAGAACCACTGTGCTCCCGTCAGCTAATCAAACAAGTCGACGATGTGCGAAAGTGGATACTTGTTATTCTCTGTCACCCTGTTCAACTGTCGGTAGTCGATACACAATCGCAAACTGTCGTCTTTCTTTTTGATTAACAATATTGGTGCTCCCAAGGGCGACATACACGGATGAATAAAACTCAACTCTATTAACTCATTTAGTGACTCCTTAGCTCCTCTAACTCCTTCGGAGCCATCCGGTACGGCGGGATCGAAATAGGTTTGGTCATCGGGACCAAGTCAATAATAAAGTCGATCTTTCTAGGTAGTGGTAACCTTGGTAACTTTGCTAGAAAGATGTCAGGAAACTCACATACCACTGGTACCTCTTCCAACCTAGTCACAACTCGCTCCGTCGTGCTCAATACACTAGCAAACGTCTCAATATTTACGCTAGTAACGACTCTACCTCTAGTGATAGGCAAACTGGTTGAAGTCCCCTGAAAACTAAACTCTGAATGCTCTGAAATCTGAAATATGACCATCTTACTGAAATAATGGATCTGTGCATGATATGCACCCAACTAGTCCATGCACAGTAATGCATCAAACTCGAGGAACTCCAACACTCTTAGGTCCGCTGGCACGACATAACCCTCTATCTCAACCGAACAATCAACACACAACATGTTCAAGTAAATCTTGTCCCCAACAGCTATTCTAAGGATCAAGGGTCTCTTTAGTCTGATAGGCCTTAAACCCAAATCATCAACCATACGACCCGAAATAAAAGATACGGTAGAGCTTGAATTAAACATAACATGCATGAAATGACTGCAAATGAAAATCGTACCCTCAATAAGATTACGGTTGGCAACCATATCTGGTGTGGCAACTGCGTGAACCTGCTCGCGGCTCTACTGCTGTCCCCGACCCAGTCGTGGACACATAATAACAAAATGACCCAACTGACCACACTCCCAACAACCTCTCTGAGATCTTGATACAGACTGTATCCGTTTTCCTTGTCCCTGTGTTCTTGACCAGACCTTTGTCCCTGTCTCTGCACCTAATAAGAACTCTAGCCCTGTCTCTGACCACTGCCTTTACCATCAGTCCTCTGATAATAATAGTGCTGAGGACCTGATTGCACTTTATTTTTTAGCCATTTATGACTCTTTCTTGTCTCTCAAAGCGTGAGCCCTACATCTAACAAAATATTATAAATGGGCTAAAAACAAAGTGTGCGCCTAAAGTGCATTAAATTTTCATTTTCCTATATAATATAAATGATTATATGGGGTAAGTAAATAGGTAAATGAGGCGAGTAGATGTTACTACCCTTATCCTATCCATACCCATGTAGATATTTTATTCATAAACTCATACCCTTATCTAATATACATCGAGTCGAGTATTAGCCTGTTCATTAAGGTTGAGTACCCTTGGGTACCATACCTATGGGTCTAAATGTCATCCTTAGCGTAGAAATACTAGTAGACCCCTAACACCTGCCACTACAGTCTACAGACCCAAGGCCAGCATCTACATTTTTAAATCACAGAACAAAAATTAAGTCGGCGATTGAAAATGGGGTTGGTTTGCAGAGCACGAAGAAGAAAATAGACACCGACGATTGCTCAGACAAGAAGAAAAATGGGGTTCTAGGGTTTATGCGAATACGATGATGCTTCTCTCGAGATGGATCAAATGTCGTAGGGTTTCGATTCCCCCAATCCTCACCAACAGATTCATCATCGCCTCATCTCCCTTCTCATCCCACCAATCACTCGTCCCGTTCAAATCGCTTTCCGATGCGCCAATCGATGGTACCACCTCCAAAAACGTCGCATTGGCGTTCCGAGAGTGGTTCCAGTGCCGAAACGATGCTCTGCTGGATCGAATTTTCGAGATCTTAGCATCCAAAGACGACGACGCAGCGTCCCGAGCTGCGGCGGAGCTCCAGCTCTCTCAGTTAGGGCTGAAGCTCAACGAGGAGTTGGTGTTGAAGGTTTTGAGTCACGGGAAGGACGTGTTGTCGTGTTTGAAGTTCTTCGATTGGGCGGGGCGGCAGCACGGATACAACCACACTCGCGCCACGTTCAGTGCCATTTTCAAGATCTTGTCCAAGAAAAAGCTCATGTCTTTGATGCTGGATTTCTTGGAGACGTACGCGGTTCAGCGGAATATGCACAATGTGAGGTTCTACGACACGCTTGTTATGGGCTACGCTGTCGCAGGTAAGCCCGAGATCGCGCTTCAATTGTTTGGTAAAATGCGCTTTAAAGGTCTCGATTTGGATTCGTTTGCGTATAATGTGCTTTTGAATGCATTGGTGGAGGAGGGTTGCTTTGATGTTGTTGATGTTATTTTTAAGCAGATTAGTTTGAGGGGTTTGGAGGATGAGATAACAATCAATATTAGAGTGAAGAGTTTGTGTAAACAGAATAAGCTGGATGAGGCCGAAGCTTATTTGCGCGGTTTGGTGAGAAATGGGAGTGTTGTCAATGATCATACATTGAGTGTGATTGTGGATACTCTTTGTAAGAAGAATAGGTTTGAGGAGGCAGGTCGACTGGTTGAGGATTTTAGGGAGTCGGGGAAGGTTCGAATGGATCATACTTATGGGATATGGATTGGGGTCCTTGTGAAGGCAGGGAAAATCGACGGGGCTATGAAGTTTTTGCGCGGGAAGCAGTTCTTGGAGGGATACGTGCCTGACGTGTTTCGTTATAATATCTTGATTTCCCAGCTTTTGAGAGATAATAGGCTTGATGATGTTTTTGATTTGTTGATGGAAATGAAAAACAGTAAAATTTCTCCGGATAGGGTTACGATGAATGCTGCGCTCTGCTTCTTTTGCAAGGCTGGAATGGTTGATATTGCCCTTCAGTTGTATGATTCAAAATCCAAGTTTGGTCTATCACCAAGTAGCATGGCATACAATTTCCTCATTAACACACTCTGTGGAGATGGTAGCGTAGATGACGCATATCGGGTGTTGAAGGATTCTGTTGATCAAGGTTATTTCCCGGGCAAGAAGACTTTTTCTATTCTTGCTGATGCTCTCTGCTGGGAAGGGAAGCTGGATAAGATGAAAGAGCTTGTTGTTATAGCCCAGGAGAATAATGTTGTGCCAACTGATGATGTGTGTATTAAATATATCATGGCCCTCTGCAAAGCCAGGAGGGTGGAGGAAGGCTACTTGATGCTCGGAGAACTAAATAGAACCCATAAGATCGCAAGTAAATCAATCTACTTTACACTGATACGTGGTTTCAACAGGTTGTCCAGGGGAGATATGTCATCTAGACTCATAATAGAAATGCAAAACAATGGTCACACCCCTACACGTGAATTATACAGATCAGTTATTCAATGTCTTTGTAGTATGGATAATCCTGAAAACCAGGTTTTCAAGCTTCTAGAAATGCAGTTGTCTCTTCATGAACCTAATTGTAAGATATATAGCTTTTTCATTGATGGAGCTGGGCATGCAAGAAAGCCTGAGCTGGCAAGGAGCGTGTATGAGATGATCTCGAAAAGCGGGATTGAGCCTAATACTAGTTCCAAAGTTTTGATGTTGCAGAGTTATGTAAAGAGTGAACGAATGGTTGATGCTAAAGTTTTCTTTGAGGATTTGTCCAAGCAAAAAAGACCTGCAATGAAACTATACAACGCTTTGATAGTTGGCCTATGCAAAGTAAAAAAACCAGGTACGGCACTAGAGATCTTGAGGGAGGTGAGGGAGAAAGGACTGATTCCAAGTCTAGAATGCTATGAGGAACTCGTGAGAGCATTTTGCTCAATCAAGAATTATGAAATGGTGGTGCAGGTTGTTGAAGATTTGACAAAAACTCGTCGTCCTATTTCTTCTTTCATAGGTAATGTTCTGTTACTGCATTCTTTAACAAGTAAGGAACTATACTTGGCTTGGGTCCAGTCGAGACCAGTGGCTAAAGAAACATCTCCATCTGACCGTTTGACGCTTCGGGAGCTTGTTGGCCTGTTTTCTGGTGGCCTCAAAGTGGACCAATATCTTAAGAACCTAGATGAAGTGATTGAACAGGTCTTTCCTCTTGATGTCTTCACATACAATATGCTACTGAGGAGGCTAAGTATGGTCGGGGGAATGGATGATGTCATGGATTTCTTCTATGAGATGTGTAAGAAAGGATATCAACCAAACAAATGGAGTTATGACATCATTGTGCATAGTTTATGCAAATGTGGGCGGCAAAATGAGGCCAAAAGATGGTTAAATGCGATGGTTAGGCAGGGGTTTGAACCAACTGAGGTTACAAGAAAGTTACTATAAAATGAGTCCATGTAAAAGGTGCAAGTGATTTGAAGGGAAGTCCTTGGAAGCCGATGATGAGATGACATTGATTTACTTCTTCATTGCCCAAGGATGTGCGGATGGACAGTTGCTCCTTGAGAATTCTTATTAATTACATGTGTATTGGGATGGGTTTGTGATCGGTATGCGATGATTTATAAGAATCATCCTGATTATTATTATTATTTTTTTTCTGGGGGGGGGGGGGACTCGTGTGGAGATCACCCTGTTGAGAGGTGCTTGACTAGCGTGAGGAGGGCATTTAATTTTGCAGATAACCTGGTGTTTAAATAGGTGCTTAAGTTTTATGGATCTAGGCCGAGTAATTGCTTAGTCCAAAGAATAAGCAGATCAGGAATGATTCAACGACTCTTCTGTAATATGTAGACTAGCTTCAAATACGATGAGGCGATGGCAGAGAATTGCTGAGATTGTGAGTGAGTTATCCGATTCTTCCATGCGATAATTTTTATTGTAATTTAATTCTTACTTCTTAGTCATTGCAATGTCAACTTAATGAAAAGTCAGAGCAAATGGGCTTTTGCTTCTTTTGTTGTGATACTGATTTTGACATAAACAAAGTGGATTTTTTTTTTCTTGTTTGATTGTCAGTTTTCTTTCTAATGTTTGGATTATCTAAAAAGCAATACTGTGCTCTGTGCTCCAGAATTGATTGATATTGAACAAAAACTGGGTCCACTTTCTTCATCTGTTGCTTTTGGTGCTTCTTTTTCATCTCGTCTGGTTATAACTTACAACAAAGGAAAAAAAGTGTGGATGAGCTCCCTCCTTAGTAGCTGTCATTGTTTTAGTTTGTTTTTTCAAGCTTTGAGATAAAAGTAATCAGAGTTCTCAAATTGATGTCAAAACTGTTAGAACAAAGTTCGATTCATTTATTTGCTTACTTTTTGGAAGGTGATTCATGGATAGTGCCACCTGTAAAAACTTAATAATTTGATTCAAAAGGCTGCAAATTAAGGAAGGGCAGCTGTAGTGGTTAAGTTTCAAACTCATCTAAAAACAGCTTGCATATGCCCCAGGTTGAAAACTTGACATAATACTGAAAGTAAACCTAGGATAACTTGTAATGCATTAGTGAAGAAGGATTTAAAGGATTATGAAAACACCGTTGTTGATGTTGTGATGGTGGTGGTGGTGGTGTGTGTGTGATAAGAATCATGAAGTAGGAGGCTTTGTTATTGATTCGAAGGATTGTGTAGTCATGGGGTATTTGTCATCAAGTTGGTGGGCTTTTTATATGCTAGAACATTTTGGTTGACCAATGCATGTCTTCATTATCTAATCTAATTTATACTGGTGTCTATATTTCCCTTTCAAGTTTGTGAGGGTTTATGATCTTGTATAATTTTATCCACTTTTATGGGTTTCTTTAAAAGCTAACCGTATCCAAAAACAATGAGACAATGAAATTACACGAGATTGCTCCATCAAACAATAAGATATGTGCAGATGATTCCATGTGTTCTGAATGAGGATAGTGTAAAATTTCATGGTATTGTAATGCTCAAATATTGGTTCTTCAATTTCACAAAATTGTGATTTGGTTTGATTCTCGAGGAACATGTCTGTGAATGGGTTCTGGATGTATATTTGGGGATTTTATGAATGGCTATAATTGCTTGTTATGTCTAAGTATGGCCGTGATATATTTGATTTTCTTGTGCTAAACTGCTATGAGCTTTGGGATTTCATATGTTTCGCCTTTGGCAGATGGATCTAGCAACTCTTACATTATTATTCTCTTTAGTACTTTTGAAATATGTTTGACCATGGTTTTACTGATGTTGGTACTTTTTCTTAATGGAATCCATTTTTTAACGGCCTTCTATTTGATTATTGGAAGAAATGGCTTTCAGTGATTGGAGGAAACATAATTCATTTACACTCTCAAACCTTTATTATCATATTAGCATTCCTACTTGTACGCTCCTAACATCACTAATTGGCCTCGAAGAGGTTTAAAATTTTCAGGTCTGTTTTTGGCATCTCTCAGTGTGTTAGAAAAGATGGAGAAATGAAAGTTCTTTGTCCATAGCCCTTTTGTCCACTTACGGTGCCATCTCCCATGAGCAGGTAATTTTGGATTGTGCTTTTCTTGAGCTACAAATGATGTTATGTGTTTTGTACTTGTTACTTGAGTGGTTTTTCTTTTTTATTATTATCTCAGAGAATCAATGTAACGACCCTTATTTTAATCTAGGGCATCGCCTGGCCTAATCCCGTAATTAAGCCCTAATTACAACACATAGGATCTAATTACGTATTAGTCAGCCTGTACTACCTATTATCTCGTGGATTGAGTTCAGGGATAAGAAAATTCCCTATCACTACTATTCATCATTTTATAAGGATTACCAAATTAGCAGAAGTCTTTAACGTATTAGCGGAAGCATTTTATATAAATCATAAATGTGGAAACCAGGAAATAACGATCACAATATAAATACACAATAAACGGCGAGCATATAGACAAAGTGAAAGTCAAAAGTTGGGTGAACTAACTCTCGTCCCAACAAACAACCCAAGCAAAAGACGTATATTAGCATAATACAAAATTATGATCTACATGTACGACACGTTACGAGCTCAGAGGTAGTCACTGATCTTCTCCTTGCCCGGTCTAGTGTTGCTCGTCGGACCTACACCCACCGTCACAAACTAGACGGTGAGTATAGTGATATTTAAGTGATAACCGGGAAATTCTATACTACATTTCCAAAGTAAAGACAGATATTTAAATGCATAATATAGCAGAAAAAGGTGCTAAAAAAATAATGCATATAAATATCACAGTTAGGGGTGCACACGGATTGGATAGTCCAATTAGGGTCGATCCGTAATCCAATCCAATTATTGCGGATTGGAAAAATACAGTCCAATCTAGTCCAAATAATTTATCAATCCAACTCAATCCAATTTGTAAAATGCGGATCAGATTGGATTAAGTTTCACGGATTGACGTTTTCCGATCCAAAGATTCATGAAATTAGACTTAATAAAATGAATCACATGAATTATACATCTCATGAATGACAAATTTACAACATACATTTCACAAATCTATATATAGCATATTTCCCATAAACTTGTCATCAGACCTTCAAAATGCAAGTTCTTACATGAACAAATACGTCATCCACAAATATTCACCATACATCCTCACAAAAGCACAAAAAAAGTGCACATATATGCAACTTACAAAAAAAGGTTAAAAGCATAGCAAAAGAGTTAAAGAACAAGCATAATCTTTTAGATGTTATAGTTTAGAATTAATAGTTTAAGTTGATGCTCTTTAAAGTACTAAAGTACATACGATCATATATGTATATGTGTTGATGTGCTAAACGGACTAGATCGGATTGGATTCGCGATTTTTTAATGTAGGATCCGTAATCCAATCCAGTCCAGTCGGATTAGTGATTTTTCAATCCAGTCCAATTCAATGGATTAAAAAATTGATCCAATTAGTGATAATTGGTCCGGATTGGACTGGATCCGCGGATTAGTGCAATTCATGTGCACCCCTAATCACAGTTAACAAAATTAGATGGACTGACACAGGCTAAGTCGAGATGATCTACGTCCGGTCGGCGGTGAGAACTATCAGCTAGCCTTTTTCCACTATCTTATGGAGACACTCTCAACATACTTTGTGAATTGCGAATATATATATAAAACTTGCCGACAACCCCGTAGTTCAAGCTACGTGATGTCACCCAAGTAATAGTGGAGTGTCAGAAACCCCGAGGTCCAGTGACCCCGTGAATCCACCCATCTCTCGTGCAATGGACACTAGATAATCTCTACTTTCGTTTCAAGGATTTTCATTTCTAATGCTCTACGATATCAACACTAAGTTAGGCTACGAAGCCCCAAAGGAAATGGAATACAAAACCGATTACCACAATAACCCTAGAGCATGCATTTCTAACATCAATTATAACATAGTCCACAACAAAATATGGCATATCAAGAAAAGGAGTCAATGAAACTATCACAAGGCATCATGCTATTTCAACATTCAATTTGAACAGAGCAAGGAAAGCATGATAGTAGATTATTAACAACAAGTCATCAAATTGACTGAAAGAGAAATAATATGAATGAAATAAAGTAGAGAGTTCCCACAGTTTCACTTACAAGTCACAGGATAGCTATGGCTATCCGGCCTCGACACTCCGACTAGCGCTCCCGAACTTCCGAAACACCCCTAAGTCCCTGAAAGGTCATTTCATATCATTTATTTATTAATATTTTTATTACATAGATATTTTTATATTATTATTTTTTTTTTAGTATATATACATATATGTGTATGTGTATGTGTATACATAATATATACACACACACACATATATATATATACATATATACATGTATGTATATTCCTATATATATGTATACATGCATATATATATATATTTTTATTATTTATTTTTATTCTGTTACTATTCCCTCTTTTTTTTAATATTATATATATATTATTGGGTCGGGTCGGGTCGGGTCTGACCTGACCTTGGCCAAGGTACCGGGTCGGCTCGCCCCGTAGGCCGAGCCTGACCCGGCCCAGATGCCCTACAAATGCCCTCTGACTAGAAAACTTGACTTAATAGGAACTGAAGAAATTCAACGAGGTAGGGGTAGACCGAAGTTAACTTGGGATACATTAATTAGGAGGGATTTGAATGGTTTGGAATGCTCACCATCAATTGCACAAAATTGAGCACAATTGAAGAGTACCCCAATTAATTTGGGATTGAGGCTATGTTGTTGTTGTTGTATTATATAGAATACCATTCTAAGTGGATTCTCTTTTGCTTTCACATAGGAATAAGGTCTGTTTTCGGTTCTTTTTAGTCACTAAAGAAATGCTTTGGGTCAGTGCAAAAATCTGTTTTGAGTCCCATGTCACGGAATCTCAGTTTCTCACAAGGAGAAGCACTTGTGCTTTGCTCTTGCTAAATCATGAGTATATACAACAATCTAGTTCTATCCAAATATATTTGTATGTATCAGTCAATGGCATTTGAGTGGTTGCCTGCAAAATGTTAGTCCTCCTTGGTTTATTTATTCAGGTATGGGTTTACATGATTTTAATGGGTCCTTTAGTCTTGTTCTCGTGTAGTATATGATCAGAGGTTGTAGGGAGGATATGCCCTCCATTCCTTCAAATGTTTCCTTTGCTATTGTTTGTATTTATAATACTAACAGGTATGAAAGAAAAAAGATCGATAAGAAAGAAAAAATATGTGTGGCATGGATAACAAATTTGGTGATAAAGTTTATGATAAGATCTCACATAGAGTAGTCTTATAGAATTAGTGAGAAGGAAACACTATAAATAGGGGTGTGTTACTTAAAATTGAACATCTTGGAATTAGAATTGTAATTGGGCACTCTTTAAGTGATTGGGGTTGAGAGAGTTTTAAGACTCTTCTCTGGGTTACTTTTGTGTTTGTACTCATTGTTATTCCTCTTAATTCAATCGATCAATATCAGTGTTCTATCAATAGCATCAGAGCATTCTTTAAAGATGGAAGTTCAATTAGATAAGATGGAAGCTCGAATGAATCAAATTGAAGAGGAGGTGAAGAGGATTTCAGCCATTGAGGTGTCAATTAAGGAGCTCAGATCTGAAGTGAAAATTGCATTCCAAGGCTTGGCTCAATGGTTGGACGAGCATTTCCTTCATCAATGTGGGATCGGGGTCATGGCAGAGTAGCAGATTGGAGTGTTCGACAAAACACAAGCTCCAGATCCACTAGATCTAGTAGTACCTGAGAAGTTGCAGAGTGGTGATGATCCATATCCACCAGATCTGGTAGTGCTAGAAAAGTTGTTGGTCGAAGGTGATTCAAATCTAGTACTTCTTTTTCTCGTGCAACACCTATTTCATTTCTCTCCAACGAAGATCTGACTTCATCGTGTTGAATGTGATGTCAAAAAGGTTTCAATATGACCAGATTCGGCTTCATCTGATCAAAGTTCAACAAATCTGCATTCTCGTGTAGAAGAGAAAGTGTAGGGTTGCGAGTTCTCCTTTGGTCTGGGAAGGCTCGTCGTTGGGTCACACCACCTCCTTGGCCACCACCATTGCTACCACTGTTCATCTTCAACTCTGCAATCTACTTTTGTCAACCTATTGTTGCACCCCTCTCTTTTCTAGTTTTGTGCATAACCTCTGCAAATTGGGTTGTGGGCATGAAGGTTTTGGAGAAGGTGATGCGATGGAGTTAAGTTCATTCTAAAAAGGATCTAACGGTGGGAAGATTGGGTAGTTATGGCGTGTTGTTCTACACGTGCACCTTATCTTCATTAGGTATTGATGTTTTGGCCTTTGATTTTTCTCGATTTGCCCATTTCCATCCTCATTTTAAGTGGCAGGCCCACTTGGAAAACATGGTGTTTGAGGCCTATAGGGGTGCACACGGATTGTACTAATTCGTGGATCCGGTCCAATTCGGACCAATTATCACTAATTGGATCAATTTTTTGATATCTTGGATTGGACTAGATTGAAAAATCACTAATTCGGTTGAACTAGATCGGATTACGGATCCTACATTAAAAAATCACGAATCCAATCCGATCCGGTCAGTTTAGCACATCAACACATACATATTTGATCATATGTACTATAGTATCTTAAAGAGCATCAACTCAACTGTCAATTCTAATTAACTATAATATCTAAAAGACTATGCTTGTTTTTAACAATTTTATTATACTTTCTACCTTATTTTTGTAGGTTGTATGTTCAACTTGCACTTTTTTGTGCTTTTGTGGGGGTGCATGGTGAAAATTTGTGGATGACATATTTATTTATGTAGAAACTTGCATTTTGAAGGTTATTGTGATGACAAGTTTGTGGGAAATATGTTATATATAGATTTGTGGAATGTATGTCGTAAATTTGTCATTCATGAGATATATAATTCTTGTGATTCATTTGATTAAGTCTAATTTCATAAATCTTTGGATAGGAAAACGTCAATCCGTGGAATTTGATTTAATCCGGTCCGCATTTTGCAAATTGGATTGAGTTGGATTGATGAATTATTTGGACTAGATTGGACTGTAATTCTCCAATCCGCAATAATTGGAATGAATTGCGGATTGACCCTAATTGGACTAGATCCAATCCGTGTGCACCCCTAGAGGCCTATACGGTACCTGTGTTGACTGTTCCTGTAGATGTTCTTAGATCTGAGCATTCAACAACTTTCTTTAAGTTGTTGGTCCATACAAATTTCAAGGTCCATCTAAAGTCTCATGTTTTGACTTCCCCACTTGGTAACATTGGTATGTCTTCTCTCATTTTATACTTCAGGGCAACTGTGTATCCTTTGTTCTCCACTTTGCAGTCCATCTTAGCAATGATTCTTCAATATTCCTTCAAATGGGCGACTGTTTGTGGTTCTCCTTGGATGGACAATTTTCAGCAACATACTTTATCCCCATCTTGTTGGATAATGAGCCACACCCTAGCACAGTTTTGGGGGTCTTCCATTCCCAATATTTTGGCTATGTCGTTGCCTTTTCTTATTGGGTGTTGGCCTTCCATTCATGCGAATGCACTATATGCGCTTCAGGTTAGTTCTGATTTGGTGCTTTGGTTATCCTGCGATTTTATCTGTCACCACTTCCTTTATGGAGCTGGGGCGCAAGGAATCCATGCTTTATTTGCACTTGGTCTTGGTTCCAGGGGCACACGGGATGATGGACTTTCACTTGAGCTAGTGAGCCATGCACTCATAACGCTTGCAAAGGGAAACGTCTATCGCCAATTGACCTCAAAGTTGATTTGGGTGTTGCCTTGGCATTGGCCTGCACTGTTGTTACTCCCTTCCTTGATAGCTGCTATTCTGTTGTGTATAGCTCTACCTCATACTACAAGGTTTCTATGGATTACAACATGGTCTACTCTCACATTTACACCCTATGGATATTTGTTGGTTTCCTTGCAACTTCCGCAGTGCGCATCAAGTGTTCGTTGAAATGAAGTTGAGAAATGTTGCACTCAAGATTGTTCTCTTTGCACCTTTGCTTCCGTATTTTGTTGGGTCTATGTTCTTGCTATTCTACCATTTTCCTTGTATGTTCTTTTTTCTTCCCACCTTGAGGACAAGGTGGATGTTTAAGGGGGGGAGTAATGATAAGATCTCACGTAGAGTAGTCTTATAGAATTAGTGAGAAGGAAACACTATAAATAGGGGCGTGTTACTTAAGATTGGACATCTTGGAATTAGAATTGTAATTGGGCACTCTTTGAGTGATTGGGGTTGAGAGAGTTTTAAAACTCTTCTCTGGGTTACTTTTGTGTTTGTACTCATTGTTATTCCTCTTAATTCAATCGATCAATATTAGTGTTCTATCAGTTTATCATCCTGCTACTCATTTATGCGGGGTCAACATATTTGGAAGTGGCTGTGGTGGTATCAACGGTTGCACAATTCATTGACTTGAAAATAGATTGCACATTTTACTAATTTTCAAAATTTCGCAAGGTCAACATGTTTGGAAGCAGCGTAAGGTGACAGAAGTGAGATTGGCATCGACGAGGTTCCACTGCCATATCTACTCTACTTCTATTTTTTTTTACTACACATATCTAGTCTACTTTACTTTAATCATTTCTGATCAATCAATAATCTGTTTTTTCCTATATATCCTGCAGGCTGAAGAATGATTAAAACTGGGGGATCAGCAGTGCACCGAAACACCCCTAAGAAATGAGAATAACTGGAAGATAAAAACATAAAGATCAGTCATGTATTACTTTAGCATATTTTTAGTTTATCTCTTTTAAAGACCATAGTTTTACTAAACTTTGGCAGAATTATTTATTTATTTTTTGGGTAGTTTTTAGCAGAATTACTTTGGCATAGCTTGCAGGAATGGAGGATAATTATAAATTTTTCTTCTGCATTTAACTTCTATATATGCTCAAGAATTTGATGTGTTATAAAAGTTGGAGCCCTCTTAATTGTCAAGTCTTCGTCTTATTTTCAAATGCTTCCTCTGAGTTTATTACTGGACTGACTTAATCATGACTATGGTTATCTTATTACATTGTAGCCCCTCCTATCACGCCCAAATCAATGGATAAATTAAGGCTGTCATTAAGTCATTGAAGCCTAGCTACGTGCGCTGCTACGATTTTTCCAAGCCAAAGTAGTGGTTGAATTAGTTATGATAGGCATAATTTCGGCATTAGTAAACAGTAACCACTGACGCTACTCCTTTTTGAGTTCTCTATTAAAGGGATCTTCCTCGTAGCAGTCGCCATAGTTGAAGCTCTTACTTCGTTTCAGCAGTCGATCAACAATTGGAAGAACGTGATGCTGCTTTAGCAGAACTTAAGTTGCACTTTAAAAGCCCAAGTGCAAACAAGAGTTGCTGTCAATAAGCAACCAGAAGATAGGAAGTGAATGTCTAACCTCTCATAATCAATCTAGTTTCTATCTAATTGATCTGTTCATGCGTATTTGGTTTATCATGTGTTGTTTGATTTAATTTCTCTTGCTATTGATTTCACTAATTGTTGATTCTGAAAGCCTTATCTAGGAGGTGGATTTGTGCAGTTAAAAAAATTATTGACCACTAACTGTTGATCCGAAGGCCTTACTTTAATCGTATCTAGGAACCTTGGTCAGTTGGTCTTCACTTGATCAGGCGACGAAGTTTTTGGCAAATAAACAAGAAGGATTTACTGTTTATGATTACTTCTTCTGGTTTTCAGAGGGATTTACTGTTCATGACTTTTACTCTGTATACACAATGCAACATCCTTGTCAGAGAATGGAGAGATGGTGAACTTCTGGTACGTAGATGAAGAGATCCATGGTTATATATTATGTGTATCAAACTCAATGTCTTTTGGAATGCCTATAAGACTGTTTCTATATTGTTGCAAATTGATATGAAACTCTTTTTACCTTTTTTTTTTGTTGAATTCACCTATATATGTATTTAGTCATGATTGAGGGTGGTTCCTGAGAGGCTGAAAATTGCTAATTGAACTCAGAATGCATGTTTCAGTGATTCATAAGTTCTCTCTTTCGCTTGATTTTAAAGGCTGTAATGGAATAGAATGCAAAAGAGAAATCTTCGCTGGTAGTCTATATTGCAGTCATAGATATCTCTTATGATGACTTTTAGTTGTGTGAGGTAGGTGCTCTTCATATTTACAATGAAAAACTATCTTAATTTATAATACTGCTTTGGTTGTCTATATTGCAGTCATAGATCTCTCTTATGATGACTTTTAGCAGTGTGAGGTGGGTGCTCTTCATATTTACAATGAAAAACTATATTAATTTATAATACTGCTTCGGCTTCCATATTCGTAGTATTTAATCTCTTTTTTGTACAATTCAACTGTTGTTATTAAGTTATTAAATATTAATAACTTATGATGACTTTTAGCAGTGTGAGGTAGGTGCTCTTCATATTTACAATGAAAAACTATCTTAATTTATATTGACTTCCATTATCATAGTATTTAATCTCTTTTTTGTACAATTCAACTGTTGTTATTAAGTTATTAAATATTAATAGATGAGTGAGTGAGTGAGTGAGTGTGAGTGTGAGTAAGTGAGTGAGTGAGCGAGTGAGTTCTTTTTTTTTCTTTTTATAGGCCATGGGAATATTCTTCTGTGAAGATGGTTCAGTATTTGATGCAATTTAGTTTATATGAAAATTAGCTGCTAATTATCTCTTTGAATTGACCAGTTCCCTCAATTTCATGGTGAGTGGGAGAACGATTTTGGAGGGTTGAATGGACATGATTTATAATGGAGCATTGGCAGATGTTAATTGTAAAGAATTTGTGCTCTATGAGTGGAGATTAAGATAATCAAGGCTGTGGTAGTAGTAGTGGCAATGTATATCATGACCAAGAGGAATTCATGATGCAATCAAAGAGTACTAGAATTAAGAGATACCGTGAAGATGGTGTGGCATATTAGTTCAAGCAAGCTTTCATGTACAACTCTTCCGTGTTAGTGTCACTGACTTACTTCTACATACCCACAACGCAGGCTGCAAAGGAACTTTAAGTGGGCTTTACATTGCTGAAGAATAGGTGTAGAGAGTCGAGCATCCCTATGGCCTTGCATAAAGTTGACGAGCTTGCAGCCTCTCATCAACAATGTGCAGGTAATGATCCAAGTCATCTGAAAGAATGAGATTAATGATTTCTAGTAAGTTACATGTGCTGTCCATGCTCTCCATAACGGTGAAATTATATAGACTGCGTTCAATTAGACTTATAGTTGAAATAATTTTATTTGTTATATTCTGAGTATTACCAACCCACACCATACAGATAGTAATTTGGATTTTCTAAACTGGAAGTGTTTGGATGGGTTGGTATTTGACCTCTACTGTATTAAATCTAATCTATGTACATCCCCTAGTACTTTATGGTTGTGAACTCGTGGACCATTTACATTCACTAATGGCACACACCCCCTACTTTCTTTTTGTATTCACACTATCTTTTTATCTTTTCTTTTGGGGCCTCTTCTGGTTTGTGTCCATGGTGGCTGCTTATAAGATCCTTTTTATTTGGATGACAAGTTCTGTTGCAACAAAGTAGCGCTACAATTAAATGTTGAAATTGAGTTGCCTGTGCCTAATCAATCTTCTTTGTGTTGATTTTGTATAAATATTCATATGCATAAAATATATGGTTCATCTTGGTATGAGAGGCAGCGAAATTTTTTTTCACTTTTTGGTTTAGGGAAATCAAACTTGGTGCATAATGTAATAGCTAGGGATGGTATAGTATTTCAAGACCATAATTATGAAAGACTTGTATAGTTGTGGAGACATGCTGCTTTATAGCTAAAAAATGTTTACACATGGTCATTTGGTGCTTTCAGGTTTGTTGCTTGAAAATCATTGAGAGTGGCTACCAGGCTCTTTCATGGGTGAGATACATAACAATGGCTGGTGAATACAAACATATATTTTGAATCCTATAACATGGAGATGGCTGCTGATGTTCTGCTAGTTTTTTTCGTATGGAAAAATCGAGCATATTGCCTGCTGATCTAGAATTGTCTTTTTAACCTTCTGCTGTTGACCTATCTATAAGCGTTGGAACTGAAGCATGCCAAACATGGAGGTGGTACTTGAGCTATCTTAGATCATTGCTTCATGACATTGACCAGGAAATGCAGAAGGTACATTCGAGTTGTTGATTTGCAAGTCACATTTCTTTCAACACCAAGACTAAGAAAATGTTGAACTTAAGTTTAGATGAGATTGTTTCGAAAAAAAAAATAATAAATAAAATGAGTTCGTTTAGTGTAGAGGTCCCTATGTTGGCTGCTTTAATTTTTTGATAGATTCTTTTCTATGTGGCCTAGTAAGTCATTTTGAGTTTTAAATATGGAAAATGATAAAATGACTCACTTTGGGCGCACACTTGGGACGCACACATTGTCTTTTAGTTTATTTATGGTATTTTGTTAGATGTAGGCCTACACCTTGGGAGACAAAAAATAGCCGTAAATGGGTTAAAAGACAAAGTGTGCACCCAAAGTGTGTTAGATTATCATTTACCTTTAAATATATGGAGCAATTGTTGTAGGTAATAGAAGATGACCCAAAGGTTGCTTGTCAAGAAGATAAGAGCTTAGGTAGGCAAGACTTCAGCAGGTCAGTTGTCGGGTCTAAAAGAAGAATCTGTTAGTTTTTAAGTAACATATTCTTTGATCCTAGATGTTTAATTTCTGTTAGAAATGAGTCAATGGTTTAGTCCATGTCAAAACTTAACATGCCATCTTTTTTAAACTATTTTTCTTTTATCTTCTCTGTATGCACGCTATATGCATACCCAGCTATCTAGTTTGGTTATTATTCGCTGCCGTATTTTAACATGAATGATTATCTTTTTGGTAGACTTATTTGAAATAGATTAGAGATGTTGTAGGTTCATCTAAAGAAGTCATATTTTATCAACCAACGGCTGGTGCGTTGGAGTGGTTCGGCACTCCAACGGCTTAAGAGGACGTCTTGAGTTTGAAACTCCACAAACGCAAAAACCACCTCTAGGAGAGCTTTAACCCTTAGTAGGTCGACCTGGCTTGAATTTGGAATAGTTGGTTAAGTCCGCATACCGGGTGGTCACAAAAAAGAAAGTCATTTTATCCTCCATTATTTCTTTTATCTATTATAAATTACTTCACTCCCTTAATTAGTTGCCTTTTCCCTAATTTTGAGACTCTTTTGGTTTCCATTCTTAATGAGAGTTGTCTTTTTTGCTTATGGGATAAAGGGTCATTTGCTTAAGATGTGAAAACGATCCTGCTTTCCATTCAAATCTAAAAGAAGGTAATGCCATTAGATTCCAACTACTTTGCAGATTAGATGTTAGTCTTTTGGGCTTGACTACATGAATTAAACTATTTTGTTACACTTAACTTAGTGCAAATGATGGGTGTACTTTTCAAATCATTTAAATCTTTCCTAATCAATGCGTCTTAAGTTAACTTCGGTCTACCTTTACATCGACGAATTTTTTCAGTTTCTATTAAGCCGAGTTTTTACAAGGGCACTTGTAGGCCATCTTTGGAGGCGTCCAAACCACATAAATGATGTGATCTTTTTCTATAGGGTATATAGCAAAACATGGTAGTTAATAATTAAAGTCCCATTTTTTTCCAAAGGAGAAATCACAATTTTGGTAACAAAAATTTCTTTACAAAACAACCTTAAGCTCGGAATTAATGAAAACTGCTTTCCTATATTTACTTTTTTTTTTTTTTTTTTTTTGTGAAAAGGGTCGATCCGTATGTTTAATTTGTATATCTTGAGTATAATGTTGGGTTGAATGAAACTTCAAAGTATGATGATCGTATGGTGTTGCTCTGATTTTATGAAAACAAGAAAATATGTTTTATTACTATAGCTAGTGGGGTAAAATTGTTTTTTTTTTTTCAGCAGGGGTAAAATTGTGTTTAAACTTATATTTTGGGGTTTGGTTTTGTTACTAACAGTAAAAGGATTTATTTGTAGGCCACTACACACTTAGCTAGCCATCTCCACAGACTTGTTTGATATCGATCTCGGTAATTAAATGAATTATGCCTGTTGGGATTTCAAAATAAAGAAAAATATTATACTCTATAAGTTGCCAAGCCTTAATACGTCACCACCACCACCTAACGCAGAAACATCTGTAGCTTGTCTGTTTTCAGTATTTTCTTGTTGTAAGCATCACCATATCGTGTGCACATGTCTTGTTATTTCGTGTTGCATCTCTCAATATTGTTGGACAAGTTGCCCTTAATAGGTGGCGGAGTGGTTTTGGCTAGAAACAAAGTACTTCTTACTAAGACAAAGGTGATGAGTTCAATTTACGCAGCCAAGTCATTTTCCTTTAACTTTTGGGTTAGTGGTAGGTACGGGCGCCTTTCTAACGTCTATGAGATTAGTTGGGCATTAATTAGGGGGCTTGAGGTGGTTCGGACACCTATATATCATAAGACAAGTTTTGCCTATCGTGCTCGCACACACATTTTACTGTAGAAAAGCATCATGGCCCGTGCATTGTGCATTGAAGTTCACACGGATAATTTAAATAAATAAATAAAATGGACTCTGGATCAAGTTGTGGAGGAAGTTTAGAAGATGTAATTGTATTTATAGTGTGTTTTAACTCTGCTTTTATATGAAATCCCTTTTATCACTAGCTTTTTATCTTATGATTGTAGTGATATCTTGTATATTAGGAACACAAATCATTTTGATGTAATACTTAATGGGAAAAACTTTTTGAAAGAAATCATGAGCCAATTAAACACAAAACAGTTGCAAATCATCTTAGACTATTATATATATGTTTTTTTCTTTGAGGAATAGACAATGTATATGTTGAAAAAAAAAAAACCATCTTAGACTAATAAACAAGATACGAATCTCTCCATGTTCATCAAGATCGCCTGTCACTTTTATGGATATTCTCACTCTATAGATCTCTCTCTCCCCCATTGAACCATAACATCTCAAATTGAATAGGAACATTTATTTACACGTCAGCATCTTCCCAACGTACCTAAACCGACTCCAACACCACATATTATTCCCCATTTTTGTCTTTTTATTTCCAGTAAGAAATAGAAAATTTCATTAATGATGATAGACCAATACATTCAATAAAAAGAGGACTAAAGCTTTGTTTGGTTCGTTTTTGCTATCTTACAGTGTTAATTCGGAGTTATCTCTTTGGAGAAAATATTTTCATATTTGGTTTAATTTTAAATAAAGACTTTTAACGAGGGAAGACAAATATAAAAACTTTCAATAATAGAAAGACGACTATTTATTAAAAAAGATAACTCAATGAAAAATATCAAATCAGGAAACAAGAGCAAAATCTATTCATGAACAAATAAAAGTGAAGATGAACTTGAATGGTGATAAATGTAGGCTTGGAAGAAGAGCAAACGGTATCAATAATGGATCTGATTATTGCTATACGATAGAAACTCTAGAATTTGAATATACATGTGTTTTATTAAAAAAACAATAAACCACCGTTAATTGACAGTGATTCAAAAGCAGGAATGACAAACAACAATGAAAGAGAGAAAAAAAAAAAAAAATTGGTATTTTAGGGTTTTAGGTATAAAAAAAGGCTCTTACTTGCATGGCATTGGCAACCACCGATGAAATGAAGCCAAAACAAACATTTGTTAAACTAGTAAAAATGCTCAAAAGTGATCTATCCACTTCTTACACACAGCTGTTGCAATCCCTTGAGTTTTTCATCGAGATGCGTGCTCCTGATTTTGAAATGTATCGAAAGGACATAAAACAAGTGTGCCCGAAATGTAGTGTAAAAGTTGAGTCACTTTAGCATCTGTCGTTAGACAATCCTCTGTCCATTTCAGACCAACTATCCATCGACTCCCAACTCCCAAGTCGGTGTCGCCGTGTCGTTAAAATTGAAATATACAGTCAAAATCTGAATCGCAGTCCTCCATCGATGGGGCAGGACTCCTTCACCACCACCAAGCGCGGCGGAGGCGCCTCCGCCGCCAACTCCCTCCCCACCAGCGCCGCCCGCCGCGCCTCCTCCGGCGCCCCGCGCGGCCGCCAGATCTACAAGACCTTCAACAATCTGAAGATCACCATCCTCTGCGGCTTCGTCACCATCCTCGTCCTCCGCGGCACCATCGGCGTCGGAAACCTCGGCGGCGGCGGCTCTCCTGAAGCCGACGCCGAGGCCATCGCCCGCGAGACCGAGCGCATCCTCGCCGAGATCCGCTCCGACGGCGATCCCAACGACCCCAACGACCCCGACAACACCGTAAACCCCAACGCCACCTACTCCCTCGGCCCCAAGATCTCGAATTGGGATCGGGAGAGGAAATCATGGCTCGATTCCAACCCCCAATTCCCCAATTCGGTGGACTCCAAAGCTCGGATCTTGCTGGTGACGGGGTCGCCGCCGAACCCTTGTGACAATGCAATTGGGGACCATTACCTGCTCAAGTCGATCAAGAACAAGATCGATTACTGTCGAATTCACGGGATCGAGATCGTTTACAATCTGGCACATCTCGATAAGGAGCTCGCCGGGTACTGGGCGAAGCTGCCGTTGATCAGACGGCTGATGCTGTCTCATCCTGAGGTGGAGTGGATCTGGTGGATGGACAGTGATGCATTGTTCACTGATATGGTGTTTGAGATTCCGCTTTCCAAGTATGACAAGTACAATTTGGTTGTTCATGGGTACCCGGATTTGATGTTTGATCAGAAGAGTTGGATTGCTTTGAATACGGGGAGTTTTTTGTTTAGGAATTGTCAGTGGTCATTGGATTTGTTGGATGCTTGGGCTCCAATGGGGCCTAAAGGGCCGATTCGGGACGAGGCGGGGAAGATCTTGACTGCGAATTTGAAGGGGAGGCCGGCGTTTGAAGCCGATGATCAATCGGCATTGATTTACTTGTTGATTTCGCAGAAGGATGTGTGGATGGACAAGGTGATCCTTGAGAATTCATACTATTTACATGGGTATTGGGCGGGATTGGTGGATCGGTATGAGGAGATGATTGATAAGTACCACCCTGGATTGGGGGATGAGAGGTGGCCGTTTGTTACACATTTCGTCGGTTGCAAGCCCTGTGGGAGCTATGGGGATTACCCTGTTGAGAGGTGCTTGACAAGCATGGAGAGGGCGTTTAATTTTGCTGATAATCAGGTGCTTAAGTTATATGGGTTTAGGCACAAGGGATTGCTTAGTCCTAAGATTAAAAGGATTAGGAACGACACTACCACTCCTCTGGGTTATGTAGACAAGTTTGATATTCGGCGCGGCGGTGGCAAAGAATCGCTCAAGTCCTGAGTGAGTTATCTGATTCTTCTTCTATGTCATAATTTTGATTGTAATGTAATTCTTAGTCACTGCAATTTCAACTTAATAGAAACTTAGAGCAAATGAATGGCCTTTGTTTTTTTAGTTGTTATGATACTGCTTTTGATAAAAACAAAAGTGGAATTCTTTTATCTTGTTTGATTTACTACTGTTCCTTCCTAATGTGTTTGGATTATCCAAAAAGAAAATCTTATGCTGTTCAATTGATTAAACAATAACTGAAGTTTCTCTTTCCATCTTATGCTTTGATGTTTTTTTTTTTGGTGCGTTGTTCTTAAAGTTCTCCTCTTTAACTGTCATCTCCATTTTAGTTTGTTTTATCAAAATTGTAAGATGAGAGCAATTAGAGTTTTCAATTTGATCTTGGATATGTTAAAACAAAGTTAGATCTTTTCGAATGGATAGGAAGTGGGATCGTTCAATGACTTACATTTGGAAAGCTGGTTCACTGACTCTGGCACCCACGAAAGGTCTATCATTGGATTCTACAGACTATGATATTCAAGTTGGGGGAGTGTCTGTCTCCAAGTTGGTGGGTCCTTTGGATGAACAAGTTTGGCAAACTAATGGATAATGGGTATACGTGTTTCCCAATTTATACAGGTGTTTTGTTTTCCCAATTAATCTTTCGAGCCTAAGAAACATGCTTGATCGTGAAAGGCCTTTCATTTATAACTTGTTTTTGACCCTTTTTATGGTTTATCAAAAACTGAATAAAACCCATAACAAAGGTTTCGAGTTGAAAATCTTTTCTACGATTGATGAGATGCAGTGTGTGGTTTATGACCGTTCTAAATCAAATGAATTGATATAGGGTACAATTTTCTACTTGAAGTACGTGTACACTAATGTCTCCAGATATATTGGTGTAAATGGAGTTGTTCGGGCTGAGTCTCAATGCTGAGTAGTAAAATAAGACCGAATAAAACTTAATGAACTGAATAAAACTGATTGCTTTTTGTTCATTTAACTATTTTAGTTATGTTCAGTTTGATGTGTAGCTTGGTGGTCTGGCTTGTAAGAATTTCCAAGACAAACTTGAACCAAAGTGAATACGCCTATTTTATTTTTGTTTCAACTGTAACAGAATTCTTTGTTTGTTAACTTGAAGTTTGCTGGAGCCTTTTCAATGCTTCCACTTATTTAGATGGATTTGCTGGGTAGCTGCTTAATTGTTCTTCTACTTCTATGGTGTATGCCATAAAATGGTCAGCAAGCAAGATTTTTAGGAAACAAATAGCTATTTAATACAAACATGCTACTTGCCTTTTCCAATGGCATTATGGGATTTCTAGTTTCAATAGTTTTCATGTATCTTTAGGTCTGCCTTGAAATTTTCTTGGAATCAGATATGAAACCCTTTTTTGTTGTGCAATACTTCTTTACTTCTCTTGGATCAATTGTTTTACTTCTTGATTATAATTTCAATGTTAGAAGCTGGAAAGTTGGAATCATTTTGTGCCTGCCTGCTTGTTTGTTCAATCACTCAATGGTCTTGCAACTCCTTCTCAAATATTGTGTACGGCGATAAATTCTGGCATAATACTAAAGTCAAGCTAGTTTGAGGTGGCATCTAGATTCAACCTGGAGATTTAAATGGAAGATGGAGTCATGTTTATTTCCTGTAGATATTTAAAATTGGTACCATCATCACCATAATTACGAGTGTGAGATCTTTAACATCTATTGGGCGAGACAGTGACAGCTAACTCTGGAAGGCTCTTCATTTAGGAGCTACTAGGACCTTTTTCTGTAGGCCTTGTTGCTTGAACTAGGTTAGCGTGTGGGAGTGATTTTTATTCTTTTTGTTTTATGCATCTAGCGACTGTATATATGTTTATTAAGTATCTGAACATATATGTTTACTGTGTAGATGTTATATGCTTTACTTGACCGTTAATATCGCATTCTTTTTCTTCATGTTGCCAATGTTTTTTACTATCTATTTGTCCTATCTATAGGCATGCATGTCTTAGAAGATTTTACATTATGCAAGTATCACTGAGAGTTCATTACTGAAGGAATGTGGCAACTGTATTCAGGGTTTTTAGCTGCAGATCTAATAAGACTCATCTCTTCCTTTTTCTCTGAAAAAAAAAGTATGTGCCGACTCTCAGTTTTGGCATGAAAGGTGTTCAGGCAATATGTGTGGAACTGTGTACTAACTTGGGACCCCTGGTATGAGTACAATTGAACTTGTTAGAAATTTCAGATGGCCAGAAAGCTTCATCATTAAACCACTGCATTGAATACCCTGCGTGGTGTGGGTCACTATCTGCTGTTTGTTGGGTGTCCAGGTGACCCAAGAAAGGGAAAGGGTAATGATCCTCTTAGAAAGCAAAATGGTGCATGATGATAGATTGGTATTAAGGAATTTCATCTAGTCTGAACTGGCTACTTTTTTTTTTTTTGACGAAAAAATAAAAAATAAAAAAAAATCTGGCTACTTTTTGAATTTAAAATTTGTGTTGGTGTATATTTTAAGCTCTGGTAGTTTAACATACTACTCCTGAGTTGATATGTTGGTCAAGGTTCAAAAGGTTAGGATGTCTGTCACAAAATGCAAGTGGAAGTATTTTTACTTGGGCCTTCTGCTACATATTTTCACTCGCTACGCTTTGTGATCTTTTTTTTTTTTTTTTTATTTTTTGGGTGAAGACAAGGCCCTAAAGGACCACACTTGTGATTTTTTAAATAATGCATTGAGATGTATGTGGGAACTATTTTTTTGATGAGAAACCAACATAATTACAACTCCTTAGACTCCAGTTTAAGTCAAATAATGCCTCGTCTTTGTTGAATATATCTCAAAGTGTATCTAACAATCTCTAATGTTCTACATTAAAATAGAGCAACTTTTGGGCAGATCTGGTGTATAGAGTATGCAATTCACAATTCTGATCTCCAATCTAACTACACTTTTTCCACACCAAATATTATATTGTCATATGATTATTCTTTTTTACACAATTTAATTTTATTAATTTTGAACTTTATTTAAAAAAAAAAAATGCATGCATTTTACCCCGTGTTCGAATTCCCTTTGAAGACATTCCGGGGGAGATGGTTCTTAAAGAAGGATTTCAGCTTTGGATGCATTTGGAGCTGAGTCAAGCCTTTTTATTTATTACGAAATTGCAAAGAGCAAACATGTACCCTTTAAAAAGCATTTTCGTCCTAATTCTAGGCTCATGAGGAATAATTTCAATTTTTTGAACTTTATTGGATAAACTTTTTTTTTAATTAAGTTTAATGGATAGACTTATTTAATTATAGTAGAGACATAATTTGAAGTGGGTCACAATAAACCTAAAAAGCCTAAGTGAGCTTAGTAGACTTGACGGATCTGCATAGCTACTAAGACCTTATTTGATTAGGGGTAGAATTATCTTTCAGGAGATAACTTATAAGGAATTGGGAACTAATCTTGTTTGGTTGCCCCCTCCCCTAGGAAAGTTATCTCTTAGAAGTTGTGGACACAATTACTCTTCATTAATGACTCTTTTATTACACATCTCTCTCTGATTGAGAGTTATTTTGTCAATTTATATTTTTATTGTTTAAAAACATGAAACTTTCAGCAAGTTTAAAGTTAAACCAAACATTTTCAAATATTATCTCAATGAGTTAAACTCCAATGTGATAACTTCCGAACTAATAATGTAAGATAACAAAAACAAATCAAATGGGGCCTAAGACTCGTAGTAGACTTGACGGATCAGCATAGCTACTAAGAGTCATAGAGACCTAACGGATCTGCATTACCACTAAGACTCAATTAATCTACTAAGATCTATGCCTTTATTAGGAGTATTTCACGAAATTTGAATCTTGGTTCTCCCATGTATAAAGCTAGACCTTCCTCCGGAGCTATTCTATGGTGGTTTGAATCTAGCCATTTGACAACAATGTAAATTGCATTATTTACATTTCCTATTCTGCAATTTCTCCCTAGTTCTACGGCTTCTGGCCTTTCTACTGAGCATATATACCATTGGTTCTTAGTGTAGCTCCCATAAACCAAGTATGAACCTTAAGAAAATGAAAATAAAATCCTTTATGTTTTTACTTATTGATATTTTAGTTTCATATTGTGAAAACAATTGACTATCCCATTTTTGACACCTAATTGTTGTAATATTTTGAACTTTACAATAGTTAGGTGAAAAATACAGGTGTCAAAAAAGTGGGGTGGGTTTTTTATTTTTTATCTCTTAGCATAGTTCTATATTAGCTGTTCGTATAAGACATTGAAATTCTTCAAGACAAGGTGTTCTTTAATCATCATCATCTTTGTGAAAGGAGCAAGAACCTTCTAATCATCAATAAAAGTATAACTTCTAATCATATCCCGTTCAAACAATAACTTGACCAATAATCATTGGATTTAACATATAAGGGGCGAGGTATGCAGTAGTAAATCTAGTAATTGCCTTCCTCGGCTTTTTAAAAAAAGAAAAAAAAATCAGAATCCTTGCTCCTCTTTGGCTCCTATAAAAGAGTTTAGGCCAAATAGACACAATTAGGGGTGCACATAGATTGCACTAATCTGCGGATTCACTCCAATCCAGACCAATTATCACTAACTAGATTAATTTTTTGATTTCTGGATTGAATTGACTGGATTAAAAAAATCATTAATCCAGCTGGATTGATCGAATTACGAATCCAACATTAAAAAAGTGTAAATCTAATCCGTTTAACACATCAACGCATATACATAACTACTCATATGTACTATAGTATCTCGAAGTATCTAAAAGACTAAACTTGTCTTAACTTTTTTATTACGTTTTCGACCTTTTTTGTGGGTTGTATGTAGCAGTGCACATTTTTTTGTGCTTTTTATGAGGGTGTATGGTATAAATTTATGAATGACAAATTTAATTATGTAGAAACTTGCATTTTAAAGGTTAGTGTGACGACAAATTTGTGGAAAATATGATGTATAATAGATTTGTGGGATGTATGTTGTAAATTTGTCATTTATGAGATTTATGATTTTTGTGATTTATTTGCTAAAGGTTTATTTCATGAATATTTGAATAGAAAAATGTCAATCCATGAAACTTGGACCAGTCCAATATGCATTTTGCAAATTGAATTAAGTTGGATTGATGAATTATTTGGACTGGATTGAACTGTAATTTTTTAATCCGCAATAATTGGATTGGATTGCGAATTAACTCAATTGGACTGGATTCAATCTGTGTGCACCCCTAGACACAATAATCTCAAACTTTTATTTTTGTGACTAAATAATCTCAAACTAATAATTGTATCTAAATAATCCGAATTTTTGTGATTTTTAACCCAATTATTTTTTTAAGGTAAATTGATGTTAATGTGGGTGTGGCATATAAAATTAGTAAAATTATTTTTTATGAGGTGCTTTAAGTTTTAAGAAAAAAAAGAGGAACTTGATTGTAAATTTAAAAAAGTTAAAATTTACAAAAAAGCACAAACAATTAGTTTTATGCAGATCAGACACAACGTTTGAAAGTATTTTATTGTCTAAATTTAAACCACCTCATTTAGCTAGCATCTTAATTTATCAATTTCATATGTTACACCTCAATATGCCTAAAAAACGAGTAATTGAGAAAAAATTGATACAAAACATAAAATTTAAAATTATTTAGACACCATTATTAGTTTGAAATGATTTAGATATCATTATTAGTTTGAAATGATTTAGACACTAAAGTGAAAGTTTAAAATTATTGTGACTATTTGCCAAAGTGTTTAATACAGTGACTATTTTTTGGCACCAAGTAGATGGAGGTTTTAGATACATCCTGAAACAATAAGGCACACACATATCGAGGTACATCTAAAGGCCCTCCACCCACCAGGCGCTACAATGGTAGGTGCCAAAAATTGGTCACTAATTCATTTCCTTGTGCAATTAGGTAAAGTAGGTAACAGTTGAGCTCTCAAAAGTCCCCAACTTATTATAGATAGTATCAGTCAATAGATTCATTGCATTCCATTTTTTGAAAAAGTAAACTTAGTTTGAACTATCCCACTATTATATCACTTTATTACGCCCTAATATAATACGATTAATTAGTCCGCTAATCCAAATCAACTAAAATAAATAGTAGTAATCTCCACATTGCTCCCTATAATCCTCCCTATCAGATCACATATCATAACTTCTGTTGTGGATTACAACTCACACCATACGCGTGACCGACCGCTCCATCGATCGCGTTCTTCCGCCGTTGATTCCATTCAGATCGAAGCTTCCAGAAGGAATTTCGGCGAGGTGAGCTCAAATCCTCAATTGAGTGAATCGATGGTTTTACGGATCGAAACCCTAGCTGATCTCGTTTTTCAATGGTGGTTGATTCGATGTTCTTTTCTTGACTTGTGATCTAAGCAAAGAATGTAAATATAGGTTTTGGAAGAAATGGAGAGAATTGTTGTTGAAATGATGTTTGAAGGGATTGCATGACTCTGATTTGGAGAGTGGGCGAGAGGATGAAAGGGGGGTTCCATGGGTTGAGGGCCAAACAGATTCTCCTCACTCTGCTCATATTCGGGTCCGTTTTGCTTTTGATTTGGGCGTGGGATAGAAACGCGGTCTTTACCTCGTTTCTGCCTCTACAGATTCAGTTGTTGCGGCCGTCGCCAGGTCGGACTTCTTACTTTACTGAGATATGTATAGGTTTTTTTTTTTTTTTTTTTGATTAGCAAAGACCAAATCCGGCAACTGCAGGATATCTTGCTCTAGCAACATGAAAATATGATTTGAAATATATTCTCAAATCTTAAAATCAACGTCACAGTGAAAAACTTTCTTGGCCATGTGGTCTGCACTTGCATTATTCTCTTTAAATGTCTGGCTGAAAACTACACTCTACTCTTTGTCCGTCTCCCTTAGAATATCATGAATCAATGGATATCAAAATTGGCTTTGTGTTGAGTCCATAATAAGATCAATTGCTTCCAGTGAGTCTAGCTCCACAATGAGTTTCCTACATCGTTTATCCTTTATCCTTTAGAATATCATGAATCAATGTATAGGTTTTTTCAATCGATATTGTGTCGGCTTGGTGAATTGAATTTAAGGTTATTATAGGTTAGAGAAGAAACCAAGTTGTTATGATTGTTAAAAACTTGTAATTGAAAAGGGAAACTTTAGGTCATTTTAAGCTATTGAACATTTTCATGATTCTCATTGTGGTGCAGATATTCTACTGGGTGCACCGGTGATTACGTCAACTCCTTTCGAGCCTGATGTTAACACAAAGGAAGATCTGTCTACTGTGGTTTCGAACCATGAGGCGGTATCTGAGCAAAAAGAGAAGACATCTGATGTAGTAATGCCAACAGTTCCCTCAGAGGAAAGCATGCCTAAAATGCGCAAACAAAATCAAGACAAGACAATATCTTCTAATGACCAAAAGGTGATGATTCTTAATCTGTTTGTGTCTGAGTTATTTAGATTCTAGTGATAAATTAATAGGTTTAGTCATTGTGCATATGTTGTTTTTTGATCCTGCTATAGTAGTTATTTAGATTATAGTGATAAACTAAGAGTCACGCTAAAGGCACCCCCAGCTGTGTATAAGGGAACCCCAACGTATATATTTTAGTGAAGCACATCATAGTCATTTTCAAGGAGGATTCATAAAATTTATATCACTGGAGTACCCTTATAAATAGCTGGGTTGCTTTTAGCGTGACTCTAAACTAATTGTTCTATTCGAATTTCTGCATGCTCAATCCATATATGGCCCTAGGTGAAATTGTACATTAGAAATTCATGACGAGGAATTGTTACTATGTTCACAAATTTAAAAATCTTTGGTAAAGTGTTTCAATGCAAATCCAACTTTTTGATTGACTTATATGAGCGATATGGACAAACTAAAGCAATAAGCCTAATGGCAATAAACCTAGTTTTTCTGCTCCTGCTATAAACGGTATTAATCTTCTAACAGAAAGCTTGCTTAGATTTTTTTTTCTTTCCTACATTTTTTCCTTTTCTGTTTGTTTGTTTCAAATTATTGTATCATCTAGTGAGAAAGTTCATTTCTGTGATGGTTGTTTGTAAAACTGTGCCAATTATACTGTTGGAAGCCTTCATGTTGGATTGCATATCTTAAATACAAATTGATGAGTTTCCTAACCAGGTTGTTAAATCGGGAAACTTCTATAAAATAGTTTGATATACACTTGGTTGATCCGTTGAATTAAAAAGTTGCTTGGACAAACTGATTGGAATTTGCAATAACAACTCTTTTCACTACCCTAGTTTTCTTGCTATAGTATTTACAATGACTTGCACTATATTCTGATGTTAGCTTTTAGCTGTTATTTTCATGATGAAACTGGTTCTAAGATATGCAATAGGGAGCTTTTTTAGCATTCTGTGTTATTATTTCATATGTTTCTCTTATGTCTCAACCCTTTACTTCCTTGATTTACATTGTTACTTTGGGTTGTTGTAGTGATAGGTTCCCCTGAAAAACAAATGCTACCTGAAGAAAACTTAGGAAGTGAAACCAAACCAGGGATAGAACATAATGTTTCTGATACCGGAGCACCTTCAGCTTCTGCCCCCTCGGTCGCTGAGAAAGAAAATGATGATAGTTCAATTATTGCTGCTGAAAAGGAAAAAGGTATGAGATCTTGCTTTCATTGGGTTTGCACTGCAATTAGTGTAACTTCATTTGCTTGCTTCTTTTTTGCAATACTCAAATCAGCTGGACAGAAGCCTCTTTTGCAACCATTTATTTTCTGCAATACCACGAAGAGTATAAGTTACAGCATACCATTCTATGATCGTTTTATTTTTTTGGCAAATTCTATGATTGAATTGGGCTTGATAGGGAAATCAATATTTTACTACCAACCAGAAATTTCTTGTGGTACACTATACTCAATACTGGAAATTATTATTAAAATTCGCTCGGTCAAGTGCCATCCATTTCAGAGATACCTTCTCAAACTATGATAATTGGGTTTGTGTTAATGATAAAAAGAAGTTAGTGACTAATTTATCAATTAAATAAAAGCTGCAGAGTGGGTTTGTTTCTTTGAATGTACTCAAATATAGTGTGAACAAAACACGGACCATTATTGCGGTCCAAATATTGTACTCAAATATAGTGTGAACAAAACACGGACCATTATTGTAGAAAATAAGTCAACTGTTGACTGTGTTTTGCATAAATTACAATTCTGTCATAACTTGGGAGGGGAATATCCATTTCTAACTTGTCCAACAAGTCAGAATTAGAAAATTGTCTCGATTTGTGTGTTCAAACTCTGGAGATAGCTCATTAATTGTTGCATGCTTGCTACTCATATAGTCGGGGAATTGGGTAGTAGAAGGATAAATCTGATGTTATACTTCCCTCAAGATTAGCAAACTTTGCAAGCTAAACATTATTTGTTGCTTGTGCAGTTGTTTAATTTGCGCCATTTTTTCTTTTTGTTATGATTCACGATTATCGCAGGCATTTGCTTTTGAGCATTGGACATCACCATTTACAATTTTTGACTTGCATGACGGGTACCCTATTATCTGTCTTTTACCAATGTAGTTTGTAACTTTTGGTTTTGGATACTGCTCCAGCTTGTAACTATGCCAAAGGAAAATGGATTGAAGATAGTAGGTGGCCATTGTATTCTGGGTTTGGTTGTAAGCAATGGCTGTCGGAGATGTGGGCCTGTAGGTTGACCCAACGCACAGATTTTTCGTATGAAACATTCAGATGGGTGCCACATGGTTGTCAGATGCCGAACTTTGATGAATCTTCTTTCTTGAGAAGGTATGGTTTATCATTCTTTTTATCTTGGTTGCAGACCTGATTGAGTTTGCTCGCACCTTCGTACACTAGTTGTTGCTTAAAAATAATCTTCAAATTGGACATCACTGCAAATTCTTATGCTTCTATTTGTCTGTGTTACCACCTGGGTAATCAATTTAGGTTGATAGAACAATGGCGAAACTTGTTTGAGATATAAAAATGTTACTTGTGATGGTTAAGGTTAATAAATTGGTTTGAATGCAATAAGCTGCTCTGAAATTGTCAAGGCACCTCTACTCTGATGCTTTTCTTTGAGCCCCTTCATTTTTAAATGGAAATTTGTTTACATCCTGCATACATTTCTTTTGAGCACATTTAATAATAGGTGCATGGATATTTTTTTTTATACCAACACCTAAGCTGTTGCCACTTCTGAGTTGTGACTTGCCAATTGCAATGCAGCAGGAAAGTAATAACTTCTTCTGGCAAAATAATAAGCCTTGCATCACTTGATCTTGCATTCAACACTTATTCAACTTTATTCCATTTGTTCACCTGCTGGATTTGGTTGTGATTTAAATGTTCATTCTTCAAATTTGAATTCTATCTGAAATTTAGAATTTGCTAGCTACCCTATGAATCAATTTTTCATTAAATTTGAATGTGATAATTAGGTATCATATTAGAGATTTGAGAAGTAGTCGACCCTAACTAATTTGAGATTGAGGCTTTTTTGTTGTTGTTAGAGATTTGAGAAGTAGAAATGGTATGGGCTCATTATGAACAGAGGGTTGTTGCTTGCTTTGCAAAGGCAGTTCACTGGGAAATTTGATAGCAAAATGATTATTATTTTCAGAAGTATAGTTCTTTATGTTTGTTGGGTTTAGCAATGAATTAGATGGGCTATTTTATCTCCAGCCCAAGTTGTGTGCTCATCCCTTGACAAAAAGAAAAAGAAAAAGTTGTTTGCTCATCTGAATATAGTGAAAATGCTGAAAAATCAGTGGAATTCATGCCCTGAGCCCCCTTTGTCTAGAAAGAAAACACCACGTAATACTGAGGGAAAAATTATTTTACTGTAAATTATTTAGAATTAGTTTTTGCAGTCTGATCATGTATTGAGTTGTTTTGTTATGCTTTTTTCTATCCATTCAATGCAGTTTTGCAAGCCTATTGATTTTCCACTGGTAATCATAGCTGCAGTTACCTTTGGTGCAGTGGGGTGCTCAGCTTCTAATCTATACAATATCTTTCGATTGCATGTCTCAAACTTTCGATTAGCATAGTAGACGAATCATTCTTTGGCCTTGATATCTATGATTTGGCGCCATTTTCCTATTGTCACTTCTGTCCAAATTAGTTGTTTTCTTATGCTGATGATAATATGACAGTGCATTCTAGGATGCAGGATAAAACTATTGCTTTTATTGGGGATTCCTTGGGGCGGCAGCAATTCCAATCTCTTATGTGTATGGCGACTGGTGGCGTAGAGAGGCCGGATGTCCTAGACGTTGGGAGGGAGTACGGTCTTGTGAAAGCGCGGGGTGCAATTCGTCCAGACGGTTGGGCTTACCGATTCCCAAGCACCAACACCACCATCCTTTATTACTGGTCTTCTAGCCTCTGCGACCTCGAGCCAATTAACATCACAAATCCTACCACAGATTGGGCCATGCACCTTGACAGACCACCAGCTTTCTTACGTCGGTACATTCACAGGTTTGATGCTCTTGTACTCAATACGGACACCATTGGAACCGAGGAAAGATTAACGCTAATCGGTGGGTGATGTATGTTGGTGGTATGCCCAACTCGGACAGAAAGCTTGCACAGATAACAAAGGCAAAGAACTTCACAGTCTACAGTATTGTCAAATGGCTAGACTCGGAGCTTCCAAAGTATCCAAAGCTGAAAGCCTTCTTCAGAACAATCTCACCTCGACACTTCTTCAATGGGGATTGGAACACGGGCGGCAGCTGTGATAATACCACACCGTTGGCTGGTGGGAAGGAAGTTACTCAAGATGATTCTAGCGATCCTGTGGCTTCTGGGGCCGTCAATGGCACAAAGGTGAAGCTCTTAGACATAACTGCTATATCTCAGCTGCGCGACGAAGCCCACATGTCCCGGTACAGTATCAGAGGTACTCCTGGCACGCAAGATTGCTTGCACTGGTGCCTACCTGGGGTACCTGATACTTGGAACCAGATTCTTGCCGCACAGCTTTAACACATTTCAGATTTTTTGCCATTTTGATGGTGAAGTTATATATATATACAGCACAATAACTCGGAAGAAACGGCCCTTCGAATCAGTAGTGCAGACAACTATTGTTGGTGGCACTAGTGAGTTGCTACTAAGGCAAGTGGTTCAGGGCTTGTAATTCCACGGTCTCCACTTGGAAATATAATTTTGCATTTCAGTGGTCTCCCCTCCTAGTGTTTGTGTTATTTATTGATTATTGATGAATCCCCCAAAAAAAAGGAATCTGGGATGCGTGATCTTTGATGTGTAAGTGGTAGGCTCCTCAACATGTATTGAACAAATGGTGCTGATGTATCAAAGAAGACAAATGATTGGCTATGTATCAAAAAAAAAAAATTGTTTGATGTTGGAAACATGCACAACCTCAATTTCGAGAGATTCTACCAAATTTTCAAGTTCAATTGGTACACAATCACTAAATCTGGGAAAAATACTACGTCTTGAAACAAGCATTTCTTTTAAAAATGGCAAATAGTATCATTTGGTTCTTAAACTTTCATGTTTTTCTTGATTTGGTTCTTAAACTATCATCAATACACTTTTGGCCTCTAAACTTCCATTTCCATTTACTTTTGGTCATTTTGTTAAGTTTGGAGAATAATGGATATTGACAAAACGGTTCAAACGGTTCACAATTAGTTGGAAATCAATCGTGAAACGCTTTTTTAGTGACCGTTATTTTCTGAACTTAACAAAAGGTCCTAAAATAGAGAGATATGGAAGTTCAGGGGCCAAAAGTAAATTGATGAAAGTTTGAGAGTCAAATCAACAAAAGCTTGAAAGTTCAAGAACCAAATGATACTATATGCCTTCAAAAATAAGAGGCAAACCTCATGCAAGTGTATACTTTCACAAATAGAATTAGGAGTCCTGCTAAAGATATCCCAACAACTATGCATAAGAAATTTTTTTGAACCCTTCTTGAAAATAACTTATCCACAAATCACTAACATATATAACTTGCTGCAAAAAAATTTCTGGTGAGATGTTAAAGGCATCGTGAGTTCAGCTCCCACTTAAGTCAATACACACACACACACATTGGTTTGTCCTTATACACAGTTGGAATGTTTTTAGCGTGTCCCTAGAATTTGAGAGACTTAAGCCGCCTTGCATTTTTTTTTTTCTTCTTTTTCCTTTGTCTCCTAGGCGGCTCCAAACCCTAAAATTATTTATTTGATCTTCTTTTGTGATTATAGATCTAGAATTGCTGCCGATCTTCTCTTTTGATTGGTGGTGGTTCCAATCACATTTCTTTCGTATTTGATTCATTCAATAAACTATAGATTTATTCAGATATGTGTAGATTGATTACATTCTTATTGCAGTACACCTCTCTCGACAATTGTTCGTAGATATATGTGGTTGTGGATTAGTGATTTTCTTCAAGTTTTTTCATTTAGTAGGTAGTTTGTCTTTCTTTTCTTAGAAGATTTGATTTTGTCTTCCCTTATTGGAAGTCTTTAGTTTTTCTTCCCTTTGTTGAAAGTTTTGTTTGTCACCGTGTTGTTCTAGTCGTGTTCGTGTACTGTCTTGTGATCCAAATATTTATAGAGAGCAGTTCCTCACATTGTTTCATTGATGCAGTCACATTCATAGCCAAATTTATGGCGAATAGATGTTCTTTTAAACAAATATGATTAACAAATCGTTGTACTTTTATTAGGAGCAATTGATTCTATGTCTAGTCATGTATTGAGTCATTAATGATTAATGAACTTTCCATTTCACTTCAAAAAAAAAAAAGAGTATGTGCATATTAGGTAATCTGCGGATTTGTAACTTGCCCTTAATTAGTTTCAAATGATCAGCCACATTAACAAAAGCCAGAGGGAGTTTACAGTAAACATTCATTATACCCCCAAGTCCAGAAATAAGATGCAGACTGTTGAAGTGCCGCCTCCTGCGCTGAATCCCCAACAAATAACAGAGGTAGCAGCTAACAGCAAAAAAACGACGGTCGCCTGCCCCTCGTTTTTCTTTGGTTGCAAAGCAACGTTAAACCAGTTAATTTGCCCAGCATGAGCATGACCCAGACGCTTCACCATTCAGCACAAATGCATAGCAAGCATTCATGTCATCCTTCACCATATGTTGCGTTTCTGTGACACTTGAAGTTGCAACATGGTCTTGAAGGAGATGCAGAGATATGTAACAAATGATCAATTTCAACACCAATGAAAGAGAGAGTTTAGAATGTCATCGCGACAAAATAGAGTTTCAGTGAATAACTCGCTTGGCTTGAATTTTGTGCTTGAAGGGGGATGCGATAACATTATAGAGGATTTTCAAAGTGGGGGATTTGGTGAAGAAATGAGATATGACTGGCTAATCAAGCAAGGAATCTGAAAATGAAAAACAAGAGCAATCTGCAACTTCTGTTTATCAGCGACAACAATGTTAGTATAAAGATTGCACATGGTAGACATGATTCATTAGAACACAAGAACTCATTAATCAAGGTTTTCCCTTCTGTTCACAGAGATGGTAGGCATTGTAAAGAGCATGATTAAACTTGCTCGGAAAACATAGACGTATGATATAAAGTTGTAACTGCGATTTTGAGGATACAACCTTAAAATGCAAGCACATATCTTAATAACCCATTTTTTGATAATTGTTGGTATCTGAATTAAAGAAATGATGCTGAAAACTGAATCTATATATGACTCTTCCAGTGTAGAAACTCTAGTACCTCTTTTGCAAGAGATCCCATCAGCTGCTATCCAGTATAGGGATTCTCCGCCGGCTCAATAGTATTTCATTCAATCTTGTGATTTGCTCTGAGAGCTGACTAATTTTCTGCAAAGTAGCAAATAAAAAAAAAACTTAATCAGTGTGATACATAATATCATAAAATAAGAGAAGAAATTAGTTCAACATTGACATATTGATCACCACCATCATCATTTACATTATGACAATCTTAAAACCCAATGAGAACGTCCTTGGAATGGAAGTATTGTGTTAGGACTAGGGAACCAATTTATGAACTTGCAGGAAATATAGTAGAAATCATACAAAATCAGCACAAGTTAAACCAAAATTTATTTTTATGACATTTATAGTTGCGCTGACCTTTTCTGCCCCCTCCTTTGGTTTGACTAATCCTATGAGTGATAGCCAAGCGGTCTGACTTTGAGTCCTCTGACAACATAACTTTTGAGAAACCAAGAGCATATAATGTGGCTACCAAGATTACAACCCATAACCTTTGCCTCAGTCAGAGCTATGGTTCTTATCTCGTGGCCACCGCATCGCACCGCACCGCACCTCTTGCGCGGATAACTCAACCCTAATTTATAGTTAAGAACAAGAACGCCGTCGTCCAACCATCATTGTTATCTAATCCACAAAATGCACATCTTGAAGAATCTGGCTTTAATGAAACTAGTAACTAAACCAATTAAATCATTAATCTACATACTTGAAAAAACACTCAAAGATTCAAACTCCCACTAATCTTGAAAACCCAGTTTCCTAAACTAATCAAAGGTATTTATTTATGACCGTGGGTGTCCAAACCACCTCATCCCCTCCTAATTAAGGCCCGACTAATCCCACGGGGGCTAGGAGGCGCCCCTACCACTAACCCAAATGTTGAAAAAATGGTGCAGCTGCCACCAATCGAACTTGTCACATCTACCTTAGTCAAAGTACTAAAGCCTTGCCTTGTTTGTAGCCACTCCACTACACCCTTTGCAGGCACTAATCAAGGTATTTAAGTGCCAAGAACAGTAATAATTTTGACGAAATGGGACATGGGTACCTTAATCAAATCATAGTCCCTGACTCATAAATCAAAAAAGCAGATTGAAATGACTTGGCATGCAATGTAATTGTTGGCAGTAAGACCAACTGCAAGGAAGTCCTAATTGGTCTACGAGTCATACAGCATATACAGTCCAATTTCATAGAAGCATTTCATCAAACACCTAGAACTTATAAACCCATAAACAAATACTTGATCAAACAATCACCAAATAACGCGTACCTCATTTTGCCCTTGTAGAAGCAAAATGAAGCTGTCCCTCTTCTCTCTCTTCAATCTCCGGCGCCGCCTCCACCACCACCACCACAGATGCCACAGCGACGACCACCACAACGCCGACGCGACGACGCCCCAATTGGCCCCAATTCGAAAACGCACCAACGATGCCACCCAGAAGAGCTTTGCCCGCAAAACCCCAGACCCTAGTCTCAATTTCCTCATCAAAGCGTCTCTCAGCGCCAGACAACCAGAATTGAACAACAAGTCCAATGCCCTTCTCGAACCCACTTCACACGGCGAAGATGTCACTCTCTGGGGTACATCTAGGTCTTCATCTTCTTTAATGGCGTCTTCGCCATTGACATCAACAGCGTTGCTGTCAAGAACATGTAATTGTTGTTGTTGTTGTTGTTGTTGTTGTTGTTGATGGTGTTGGGGATAGGAGATGTGGAGGCCCTCGTGATTGGAGGGAGGGAAGACTGAGAAATCGCTGCGGGGATTGTCGAGGAGGATTTCCCATCGAATGTGCGAAATGGGTGGTGGTGGTGAGGATTGGATCTGCTCCCATTCTTTCACAAACGTCTGATGAGATATAGCCTCGCTTTCTTCTTCTTCTTCTTCTTCTTCTTCTTCTTCTTCTTGTTTCTTATCATCCATTGCACAAGCTCTGTTCCGCTCTGTTTTGCTCTGTTTTTGGTGCCTGTGTTTCGGAGCTCACTGATACTGGTTCAGGAGCTCGCACATTCACACATCACTCTGATTTTATAACCCAACTTTTAACAATGGACACTCATATCCTGACCACCTCATATCCTGACTTAAATTAATACTTCGAGCTTGAGTTGGATTGGCTCATTTAGGAATAACTTTCTTTCAATGTGCCGAATCACTTCAATGCACCAACCGTTAGTAAATAATTATGTTTTTGTTGTGAAAGCCAAGAAACTCAATTAAAAATTGGGAAATACTTTTGTAACCAACTTTCGACACCCACCTTGAGCACCTAGTGGGCCCAAGTGGGTGTCCCTCCATTTGATATGCCTTAAAAAGTGTGTGCGCATATTTCAAGGTGTTAATCACACAACTCGAGATGTATCACATGGAGGGACACCTACTTGGATCTACTAGGTGTGTTCAAAGTAGGTTACTCTAGCATATCCCTTAAAAAATAAAATGAAAGAGTACCATGCATGATTATCAAAGATTACATGAAATAATAAATAGAACAATATGTCTTTTCTCATTGAAAGGTTTAGACTATCTTTCATCATTGGTATTCTTGATGCATTTTAGTGAAGATAAGGGATTTTGCTTAATTAATTAAGGCCTAATAGGCAAATATGTTGTGACGTCCCGAATCCCTAAAAAGGGCATCGCCCGGCCTAATCCCGTAATGAAGACCTAATCCCTTCCACGTAGGACTTAACTACGTATTAGTCAGCCTTTCTAACTCAATTACCAACTTATACGTGTTCAGGATAAATAATATACAAGTTACACCGTTGTACCAAATTTAAGGTTAATTAAAACTTTTACTGAATTATTAAAATGACCTGAAGTCTTAACCAAATTTAGCATATGTATTAGCAGTTTATGCGGAAGCAATGTATATTAAATCTTAAGTGTGGAAACCAGGAAATAACGATCACACGAATATATATATATATATATATATATATATATTTATATAACGAGTGGCAAATATAGGCAGTTGAAAGTCTATGGTTGGGGAACTATTGCTTAACCCAGTATATAACCCAACAGTATCAAAGGCATAATAACAGTATAATACAAAATATCAAAACAACCTACAAGTCAGGACAGTAGCACGCTATAAACCTAGAGGTAGTCACCAATCTTCTACCTGCCCGACCTACTGCTTGACGGATCTACACCCACCATCATAAAAAGGATGGTGAATACAAAATATAATAGTAACTCCCGAAGACATGTTTATCCACATTTCGAATAAAGAAAGACAAGTAACTAGGTGTATAAAAAGGCGATAAATAGAAGCCAATAAGAAACATATGCATAAAGTTACCATAGTAAAACTAGAAGGTCATTGAGTGCAGAACAAAGACTAAGGTGTAACGGCCCGTTAATTATTAACACCGTTATTCTAATAAATTTCAGATTAGGATGCCAGCTCGGACGACACGTGGACACCGCGGATAGACTAGGCATGACCTGGACTTAGGGACTGATTGTGTACTCTGTTTTATTATAGAATTCGGTGATATAGTAATATTTTCATTATTATGTTGATGTATTATCCATCATCGGTGTGTAGACGTAGTACTTATCGGGTGAGTTGAGCACCGGGGTTTTGGATCGTAGAACACGCCAACGCGAGGGCATGGTAGCTATGAGGCCGGGCATTGGGGTTAGACTAGATTAAATCATAATAGTATGACTATGATTGAAGATTTGAATTAATGAGATTTAAATATAACTTTAGGCTAAAAATCAATTAGGTACACTAAGTGTGGGACTGCCTCGGAAAGCGTGTCAGACGCGGGGCATGGGGTGCCAGGTAGTCGGAAAGTTAGTGTGATTACTTACCATTTTATGGAATTTATTGGTGACTAGAATAGGTTTTATGAGTTAAATCAAATTGGAATTAATCAAATCCTATAGTTTAAACTGGATAAATCGGCACCCTTTGGATGGTCCTCGAGATGCACAACAGGGTGATTTGAGACAGATTATGTAATGATAAGGTGTTCAGGAATTTGGTGACACATGTTTGACAAGGACTGTCCGATTAACCTCGAGATGCTTATGAACGCCAGATTAAAACACAACATATATATACGATTGATCGGTGAGACATGCAAAGAATGAGAAACTCTCAAAATTTTTGTGAGAATCTGAGGGAGGAGAACTGGAGTTTATGAGAGAATTCATGTGAGGGAGATTGCAAGAAGGCATCCAACCATGAATTTCAGGTAATCCACTCACCCAAGTTCTTGAATTTTCCTGGAAAATGGGTTTTGTTTGGGTTTGGAGTGAAGTACGGATTTTGGACGAATTTATCACTATTTTTGGCTGATTTGAGGTTATTGAGGTTAGTTTTGATGAATTACGTGAGTTTTAATTGAGTTTGTGGAAAATTGAGGGAATTTGGTGATTTCGAAATTTCAACATGCACACTTTTGATTCTCTGTTTTGGGTGGAAATTCAGGTTTAATCGTTGTTTTAGAGAGCAATTTGATGTTATTGAGGTGTGTATGTTGTTGTGGGATGTTGGTGAGAGTTTAGGAACAAAAAAAAACCAGAAATTCATTTTTGGAAATTCTGGGTAACGTGCAATTAGCGCGCTAGGTGATGAACACTAGCACGCTAATCACGCTGGGGAAGATGGTGAACAGTGACTAAGATCAACTAGCACGCTAATGTCACCCTGAATTTTAAATTAAAATATGAAATCAAGCCTAACTGATTATAAACCTAATTAATTGACCAATAAACCCTGAAATTAGATCTCAGGAGTCACGGGACAGTAGTTGAAGTCGGGGACTAGTCGAGGGTCGGACGGGGGTATTTTTGAGATTTTTGAGCTCAGTTTGAGGTACGTAAAACCCAATTGAACACCACTACTGCATTTACTTATTGTTATTTCATTTGAGCTATAAATTATTGATAAATCTACAAGTTCATTCTTACTGGGACGGTCGAGTTTTCCTGTTTATGTATCTGGGGGTTATGTGGTCGCTTGCTAGGTGTGTGGTCTAGGACACAGTCGTAGGGTCGATGGTGTAGGCCACGACAGGTCTCCTGGTCCTCACTACACATCTTGGATAGCTGGTTCACACCCATTTGTATATCTTTGTGTTCATAATCATGTGATGAGCTTTGAGCAGTTGTCTGCATTCCTTCTTCTTTCCGCATGATTATTTAACACTATTTATTGGTTTCCATTTACATTCTTTAATTATGATGCACGATGGTTTTCCTTAGAATTTTACTTACTGGGCTCGTCATCTGCCTTTTGTGATGGCTGAGCGCAGATCCTAGTACTAGCAGAGGTAAGGGAAATCTTAGTGATTACATATGACTTACTTACGCCGAGGCCTTCTGGTATGTGTGTTGATATTTATATTTTTGATATTTTGTATATCTTTTGGGATTGGGAGACTATGTTCCACATCGGTACCTGTATATATAACTATTATAGTTGATTGCCTATATGTACAGTATTGCCGAGATTTCCACTATAGGATGAATCAGTAAACTTTATATCTTCATTTTGGTGACATAAGACTTCTGTTGTTATTCATTATAAATGTTTAATTAGATTATTGTTAAATCTAAAACTATATATAAACTAACGAAATCGATTGACAAGACACATCAAGTTGTCAGACAAGTGAAGAATATGAGTGACGTGGCAGAGGCTTCAAGTGCTGAGGCAGGGAAGTAGCTGGCCACGGGGCGGCCTCGGAATTTGGGGCCATCACATAAGGTGTAATAGGGTGATACTAAGCTCGAACACATGGGAGGTCCTAGACTCAACGACAGAAGTCCTTCGGGTTGCGTGGAGGAACATATTCCGACCTATCGAGATTCCTCAGACCACATGAAGGAATCCATCCCTGTCTTCATAGAAATCCTTTTGATTTATTCGTAAGGAACCCATTCCTATGGCGAGCCTAAGTCCGGTAGAAGTCCTTCGTGACAAACTAAGGAACCCATTGCTACCCATAATGGTGTTAACTAGAAACACATCTCCATACGTCCTCGTGCAGAGCCAGAGCCAAGGCTTGGCTAGGGGGTCATGGCCCCTAGCTCCACCCCCACCACTATACACCCTATGTATATTAGTGATTGATGCATGCTTCATGCCTTCATGGCCCCCCTGATATTTCCGAAAAAAAAGTTGGCCCCCCTAATCACCTCTCTCACCCTCTAACAAATTAATGAATTGTAGTTTGACACTAGATATGCATATTTGATGGTAATACTAGTTCAAAACAAACGCCATTATATTATAAAAATATACAGTCCATTCTTATTTTTATCCCCTACAATGACAAAGCTATCATTTCCATATTAATTAATTGGAAAAAATATAAGTCTAATGCTTCTATTGCACGCTAATTAATTCATTATATTCTTACTAATTAAGAAAACTTATTTTCTTAAAGGAAAAAAAAAGTTTTGTTGCAAAAGACTCTAGATCTTTAACAACATCATATCCATAATTTCAAATTAATTAGTTAGGATCGACTTCATGCATAGATCCAACTCTTTCATTTCGCTAAAATAGAAATAAATAATAAAAAAAAGATGTCTTTGCATTATAAGGAGAATACATATATAGGTTGAGAAAAGATCATATATAACCATATCATATGGTGATTAGGAAAATTTTATGGTATGCTTATTTCATAGATATTTTTTCACTATACATATAAAGGTTGGTCCCCCTCCGTCTAAAGTATGGCTCTGCCCTTGTCCTCGTGGAACGTGCTCGATAGGTTCGTCCTATCGGAATACCATCCCTCTTGGATCACAACATTGCACAAGTCACACTCAATCCAATAATATCAAGTCACAGCTAGTCAAGGTTTCATTTATAACAAAATGAAGAATATGAATCAATTCAAATAACATAACATGATATCAATATTCCAAACTGAAATAAAATCAAGAATCTCATGATGTTGGATTTCAATAGGCAATGTGTAGTAAATAGACTGTATTCAAATAAACAACGAATGAAATGAAATGCAAGATAAAGTATCAACGGGTTTTGTAACGGCCCAGAGATATTTTATTTGTGAATGACAACGTGTATTATTTATTTATACTCATGTGTAAGAATTGTGAAATTTTTGACGATTTATGGGTAAGGTTTCATCTAGGAAAACGTGCAAACACGGATTACCGAGCGAATTACGGGTAGAATAAACACAGAAAAATGATTTATTAAAATTATTGAAAAATAAATAATAAATTGGTGGTGCCTAGTGATACACGGGGTCGTTGGTAACTCGCGTGGGTCATACAGTAGTGTGCACGCCCGAGTGTGCTCGTTGGCAACAAAATTTTAGGCGCGAAAATACAAATGTGTATATATATTTATATATAAAGTATATATAAATTAGAAAAAAAGTGAAAAGTCCAAAAAGGGCATTGAGTTTATAAAGGAAGTGGATAAAGATAGGGGACAAAATGGTTATTTGACTACCCAAAAAATATAACAAATCACCACCACTAACACCACTTCTCACCATTGCTCAAACAATTCGAAATCGAAGAAGAGAAAGAGAGATCGAAGGATCAAGGGATCAAACGAAGGGAGTTTGTGTAACGACCCAAATTCTACCTAACCCAACTCGAGGACTTTTTGGTAATTTAATATTTTATTTGTGTTTGTCGTGATATTGTATGTATTATATATTATTATAATTTGGCGAGACTTTACTTGATAGTGTGCGCACAACAACGAAGACCTCAAGTCACAAATTTATTGAAAAATTATTAAGTGAGGGCCAAGACTAGGGTTGTACACAAAGTGTGTCAAGTTTGGAGTGTTATAATTATTGGGATAAAGGGACCTAAATAAATAGGTTTCAAACCCTAATTTCTGACTTAACTAAATAAAAAGGGATGAAACCCTATTTGTTCTCACAACATAAATGTACAAGAAAGGGAGAGCTCACAAGAGGTCGACGACCATGGAAGCGTGGTGGTGGTGGACAGCGATGCCGGCAGGAGACAAGATGGCCAGAGGTCGAGCTGAAGGAAGCCCGGCGAGACGACGCGGTGGTGAGTTTGGGACGGCCAGACTGGTGTGTAAGACGATAAGCGCTGAGACGTGTCGACCATGGTGAGCGGATAACAGCCAGGTAATGGCGTGGACATGAGGGAGGTCCTCCATCACAGTCTCGGCCAAGGAGAGGAGGAGAAGAGGGGTGTTTCGCGTCACCCCTCCGCTCCCATTCTTTCCTCCAAGGCGACCAACCAGAGAGGCAGCGACCCTTTGGCCAGCCGCCGGAGGTCCCCTCCGTCGCGTGGAAGCGATGGAGGGTGGTGGTGGTCAGGTCGAGGAGGGGAGCACAAGTTCCCCTCTATGACTGCCAATGGGGGGAGATGAGTTTCCCCCTACCAGGTTGACTGGTCAAGGGTCAGTTGACCCTGGACCAGTTGACCAGGGTCAACTGACCCTTAAACCAGTTGACCAGGGGCCAGGACTCAACCAGGGACCAGTTTGGCCCTACACTTTGATTTAAGGGGCTAGAATGTCCCAGCCTCTCCACAGCTTCATCGAAAGCGCACGCGCTCAACCCAGGGGACCCGACAGCGTTCCCACCCCTCGACACACTACGGGGGAAATTTCGACGAAGTTTCCGAAAGATATGAAACCTGTGGGACCTGCACTAGTGGGTCTCCAAAGATAAATAAATGGAAAAATACTTAACTTTAAATCAAGTAACTACTTATGTAATATTGTATGATTTGTTTAGATTCACGAGGCGGTTTACGTGGGACCCTAAGTGTGCGAGGAGCTCGTGTAGGCATCGCGGCATATCTATGTAGTGGGGAGCTTGCTCAATTATCAAATATGACATGATTATTAGTTATGTTTATGATTCATAATTTGAATTAAAGACTTAGGATTTATGGGTTGCGTCGTGGTATTGGCTCGAACCTACGTATCTATGGAATGTGAATGCACAGCTTTTCTTATCTATGTTATTCAGGGCCCCAGAATGTTTGTGGAGTTCCACCGAGGGCCTTATTAGCAAGTAAATCTATATGAATACCTCAGAATATTGTGGTACCAACGAGGGTCGTTAACACCCTTGGATGTTGTGGAGTTTACCAACGAGGGCTTTACTTGACTAATTGAATTCATAAGTATGTCACGTAGGGACATGAGTTGGAATTCCTTCTCTTGTACTCTTGAGACATAGGGATGTACATCGGTGATGGCTTGGACGAACCTACTGTTGATTTGATGGGACAAACGAGAGGGCACATAAGGACTGTGTGCTAGCTAGTTGTTTTCATCACCTCGAGAGTAGGAGAATCGGTCACCGGATTCTTGCCAATACTTAGTATGCATTGAATGAAACATTGACTTATTGTATTACTATATATTATAGTACATAATCTCGCGAAACCCCCTCCTTTGCATGAAAGCTTGAATTTATGTAATGATTTGTCAATCTCTTTAATGCTATGCATAATTATTGTTGTTACAATTTGATGGCTTATGAATACGTCGTAGTTGCTATGAAAGGATGAATTCCTATTTATTTGTGGCCTACAAACCTTATGTCCATGATAGTACTTGATGGTTCATTATAAGTCTATCTCTTATGAAATCCTGCGACCATGCTATTATTAAATGAATCCTTGTTTGTTTTCAAGTACATACTAGACTTTACATGCTTATTAGGTATTACTTGCATATTTGATGGTTGAGCAGGTTTTCTGCATTACTGAGCTTCGTTGGTTCTTTTAGCTCAACCCACTTACATCTCAGGTATCCACGACAGCGCTAGGTTGAGGCAAGGGAGAGACGAGCTTGAAGTGTCCTCTTGATGTGAGTCTTTGTTGATATATATTATGTATATTTGATTTTGAAACTATTCAACTTGGGGTTAAAATTAAAATAGATCTTTGGGTAGCTTAAATCCTAGTTACCTTTAGTTGATCCACTTCAGAGATTTAATAAATTTGTTTAGTTTAAATGAGCATGAACCCATGTATAGTTTTATTAATGTTCTATGAACTTAAATCTATTGGCTTTAGGATATCTCTTTATATTTATTTCGCAATTATTATCCTTTATTTAGCCAATGTGTATTCCGTAGGTTTATTTGTTTAGGCGTGCCAGACCGTTATTTGGGCCTGGTTCAGGTATCGAGCCCAAGTGGCGGTTTGGGCCGGGCGACCCGACCCTAGGTCGGGGGCGGGTCGTCACAGTTTGTTGGATCGATGAAATGATTGAGGTGAGTATTGTGTGTTGATTTCGTTGTTGTGCGTTGATGTTGTTGTTTGATGTCGTTGGTGGTTGTTGAGTAAGGCTCCGAGGACGGAGAGGGCAGGGGGGTAGTCTCCCTTACCGAATCGATTGGAGTTGAGGGTGGAAGCCAACCCCAACAAATCAAAAAGAAAAAAAAAGAACCAAACACGGAGCGTTTCTGGAATCCTTGGGAGGAAGAAGGATGACACGTGTGGCCCGCACGTGTGCACCTACCCCTACTGGTCCAGGCTAAGGGTCGGCCCATGGGGCGAGCCAGGCCTAACACCTAGCCAGGGTCGAGTTTGTCCCGACCCGACCAGAAAATAATAATAAAATAATAAATAAAATAAAATATGGAAAATAGAGAAAAAAATCCATAAAATAGGAAAAAAATATAGAAAAATAATATTTTGACAAAATAAATAGAAAATTTATGAGTTTCAATGAAAAGTGAAGTATTCGGGATTCTTGCAAGACTTTATGTCAGGGTTTTTTACCTCGTAAAGCGTGTAATTGATAACTTTGTCCAATATCCTCAAACTTTTTGAGGCCTATCTCGGGACTAGTCCGAATGAGTCTAAGATTTCCCTGTAAATATTGAAATGGATTCCTACAAATTGAGGATTTAAATTGGGGTTTAAACTATTAAATGAAGTGTTTATACTCTAACACGGCCAAACTTGACCCAATTGAATACTAGGAACACATCGGACTAGTAACGAGGGTTTTGGGATTGGTTTGAGACGTGTAGAAGCTGCGAGAGATGAATTTCGCGATTGGTTGAGGTAAGTTAGTGAGCTAGTTAAGGAGGTGCATAGTAATTCATTTTTCATTATTGTTGTTTTTATTGAATTGAGTCATTTATTGAAATTCCTTTCTTTATATTCCTTGGTTGAGTGTCTTTGGCATAAGTGTGTCGAGAAGGTATTCCTGGGATCATGTTTAGCTGGGCTAATATGAACACTTCTGCAAAAGTGTTGCCTACCCACCTAATCATGAGTTTCTCCCCGAGTACTGGATTGTTGTAGATTTGTTGTGGCTTATTGTGGTTATAGACCGCTTAGTAGTCTTTTTTAACTCGATAGACATTCAAATATCATTGAAATACTGGTCAATTTGGTTATCATATAATTTGTGTTATTTATCTGCCTTTAAATACCGCATGATTCTTAGACCGCTTTATTAGTTATTCATGAATTACTATTTATGTTCTTCTGGTTTTACTTTCAATTTATCTCGTACTCACCGTCTAATTTGTGACGGTGGGTACAAATAGGGCAGAGATAAGCAAAGGTGATTAGTAGTTTTCTCTAAGGACTCTCGGAGCGGTTCTTTCCTTAGATATATTTGTATGTCTGCCTTTTTGTTTTGTAATTACTGTCTATATTATTTTTGATAACACTGGGATACTTTTGGGATTGAGTGCTTAGGGATATCATGTATTATCGCTTTGTTTATTGTTGATCACCAGATATGCATATTTATCTAGATATTTCAGGGTTTCCACACTTTAGGTTGTTCCTGACTTATATTGTTGAGGATATTAGAAACGTTTTAAGTTGTTTCCGCTGCATTTAATACTCAGGACATACATAATCTAATTTCTCAACTTTAAATTGTTCAATTAATGAGGATAAACAGATTTGAGGCTGACTAGGCTTGTGTTGACTTCGGGAGTATGGACTCGTGGGCTTAGTTTTATGAGAAACTGGGACCGTCACAGATTTACTCACATAACACACAATTCCCTAGCCAAATCTGACCTCTCGACACCCAAACTCGCGCATCCAAACTCCCGACACACTTCCCTATGTCCCTAGGATGATTAGAGATGTATTAAAGTAGTTTGAGTTCGGTTAAGGTAGGTTTAGGGAAGTTGCTGGAAAATGCCTGTCCATAACACCCAGCATGCTGGCTGGTTTTTCCCAGCACGCTAGGACCGAGAAAATCTACAATCGATTTTTTAGGGTCCCTACTCAGAAACACTACTCCATCGCCCTTAGACCTTGTTCCCCTCCACCAAGGTATAGTACATCTTCCTCCAACAAATACATACACCAGCTACTTCATATTTCTTCCATTAACATCGAATTACACATGCATTTTCTTAAATATTCATCAAGTACACATGAATCTTGAAAAATTCATAAGTCTTTGATTTCAAAATTGCTTTTAGAAAATCTTGATAGCTGGGTTATTAGAAAATCACAGGGAACTCAAATCCAAGCTTTATTTTTAACAACAAACTCATTTTATAGTTCGAAATTCAGAAAAACTGAAATCATAAGAAAATCCCAATTTTGAGCAATTTTGTAAAAATAAAAATAGAGGTTTGAAACACAAACCAAGGCTTTCATTTTGATTATAAAACACATAAAAACACTTTAGAACTGATTTTTATGCAAAAGCCCCCATGAACTTGGAACCAAAACTCAATCAAATGGGATGCATGAAAGTGATAAGACCTTTACCAAGAGTTGTTGTGGTTTCCTAACTCTTGTTTGATCAATTTGTAGCAGAGAACTCTCTTGTTAGCTTCAGATTTCTAGCGCTGATCACTCTATAGCTCTGATTTCTTGGTGTTCTTAAGCATGCAAATGGGGAATAAAACATTAACTTGTGTATTTATAGTTATGTAGTTCATCAAGTGTGTATACTCCTATCCCTAGACCATCCAAAGGTTCTAATCCACTCCATCCATCCACTAAATTTCCAACTCACTAACTCACAAACATGACACTAACTACATGAGAGTGTGTGCTAGCTCATATCTCAAGACACTCTCCAATTTTTTGTCACAACTATAGGACTTCTAATTTGATTCAATTGATTTAAATATCATAAGCTATGTAATGAATTATTTAAACCACATTTAACTAAATTTATACTTACAACAAATCTAGTTACTCGGTCCCTTGGTTCACACGAAACTCGAGGTGCATCCCCGCTCGTGTCTCTATGTCTATATCATGAACCGACTTAATTAGTTTACATATTTACATAACACTAGGCATACATTATAAAAAATATAATACATTACTTGGTCCTCGAGTTGAGTGTTGGTCCACGTACCCGCTCTCGGGCTACGCCACAGGTCAGTGACCCGATTACGGCCAAATCCATTATTAAAAATTTGGGCCGTAATATTTCCAACAAAATAGAAATTTCAACCCCGAAATTCATCTTGACTTAATCATTATTTTCTTTTAACTTTAACAAACTTTCGTTCTCATTACAATTACCCTAGCCAAAATTTTAAATGACACTAGACCCAAAGCCCGTATATCTAAATTTCCATAGGTGGGTCCTCCGACCACTTCAACCTGGGTCCATATATCACAGTGGGCGAATCCACACTCAGCGAGCACATACACATCACATACCCTATACAGTACTTTGGTCATAGCACTGAAGAGAAATTTGTTAGGCGTAACTTTCTAGGGAGGGTTAGGTGTATCTTATTTAGACAACACTACTCCTATTCATTTCATTACATTTTCACTATTAAGTCACGAACTTAGTTGGCTTCCCCTCGACTGTCCAATTAGTAACTCTCTCGTAGATTACTAAGTGGATGCTATTGTTGTATTTACATCAGACAGTTCATGTAATATATATAAACAAATTCGGACTTACCCTCGACTTGGCTGCGTGCTGCAGTTGGGTCTGGTCTTGCCACTGCATGTGCTCTCTCTCTATCACGTGGTCGTGGTGTCTCCTGCTAATAACTCGCTGGCTGCGGACATTTTCGCACAACATGTTCGATCTGACTACACCTGTAACACATCGGTTGTGGTGTCTCCTGTCGATAGCTCGCTGGTTGTAGACATTGTCGCACGACATGCCTGACCTGACCATATCTATAACACGTTGATTGTCTCCTCTGATCAGTAAATGTAATATGAGTTTGCCCCTGTCCCGACGCATCTTGACCTTTGCCACCAGATGCTGGCGGTAGGTGGTAATGTTGGTCTAGTTGGTAGTGGCAAGACGGGTGGGGTAACGTGAAATGCAATCATGATGGCTAGTGTCGCGGGCCCTATAGTCTGGAATCTCTCGTTCCTTGTTCTCTCTCCTTTGCCCCTCTATCTCTGCCTTTTAAGGTAAGATCCCTGCTTAGATGATAAAGTCTGACCCAAAGCTGTCCCGTCAGTGACCCTGCTCAAGTAATAGGTTTCATGGGAAAGTGCACACTCATAAATCTCATTGAGTGTCCTGGTGCTTGTGCTGACCACGTAATACCCAATGTCTGCCCTTTAGACCATCCCCCGAAGTGGTACACATCCTCTGACTCGTTCCTAACCAAGTCCCCAACAAACTTTCTTAGATATCCATACTGATCTCTGTACTGCATAATAGACTCGCCGGACTCCTATCTCAAGTTCATAAATTCTCTCATCATCCTCATCGATACTATTGGCGGAAGTATTGCTAGTAGAACTTCTCCTTAAATGCCTTCCATGACTCGAAGTCTCCATCAGTAGCTATCGTAGTATGCCACCAATATGATGATAAGTCTGGGTGCAATTGATCCTCGATCCCCAATATCTGATGAAGCTTCTCCTGAGATAACACCCACTTCTCGATCTTGTTGAAATCTCTAACTCCGTCAAAGTAAACTAGCTGCAGCCTGATGAAGTCCTTCACCAGCTGAATCCCGATTGATGTGCTAGAAGGTGCGGGTGTAGAAGTCGGCGTCTCCTCGACTATCTCTGCTGTCGGAACACTTACGATCGAAGAAGTCTACGTCGTTGGAGCCCCCAGTGCAGTAGTGGAAGGCTCTGGCTCTAGTTATATGGTAGTAGTAGTGGTGTCGAGAGTTGTTTGCATCAGAGGAGCGAATCGAGTAGTCATCATGGCGATGAAGTCAGTCAACTACTGCCCCTGAGCCAAGACATGATCGAAAAACCTTTGAAGATCCTCAGCCATAGTAGGAGGATGACTGCTACTGGCACCTGTATCGCCAATCTCGCGTTCGTCCGTCATCGGCGTCTGCACGTTGACAACGAACTCGTATCAGCTACTACGTAGATAACGCATATATATACATATGAAATTAACATGTATGTATAATAATCCCCAATTCACTTTCACTGAATTCTCAAAAAAATAGTTCTAGGTAAGGATCATATAGTTTCCACTTCTAATATTTGTATCTTATTCAATTTTATGAATTAGTTATCGAGAACATTAGCTTTGATACCAACTGTGATGTCTCGAATCCCTAAACACGACACCGCCTGGCCTAATCCTGTAATTAAGACCTAATCCCTTCCATATAGGACTTAACTACGTATTAATCAGCATTTCTAACCCAATTACCAACTTCCATGCGTTCAGGATTAATAATATACAAGTAACTCGTTGTACCAAATTCATGGTTAATTAAAACTTTTACTGAATTATTAAAATGAGCGGAAGTCTTAACCAAATTTAGCATATGTATTAGCAGTTTATGTGGAAGCAATGTATATTAAATCCTAAGTGTGGAAACCAGGAAATAAATATCACAATATATATATATATATATAACGAGTGGTAAATATAGACAATGTGAAAGTCAAAGGTAGGGGAATTATTGCTCAACCGAATATACAACCCAACAGTATCAAAGACATAATAACAATATAATACAAAATATCAAAACAACCTAAAAGTTAGGACAATAACATGCTCTAAGCTCAGAGGTAGTCACCAATATTCTCCTTTCCCAGCCTGCTCGACGGATCTGCACCCACTGTTATAAAAAAGTCGATAAGTACAAAAATATAATAGTAACTCCCGAAGACATGTTTATCTACATTTCGAATAAAGAAAGACTGGTAACTAGATCCAAAAAAAGCGATAAATAGAAGCCAACAAGAAACATATGCAAGAAGCTACCATAGTAAAACTAGAAGGTCATTGAGTGCGGAACAAAGACTAAGGTGTAATAGGGTGATACTAAGCTCGAACACGTGAGGGGTCCTAGGCTCAACGACAGAAGTCCTTCGGCCTACCTAGAGGAACACATCCCGACCTATCGAGGTTCCCCAAACCACATGAAGGAACCCATCCCTGTCTCCATAGAAGTCTTTTTGATTTATTCGCAAGGAACCCATTCCTATGGCGAGCCCAAGGTCGGTAGAAGTCCTTTGTGACAAACTAAGGAACTCGTTCTTACCCATAATGGTGTTAACCAGGAACATATCTCCACACGTCCATGTGGAACGTGTCCGATATGTCCGTCCTACTGAACACTGTCCCTCTCGGATCGCAACAATACACAAGTCACACTCAATCCAATAATATCAAGTCATAACTAGTCAAGGTTTCATTTACAACAGAATGAAGAATATGAATCAATTCAAATAACACAACATGATATCAATATTCCAAACTGAAATAAAATCAAGAAGCTCATGATGTTGGATTTCAATAGGCAATGTCTAGTAAATAGACTGTAGTTAAATCAACAACGAAGGAAATGAAATGCAAGATAAAGTGTCAATGGGTTTACTCACATATCACACACTTCCCTAGCCAAATCCGACTTTTCGATGCCTAAACTCGTGCACTCGGACTCCCGACACACTTTCCTATGTCTCTGGGGTGATTAAACACGTATTAAAGTGGTTTAGGTTGGGTTAAGGTGGGGTTAGAGTGTGTTCAAGAGTTGTAGGAAAATTTGGGAAGTTGTTGGAAAATGCCTGTGCAGAAAACTCAGTGCGCAAGGGAAATTCCCTAGCGCGTTAACTGGTTTTTCCCAGCGCGCTGAGTGCAGAAACCCAGAAAATCTGCAATCGATTTTCTAGGTTCCTCACTCGGGAAACACTACTCCATCGCCCCTAGACCTTGTTCCCCTTTACCAAGGTTTAGTACATCCTTTTCCAACAAATATATACACCTGACACTTCATATTTTTCCATTAACATCGAATTAAACATGCATTTCTTAAATTTTCATCAAGAACACATGAAACTTGAAAAATTCATAAGTCTTTGATTTCAAAACCATTTTTAGAAAATCTTGATAGCTGGGTTATTAGAAAATCATAGGGAGCTCAAATCCAAGCTTTATTTTTAACAATAAACTCATTTTATAGTTCGAAATTAAGAAAAACTGAAATCATAAGAAAATTCCAATTTTTTGCAACTTTGCAAAAATCGAAAATAGAGGTTTGAAACACAAAGCAAGGCTTTTATTTTGATTAGAAACACATAAAAACACTCTAGAACCGATTTTTGTGCAAATTCCCCATGAACTTGGAACCAAAACTCAATCAAATGGGATGCATGAAAATGATAGGACCTTTACCAAGAGTTGTTGTGGATTCCTAGCTCTTGTTTGATCAATTTGTTGAAGAGAACTTCTTTGTTAGCCTTAGATTTCCAGCACTGATCACCCTACAGCTTTGATTTCTTGGTGTTCTTGAGCATGCAAATGGGGAATAAAACACTAACTTGTGTATTTATAATTATGTAGTTCATCAAGTGTGTATACTGATATCCCTAGACCATCCAAAGGTTCTAATCCACTCCATCCATCCGTTAAATTTCTAGCTCACTAACTCACAAACATGACACTAACTACATAAGAGTGTATGCTAGCTCGTATCCCGAGACACATCATCTCTACAATTTTTTGTCACAACTATAGGACTTCTAATTTGATTCAATTGATTTAACTACCATAAGCTATGTAATGAATTATTTAAACCACATTTAGCTAAATTTATATTTACCACAAATCTAGCTACCCGATCCTCTGGTTCGCACTCAACTTGAGGCGCGTCCTCACTCGCGTCTCGATGTCTACGACCGCATGAATCGACTTAATTAGTGTACACATTTACATAACACTTGGCATACACCACAATAAATATAATATATTACTGTTCCCCGAGCTAAGTATTGGTCCACGCACGCGCTCTCGGACCACGTCATGGGTCAGTGACCCTGATTACGGCCAAATCCATTATTAGAAACTTGGACCATGACATATATCCTAACGTTTCAAGGTTTTTGCAAAAATATCCTAACGTTTCGATTTTAGCAAAAACATCATAACCTTTTGATTTCTTGTAAATTGTATCCTCACTTCATATTATTTGAGTAAATTACACTTAAAAATATAAAAGTTTATGCACACGATTAAGAATATTATTTCATATAATGCAATGTGTATGTAATTTGATTATCATTTATCACTTTAATTTTGGTTTAACACATAATAACTACAAGGAAGGATACAATTTGATTGAAATAAAAAAGGTTAGGATATGTTTACAAAAACTTTGAAACGTTAGGATATATTTGCCTATTATGCCTTTAATTAATTATTTGACATCATAGGCATTTAATAGTTATTGGTAGATAAGGATTAATTGTGATTAATTCATGTTTTTTTATAGAGAAATCAAAATATCATTAATCATTTATAGATCAATACATGACTAGACATAGAATCAAGTGCATTGATTCGCTAGTCCTATTTGTGCAAACAAACTTCCATTAATTTGACTTTTTTTCAAAATTCAAACAGTTTGACAATCAGGGATTGTTATCTACAATGTTAAAACTCATGAAAATACACTAAAGTACTAGAACTATAAAACGAATAACAAAACTTCCCAACAAGGAGAAGAAAACCTAAAACTCCACAACAAGGAGAAGATAAATCAAAAACTTCCACATAAAGAAGAAAACTAACTATAAAGTAAAAACTAAAGACAAATCAATCCAACGTGCCGTACAAATTCACATAACACCGTTGATGAAGATGCACCGCAACAAGGATGAACCAATCTCCACAAATCTAATTAGATCTATTATTTATTGAATGAATAAAGAGTAAAAAGGATTTGAATGGAACCACAACCGATCGTTGAGAGGATTGACGGTAGTTCAAGAACAAAAATCACAAAAGTAAATCAAAAAAATAATTTTAGGGTTTTTGCGATTGATTCATGTTACCTAATTTATTTTTAATTTAATTCACGTTAGAGCATCTCTAATAGGACCATGGATTGGGGTGAAAATGGATCCACCTAGGATACAATCGACATCCAACCCAAAAATACTCTCTAATGGGATTGTTGGAGTATATAATCCGACATTGAAAATATAATAAGAGTTGGTGCACTATATAAGTGATATAAATTGGATCCTAGCACAAGCTAATTGATTTTGTGTAAGATAGGTCCCAACCCCATTTTGTATGCCCACATGTGCGTGTGTAGCCCAATACTCTCTGAGCCCATGGATTTCTATATGATATTAGAGTGGAATGATCTTGGGCTTGTATTTCATGACCTGGTTCGACTAGCGGTGGGGTTTGTTAGGTTTTTTGGGTTCATACGCAGCGAAAAATTTAAAACAATTTAAAAAAACCCAAACAGGATCGCAAATAAGTTCCATTAAACAAGATCTACGAAAGTAAATCATACCTTAATTCGTGATTTCCTTCTCTGATTGTTCGATCTCCAAGACATTCAAGCGCGCGTCCTCTATCAGAAATCCACACACGAATGGTGACCAAAATTTGGAGTACTAGCCCTAAGAGAGATAGAAAATGTTTTTCTTTTCTCTCCCAAAATCTAGAGAATTCAAAAATAGTAAAGTCATTAATTAAATTACAACTATTGTAATACAACTATTGTATTACAATAATAATAAGTTATTGTAATACAACTATTGTATTACAATAACTTAAAATCCAAAATCCAAATCGTAATACAACTATTGTATTTAGGCAGTTTAATTAAATTACACATAATAAGTTATCATATAACAGATCATAAAGATTTTTATGTCGTAAGTTTTATCATATAAAATTCATTAATCTGGACCAATTGAAATTGCGCAAAGTCATTTTTTATGTGCGACCTAATAGGTTCATTCAACATTGGTAATGAACCAAAAACCATTTTTGGTACACAAGTCATAAGCGGTCTCTAGCAAGGCATTATGACTACCCACGTAGCATGAATATCAAAATTGATACAATCTAATGAATATCATATATCATATCCTTTTGTTGTGCGATATCCTATGATTAAACATAAGGCATGGAAAGTCACCCTTAATGTTTAATCGTATTGGTCTCGATCTTTAATTGACTAAAAACATCAAAGTGACAGTGATCATATCAATTCACTTGGACTTGGCCATTTAAGAATCTAATATATCGAGGGATCCACTGATATCTTTCTCTTTACGAGAAGGACAAATTCTATCTTGATTACACACCTTCACATATTGCTCGCATGATAGGCAATCACAATCTTTATAATCGTCCGATTAAAGATAACGCTTGATTGTGTCAAGTTATCGTGCTCATAATATTGAAGTCTATGGTAATCTTAAATCGAAAGACTAAATGATATACCTATCAAAAGTAACACATATAACTTAATCCATGTGGTGTTCTCATAGCGGGTCGGTCCAGTACCTAGCTTGTTCCCTAACAAGTAATCATGATCTTGATTCGTATCCCTATACGCATGATCATCATATGACTATCAATTAAGACTCACACTAGTCTTAATTTATCATAGTTCTCAGTATAATGACTGACTAGGGACATTTATGATATTTCAATAAATACTCATGGATCTTATTATAAGGTAAACATGCAATCATTTATAATAAAACAGTAAATGAAAAACCTTTGTTTTATTAACTAAAATTATAAGATAAACAATGTTTATAGATTGACCTAGGGCACATGCCTTAACAGATTCTAGACCCATTTGCAAACTTAAAAGCCTGTAAGAGTAGACATAGGTATGTTTGTTCGGACCTCTAAAAGTAGGTCTATTTTGGCAAGTGACAATTAGTCCAAGCCTAATTGCACTTGAGGGGGAGTGTTGGAGTATATAATCTCACATTGGAAATATAATAAGAGTTGGTGTAGTATATAAGTGGTGTAGATTGGGTCATAGTACAAGTCAATTGGTTTTGTGCAAGATAGGCTCAAACCAGATTTGTATACCCACATGTGCGTGTGTGGCCCAACACTCTCTAGGCCCATGGATTTTTATAGGGACCATGAATTGCAAATGTCTAGCTAATGTGGCAGAGAATCTAAATAAAGGGTGTCTACCCCAATATCTACTTCTAGACATTGTGGTAGACATCCTTTCCACTGCCACATCATTACTTTTAGTTGGAGAAATAAAGAAAAAGACATAATAGCCCTCAAAGAAAAGAAAAAGACAAAGTAAATGACATTATCCGCATGAAAACAAAAAAAAGTCACTCCCCATGGTCTAAATCTACATTACCATTGGAGATCATTTTAGAATTTGAATGTCCATCTAGTGCCATATAGGATAAACATCCTCCCCACATCCTGATTTGGCACCAATCAATGCTCTAAATCCACAAATGCTCTTACATCCAGAAGCATGTATATGGCTTCTGTAGATTGTATTTCTTCGGTTATTTAGGTAAATATATATAGGAAAATTTTACAATGGAGACTAAATATATACTCATGCCATGGGTGTTGGACTAAGTGGATAGTCACTCTAACTCTGACCAGGATTTTGATGGAAACAAACAAGGTAAAAATATACTAATAAGCTTATCAAGTATATTTTAGTTTCGTCAAAGGTTGCAAAACATCACAATCTCAAGCATTCAAGTATTCAAGCCATACAAGTTCAAGATTCGACAAACATAAGGAAAAGAAGATGAAAGATCGAATCACGAGTTGTAACATTGATGTAAGATATACAAGTTCATTTATGCAAGCCTATTACATTAATTCATGCACATCAAGCTTTTCAAATGAATTTTCAAATGTCAAGTGATTACTTGAAGTTTTAAGTGAAAATTAACACATAACTCGGTCTATAAGTTTAAACGATGTTAAACTATTGTTTATGTTCATATCGTACTTTGAAAATCATTGTGGAAGTTTTTGAAAAAGAAAAACTGGTTTTTGAAAGGTTTTGAAAAGAAAACTGTATATTTGCAAAAAAGTCCCTCGCAAGTCATGAAATCGAGATTTTTTGTTTTTGGGATTTGTGAAAATATCCAGACCACCCAAATAGGCTTAATAACACATAACAAACATATATAACATGTTTTATATGTTGGACTAAGTATTGTCATACTTACACTTCACTCGATATTTTGATGTCAACAAACAATGTGAAATGGTACTAACAAGTTTGTCAAGTATTTCAGCATAACAAACTCTGTTAGACTCACAAGTTCAAATGAAGCTAAACTTCACAAGTTCAAAAGAAGTGGAAGAAAAGATACCGAAAAAGCTCAAGAAGTGTTTAAGACAAAGAAAGGCACCGTATAGCATGTATAGAGTTATGTACATCATTTGTAAGGTATAAGAGTTCAATTCCATAAGCCAAATGCATTAGAATCATGCATTTTATTATTTTTGGAGTTTCAATTACTTAAAATCTTGAATTTCGAGATTTTCAATTCCGCGAGTTTCAAAATGTTTTTAAATCATACAAATGTGTTTTATAACATGTATTTGAAGTATATGAACAATTAGAATCGATTTTGAATGCACCGGTATGTGTTTAGACGGCTTAACATTAAAAATATTTGCAGAAAAGCTCCTATGTATATCATGAAATCGGGATTTTCTATTTTTGGGATTTGTGAAACTATTCAGACCACCCAAATAAACTATATGACCCATAACAAACATGTATAATATGTTATATGAGGGTTAGTAGGGTCGCGAACGCGAATAAGGCGCTAACACAAGGGACAAAATTAATTATTTTGAGGTCACTGCAGTTAGCGCGCTATGTCTGAATATTAGCGCGCTAATTGCATTCCTGACAGCTTTTTTTATAAAGCTGAAAAATTTCACTTTTATTTGAATTTTGATGGAATCTCAGCCCTTGGATCCTCTACAACGGTCATGAACTAGTCTATAAGTATATAGAACACTCTCAAACACAAATAAGACTTCTCTTGCTCAAAGCACACACACAAAGTGCTTAAAATCATGTTTTAGCAAGAAAAGTGAAGATCGAACACATACACTCACTTGGGGATTGTTGGGGCTGAACTTATGCACATCAAGTGAGGTCAAAGGAAGTGTTCTAAGGCTTACAACTCTTGCTCAAAACTGATTTTCGGATCTCACACTTGGGGTTGTAAGATTTCTTGATTTCCTACTCTTTTTGGGCTTAATCTATACTTTTTGTTTGGAGTATTATTTGGAAATCATATGTGGTGTTCTTGAGCATAGTTGTCTTTGGATTTTGAGCTTAATCTTGAAGCTATAAATCCTAAGACTAATTTGCACTAGTTGAACTTAAACTTGATTTTCAAAGTGCATGAAATTGGAGAAACCACATTGAACTTAATCTATATGTATTGTTGTTGGTTTCATTGAAGTGTGTGTAAAACAAAACTAAAAAGGTTTTTGCACTTAAACTTGATTTTCTATAAACCCGAAATATTGAGTGCATTTGCTCGAACTTAATAGTGATTTTTCATAGTGCACCATATTGACTTGAAACCCACTTGTGCCTAATCTATACTTGATTTTGTGGTTTCACGCTTGTGTTGGTTTAACAACATACTTACAAGGGTCTTGTTCTTAATCTAAACTTGTTTGTGATCCGAGGTTTTAATTGCACAACTTGAGCTTAAAATTGCATCTTTTATTTGTGCATCAATTAGCCATTTATTGGAACCAAGTTGAGCTTAATCTATACTCTTTTTAATTGATTTCAATATTGAGAGTTAGCCTATAAAACTTAAATTTACAAGGCATCTCAATTGGCAAAGTCTCACTTGCATTGATTCATATTAGGATTATATTTGGCTTGTGAGAGGAGAACAACTTATACCGCTTTATCGTATAAAATGCAATTTCATTGTATTATTCAAATATTGATTGTAAGACTTAGTGGGATCTAAGTCGAGAGGGAAGACCTAGTTGAGGCTAGACATATATCCTAGTTGTTGCTAGGTGGGAAAAATCCTAGATAGGTCTAGGTGGGGAAATCCTAGTTGCGGCTAGGTGGTTGTATAAGACGTTATTGCGATAAGACATCGTGTAAAAGACCTAGTTGAGGTTAGGCATTCACTAGTCTAGTTGGCTTAGGGTGTAACACTTATTGATAATATAAGTGGGGTTTGAAAATCTTAACCAGGGAGGTTAGGTAGTGGATGTAGATCGGTTGGATCAAAACTCTATAAATCACGTGTCTTATTTCCATCTCTTCTACCCCCTTCTTGATTGCATAGTATTGATATTTACTATTGGTGTATGTATTATTATTGTTATTTACGCATAAAGTTTTAAAAAGACGATAATCACTCGGTAACCCAATTCACCCCCCTCTTGGGTGACCTTCAATATAAGGGTTGGTTGGGTCCCAGATGCGATAAAGGGTCGCTAACCAAAGGGACGAAAAATATTTATTTTCAGGTCCCTACAGTTAGTGTGCTAGGTCTGAATATTAGCGCGCTAATTGCTTTCCTGACGGCTTTTTTAAAAAGCTGAAAATCACACTTTAATTTGAATTCTTGATGAATTATGAGCCCTTGGATCTCTAGAACGGTCATAAACTAGTCTATAAATATATAGAACGCTCTCAAGCACACTAGCACAAAAATTTGGTTTTGAAAACAAAGAAAAACACAATTGCTCAATTTTTTCAAGAGGAGGAGCTTAGAGTTTTGTGAAGAACTTAAGCCATAGTTTGAAGCTGTTGATTCAATATTAAAACCAGCACTCTTGAGGCATTCTAAGGAGTACAACAATCTCTCCAAAACTAATTTTCAAGTCATCTTATTGGGGTTGTAAGAAAGTCCTAATTTCTTAGCTTTCTTGTGCTTAAATTATATATTCTTGTGTGATTGACTTGAAAAATTACTTGTTATGTTGTTGAACACATTTACCTTAGGTTTTGCACTTAAACTTGATTTATTAAACCCGAGGACTGATTTGGACAAGAGTTTGCACTTAAAATTGATGTTTATCAAACTTCTTGTTCTTTGGATTTAAAACCGAATTTGTTCTTATCAATCTATTAGAAATGGTTTCATATTTGAGTTTTGCATAAAATCAACTATATATTTGCATTTTTCTATTGTTTTCCATACTTGCATGCATAAGAGTGATTAGGCTCTAGGAGGCTTGCTTGTATTTGAACTTGGTGCCACTTTACTTTGTAAAGTGCATTTCATTGTATTCTTCAAATCTTAATTGTAAGACTTAGTGGGATCTAAGTCGAGAGGGAAGACCTAGTTGAGGCTAGGCATAAATCCTAGTTGCGGCTAGGTGGGGAAAATCCTAGGTGAGTCTAGGTGGGGAAAATCCTAGTAGTGGCTAGGTGGTTGTATAAGACCTTATTGTAATAAAACATTGTGTAAAAGACTTAGTTGAGGCTAGGTATTCACTAGGCTTGTTGGCTTAGGGTGTAACACTTATTGGAAATATAAGTGGGGGTTGAAAATCCTAACCGGGGAGGTTAGATAGTGGATGTATATCGGTTGGATCGAACCACTATATATCGTGTATCTCATTTCCATCTCTTCTACCCCATTCATTTGCATGGCATAGATATTTATTGTTGGTGTATACATTATCATTGTTATTTACTCATAAAGTTTTAAAAAGGCGATAACTACTCGGTAACCCAATTCACCCTCCCTCTTGGGTGACCTTCAATGGGAACCCCTCAAAATGTGTTGTGCATTAAATGCACAATGCATTTATGTCGCCTCAATTAATGTGTTGAATTTAAATCCAATAGTTCTAAATAGTGTATTTATGACATGAGTATATATTTGGTTCCCATGATAGAAGTACCCATATATATATATATATATATATATATATAAAAAGGAAGATCTTCTTGAAAGGATTAATGAGGTTGCGACAAATGGCACTATATTTTAGCAGTTACTATATTTTAAGAGTTTTACCTATTATCAAAATACACTTAATCCGTTTTGCAAAAAAAACACTAATCCATATTTTTTATAAAAGGAAAATGATAATCTAATACACTTTGAGAGCATACTTGGGACGTAAACTTTGTTTTTTAGTCATTTATGACTCTTTCTTGTCTCCCAAGCCGTAGGCTCCACATCTGACAAAATACTATAAATGGCTAAAAAACAAAGTGTGCGTCCAAAGTGTGTTAGATTATCATTTTCCTTTATAAAATTATAAAATACTCTCCTAAAAAATAGCCAATTTTTTTTTATTATAGTCTCCCAAAAAATAACCAAATTTCTACTTTTTCTTTATTTTGAGTAAGCGGTCTTAGTACTTATAGCATCACCACATAATAAAAAATATAAGACATGTATATTCGATTAGCATCACAACAATTCTTTTACCAATTTAGAAACGTATCATATCACCACATTAGCTAAACATATAAGATATGTATGTTAAGGGTGTATGACGCAATTGTATTACAACACAAATTAGTTGTTTTCGGTTTAGCTTTAGCTTATAGAACTGAGTACCAATGAATTAGAATTCGTGTACGTATTAGTCATGTCTATATTTTAGCTATTTTCTATTTTTGTTTAGTTTACTTTTCTGATTTATTGCTAACTATTTTTTGATCATTTAATTAAAATTAGCCTAAATACACTAATTGATCTAAAAAACTAAAATATATAGTATATGGACTATATTTTAAGCTTTGTTTTCGATATTTCTTTTACAATGATTCACACATGTTAAACTTGAAGGCGTCAAGGTCAAATTTTGTGTCATTTCATACTTAATTGATGGAAGTTTGCACTATTTGTTACATTTTCCCTCAAACATATACGTGGAATCAATGTGCACCATATTTTTATAATAATTTTCTTAAAAAACTTATATTGATCTACTTTTGTATCATTGTATTAGAATTGTAGGGTGTTTAAGTTGTAGAGCATGAATAGAATATGAAATATGTGCTCTGACGTGAGAACACTATTTGTTACATTTTCCCTCACACATATACATGGAATTAACGTGCACCATATTTTTTATAATAATTTTCTTTAAAAAGTTATATATAGATCTACTTTGTATCATTGTATTAGAATTGTAGGGTGTTTAAGTTGTAGAGCCCAAATATAATGTAGGCAAAACTTATCATTTGGTCCCTGAACTTTGTGTTTTTTATGCTCTAAGTCCCTGAACTTTTATTACTATACATTTGGTCCTTGAACTTTCACAAAGATCTACATTTAGTCCTTCCACCATTTAAAATGTTAAATTATGCCAATGTGGGCAACAAAAGTGTTGTGTGATTAGTCAAGAAGAGTAAAATGGTTTATATTATTGAATCGGACGACTCGCATCGACCAAAAAAAGTCAAAAAAAATTTTAATTTCCCCCAAAAATATAAAAAACTCAAAGTTCAGGGACCAAAAGCATAAAACTCAAAAGTTCAGGGACCAAATGTATAACAATGAAAGTTCAGGGACTAAATGTACACTATTGAAAGTTCAGGGACCAAATGCATAAAAGACTCAAAGTTGAAGGACCAAAAAATACGTTTTGCCTATAATGTAAAATATGTGCTATGACGTGAGATATTATGATTTTTTAGGTCACAAAGACAAATTTCATTCATTAATTGAGATCAAAAATTACATTTGAGGAAATTGCTAGGAGAATGGCGTCCCTCTATACACATGAGACATTCTTCTCAAAGGCTAACCAGATTAATAAGTGAGCGACTTAATTCCCTATGCGTTGGATGAATCTAAATTGATCTTGAGATTGGATGTAGATATCTTTTTAACCAAAAGATAACTAAAAGGCCAGAGGATAGGGAAATTATATTTTGAGTTATATATTCTCTTTTTTCTTTTCTATAAAAAAAAATTGAACGATATTGTTCTTGGCTCTAAGAATCCATCGGAGATTGCATTATAAATTTAATTTTTTTTCAATTTTCCTTTTCAGATCAAGTACAATTTTATCTAATATATTGATAGTCAGTCTTGCCCGTACGCAAAGCGCGAGATACTGACTAGTTTGTTAATACACATAGAGTTTATTTAGTTTTGAGAATTTCTTTGATTAAGATTTCTTTTGTGTATGTTTTTATGGTTTGGGTATTTTCATAATCAACAAACAAAGAACGGGTGTTTATTCTTATTACCGGGCAGTCGTAGACTAAACGGTAGAAGAATTTTGTGTGTGTTTTGATCCTTACGTATCCGACACTTAAATTTACATCACTTCTCTTATTGGAAGGTTTAGATTATCTTCCTTCATAGAAAGCTTTGTGTTTATTTTCCCTTATTGGAAGTTTTATTTTTCGTTATGTTCACTTCTTTATGTTTGCATCATTTTGGTAGACTGTGCGTGGATTTATGTTTATGGAGTTGGTACTTGTCTTTAAGTTTTTTTTAGATAGTTGTTTCCTTCTCTTGTTGGAGGGTTAGATTGTTTTCTCTTATCGAAAGTTTTGTGTTTACTTCCATTGTCGGAAGTTTTATTCGTTATGTTCGAATGACGTATCTGTGTATTGTTGTGTTCCAAACATTTGACAAAAAAATAGTTATTGATTGTCAAGCTAATCTATTGTTACAGTTGCAGTTCTTAAAAGCCAACCATATGGCGGTTGAATGTTCTTTTAAACAATTAGAATTAGCGAATCTATTTGCTACATTGATTAATTTTATGTCTTGTCATATTCTATTAAATATATTGAAAGTCCTTGATGATTAATGAAATTTATATTTCTTCAAAAAAAAAAAAAAAAAAAAAAGAGAAACCTACACGAGATGTAGATTCCGGCTTGCAGAGTAGAGAGTATGATAGAGCCTAATCAGCCTATTGTATTGTATATAGTCAATGTTATCAAAGATTACATGAAACAAAATTAGAGTACCATCTTCAGTAGAGAGTTTACGATTGAGCCCATCTGCAATGTATATAGTCATGTAGATCGATTGAAAGACCACGATTAATAGAGAAACCTACAGGAGATGTAGATTTTAGCAGCCTGTGTGTAACAACTTAAAAAAGAGGTTAAGAGTACCCAAAATTTGGCCCCTTGAAATTTTTTATTAAACCGTGGTGTCTGTGCTCTTTTGCCCTTTTCTTAATTTTTTTTTCAGAACTTTTCTAAATTTAATTTAATGAGAGACATCATCATACATTGTTGATGTCATTAAATATGAGAGCTGTTAGAGTAACTCATTTTGGACACTAACTTTGGCCATTGATCTAGTTGGATGCCGTGCAAACATGTCAAGATGTGTGCGTGCACATCTCGAGGCAAAATGCACAATATTCAATTGAGTTAGTATCGAAAGTTAATGTCCAAAGTGAGTTACTTTTACATTTTCCATTAAATATAGATTACCTTTTATATTAGTACTCGCTATAACAAATCATGACTAGGCTCCTAATTTTATGTCCCTTAATTTACAAACAGATGGTGTCAAAATGACACCCCCATAACTCACACCCCTACCAACTATTCAAGATGCAAACTTACATATCTCGAGATTCAACACAGTTGAATAGGAGGTGTGCGTTTGGTAGTGAATTTTTTTTTTTTTTTTTTTTTTTTTTTTTTTGACTTCAGTGGAAGGCGAACCACGACCTCTTGAAATCGTATCTTTTGGCAAGTGATGTCTCTACTATCCCACCATAAATGCTTTAACAGCGTTGTGAGTTTTAGTTGTCTCAATTTTAAATTCAACTCAATAGATCGATATTACTACTTAATTTACTACTGTCTACTTTGTTTCTTATTATATATGGTTTACAGCTGTACATGTGCGACTCTCGATTGGCTCTTGTCCCTCTCCCATATTCTATATATTTCGCCCGTCCAGTACCCTTCCTAGTTCCTACTGCGCAACTCCGTCCACTACAGATCACATCTGTCCTGTGTCTCTCTCACTCCAAGCGGGGATCGACTGCTCTCCGCGGCGCGTAGGTTTATTTACCATACTACTGTTGTTATTTTTTTTTGAAACCTACTGTTGTTGTTACTAATTACTTGTGTTTTGTGTTTGATTTATTTGCTTATTATTATACTAATGTATAAGTTATTACAGCATTGTTTGAAGTGCTTAAGCAGGGCGTCCGTCCTTGGTGAGCTGACCTGAATCACAAGATGTATCCGCACATGCTGTGGGTCATTTCTGTCATCCTTCTAAGTGGGTAAGGTTATGTGATCCTTAAATTTCTGACTTCTCAATCCACCTTAGTGATTAGCTACTATACTTTGATAATTGAAAATTTTCAATTGTGCTTCGACCCAAAAATAAATAAATAAATAATTCAATTGTGCTGTGGTACATCTGAGAGATTTAAATTGTATCAAAAAAAGTGAAGAGGAATAGGATTCATGCATGTAGGCGACATTCTTGGGTAGACCATCTTGTCGTTTTATATTAGAATAAAATAATAATGTACAACATTATTTTTATTGTATTTTATTTTATTTAACTTCAACGGGAGTTAAACTTATCACTTCTATAAATTCTATCTTTTTGGCAAGTGATATTTTGTCAATTTCACAATAAATACTTTGACACTTTTTTTAGTAAAAGTCAAACTCACGACCTTCCTAAACTTTACCTTTGAGTAATGCCTCATCCATTTCATTATGACATAAATGCTTTGGGTTACGCAACATTATTTTTTGTTGAATTGCAGCTTGTAAATAAAAAATGATATAAACTTGACAAAAATAATATATATAAAATATTTTAGTACAAAAAGTTTAAAGGTGTGTGCATGGCTATTTAATATATAAAGGAGATACAAATGTGATGTACTTTATTTTTTTTTGAAAACAAATGTGATGTACTTGTATTTATATATGTTTTATATTAAGAAAAAGAGTACGTTGTAATTAGACTCATTCATTGGGTTGAGCACCCACTTGGCCCACCCAAGCCTGCCTGACATAGGCCAGGCTTGGGTCTTAAAAATACGAGATAAGTTCTACCCAATCTAGGCTTGGCAAAAGCCCGCTCATTTTAATGGAAGGGCTTGGGTTTATGACTTTGGCCAAAGCCCGGTCGGACTCAGCTTGCGTTGAAGATGTATGGCATTTTTTTATATGTTTCCCTAAAAAAAATATATGTTAATTGTCGGTCATGAGTTTCGAATCTAATATACCTCTCTCTAATTTTTCCAAATGCTAACTACAACACTTTCTACTAATTGTTAAAACTTATTACACACACACACATATATATGTTATATATGTTTAAGTTTTACAAAATAATAACAAGCCCATGTAAGCCTGCCTAAGCCCAACCCATATCAGGCCTGTGCGGGCTTGGGCCCGCCCTATCAAAAGTCAAGCCTGGACAAGGCCTTAAAAAACTCGCTTCGACCTGGCGTGGGCCCATCTGTTAAACAGGTCTCGTTGTAATATTATATTTTATGTGGACAATTATTTTTTGAACTTTTATAGTTAGTGGAGTACTTAAAACAACTGATTATGAGCTTAAAAAAAGAAAGAAACTGGTTATAGGGTAGCTTACTGAATATAAGGTAAATCTATGTTTTTTTTTTTTAAGGATAAGGTATATCCATGTTGAGTTTGATAACTTTAGGAGCAACTAAACGAACCCCACTTTTTGCAAAACGTACCCCAATAAAATTCTTTTTTGGCATTTAATTTTACCCATGCACGAAATGACCTTAATGTCCTTATAAATAGGCTTTTGCTCATCTATATACCCCGCTTGCACCCTGCTCACTATACCCCGACCTCTTAATCGAATCCTACTCTCTCGAATAGAACTCACCTCCAGCCTAAATCCAACAAAATTTGGGCGAAATCTCATCAATTTGACACTCTAAGTGTATTCCCCACTTCTTTTCATGTCAATTTCAAAGCTTTTTTAGGTTTTGTTGCTATTTTTAGTCGGTCTTTGTGTTCTTGGGTTTCGAACTTCAATTTGGGGCTTGAGTAACGCATTTTGGACACAAAATGTTTATGAAATCGAAAATATCAAGCGATTCCAAGCAAAACCCACTACTTTTTCTTGTTTTCGTTTATTTTCTTGAAGTTTTCAAAACTTTCTTGTTCGTTCTTGTCACCTGTGGGTTTCGCAAACACAGGGTCGAGACTGTTTTAGTGGTCTCAGTCACATAGGGCTGATACCTCTTTGAAGGTCTCGATCGACTACCACTGAGACCAAAATCAAAACTGATGCCTCTTCATAGGTCTCGGTGGGAGCCAACCGAGACCTCTAAGCATTATTATGTGACCAAAGCCTACCTACGACACTTCTTCATTTTAGAGCACTGATAATACCAAATCCGACCTTATTCAACAACAAAAACACCCCTACAACACTTTTGACCTAGTACAAGTGCTCTACAATAGCTAAAACTGAGAGATAGAGAGAGGATTGAAGGGTGATGGGTGAGGGTTAGGAGATGGAGTTTGAACGTTGGGAGAGAAGGGTATTTCGGAAATTTCAAAAAAAATGTAGTACGTTTAGTAATTAGAATTCAAAATCGAGGTAAGCTTGAGTAGTGGCTTATGTTTAACAAAAAGTAGGGTATGTTTATATATATATATATATATATATATATATATACCTCGAGCATATCGAACTCGCTCGCTATGCTCGAGGGAATTTAATTAATCTAACAACTTAATTTTATTATCTAAAAAATATACTACTTGACTTATATGTTAGTTTTTTTAAAAAAAACCCCATAGCTAATTTTATTGCAAATCATTAGCCAGAACATCAACTAGGAACGGTTGTACAACACACCACTCGCTCCGACCAGATAAAGAACAAGCCTCCCTCGCCAAAGTGTGAGCTGTTAAGTTCACTGATCTTCGCACATAAGAAACACAATAGGATTTCATGTCCGTTAAAATATCAATGCAGTCGTCTATAATAGAACCAAAATATGAGTTATCCCTGGTCTTACTATCGATAGCTTGGACGACCAACATAGCATCTACCTCAATGTCTGCACTCGTAACCCTTCTCCTCTTCATCCAACTCAGTGCTTCTCGAACCCCTATTGCTTCTGCTACCCGAGGTTCGACCACACCTTCCCACATCCCCCTCATAGCTGCCACGAAATCACCCATGTTGTCCCACAGGACCGCCCCATATGATGCTACTCCCCTATCGACAAATACTACGCATCTGAGTTGCACTTAACCTTATCTCTCTCTGGTCTCCTCCATCTTTCCTGCTCCACCTGAGGGCTCCTATTCAGTCGAGATACATCAGTATCTCGAGCTTTCTTCCATGCCAACAAGTGCGATTTAGCATAAGCTATAATTTGAGACGGTCGTTGGCCTCCATTCTTCCATACTACTGCATTCCGATTGTTCTAGATATTCCATGCCACAATCGCCACTACCTCCATCACCGTTGTCGTGTGCTCCTCAAACATGTCTCCCGCACATCGATCGAATGAGACTCGAACTTTCGAATTAGGGAACATTCCTAGCTCAGCCCAGCACTGCGACGCTACTTGGCAACCTATTAAAGCATGGAGGACATCTTCCACTTCCTCTCCATACACCTTACATTGCACATCCACTTGAACTCTTCTGCTATACAGATTCGTCAATGTCGGTAGCGTATTCCCCACAACCCTCCACAGAAAATTGTGGACTTTCGGTGGGACTTTCAGTCTCCATAGTTGAGACCAATAAAGAAAATTGCTAGCAGGAGTATTATATGTCACCGGCCCTATCAAAGCCCCCGCTTCGCACTGAGTAGACTCCCTTAGGATCACCATGCCACATCCATTCATCCTCGACTAGCCGACTACTCAAAGGTATTGCTTGAATAAGAGCCCGATCCATCTCAGTAAATAGATCCCTGAGTATGTCGTCATCCCACTCTTTTTTATCAACACATAATAGAGAAACAACTTTCTCATTCTCCAGTTCAATAGGGGCCCCTGATTGAATCCTCCCATCTGCTGGACAAGGCAGCCAAGGATCTTTATAAATGTGAATCTTTCGGCCATCTCCTACCTTCCATCGACATTATTCCACAAATTTTTTTATGTGTTTCCATTATGCTGCGCCAAATGTAACTTGAGTTTCACCTTTTTGTGGCATTAAGGAATTAGCTAGATGGATAATATCTAGCTTTCAATAGTTTTGTCGTTAATGAATAGTGGTTATCTAATAGCCTCCACGCCTGCTTCATTAGCATTGCTATGTTGAAATCCCTAATTCGACACATCCCCAATCCCCCAAACTTCTTCGGTTTACATGATTTCCTCCAATCCCCCCACCGGATACCCCAATGCTTATCCACATCACTTACCCACCCAAATTTATTCATCAATACTTCAAGTTGGTCACATAATCGCTTTGGAAGGAGAATACACTCATAATATAGGTCGGGATAAATTGGATAACTGACTTTAATAGCACTTCCTTACCAGCTCTTGACAACATTTTTCCTTTCCACCCTTGGAGCCTCTTTTTCACTTTATCATATATCTATATAGCAAAAGAATTCTTCCCTATTTCCCCCCACCCGACTAGGTAGCCCCAAATAAAAGCCCGTCGAACTTGTTTGTGCTACTCGTAACGCATTACAAATTTCTTCTCTATTACTTTGACTCACATTCCTACTAAAGTGGATAGAGGATTTTTGGAAGTTTACTATTTGCCCTGTAGCTTCTTCATAATAGCGAAGACATTCTTGCACAGTTTTAGCTTCTCGGATTGAGGTCTTAAAAAATAGATAGTTGTCATCTGCAAAAAAGAGATGAGAAACTATTGGGGCCTTGTTAACAATTTTACAACCATGTAGCTGTCCTAACGACTCCTTTCTAGATAGAATTGCCGACAATCCTTCGACACAAAGCAGGAATAAGTATGGAGAAATCGGGTCACCTTGCCTCAATCCCCTTATTAGAGTAATTGGTCCCACCTCATGATCACCCACCAGGAAAGTGTATCGAACAGAGGTAATGCACATCATCATTAACTCAACCCACCATCTAGCAAAGCCCATCCGCATCATTACCTCCTCTAAGAAAGTCCACTCCACCCGATCATATGCCTTGCTCATGTCAATCTTCATTGCCTCAAAGCCATCCTTCCCTTGAGTCTTCCTGTGTAACCACTGATTAATCTCAAAAGCAGATATCACATTGTCGGTAATCAACCTCCCCGGAATGAAGGCACTTCAGGTTTCAAAAATTATTTCTGGTAAAATAAATTTGAGCCTGTTTGCTAGCATTTTTGAGACAATTTTATACAATACATTACATAAAGAGATTGGTCTCAAATCTGTAATGAGCTTGGGCTTGTCCTTTTTAGGGATCAATACCACTAGAGTGTCATTCAAAGAAGGTGGGATATTCCCCGATTCAATGAACTGAAGACAAGCACTAGAGATACCTGCACCAATGATAGACCAGAACCTTTGAAAGAAAATCGGATTCATTCCGTCGAGACTCGAGCTCTTATCTGGGTGCATTGAGAAAATCACTGCTTTGACCTCCTCATTTGTGAACCTCCTCAGCAACATCTCATTGTGCTCTGTACTAACTCTCGAGTGCACACATTCCAGGATAGGGCTTGATGTGACGCCCCCAGTTTTCAAACCTTAAACTGGACCCCGCCCAGCCTAGACTTACGTGAAACTCTGAGCCCGTCTCGACGAATCACGCAAGGCTAGTCAGCCTTTCCTTACCATTTACCATTCATTTACCAGTTTAGAACATTGATTAGTGAATTATCATCAATATAGCGGAAGCAAAAAACTCAAACTAATCAAATAAATCAAATTAATCACAACCATATAAAATAAGACATCCTATAGTGTGGAAACCCTGCATATGTATATCATCATCAATGATAATTCAGAGGAGAACAACCCAATAGATAAACATGCCCAAAATCTCTCACAAAACCCCAAGTTCCATGTTAAAAACAAATATATATATATATATAATACAAGATAAGTCACCTACATCCAACAGGTAGAAGAACTGCTCCTAGTCCTCAAAGAAAATCTCCAAGCTCTGGAGCCTTTCCCTTTCTGGACTGTGGATTGTACTCCGTCAAACATAAGAATGACGAGCCTAGGTAAGTAATGCCAAACAGGATATAAATACAGTATTTCGAAATAAGTAAATCAATTTAATTCATGCTGATGAAAAGAAAGGAACAGGGAACGCATGAATACACAAGACTGTATTTAAATCAATCGAATATGGAGAGTCTGGAATATGAAAACAGAATAGCAAGGAGTCCCAACCAAAAGGTCGTTGAGTCGCGGGAAAGCCCAGCAGACTCGGGTTCATGACGAGAACATGGCCTACTAGCCCTAACCCTTGCAACTATGAGGTATCCACAGACCTAGATAAGAGCCCTTAACGTACACTCAATTGGGGGATATCAACAACATCCAGATAAGAGCTCATATCGCAGGTAAAAGTAACCAAAACTCCCTTGCCAGTGGACCACTCAACTAACAAGGATTCCAATAAAATAAAGTGATGAACAGAGCAATAACAACAAATTAAAACTCAAGAAATAACTGTAAAATTTTCTCACTGGTTTACTTACCTGTATCCAAGCTACAATGCACTCAACGTACACTGACTTGCCTCCTAAGACTTCCCGTGTGACCCATCAATCAACTAAAACTCATGTTAACCCAATTAAATAACAATACCTATTAATTATCCTCATTTTATCCAATTTTCCATAATTTTATTCGTTCACCTAATTGGGTCAATTACCCGAGTATTAGGTCGTATTTGGACCCATTTGGATACCCGAGAGATCCCCAAAATTTTCTGAAAAATTCTAAAAATTGAGCCTGTGAACAGTGTCACACCGTGGTGACGCCGTGGCATTCATTGGCCTGGACGGCGTCCTCGCGGCGTGAAAACTGGGGTTGCCCCGGACGACGTGGGTGGCACTGTGACTCCAGAACGCCTCTGTGTCGGGGGTTTTTGACACCCCCGGCTCGCATCGCCATGCTTCGAGCCTATTCCAACCTCACTTAAACCTCAATTGCCACTCCAAATCACTCTCGGTTCATACCCAACTTCAACAAAACCATCGATCCCCAAAAATCATACGAAATTCCCCCAAAAATCCCAAAATTCAGGAAAATTCAACAGTCACCCAAAAATCACTTCACAAATCCTCCTTTTATCATCCAATTCACTCTAAATCCATCAAAAGAAATCATAGAAAACAATTTCCCGAATCGTCGTTCGAATCCGTCGCGACGAAAACACACAAAACCACCGCCAAAACATAGATAATCACGTGGAGAATCGAGATCTCACCTTAATTTTCGTGTTTGCTCGCTCAAATGGCGTCAAATTGTGGCGAAAATCCCTCGAAACCCACATTTGTTCGTTGTCTTGATCGTTGGAGAGTGATAAGAATGGATGAGAGGAGAGAGAAAAGTTGGTGGTGATGGGGTTATATACTCCCCTTCCATCTCAACTCACACACGGATCTTGATGCTCATTAAATGGCCATTACATAGTTCACTAACCAATCTTGACACTCATGGGTGACTTCAATAGGTAACTCAATCTATCTACTTTGTGATTTCTCGCACAATACTCGCGTTTTCGAATCCGTTTCGAACCACGACTCGCTCGTCGTGTCGTCCCGGACGTACCAACGTACCAAACGCATTTTACAACTTTTAATTATTATTTATTTTGCATTTTTGTCAGTGTTTTAATTCATTTAGTCCCCTGGACTGCTAATTACTCGACCATCGTTAGCCCGAAAACCCGTTATTTCACGAAACCCTTGAGCTGAACTGTTCCCCCTACCAACGCACCAACTCAAATGCCCTCAAACATTTGGGACATTGGCATTCACATTCGCGTAATACAATATAATACAAAACACCAAACAAAAATAACATACCTCGGCGTCGACGACCGAGAATTTCACGACTGGATCACGGTGAATGGGCTCACGTACGACCTAAATTGACACGTGGTACGAGTTGAAATTTAGGGTCGTTACACTTGAACTCCCTTGCATAAAAGTGAACAGATTATTGAAATAATCATGAATTAATTTGCCTAGGCCATTCTCTTTGTTCCGCCATTCTCCACTATCATCGTTCAACCTTGTTACATTGTTTTTCCTCTTCCTCGGCATTGCATAAGAATGGAAAAACTTTGTATTTTGGTCAGGCCCTTGAAACCAATGTTGTTTTGCTCGTTTACGCCAAAAATCCTCATGTTGTGATAGTGCAATAAAATATTCCTTCTCCACCTCATTATAACACTGAAGTGAGAATGAATCTGTGAGTCCTTGGAAAGCCTCAAGTCTCTTTCTTAATTCCTCCACCCTCTTAGCCAGCTTCTTCGATAATTTTTCCCCTATGATTTCACCTGATATCCGCATTTTGAAATCCTTCCTATGACCGGAAGTCCTCTAGTGTCCGCCTATACAGATGTTATCACTTCTGCACATCCATTTTCCCTAAGCCACGCATTCTCGAAACGAAATCGAAACTTTCGATTCGAGACCCTCCATGTAGAAATCTCAAGCAAGAGTGCTTTGTGGTCTGAACTTGGTGCCACTAAGTTTCGTACCCTATGCTTGTCAAACATATTCTTCCAAGAGAAAGTAGCTAACACCCTATCTAATCTCTCCTCTACCCCTCTTCTCCCGACACATCAATATAATTTGGCGTCGATGACACAACACAGACCATCTCACTCCTTCTCCAGAACATAGCCACCCCACCTCATGTTCCATCTCCAATCACTGACTCCAGACCTTCGAAATTCATTTGTCTTCGAATAGTCTCACAACGATCTCTATCAATCATTGTTTCCGTAATGAAAACAATACTAGGCTTGTACGTTTGGACTAGGTCCAACAAGACTTAAACTGTGCACGGTGAGCCCAGACCGCGAGAGTTCCAGCAAAGAGTCACTATCTTGACGTGCGAGTCTGGTTCGCGAGGCCCGCAACATACAAGTTTTTTGGGTTGGACGAATTTCTTTGGGTCCCCTCATCCACCCAGGTAACAAGCCCATCCTCATTATTAATTTTCATACCCACGCGTGAACGTTTTGGGTTAACTTCCAGCTGGTTCACAAATGGAAAGTTTGAATTTCCCACCTCTTTCCTTCTTTCATTCATGCCCCTCATTCCTTTTAAATCTCCTTGATTAGAGTTGTTGTTATGGAAATTTGAATGCTCTGTCAATTTTGAATTCTTCACTCCCAACTTTTCCCCTTTGTTTCTATGATTTGCGTCTTCCGTAATTGTAACTTTTTTTGATTAGTGCCACTATTATGGAAACATGACCTATCATTCTCTAAACCTAAATTTCCCCCTCCGTTTCCATGATTTGCGCCTTTCGTAACTTTAACCTCTCCTTGATTGGTGTCATTGTTATGAAAACACAACCTATCCGCCATGTCATCACCTCCTCTCTGACCCTTGCGACCGCCGGAATTCGACCAAAGAGAAAATGACCAACAATGATTTTTGAACAATCCATGACATCCTTTAAGATCGAGTCTTCCTCGAAGATCAAACCCTGCTCATCCTCTTCCCCCAAAGTTAGGTCTTTGTACTGGCATTGGAGGTTCCCCTTAGACGATGATCCCGCCATAGCCCTTTGATTGGAGAAAGAATAGCTTAAAGATCAAAACAAAACGCTGCAGACAACATGCCAATGAGGGCGAGGCAAAAACTCAAACACGCCAACGAGGGCGAGACAAAAACTCTTTTTTTGCCAAAGATTTCCTTCACATCTCTGTCATTGAACTTACTTCTTTGATCTCTTTGACTTCTCAAATCTCCATTCTCACCATTCCAAGCTCTACAAAAAGTCTTCTTATATGTTAGTTTAATTGGCTATTATTCAATTCTATTATCAAGATAATTACCTAAGTAAACGTCTATTCTTTTTTTTTTGAAGAATAAAAAGGCACATTCATTGTTTCTAACCCAAGAGGGTAAGCCAACCTATTACAACATTTCAACAAGTAAAATGCAATAGATACTACATTGCATAATGAAGCCCGAAACTACCCTAATAAAATAGGGAGAACTACCCTGCGTAAGGGGAGAACATAAAAGGGAGACATCTACCTCAATTCAATGAAAGATTTGCTTGAGGAGATAAAACTTAAATTAAACATAAACTTAACCTAGAACCAAACAAACATTAAATCATGACGGAAAAAGAATTATATAAAGAAGGAGACCACCCGAAATACTTTGCCAAGATATTGTTAATTCCCTCGTAGACGAAACCCCGCCACTGTAGTGCCTTTGCAAGATTTCGCTTGCTTTGCTACTACCCACCATCTCGTTGTTTGCGCACTGCTGAGGGAACCCCTAAATACCACATAAAATCCCAAAATCTCCCGTCTTTATCTTCGCTTGATCTCACCTTCTTCCCCCCATTACTACACCATCTACCTCTATCTCATTTAAAAGCCATAGATCTAACAAGATATCTTTAGATCTAAGAAACAAGGAGAATCGAGGAAGAATAAACAACACGAACATACGGAGAAAAATGAAAAGACAAAAGCAACCGAAGCATTGTTTTATTGAGAAGGTTGGTTGGACATAGATGTCGTTGTTGTTGAGAAAGGTCGGCCGATGGCCATTACGGGCGTCGTTAACGTTAATTAACGTCTATTCTAAGATAACATAAAAATAAATTATGAATCTAAATATATCCCAACTCATCAATTATCTAATCACACCCTCCCAAATGTTGATGTCAATCTTAACTCAACAATTATCTAACTACATGCTATCCTAAAAAAAACTACATGCTCTAAAACCATGACTTAACGACCCTCAAGAAAAAATCATGACTTTACAACAAAAAATCAAATAAAAAGTATTAATTAAAAAAAGTGTACGAACAAAAGTTCATGTGTTAATAGCAAAATTGATATTAGTGCTTTTATTATAGTGTAGAATAAAAATAAATATTGTCGATGATTTATTATGACTATTTTAAATATGTATAAAGATCGCCTATTTCTTGGATAATAAATATAGGTAACCATACGGAAAACCAAAAAAGGAAGTAATTAAATAATTTATGGATAATCAATTAAAGGGTAAAAATGACCATTCAAGTAAGGAAGGAATCTTTCAACATTGGTGCTTGTTATTTATATATATATATATATATTATTACTAGTCAGTCGGCACGTGCTCCGCACATGATATAGAGAAAAACAAAGCGATTTCGTTGTCTTTTTCAACTAATTCTTTGGTTAAAAATGTTAAAGCTATTTAATTTGAATTGATAGTTTTTATTGAAAGAATTTGAAACAGGCTTTAATTGGAGAGATAGAGAAAAGTGGAGTGAAATAAGGAAAAGTTAAATAAACTTCCGTTTTGAAATCTAATTAAAAACCATTTTAATTATTTTCCAAAGATACCTTAATTATTTACTTTTTAAAGTTGTCCTGGGCCAATAAAAAAAATGCATTTAAGGGCAATGTTGGAATTATGTTAAATTTTGGATTAATAGGATTGTAAGGAGGATTGGCATTATATATAATATAGATTATTATTATTATTATTATTATTATTATTATTATTATTATTATTATATATTATTATTATTATTATTATTATTATTATTATATAGGTGAAAATTTCAGTTATATATGTTTTGTGAAAGGATTTATCATTTAGCCACAAAATATTGTTATTGACTTTTACACTTAGCAATAAATAAAGATGTTGCTATTTTCATATTTAGTGATGACTTTGTTTGAAACAAATATAGCTTTGGCAAGTGGCGACAAATGCATTTGCTATTAAGACTGAGATTTAGATACGAATACATTCGTCACTAAAATTTATACTTAGCTCAAAATATTTGTCATATTTCAATTCATTTTCTACTCCGAAACCACATTATAAGTTATTACGATCTCGGGCTCGAATATAAAACTAGTATATATATTAATTTCTTTGTGAGTTTTTCATCTATAGAAAGTCCTTAATTTTTTTTTGAAAAAAGAAAGTCCTTAATTTATAAGTTATAAATGCATAATTCATTTTTTTTCATGTAGGTTCCAATTTAACCATGGCGATCCGGTTGTGAGGAGATCGACAATCATGGTAATGATACCTATTTCATGAATCAATTTGCTTAAATTTTTTTTTGAGGTCAATCAATTTCTTTAATTAATTTTGAGTAGTTTGGGTTTTTTTTTTTTTTGGAGAGGTTAGTTGGGTTATTCTTAATTATTGTGAAAAATTTTGTTTTATAATGTGACTAGTTTACGAGATTACGCGTGGGATGATAAACAAATGTTATTTTTTTCTTTGAAGAAATAGAATTTTTCATTATCAACACATTCAATAGAACAGGACGAGGCATATAATCAATCACCGTAGCAAATTGATTCGCTAACTTATTGTTTAAAAGAATATTTAACCACCATAAGGTTGAATTTCAAGAACTGCAACTGTAACAATGAAACAGTTTGGCAATCAGTGACTATTCTCTTGATAAACATCTGGAACACAATAGTATACATACCAACCCCATAAACACAAATCCACGCACAATCTTCAGAAAAGGATGCAAATGTAGAGAAGTGATTATTGTCAATAGTGGATCTGATGGCGCAACGAGGATAAAACTAATTATCTCATCTGAGTTAATTTAATTAATAAGAGGCAAATAAAGAGTTTATTGAAACCACCACCGATCAAAAAGAGAGGATCGATAGTGACTCAAGAGGAAGAATCAAGAAAAAAAACCAGAGAAGAAAAAACTATGGTTTTAAGCCGCCACGTGATTAGTGACTTAAACAAATGTTTTAAAATACTTAAAATAATTTTCATCAAAAAATGCATGCTATAATTTTCTAATATCGTTGATGTTCTTCTCATTGTACCCTAGATATGTAGTTTATGAAGCTTTTTTTTTTTTTTTTTTTTTTTTTTCCAATATATGTGTACAATTTGGATTGAATGATATCTTAGTAATTGAAAGGATGGTCTCATGTATTTCATAGAAAATCTTCTCAAAAGTTAGGCTCGTTTTTCTTTTTCTTTTTTTTTTTTTTTTTTTTTTTGAGGCGAGGCTTGACTTGATTTTTTTCCTAAAAAAAAGTCAATTAAGTAGACAAATGAAATATACCAATTTAATTTAAAAGTAAAACGTAAGTAAGAACAAATTTCTTACAACCTTAAAAGTAATAATAGCATGCCCTAACCCAAAAACTTTTTTTTTGAGTTTTCTCTTTTGATTCAAGATCTTGAACCACAGCTGATCTTCTCTTTTCATCGGCGGTGGTTTCAATCTCCCACTCTCCGTGTTTTATGTGTTCAATAAAGTGTAGATCATTTTAGAACTCTAAAGATTAGATCTCCTTGTTGCGGTACATCTTCCTCAATGCTATTTTTTTGGATCTGCGCGGATGTTGGGTTGGTCTTTATTTTTAGTTTTACTTTTTAGGTAGTTTGTCTTCTTTTTGTTGAAAGTCTTAATTTTGTCTTCTCATTGTCGAAAAGTTTTAGGTTTTTTTTCTCCTTGTCGGGAAGTTTTGTTATTCATTGTGGTTCTATCGGGTGTTTGTGTATTGTAATGTATTTTAAAGTTGTAGAGAGTTGTCTCTATTGTTAAACTATTTCAATTTCACAATTGCATTCACAGTCAAAGTAATGACAGTTCTTTTTGAACAAATATAATTAGCAAATCAATGTACTTTGTGATTCTATGTCTAGTCTTGTACCGAGCGATTAATGATTAATGAAACTTCTATTTTTCTTCAAAAAAAAAAAAAAAAAAAAAGCATGCAAACTTCAAATATATTATAATACAAATTTTAAAAGAGTGGGTAGGGAAAATGTCATTGAAGTTGAACAACGTCCCAAAACAATTTTACATTTTAGATTTCACTTTTGAAAGGATTCCCATATCCATGTTCATCACCAGTGCCCCACATTGAAGCTCTCAAGATTTTATTAACATTTGAATATATGACTTGCTTCACAATATTTTTGCAGTTCACGTGCTCTGGTTCAATGCAAAATTGTTGCTAAAGAATGGGATTTTAAAGTCCAAAAGCTGCTAAAAAAACATAAAATATATTAAAAGGAAAACAATTTAAGAAACTCTGGTTATGTAAATTTAATTAGTTTTTTTTAAGTGAAATAGAAATTTTATTAATCATAATGGCTCAATATATTTAATAGAACAGGACGAGACATATAATCAATTACCTTGATAAAAGGACATTGAATCGCTAATCCTAATTGTTCATAATTGAAACCATACCCAAGAGGGGTGAATTGGGTGTACCGATAGGTTATCGCATTTTTAAAACTTTTAACCAAATACCAATGATCACACACACACCAACAATAAATATTTATGCAATGTAATGAAGAAGGAGGTAGAAGAGATGAAAATGAGACACGATATTTATAGTGGTTCGATCCAATTGATCGACATCCACTACATAACCTCCCCGGTTAAGATTTTCAAAATAATTGCTATCCAGCTTATGTGCCGCGCTATCTGGCATGGGTCTGAAAATAAATATTTTTTCTGGTTTGCTCTAACGACTCCCTAATGGACCTACGAATCTACTAAACCTCTTAAAGCATTTCACAGATTTTTTAGTAGGGTCCATAAAACGTGTTTGAACATCCCGAATGATTTCACAAACCTCATAAATCTAAAATCTCGGTTTCATAAAACATATAGGAACTTTTCTACCAATATTTTTGATAATGATTCAAAAATTGTCCAAACAAATACCTGTGTATCCAAAATCAATTTCAACAGTTTGTACACCTCAAATACATGTTATAAAACACATTTGCATGATTTAAACTATTTTAAACTCATGAAATTGAAAATCAAGAAATTCATGATTTTTAGTTCTTGAAAAATCGAAAAACATGAAATGCATGATTTTAATGCATTTGACTTGTAAACTTGAACTTATATGCCTTACATAAGATGTACAAATTGATGGTATGAGCTTTTTTGGTCCTTGTATACTTGTATGAGCCGAGTCTTGAACTTATCCGGCTTCATTTTGTTGTGGCCCCAAACTCCAAGTCAACCAAGTTATCTACGTGACACCCGAATTACGACCGTTAATCCTCGAGATTAACGCTAATCTCAATTTAATTAATTTGGGTCGTTACAATTTTGACAATTTTGTTTGAACTTGTACAAACTCAACTTTCCTTTTGAACTTGTGATTCCTAACAAAATTTGATGTTCTGAAATACTAAACCAACTTGTTAGAACCATTTCACTTTGTTTGTTGCCATCAAAATCCTGAGTGGAGTGTATAACGAAACACTGAGTCCAACAATAAGAACATTCAACTGTCACAGAGTTGATTTTGAAAAACTGTGACTATAACAATGAAACAGTATGAGAATTAGTGACTATTATCTTGACAAACGATTGAAACACAACAATACACAAAGATACTAAGACCATAATGAAAAATAGAACTTCTAACCAGGGAAGGCAAACAAAGACTTTCAACAACGGGAGACAAACACAAACTTCCAATATTGAAAGACAAATACTTATTGAAAAAGATAACCTAATAAAAACAACTATCAAACCAACAATGGTAAGCGCAGATCCACGCAAGAACAATATAAGTGGAGATGAACTTGAGTGATGATAGATGCACGCATGGAGGAGGATCAAGCAGTGGCAACGATGGATCTGATAACTGCGGTAATGTTGAAACTCTCATATCTGAATAGATCTGTGTTTTATTGAGAAATAGTGCAGTAAACAATGTTATTGGAACCACCGCCGATCAAAAAAGAAGATCGTCGGTGGTTCGAACGCAAAGATCACAAAGAAATCAAAAGAGAGAAAAATGGGTTTTAGGGTTTGGAACATTCGAGGTAACAGCTCTACAATTAGCACTAGGTAAGCTTTAATTAGTTGTTTGTAAGTTTTTTTGAAAAAAAAAATATAAGTGCAATAAAATTACAGGGATGGACTATTGAGATGTTTGTTATATCAAGCAAAAAAAAAACTCATTTCTGTAGCAGCCTAGTAGGTTTATTGTCAACAAATATAACATTTGAAGAACAAAGTATAGCATAGACAAAGAAGCCATATGAGATGCAACAAAATTTAACTCCTAAATGCCATCATTGTTGCGTCATGGTTCTCACAGAAATATAGCAACTTGATAGTTCTCAAAACTTTTTTTTTAAAAAAAAAAACATGCAAAAAGAAACGAAGCCAACGGAAAAAGTTATAAGCATGGGGAGGAAATATATATATATATATATATATATATATATATATATATATATATATAATATAAAGGGGAATTCTACGGTGACTCACTATGGACCCTCTTATGAACACGCACCTTGATTTTTTATTTTTTATTTTATTTTTTAACTATTTTGTAGTCATAGTGAGTGTTTGTAGTGAGTAATCATAGCATTATCCTCAAACACAAAATTGTGAAAAAAGTAAAAAAAAATTAAAAATCAAGTTGCGTGCTCTTAGTGAGTGTCAATAGTGGGTCACTTTAGCATTTTCCTAATATAAATGCCTACAATTAATGCAGCTTTGCTTGTGGTCTCCGTTGTTTGGTTTCTCTCCCCAAACAATACTTTAGCGCCCTATATATCAAAAGCACTTAATTTAGGCAACGACTATTCAGACCCCGCCTTTTGCTTCTTGTACCTCATTTTTTTACTTCGTTTACCCCACTTTTTACTTAATTTACCCTATTTTTTTAAAAATTTTAAAAATACATTTACTCACCCCATACCCCATCACCCTCACCTCAACACCCATAAATCCTCTATATTTCTCACTTTTAGTTATTGTAGAGCATTTATACTAGCTCACTAAGTGTTGTAAGAGTGTTTTTTCTCGTTGAACAAGGTCGGATGTGGTCGCGATTTGTCTTAGAAACGAAAAAGTATCGCCCGCAGGATTCGGTCGCACAGGGCCAACACGTTTGAAGAGGTATCGACTGACTCAGACCGTAACCTCTAAAAGGGTAATGGTCGAATCTGACCGAGACCTTTAAAGAGGTGTCGGTCGAATCCGACCGAGATTGTGAAGAAAACTCAGTCTCAGTGGTTGACGAAGAGATCCAATCGAGACCTCTTTAGAGGTGTCGGTCCTGTGTGGCCGACACCTTTTAAGAGTTGTCGGCCCAGTGCGTCTGACAGCTCTTAAGAGTTGTCGACCCTGTGCATTTGAACCCCGCAGGCAACAAGAACGAACAATTTTTTTTTTTTTTTTCAAAATTCTTTAAAAAATCATGAAAATGACAAAAAAAGAAGTAGGTTTTTCTCGGAATCGCTTGATATTTTCGATTCCATCGAGACTTTGGACCAAAAATATAAGATTTAAGACCCAAATCGAAACCCTAAACCCAACAACATAACCCCAAATAATACCAACTTTAAAAAGAAAAAAATCCCAAAAAATCACAAAATAGACACTAAAAGATATGAGAATGCACATACGATGTCGAATCGATAGGGTTTCGTTCGGATTTCGTCAGATTTGGATTGATGGTGAGAGTGTGGTTGGAGAAAGGGATTGGTGTATGTGTGAGTGGGGTGACTAGGGTATGCGTGAGTGAAAACCCTTTATATGGAGGGTTAATTTGGTCATTTCATGAGAGTGAGGTAAAAGAAGCAAAAAAGGGGGTTTGAATAGCCACTGCCTTAATTAATTAGTATACGGAGATCTCTTGATAATTGACTAATGTATAAAATCAAACACCCATTACATGCAAAGCAAAAGTTACACATAGAGACAAATCCAAATCGAGGGAGACCATTCACGACAATTAAAATAAAAAAGGAGCAAGTCACACTACAACACATATTGGCTTAAAATAAAAAAGGAGCAAGTCACACTACAATACATATTGGCTCACAAGAGCCATCCGTGCCTTCCTCGGGATACGGGTCACACATAGATCTCGGTGCTAACACGTGAGTCGAGGCCGCATGGAGGGCTCTTGTGGGCCAATGTGTATTGTGGTGTGACTTATCCATTATCATTCTAGTATTTTCCAAAAAAAAAATGTGCGATAGTTTATCTTTTTAACCTATAAAATGACGCGGGAGTGGGGAAAAAGTGGGACGATAGAGGAGAAAGGAATTAAAAGAGAGAAAATATACAAACATAGGTTTTCTAAAATTTTGACTTGTTAAAGGAAAATGTACAAACCTCTTAATTAGTGTTACATTAAAGCCTCTATAAAAAAAAATTAAATAAAAACCAAGAAACTATTTTTTTTTTTTTGAAGAGAAATCGAAATTTCATTAATCATTCATGACTCAATACAGGGCTAGATATAGAATTAAGTAAATTGATTTGCTAATCATATTTGTTCAAATGAATTGCTATTAATTTGACTCTAAATGCGATTGTGAAATTAGAACTAATTTAAAGGAAGAAAAGGGGAGAAACTTCTAACCCGTTTAAAAAACCAACTAATAAAGTATATTAATTCATTTTATTCACATGTATATAAAAATAACAAACTATAATTGATTACGTGACAAACTTGCGTCAGTTTTTGATTTTTTTTTTTTTTTTGACAAACCATATTACTTTTATTTATGAGTGGTTACATTTGACGTATTAAAGGGTTTGTGGTTTAGAGTTTAGGGTCTTAAAAGCATTTCAATTGAGAGAAAATAAAAACTTAAGAAGTTTAATTAAGAAAAATAAAGTTCAACCACCAACTTGTAACAAATAGAAGTTTATGGCATCAATCAATCTAGAATTCTTCAACAAATGGGGCCTTAATAAGGATCTTGTCTGAGTTAACTTCCCACCGAGGATGCGTATTGACACTTATCTTCAGGGGAGAGAAGACATTGTAGATATCGCAATCAAAGGTTTCCACGGACGCGTTTATGTGCAGATGTCCATGTTGTTGGAGCTGTTAAGCGACACTCTAATGGCACAGCTCTTGCAAATTCTTAATTGATGCTAATGAATTTACTTGCTAGTTAATTTACCTTTTTATTGTATAATTATGATTGAAAGATGGGATATCTTCTAGCTTTTTTTTTTTGGTAGGAGATATCTTCTAGCTTTGATGATAAATGTACGTGGTTTGATCAATTTCTATAAGACGATAATTAGGACACTTATGCTTTATGAAAGTGAATGTTAGGTGGTGAAGAAACAACACATAAATGAGTGTAGCCGAAATGAGGATACTTAGTTGAATTGTGGTAAAATTCAAAAAGACATACAAAGAATTACAAAGATTAAAAAAAAAGTAGGAGTAGCACTAATCGATACAAAATTGGGAAATGGCGGTTATAGTAGTGTGAACACATCCAAGGGTAACCTGCAAATGATTTAGGTTGAAAGCTTGACTTAATAGAAATTGAAGAAGTTATACAATATAGGATTAGACTGAATATAACTTGGAAGTTGGGACACATTGATTAAAAAACATTTAAAGGATTTGGAAAGCGCCTCATCAAGTGTATCAATCGAGTGGAATAGAATAAGTTGGTCCATGTAGCCGACACTAACAAATTTGGAATTGAGGCTTTGTTGTTGTTTGATTATTATCTTTTTTTTTGTAAAGAAAATAGAAAAATAAACGAAGATCATGAATTGATATTCTTGGTGATAGTGTTGATAGAATAGAAGCTTCGTCAAGGGGCATAATTACCCCTTTTAGAAAACAGGAATAGTGTCTTACGAGCCTTCTTATTGAGGTTATATGTTATGATTACTATGAAATGCTCTAATTTAGACGGTGCATCTGCAAACAAATAACCACTTAATTAATAAGTAGGCATACGAAATAATGCAAAAATATTTTGCTTCTCATTGTTGAAAATATTTTTTTAAGTCGCGTTATGTACACCCCAATAATTACTCAGGGCACCCCATTTATTTTGTTTCCAATATAAAAAGACACATTTTCCCCTTCCTGATGAGACTCGACTGGCGTCAACCGAGACAAGGGCTAATGTCTCGATGATAAATCACCGAGACCAAATGCGTAGTCTCAACGATACACAATCACATGTTTTTAGGGTCCCCTCTTAGTTAAGTTTCGATGGATTTTGATTGACATTTACCCAATGGTCTCAGTAATTGATGACCGAGACCACAACACAACTCACTACCCTACTTAGCCGAGAGAGTAGGGCAAGATGAGAGAGTAGGGCACGATGAGGGGTTTATATGGTTTTATGAGTTTTACGGGATTTTATTTTGGTTTGGTGGTGGGGTGTGATGCTTGACAAAGAAAGGGCATTTTGGCCAAATTCCTTAGTGCCATGAGAAAAATGTTTGGTGCCCTTGTAAATAAGGTACCCTGAGTAATTGGTGGGGTGCACATAGTGCAACTATTTTTTTTTTGCATTGATGTTCCTCACAGCTAAATGGGTACAACAATTTGTTACAACTTAAGCTCGGAACAACATTCTCACTAGGAGGGTAACAACCTCACAAAGGAAGACAACAACCTCTCCGAGGAGGGCAACAACTCCACGCCAAGAACAGTAAACCTCAAAGGGACAAACCAACTAGATATCTACATCAAAAAGAAGAATAGACAACACTACTACCGTCAGTTAATCATGCCTAAGGTACTACACGCCATTTGAGGACGCCGCTCACTATTATGAGGTCGATCGTTAGCGCCTTCTCACCGCTTCAAAAGAAGGCTAGTCTACCACCAAAAAAAGGGCTAGTCAAGATAATGCGCTTCCTCATCTAGTCGCTTTAAAGCCTAGCCAAAAGAGGATTTTTCAACTGTTAACATGTCAGAAAGCCACGTGTAAGCAACGATCGGTACCTATAAACAGAAAACAAAAAAAAGGGGGAGGGGGGAAGGTCATGGAAAACTGTGGGAAAAGGGAAGGGGTGAGAAGGACACCGACGGAGGGTGAAGGAAAGGGGGTGATGGACAAGGTGGAGATGGTGGGGGAGGAAGGTGAAGGGGGAAGGGAAGGAGCATCAAAACAAAAAAAAAGGAAAGTCGGCAGAAGGGAAGAGGAAGCAAGGAGGGCCACTAATGTCAACAACCGCCGGTGGATTTGGTGTCAACTGTTAAAATGGCAATGGTCGACGCTAGGGTTTCTCACGAGAGAAAGAGAAAAAGATAGAGAGAGAAACCCTAACGTGAGAGGCGGTCTGTGTTTATAGTGTGAGAAGCGCTAGTCTTTGTTGAAAAGAATTATTTTTAGGAGAGTTTGTTGAAAAAAAATTAAAAGGGGTATCCATGCTCAATATTTGCATCATTGTTGATTTTGTGTACTAAAATTTGTAAAAATCTCTTCTGTCATTGTATGTATGGTAATAACGACTAGATATTATTGTCAAAATTCCATACTTTTACTTGTAATGAATTATTTACTATCTTAATGTTCTCTTGAACCAATATTGCAGTAAGTATAAATATGATATTTTTGAGATAGGATGTGCTATGTTATTACTTGCATTCTTTTTCGACTTAAACATGATTCAATTCTTAGTTACCAGTGGAACCTGAAACCATGGTGTCCTTTCATATTAGGAGACGACGACTAGAAGAACCCATGATGATGGAGATGAAAATATCATAATTAATCCTCAGTTTGATAATGGCCTCAACAATTGGTCTGGAAGAGGTTGCAACATTTCAATTCATTATTCTATTGGAGATGGTAAAATTCTTCCCATCCAGGGGAAATTTTTTGCTTCTGCAACAGATCGCGCTCAAAGCTATAACGGAATTCAACAAGAGCTCACAGGAAGAGTGAAACCAAAGCTTGCATATGATGTCACTGCACTTGTTAGGATATTTGGGAACAATGTCACTAGTGCTGATTTGCAAGCAACATTATGGGTTCAACTACCTGATCAACGTCAGCAATACATTGCCATTGCTAAGTTAGTCTCATCCTTCATTACTTACATCCTATATTGTTCTTGTAGTTATTGTATAACACTTTTTCTAATCACTTTGTTTCTTTATTCACTTTTTCTATATTACTATAAGTAATTCTTGTCAAAAAATCATTCCTGAAATATCAGTTGTTTTATATGAAGTTTGCAGGTGTCTGACAAGGAGTGGATGAAATTGAAGGGGAAGTTTCTCTTAAATAGTGTCCCATCAAGAGTAGTAATCTTCTTGGAAGGGCCTCCCTCGGGAATCGACATCCTTCTCAATGTTTTGGTGGTGAACCATGCTGCAAAGCTCCCTCCTTCGCCTCCACCTGTTGTTAAAGTATACCATTCTGCACTACACCATTCCTTTTATATTAATTGGAATACTATGTGCTACATATAACTATTGATTAGTTTTTTTAGCAACATAACTAATGATTCTCTTATTCATAGAATGTTGCCTTTGGTGTTAACATCGTGAAGAATAGCGATCTTAATGATAGCCTATATGGATGGTTTTCTCTTGGTCCATGTTCTATGAGTGTAGCCACTGGCTCCCCATTGTTGCTACCTCCTATAGCTAGAGAATCCCTTGGACATGATGAACTTTTAAGCGGTTATTATATTCATGTATACAATCGGACAGACACCTGGATGGGCCCTGCTCAGATGATCACAGATAGATTGAAACTCTTTGTGACTTACCAAGTATCTGCTTGGGTTCGTGTTGGTATTGGAGCGACAATTCCTCAGCTCGTAAATGTTGCAATTGGGGTGGATAACCAGTGGGTCAATGGTGGCCAAGTTGAAATTGCTAATGAAAAATGGTATGAGATTGTGGGCTCTTTCAGAATTGAGAAACAACCATCCAATGTTATGGTGTATGTTCAGGGTCCTTCTTCAGGTGTTGATTTAATGGTAGCTGGTCTGCAGATATTTCCAGTTAATAGGCGAGCGAGATTCAAATATTTACAGGTTCAGACTGATAAGGTAGCTTTACTTCTAATCCCTATGGCGTTTATTCAAAATCTGTACCATTTTTCTTCATATGCATTTCCAAAAACCATTTTCTTTTCTTTGTTGTTTCAAATAACATGAGCTTTCTTAGTCATGCATGTGGATTTTTTTTAATACGTACTATGCTGTAAAATTGTTCCTTCTGTTATGTTTTTTGCAGATACGAAAACGTGATGTCATCCTCAAGTTTTCGGGAAACTCTAGTGATTTTGCTAGTGCACTCCTGAAAATAGTACAAACACAAAATAGTTTCCCGATCGGTTCGTGTATCAGTCGATCAAATATAGAAAATGAAGACTTCGTTGATTTCTTTGTAAGGAATTTTAACTGGGCCACGTTTGCTAATGAGTTAAACTGGGATTGGACAGAGCCAGAACAAGGTATCTTCAACTATAAAGATGCAGACAAGATGCTAGAATTGTGCGAGAGACACAACATAGATGTTAGAGGTCACAGCATCTTCTGGGAGGTAGAATACACCATCCCACTATGGGTACGTTTACTGAATAAGAATGACTTAATGATAGCGATTCAGAATCGCCTTACAGGTCTTCTCTTACAGTACAAAGGCAAATTCAAGCATTACGACGTAAACAACGAGATGTTGCATGGTTCTTTCTTCCTAAATAGAGTGGGTAAAGATATTAGATCATATATGTTCAAAATGGCACACCAACTAGATCCATCTGCCTTTCTATTTGTGAATGAGTACCATGTTGAGGATGGGCGTGATACAAGATCTGCACCGGAGAAGTACATGGAGCATATTCTTGATTTGCAAGATCAAGGTGCACCTATTGAAGGAATTGGAGTACAAGGGCATGTCGATAGTCCAGTAGGACCTGTTGTTGCTTCTGCTCTAGACAAGCTTGGAATACTTGGGCTTCCAATTTGGTTTACGGAACTAGACGTCTCATCCATTAATGAATATGTTAGAGCTGATGATTTGGAGGTCATGCTTCGAGAAGCCTTTGCACATCCCGCTGTGGATGGCATCATGTTGTGGGGATTCTGGGAGCTTTATATGTGGCGAGACAATGCACACTTGGTTAATGCAGAAGGGGATGTCAATGAAGCTGGTAAGAGGTTTCTGCAGCTTAAGAAAGAATGGTTGTCGCACTTTCATAGTCAAATTAACGACCATGGAGAGTTTAGATTTAGAGGGTTCCATGGGACATATATTGTGGAAATTGACACACACTCTAAGAAAATCTCTAAGGCATTCCTTGTGGACAAGGGCTCATCACCCCTAGTTGTGAACATAGATCTGTGAGGTTGTTGTTGTAGTTGGGTTTTTTGGCTTAAAACTCATAGTTTCTATTTTAGTATGTTAGTACTTAATTAGGTCTACTATTTACTAAAGCTTCTAATTATTTTATGTTTAGGGAGGTTCTAATTAAGTTTGTTTGTTTTTGGGCAATGCCTATTTATGTGTTTTTGGTTTATTAGTAAGTTTGTCAAGTGTGGGTGTCTATATAAAGACCTTAAGTTAGTTTGTAATATACAAGTTTTGAGAAGTTTTTGAGTGATTCAATAAAGTTATGTGTTTAAGTGTTTTGTGAGTTTGTTTGCTTCCGTTGTGCGTGGGGTTTTTCCCAACAAGTGGTATCAGAGCGAAGTACAATCTTTGGGTTCGAGGGTTGGTACTTAAAGATGAGGAAGAAGAAGAAAAAAAGGGAGGGGATCGTGGAAGTTGAGGTGTTATTTTGAGTGTTAATTTTGTTTGTAAGTGTTTGTTAAGTCCTTAGGTTCTGTTGATTTGAAGATTGATTTGTGTGAATCTTGGTTCATGGCTTCATTGATTTGTTGCATGATTGACAATGCAAATTGAAGATTGATGGTTGCATGACAAGACAAGGAGATCGACTTGTGCGTGGTGATGCATTGGTATAGGGGCCAAAGTAGCGTGCATGCCTCGTATGAAAAATCAATCAAGTTGCATGACAAGATTGATGGGTGACCAAGTTTGATGAATTTTTGTTCAAGGTGGAGTCTCTTTTTTAAAGATTGAATGATTGATTAGAGTGTAGTCAACCAGAGTTTCGTTGGATTGGATGATTATTTACTGGTCAACCGTTTGGATGTTTGATTGTTTTGTGTTAGTCAAATTGGATGAGATTGAATGGTTGTTGCGCAGTCGATTGAGTAAAGGTTGACCAAGTTTGGGTGATTGATGCACGTGCTTGATGAATGATTGGTGGATCGTAGCTATTCATGGTCGCTATGACGATTTAGTGAGTGTGTGTGGTTGTTGAACCACTGAATGATTGATTAGATTGTGTGATTGGTGGAGTTTTTTCGCCAAGGTGGAGGTTATTTGGTTTTTGGCTAAAAAATCTTAGTTTCTATTTTAGTGTATTAGTACTTAATTAGAAGGTCTAGTATTTAGTTAAAAGTTTCAAATTATTTTGTGTTTATGGAGGTTTTAATTAAGTTTGCTTGTTTTTGAGCAATGCATATTTATGTATTTTTAGTTTATTAATAAGTTTGTCAAGTGTGGGTGTCTATATAAAGACCCAAAGTTAGTTTGTAGTATACAAGTTTTGAGAAGTTTTTGAGTGATTCAATAAATTAAGTTGTGTTTGAGTGTTTTGTGAGTTTGTTTGCTTCTGCTATGCGTGGGGTTTTTCCCAATAGTTGCATGAAATGGTGTATTCATGGTTGGATGGATTCTTCTGGGTCATGTGATTGGAGAGTCCATCTAACTCTCATGGAATTTGTTGAGCCTAAGTAAGGAAGGTGAAAAAAAAACAAAAAAATATAATAGGTTCGGACGCCTTTAATTATCAAAACAAAGACAATGAAGTCTCCTTTCTTGGTTATGAATTGACTTATTTTTGTATGGTTATGAAGTGTTTCTTGGGAAGTTAGTTGTTAAAGGGGTAGACAAAGATTATCTATGTGGTACAACCTGTAATAATTATTTGTAAAAAGTGTGGCTATTTTTATTTACCACAACATCAAAGCCTCAATCTGAAATTAGTTGGTGGCATTTTTTATTTGTAGAAGTTAATTATTATTATTATTATTTTAAGATCATGTCGTACACTCTATTTGAAACTTCTTTTGCATTTAGTCTTTGAGAATCCAATCAAAGCTTATAGTCGGCTGAAAAATCAAGAATATGGACACATTTTAACTTTAAAAAGATGAAAATTATTCGTGATACAGGTCTCAACAAGGGGTGTAATTCTGTAAATATACTCACCTAGTTTAAATGAAAATTCATTACATTTCTAAACAAGTTCATTTTCTATATTTGTATTTCTTTTTTTTTCTTGCTTTAATGTTACTATTTAGCTTCCAATATGTTTTCGAGACGAGTTTATTGAAATATCAAAGAGGTTATTGTTTTTTAAGGGAGCGGCTAAACGGACCCCGTAAATTGCTAAACGGACCCCGTTGACTTCAACATACCCCACTTTTGAATTTCTTTTACTAAATGGACCCCAACTTTTTTGAAATATCTCCAAAATACCCCCATCCTCTATCAAGAAAACTAACGTTCCCCAACCGATTCTTCACACTCATACCCCAAATCAAACCTCGACAAAACCCAAAAAACACCCAAAATACTTCATCAATCTAGATAGCTGAGGTCGTGGGAAGCTTATTTTGAGGCAAAGCCCGCCAGATCTGGTGTCGACAGAGCACGAGGAGCGAAGGAGCACCGTGACATTCTTCGTATCACCACGGCTGATTTGGTAAGTTTTCGATACTATAATCTTATGGGTTTTGTTCATAATGAAATTACGCTTCGTTTGGATGTATTTTTGTAGCATTTGGTTTGGTGTAGTGAGGTTAGGGTTTCTGGGTTTGAACCATTCGTTCCTCGTACTAGACGGTCGCTCAGAGCTGAAACACTGTAATGGCTATCGATCATGTTGAACCATAAGGTTTGGTTTTGGTAGAAGAAAAGTGTGGTCGTAATATTTATTACATTGCGGTGTATTCAAATCGTAAGGTATACTGTTGGTGACGAATACGTTGGGCCGACATCTTTTTTATGGATGTCGGCCATGTTTAACTGAAACTTTAGTAATTAAATTGGTTTTCTTATTTGTTGAACTGTGTATGTTTAGCTATTGATGTCTACCCTATTTAATCGAAACTTGTCTTTAAGATTGTTTCAAATTTTATTTTATTTTCGATGTTGATCTATTGATGCCGTTGTTGGGTACACTAAGTTATTAGATGAGGATATAGGCCTTATGGTGGTACCTATTTAAGACAGACCTAATATACTCAGCCAGGTTATGCCGAGACAGACTCTTTACTTTTGGCGTAACAAAGCCGTTACTATATATTTACCCCACATTTTGACTGCTTGTACCCCAATTATGTTGGATTACTTTTTGTACCCCACATTTTTACTTCATATACCCCAATGTTATATGAATTTTTTGTGTTTACTGTGCAGTGAGTACTAGGATGGGGTACAGTAAGTGAGGGGATGGGGTATATGATGCATTGCGCTGCAACATGTTCGTAACATACATGTTTCTTTCAGTCATGATAGTCTGTTATGGAGTCTTTTTGTCGGTTTGATAAGGCCGTTATCCCATCTGTACCCCATATAATTACTTCTTGTACCCCAACAATGTTGTATGTACTTGGTATACCACACTTTGTTGCTTTATGTACCCCATATATTTACTTCATTTACCCCACATTTTAACTTCATGTACCCCAATTATGTTGGATAACTTTTTATACCCCACATATTTGAAGGTCACCCAAGAGGGGGATGAATTGGGTTACCGAGTAGTTATCACATTTTTAAAACTTTATGCTTAAATAGCAATGATAATGCATACACCAACAATAAATATCTATGCTATGCTGCAAAGAAGGGGGGTAAAAGAGATGGAAATGAGACACGATATATAGTGGTTCGATCCAACCGATCTACATCCACTACTTAACCTCCCCAGTTAGAATTTTCATCCCCCCACTTATATTACCAATAAGTGTTACACCCTAAGCTAACTAGCCTAGTGAATACCTAGCCTCAACTAGGTCTTTTACAAGATGTCTTATCGCAATAAGGTCTTATACAACCACCTAGCCCCAACTAGGATTTTCCCCACCTAGACTCACCTAGGATTTTCCCCTTACCTAGCCTCAACTAGGGTTTATGCCTAGCCTCAACTAGGTATTTCCGTTTGACTTAGATCCCACTAAGTCTTACAATCAAAGTTTGATGAATACAATGAAATACACTTTACAAAGTAAAGCGACACCAAGTTCAAATACAAGCAAGCCTCCTAGAGTCTAACCACTCTAATGCATGCAAGTATGAAAACAAATGAGAAATGCAAATATATCACTGATTTTATGTAAAACTCAAATATGAAACTGTTTCAAACAAATCGATTAGAACAAATTCGGTTTCAAATCCAAAGAACAAGAAGTTTGATAAAAATCAAGTTTAAGTGCAAACTCTTGTCCAAATCAGTCATAGGGTTTAGTAAATCAAATTAAGTGTAAAACCCAAGACAAATGTGTTCAACAACACAACAAGTGATTTCCCAAGTCAAGCACACAAGAATATATAATTTAAGCACAAGAAAAGCTAGGAAATAGGACTTTCTTACAACCCCAAAAAGATGACTTAAAAATCAGTTTTGGAGAGGTTGTAGTACACCTTAGAAGGCCTCAAGAATGCTGGTTTTAAGATTGATTCGACAGCCTCAAATATTCCTTGTGTTCTTCACAAATCTTCAAGCTCCTCCTCTTGAAAACTTTGAACACTAGTGTTTTTCTTTCTTCTCAAAACAAATCCTTTGTGCTTATTTGTTTGAGAATGCTCTACATTCTTATATATTAGTTTATGACCATTTTAGGGATCCAAGGGCTTAGATTCGTCAAATATTCAAATTAAAGTGTGATTTTCAACTTTATAAGTCAATAAAGGAATTTGCGCGCTAATTTTCTGACCTAGCGTGCTAATTTTGCACTTAGCGTGCTAATATAAATATTAACGCGCTAATTGTCAGGGCTCAAAATAATATTTTTGACCATAGAGTTAACGACCCTTTATCACATCCGAGACCCTACCAAACCTCATATAACATGTCATACATGTTTGTTATGGGTCATATAGCATATTTAGGTAGTCTGGATATTTTCACAAATCCTGAAAACAGAAAATTCCGATTTCATGACATGCGAGGGGTTTTTCTGTAAATATGCAGTTTTCGTTTCAAAAACAAGTTTTTCTTTTTCGAAAGCTTCCACAGTGGTTTTCAAAGTATGATACGAACATAAACACATAGTTTAACATTGTTTAAACTTATAAGTCTGAGTCAAGTGTTAAGTTTCACTTAAAACTTCAAATACTCACTTGAGATTTGAAAATCCATTTGAAAAAGCTCGATGTACATGAACTAATGCAATAGACTTGCGTAAATGAACTTGTATACCTTACATCAATGTTACAACATGTAGTTCGATCTTTCTTCTTCGTTTCCTTATGTTTGCCGAATTTTGAACTTGTATAGCGTGAATACATGAATATTTAAGATGTGATATTTTACAACCTTTGACGAAACTAAAATACACTTGATAAACTTATTAGTATATTTTTACCTTGTTTGTTTCCATCAAAATCTTGGTCAGAGTTAGAGTGACTAATCACTTAGTCCAACAATATTTACTTCATGTACCCCACATTTTGACTTCCTGTATCCCAATTATGTTGGATTACTTTTTGTACCCCACTATTGTATTCATTTTTTGTGTTTATTGTGCAGTAAGTACTGTAATGGGGTACATCACTAAGTGAGTGGATGGGGTATATGATGCGATGCATTGCGTTGCAACATGTTCGTGACATACCTGTTTGTTATCCCATTTATGACGAAAATTTTTTTGTTGATTTACTTTGTTTAGGTATCACGAGACCTATAAGAATAGCGTAGAGACCTCCCCAAGGTGGGAAGGGTGGTTAACCTTGGCGGGATACTAGTACCTCAGGTTCCTAAATGCAGGAGGGAATGCCTATAAGGAAACGTTACACTTGTTCTAATCGAAAGAAAATGGATGTTGAAGCTAAAAGGCGTCGAGCGAAGAAATCCAGTGATGATGAGCAGGATTCCGGAGAGGCTCAAGTTAAGGTTGAGTCTTCTGTAGGTGAGAGGGGCACAGTGGCAGCTGGAGGAGCACATGAAGTTAGGTCAAGGGAGGGTACTGAAGGGAGTCATACCCCATCTGGTGAATCTGGGGATAAAGAGGATGCAGATGAATATTTTAACATATCGACCGATGCCTAAGACGTAGAAGCCACTAATTTTCATAGTGGTCCCTCTGATTTAAGTCTCCTACCCTCGTTCAGACACCACGCGTTGTTGGATATTTAGAGGAACAAGATATCATAAATTTGGTTCGATTATATGCATAATCCTTTTATTGTTATATATTTTTTTAATACGTTATATATGTTTTGTAGGGTCAGGGATTACTGAAGTGCATAAACCATAGTTACCTGATCTCTAAATGGAAGACAATCGAGCAACACCCCGAGAAGGAAAGGGTGGAGAAGCTGGTGAACGATTTTGGTTTAGCACCATTGGGCTACATCTCATATGCTGGAGGTAATAGGGTTTATGTGTCTGCCATTGTCGAGAGATGGCAGTCTGAAACCAACACTTCCACTTACCCTTTGGGGAGATGATCACATTTGAAGAGGTACGTGTCCTACTCGGTATTTTGGTCATTGGTAAGACCGTCATTGCATCTTTAAGGATCGTAAAACTATAACTGCCATGGTCAGTAGGCTATTGAGGGTGTCGGTTCCTGATGCTGACAAGGAGATTAGGACTAGGCCTGACCTTATTGTCAGTTTGGCATGGTTGAAGGAACGATTCTCAGTGCCGACGAAAGGAAAGGAGCAGCCCAATGGGAAAAGATCTCCCAATGTATATCCTAGTCCCGAATACGTGGTCCGAGTGTACCTTTTATACCTTCTTGGAACGACCCTATTCTCAAACATGTCGGGTACAAGAGTCTCCTTTTCACTCCTTCAACTTTTAGAACATGTAGATAAGATTGGTTCCTACATATGAGGGGCCACAACACTTGCATTCTTGTACTGTCAACTGGGCATTACTAGTCGTGCTAAAGTCACCCAAATTTTTGAATATATTACATTGTTAGAGGTAAACTATTGAGTTTCAATGATTGATCTTCATAGCAAATTTTTTTTTCATAATAAATTTTGTTTTCACAATAAATGTGGTTTGTGTAGGGATGGATGTATGATTGTATGCCATTTATTTAACCCATTTTGTGTAGTGACTACACGTCGGTTAAGCCCCCTATGATGAAATGACACCATAAGGAGGAAAAGCTCTACAAGAAGGACACTACAATGTTGTTGGATAATTTTCTCTCTTTCAGGAATCAACTCGTCAGGCTGAGAGCACATATGATGACCAAAACATAACAATTTCAATTTTTCTCTCGTATATGCTTATGTTGATTGACAAATATCTTAATTTTTGCTTGGTGATTTGGAATAATACTTTGAAGGGAGCACCGCCTATCCATGATATTGCATACTACAATGGCCCCATAAAGTACATGGATATCATTGAACCATACAATCCCATCGGGTGTTAAGGCAAATGTGATACGTTCAACGCATTCTGAGAGACCCTTACCGACCTATGGATTGTGATAGGAGTTGCCTAGCATAATCTTACTCTGTGAAGTACTTATATGATCCCCAATATTGGGAGGATTGGGAGGGGCACCTTGAGTCTCTTGAGCGATGCAGTCAGAAGACAGAATACCCATATGAAACGTCATCCGACTATATGGATTGGTACCTTAAATTCCACCACCCATTTGTAGGTAATCCTGAACACTCAACGGGGGTCCAAGAGGAGGATGAGAACACTTTGGTGAGAATTCTCAATTAAGTTTGTTTTCCCTATCTTTACATGCATTTCTTCGTTGAGTTATTTGATTTGACAAATTTCGAAACATTGCATTTCTTCGTTAATGCAACATTGCATTTCAGGTGCATGCCGAGTGTAACAACGCTAAAAATCTAACTAGTGCCACGTGTCAATTTAGGTCGTATGTGGACCCTTACTGTTATACAATTGTCCAATTCTCGGTCGTTGATGCCGATGTATGTTATTTTGTTCGGTGTTTTGTTTTATATTTATATTACCCATATGTAAATTCCAATGTCCCAAACGTATGAGGACATTTGAGTGTGAGCGTTGGTGTTAGAAAATGGGTTCGACTTGAGGAAAATGTGAATAATGGGTGTCGGGTGAATAGTTGTCGGGTAATTAGCAATATGGGGGATTAAATGAATTAAAAACACTGACTAAATGTAAAATAGATAATAATTAAAAGTTGTATATCATGTTTGATACGTTACGATACGTCGTGGTGCGATCCGGAACGTATTGTGTAGAAAAATGGTTAAGTGTTGGCACAAGTCACCTAGTGAAGTCACAAAGGAGTGTCAAAGTAGTTGGATGGATTGAATGAAGATCGTGTGATCTGCCTTGAGATTCGTGCATGAGTGTGATGAGAGGAGGGGTATAATAATCGAAAACTGGTTAAACGTTGTTGTGCGACAAGTTGATGCAAAGGATAGACCAACTTCGAATTCTAAGGTGAGATCCTGACTCCCCTCGTGTGTATCTACGTTTTGGCGATACTTTTGAGTGTTTTCGTGGCGATGGATTTGGATGACGATTTCAAAATTTTGTTTTTATTGGATTTTGTAGGTAGATTTAAGGACGCGTGGGGCATTTATGCCCACGACGTCGATCATGGTGCCCAAAGCAGAGGCTCTGGGCATGTCATGCTTTAAGTGACGTCGTAGAGGGAAAAGCCTCATGGCGCCACTTACGGCGTCTAGGCAGTGAGCAAATAAATGTCACACTTTACGTGACGCCGCAAGGGTCTGACCCCCACAGCGTTACCTGCGGCGTTACACCGTTCACAATGAACAATTTAATAAATTTTCAGAAAACTTCGGGGATATCTCGGGTATCCAAATAGGTCCGAACACAACCCAATACCCCGAAAATCAACCCAATTACACTAATGAAATAATTATAGAAAATTAGGTAAATTAGGAAGTATTTAATAGGATTTGCAAATTTAATTTCTTTTCAGGAGATTTAGTCATTGACGGGACACGAGGATTCGTAAGAGGCGTGTCAGTGTTCGTGTGAGTGCGTGTTAGCTTGGATACAGGTAAGTAAATCAGTTAAGAATTTTACAGTTATTTCTTGAGCTTTAAATTGTTATTGTTATTGCTCTACTCTTATTTTTTGGAAATTCTATTCCTTTGAGTTGTCCGAGGACAAGTGAGTCAACGTGATCCTTTGGTATGACGGGTTATCTGAGGTAAAATGCCAGAGCCATGAACTCGGGATGCACGATACTATTTCTGGTTCTATACGGGGTGAGGATTCTTACCTGGACTACTAGGGAATCTCATCCGCGTGGACTTTAAGATGGCTTGAGTGTGTCGCGTCCTAAACTCCGAGTCTTGTAGGTGTTTTTCCTCGACTCAACAACCGTTAGGTCGGGACTACTTGTGCCTCTTTATTATTTTCGGGACATTCATTTTCAATTGATTTATCTATTTACAGTATTTATTTATTCATGCATTCCCTGTCCTTTCTTTTTATCGGCATGAATTTAGACTGCTTTATTTCTTTTGAAATGTTGTAATTATGTCCTACTTGGCGTTACTTACCTGGGCTCGTCATTCTTGTATTTGACGGAGTGCAGATCCACAGTCCAACAAGGGAAAGGCTCCACAGTTAGGAGATTTGATCTGAGGATACTGGAGCAGTTCTTTCCACTTGTCTGATATTGGTGATTTTTGTTGTATTATTGTATATATTTGTTTTGAAACACTAGGACTTAGGTTTTTGAGAGATCTTGGGCTTGTATATCTATATTTTACTCTCCTCTGACTTATTTATTGGTGATATACATATGCGGGGTTTCCACATTCTAGGTTGTCTTAACTTGTATAGTTTGAGGTTATTTTAATTAGTTTGAGATTTTCAATTGCTTCATCTATAACTATGGTAACTCACTAATTGATTAACTCAACGTTTAATTACTCGATAAATTGTAAATGGTAAAAGAAGGCTGACTAGGTTTGCGTGACTTAGCGAGACTGGCTCGGGGGTTCACGTAAGTCTAGGCCGGGCAGGGCCTAGTTTAGGATTGTGAAACTGGGGCCGTCACAGTTGGTATCAGAGCCGAAGTTTTAAATACTCTACTCTTGATTTAAATCACAAGCCATTAAGACATAAACCAACGGAAGTTAGTAATGGTTGAACTTAAAGTGGAACCCTATGATCCTGACTTAAGTCTTAGTTGGGAGGTGAGGAGAGTTGGAGAAATTAAAACTGGACTATGAGCTATTTGATTTGTTGTATATATTATTATCGATAGCTATGTCCTGATCGTAAAAATCACTTTTCTTTCACTTAGTGATGGTCGATCGGCCTGAGACTAGCGATAGTGGTACGGGTGACGTATAGGGGAGATTAGATAGCTCAGGCAACAACATCACCTACCACATCAGCAGCTCCAGCTACTCAGGCTGAGAGTGCTCCTACAGTTCACAACACACCTGCAACACCGACAGTTCAGGCAGGACCCGTAGAGGCTGAGGAGGCACATATTTAGGCAGAGGTAGTACCTCCTACACTGGAGACACCGGCTGAGGATACGCCGAGCACGCCGACTAATGCGGGTGTCAGTGCGACAGCTGAGATGAGATAGGCCCGTGAGTTTCAGAGACATCATCCAGAGAAGTTCCACGGGGGTACTAACCTCAAGGCAGCAGAGAAGTATATGAGGATCCACGAGAAGATACATGATGTGTTGGCTACACCAGCGCACATGCAACCTAATATATCATCAGCTTCACTGTTCGACGAGGCCGATGTCTGGTGGCACACTACGGTGACATCGAAGGGGAAGCCCAAGGACTAGGCTGAGTTCAAGGAAAGGTTTAACAAGAAGTACATTCCTCCTACAGTTTGTAACCTGAAAAGGACTGAGTTTCGACCATCAGACAGTAGACCGGGGAGTCAGTTATGCGGTATATGGACCGGTATCTACGCTTGATAGAGTATGTCGGGGGTGCAGTCGACACTAATGCCAACCAGACTTACTATTTTTTACACAGTCTACTTGGTACTATTGGTTCTGTTGTAGTGATGACGGTTCCAAACACATTACAGGAGGCATATGAGAGGGCTATGGCTAGCGAGAGCTTTGGGAGTACACGCGCTGGAGCACCGGTGGCATCATTAGTCCCCGTCACAATCAGTGACAGGTTTTGTGACATCCCCTAATTTTAATTAAGGAATGTTCCGCCTGAAACCCTAATTAAGCCCCGGTAAACCAGATCGGACCTAATTAGAGCCAGCAGCCTTACAACATTTTCTGACAACAACCAGTATATTTTCATTTGAATAAATAATATAAAACAAACGAAAACCAACGCAATGGAAAATTTAAAACTTTTTCGATAAAATACCAAATATGCAATACTGCGCTTTGACATCGGTATTGAGCTCGTATTCCCACCCATTTAATTACAAATCATAATGCAATATAATATATATATAACAGAAACTCACTGCACCGTAGAGAAGATACTAAACTCCTGGTCTTCTCCTTTCCTGAGTTCCAAGTTCTAGCGTACATTCATACCTGGAGATGTTAAGGTGGGTGAACTCCTACATGCTCAGTGACTCTCATACCAACCATCAACTATCAATTAATATCAAGGCAATGTATAACAACATGAATCAAATGCATAACTACAGGAGCATATGAATCAATATAAACAATATATATAACGAGATGCAAGTTCTTTGGTTCATTGCAATGTACCCGTGATTTATATTTCACATTTTCGTATTTGCATTGAGTCGCCCCTCACATATCCAAGAACCAATCACTTTGGGCATCTAACCAGTTCTTGTCAATGTGCCGCCAACTCATAAAACACCGAGCCGCACTTACTCATCATCACTAAACCAATCACTGCTCATCTAATTGGTTTATGACTAATGAGCTGCTAAACTCAACTGGAAAGCATTGATCGGAATAATTCCCAAGCAAGCGGGCGCATGATGGTTAGCAATTCCACCACAGCTTCCCAAACCCCATGCCGATCCGTCCCGTCAAACCTCTTTCCGTATCCATTTTTTCATTTCAAAACATTTTTGTAAAAACCATCATCAAATCACGGTACATTGCCCCATTCCCAGTCCAGTACACTACATGCTCTAATAATACTATTTTACATTGCATAATTGATAAAAGTTACGAGTCCCACTTACACTTTTCGAGCTTCTATGTTTTACCGACTTGTACGATTCTCCGGAGTCCTCAAACCTTTTCACATCAATTCATTACCTAAAATAAACCAATTGTCATCAATTTAAGTCTAATATTCATTTGCTAACATTCCTAAACTAGTCCCATCGGAATCCAGAATTCTGAGACCTAGTTTATAACCTATTTTGACCATTTCACATTTTTTCGAGGTAAAACCCCGGTGTAAAGTCTCCTCCGACTTTCAAATTTCTCAATTTCCATAGAAATCCCTCAATTTCTATTTGTTTGGTCAAAATACTATTTTTCCATATTTTTTCCTATTTTTCTGATTTTCTTTTCCATTTTCTCTCTTTTCTTTTCTTTATTCTTTTTCTTTTCTTTTTGCCTCGAACCGGCTCGAACCGGTTCGGCTCAACCGAGCCGAACCGGCCCGGTTCAGGGTCGTCTTCCACCTTGAGCAACAACGCAGCGTTGCTGCTGCTCTTTTCTTTTTTTTTTTCTTTCGATGGTCAGGGGTTGGCTCTCAACCCCAACCCCGTCGTCTCCAACCACAACAACCAAAGCGGGAGGTGGTCCTCCCCGTCGTTGTTTCTTGGTTCGGCCATGACTAACGTTATGGCCGAACCTCCCCATCACCATACCAACCGAAACAACAACACACAACATCATATGCTCACCTTGGCATCGCGAGCTCGCCATCTCCGATTTCCCGAGCTCTCGCCATCTCCTTCTCCTCCTCTTGGTCTTCCTCTTCATCGACTCGGTTCTCTTCTTCTCTCTGTCCTCTTTCTTCTCTGTTCTTGATTTTTGAAGAAGAGATGAGGCGGTTACGGTGGAAAATGACCAAAATGCCCCTCATACTTATCCCATTTTCCATTAAATCAGTTACCCTTTATAGTAATTTCCCATTTTCCAATATATTATATATTTATATATATACCGACTTATATATAAATATATATATTTATCGATATATTGCGCCCAAAATTCCGGTTGGCACGCCAACGAGAACTTCTCGGGCGTGCGCACCACCGTATGTCCGACGCGTGTCATTCGTGACCCCGCGTATCACTCTGCGCCTGACAAATTATCATTATTTTATTTTTTTCCATTTAATATATATTTATATATATCTATAATATATATAAATATATATATGCCTATAATTACGCCTATAATTACGTAATTTCCACCGCTGAGCACACTCGAGCGTCAACGCTATCTCGCGTCCCATGTGTGTCCACATGACCCACACATGGTATTAGGCATTTCCTCGTTAATCCGATTATTCACATATATGTACTAATACACACCAAACAAACACAATACATCACGCAGTCCCACACACACGTTAGTCGTGACAAATCGGGCTTAACCACGAACCTAACTCTGATTAATTTGGATTCGGATTACTGTTAATCCCGTGCTTAAAATAACGGGTCGTTACAGGTTTTGGAGGTGATAGGAGGAGGAAGAGACCCAGATAGTGGGGTCGGAGAGATCGAGCTCAGAGTGTAGGATCTGTTGCGTCTCCACCTACTACGGCTATAGTACCATATGCTCCAGTACGAAGTTATGCCAGTTCACCACAACAGCCAACCCGGTCAGTTCCTCAGAGACAACAATATCAACGGATTGAGGGCAGTAGCATGGTAGTGGCTGGGACAGAGGCAGTGGTCAGGGTCAGAGATATGACCAGGTTCAGGGTCAAAGTTTCAGTCAATCACAGATACAGGGACAGAGTAGTTAGTATGGAGCGGGATCTTAGAGAGCATGCTATGAGTGTGGACAGGTCGGGCATTTTATCAATGCGTGTCCATGACTTGGCCGAGGGCAGCCGCAGCAGAGTCGGGAACAGGTTCACGCAGTTGCTGTACCAGACTCGACTGCCACGCGTAATCTCGTCGAGGGTATGGTTTACACTTGCAGTTAATTTATGCATACCATGTTTGATTCAAGCTCTACTGTTTCGTTTATTTCGGTTCGTATGGTTGATAAGTTGGGGTTGAGATCCACTAGCTTAGAGAGACCCTTAGTCGTTAGCACGATTGCTAGGGATAAGATTTACCCAAATTTGTTGTGTGTTGACTATTTGGTCGAAATAGAGGGCCGTATCATGCTAGTAGACCTAAGAGTGTTGGAGTTCCTCGAGTTTGATGCATTAATAGGCATGGATTGGTTAGGTGCTTATCATGCACAGATCCATTGCTTCAGTAAGAGAGTCACATTTCAGATTCTAGGGCATTCAGAGTTTAGTTTTCATGGGACTTTGACTAGTTTGCCTATTAATAAATATAGAGTCACCACTAGCGTAGATGTTGAGATGTTTTCTACGATATTGAGTAAGATAGAGCGAGTTATGACTAGGTTAGAGGAGGTACCAGTGGTATGCGAGTTTCCTGACGTTTTTCCTGCGGAGCTTGTGGCGGCCCCAAATTTCGGGGTCGCCCCGTGCAACAGGTACCTCTCCAGCCCATATTCTAGAAGTACCTGCCACGTCACTCATCCGTCCACCTCATCTATCACTCTTAACTTTCCATGCTATTTAATTGATTAATTTGAAATTTTACAGTTTTACAGTGGAAGCCTTAATATCACCAAATAACTTGCCATAAGATTAATTTATTGAATCTATAGTGGAAAACCCGGAGTACTCAGTATACAGGCGACAACTGCTATCAGCACATGTATATATACCAGTACTATAAATGTATGGTCTCAAGTTCCCAATAATAATAATTTAAAACAACTTAATACCAACAAACATACCGGTAGGTCATCGACAGTGAACAGGTGAGGATGTGTCGCCGTGACCTCCCTGCTCCTACTGATACCCAAGGTCTGCACTCAGTTATCACAAGAACCAGATAACGAGTCCAGTAAGTAAAATCCTAAGGAAAACCACCAGGCATTTAATTTAAGGGAAACATAATAGAAGCCCAACAATAGTGTGGAATAATCATGCACTTGTCAAGAAGAAAAATAATGCAGGCAACTGCTCAAATGGAACATGCATGAATATCAACACTCATAAAACAAATGGGTGTGCAATAAATACCTTCAGTGAAACTAGGATCAGTGGCCCGGTCATACCCTACTCCAAAGACCCCGCTGACTGTATCTTAGTCACTAAATACATTTGATAAAAAAAACCCCACACACCCAAAAACCGTCGGAACGCTACCATTCCCATCACAATCGGATTTAGATTGACAAAGAAATAAAGCTCAATGAATAGAATAAGTAAATGCAATAGTGGTGTTCAATTGGGTTTTACATACCTAAATCTGCGCTCACAATCCCAAAAATACCCCCTGGTCTGATCATCCACTAATTCCCCAACTCAATTTTTACTATCTCGAGCTTCCTGGTTTCATTTGTGAAGGTTAATGGTTAATTAATGAGTTTATAATGTTATTTAGGCTCATTTCTTCATTTTCCAAAATTTTAAGTTCCAGTGGACAATTAGCGCACTAATGAGATCAATTAGCGCGCTAATTGATCTTTATCACTCTTCACTCATCGTGATTAGCGCGCTAATTTCTCCAATTAGCGCGCTAATTGCTCGCTGTCCAGAAAATTTTCAAATTTAAATTTTGAACTCCAAACCCATAAATTTGATTCCTATGTTTCCATAACACATCAATAACCTCAATTACACCATTTAAGCATGAATTACCATAATCAAACACCAAAATCGACAATTTACAAAAATTTCCATTTTCAAACCCATTTTTAGAAAATCCTCAAATTCCTCTCAAACTTGCTTAATTACACAATCCATGCTATAACCAACTCATAAACACTAAATCTCACCTAAAATACAAAATTTAATCCCCCAAAATTCGTTTGAAACCCAAATCATACAATAACCCAAATTTTCATGAAAATCTAAGATAAAATGATTTCATACCTTACTTCTTGTTATTGATTGCCACAAATCACTCTCTAATCCAGCTTTGATCTCTTCTTCCTCCTCTTTCTCCCACCGATCTCTCTCAATCAACCTTACTCTTTCACCCCATTTTTGACCGATCATCCTATATATACTTGATTTTTGATCAAGTGTGCGTACAAATCTCGAGGATAATCCTATGGTCCAACATCACTCTGTGTCACTCCAACTCAAAAACACCTTATCATGACACCAATCACCTTAAATGTGCACCTCGAGAACCATCCAAGGGTTACTGATTAATCCAGCCACAACTATAGGACTTTACAATTTTAATTAATTTGGCCTATATAAATTACCAAATTCACTCAATAAATTTCCAAAATTTATAAATAGGACCATACTAGTCTCCCGACCTCTCGGCACCCAGTGCCCCGCGTCCAGCACGCACCCCGAGGCGGTCCCACACTTAGTGTACCTATCGATTTTTAGCCTAATGTATATTTAAATCTCGTTTAATTATATTCTTTAACCTTAATCACACTTAATTAATTTACATTTAACCAAACCCCAACGCCCGGCCTACCAACTACCATACCCTCACGTCGGCCTATCTCACGAACCAAACCCCGGCTCTCAATCTTGCCTGGTCAACTTACACACATGTGATGTTTATATAAATAATAATAACTTCCCATCACAATAATAGACAAACAACATGCACAAATAACACAACACCAGCCTGGGTACTAATTTTTGAGTCAACCCAGTTGTCCACGTAACGCCCAAATTACCCGTTAATCCTCGTGATTAACCCTAATCTATATTTAATTAATTTGGGCCGTTACAATTCTTCCCAACTAAAAGAATTTCGTCCTCGAAATTTGTGTAGACCTCCACCTCAAAACACGAAAGTGCAATACTGGAAGAAATCAGCTGACCTCACCATTCCATCCGCGACCCAGACCTAGACCATACTCTGGTACTTCGGGATTCCCACTAATGTACGCATCATCTGGCCCATTGCCCATAACATATCCCTCTGGGAAATCCGCCTGTGATAACGCTCAATCCTAGTCCGTCACCCGATAGCCCTCGCTACGGCCTAGTATATCTCATGATCAATCAAATCTCATCAACATCCCCCGGAGAACATATCAACCGTCTGCAGCCACGCAGAATAATAAATACAAAATAATATCTACAAAATATCTACAAAATAAACAACAAAATAAATAAATACACTCCCACTTATCTTCAGCAGCCTAAAAATTTCATTGAACTTGTTTTCAATACGTCAGGATCCCACCAGTGTGTGTATCAATTGGTCCTTCACTCAGAATCCTTTCCCTCTGAGATTCCACCAATATCCATATCAATTGGTCCTTCACTCAGAATCTTTTCCATCTGAGATTCCACCAATGGTACACCCCACCAGCCCATCACCTCACGCATGCTCTATCTTGTGTGAATAATGTCTCTGATGACTCTGGCTGATTGTTGCTGACATCTGCAACTGTCCGGGTTTCAAAAACAAACTGAACTTTCTGACCTTGCCAACTCTATAGCTCAGACACTCAAAATATCTATCTGCATACTTCTTTTGCTTATCCTATGCCGCTCAAAGCCTCTGCTGAATCTGTTGAATCTTCCTGGCATGGCCAACAACCATCACCGGCTCTATCATAACTGTATCCTCTGGCTCTGCCCAGCGCGCTGGTAACCTGCAGGGGCCTCCCATACAGTGCCTCAAATGACGGTATCTCGATACTTGTCTGATAGTTGTTGTTGTAGACAAACTTACTCCGGGTAAGTAACCCTCTCACAAACCTCCAAATTGCATCATGTACACCCTTAGCATAATTCTCTACAATTCATATCAATCTCTCTAAATTGCTGTCTGTCTGAGAACGATAACTTCATGTTGAACTACAACCTTGTGCCAACTGCCTCTGCTCCGCTCCCCAGAACCTCGATATAAATCTGGAAATCTCCTGCAGTCTGACGGTCTCCAACATCCCATGCAGTTTGGCAACTAAGGAAAAACGTGTATTGCATCAAAACTGATATGATGTACACCAATTTCGTCAGTTCGTCAATCACCACCCAACACACATCGTCTCATCTCGAAGTCCACAACAATACTCTAGGTCGCCTAGCCTCAGTCTTCACCTGCTGACATATATTACACCCTTGAACATACTTGCCAACGTCAGCCTTCATCCCCGGCCACCAAAATAATCTCCGCAAATCATGGTACATCTTGGTTCTGCCCAGATGAACTATGTAACGCAATTTGTGCACATCCTTTAAAACACTATCACGTAGCTCTAGCACTGCTGGTACCTATAATCGACCTCGGTGTTGTAAACCTCCGTCAGACATCTCCACCCAATCAGTGCACTCGGGATCCCGTGCCAAACCACTGAATCGTTCATAAAGCCCATCAGCCCCCTGACACTCCGATACCCGCTCTAGTGACACTGTCGGTACCCTCATCTGACCACAAATTTGAGCATCATGTGTTGTTGCAACGTCTGGTATGCTCATAACTGATGTTGTCTCCAACAGTCCCTTATGTCACATACTACCCTGACTGTCGACTCCGCATCTACTCAAAACATCCGCCACCACATTGGCCTTGTCAGGATGATACTCGATCGTAAAATCATCCTTCAACACTCCAACCATCACCTCTGACACATATCGAAATCCTTCTGCGTAAAAATGTAGCATGGACTCTGATGGTCGGTGTAAAACACAACTCCTCTTTCCATACAATAACGTCTCCAAGGCTTTAGTGCAAATACAACCGCCGCAAGCTTCAAAATCATATACTGAGTAATTACATTCATGTGATCGCAATCGCTTGGATAAGCAAGCCACTGATCGTCCCTCTTACATTAGAACACATCCCCGTCCAGTCCTTGAAGCATCCGTGTAACCGATCACACTCTTCACTGACTCAGGTAATGTCAACCCTGGTGCTGAAATCAATCTTTACTTTAACTCTAGGAATGCCTGCTCACACTCCTCAGACCATCTCAAAGAAAACATCCTTCTTTTGTCAGCCTCGTCATTATTGCTGCAATCATGGAGAAATATTGTACAAACCTTGTTAGTATCTTGCTAGACACAAGAACTCCGTATCTCTGCAACAGTCTCTGATATCTTCCCGTCAATCTCCGCTAAAATCTTATCTTCTATAAAAGATATGCCCTGACTATTGATAACATGCCCCGGAACTTCTCTAAATTTCGCACATAGTTTGTGTTCCCTAAATGTCATCAATACAGTCTGCATTTGGCTTTGAATTTTTCGATTTCCCGAGATATACTATTTCTCATGTTACGGTGTTTGAACAACCATCCATTCTCCATAATATACCATATATATATATATATATATATATATATCTTACCAAACCTCCTCAGGTTTCATTTATATCAAAATGGAAACAACCTGATAGTTTTTTATACATAGCACTACCAGTTTCCATAATTTACACACACAAAAGTATAATTGACTCTTTTCCATAAATGCCCAACATATTGTTCAGATACGTTCTGAACCTGAAGCCTGAACACGCAACGGCTCTACAATTACCGATGCTATCCAGAACAACGCACATTCCCCATGTATATGTCCCTCACTCCACAATGAATACATCTCGGAACATGTCGCGATCCCTCATGTGAACCTCTGGTACTCGGCGTAGCTGAATTAGCCACATCTAGTGTCCTAGTCGGAGTTTCTGGTTGTTGCATGCTCTCACTCCTTACCGGCTCGTATTTATCTATCCCAAACCTCTCTCTGTTGCGATTCCTATGCAGCTTGTCGTCGACGTCTTCTATGATATTATGCTACTGTAGCCACCGGTGTTTGGCAACTAACCCTCAGATGTCCTCTCTGTCCGCATCTATAGCATTTGTGTGTCTCTCGCTTGCTAATCTGCTTGGTAGCTCTTAAATCTGATTGTGCCACTGCGTGCACTCTATTCCTATCCGGACCCTGATCCCGTCGGGGTGATAATGTTCTACACTCATATCGCAAGTGTCCTCGCTGACTGCACCTAAAACATATGCGTGTCTTACGCTTCCCAGTATACCTTTCATCAGGTCCCTGACCCTGACCTCGGTCCCTCTGACCCCTGTCCCGGTCACCCTGATGTCTATCCTGATGCTGTGGCGGAGGTTGCTATCGTTGTTGCTCGCTAGATGCAGGTGCAGTAGCATACACCACCTTCTCCTCATCTCACGTCTGCTGCTCGGGACTCCTATCTCGTCGACCACGAATGTACTCAACAACCTCTGCCATCTGTGCCTGATGTAAAACTTGTTGCTCCATAACCCTCTGCAATATCGACTGCAGAGTCACCATATCACGTGTCGAATCACTCGTATCGACAACTGCTGACTGAACAGTAGGCGAAGCAATAGTCGGAGTCTGTCCATCCATCATAAACTGCACCGCAAATGTGCGTCGGACCCGACTCAGTATATACGTATACTGTAGGTAATACACAATCACATCATACACGTATATAAATTTCCTGAATCTACCCACATCAAAGTCACTTCCCAACTAAAGTTCTAGGCAATTCATCGGGTTTCCACATCTATGTTTATTAAAATCTATACTCTTGTTTAACTCTGATTCCCGAGGTTTGACCTCGATCTGATACCAAATGTAACCATATCAGAGCTAGTTAATAATAACCTACGTTTCATCCTTTAGGTTCTTCAAACCTAAGCTCTGATACCAACTGTGGCGACCCCAAATTCTGGGGTCGCCCCGTGCAATAGGTACCTCTCCAGCCCATACTCTAGAAGTACCTGCCACGTTACTCATCCGTCCACCTCATCTATCACTCTTAACTTTCCATGCTATTTAATTGATTAATTTGAAATTTTACAGTTTTACAGCGGAAGCCTTAATATCACCAAATAACTTGCCATAAGATTAATTTATTGAACCTATAGTGGAAAACCCGGGAGTACTCAGTATACAGGCGACAACTGCTATCAACGCATGTATATATACCAGTACTATAAATGTATGGTCTTAAGTTCCCAATAATAATAATAATTTAAAATAACTTAATACCAACAAACATATCGGTAGGTCATCGACAATGAACAGGTAAGGATGTGTCGCCGTGACCTCCCTGCTCCTACTGATACCCAAGGTCTGCACTCAGTTATCACAAGAACCAGATAACGAGTCCAGTAAGTAAAATCCCAAGGAAAACCACCAGGCATTTAATTTAAGGAAAACATAATAAAAGCCCAACAATAGTGTGGAATAATCATGCACTTGTCAAGAAGAAAAATAATGCAGTCAACTGCTCAAATGGAACATGCATGAATATCAACCCTCAGAAAACAAATGGGTGTGCAATAAATACCGCCAATGAAACTAGGATCAGTGCCCCGGTCATACCCTACTCCAAAGACCCCTCTGACTGTATCTTAGTCACTAAATACATTTGAGAAAAACAACCCCACACACCCAAAAACCGTCGGAACGCTACCGTTCCCATCACAATCGAATTTAGATTGACAAAGAAATAAAGCTCAATGAATAGAATAAGTAAATGCAATAGTGGTGTTCAATTGGGTTTTACATACCTAAATCTGCGCTCACAATTCCAAAAATACCCCCGGTCTGATCATCCACTAATTCCCCGACTCAATTTTTACTGTCTCGAGTTTCCTGGGTTTCATTTGTGAAGGTTAATGGTTAATTAATGAGTTTATAATGTTATTTAGGCTCATTTCTTCATTTTCCAAATTTTTAAGTTCCAGTGGACACTTAGAACGCTAATGAGATCAATTAGCGCGCTAATTGATCTTTATCACTCTTCACTCAGTGTGATTAGTGCGCTAATTTCTCCAATTAGCGCGCTAATTGCTCGCTCCAGAAAATTTTCAAATTTAAATTTTGAACTCCAAACCCATAAATTTGATTCTCATGTTTCCATAACACATCAATAACCTCAATTACACCATTTAAGCATGAATTACCATAATCAAACACCAAAATCGACAATTTACAAAAATTTCCATTTTCAAACCCATTTTTAGAAAATCCTCAAATTCCTCTCAAACTTGCTTAATTACACAATCCATGCTATAACCAACTCATAAACACTAAATCTCACCTAAAATACAGAATTTAATCCCCCAAAATTCATTTGAAACGCAAATCATCCAATAACCCAAATTTTCATGAAAATCCAAGATAAAATGATTTCATACCTTACTTCTTGTTATTGATTGTCACAAATCACTCTCTAATCCAGCTTTGATCCCTTCTTTGATCTCTTCTTCCTCCTCTTTCTCCCACCGATCTCTCTCAATCAACCTCACTCTTTCACCCCAGTTTTGACCGATCATCCTATATATATACTTGATTTTTGATCAAGTATGCGTACAAATCTGGAGGACAATCCTATGGTCCAACATTACTCTGTGTCACTCCAACTCAAAAACACCTTATCATGACACCAATCACCTTAAATGTGCACCTCGAGAACCATCCAAGGGTTGCTGATTAATCCAGCCACAACTATAGGACTTTACAATTTCAATTAATTTGGCCTATATAAATTATCAAATTCACTCAATAAATTCCCAAAATTTATAAATAGGATCATACTAGTCTCCCGACCTCTCGGCACCCAGTGCCCCGCATCCGGCACGCACCCCGAGGCGATCCCACACTTAGTCTACCTATCGATTTTTAGCCTAATGTATATTTAAATCTCATTTAATTATATTCCTTAACCTTAATCACACTTAATTAATTTACATTTAACCAAACCCCAACGCCCGGTCTACCAACTACCATACCCTCGCGTTGGCCTGTCTCACGAACCAAACCCCGGCTCTCAATCTTGCCTGGTCAACTTACACACATGTGATGTTTATATAAATAATAATAACTTCCCATCACAATAATAGACAAACAACATGCATAAATAACACAACACCAGACTGGGTACTCATTTTCGAGTCAACCCAGTTGTCCACGTAACGCCCAAATTACCCGTTAATCCTCGTGATTAACCCTAATCCATATTTAATTAATTTGGGCCGTTACAGAGCTACCAGGGTTACCACCGCCTAGGGAGATCGATTTTATTATCGACTTGGTCCTATGGACTAAACCTATTTCGATTCTGTTATACTGGATGGCTCCGATAGAGCTAGAGGAGCTGAGGCCAGCTAGATATGTTTTTAGAGTTGGGTTTTATCTACCCGAGCATGTCACCTTGGGGAGCGTCGATTTTATTTGTCAAGAAAAAATATGGCAGCCTGCGATTGTGCATCGATTACCGGCAATTGAATAAGTATCCACTTCCACGTATCGATGACTTGTTCGACCGGCTGACAAGAACATAGTGGTTCTCGAAAATAGATTTAAGATATGGGTACCATCAGCTGAGGATTAGAGCGGAGGATAGGGAAAAGACTACATTTCGCACTCGATACGGGAATTACCAGTTCACAGTCACACCGTTTGTGCTGACTAATGCACCAGTGATGTTTATGGACCTAATCCATCGAGTGTTGAGACAGTACTAGGATCAGTTTGTTATTGTGTTCATTGACGACATCTTGATCTACTCTAGGACTCGTGAGGATCACGAGGAGCACCTTAGGACGATTTTGCAGATACTGAGGGAGCACAGACTATTTGCTAAGTTCAGTAAGTATGAGTTTTGGCTGACTAAAGTCAGATTTCTAGGTCACATTGTTGGGATTCAGTGGACCCCGCTAAGGTTAGAGCAATTACAGACTGGCCTACACCGAGATCACTGTCAGATATACGTAGTTTTCTGAGCTTGGAAGGTTATTATTGGCGATTTGTACAGGATTTCTCAAATATTACGGCTCCTATGACGCAGTTGACGAAGAATGATGTTAGATTTCAGTGGACAGACGGTTGTGAGTAGGCATTTCAGACTTTGAAGGAATGTTTGACTATCACGCAAGTGCTAGTATTGCCCAAGTCAGGGAAGGGTTTTGAGGTGAACATCGATGCTTCGAAGGTCGATCTAGGTTGTGTTTTGATGCTGGACGGTAGAGTGATTGCCTACGCGTCGCGACAACTGAAGGTTCACGAGAAGAACTACCCTACGCATGACTTGGAGTTGGCGGTAGTGGTGTTTTCACTGAAGATTTGGCGCCACTATCTCTACGGACTGACCACAAGAGTTTGAAATAACTCTTCACTAAGAAGGAGTTGAGCATGCGACAGAGGTGTTGGCTTGAGTTCCTCAAGGACTATGATTTTTCTTTGGAGTATCACCTGAGGAAGGCTAATATGGTTGCAAACGCATTGAGCCGCAGAAGGGTTGACTCAAAGGTTGTTATCTGCCACATAATACATGATTATGGCTTGCTCGAGGCGGTCGAGAGGATGTATTTTGTTGATGTTTCGACCAATAACAGAGTATTGATTTGTGGGCAGATGAAGACTCAAACAGTGTCGATTCAGAGTATACTCAGAGGGCTGATGAGCATTATTAAAGGTTTTTGGAGTTGGCATAGAGTTCAGATCATCCAGATTGGAGTCACTCGACTGACTCATGCCTGAGATTTAGAAGGCGACTGTGGATTCCATCAGTGGTTGAGCTACGCGATGAGACACTTCATGAGGCACACCGCTCGTATTTTACGGTTCATCGGGGCATGACCAAGATGTATGTTGATATGCGTCATCTCTTTTGGTGGCCAGGGATGAAGACCGATGTTTCTGATTACGTTCAAGGCTGTGAGATTTATCAGCGAGTTAAAGCTGAGCATCGCAGACCTAGTGGGCTATTACAATCACTTCCCATTCCTCGATGGAAGTGGGAACATATTGCCATGGATTTCGTTAGTGGTTTACCTCAATCTCAGCGCGGTCATGATAGCATTTGGGTGATTGTAGACAAGTTGACTAAGTCTGCGCAATTTATACTAGTTTCGACTACACATCGGGTGGATATATTGGCTAGTTTATACGAGTGAGAGATAATTCGACTGCATGCTGTACCTTTATCGATTGTGTATGATAGAGGGCAACAGTTCACATTGCAGATTTGGCATAGCATGCAGGTACAGTTAGACACGCGGTTGGATCTCAGTACTGCCTATCATCTACAGACTGATGGACAGTCAGAGCGTCTGATTAAGATACTCGAGGATATGTTGAAGATGTGTGTGTTGGAGTACAGTGGGTCATGGGATGAGTATCTTCATTTGTGTGAATTTGCATACAATAACAGTTATCAGGCTAGTATTGGTATGACACTGTTCAAGGCATTATACGGGAGGTCGTGCAGATCTCCATCTTGCTGGGCAGAGCCAGAGGATGTGGTAGTTATTGGGCCAGAGATTGTTGTGGATCACACAGAGAAGATACGCAGACTAAGATTGAAGGGTGCGCAGGAGAGGTAGAAGAAATACTATGACTTGTTTCATGGGGAGTTAGAGTACAAAGACGAGGATTACGTCTATCTAAAGGTGTCTCTGATGAAGGGTCACAAAAGATTGGAGATTAGAGGGAAACTTACGCCTAGATTCATTGGTCCGTTCAGAGTTGGGAAGTGGATAGACAAAGTTACATACAAGTTGGAGTAGCCACCTCAGTTATCTGAAGTTCATCTTGTGTTTCACATTTCTATGCTCAGACTGGATAGGTCGAGAGAGGGCAGGCTGCCGATGGTGGACTTGAACCAAATAGACTTGAGGGAGGACATTGCCTATGACAAGCATCCTATTCAAATACTAGACCTGAAGGTGAAGATTTCGAGGAACAAGTAGATCTCGTCAGTCTTGGTTAAGTGGCAGCATCACGGTGATAAGGATCTGACGTGGGAGCTTGAGTCCTATATGCGCGAGTATTTTCCATACCTTTTATAATTCAGTAAGTCTTTCTTTTTAGTTTCGTTTTAATTTCGAGGACAAAATTTCAGTTAGTTTGAAAAACTGTAACGACCATAAAAATCTAACTCATGTCACGTGTCAATTTAGGTCGTACATGGACCCTTGTCGTGATACAGTTATCCAATTCTCGGTCGTCGACGCCGAGGTATGTTATTTTTGTTCGGTATTTTGTACTATATTTATATTACCCGAATGTAAATTTCAATGTCCCAAATGTGTGAGGACGTTTAAGTGTGGGTGTTGGTGTTGGAAAAAGGTTCGACTCGAGGAAAACGTGAATAACGGGTGTCAGACGAACAGTTGTCGAGTAATTAGCAGTCCAGAGGATTAAATGAATTAAAAACACTGACTAAATGCAAAATAAATAATAATTAAAAGTTGTATACCGTGTTCGATACGTTGATACGTTCGGTGAATACACGACGAGCGAGTCGTTGTGTAGAATGGGTTTGGGAACGCGAGTATTGTTCGAGAAAATGGTTAAGTGTTGGTGCAAGCCACCTAGTGAAGTCACAAAGGAGTGTCAAAGTAGTTGGATGGGTTGAATGAAGAGCATGTGATCTGCCTTGAGATTTGTGTGTGAGTGTTATGAGAGGAGAGGTATAAAATGCCACCACCAACTTTTCTCTCTCCTCACCTTTCTCTATCATTCTCATCTCAACGATCAAAAGAAACTTGTGGGGGTTGTTTATGGATTTTCGACGTGGATTGACACTAAAGGATCGACCAACTTCAAATTCTAAGGTGAGATCCCAACTCCCCTCGTGTGTATCTACGTTTTGGTGGTAATTTTGAGGGATTTTCGTCGTAATGGATTTGGGTGACGATTTTGGAAAAATTTTTTATTGGATTTTGTTGGTATATTTGAAGTTGATGGAAGGTATTTGAGGGATTTGTGTATGGATTTGATAAATTTTGAGTTGTGGAATTTTTGGTGAATTTTTTGGATTTTTTTGTGTAAATTTTGAAATCGGAGGTTTTTGTCGAGGTTTCGACGTAAACAAAGGTAGTATAGTGTGTAACATACGTCCCTAAGAGTTTGGGATATGCTCCTAACGCGCCGATGTGAGCTGGGGTTTAAAAAAAACTCCGAATTTGAGTACAGAGACTCACGTCGCGAGGGACGGCGTGGGGCATTTATGCTCACGACGTCGATCACGACGCCCAGAGCAGTGGCTCTGGGTATGTCACGTTTTAAGTGATGTTGTGGAGGGAAAAGCCCCACGACGCCACTTACGGCGTATAGGGGCAGTGAGCAAATAAAGGTCACGCTTTATGTGACGTCTCACGGCGTGACACTGTTCACAGTGAACAATTTTATAAATTTTCGAAAAACTTCGTGGATCTCTCGGGTATCCAAATGGGTCCAAACACGACCCAATACCCCAAAAATCAATCCAATTACACCAATAGAATAATTATAGAAAATTGGGTAAATTAGAAAGTATTTAATAGGATTTGCAAATTTAATTGATTATTAGGAGATTTAGTCATTGACAGGTCACACGGGGATTCGTAGGAGGCGAGTCATAGTTCGTGTGAGTGCGTGTTAGCTTGAATACAGGTAAGTAAACCAATGAGAAATTTTACATTTATTTCTTGAGCTTTAAATTGTTATTGTTATTGTTCTACTCCTATTTTTTGGAAATTCTATTCCTTTGAGTTGTCCGAAGGCAAGTGAGTCAACGTGATACTTTGGTAGAATGGGTTATCTGAGGTAAAATGTCAAAGCCACGAACTTGAGATACACGATACTATTTCTGGTTTTATACGGGGTGAGGGTTCTTACCTGGAGTACCAAGGAATCTCATCTGCGTGGACTTTAGGATGGCGTGAGTGTACCGCGTCTTAAACTCCGAGTCTTGTAGGTGTTTTTCCTCGACTCAATAACCGTTTGGTCAGGACTACTTGCGTTTCTATATTGTTTCCGAGACACTCATTTTTTATTAATTCAGCTATTTAAAGTCTTTATTTATTCATGCATTCCCTGTTCTTTCTTTCTATCGACATGAATTTAGACTGTTTTATTTCTTTCGAAATGTTGTAATTATGTCCTAGTTGGCGTTACTTACCTGGGCTCATCATTCTTGTGTTTGGCAAAGTGCAGATCCACAGTCCAGCAAGGGAAAATCTCCACAGTTAGGAGATTTGATCTAAGGATACCGGAGTTGTTCCTTCCACTTGTCTAATATAGGTGATTTTTGTTGTATTATTGTATATATTTGTTTTGAAACACTGGGATTTGGGTTTTTTAGAGATCTTAGGCATGTATATCTATATGTTACTCTCCTCTAACTTATTTATTGATGACATACATATGCGGGGTTTCCACATTCTAGGTTGTCTTAACTTGTATAGTTTAAGATTATTTTGATTAGTTTGAAATTCAATTGCTTCTGCTATAACTATGATAACTCGCTAATTGATTAACTGAATGTTTAATTGCTTGATAAAGTGTAGATGGTAAAAGAAGGCTGACTAGGCATGCGTGACTCAGTGAGACTGGCTTGGGGGTTCATGTAAGTCTAGGTCTGGCGGGGCCCAGTTTAGGATTGTGAAACTAGGGTCGTCACACCAAGGGACAACGTTACAGTGGATAATGCATTTGAAATGGCAAATTAAGTGATCGTGTTCCTTTCGGGTTGTGAATATACATATCAAACCACCGTGACTGTCAGTCAAAGTGAGGGAGGAACTACATCAACTGGGTATGTTCGTAAATACCATCGTAGTGAAAAACAAGCACTTGTGTAGCCCGATACATGAACCCCCTTCAAGTTGTATGTGATGGAATTTCATACCTTCGAATCTTTAAACAATTGAAATAGTTGTTGAGTTGTGTGGCTTGTTAAACTTATAATAATGTGTTGATGTATTGTATTTGAACCTTGTTGCTTTCCCTATATGATTTGTGATATTTCAAATGTGTCTTGCAACATACTTTTTCTATATGGCGAATGAAGTGGACCATCAATATCGATTGAAAAAGTCCGTCAATAATGTACAATTACGGCTACACTGTGCCATAATAAATGGGTACGCAAAGTAAATATGTGGGGTATATAAAGTAACAACATTAACTATGGGGTATATTAAGTAATAAGGTGTGGTATATAGGGAGTAACGGTCAAGAACAATAGAAATCTTGCAGAACTTACAACTCCTTTAATTCGACATCTACTCGAACATAAAATGTATTAGGGACAGATTAAGTGGGGTACAAGAAGAAAAAGGTGGGGTATCACGAGTACGTTCTTAATACTGGGGTACCAATAGTATAATGGTAGGGTATATAGAGTGTTACGGTTGAAAATAACCGTTAGTAATCAGCCATTTATTCTCCGTCATGCCGTAACATATAAGTACGTAAAGTAAATATGTGGGTATATAAAGTACTAAAATAAATAGTAGGGTACATACGCTATGTCGATGCTTATGAACCGACTAATGTAGCTTAGTTACGGTTCAATAAAACGACTGCAGGAATAAAATTGCGATGATGTTCCTCCGACAATTTCATAATTTGAAATGTTAAATCTTGTGGGGTATATGGAGTGAAAGAGTGGGGTACATATGTTCTCGCGGTTTTGAAAGACTGAGATTTTATAACTTTTTACAGTTCAATAATATGCCTGCAAGAAAGAAATTGCAATGAAGTTTCTCCAACAATTTCATAATTTGAAATGATAAATCTTGTGGGGTACATGCAGTGAAAAAGTGGGGTACATAAGTACTCTAGGTTTTGAACAACCGCAATTTTATAATATTTTACGGTTCAAGAATATGACTGCAGGATGTAGATCTCGGTGAAGTTTCTCTGATAATTTCATAATTTGAAATGTTCAATCTAGTGGGGTGTGTTTTATACTTTGCTGGGTATATGAGACTAACGGTTCAACTGCTCTGTAATTAATGTTAAAGTTACGACCTAATTAGAACAATACTCGTATGTCTGTTATCGTAATATGTGTTCGATAGTTAATCAAAAAAGTACTTAGTAAGTCAAGTGGGGTATATGAGAAAAGAAGGTGGGGTACGATAGTATGACAGTGCATTTGTGTCGTCAGTTTATCAACTTTTTCGGCTATTCTGGACTGAAAGTTTGTGATACGAATTTATTGCATCCATTATGCTGGGGTATACTGAGTAGGCCTCTGGGGTACATGAAGCATTACGGTGAATTTGCTCTGTAACAAAGGTGTTGCTATCAGCCATATTAGACTATAACATGCATGTTGCTCTCGGTTTAATTGAGTCGACAATGTGTACAATTAAGTGTTTTGATTACATCAATACTTCCAATGAATTACAGATTAATTGCCAGAAGTGGATCAATACAAAACAGATATGCTAAATTTAAGCCAACAAAAGTGGATAGACATGAAAAATGTGATATTGCCATACATACTTGAAACAACATTGGGCCATCAAAGGCAATAAATTTACATTCCACAAAAATAATGTCATTTATCAAACCAAAATGATTTCAAACTAGACATTTCCATATTAGATAAGTTAAAGAAAGTAACCAACATCCATCAAAGAACACAAAAAAGTTACAACGTATCCATGTTTGCTATACCCATATACACCCACACATTTATGAAAAGCCAACGTTGCAACATACACACTAAAAAAATGGGTGAATGTTGCATCCTAATCAAGAGTAACAATGAGGGATTCTTCCATAATCGATTGTGGTCGTGGAAGAACGTTGAGTCCGACTGCCCATTCTTTGCTATCTTCATCAACGAACACATCCCATTATTGTAAAGTTGGTGGTAAAGGAGCGTCGTCTCTCATTATAAGCTGCAAATGATAACAAAATATGTAAGTGTTAGTGGGTAAACATCATAAAGAATGAAATAAAAATTTGCATTATGGGAAGTAACTCACTCTAACAAAATGATTTCCATTGACGAGCAACAACTAAACTATTTTTCTCTCACAGATGGGGCTGCATGTTTGCTAAGGAGCCATAGAGCGGACCTTTCCTTGGCCAACACCACAAAAGCCAACTTGTAACGGTTTGCCACACTTATCCCCATCTCTGGTAATGATAGCCAATATTCCCCTTCAGCGAGGCTGTCATAGAAATTAAATTGCATCTCTAATTTTACCATACTCGAAGTCCTTAAGCACATTCATGTATATGGTCACATTCCTAATCAACTCTTCAAACATTTCCAGCCGCACCTGTCTCCATCCTTCATCAGATCCATAGCCTAAAGCATCGACTATCGCCCGAAACCCACAATTTCCATCGGGTCATATATCAAGAGTGTTAATATGGTAAGTGCGCCACGATGGTGGTATCTTAGCAACGTAGACCTTACCTAGCTAAGTTCAGGTCCTAGGTCGTCTTGATTCGATGGTTTTGATTGTTTTTCCATTTTCATGACCCCTTCCACATGTAGGTTTTGAAGACGAAGGTCCCTGATTTAGCTGACTTGGTTGTCTTGGCTTGCTTGATTGGCTCGTTGCAGAAGTCTGCGCCACGAACTCTTGAGTTGCTTTGGCTTATGCGTAATCAAAACTATAAGGATTTCTCTTGGTGGAATTGTCAACTGCGCGCTTCTTGCTCTTCGACTTCTTCATTTTCAAGACCTTGCATTTCTTCTTGGGCCAACCCTTAGTTACAAGTTCTTCTGGTACAGAAAGGAGAGTCGATGCAGGGTAAGTGATCTCCTTTAACTTCTACATAATCTTCACCCGCAAATCAGGATCGCAACTCTTGTACTTAGTACAAGAAGAACATGCCATGAACAAAGTAAGTGTGTAGCCGCAGGGAACACCTCCTCCACTGTCTCAACCAAACCCAAGTCCATATCCGTCAAAATAACACCCGAGAGTTGCCACCCATCTACTAATGACTTCAACTGCCTGAGCGCCCATGAATAGTCATTCATAGTGTTTTTACCTAGAAAGGCATATGCTACTAGGAAAGACTTGTGTGTGGATGTGACCCCAACAATCTCAAAGAGCGGGTACTTGTACCGATTTGTCTTGTATGTTCAATCCATGATCAACACATGAGGGAAACAACGAAAGATCTGCACTGAATTAGGGTGGGCAAGGAATAGAGATCTCACATTGTAAGTGCCTTTGAAGTAATCACGATGTTCAATGTAATTGAGTTCGTCCAACTTGTGGATTAATAATTGCATCTTGCTCTTGCCATCGGCTTCAATCCTTCTCAACTTAGCCATTTCATTGTAAATTGTCTTCATAGTAGTCACATTGCCCTTGTTTTGGGTCTTGATATGACTTAAAATGTCCTTTGGCCTGGCACTCGCATTGCTCAAGTCTCGAACAATGTATTTCTTAGGTGTTGTAAGCCCCTAGCTACAACATGCCCAACCAAATAATTACTGAAGCGATGGTTATGTACCCCACACACAACTTGAACGTGCCACACCCATCGAGCTCATGCTTCACATTGATCTTGAATTCATAGCCACACTTCTTTGCTTTGGTCACTTTATTGATGTCCTCACTATCTTTATTCTCTATATCTTTCAATACTCGTTTTGCCTTTGCTAGCTTCACTTCAATTCTCCCATACCTCTCACAATCTATTGATAATCTCGCTTACCTGCCTTGACCGAAGCCCCCAGTATCAAACTTCAATATAATCACAACAAAACCACAATGTTTAGGAGTCTCTTGAGCCCAACTGATAACAATCTTTCTACTCTTGAATTATGATGCCGGTGTAAAATGCTCGGTGAAGTCTGGGAATGCCTCCATAATAGATGTACCTGTTGTATAACAAGTAGTATCCTACACGAACCAAATGAAATAAAATTTAGTCGAGAAACAATGAGAAAATAATAATCAGATGAAATAAAATATTGTGGCGGAGTAATATGGCCAACACTCGAACGTGGGTGTCGGATAAACATAACCGCTAATACAGTATGAATTACAGAGTAAATAGTCTGTAAACTTAAGTAAACGTTTCGGTATTTATAGAGCGATACCATTTTGTAAGTTGCGAAGTAACAGAGCCGAGAAGTGTACTATACATCTTGGCTATGTTACTTCGCACGGCACGAGAATGCTAGCAACAATTGAGGTTATTCCTCTAAGCAAAAAATTGGCAAAAACTGCAAAAAAAAACCTCTTCATCATCGAGGTGGCTTCGTTTTAATGATTCCATAAACATTTTGCACCAACAAACAACGATTCAACATGAACTCCCAAGCCCTAGAATCGCACAAACTGTAACGACCATAGCCGTTACTGGTGACGTCAGCGCGGATGTGGGATGCCAACAAGGACCTACGAATGTCCCATAATGAAGACGGAGCACGACCAGATAGGGTTTACAGTCCGTTTTGTGTGCTCTTGTGGTGAAGTTGCGATGTATAGGTCCAAGTTAGTTAAATGGCATCGCAATATGTGTGTTTATATTTTCCATTGACGAGTGAGGTGGTATGATGCGGTTTCGCCGTGACGGGCGCATAGGCGCGCGACTGGGTGGCGAATAATTAGTACACTAGGACGGAGGACTAGATACACCCAAAAAATGATAAAATTCATTAAATAATTCATAATAAATGAAGTTGAGACGGTCGGTACCGTCGTTGTGCGTGAACGGCACCAGGCGAGGTTCAGAGCCGGGTATTGGAACACCCAAGAAGGCAAATAATTGGTGTTATGTGAATAAGGACAAAGGAAGCTATATGAAGTCAATTTTGGCATTTTGTGGAGACTATTTGACCCCATCACAACCATCCAAACAAGCCTAGAGATGTGTATTTGAGTTGAGATGAAGAGGAGATGTATAATATTGATTTTTCCAACTATTTGACCTCTTTCTCTCTCCATATTCATTGTTGGACGAAAATGGAGGAACTAGGGAGGGTTTTGGAGGTGTTGACTTGATGATTTGAAGGCCTTGCGAGTGGGGAATCAACAAACTAAGGTAAGATCGCAAATCTCCTCTATTTGCTCTATGATTTGATACCACTTTTATGGATTTTCATGGTGGTTTGAGTATGGGGTGAATACCCACTGTTATGGGGCTGGTTTTGGTGTTGTTGTTATGGTATTGGGAGGATGGAAACTAGTTCTAGACTGCTGGAATTCTGACGAAACCGCCACTCTCTAGCCAAAGGCCCAATGTGGGCAGCTTCGTGGAATGAGGATGACCGCAAATCCCAGTGCCGAGCATTTCCTCCAAATACATTGAGTGCGGACAAAGGTCATTTTAAGGTTGTTTGGGTATTTTTGAACATATCACATATCTAATTCAATGGTAATACACTAAACACAGTAAAATGAATTAGGTGAACATAATCGGGTATCAGGCGAGCATTTCGAGGCGAGAACGGGATTGGACCGGGATGGATACCGGGTAATTGGAGTGCGGTTTGAGGTGTGTAGTATCCCAACTTAAATTCACTTTAGTACTTACTGCTTGACTTATTTGAATTTTGTTCAGTTTATTCGAAAATCTTTATTTCCTATTGCTTTACGGTGGTTGTGTTCGCCCCCACCTGGTGCTTATTCATTGCGGCTTATTACTTTACGGTGGCTGAGTACTCTCACCTGGTGACTTTATGGTAGTTGAGTTTACTCTTACCTGGTGTCTTTACGGTGTTGAGATCACTCCCCACCTGGTGTTTATGCACGCACTTTGATTCTTCTGCTATATTTATGCATGCGATGATCTTCCACAGTTGCCTGTATTCTTTTGTTCCATATGTTTATTTATAGTATTTTGATTCCAGTAACTTTACTTATGTATTTACTTAGTGAATTTCCTTAGGATTACTCACTCTGGACTCGTCATCTGCCTTTTTTGTGATGGCTTGAGTGCAGATACTAATACGAGAGCGAGAAGGGCAAGCTTGAGGATTATTTATGATTGACCGCAGACTGCTCTACTCGTACATTTATTTATATTTATTTGTTTTATGCTAGGTTTGGGTTGTGAGAGTTATATTTTGGTTTGTATATGACTTTGAGGATCACACTTGATATATATTTATGGAATACATTTTGTTATGGTTTCCACATTAGATTAATTGATATTTAAACTTGTTACTTTTGGTATCATTTAATGATTTGAGACTTCTGCTGCATAATTTGAGGTTAAATGATAATAACGAGTCCATAAGCTAACTTGAACTATAATTTAAGAAATGTCATTAAGTTAGCAATAATTGATTAGTAATGGGTAATGAGTGGTCGTGGGACACAGCTGGATGGTGAGTTGGCAGAGTTGTGGGCCCGCGGTGCACACCGTAGCGGCCGATGAATTTGGGGCTGCTACACAAACAACCATGAAGAACATCACTCAAATGATGCTCAAATACTTAGAAAAAATGACTACCAAGTCGAAATCAAGTGAAGAACAAATTTACCAAGTCGATTTGGTGTGTATTTGGCCGACCGGAGATAAGGGAGTCAAGTTTTAGTGGAGCGGGAGTGGGGGTTTCTGAGGAGATGAAACAGTGAAGAGGAGAGTCGATGGAGTGTGTTGTGCAAAACTCCTATTTGTATGAAGGGTATTCTACGCATTTCCATAGGGCAAAATTGTAAAAAAAAGGGTCCGTTTAGCAATTTACAGGGTACGTTTAGTCGCTCCATTTTTTAAAAAGGTAAAATCTAAAAGGTATAATTTTTATGAATTTGGGATTGAAATGGTATTACTTTAGATGATTACATTTGTTTCACTTAGATGAAGGCATCATTTGATCGGAGGCAAGTTTGGGAAGGTGGAAGGGTGTAGGTTCTACTCATTGGAGTAAAATTATTGGTTTTTTATATAATTCCCAAAAAGATGATATACAAAATATTCAATAAATCCTTAATATAAAACTTCGTCTCAATCTCTATGTTATGTATACTATATATAATGCTAATCCTCATCTCAATCCTATTAAAGCCGAAATTACTTTATTTCCTAATATTCCCCTACTTGTTTGTCATTAGCTAAAATAATAATAAAAAAGAGGCCAGATATGTGCACCCAAGTCATCACTCAGGGAACCCCATTTTTTTCCAATTATATGTGTAATGACTCATGTGCCCTCCAACCCAAATCTACAACAAAAACCCAAAAACTAGAATTACCAAGGCACCTCACCCCGTATTTGAGCTCGGTCAATCCTTATATCCCGATTCCGTCGACGATCGGTCACGACGTTATTGGCTGAAAGAGTTTATACATGGTCAGTATCCTTATCCATTTTTCAATTTTTGAGGGTTTGAATCTTGCGTTTGGTGTGTTTTGGTGTTGACAATGATGGTGTTTGATGATTCTCCTTTACTTAGGGTTTGGGGCAAATCGTTTGGTGTTTTAGTGTACAATGAATGAACAAAACCCAAGTGAGGATGAATCGAGGCAGTTGGAGGTGAGTTTTAAAGTTTTTTTTAGGTCTAGGGTTTCCCAATATGCAAATGTACCACGTACACGATTGTTTCGACCATACAGGACCAAGATTTCTGTAAATATATCGGTGACCAACCGAGACTTAAGCGTAATTCTTGGTAGTAGATAACCGAACACTTTTTGTAATGTGTTGCTAGTGGACTCGGTGGTCATGTGCCGAGATATATTGAATGGTCTCGGTTGTGCCCTACCGAAACTATCCTTTACGTGTCGGACCTGTACTACCGAGAATTGCGTTTTTAAGGATTTTCTAACTTCTAACACCGAGTACTTATGATATTTGACTTTTTCTTGCAGGAAGTACCATCGACAAGTGCATTTGAAGATATCTCTTATCTTTTCAAACGGGAGGCACCATTTCAAACTAGAAAAGAGGCAATCGAATGGGTTCAAGAGACAGGTCGTGCTAGAAAGTTTGTCCTGGTTACAAATAAGTCTGATGCCGGAGGGAATGGCCGTAGGGGAAGGGTCACAATTTGCGTGTGAGAGATCCAGAACATATAGGGGTATTTCCCAAAGAGTTGGAATTGCTAAAGCTGAACTAATTGAGAAGATACCACGTAAGTTGACAAATAGAGAGGAAGAGGAGAACAGCACAAGACCGAACACCGGTACGAAAAAATGTCAGTGCCTTTTTCTTATTCAACTCAAGAAACACCCAGACTCATATTGTTATGTAAGTGTGGTATGCAGCATGCACAACCACAACTCTGTGAATTACTTGGAAGGGCACTCATATGCTGGAAGATTGACTCAGGATGAGGTTGCTATTTTGGATCATATGAGTAAGGCTAATGTTAGGCCACAACATATCCTAAATACTTTGAGACAAAGGGATAAGAACAATGCTTCAACATTGCGGACAATATACAATGCACGACAAAGGAATCGAATTAAAGAAGCTGGTGGGAGAATTCAAATGTAACAACTCTTACATTTATTAGAATACAATATGTATCTGTCATGGCATAGGAAGGACCCCGAATCGAATGTAGTTACAGACTTGTTTTGGTCCCATCCTGACTCTATCAACTTGTTGAGGTCTTTCCCGTACGTTCTTCTAATGGACTGCACATATAAGACCAATAGGTGCCGATTGTCATTGTTGGAGATTGTTGTGGTCACTTCGACAGACATTACATTCTCGGTTGGGTTTTGTTTTTTATCTTCGGAGACTATGTCCAACTACACATGGGCATTAAACATTTTGAGAGGTTTACTAGATGGGTGGCCTACACCTAGTGTTTTTGTCATTGATAGAGAATTGGGCCTTATTAATGCAATCGAAGAAGTTTTTCCACAATATTCCCACCAGCTTTGTACGTGTCATATCAACAAAATGGTGTTGACCAACACCAAAAAGATGTTCGCACGAAATGAGGACTTTCAACTCTTCAATAAGAGGTGGACGGATTTGATGTATGCTACGACCGAAGCATTATTCGAGCTTATGTTGGCTACCTTACGTGTTGAGTATGCAGATATGAAAGGTCTGCTTAATTATTTGGAGGATACTTGGTTGCGGGATTACAAGAATAGATTTATACGTGAATGGACAAATCCACTTTTTCATCTTGGAGAAACCACGATGCAAAGGGTTGAGTCTGCACATTCCACTCTCAAACAGCATCTCGACACATGTACTGCAAACTTCGAGGCGTTGTGGAACGTAATTCATGGAATGCTAGACATACAACATAACAGGATCAAATCGTCGTTTAAGGTTAGTTTGAATGTTGTGCAACATGGATATATGGATGGATTATATTGTCGTTTGCGAGGTTATGTATCCCTGAAAATGCTTAAGTTGATTCGTAACGAGGTTGAACGTGGGGTAAATGTTGGGACTGATCTGAGCTTATGTGGTTGTGACCAACGTACCACTTGTGGGCTTCCGTGTGCACACGAGCTTAATGTACATATTTTGGTCGGTTCACCTATACCACTTGAAGACATACATGTGTATTGGCAGAAGTTGAATACGGTACCTGATGCATTAGTTGTCCTTCCTCGACACCATGTATTGCACCACAGGCAAAAGTGAGGACAAGGGGGAGACCGAGTCTCGATAGTTTTGGTAATTCTGTTATAGGGAGCAAGAAAATGAAGAAAGGGAAGAGAGGGATAAAGAGGAAAGCCGAGGAAGATGATACTTCTACGACGAGAGATCTAATTGGCTTTGAGTATGTACTTACACCCGCTGAGGCAGCCAAAACAAGTTAGGAAAAAAGTGCATCGAACACGTGGGGCATCTATGGGAGTATCTGAGTCATTCACACTACACAATCGGATTGGATTCAACATGTTGAGACTACAGTTAATGTGGATAGCGATGGAAATTGTGGCTTCCGTTGTGTTGTGGCTTCCGTTGTGTTGTTGCCGGTCTTGGATTCTCATACATAGATGGTTGGAAGAGGGTTAGAGCAGCTATGGTTAATGAACTACAAGAGAACCAAGTGTTTTGGAAGGATTTGCTAGGGAAGTTACTTCGACCAAGTTAAGGGAGCTGTGCAATTCTTTGAAGGTAAGGATGTCGGGTCCAACAAGTGGATGACCCTTCTAGACATGGGACTTTTAATTACAACAACATTTAATGTTGTGCTTGTCAACGTGTCATATGGTTGTTGCATAACATTTCTTCCTCTACGTAATGCCCCTCTGCCTATGAAAGATCGGGTAATTATTGGCGTTACACATGTCAACGACACTCATTGGGTTAGGGTAAGTTTTTAAAGTTTGTTTCAAATTTTGGTTAATATGTCAATGTAAGTTACTTATTCTTTCTTTTATGTTGCTCCTCCATTTAACAGGTCATATTCAAGCCTAATGCACCAATTCCCCCTATATTCTTGGTGTGGAAGACCTTTACAAATGTTGATGCTCAAGGGTGGGGTTTTGGTATTAACATCCAAGCACAAGTCCCGGTTCAATCTTTTCATCTACACACGCCCTTCGTGGTAGACTTAGTGTCGCCTTAAGCAAATCACATAGTAAATTATTTTTGTAATGTTTGACAAACTTGAATTGATGTTGTTTAATGAATATTATGCCTTCCAAACTTGGCATGATGGTTTTGTGTACTTTTGTTGATATATGTAACTTGAATTGATGTTTATTGAATGGATAAATTCATGATATGCTAAGTTTGTACTATCAATTAAGGGTTCAGTTACACAGTGCTGAAAACTACCCTCAAGTCTTGGACATACAGAACCGTGACACCCATTGAAATCTCGGTCATTAAGGTTCATGAGCAACCAACAATGGGGTGCCCTAAACACTTCGGTTACATGACATCGAGATTTGTGCTAAATTACGGTGACAGATGACCGAAAAGTAGACCATAGTAACAGAACAATATAACCGATTAACTGCAAATAATTGCGGTAGTATGTGGCCGATTCAATGTGTATTCCTTGCATGTGAGCCCTTATTGACCAATCGGTTGTGCATCGCAGAGACTAATACCTTAATTACGGAGTGACGTAACCGATTTTATCTGCAAAATTGCAGTAATAGGAGGCCGAGTCGTTATGTGTAATCGTTGCATAATAATCTCGGTGATGAACTACCGAGACCATACCATAAGTTTCAGTACCACATGACCGTAGTTTAGACATTACTTGCGGTTGTGCATGATTGAGACTACATAAAATTTGGCAAAATTGGCAGTTTTTGGATGGAGGCGACCGAGCTCAATGGACCAATCACAGTCATGCATAACTGAGAATTCTCAGTAGCTTTCATTCCTACGTGGCCATGAATTTCTCTGTGGTAACTTATTGCAAACATGGCAGTGACAAAAATACAACAACAAATAGTAGTAGTAGAACACATCAATTCAAACATGACCAACAAGTCAAACATTATCAATTCAATAGAACAATACCGAAGAAGGTAAACAATACCAAATTAACAAGCTAAACATCATCCATCATCAAATACCAAACAAGTTAAACAATACCAAATGAATAAGACAAACAACATGGTTTTTCACTTGAGCCCTTTTTCTTTCTTCTCCTTACAACTAACATATGTTGTCGTGGGGGGCTTCCTCTTAGGCGGCTGGCTAGAACTTGGGGTGGGCAGGGGGCATTCTTTGTCATTGAAGGCTCGATAGAACTTGGGGTGGGCACACTTTCGGTTGGGGTACTATCATGATGTGAAGGAGCAATAGGTGCACTCGGTGTCATGGTGTTGGTCGTGGTGGTGGTGGTACTTGTACCAAGACCTCTGCTTGTCCACGTATAGACTAACATGGCCAAGTCTCTTCGTGTTTCAAACTTCCATGTACTTCGACCCACCATCGAGACACGTGGTCACCGTATGGATCCCAAGGAAGTGATCAATTGTCCATGTATTTAACGGTCATTTGATGAAGCAAGACACGTGGTCAAGGTGGTCCATGTATTTCGGAGCAAGTGGGAAGTGCTCGTATACCCATCCCTAAAAAAGAATCAACAAAAATAAAAAAAGTAGTGGATTTGTATTGGCCGATTCATAAGTAATGCGCAAGAAATATGTACCTCAAACAAAATTACGTACCCTGCAATCTGCGACACTTCTACCCTAGTGGTTGACCCGAGATGACGGTAAAGATAAGCTAGAGCAGCAGCACCTCATGCGTAAGTCCCGACCTCATCCAAGTTCTCCAGAAGCTTCAGTAATGTAATTGAAACTCGTGACTCACTCTTATCGGCGAATAGGGTGCAAGAGAGCAAGTACAAAAAGTATGCACGTGCAGTGCATTCCACTAGAGGGTACGTAATAGGAAAATTGGAAGTACTGGAAGTAGTGGACTTGGACTTGGGTGGGCAAAAATGACTCTTCAGCCAAACTACTCGCTCTGTGAGACCCTTCATAATATTAACCTCTTCCTCTACTTCGTCACGAGAAACCCCGAGCAGTTTTGAAACTAACTCAATCGCATCCTTGCGGGACTCCTCTATGTACCTTGAAAATTCTCAACCGCCACCACCTTGCCCGTCACTGGGATCTTTAGTAAAATGCTCACATCCTCGAGTGTGATGGACATTTCACCAAAGGGTAAATGAAATGTATTGGTCTTCGGCTGCCATCGCTCGACAAAAGCTGATATCACCTCCTTATTAGCCTTCCGATAGGAGCAGTCTATGAGTGGAGCCAAACCCGGCCTCTGAATGATTCTCTGCAGTCCCTGGGTGTCGGGTTGACGAGAGTGCAAATCCCACTTAGCTATTTGAGCCCCGTGGTTTATGCATTTAAGCAACGGTCGATGCTGCAAAAAAACATAATTCATAAATACATTATCGTATATGAATATCAGAAGTAATAATTTGATTGAAAATGAATTGATACTTTGCCAAAAAAAGGCTACATACCTCATTATTCCAAATTGTTGCCGCAACATGATCCTTAAAACTCTTCAACAAAGAGCGGTCAATAGGACCGCCAGGGAAAGGAGCAGATGGGTCATATTCGGGCTCCACAACATTCCCACCAACAATACCGCTACTACTCCTAGTTGCTTGTGGTTGGGATGTAGTGGTTTCTTCCATTGCTGCCCTACGGGCCTCATCCCAGTCGGCACCACCCCGACTACTGCTCCCCACGGGGACATGAGATGCCTCATCCTCGACGTTATCCCTCAACGGTCTGCATCCACATACACCCTCACCAGCTTGCACTTTTACCTTTCGATATGATGCAGTCTGTGCCTTCCTCTTACCACGCACAGCAGGAGCAGATGGAGTAGCAGAGGAGCAACAGGAGGAGCGGAAGGACCAGCAGGACCAGAAGGAGCAGCAGCTACGATCGACGCTCGTTGTGCTCGTACTTGTTGTGCTCTCGTGGGCTCTCCATCGACATCCTCTCTAGAAACAGTAGATTTCCCTCGAGCCATATCTGATAGAGAAAGACATTGTAAGCATATAATCTCTTGTGCAGCAAAAAAACCCAAAAAAAGTATTTTCAACACTGAATCGGTATGGCATAACCAATAGCAAAACAAAAATGTCGGTATAACATAACCGAAAACTAAGGCAAAATTTCGGTATGACGAAACCGAGATCTATCATCAAGTATTAGCATTTATCCTCCGAGACTAAACCTACGCATAAGTAATATACGAGCTTCGGTTTATTGGCACCGAGACCAAAACAAGAATCTCGGTTACTTGTGTTCGAGATGTAATGAAATTTTATATGGGCTAAGTGTTGTTTAGATACAAACGAGAAATGCTCATAAGTCTCGTTATGGTATTTCTGAGATTAATGACCACATCACGGTCCTGTGTGGCCAAGTATTACGGGTTTGCAAGAAAACCCAGATATTGAAGCATTTTCATGGACGACTACAAAGAAAACAAACCAAATGAACATAAAATCGAGCAAAAACCCAAACGTACCTTACTTTCCCTCTCGATTTCACAATGGCCCCAAATCCGAACTCGTCCCTAGCCGCTGACCACTTCAACTGGGCAAAAAAACCTGTCCAACTCGAAAAAACCAGGAATATGTGGGAGAGAACGATGAAAAATATGAGATTTAGTTGATTTCGCCTCCAAATCACGATCACAATGAGAGCATTTGTGGGAAATGAGGTTTCGAAAAAATGGAAACCAGTACTAGGCTAAACCCGAAATAGGTGGGGTGCCTCAGCCTTAGGGTTCAAGGGCATTTTTGTCCAATTTAGGGGTGCCCTAATAAATTCGATGGGTGCCCTTGTAAATGGGGTGCCCTGAGTGATGACTGGGGTGCACATAGCGGGCCTCTAAAAAATCTACTTTGAGGGTATTTTAGGAGAACTCCGATTTTATTAATATATGTATCTCCGTCAATATATGGAAACTTAAACACGTGGCCAGGCAATTAATATAACTATCCTTCTAAAATCTCTCCTAAATTTTCGCCTACAAATCTTATCGTGATTAATAATATAGTGTTGGATTATACGTACGCACATAAAGTGGTTTAAGTAGTTTTTGTAACTGATTAAATAACTACTTAGCAGTTATCTATATTAGAGATAAATAAGGAGATTGTGTGAATCTCCTAACAAGTTTTTTGAACGCAAAAACTTTCTCATTTTTTTCTCTAATCTCTACAAGAGTACTTAGGCTGTGATTATTGGGCATTTTTCTCTTTTGGTGATTTTTCCTGTGACCAGTGAACAAGTAAAGGTTATCTTTTGCTTCCGCTTCGGGTATGGATTTTATTATTTGATCTTTGTAATTCAACATTGCTATCAGAGCATGATTTACTTGGTCCTTGTCTATTATCATAGCGGTTTAATCTTAGTGGGTATGACGCCATGATTTGATCCAAAGATTGTTGTTTAGTATAATATCAAAACTTGATTTTCTTACGGATCAAATTATGTGGCTATTTGGGGATATACTTATATTAAGATTTATACCTATCATTGATCTAAAGATTGGTTAATAAATAAATAAATAAATAAAAAGGGGAATTTCAGGGTGTAAGCCTCGTTCTGTTAGTCCAAATCGATTGAACCAAGTGAATAACTGTGTCATCGGTCGGCCAAGAATGGCTTGGGGTCGCACCATGGGCTCCAACGCACGTCTCAGCCACTAATAACATAACTATATATTAAAATAGTGCCATGATTCTTCATAATCAATGAATATACGTACTGTTTTAAACAATATATTATTTTATTTTTTTATGAATATACGTACTGTTTGTTAGGCATGCAAACATGTATTAATAACTTATTATATACATGCATGTAATTAATTGATTTTAAGAATGCATGCAATTAATTGATGACAACATTGTTGAGTATTAGTTGCATGCATGTGCATAATAGAATATATATATATTTTGTACAATTCGATATGACATGTTTACATGATTTCTTTCTTACATGATTATGACATGTTTACATGATTGCATACATATAGCATTTATATGTTTGTGGGAAAATTATATGATGAAGTTTTGCACAATTCGATAGACTAATAATAATTACACACACAGATGATGATTGTGACACTTAATTTGTGCACTTTTGACTCTATACTATGTGAATAATTATAAATTATCTATTTGAATTGTGACAAAATAACTGAGTGTGGTATGCTAGGCATTAATTGATATGTGCATATATGTCTTTATTCAGATACATATTTCTTTGTGACAATGGCAAGTGCTAGCAAGAACATTGTTGTTGAGCTCAATAAGGGTGAAAAATTGAACGGGGACAATTACGAAATCTGGAGTTTGAAAATTCAGTATGTCCTGGAAGAGCGAGAGGCTCTTGAAGTTCTGAACAATATCCTGACTGAACCTGAAGATGGCAACACAGTCCAACATAGAAGGGATCGTGAGGCATTTGAGGCCTGGAAAAAGAAAAACTCAACGGCTCGCATTACATTGCTTAGTAGCATGGAAAATGATATAATGTGAGAGTTCAAGAGTTATGATTTTGCCAAAGTAATGTGGGAGGCCTTGCGAGAGTTCAAGAGTTATGATGTTGCCAAAGTAATGTGGGAGGCCTTGAAGAAGAAGTTTGGTGGAACCTCTGTCACCAAACTTCGACAGCTCACTACTAAGTTTGACACATACAAGAAACGCCCTAACTATAACATGAGGCAACACTTAAGGGAGCTATCAAACATGATCAGTGAGTTAAGGGAGGCCGAGCACATTCTGACTGATGAATAACAGGTTCAGGCTGTTATACGATCCTTACCTCACAACTGGGAGCATATGAAGGTTAATTTGACCCATAATGAGAACATCAAGACCCTTAATGATGCTGGGCATCATTTGGAACTAGAGGAAGACCGCATTGAGGCTTCAAGGCCTAATACTGATGTGTATATGGCTAGCTCAAGTAATAAAAGGGGTCATAGTGGCTATAAACGCAAGCCTTATAGTGGCTACAAAAGGCAAGGATCAAAGAGAGCTAAAGGTGATCATCATTATGCAAAATATGATCATCATGGAAAGGGTAAAGCTCCTATGGCTCATCAGAAGAAGAACAAGGCTAAACTCAAGTGCTACAACTGTGGAAAAAAGGGTCACTTTGCTCGTGAGTGCAACGAGCCAAAGAAGGTACAAACCCTTGATGCATTTTCTATAAATAATGTTTTTAGAAGTGCAAATTTTGTTTCTAGTTCTGTTTATTTGACTGAATCTCATCCTTTGTGGACTGTAGACTCAGGAGCAACAGACCATGTAGCTAATGATCGTGATGTCTTCGTGGAATTTCATCGAGTTCCTCGTGGAACAAAATGGATATATATAGGAAACAACTCACGTGTTGAAGTAAAAGGGATTGGCACCTGCAAGTTGAGCATGCGTGGTGGACGACCTCTTATCCTATATGATGTGTTATATGCTCCAGAGATTCGACGAAATTTAGTTTCTGTTATTGTTCTTCTACAGTGTGGACTTATTATGAACTTCTACGGTACTAGTGTAAATTTGTTTCTAGAACAAACTTATTATGGTTGTGGGTATGTGTCATATGGTTTTATTTTATTGGATATTGACTATGTTTCGAATAGTAATATTTATCGTGCTTGTTTTTCCCTTGTTACATCTTCTATTGATTCAAATGTTGATGTAAATATTTGGCATGCTAGACTTGGCCATATAGGTCAACAAAGAATGGATAGATTAGCAAAAGAGGGCCTATTGGGGCACCTTGAAAATGTTAATTTACCAATGTGTGAAAATTGTCTAACGAGAAAAATGGCAAGAAAACCATTTGGCAAAGGAATAAGAGCTGAATTTTCATTGCAATTGATTCATTCAGATATTTGCGGTCCGATGAATGTGAGATCCCGGCATGGAGGTGTTTATTTCATCACTTTTATTGATGACTACACACGTTGCGGTTATGTTTATTTGATTTCTCATAAATCTGAAGCTTTAGAGTGCTTCAAGAAATACATTAATCTTGTTGAGAATCAATTAGATAAAAAAATAAAAATGTTGAGAATGGACCGAGGACATGAATATTTGTCTGATCAGTTCAAACAATTATGTGATGAAAAAGGAATAGATAGGCAGTTAACTATTCCATACACTCCACAACAAAATGGAGTAGCCGAAAGAAGAAATATAACTCTTCTTGAAATGGTTAGGTCTATGATGGCCCAAGCCAATTTACCAATCACCTTTTGGGTGATGCTTTGTTAACTGCCACTTATATTCTCAATCGAGTATCCTCCAAATCAGTTTCATCCACTCCTTATAAGTTATGGACCAATAGAAAACCAGACTTATCTAATCTAAGACCTTGGGGTTGTGGTGCCTATGTTCATGATTTACATCTCAACATGGAAAATTAGGTCCAAGAGGAAAAAGAGTATATTTATAAAATACTCTGAACATTCAAAAGGTTATGTGTTCATTGGTGAACATTCGAGTGGGAGCATAACTGAATTTGAGTCTCGAGATTCTACTTTTATGGAAAATGATTTTCCAACAAAGGGTGAGATAAATCAATCTTTATCTCTCTATGAGATACAAAATCAAGAAGATTCTACTTTGATGAATCGTTTGGTTCATGTGTTCGAACAAATGCCGATAGTATCTCATCCAAGTAGGAGCAAGACAAAAGATGTTGAATCTGTTTCAACTGAATCACAAATAAGGCGTAGCAATTGTGGCAATATCCCCAAACGTCATTTTCCAATTGAAAATGAGGTTTATATGATTGCACCTCAAGATGAGGATGATCCTAAAACTGTTCAAGAAGCTCATACTTGTCCTGCTAAAGAGAAATGGAAAATTGCAATGGAAGAGGAAATGGAGTCCATGAGATCAAACAATGTTTGGGAATTGGTTGACCTCCCTGAAGGACGTAAAGCTATTGGGAACAAATGGGTTCTCAAAATTAAACAAAAGACTGATGGTTCTATTGAAAGATACAAGGCACGACTTGTAGCCAAGGGGTATACACAACAAGATGGAATTGATTATGAAGAAACCTTTTCCTCAGTTGTGAGATTTGCCTCTATAAGGTTAATTCTAGCCATAGTTGCAAATTTAGATTTGGAGTTACATCAAATGGATGTAAAAACTGCATTACTAAATTGAGAACTGGAAGAAGAAATCTATATGGAAAAAACCTATAGGTTTCATAGTTGAAGGTCAAGAGCACAAAGTGTGCAAACTATTAAGATCTATTTATAGTCTTAAACAATCTTCCAGGCAGTGGTACATAAGATTTCATCAAGCAATTATTTCTTATGATTTTGTGATGATTGATGAAGACCACTGTGTGTATGTCAAGAGATCTAATAGTAAATTTGTGATTCTTTCACTTTATGTGGATGACATACTATTGGCTAGAAATAATGAGGAATACTTAATAACCATTAAGCGATGGTTGTCCTCAAATTTCGAGATGAAGGACATGGGTGAAGCAGCATATATACTTGGTGTAAAAATTAAAAGGGATCGATCAAAGAAGATGCTAGCTCTTTCACAAGAGCCATACATCAAGAAAATTCTTGAGAGATTCCATATGCAAGATTGCAAACCCATTGATACTCCTATTACAAAAGACCAAGGTCTAAATCAAAGAATGTGTCCTAAAACTCCACATGAAAGAGAACAAATGGCAAAAGTTCCTTACACTAGTGTTGTTGGAAGCCTCATGTATGCAATGATGTGTACAAGACCTGATATTTGCTTTGTTGTTGGCATGGTAAGTAGATATTAGGCAAACCCAGGATAGATCCATTGGAGAGCTGTCAAAAGGATACTTAGGTATCTCAAAGGCACTGTTGATTATTCATTGTGTTATCAAGGCAAAAATTTGCATCTAGTTGGTTATACAGATGCTGATTGGGGAGGAGATTTAGACGAAAGAAAATCTACCTCAGGTTATGTTTTCTTACTAAACAATGGAGTGATTTCATGGAGTAGTAAGAAACAATCATGCATAGCCTTGTCAACAATGGAAGTTGAATTTGTAGCATGTTCAGCAGCAGTGCAAGAAGCGGTTTGGCTTAGGAGATTCTTGAGTCACTTGGGATTTGACAAAGATGCATCAAGTCCAGTTTTGGTGAATTGCGATAGTCAGGCTGCAATTGCATTCACAAAAGATCCCAAGTACCACTCGAAGACCAAACACATTGATATCAAGTATAACTTTGTCAGAGACATGATTGCACAAAAAGCGAGTGAAAATGCAGTACATATCTACGCAGAAGATGATTGTTGATCCTTTTACAAAACCTATACCTAGAGATGTATTCAATGGTCATATGAAATCTCTAGGATTGCATAGAGTTTAGAATGTATGTATTGTACTTGATGAAAAACAATTTGTTGTTATCCTTCCTTTATATTTGTAATATACTATTTACTATATATTAATGCGCATTAAAGTTTTGTGCTTTATCTTATCATGCATACACACACATCTATGTTATGTACATAAAAGTAAAGGTATGTCAGACAGTAAATTGGCCTTTTCACACAGTCAATCGCTTCTATGACTTAGTAGTGCATAGAAATGAGATTGGATTTAAGCTTTTGTGATATAAATTTGGAGAGCTCGAGCTTAAAATGGAAAATTGTCTTGATAGTGAATCAAGATGAGATCACTAAATTAAATTGTGATCGAAAGGTAAAGCCTCCCACAAGTTTACCTTAACTGTCTTTATATGCCAGGTGGGAGTCCTGTGATTATAAATTGAAAATTTAAAGTAGAGTTGTGAACTCAAGTTAGATATTGAGTATATCTGAACTATCACCTGTACAATATTAGTTTGACATACGCTCCATTGCAAAAGGAGAATAATGTTGTAGCATGTGTTTCATACCACATATGCATTTTACGACCAATAAAGGTAACATAAGTTTTTGATTTCTACTTCTAAGTTGTGTGAGCCTTAGAGATTAAGGAATCTCATTTAAGTACCCTCAGTACTTTTTGACTAATCTTGAAGTTTTATCTCAATGTTAGTTATCTTGAAATGTCACCAATGATTATGAATCATTCGATCTAACGAGCCATATTCAGATAACAGTTGATTTAAAATGGAAAGATATAAGTTGAAAAGGAAGATCATCGAAGTGTCTCATTTGCTTAAGTTGTATCCACTGGTCGACCAATTATATTTATTTGTTAAATATGATTATGGGTGCATGAGAATTTGAAATAACCATATAAAAGAGATCTTAAGATATTCAAATGTGACTGATGTATCTAGGGTATTGCATACATACATACTCTACTTACAAGTTGAGCTGCTATATATACCTAACTGTTATATAGCTATGAGCTCTCAGATATTAATTGTATGCTGGTCGCACGGCCTATTTACTTGTATGAATATATTTTTTTTTTGCAGAGATAAGAAACATTGTTCTCTATAGATGGAACTTATGAGAAATTAAACCCATTATGTGCGAGTGGGAGATGTTGGAATATACGTACGCACATAAAGTGGTTTGGGTAGTTTTTGTAATTGATTAAATAACTACGTAGTAGTTATCTATATTAGAGATAAATAAGGAGATTGTGTGAATCTCCTAACAAGTTTTTTGAACACAAAAACTTTCTTATTTTTCTCTCTAATCTCTGCAAGAGTACTTAGGCTGTGATTATTGGGCATTTTTCTCTTTTGGTGATTTTGCCTGTGACCAATGAACAAGTAAAGGTTATCTTTTGCTTTCGCTTCGGGTATGTGATTTTATTATTTGATCTTTGTAATTCAACATATAGGTTTGGAGATAATAATTTCAGAATTTCAAACCATTTTTTAAGCCAATTTCAAACTATTCGGAAGCAAAACCAAGGAAGAAGAACGCTGCCTCCCTCTTCACATGGATTTTTATGTAGTTGTTTCATATATCATGTTCAATGAAGACAAAGCCGACGGTTTGTGTAGTTATTCATCAACAGGTAATATATGTTTGATCCTTATGCCCGTAAATTTGTTGATTTTTTTGGTATTTTTTTGTTCATTTTTTTAAAGAAGTATATGTTGTGGTTATTGAGGGGCTTCATCAGTTTTGTTTCATTTTGTATTTACAGGGCTGAAGATGCTCCTTAAGATAAAGGTAATTAATTGATTTACCAACTACCAATGCACATGAGAAGTTTGATGGGCGGACCATACTAAGACTACTACAAAGTACTGTCTATAGTTGCAAAAGAAATATAGAGGCGTTGCGAACACATCAATCTCCCTCCCTCGATCATGTTGCTTTCATCAACGTATAACCCACGGTGAGGAAATTGATCACCTCTTCCTTCTTAATCTGTTGGGTGGTATAATTATTGAGGCCAAATATGACATTTTCTTCTTCATGAACTACATGAAGTTGTCTCGTGTTGCAATTCCACTCTCCCAAAACTATATGAAGTTTGGGTTACACCAATCTCTTGCAACTATTTTTTTTTGTTGATTGTTATGATCCAGGGAGAACCAAAATGAGGAAGGTATTGCGGTTTCGCGGTGCTCAAGCAATTATCCAAGGAGTGTTGCTATAAAAGAATGCTATGACTTTGAAAGGTTCATCATCCACGTTTGAGGAACTATGGTATAAGATCAAAGTGCTCACCTCGAAATGGTTGTCGTCACTGCATGCACTATGGAGGACAATATAGATGAGGTTAAACCTCTTCTTTTTTTTTTTTTTTGTAAATATACACATTTTTGGCAATTAATGAAAGGAGAAGGAAACTTCCTTTTATATATGGATTGTTGTATTTATTTATTTATTTATTTTTGATAAGCAAGAAACAATTCATCCCCACCAAGGTTTGAACTCATGTGACTTACTCTTAAGATCCATACCAAACCATTGGGCTACCCAATTTTTGTACGTGCTGATCACGTACCCATTAAAAAAAAATTCAACCAACTCTTATAATTGTTTTTTTTTTCAAAACTTAAACAAGCAAATAACTTACAAGATCACTTCATACACCATGTGAGATGTTTTTTTTTTTTTTTTTTTGTGATTAGGGACTGATTATAAAAACGGAAATGTTAGGAGTACTTAGTGAAGAATTTATTTTTGAAAAAAGCTGAAGAATTTTTATTTTTCCTTATCGTGAGTGTCCGAACTGCCTCGACTCCTTCTCGATTAAGGCGCGACTAATCCCACGGGGTTAGGAGGGCACGACAATTGGTGAAAAATTATCGGCCACGATTTTTAGTATTTTAAAAGTTTATAAAGCATGACTTTTAGCTATTAAAGAGAGTAGCGTAAGATTCATCGTCATTCTCAAGCACAAAAATGGAGGGAAAATGATTAGTTTATTGACATTATGTTGTGAATTGAAATATCTCCACTTCGCACGTGCCCTCGGTGACTAGTACAAATATAAAGTATACAAAATTACAAAAGTAGATACATTATTATCGCCTTATACACATCAAGAAGAAGGAAACTATACTCCTACATTTCCCCTTGTCGTGGTCTAACTCATGAGACGATGTACCTGAAAAACATTAAAGGTGTGAGCATTTAACGGGCTCACGGGCTCAGTAAAAGTGGATATTCTTTCTGCCATCAATAATTAATCTACATTGTAGCCTCAATGTAATATAACTAAATGAAACAATAGCATCCAAAGCAGGGCATCAAGAAAATATATATAAACAAGATGGTAGCATAATGAGTCCGGCTAAGTGCACCTCACTTTTTTACTAAGTGCACCCCATTTTATGTGATTTTAAAATTCAAATTTCAATTTCTAAGTACACCCCACATTTTTATCAAAATACCCTTTCATCCAAATCGAAGCACCTAACTTCAAAACTTTGATCGAGACATCTATTTTAGGTTCAGCGACATGTAGTCGAGACTTATTCATTAGGCTCGGTGTTGTCCAACTGAACTCTTTGGTGAGATTTAGTTAACAACTGTCGACCTAAAGATTTGATGAGTTCCGACCGACTCTCCAATTAAAGGTTTGACAAGTTGTGACCAACTCTCCAATTAAGATTCGGTGGGTTCCGACCAACTCTTTAACAAGAGATTCAGACCTCGAGGTCGAACCCCTCGATGATGTCTACAAATCATAAAGAAGAGAGTGTGTGGGATACACTTAGAAATTGTAGTGGGGTACACCAATCACAATGAGGGCATAAGGGTCATTTTGTAGAAGGATTGATTTCTTTTTTTAAGTTTAACTTTTTTATTAAGTGCACTTAGTAAAAGATGGGATACACTTAGTGCGATTCAGAATAATCAATTTGGCAAAATTAATGGCACATGTACTGTCACTAATTTCTTAACAAAACTCAATGACAGAAGTCACCGTGATGAAGTCGTAAGTTTTGAATGAAAACAATCATTGACTTGGACTAGGAATCATACATAATCGGGAAAGATAGAAGACTAGGAATTATGGTAACCTGACATCTGGAATTAGTTCCCCTAATTTGTTGTTTAAACATGCACTTTGTTTTGTGTTATTTAATCAACGCTTTATCATGACATCACATGTTTAAATGTTATGTCTTTTTTTTTTTTAAGATTAAGAAATTGTTCTTAACTAAAGTGCATGCCTATTTTCGTAAGAGAATTATACGAAGACAATCTATGAACTTGATTCGGTCTATGATGTGTTTATTAAGGCAGTGACTAAACGGACCCTATCTTTTGCTACAAGGCCCTTAATTTTAAATTTTTACTTCGTGTACCCCACTTTTTACTTAGTTCACCCTACTTTTTTTTTCTTTAAACTCTCAAAATACATTTGCTCACCTCATCAACCTCACCCTCATCCCAACACTTTTTCAATCCTCTCAATTTCTCAGTTTTAGTCATTGTAGAACACTTGTACTAGGTCACCGAGTGTTGTATGAGTTTTTTTTTTTGTTGAACAAGGTTAGATGTGGCACGTCTCCTAGAAGTGAAGAAGTGTCGCCCACGAGTTTCGAACGAATAGAGTCGACACCTCTAAAGAGCTTTCAGACACACATGGCTGACACCTCTTTAGAGGTCTCGACCTACTCCGACCGATATTGCAAAGATAACTCAGTTTCAGTGGGTGACGGAGGGATCCAACCAAAACCTCTTTAGATGTGTACGGGTGAGTGAGGTATGTATAGGGTTGCAAGTGGGGCAGGGCGGGGCGGGGATTGAAGATACCGTCCTCGCATCTGTGGGAGTGCAGGGTGGGGATTTATCTTCAAAATTCCTCGTGGGGCAAACTTCGCCGCCCTACGCGGGCGTAGACTTTATATAAGTCTATGTTTTGATCCACAATCTTTGGTCTTCTTTTATGTCTTTATTTGATGCACATATAAAGCGTCTCTACCTAAGTACTACTAGTTTCAAATTTTATATAATTAGGTTGAATAAGTCAATCATACTAATTAACAATTGAATATCTGTCAAACAAATGTTTTAATCAATTGTATGTTAATGATATTTCAAGGGAGAGACTTAATTAATCAACGTTTGTTGTAGAACATTATTGAAAACTACATACTGATGATTAATTGATTTAATTCGCTTATTGATTATGATTATATAATTGGTTTCTTATGTAATTTCGTTTGTGCACTTTATGTTTTGATCCTTATATTTAGTATTTTTCTTGTCACTTGGCTACTTTATCAACTATTTTTTTTGCTCTTTTCGATTTTTTGATAGCTATTTAGTTTTCGGTGTTTTTTTTTATATTCAGATTTTTACTTTTGAGTTTTTATTTCGATCTCTTTTTTATTTTTCTTTTCAAGAGCAAATAAAAATATTTTAAAATGGCATATACTGATCGACAATCCCTGTATGCATTGTTTAGATCAAATACCTCTTCTTTTTTTTTGGTAGGAAGACCTCCATTTTTTTTAGTTTATTCTACAAGATGTCAATTTGCTATATATCCTTATTGTGGCAACAAAATTTTAATTAATCGTTTTTTTTTTTTTAAATATAGCATCTATTCATAAAGTATTAAATTGAGATTTCACCAATATTTACATAAGTTTTTTTTTCTTTTTATTGCTTCCTTTTTCTCATCAAATTAATTTTATTAGGATTATATTTTTGTAGAAGCATATGCAAAAAGTTTTTAAACTTTCAAGGCACATATTTCATAATTTTGGTACAAAAAAGTTAAATGATATTATTCTTCACTTAAAATTTATTCCAGATTATCTAATAAGATTATTTTTTCAGTCTTTTTTTTTCAATTTTTTTTTCTCATTAAGTTGATTATTTTTTAACTAATATATTGACACTTAGTATTACTCGTGTCCGAAGCGCGAGATTTCAACTAATTTTTTAAAATGGATTCCTTGTGGGACGGGGTACGGTTGGGGAGACGGGGATTCACCGTGGGGCGGGGTACGAGGCAGGCGACAAGGATTCCCCGTGGGGCGGGGCGACGGGGATTCCTCGTGGGACGGGTACGGGAAAACTTGCGAGGCAAGGGTAATCCCCGCCCCCGCCCTTGCCCCGGCCGGGGCAAAAATGCGAGGAATCCCCGGCCTGCCGGTGCAGGGCCCTGCGGGGGACGAGGATTCTCGACCCCACTTGCAACCTAGGTATGTATGAATAAAAAATCTTTTTACATGGAGGGGTAGGTGGTAATTTCATAAAACTAGGGTGTGTTTAAAAAAAATAGGGTCCGTTTAGCCGCGCATCCAACTAGTTTAATAAATTAAATAAATTATATCCAATTGAAAATGAGGCCCGCTATGTGCACCCCAGTCATCACTCAGGGCACCCCATTTTTTCTAATTGTATGTGTAATGACTAATATGCCCTTCAACACAAATCCATAAAAAAAACAACTTTGGACACCCCACCACCCCATTTTGATGTGTGACCACCGAACTCCACCACCCTTGTGCTCCCAACCGATCCCGTCGTCTTCGTCGACAGTCGGACACAACTTTGGGCACCCCACCACCCCATTTTGAGGGTTGGAAGCATGAGTTTTGGTGTGTTTTGATATTTTTTGCATTTTGAAATATACCACATACACGAAAGTGTCGGATGCACAGGACCGAGACATAAGAGGATGTTTCGGTTGTTGGCAACCAAAACATCCTCTTATGTCTCGGTCTCATTTCTAACCGAACCTATTGTGAAATGGTAACTTGTTCGATCGGTTACCCGAGACATAAGAGACATAAGAGGATGTCTCGGCAACCGAGACATCCTCTTATGTCTCGGTCTCTTTGATAACCGAACCCATTGTGAATTAAATTACTTGTTCGATCGGTTACTTGGTACCGAGATATATTTTGATGTTTTGAGGCCTAGGCTCGTCGGGGTATAGGCTTGCACGGGTGATACCAACATTGGGAATTTGGGGCCGTCACGATCCTAGGTTTGACCATCTACCATACCAACATCACGATTGGTATCGAGCTTAAGGTTATAACATCATTAAAACACAAACCATTAAGAAACCCCTACAAGCCTTTTTAAAAAACTTAAATGGGGGAGTTCCTGAGTCGAATTTAAATTTGTACATATTATGATTGTTGAGTGTACTATATGGTATGCAAATGTATTGATCCGAAGTATCGCTTTATTGGTTCAAACAAGATAATGGCGGATCAAGCCGGTCCAGCGACGACAACGGGCAATTCTCGATTTGTCACTTTGGAGGAGTTTCGCGCTCACCCGATACCCGCCGACTATCGCGACACCATCAAAAAAATGGAGACTCCGTAATCCACCGCCCCGATTCCGTTAAGAGGGAATAGTTGATGCGACAGTACACGCAATTACAGACGAGCTACTCCGGTTACTACTCCGGTCCTTTACTCCGAGAAGAACTAAGGCCACCGCCGAGGCGAGGCGGTGAGAATTCAGCGACACGATCCGAAGTTCTTTGGTGGTACGATTTTTCTGAAGAATCACGAGAAAATTCATACTATCATCGCGACCGAGGATCACACATGAGAGCTACGATTTCCTCATCTATGCTTGGATGATTGGTGGACGACTATCATTACTACCCGAGGCACCCCGAGAGATTGGATCGACTTCAAGATTTCAACCGAAGTATTTTCCACCGAAGAGGAATGAGTTTATGGCACTGAGGCGAGAGCACCGATGAGTCGGTGATGGATTACATGGGTAGGTTTATTGCACTATTACCTTATCTTTGGAGGATTTGCGAGATCTACGAGACCGATCGAGTCTATTACTTCAATCGAGGTTTGCTACCTACGATTGGAGGTTACGTAGTCACTACACAGCCGGAGACTTTGCAGATTGCGTACGAACGTAGTTTAGCGAGGGAGAGTTACTTACTCGCGCATCCGAATGAGGTTGGAGCGAACGAGAGCGGAAACCCGATCGATAGTCATTTTCACGGGATAGGAAGAGAAAAGGAGCGAGATGGGATAATCGTGAGCATCGGGCGCGAGTGTAGGATCTTTGCACAACAAACCACACGTTTGGTACAAGCCGTTCCACCGTGCCAAGCTTTGCCGATCATTCACCGCAGATCTAATCGACTTGACCAGCGATCATGAAGAGGCGATTTCGAGAACGGGGATGCGATCGAGGAGTTAGCGCGAGGAGCACGCAGGTCTAGTCGACTCAAACTCATGGTTCTACACAGGGACGAGGCGGAGTCGGACTCGAGAGGTCGCAGGATAACCGTGACGTGTTACGCGATGACGGGTCGGTCACCTTCGTGAGAGGAGTGCTCTCGGCCCGGAAAGCATCGTCGCGGCATCACGATACCAGAGAAGCGTGTTCAGTTTGTTGTTGAGCGGACAGGGAGGCGTCCGACACATTAATGAGGGTATGCTTTTCATTTGCGGTACTTGCATGCATATCATATTCGATTCAAGTTATGTTAATCCCTTGATTGTTGTGCGTTTGGTAGACCTGTTAGGATTGAAAAACTCAATAGATGTAGCGAGACCTTAATCCTAGTCACGAGATGTCGGGATGCGAGATACTTGAATGTGCATAGTCTTGACATTTCGATAGTGTTAGGAGGCTACGAGTTGCCGAAAGATGCGAGTACTATAGTTGTTAGAGTTCGAAGCCTTGGTTGGTGCGAATTAGGTATAAACATTACGTGCGTTGTTTGGTGGATACGAGAAGATCAACGTTGTTGTTGATGCATTGCACTTCAAAGGATTGAATGCGGAGGTAGTCGTGTGTCAAAGAACCAATGAGTGTGGTTTACGTGAGGTAACCGAGTTGATGAATTTAGAGGATGTGCCGACGACTACCGGGACCTAGATACGTGGTGAAACGATATTGCGGACTATCTCATTTGTGCGCTGAGTATTGAACGATCGTCATGCAATGGTCTTACGGTGAATGTGGATAGTTCCGTTGCTGGATTCAAAGTCGGTCGTGATTCATCTTGAAGTGTATAGTAGTACAGGTTTCCATTGTTGACGATGTGTGACGAGTCACTTCAGGCAGAAAACACCCTTTGATCTGCTTGTGTGTCGGGTTGACTGAATGTCTTGGCAAATTATCTTGTTATTCTTTTAAAAATTGGCAGAGATTGTTAGAAGTTGTGAACCATTAACCATTGAGATATCTTAGTAACAGAAATTTAAGGTGTCAATGGAAGGTCCCACCTATGACCTTACCATTTCTCTGATGGAATTAAGGTACCTGCGTTCGTTAGTGGTTACTTGATCTCTGTTATTGTGACGCGTCACCGGTATTGTGAAAATTTCTATTGAGACTTAGATTGCCGGGAGTGGCATGAAATCTTATTTAAACCCTATATGATTCAACATCAACCATCTACCACAAGTCATCATTCAAACCCTCACCTCACAAACACCGCAAACACTCACCCGACACTAAAAAATAACAAATCAAGGGGCAAACGAGCAAGAAAATGAGGAGATTTGGTAGATTGAGGCGTCGATTTGTGATGGGAAGGAGTGTGAAAGAAGATTTGGTGGTGAGGTGCCTTACATTGATGAAGAAGGACATTTTTGTCCTACTCATGGGTGCCTTGAAAAATTTGATGGGTGCTCTTATAAATAGGGTGCCCTGAGTAACAACTGGGGTGCATATAGCCGGCCACTTCAAAATTTTCAATCGATAATAATGGTATCGTGTTACAAATTTGCAATTATACCCTAAATCAGTGAGATCGAATTGGTGTACACTCTTAGGCACGGAACACGTATCAGAATTTGGTCCACGTAAAAATGGTGGCTTAGACCACGCTTCATCACCACGGCATTGTTTAGTCAGCACCACTCCTACTACTTCAACTCACCTCCGCTTCTCTTCATCGTTTCGCTTCACTTCACTCCATCAACATCGACTCCCAATTCATGCTTTCCATTCTCGATTGATCAATCGATTAGGGTTCTCGCTTCTCTCACTCTCCCCCTCTCCCCCTCTCCCCCTCTCTGTCCGATCGATCGATCGATCCGTCGAGATGGAGCACGGCGGAGAAGGAGAGACCTCGTACGACGGGTTTGACGATGTCGAGGAATTCGTATGGGTGAGGGTTTTCATTGGTTCATGGTTTCGGTTTGCGATTTTGTTGAATTCATGTTTGATGTAAAATTGGGAATGTAGGATGAACAAGCGGCGCAGGGCATGTCTCGGGAGAGGTTCGCGGAGGTTGTTGGTTTGATGCAGAGAGGGAACCGAGCCTTTCGTACTCGGATTGAAGAGGTGCATTTTTTAGTCCGCTTGATCTTTGTTTGAATTCAATCACTCCACAAAAAAGTTATCTTTTTTGAAGCTAGAATTGGATTGTCGCCTAAAATTCAGAATCACTTGATGAAGGTTTTAAGGTTGACTTGTACAAGTGATGGGAAATCTGCTAATTGTCATGGGATTGCATAATAATCTTTAATGTTCTTCGTTTATTTTGTAAATTAAATTGACCCATCAAACCAAGTCCAATTTCCTTCATTGTTTTCTTTTTCTTTTTCATTGAAACAATCATGTAGGATATATTTTGCATTGTTGTATGATGAATGCACATTTCGCTTTTTGGCGTGAGATTATGTTCCTTCCACTCATCGTGAAGAAGGTGGTAAGGAGCTGCTATATATGCACTTGCATGTGTCGCATTGCATCGGCAAAATTACGCTTCTATTTGCTGCGGATACTGACATGAATTCTTATGTCTACTTATTGAATATTGTCATCATCACCAGGCGATAACTTTGTATTCTAAAGCACATAATCTTAAGCCTGGCGATCCAGTTATTCTCAGCAACAGAAGTCTTGCTTTTATTAGGTATATAAAGTTTCTTTAATCCAATTTCCCTTTCCTTTGATTATAAATACATTTGTTTTTTATTTCGTTGTAATTCTTTCTGTGGTGTTATTTTCCTCTATCATGATTGCATTGAAGCTTACGCTGTAAAGTATTGTAACAATCTGATGTCTTTTGGTACCAGGAATAGTCAATTTCTGAAAAACAGATCAGCATCTGATTCTGAATATCATCCGGTCAATGGATTAGACCCTACAACTCATGCTGAAGTACACGTTGTTGTTTTTTTCTTTATTTTTTGGGTAAATAAACGTTTGAAATTTCCTCATGTGACTAGTAATTGATGCACTTTTTTTTTCTTGATCATCATTTTAGCTTGCTGTGAAGGATACTGAAAAGCTGATTAGTGTTCGAAGTAATTCTGCAAAACCTTATTATCTCAAGGCCAATGCTCTGATGCTGGTAAGGGCTTAGTATTACTTTGTAGTTTTGTTACTTTAAGATTGTATAAGCGCTGAACTTGGCTTTGTTTGATCCCTTTTCTCTTGAATATTTTTCCCTTCCACAAAGTGGTTTCATATGAGGTTCTTGGACTTTCCATGATTATGAAGGCCTTAAGGGCGTCTCCAATGCATTGCACCAAAATGGTGCAACTTTTACACCATTTTGGTGCAAAAAGTACAAAAACTACTATTCTCCACTCCAACCCAAATACACTACTTTTACACCAAATTACAATGATTTCATCAATAAAGAATTAGGCCCAATACAAATTACAAAACTCCTCTCACAACAGCCGCATAAATCATAAAATAAATAAAAAGTGCCTGAGCCCCACACAAACAACTCATCAATTGCAACACCAATATGGTGTTGCGTTTGCTACTGGGTTGGAGATCAACCCAATGGCAAACAATCCAATCCCACGCCATTATGGCGTGGCTTGGAGATGCCCTAATCCTGCTGGCAAAAAATGTTTGGAATGTAGATAGAGTTAAATAAATCATAGTTAGATTTTAATCAATAAACCTATAAATGCTCCATCAAGCAAAAAGAGTACAATTAAATGTTAGTAAGTTTGTTTTGATAATAGTAATGTTGGGAACTTTCTTTATTATTTTGAAAAACAAAACAATTACTCATGTTAACTAAAAAGAAAATTATATAAGACTGCAAATTAGGTCAGCTATGGTAGTGAATGTTTGGCAATAAAAAAACAACTCATATATATATATATATATATATATATAATTAACATGAGCTAGTAGAGATGGTGGGTGCCTTGGTGGATGTGTGGTAAGACATTATGACTGATTGAATAAGAAATATAAATGTTCAAAGAAAAGTAGAAGCACTGGTAGTGGAAAAACTAAGAGAAGGGTGGTTAAGGTGGTTTGGGCACATCCAATGACAACTTGAAAATGTCCCAATTAGAAAATTAGATGCTATGGAAATTGAAGAAATTTGAAGGTTTAGAGGTTGACCAAGGATAATTAAGATTAATTAATTACAAAGTACTTCAAAGATTAACAAATCACAACTATTGCATTACACTGAACGAAATGGAAATGTTGGATCCTTGTAGCTTACCCTAACTATTTGGAACTGAGGCTCTGTTGTTGTCTTATTTTAAGTAATAGATGATGGAAGTTTTATTTTATTTTTTCTTCAGTGCTTGATTAATACTTCGGTGATAACACTTAAATGCTCAATTCCTTGCATGAAGTTCTTTATTTCTTCTTCATTTGTTTGTGAGAAGGTATAGAGAGGCATTGTATAACTTCATTGTTTTGGTTGAGCTTTCATATTCATGATGATATTGAAATGGTATAGTTAAGAGTTTTTATTTATTTACTTCTAAGTAGATGTGCCAATCTTCTATAAACTATAATTTCCTTTTTTATTGGACAGCTAGAAAGATATGATGAGGTGCATGAAACTCTTCTTTCAGGATTGCAAGCTGATCCTCTCTGGTAACATTTGTATATGCTTATGTACTTCCCTTTATTTTTTGAACGTGTGTATTTATGCCTTTCAATATCTAATTTTTATAATTATTTAATGCTGAGATTTTGGAAAATTATAGCAAACCTCTTCAGGACTTGCTTCGAACTTTGGACAACACAAAGGCTAATACGAACGCACAGACAAAGCATGGGAAATTACAACATGCGGATGAATTTGATTGCACACTTTGTTTGAAGTTGTTATATGAACCTATAACGACTCCTTGTGGTCATTCATTTTGCCACCCGTGTCTATTTCAATCTATGGATCATGGTAATTTCTTTGTCCCATTTGAGCATAACTGTCTTTTTTCCTTTTTCGTGAATCTGACACATGCAAATTATCAGGAAATAAGTGCCCGATGTGTCGCACGGTGCTCTTTATCAGTCCCAAAAGATACTCAATTAGGTAAGATTATTATTTGATTTTGCTTATGCAATATAGGGATACACGCTTGAATAGTTCTGTTGGAAATTGCTTTGACTACCTTTACCAATTGTATAAGAAATATGTGCTACTGGCTCTTGAGCATATGTAATTGGGTTTGACATGTTGAGATTCCCTTCATACGTATTTTCAGAGGAAAATAAATGTAACTATATTTCATTGACTATATAAGCTATATGTCGCACTTAATCAAACACGATGGAAGAGCTTGATCCATGTAGCCAACCCCAATTAATTTGGGACTGAGGCTATGTTGTCGTTGTTGTATATAAGTTAATTTTTACATCTGAGATTCTTATCACACTGAAGGATCTAGACACAGAAAATGCGGATGATCGTACTTTGAAACAAGCTATTAACATAAGAATGGTGAATATAGCACCTATCATTATAAAGTTTATCTTTTGATTATAATAGAGGTGCATTATGAAAAGAGATCTTGGTAGGTGAAAAAAACTAAATTTTGCAGTTGAGACACATTTTTAGGTCAATCTTTGTCTCAGCCATTGTAGAATTATTTCTACAATGTTTTCTACATTTCTCCCTTTAAAAGGGTACTGCTGCTCAGTGTTCATAACATCCAGCAGTTTAGTATCATGTGGAACTGTGGAAGGACCAAATTATGTTGGTAGTCTTAGTTCGTTTGTTCATCATTTTTTTATGTGGATTTAGATTTTTGTGTTCCGTGCCTATGTTCTGACTCCAAATAATTCTTGATTTTGTGCTCTCAGTTATTAATTTATGACAGCCATGTTGATGTAGTTTTTAAGTATTATTTCTTGTCTGGATTTTACCAGTGTGACATTGAAGAATATTTTACAAAAGAACTTCCCAGAGGAGTATGCTGAACGAAAGTCTGAGCATGAAGGTTTAACAAACTTAGGTGTTGATTTGATGCCTCTTTTTGTCATGGATGTTGTCCTACCATGCCAGAAGATGTCTCTGAACATATTTGAGCCTCGATACAGACTCATGGTGAGTTGAACAATTGCTTGATAATTGTTGTTGTATTGAGCTTTTTATATATTGCAGTATCAAAGAGATGTGCTTATTTTTAGCTGTACGCTTCAATCATTTTCTTGACATGATAATTGGCCTGCTTAATTTTCAGTGCTGTAGACTTTAGTTGAAATCCACATGCAGTATCAAAGAGATGTGCTTATTTTTAGCTGTATGATTCAATTCATTTGTAAAGTTGAAATCCACATGCAGTACTGCAAACTTTAGTTGACCATCCCTATTATTGGCTTGCTTAATTGTCTAATTTTTTGTGCAAAATCTTCTCCTAAGAAGCCATGCATGGTTGTTACTGTCTGATAAATGGGTATCTGGTCAGGAAAATAAAATTTTTCCCTATAAATCGTAATCTATTTATTTCTAATCTCAGGTACAGCTAAAATAGTGTGATTTTTTCCCCTCTAAAACAGGTGAGGAGGATAATGGAAGGGAACCATCGAATGGGGATGGTAGACAACTGACTTAAACTATTTCTCTGGAGCTATTCTTCATTTCATTGAGTCTGATTCGCATTTCTTTTAACAATGTAGGTTGGCATTGATTCTGCAACAGGTTCATTAGCTGATTTTGCTTGTGAAGTGGAAATAACTGAGTGGGTGTTTGTTCTTTCATATCTTTCAATTTGTTTTCATGGAAGTTACATCTTTATTTGTTGTATTACCTGGTTTTCAAGTCATTTTAGGGCCAGTCAAGATTTTGACAACGGGCATACAAAAAATCTGGGTTGTTTGTCTGAATTGCATGCCCATTGTGTATTTTGACTTAAAAATTTGTAAACAGGATTGAATGCAGATAATACTCTTTTTTTCCTTGTGTTTGTGAAAATTGATTTTTAAATGTTTTCATTGGTAGCTCAAAAAATCCACCTCCTTTTCACCATTTTCCTGCAGTTAAATTGCTCGTTGGTTTATTGCTTTTGCTAATTAAAACTTTGTTCCATTTACGTAGGTGCGAACCATTACCAGACGGACGCTTCTATTTAGAGGTGACCAACTTTTCTCTTGTTTCCTTTTTTTTTTTTTTGGTTACTCTTCTTGAATCACCTTTGTTACATGTTCCTTGCATGTAAAGATGAGCACATCTTCCAGTGAACCAAAGTGGGATTAATATATGACTTTTAAGATTCATTTAGTTCATAAGAAATTATGAGGCATTTAAAAATTACGTTTAGATTTGTTTTAATGTTGTTTAGTCGCGATTCCTAACCTAATTAGAGATAAAAACAATTTTGTAAAGATCATTCTTCATTATTGAGGTCATCTTTAAAAGTTACAACAACTAGTCAAATCTAATGTTACCAACAAAACTCATCTTTTGAGGTAAAACAGAACATGGATGCATCATGCCTTCATCATCTCTTTCCTGTTCGACTTTCCTCCAAGTTCCAATGATGGAAAAAAAATTACTTTATTAGCTTCCTAACCATCGTTTGAAAAATCGTAAAACTTTGGCGAACTTCGGTGGAAGTTTGTCGATAATTAAAATGGGGAAGCGAAACTACGTGGTGATGTAAAACTTGGAAAGTTTCACCTGAAACTGTGACATGTTTCACCAAACTTCGATCGACTTTGATGGCTTCCATGGAAACCATTAAAATAGAGACAAAGAATGCAATAATTCAAAGAAATCAACGAAGTTTTTGGGGGAGTTTCGAGAAGTTACTGAAGTTGCCCTTGAACAAAATAAAATTTTAAAACTAACTTTTTTTCACATCAAATAGCAAATAGGATCAAAATTTATCATATAAAACAATATAAAAACAAAAATTAATATAACGTGTGTCGCGAATTGCGTCTTTATTGTAAAATAACTATTTTAAATAATTGTATTGTGATTATTATGTATCATTGTTGTATGATTAAGTATATTTCTAACATCTTAAGGAAAATTTGAGTTTTCTAGTATTTAAAGAAATTTCACAAACTTTCGTACACCAGCCAATTTTTGTAAAACTTCCCTTGTCGAAGTTAACTTCCTCGAATTACTTCCGAATTTAAGTGAGCGAAGCTTAAGGCGAAGTCGAAGTTTCAAACCTTGTTCCTAACATAGGGCTGCAAATTTATCTTACAATATGTAGGAACACCTTGACATTCTATCGCCCAAGGCAAAATAAAAAACCAGCCTGCCTTTTCTGTTAAGATTTTGTGTATGTTTACACTTTTAGTTGCTTTTGCAATTTCACTTTCTTTGTAATCAATATTTGATAATATTTTTCCATCAGTAACAATAAGGAAGTGCTTCTTGCTGTTCAAATAATTTGCAAAGGAATATATATATATATATATATATATATATATATTAGTCGAAATAGGTCTCAACATGATAGTTAAAGGCTATCAAGTAACACGTTTAATAAGATACGATTTAGGAGGGATGATTTTTGAGAGGGTTGGATTTAGCAAGCTTGATCGTGATTAGAGGATGAGGAAAGAAAGCATTAAGATCAATCAAAGAGCGTTTTGATTGAAATAATTCAAATGGAATAATTGATACATGTTATGACCTTTGATATTGAAAAAGTGGACATTCAATGAAAAAGTTTTGTGAACACTTGGTGTCTGGTTGTACTGTAAGGGCCTAAAAGGGTAAGCACTACCTTAACTGATTTGAAGATTGTCTTGGTTCTAAATTGGCTCGCGTTTCATGATTGGTAGGAACTATGTTTACAAAAATAATTGGGAGTGACTAAAAGGACCCCAACAATTGCTCCACATACCCCAGTTTTGCAAAATTACCCAACTACCCCTCTATATGAAAGGGTTTTTACTGACCGTACCCCACTAATTGCTATACGTACCCCAGTTTTGTGAAATTACCCAAATACTCAATATAAAATGGTTTTTACTCACCATATCCCACTCGCCCCATTCACTTCGTGCCCCAGTCACCTCTTTCAAATCGCACTTACGAAAAATCGGCCAAATTCAACGAAATCCGAGCAAAACCACATAGATTTGACGACGTGGGTGCATTCATCATCTCTTTAGTGCCGATTTTGAGGTTTTTTTTTAAGTCGTTTTGTTTGTGAATTTGTTTTTGGGTTAAGGACTTTGATTTGAGGCTTGAATCTTGCATTTTGGGTACAAAGTTTTGATGAAATTGAAAATATTAAGTGATTCCGAGCAAAACCCACTATTTTTTGGCCATTTTCATGTATTTTTTGAGAATTTTGAATTTTTTTTTATTGATTGTTCTAGTCGCCTCACGGGTTTTGGACGGACTTTCGCCGGATCCCTCTGTTACCTCTACTCGAAACCAAGTTATCTTCGATCAATTGGAGTGATTAGCACACCTCTTCGAGAGGTGTCAACTTTGTTCGTCCGACACCTACGTGCAAGGGTATTGAAGAGGTGTTCGAAGCAACAAGAGATTTAGTGAATTCATTAGCTATCTGATCTCTGGATGGAACATGATAACAAGAAGACTTCTAGCCAAGACCTTATCCCGGACATAATGGATATCAAGCTTGATATGCTCAGTATGAGCCTGGTAAACTGGATTATGATCCAAAGCCTGAGCATTCTTATTATCATAGCAGACCACTGAACAACTTGTCATAAGATCTGCAGTTCAGACAATAAAGAATGCACCCAAGTAATTTCTGCCGTCTCATAAGCAAGTACCCTGTATTCTGATTCCGTGCTTGATCTTGTGACAAGTTTAGGTTAGACCCAAGGAAGACAACAAACCCAGCTACTAAGCGTTGGTCATTTGGAAATGTTGTCCAATCATCATTGGGAAAGCCACTTGAAAGCAATTGATTACTCTGTCTAAACCATATACTTCAATCAATAGTACATTTGAGATATTTCAAGACTCTTTTGAGAGCTTGCTAATGAGATTCAACAAGTGATTGTTGATACCGAGTGAGTCTATTTACAACATAGGCTATATCATATATGGCGTTAACCAAATACTGAAGTCCCCTATGAGTGTTGCAAGATAATGTAGGATCATGAAAATATGGACTAGAATCAGCATATAATGCCTTACCAATAGAGGCAGGAATATCCACAGCCTTGGCAGGTAGTGTTTTCAGGTCCTAACTAGTCCCTGACTTAGACTGTTTAGGCTAGCCACCTCCTAGGGCTTAGGCAGGCGGTGGGCTTGAAATCGAATTTTAAAATATGTTAGAGAGGTCTTTGTGATTACCAAAAGTCTTTAAAAAAAAAAAATCTTAAGCCCTTGGTCCCTAACCATCCTACATCATCTCTCTACCACTCCTCTCCAACTTAGGTGAATCCTCTCTAACTCCGACGACTCCTCTCTAGCTCTGGTGACTCTTCAACTCCGGGCTCCTGCAACTCCTCTCAACTTCGAGAACTCTCTATCGTCGAACATTTTTGTGGACTTAAATATTTACGTTTGTCGGATTGTAGCTTTAAACACTTGTATTTTGGTTTGGGTGGTTGTTTTATATAGTTTGATTGTGTGAGTGGGTGATGATGGTTTGATACTTGATTTGTTGTTCTTGAATTTTATGCAATAAGCAATATACATGATTCAATGCTTGGTTTTATGTATGTGATAATTAATGCATTTACTTTTTTGCACTTTTTGTATGATATAATATGAATCATGTGCTTCTTAAATGTGTGTTTAATTTTTAAAAATATGTTTTTATTTCATTATTTTGAAAATATACATTTTTTTATTTAATAATGTGAGTGAAAATGGGTGGAAAAATGTGGAAGTAAAAATATGTAGATGAGAATGTGTAGGTAAAAAAATATTCCCCACTGTTAAGGTGTCTCTAAATAAATTATATTATTTCTTAGAGAGATTTAAGTAATTTTTTTAGTCCGCCTAGACCCCTACTAGTCTAGATTGAAAAAACTGCCTAGAGCAACCTAGAACCGCCTCGCCGCCTTGAAAATGTTGTTGGCAACAGACATTGCACATTTCTGCAACAAGTGAGTAATATAGGCGGCCTAAGTAAGAAAAAAGGCAGTCCTATCGCGTCGAGCTTCCATATCATCTTTGAGAGCAAAGTAATTTTTCAGTTTGGAGATAAACTTCTTAGTAGCCTCAGGATTGGAACTAGTCACTATGATGTCAACATACACTATGATGTAATATTAGGATCAATCACTAGTATTGGTCATGGGTGACATTGTAATGTTGTGAATGTAATAGTTTATGAATATTTTGTATCATGTTCTAGGATGTTCTGTGTGTTTGTAATATAAGTTGGATCCCAGTTAGCGATCTAGGTGCTTCACTTCTAATGGTTGCAATATCCTTTATCCAAGAGTTGTAATCTCATGGTGAAAACATATATAAAGAGAAACTCTGATCTCTGAAGTCATTGAAATCAAAGAATATATTTTGTTCTTCGTCTAGCTCAAGCTAGAATTTTCTACGTGCTCACATTATATCATAGCCGATGGTGGCTTAATAGCCTATAAGATCCAATTTCCAAGTAAATTAAAATCCAACAAAAATGGAGGCTTAAAAAATGGGTTAACAAAACAAATTATAAAGCTAGACCCAACCTCCAAGTTGTTGACTACTAACAAGTCACAACTGGTAGACCATTTGGACTTGATGGGGAGTGTTAGAGATAGAGAATAATCCCACATCAACTAGTTGGAAGAAATTGAATAGTTTATAAGTTTGTAGCAGGAACTCCAACTTGCCTTAGCATTTTGGAGGACACACATACTCTCAAATTAAAGCCTACACTTAAAGCAACTAGTCTCTCTACACTCTCCTATGACTTGGACCGGGCCTTGTACAAATTTTACATGGCTATTTCCCATATTTCCATAGCACTAGAAGCATTCCCTTTAAAGATTCTTTTCTTTCTTTGAAGCCACAAAACCACTGTTAACATTTTAAGTGAAGAAATTTTTTTTTTCATTAATCATGATTTTTATTTTTTATTTTTTATTTTTGAATCCTTGAGCAAGGCTTCCCAATCTGCTTTTTTTCTAGAAGGCATTATGCATGATTTCTTTTTTGAAATATCCATGAATAAATTGAGAGAAGTTTATCTAACTGTTTAATGTTGGCATGTACAAAGTCACACACACCCAGAGACACGTGTTTAGTAATCTTTGTTGTTCTTGTTCTCTAAAAATGGACTTGGTAATTACTTCATACAGGTTAAAGGTCGGAGGAGGTTTCGTATCATTAGATCTTGGGATCAAGATGGGTCGGTTTTTGACTTATCTTTTAATATGCATGCTTTTGTATGAGAAACTGTGTTCCAAAGTGACAAAATGCTTTTTCTGACATCCTGTAAAGGTATCGCATTGCGGAGATTGAGTGGATTTCTGATATTTATCCACCAGAAGGGACACGTGAGAGGGGAGATGTAAGTTCTTTTGGATGCTTTTATTTTCTACCATTGTTTCCATTTCATTCTAATAAATGCCTTTATTATTGAAGCATTCAGATATATTCATTCAGTGAGAAGCGATCTTAACCAAGTTTTCTGATACATTGCATTTTATAATATGCTACGAACATGGAAAACTTGTGGGCTTTGTTAAATGCTAAGTTACAGCATGATTGATTTTCCATAAGAGCTTGGTGTCTGTCATATTTTAGTTGGCGGGGCTTTATCGAAGAATAAGTTGCAACATGATTGATTTTCAATAAGATCTCAGTGTCTATCATATTTTAGTTGGATAAATCATTGATATAGTGTTCTTGGGACTACTAATTGTATTTTTCTTCCTTTAATTTAGTTCTGTTGTGTGTGTAGTTTCAGTATTGGATGTCTTGGCACTTGGACATTTCAGATTTTGTTACAATAGAACCTTTGTACCTATACAAAATCAATTCCTATCATAAAAAAAGAAAAGAAAAGACAAAAAGTAGAGCCTTTTTTTTTTTTAATAAGAATGAATCCACAACTTGCCTCCATACAGAGGAAGCCCATTACAATACTTGTGAGCTTCCCACTTGGTTGGTAGAAGTAGAGCCAAATTTGTTCTTTTTTTTTAGTTGAACAAATTTGTTCTTTTAAATGTATGAAGTAGTCAGTTGCTAAATTTCTATTTGTCTAAATTATATGTTACGTATACAAGTTTAAAGTTGTGAATAACCAACTACTTGAAGATCTTTTGTGAAAATATGACATGTATAATTCATCCTTTCTGCCACCAGTTGCAGGAAATGGCCAGGGATGCTGCGGAGCTAGCTCGCTCGTGGATAAATAAAGCGAAAGAAACTGCACGAGCAGGTACAACACTGAGGAGAGGTTAATAAGTAGTGGCATCTTTGGATTTGCTGAACCAAAGACTTTTTTTTTGAAGAGTTTCTATATATATAAGATTCTCTGTAGTGACTAGTGAATGCCAAAAATGTTGATTCTTACATCGAATTGAATCCCACATAAGCTTACATGCTCAAGAGGTAGTTGGAAGGATCGCTGTTGAGATTATTTCCCCCAAGCATAAACCTTTTTAAAGGATCACTCTTAAGATAATTAATTTATAATATAACCTCCAAGCATAAACCTTTTTGAAGTGAAACTCATCATGAACAGTCTGATGCTTGGATTTACTGCATAAAAATTTAATCACCCTATTCTTGCCATTTCTTTTTTGCATCCTTCATAAATTATCAGAATGAACTGTACTTGAGTTTCACAGTGAAAAACTTATACGCAGATAGGAGATCAAGACATAGAGAGCTACTGCAGGCCGATGGGATGCCTAGTCCAAACGATCCAGAGCACTTCAGTTTCTGGGTAGATTTATCATGGATGATTAACGTGTTGATTCTATCTTATAAATGTTCTTCTCAATGCTGATGTGAACTTATTTTGCAGCTTGTAAGTCTCTTAAATCTGATACCGTCCGAGAAATTGGAGCTTCTGCACTTGCGAGATACAAGAGAGGTGCTTGAACTGTTTTAATTATTTTATTTTCTATTTGAGTAATTTTATTAGCCTGTCTTTAATCAAGAATTTAAGGACTGCTAGTTCTGGCCTTTTCCAACTTAGTTTTCTTGCAGTTGGTTATACAGCTAAATCAGGCTGATCGCTCCCTTTTCTTTTCGAGTTCCAATTTGGTGATTACACCTTCCTTTTACTTGTAGACCAGGCGCTATATCGAGATGACTTGGTATTTGAGTCAGTAGGTGCCTAGGTGAAGACGTCCCGAGACGCTGTTTAGGAAAATTGCTGTATCAATTACTATCCTTTCATTTACAATGTGATATTGTTCTATTTTGCAGCGGATACAACGTGGGCTTATTTATTTGAGAGCTGGAGAACCGGGTTGTCGAGTTCAATGAAAACAATCGCGCATATTCTATTTTTCTGGTATTATGAACAAACTTGACTAAGCTCTCATTGTTCTTAATTTATTACATGTAATTTATATTTTTTTAAGCCACCAATCAATTCATTATACACCCATCTTGTATACTTGTATAGGAAGTGCGTAAACCTAATAATTAATGTAATGCCCGTCTTTCATTTCAAACTCAGCTATCTTCTGTTTTCTTATTGTTTCTTTTAACATAAATATGGTTTGGTAGAATTGAACTAGTTCACGTGGACATCCAAGTAGTACAAATTCTCGTTTCTTCACTTCAAGAAAAACAAGACCTAATTTATAAAAAATGTTACATTTATGGTTTATATTGTTACTTTTCTTTTATTTATTTTTTTCATCATTTTAACTTGTTACTGTAAGAGTTTTCAAAAAAAAAAAAAATGTTACTGTTAATAATTAGTATTTCAAAATTAATTTTTATGAAGATGTTACAGCAAGTTTTCAAAAAGAAAAGAAAAAGTAAGATGTTATAAAACCCTTGCGTATTGGTCAAAGCCTCTCAGGTGAGATGGTAAAGACATTCACTTGTCAAAAGGTAAGTCGGGAGGTCGTGGGTTCCAGTCAAATAAAAAAACCCTTGCATGTTAATTAATTATTTCACTTTTATTAAAAGCACTTGTTAACTTAAGATGATTATTTTCTTGAAAAATGCAATTATGCTTATTTTTTACTTAATAATATTATTATTATTTACTTAAACTGTAAGTTATTTTTAACTTGTTATTCGTCTAACTTATTGGTATTAAATGGTTGTCTAAAAAAAAGTTTGTATTAACTTATTATTTGGAACTTAGTTTAAATAAAACCCTATCACATTATTATTTATCCTTTTATTTTTCTTAGTTTTAATCCATTGGTGCTTTCAAAACAAGATATTGTTATATGCTTTGTTCTTTTTGTCATTTTAAGTTACTTTGAGTAACTATGAAACTACTAAAATCATATAAATAAAAGGTTAAATAATAATGTGATAGGGTTTTATTTGGGATTGAGGCTATGTTGTTGTTGTTGTATATGATTATTGTAACTTGTTAGTTATCATTTTCTAAGTAACTTGTTTTTTTAATTGTTATTAATTGAACTTATTGATGTTTAACATATTATTTGAAACTTGAATTTATCAAAAATTATGTTTTATTATTTAAATTTAGTTTTTTTTTATACTTTTAACTTATAATGATAATTGAATGTTATTTTTTGAAAACATTAAGTTTTATTAATTTGACTTATTGGTGTTAGCATAGAAACATAAATTTTTCAAGAATTTATTTAATGTTTTTGAGAAAATATATTTATTACTTAATTATATTATTTTACTCTAAGTTTATGATTATTATTAATTAATAAGTTAAAATGATACCAAGTTATGAAATAGTGTCATACTTTAGTTAAGTTCTAAATAAATTTCTAATATAATAATAAATGTAATTTTTCTTATAATTTTGGTCTAACGCTTGAAGACTTAAAGTTGAAGAAACAAGGCCTTTCTGGCCATTTTTTCATGTCATCAACATCATCGCAGTAGCTTGCCAACAAGGTCTCCAATCTCCTCTCAGCTCCTAGCAAATATATGACTCTTAGCATATATATGACTGTTTAGCAAAATTAGATAATAATTTAGTTGAAAGCTGAAAATTTAGTAATTTATCACGATCTAGAAATTGAACGCTTTCTCACATTTCTCACATAGTGCTCTGTGCCTGGTTAATCTCAGATTATTTTGATTTTTGAGTTAACGAAGCATAGCCAATCAATCAAAGTAGCTTGTAATCTAGATTATAAGGTAGTTTGTGCTTGCCAAACAGTCATAGGATCGACTTTTAATAGATTAACCTAATCTCAGTTGAAGGGCTTATCAAGGCAGGAGGCAATAATTTGGCTAAGCAAACATTCCATGACCAAACAATTAATAAATCTGTAGATATTAGACTAATTAACATTAACAGGAACTATGAGTCTATATCCAAGGAAAGCTGACTTTCGAGATTTGAAAACAGGAAAATCAGAACTTGTTCTCCATAATTCACATTAACACCATTAAAAAGAGAAGACCTTCTGAAGAAGAGAATTTCTTCCTATTTTATATTGGTAAATGCCTTTGACAAAAAATAAAAATAAATAAATGCTAGTGTGACCCAAATAGGACACGCACTTATCATCCGCCCTCAATACACCTCGATATGCTTGTGCATCTTGAGAACAAGGGCGGTTGGATGAGTGCATGTCCTATATAAGGCACCAAAGCATTTTCCTTTAAGATTAGTTTTTCTTATCTATGACTATGTGTGCCTATTTGGCCTGCAATTACATGCAGTTTGTGTACTAAAAAAAACTTCCAAAAACTTCCAATACTTGATGGGCTTTCCGCATGTCTCGTTATTGGTAGTTGAGAAGCCAAAGAAAATTGAAAGAAATAGAGCTTTTGATTGACCAATTCATTGAGTCCATCAATAATCAAAACCCAATTCTCTTACAACGGTGCACGTTCTGTCCTTACTCCTCCCCAACTAACTTTTAAATCAAAACAAAGTTTCCATCTCTATCTCCCACTCTCTACATCATATCCTACTTTTAAGCTTGTACATTGAAATTATATGCATTCCAGTTGGCCTCAGACCCTTCAATCTACCAAACAGAGAAAACCCAGATATCCAAATCCCTTCTTCTTGGTAAAGACTCCGACGGTTGATTGCCGTCTTCACCCACCATGGATTGTCTTTCACAGTGCCTACAAATTTGAGACACCCAAGTTTCTGTAATGGGGGGACAGAAAAATGAGGGAGCAGTTCTGCTTCTGCAACCCTTCTCCTGTATTCTCATTTTCCTCCTCTTTTGCACGACGTTGGTCCCGGTTTGGTCGAAACCTGATGCCTCTCCCAGATTTGCGCCACAAGACAGCTATCTCATCGACTGCGGCGCCCCTAAAAGCACGATGTTAGATGATGGCAGGACATTCAGATCAGACCCTCAATCTGCCTCTTTGTTGTCTACAGATGAAGACATTGAGGCTTCAGTCCCTTCATTGTCCTCCAATGCCAATAGCATTCCCTCAACAACACCGCTCTACCTAACCGCAAGGATTTTCACAGATGTGTCGACTTATAGTTTCTTCATCTCCAAGCCTGGTAGGCATTGGCTTCGACTTTACTTTTACCCGATTACGCATCCGACTTATAATCTAACCAGTGCTGTGTTCACCGTAACAACCGATAATGTTGTTCTCCTACATGATTTCTCCGTGCCCGACACTGATCAAACTGTGTTCAAGGAGTATCTTCTTTCAATTGATTCCGATAGGTTCTCTCTTAAATTTGTACCCAAGAAGAAATCAATGGCCTTCATTAATGCCATTGAGCTAGTTTCTGCTCCTGATACTCTCATCTCTGATACTGCCTCTGCTGTTGTTCCTGTTGGCGACTTCACCAGTTTGTCAAACTATGCGCTTGAGGTGGTTCATCGGTTGAATGTTGGCGGCCCACTTATAGTTTCCGGGAATGATACTTTGGGGAGGATATGGCTGCCTGACAAGGAGTTTTTGAAGGTTGAACAAGCAGCACAAAGTGTTTCAGTGGCTCCAAATGTTGTTAAGTACCCTGAAAGTGGCGTGACTCCCCTCATTGCGCCAAATTGGGTCTACTCCACGGCACAAAAGATGGCTGATTCGCATGTATCCGAGCCTAATTTCAATATCACTTGGGAGATGGGTGTGGATCCTACATTCCCTTATTTGATCCGAATGCACTTCTGTGACATTGTTAGCAAGAGCCTCAATGACCTCTACTTCAATGTCTATGTCAATGGGAAGATGGGCGTTTCGAATCTTGATCTATCCACGGTAACTTCAGGCCTTGCTGTGGCTTATTACAAGGATTTTGTGCTCAATGCCTCGGCAATTGTTAATGGCACTATAAGAGTGCAAGTAGGCCCTGCTTCTGCTGTTGAATCAGGTACGCCAAATGCGATTCTCAATGGTCTTGAGGTTATGAAGATGAATAATGAAGCTGGAAGCATGGATGGATTGTTTGCTGTTGATGGATCATACAAAGGACCTGACAATGGAGCTCACAGAATGAAGATTGTTGCCGCAGTCGGCCTTGCAATGGCCATCACTGCAATGTTGCTGCTTGGAACAGTGTTTATGCGTTGGCAGAAGAGGCCTCCCGATTGGGAAAAACGCAACAGCTTCTCATCATGGCTTCTTCCTCTGCATGCCACCTCTACTTTCATGTCAAGCAAGAGCGGCTCGAGATTCGGTTCTCACAAGAGCAAGAGTGGTTATTCTGGTTTCTTCTCCTCAGCACTTGGACTTGGCAGATACTTCTCATTTGCTGAGTTGCAAGAAGCATCTCAGAATTGGGATGAAAAGCAAGTGATAGGTGTTGGTGGTTTCGGAAAGGTGTACCTAGGAGTCCTAGAAGATGAAACTAAGCTTGCTATCAAGCGAGGCAATGCGAGTTCTGAACAAGGCATCAATGAATTCCAGACCGAGATCCAAATGCTTTCAAAGCTCCGCCATCGACATCTTGTGTCGCTTATAGGATACTGTGACGAACAATCAGAGATGATACTTGTCTATGAATACATGTCCAATGGACCTCTTCGTGACCACCTCTACGGGTCTAACCTCCCTCATTTGTCATGGAAGCAACGACTCGAGATCTGCATTGGCTCTGCTCGCGGACTACACTACCTTCATACTGGTGCAGCTCAAGGCATAATTCACCGCGATGTCAAGACCACCAACATCCTGCTTGATGAGAACTTTGTTGCTAAAGTATCCGATTTTGGGCTTTCTAAGGCAGCACCCTCATTAGAGCAGACTCATGTGAGCACAGCGGTGAAGGGTAGCTTTGGATACTTGGATCCAGAGTACTTCAGAAGGCAACAACTAACGGAGAAATCGGATGTGTATTCGTTTGGTGTAGTCCTTTTCGAGGTGTTATGTGCAAGGCCTGCCATTAATCCTGCATTGCCAAGAGAGCAAGTTAACTTAGCCGAGTGGGCAATGCAGTGGAACAGGAAGGGCTCACTGGAGACAATTATAGACCCTCATCTAGCGGGAACGATAAACTCGGGATCTCTTAAGAAGTTTGTTGAAGCAGCGGAGAAGTGTTTGGCGGAGTATGGTGTTGATAGGCCATCAATGGGAGATGTGCTATGGAACCTAGAGTATGCACTGCAGCTTCAAGAAGCGTCGTTGCAGATTGAACCACCCGAGGACAAAAGCTCCAAGTACATTGCACTAGAGCGGCCGAACCAAAAGACCTCCGACGAGGCTCCAATCATTTCCATCAACGAGGACTCCGAAGTGAGTGTGTTTTCACAGAGTGGGGGACTTCAGTCAGGAAGGTGAAATTACATACACAATTAGGATCATTTCCAGTGAAATCCATTTTGCATCCAAGCAAGATCCACCACATTGTAACTGCTGCATGCTTACGAGCAGTGAAAAATGATCTTCATATAGACGGTGCCAATTGAATCTGCCCCCCTTAAGATTAAAATTCCTAATTATGTATTTGGGTGGTTGTATATTGCATGCATTGTGTTACTCCTTTATTCACTACTCTCTCCTTGTTGCTTTAAAGATCTGTTTACCTGTTAACGATACAACTTTCAAAAGAACGCTTATGTTGTAAGCCTCCCCCTTTCTTGCTTATGGCCCTCCCCATCTCTTCTTATCCCTCCATAAATAACATATGGTATGTATTACGTATGTTAGGTTTTCTGTTTCGTACCATTATCGAAGAGTTGATGCTGCTTGTAGTTAGCGAACTTCACATGTAGGAAAACTAGTTAATTAATTGCATTTCACTTCTTTATCAATTCATACTTCAACTTAATTCTCTCTTTGTTTTGTTGAGCTGATGCTTTGAGTTTGATATTGCAATTTATGCTTATTACTTGGTTGTGCTGAATTAATTCGTTCTTCATTTTTTCCCATATGAACTTGCACTTGCTTTTTTAGTCCTTTAATACCACTTCCCACCCCCTCTTACAGAAATACCACCTACCAAACTATTGGGCCACACACTTGTTGGTCTCTTCGTACCCCATTTTGATCTAAGAAAAAAAAATTCTGAAACTTGCCTTCATCTTATTATGTTTGTTGCTTCAACATTTTATCAAATCCAACACCATATTAATTTATTTTGGTGTATCACATTGAAAAGGATCCACGTCTTTTCTGAGTGAAGTTGGAGTAGAACAAATCTATATATATATATATATAGTTGGAGTTGGAGGGGAGAGAGTTATCAAGCTCTCTCCTCTCACTATTCCATTTTTTTTTATTTTCTCATTTTTCTATTTTTTGCTATTTATTTCTTTGTATTGTTAGTTGTCTTTGGATATATTCATCTCCCCAAATTCTTGGACAACGAAAAGCCCAACTAGCTTATATTCATCCCCCTAATTTCTTGGACAACAAAATCTCAACTAGCTTATATTCATCCCCCCTAATTTCTTGGACAATGAAAAACCTAACTAGCTTGCAAAAAACGAATAGATAGTTACGATTAAGAGCGACACATATAAATTCGGGTTTTCATTAGCTCAAACACCTAACCTTCACTCAAACCCCACAATTTGCAATCTCCCTCAATTCCTTATTTGGTATGTCTAACTCTAACTTCATTGCCTTTATTCTTCTTCATCAAATCCAATTTCTCAGATCCAACTGGACAACAATAATAGCACAAATCTGTTCAAGGCTTGGAGTCTCAACGAACTTGTGAGGAATTGACACAACATCTTAGATCCTTTTATGTGAGCGGTTGGCTATGGGGTAAGAGGCAACTTGACGTGCTGGATGTTTTTGTTTTTGTTTTTGTTTATACTGTTGATCTGCTGGGGTATCTCTAAATTTTTTATTTTTGATGATGGATTTTTTTTGACGATCATTCTCTATATATTTTCTTTTGCCTATATCAATTATTGTAACAATTGAATATTAATTGAGTAAGAGGATGGGGTAGGTATATGAATGGTGGCTTTTATGCGATTCTTTTTTGAGTGGGCTAAGATGGGTGGTCATAAGACTTACAACTACGATCCTTTTCTAAAGAGACAGGGTTTTTTTTTTTTGCATAGTATATAGGTATACAAAGGGGACTTTTTGTAAGTAAATAGATAAGATTGTTTTTGTTTCCCCATTTTTTTTGTAGGTGCATTTTAAGTAGATAGGTAAGATTATTTTTGTTTCTCCATTCTTTTTGTATATATATTTTTTGATAGATTAATGAAATTCCTTTATCTCAAAAAACAACACAAATCTATTCAGATCAATCTTCATCTTCAATTCAAATCACCCTAAACTCTAATTAATCTTATTCTTATTATATTTTATTTATAAGAAGAATGAGTTTATAAAAACCCTAGAAGAATGAGTTGTAATGATTTACTCTAACATCCCCCTCAAACGCAGGGGGAGAGCAACGACACCAAGTTTGCTCCAAAGAAAAGTAAATCGAGAAGCAGCAAGAGCCTTTGTTAACTATCCGCAATCTGATCCGAGCTTGGAACATGGTGAATAGAAAGCTGACCCGCCAACAAACTTTATCTCGCACGTAGTGAATGTCCAACTCAATATGTTTCGTCCTAGCATGATAGACAGGATTATGAGCAAGAGCTTGAGCAGAAATGTTGTCACACCAAACCACTGGAGCAGTAGGAAGAGAAAACCTAAGTTCGACAAAGAATGATCGAATCCATGTAATTTCGTACGATACTGTGCCAACGCTCGATACTCAGACTCGGTACTAGAACGAGCAACTACATGTTGTTTCTTTGACTGCCAAGATATTAAATTGGAACCAAAGATGACTGCAAAACCAGAAACTGATCTTCTATTGTCGGGAGAGGCTGCCCAATCTGCATCAGAAAACCCCGTGACAAACATATGTGTACTAGGTCGAAACCAAATACCCCAATCAATAGTACCTTTAAGATATCGTAAGACTCGCTTCAACGCCTGCCAATGTATCTGAGTTGGAGAGCTTTGGTATTGACTCAATCTATTCACGATAAACGCAATATCTGGTCTAGTATGAACCAGATATTGCAAACCACCAAGTAAACTACGATATAACGTAGCATCTAAGAAAGGAGGGGATGTATCAGAAAATAGGGGCTTGCCTACTAACGCAGGCGTGTCTACTACCTTAGCCTGGAGCATGCCACCTTCCTGAAGTAATTGTTTAATATAGGCTGTTTGAGTGAGAAACAGTCCAGTAGTATCACGTCTAGCCTCCATTCCCAAAAACAAGTTTAAATCACCGATATCTTTTAAAGCAAAAGAATCATTTAACTGAGAAACAAACTGTTGTATTTTGTCAGGATGAGATTCAGTGACAATAATATCATCAACATAAACCAAAATATATAAAACAGTCGAAGAAGAATGAGATATGAAAAGGGAGTTATCAGCTTTGGAATTCACAAAACCCTACGATAAAAGAGTAGATCGTAATCTGTCAAACCAAGCACGAGGGGCTTGATGAAGACCATAAAGTGCTTTGTGAAGTTTACACACATAAGTAGGAACCACACTATCGATAAATCCTTTAGGTTGGTTTGTATAAACATCTTCAATTAATGACCCATTTAAAAAGGCATTATGAATATCAAGCTGACGAATCGACCAACCAAATTGAACAGCAATCGATAAAATAATTCGAATAGTAGAGGCCTTTACTACTGGACTGAAAGTCTCATCAAAATTGATACCCGGTAACTGTTTGAAGCCCCGAGCCACAAATCTAGCTTTGTATCAATTTATTGAGCCATCTGAATTCTTTTTAACTGTGAAAATCCACTTATTATCAACGACATTTTGAGAAGAATGAGCAGGCACCAACGACCATGTGCCAATCTTGACAAGTGCTCGATACTCATTCTCCATGGCCTCTCTCCATTTTGGGTCCTTGAGAGCCAAATCCACAGACTGAGGAATGTCTTCGATTACGTACGTGGTAGCAACAAACACCTTTTTCTTAGAAATACCATCCTTAGCTCGAGTTATCATTGGATGAACATTTTATGGTGTCTCAGATTCATTATTGCCCACGGTATTACCTTCTGTAACAGAGGGAATTGTAGGGACATGTGACACAGTTTTATTATGAAACACAAAGAGAAGGATTCGGATCGGGCGATCGAGGAGAGGGACCGAGGCATAGGCAAGAAGTAGAAGTCCTTTCAGGAACAGATGAAGAGGGGGAACCAAACGTCGTCGAGGGTACTTGGTGGTATGCATCTTCTTGGAGAATTAAACTGTGGAACTGGAAGATTGACCAGTGATGTTCCATTTGAAACAGGAGGCATGGATTTTGAAGCAAATAGATTGGAGTAAGGAAACTCATCTTCATTGAATAAGACATGACGAGTGATATACATTCTCCCAGATTTATGAAGACATTTATAACCTTTATGAGATGAACTGTACCCTAAGAAGAGACATTTTTCAGAACGAAACTGCAATTTATGGGCATTGTATGGTCGTAAATATGGAAAACAGGTACACCCAAACACTCTTAAGATTGAATAATCTGGAGAACGCCCATACACTCTTTCGTAAGGAGACTGACCCTGCAAAATTCTAGATGGAAGTCTATTGATAAGAAAAACCGCCGTCTCATATGCATCCCACCAATATTTATAGGGTAAATGACTATGAGCTAACATTGTTAAGCACATGTCTATGATATGACGATGCTTACGTTCGGCTCTCCCATTCTGTTCATGAACATGTGGACATGAGTGTTGAAAAAAAATACCACAAGAATCGAGAAAGGGCTTCAGCGACCTATACTCCCCTCCCCAATCTAATTGAACCTTCTTGATGCGTGTAGAAAATAGATTTTCAACCAATTTCTTAAAATGCAAAAAAGTGTTGAAAACATCAGATTTGACCTTTAATGGATAGATCCATGAAAAACCGTGTGTAATCATCCATGAAGTGCACATAGTAAAGAAAACCACCAGTTGACCGTACATGAGAAGGACCCCAAACATCATTGTGAATGAGCTCCAAAATGTGAGAAGACCGGTGGGTAGACACATGAAAGGGTAAGGCATGGCTCTTACCTAAAGGACAACTTGAACAAAAATCAACAGACTTATTTGACACATTCACTAACTGTAACACCTTCTGCAATGTCTGATGTGCAGGATGTCCCAGTCTGGAATGCCATAATGCAGGTAATTTCTTGTTGAATGCAACAAGAGCAGACTGTCCGTGAGAAGAGGAGAGAGGGCCAAAAAATCGATACAAACCATTGTGAAGAGTACCATGTAGTAGAACCTTCCTAGTTCTGATATCCTTCACAAAACAATCACGAGCATAGAATTCAATTAGAACCTTATTCTCACGAGCCAGTTGAGACATACTTAATAGATTTTTCTGAATCTGAGGCACACAATGTGTTGTGAAATGACAAACTGGAGCTAGAAAATGGTACTGTTGCAGTACCAACACCAGATATAGAAAGAGAATTTCCATTACCAATAATCAAAGAATGATTACCTTGATAAGGAGTGTAGTTATTCAACTGAGAAGGATCTGAAGTGATGTGTGATGTTGCTCCACTATCTGCATAACACGAAGTGTCCGAACCTGGTTCAGAGCCAGCATAGAAAGTACTTGGAGGTGGATGAGAAGATCCAGTAGGTGTAGGGTTGAATCGCAGTTGTTGAGAGGAGGCACCCTGCTGTGGTTGGTTAGTCGAAGCTCCCATATACTTCATATCTTGTCGAAAGTAGCAAACTGCAGCGGAGTGTCCAAACTTTCCACATATTTGGCATGTAGGTTTATTATCTTGTTTTGGGATCGAAAACCCCTCGTCCACGATCGCGACCACTGCGGTTGCGATTATTTGAGCCACGACCGCCACCGTTTGAGTGTTGATGTTGAATTCCTACCGGCACTTGTTTGATTTCTCCGAGTTCACCGACTTGTGTGGTATCATGAATAGACAAGGAACTGAAATCGCTTGAGACCATGAAACCGACTCAAGGTCATCTCAAAACTCAATAGAGATGCTCAGCTTCGTCCATCTTAGGGTTTCCTTTTCTTGTAGAAACAGAGATGATCGGAAGGTACTCACCATCCAAATTCCAAAGAAGAGTATTGGACACCGAGATCATCCGAAATAGGAGAACCTGTCGTTGCAAGAAAATCCGCCATCTCTTTCATCTTCAGTAAGTATTCGGACATCGTCATCGATCCTTTCTTTGTATTCTGGATCTTTCGTCTGTACACCTGAACTTGAGCCCTATTGTGAGATCCGCAGTGTTCTTCAATCCTTCTCCATGCTTCATGAGCGGATTCAACACCAACCACTGCATGAGCAACCTCGTTGGACATCACACTGATGAGCCATCCAAGGCAGAACTGATCCTTTCCATACCAGTCTTCGTATAATGGATTCGGATCACTTGACCCTGGCTAGAACTCCGGTGGACTCTTCAATGTTCCTAACAGATGTCCATCTAGTCGGCATCCTCGAAAAATCGGTAATACCATCGCCTTCCAGACCAAGAAATTGTTGCGATCTAACTTCATAGAGACGATTTGGTTAAGAGAGTTACCAAAGGGAGTCATTGCCGGATATTGAGTCGAAGATCCTGATGAACCAGATGTAGATCCGGTCACCATCGATCCAGATCCTATCTCTCTTAAACCAGATCCGAAGAACGACGTCGATCGTCGCCATTTTATCAATCTGTCTCTCATTGAAGAACTCGCTTTCCTTTATTCGGTGGTGATGGCGGTGATTCCGTGTCGATAACGGCGCGAGCCTTCATGGCTCTGATACCATGATGAACGAAAACCCTAGATCTGCAGAACTGAAGAAGAAGAAGAAAACTGAAGGAGATGAGCAGCAACACACGCTGTCTCTCACATCCATATATATATATATATATATATATATATATATATATATATATATATATATATATATATATATATATATATAAGAGGGGTCACGTGCATAACACGTGATACATATTAAACCTAGTTCACAGTAAATAAATAAACTTACAGCAGTAAATAACTCTACAGCACAGTAACTTAATATATTAACTAATGATTTACTCTAACAAGTTCATTATTATGAATTGCAATTCTAATTGTAAAAATATTACAGTATGTTCATATAAATTAATTTATTAATTTTTTAAAAAAGATTTAATAATCCTACAAAGTGAAGGAAATCGACTAGTTAAGAATAATGTGCAGGGAGTAGGTTGTGTGCAAGGGAATATTAGAGGTTTGTTTTGATATGTGCATAGAAGATTGAAGTATAAATGTTGTTCATTCCTAAAGCAATTAATAGAATATCCTATAGTGGATAATTTTAAACTTCACCAAAGATAATTAAAGGAAAGAAAGGTAGACTACGCAATAAGATGTGTTTTCCCCCTTTTCTTGTTATGTCTTGAACTTAATTCTCGATATCTAGCGGCCATGTAGAGTTCCAAATAATTTAAAGTCAAGTTATTTTGAACCTAACATAGGAAAAAGCTCTCTCGACGTTGTCTACTTCTTTTTTTTGGTAGTTTGACGTTGTCTAATTCATTCATAGGACTTGAAGATGTATTTTCTTTCTAATTTAAAATTTGGGATAACAGTGTGAAGTGAATAATTACAAATCAGAAAGATTTGGAGAACCATCTAAACACGTTTTATCAGTTGGAAAAAGCTTAACTGACTTTGCCTTGATTCCCTTGACTAATAATAGAGCTAGAGGGGGAGTTGTATTTTTGTTTCTTATTTAAAGCTTGTGTGTGTCATCAGTGCTTTGTATTTCATTTTATTTTTTGGTTTCAAAGAGGAATTGAGGAAATGTATTGTATATGGTTATATTTTAAAGCTGACGAACTTTTTTTTTTTTTTTTTTTTTCATTGAAAAGACTACCTTTATTTATTTATTTTTTTAGGTAAAACTAGTTTTATTTCAATTCTCAATGTAAAGATCTATTGGTATTAGCAGCACAATGAGGGTATTACACATGGAGATAACACAATAATCAGCTTGTCACAATCAAGGGTTCAATATCAGTGGCAAAATACAACACCTACTCCTACTTCAAAAACTCTTAAAATATGAAAATGTTGTGCGTGATATACACCAATCAAACTAATGTTAGTTTATGGTGCACGTCCCTCTCTTAAACTTAGCTTTTACATGGGCCACCCATCATTCGAGAATGCACACAAGTCTAGTGCCCAAGACCAAGGTCCTAATCACCATTTATACTAATGATATTAGCATGTATAGTCCAAAACCAAACAAGCATTTGGCAATTTTAGTAGAGTTGTATAATTGATATCTTGATTAAAACTAATTATAATTATAGTTAGGACACATGTAGGTCAGTTGTTAAGTGTACTAATTTTATAATATAATTAGAAAGAGATGTTCCCTTTGTTGAACAAACTCCACATGGAGGCCAGGCTATACCGTAGTAATACAGTACAAGGGTCACTAGAATCATTTCTTCTTTACACCTAGCTAGTAGAAGACTTGGTTTTTCAAGACCCAAAATCGAGGATGGTGTGCTCTACTCTCTTCATTGTTTTGTTATTGGCTTTTAGTTTAAATAATATTAATTATGGTAGGTTGCAAGTGGGGCGAGGAATCTTGGTGCTCCACAGGGCCCCGCACCGGCGGGGTAGCTTTCTTGATTTATTTTTTATTTAATTTTTCATGCGGCAGTAGTATCTAATATTATCAACCACAATGCCTAATACACACTATTAGACATTGTCATTGGATCTCAAATTCTCAACTAATAGGTGGCTCTTCGAATTATTTTTTTTATAAGAAAAATTAAGAAAATAACTTGTCTCCATGGGTTTGAACTATGAATCTATGACCTTAGCATTGTCATCGGATCCTAATTCTTGAATAAGGGGCGACCCTTTAAACTTAATTTGTTTTCATCTACGAGACTTGAACTTAAGACCTTACTTAAGGGAAGTTGAACCCATTACCACTTAAACCTACTAATTTTTTAGCTAATTATTTGTATATAATAAAGCTTTTTTAGTCAACTATAGAAGTAATTGAATTAATTCAAGTAGGAAATACTATTTATATATATATTTATATATATATATATATTAATTCAGACATAATTTATCAATGTAATGATAAAAATTATATATGATCTAATAAATGTATGTTATTAATTCATAATAGGAAAGTTACATTAAGTTTAGAATTAGATCTAATTATACATGTCATAACGATTTTTATTTTGAGAATGTCACGTGGATCTATATGTTATTTTTATAGTTATCTTTCATTATATAATATGAGTTTCTCTTAAAAAAAATACAAGTCTCTAAATTGAGATACCATTAACATATAACTGATAAAAAAATTTGCTTGACAGATAATCAATTGTAAATTAGTATGATTGACTTATTCTAAGTAATCATATAAAATTGGGAATTAGTAGTACTTAGGTAGAGATGCGTTGTATGTACATCAAATAAAAACATAAAAAAAGACTAAAAGATTGAGAATCAAAACATGCACTTATATAAAATTAGTGGGGTGTAGGGGGGAATCCAACAGGGGAGGGTGTGGGGCGACAAAGTATGCCCCGCGAAAAAATTTTGAGGATAAATCTTCACCTCGTCTTGCCCCACTTGTAACCCTAAATTTATAGATGGTTTCGGCCATCATTGATATCTGTGTACTATATATATAAATATATATTTTTGCCTTTGCTTCTTGGATATGGAGATGTTGGGTGGTAATTTCAAGATGGGAAAAACCAACAAATCAAACACAATAAAATGGCCAGATTGTTGGGATTTTGACATCTTTGTCTCTTCCATTGTAATTCCATACATTACCATGTTAATTTTACACTTCATTTTAAAAATTTTACAATTGATGAGGCATCTTTCCTTGTGTTGTTGGAAAAGGAATAAACCTGATCAAATTAATTTGTAAAAAAACAAAACCTGATCAAATGCTATAATAAATGCTGATTATGTTACTTTCTATAGGTACGTCATTTTTAAAAGTACTATTTATATATGTTGCATCTGATATCATGAAATTCAGTATTATTTAAGTGTCATTTGATATTTTAATTTGAAAGGTTAATAAAGAAAGACAAATTATAATAATCATCACGCGGTTTAGGGTACGTGGGCATTGAAGAAATCGTTGTGTTTTGACGTTTCATCAGCAGTGACAAAAGCAAAACGATAGACAGATGATTGTTTAAGGTTGTTTTTTAAGCTTCTAGTATACCAAGTTATATATAGGTCTTTTCATGATAAGGTTGGACGTGAGAAATCCAACTTCATCTCAGATAATTCACAACAACAATTAATCTTTAAAAAAGAAGTATAACACTTGCTACACAAGATTGAAAATAAGGATACTTGTTTATGTAGGTGCCGAGGACAAGGATGGACCTGCCCTCCAACACCCTTTATAGTATCCATGAATAATTGTGCCTCCTCTAATGACTGAAACTTCTCTATAGTTAAAAATTTGTTCACTGAGTTCATTGCATATATGAACATTAATAAAAGTTCTTAGAATTCAATCCTTTAAAATTAAAGGTGCACAAAATTTGTAGGACCACCGAGGCATGAGCATAATTTACTAAATTAAGGTTCACTCATTCAAGAAAACTGATCAGAGAATTTTTTAAAATTTGCAAAGTAGTATAGAAAGAAAAGTTGGTGAGAAAAAAATGAGCCTCCAAAGACCTGGTCATCAACCAAAACTTCCCCTAAGCAAATGATTTTTGTGAAACATAAATCACTCTCTCACCAAAATCATAGAGAAACTCCATTTGTTCTTATACCGAGCCGAAAATATAAAACAACAAATAGGTATCAACAAACACAAAAAGACCTTTTCAAACCTCTCATCTCATTTGTCATTTTATTCTCTCTTCTCATATAAATACATATCAATGATCAGTTCCAGCCATGGTATCTATCAATACAAGTTCAATTTCTCTCTCTCAATAATAGTAGATTGAGTTCACTAAGAAAATTTAATCAACACCAAATAAATGGGAAGAAAAAGAAAGGCTACTGATCAAGAGGGGGATCAAGACATCAAGGATTGCACTGATGGAGGAGACATGGGGTGGGATGAATTGGTGAAGGAGGCAGAAGTGAAAACAGCTCTTGGAGGAGCGCATCGAGCCCGAAAGAGGTTCGTGGGGGTGCGGCAGCGTCCATCGGGGCGTTGGGTGGCAGAGATTAAGGACACAATACAGAAGATAAGGGTGTGGCTAGGCACATTTGACACAGCAGAAGAGGCTGCAAGGGCATATGATGAAGCGGCTTGCATGCTCCGCGGCGCCAACACCCGAACAAACTTCTGGCCTTGCACTTCGTCGTCGTCCTCCTCCTCATTGTCTCCTGCTTTGCCATCTAAGATCTCAAATCTTCTTCTTCTTAAGCTTAAAGCTAGAAACCAAGCACAACAGCAGCAGCAACAGCAGCAACTAGAGCAACATCAACAATTCACTCATGAGGAAGCACTAGGACTAATGCAAGATTTCCAATTCAATGACTACATCAATGACCAAGTTGATCAGATCAACATCGATCAAGACGATATCAATGGTAATGATAATGTTGCATCTGCGGCAGCTGTCGATCACTCAGCTGAAGTTCCACCACAATTTATTCATCCTAATAAGACGGTGGTTTTAGAAATGAAAGAACCAGAATTGGACTACAATTGGAGTGCTATGACTGATTCATCAGGCAGCGATGACGGAGTCCGATCAGGTGACGAAGAGGGAAGAAGAGAAGAAGATCGATCTAGGAATCATGGATTTCCAATTCATGGACGTTGTTGGTTCCTCTTGTTATTATTCTCCATTCGAGATGACAGATGATGTCGAAGCCGAGCCATTGGCAGAAGTGAATGAGGGCGATGAGCCATCAATGCTTAGAGCTACCATGAATAGGATGAGGTATGAGAGGAAATTTTCGGCTTCTCTTTTCGCCTTCAATGGCATCCCCGAATGCCTAAAGCTGAGGCTTGGATCAGGAAATGTGAAGAAGTCAAAAGGGAGTGAAAGCTCGAGTAATTTGATGAACTCTTGCAATGAAAATCAAGATGAGAAGAAGGAACCCTCGAAAGAAAACAAAATTCCAACACAAGATTGTGCAGAGAGCTCAACATTATCAAATTCTAATGCCAGCAATGAGAGTGAATTGTCTCTCTGGAGCTCTCTTGATCTCCCTCCAATCTGCTTTGTTAGTTAGACAGTTGTGCTACAAAACTTAATTGATTCTTATTAACAAATTATTGGTGATTTCACCCAATATTGAGATTGACTTGTATAGATTGCTTTTCATGAATCACTACATCATGCATAGTGAAATTTGATTCCATATATATTGTAGCCAACTAGAAATTATGATATTGTTGACACAACAAAGAATTTGAAAATGGTTTGTGGTTTTTCTGTTATTACAATGTTAATTTGGGCAGCATGGATATAGCAACTTCTTTTCTTTAGTGTATTCCCATTATATATATCTTCCATTTAACTTCTTAATTCCATGTAATTTGATTTGAGTTGCACTCCTTTTAAAATGTCTTTCATTATTTTAAAACAAAAAATCTTTTTGCACAGACAACGACGATAATGAAATTTTCAACAAAAAAGTAATTTAATCAAATATTAGACATAATTTACTATCAAAAAAAGGTTATGATATATTTACCAAAAGCTACAAATATTAAAATATTATTTGTTAAACCATCAAAATATTTAAGGAGCGACTAAACAGACTCCACTTTTCTTAAAATATTCACGAATTTAGAAGATCAAGTGATCCGGAGTACAATGAGGTAAATTTTACTAGATTTCGTAGTTTACTTCGTGTCGCCCGTACATATTGTTCGGTACCACAAATCGAGACCTAAAGAGTGGGTCGATCACTCATTATGTCTCGGTCTTGTGGTTTCTTGGTTGCTTAGGTTCGAGACTTATATTATCTATCTCGGATCTATGTAACTGAGACCCACTCTTTGATTAGACATCGGTTATGTGGTTCAACATCACAAGCAAAACAAAAACTCACAAAATTGCCTTATTCTGTATGCCTTGAGTTTGAAATGGTGATTTAAGGTGAAAGGGTAAGAAAAATAGAGGGGCTTAGAATGTTGGAGTACGTAGGAATTAATGAGGAAGATGGGTTTTTTGAAGAAAAAAAGATAGGGTACATTCGACAAAAAGGGGGTATGGGTGAGTAATAGAGTATGTTCAATAAAAGCTGAGGTCTGTTTAGCGGCTCCCTATATTTATAAGAGATCAATATTTATTTGATTCAACCAAAACTCAAAGACAAATAAACCCTTAAGGTGCAAGTTATATTTAAAGTTGGCAAAACCCATAATTTAGTTCCTAAACTTTGTGTTTTTTATGCTCTTGGTCCCTCGAGCTTTATTACTACACATTTGGTCCTTTGAACTTTCACAAAGATCTACATTTAGTCATTCCACCATTTAAAGTGTTAAATTATGCCAATGTGGGTAACAAAAGTCCCGCGTGACTAGTCAAGAACAGTAAAGTGGTTTAGTGTGGCAGCTCCAATTTCCACATTGGTCCGCCACGGGAGGCCACGCGAGCCCACAACTGTCCACGTCACCACCAGCAGTGTCCCACGCCCAATTATCCATTATTAATCAATTTCCGGTTAACTTTGATGTTATGAGTTAACTTTTATTCCTTTAATATCATTTAGCCACAATTTACGCAGCGAAAGGTTTACAAACAACATAAAGATTCAACATATATATTATGAGCAAAATGCCTAAGTGGAAACCATATCAACTGTACATCATATACATATCATCTAAGAATCCTCAAAATATCAAAATATAGAACCTATCTCTCAAGTCCCAAAACCCAACATAAAACAAGTAAATATAAACATACGTACGAGAAGGGCTAGAGCTGTCAATCGATGTAGTCCTCAAGCTTGCCCTTTCCCCGGCTCGTACTAGGGTCTGCACTCATCCATTACGAAAAGACAGATGACGAGTCCAGAGTGAGTAATCCCAAGGAAATTCACCAAGTAATTACGGAAGTAAAAGTACTGAAATTTAAAATACTATTATTTAAACATGCGGAACAAAAGAATACAGACAACTGTAAAAAGGACCATCGCATGCATAAATATAGTGATGAAACAAAGTACGTGCACATAAAAATCACACTAAATCATACTTCGGGTTTTTCCCTAGGCACGGCCCATGAAAACACACTAATGGGTTGGCCCTGGACCCTCTAGGTGGTCGGCATAGACCCACGACGCACCCACACAGCCTACCATACCCGGGTAGCCTATTCACCAGCGTATGCCTAGACAAGTGCTATGACTTAGTGGACTCTATGGCCGTAACGAATAAGCACCAGGTGGAGAGTGATCTCAACACCGTAAAGACACCACGTAGGAGTAACTCCACTACCGTAAAGTCACCAGGTGAGAGTACTCAGCCACCGTAAAGCAATAATGAAATGGAGTAAAGAATAATGAATAAACAGAACTGAATTCAAATAAATCAAAATGTAAATACTAGAGTGAAGTTCAATTGGGATACTACACACCTCAAATCGCACTCCTCGTCCCGAAAACCAAACCTTAGTCCAGCTCCAATAAATGCCGACAATTCAAATTATCATCCGAATTATACCTATTACCATTTATCATTAAATTAGCTTCAATTTAATATATTATGTCAATTTTTCATTTTTCGAGGCTAAAACCCCGACTATTATCTCCCCAACATTTCCAAGAAAATCCCAAATTTCCTTTATTTGATCAAAATATATTTTTTCTAATTTTTTCCTATTTTATCTGAATTTTCTATTAATTTTTCAGTTTTTTTTTTCAAAACTGTTTTTTTTTTTTTTTTTTTTTTTTTTTTTAGAGTTGGGCTGAACCGGACCCGGTTCACCCTGGTCCGATCTGGCCCAACCGAACCGGCCAACCGGGTCGGCCCGACCCGATTGGGTCTTTTTCTCCAACAGAGGCGCACAGCGCCTCTGTTTCACCAATTTTTTTTTTCTTGAATTGATAGAGGGAGAGGGAGAGGGGAAACGACATGGGAGTCGTCTCCTTCCTCGGACGAACTGCTCTTGCAGTTCGTCCGAGCTCTCGAGCTCCACCCCACCTCCACCACCGAATCACCAAACCGCCACCACCACCAACACATACAACAACAACAACAACAAAAAGAACATAACAACATCAAAAACTCACCTCCTTCGCCTCTCCAACACGAGCTCAATCTCTCTTCCTCTTCTCTCGATTTCTCCTCCTTTCCTCCTCGATCTTCTTTTCGATTTTTTTTTTCTCAAAATGTGAGAAAATGGTGGTGACGGTGGTGTTTATCAAATTTTTGAGGTGAAATGACCCTTTTGCCCCTGAAACCTTATCCTCCTCTTTACAAAGTTCATGCCCTTTTTGGTCATTTCACTATTATTTATTTATTTTCTGATTTTTAATATATATTTATATATATATTAAATTCCTTATATACATATATATATATATACTTACCTATACTTTCGCGCCTAAAATTTTGTCGTGCGCGCCAACGAGCGTACTCGGGCGTGCACACTATTGTACCACCCACGCGTGTCGACCACGACCCTGCGTTTTACTAGGCACCCACCAATTTACGTATTTTATCACATTTAATCCATTTAATGTGTGTAATATTTTTCTCAACTTAAAATTTCGTCTTTAATCTACCCGGTACCCGCGTCAACACGCATATCGATGCGAATACTCATCACACAATCTCACACATCAATTTAAAATATAATTACACACATCGTGATGTCGTTAGCCTATTTTAACATAAACATAGCAAATTAACCAAAACAATATACAAAATACTATTTATCTAATCCGGGCGCACTCCAGCCTCGCTGTTGAACCCACGAACGTCCACGCTGGCGTCCACGTCTGTAATATCGTCATAAAATAACAACAAATATTAATTGAGCCGTTACAGTTCTTTCCAACTAAATTGAAATTTTGTCCCGAAATTTAAGTTATAATCAACACTCACCAGTGAATAACTGAGGATATCTCTGTCTCATAGTCGACTCGAGCTCCCAGGTGAGTCCCTCAGTCCCGTGATGCTGCCATCGTACCAACACCTTCGGAATCTCCCTGTTCCACAGAGTCTGAACTCTACGATCCATGATCTCAACGGGTTGCTCTTCATATGAAACGTCAGGACGAACCTCAATCTGCCTAATATCCACCATCGGCTTCTCCCCGACTTAGCTAACCTAAACATAGACACGTGAAACACTGGATGAACGCCTGCTAACTATGCTGGCAACTCCAATCTATATGCTACTGTCCCAACACGTGCTATTACTCTAAACGGTCCAATATATCTCGTGCTAGTTTTCCCTTGATTCCAAACCTCTGATGTCCTTTCCAGGGCGAAACTTTCAGATATACTAAGTCATCCACATCATAACTCAAACCCTCAAGATACCTATCAGCATACTTCTTTTGCCTATCTTGAGCTGCTTGCAATCTCAATCTAATTTGCCGAATTTTCTCGGTATGATCAACAACAACTTCAGGTCCAATCACTGCCATATCCTCAGGCGTTACCCAACAAGCTGGTGATCTGCAAGGTCTACCATACAAAGCCTCAAATGGTGGCATACCAATACTCGCCTGATAGCTGTTGTACGTGAACTCGCACAACGGCAAATACTCTTCCCAAGCACCTCCAAACTGCAAAATGCTTGCTCTAAGCATATCCTCTAATATCTGTATCAATCTCTCTGACTGGCCATCTGTCTGAGGATGATAAGCCGTACTAAACTGTAGTCTCGTCCCAAACTGCTCCTGCATGCTCTCCCACAACTTCGAAGTCAACCTGGGATCTCTGTTAGACACAATAGATAGCGGTACTCCATGTAGTCTAACAACCTCTCGTTCAAAAATGATACTTAACGGAGGAAATGAATACTTCATCGATATAGGAATGAAGTGTGCAGACTTCGTCAATCTCTCAATAACAACCCACACAGCATTATGACGTCTTGCAGTCTGTGGCAACCCGCTCACAAAATCCATCGTAACATGCTCCCATATTCAGATCCTTCTGAGTGAACAGATACCTCAAACTCTGATGATCTGTGAATAACATAAACCGCTCCCCATAAAGATAATGTCGCCAAGCCTTGAGCGCAAACACAACTGCAGGTAGCTTTAAATCATGAACCAGATAATTCTCCTCATGGGGTCTCAATCGCCTCGATAAATATGCAATTGGGTGTCCTTCCTGCATCAACACGCATCCTAACCCAGCTCCGGAAGCATCTGTGTGACCGAGAAGCCTTTCCCCGCCTCGTGTAGAGCCAACACCGGCGCGAAGTCAACTTCCTCTTCAACTCTAAAAATGTTTGCCTCACGCGGTCTTCGCACCATTCAAACTTAACATTCTTCTTGGTCAACCTCGTCATTGGCGCTGCAATCAAAGAAAAATCATGCACAAACCGTCGGTAATAGCCCGCAAGCCCCAAGAAACTACGAATGTCCGAAACTGACTCAGGTGTCTTCCAATCAATAATCGCTCGAATCTTGTCTCTATCAACAGATATTCCTTGACTACCAATGACATGTCCGATAAATTTCACCTCTCTCAGTCAGAAAGCACACTTGCTGAACTTAGCGTACAATCTGTGCTCCTTCAATGCCATCAAAACATCTCTGAGGTGTCTCTCGTGCTCCTCACGAGTCTTACTGTATATTAAGATATCATCGATGAATACAATCACATAACAATCCAGAAATGGTCGTAGTACTCGGTGCATCAAATCCATAAAGATAGCCGGCGCATTAGTCACCCCAAATGGCATGACTATGAACTCGAACAATCCATAGCGCGTGCTAAACGCCGTCTTCTCGATATCACTCTCCCGAATCCTCAACTGATGATATCCAGATCGTAAATCAATCTTCGAGAAAAACTTAGCACCCGCCAACTGATCGAATAGATCATCAATCCTAGGAAGTGGGTAACGATTTCAAATCGTCACTTGATTCAGCTTCCTGTAGTCTTCGCACATCCTCAAAGAACCATCATTTTTCTTAACAAATAGGACTGGCGCGCCCCAAGGAGACATACTGGGATTGATAAAACCCTTCTGTAACAACTCCTCTAATTGGGATCTCAACTCTCCCTGCTCCGATGCTGACATCCGGTACGGTCGGCTGTATATCGGCTGCGTCCCCGGAATCAACTCAATCATAAACTCAACTGCCCTAGAGGTGGTAAACCCGCAAATCGTCGGGAATACCTCCGGGAACTCACACACTACTGAGATATCTTCCACTCTAACCTCGGGTTTCTGGTCTGGCTCCACCATCATCCTAAATGCCTCCATCTCCTGAGTCGTAGCTAATCGACCTTTGGTAATTGGTAAGTCTAACGCCGTCCCAACAAAAGTAAATACTGGAATGCCCTCAATATCAAATACTATCACCTTACCAAACACAATCAATGTGTGCGCGATACGCCGATAACCACTCCATACCCAATAAAGCATCAAACTCTAAATACTCTAGGACACGAAAGTCGACAGGTAACTGGTGTCCCTCAATCTCTATCACACAATTCCGGCATATCCGGTTAGGATAAATCTTATCCCCAGCAGCCGTACTGAGGACAAGATGTGGATCTAAAGTCTCAATAGATAACCCTAACTGTCCGACCCTACGTCCCGATATAAATGACAAGGTACTACCGGAATCAAATAATACATGCATGAGGACATCGCATATAGATAACATACCCTCGACAAGCTGACGAGCCGCATCACGATCTGGCTGTACGGCAGTAGGTGTAGCAGCAGCATGAACTCTCTCCCTAACTGGCTCAATCTGTAGCCGTGAGGATGAAGCTGCCATCGGACAATTAATCTGTAAATGTCCGACCTGATGACATCTGAAACACCGTCGCGTCTTTCGCCAATCCGACTGTGACACTATATGCACCTGAGCCCTGTCACGACCCCGACCTCTCTGTCCTCTACCACGACCTCCTCCATCTCGAATACGTTGTCGTGGCTGCTCAAATGGGGCAAGTGCAGCAACGTACACTACCTGCCTCTCAGCTCCTCTCTGCTGCTCGTAATGCCTATCTTGTCGACCCTGATCATGTCTTTATCTTTCAGACTGATCTCTCGGTCTCTTCGATCTCTGATCAGACTGAGAACTCTGTCCAGACCCATCTCCAAGCTCACCCCGGTGTCGTAGATATGTCTCACGAGCCAATGCTCTATCACAAACAATCTGTAGTGTCTCTGCACCAGTCGCGATTATCACCCCACCAATCCTCTCATCCAGGCCTCTGATGAAATAATAAATCTGTAATCTCTCCGTGTTAGCCACATCCATAGCATACATCATGAGATACCGGAATCGGTCCATGTACTGCGAAACTGACATGGTACCCTGTCGCAAACTCAAGAACTGCTCCTCAATCGTAATCGCACCTCTCGTGGGAATATACTCGTCCCGTAAATAACTGTCTAAACTCCCCCACGTCGTCCTGGCGTACCATGTATGTCAGTGTAGGTGGTCCACCAAACTGCGGCCTGACCCCTCAAACAATAACCTGAGATACGTGCCTGGTCTACCTCGGGTACCTCCAACAACTGGTGTAGTCGTTTGTGAGTCATCAACCAACGTCCTGCAACCTCAGGATCACTGACTCCAGTGAAGTACGTAGGGTTAAACCTCATAAAATCCTTCACCATCTTCGTTGTCTCTGACATCCTACTCCTAGCAGTCGAAGTCCCTATCTGCTGCTCTGTAGTAGTGGGTGTCACCACAGTAGTCTCTGCTGGCACTACAACTAGCTCAACCCTCTCTATCACTGTCTCTGACCCAACCGCCTGCGTAATAACAGCTGGTGCTAAGGCTGTCTGAGTAGTAGTAGGTGCAACACGCTCAGCAGTCGGTGCCACTGCTGGCATCCTCGAACTCCAGATATACTCCATCAACTCGCCATCTCGTGCTTGGGCAAGTAATCGCGCTCCGTCGCCTCTCGCATCATGGCTCGTAAATCAGCTACCTCACTAGTGGTATGGTCACTAGTCTCCCCAATCTCCTGCTGAGTAGTCGGCGAAGTAGTAGGAGTCTGTCCGTCCATCATAAACTGCACAACCAACGTGCATTGGATCAGACTCAGTACATACGCATATAATATATAGTACATAATCAAAACATTAGTATATGTAATTTCCTAAGTCTATCCGCCTCGCATCACTTCCCAACTAAGCCTTTAATCATTCACTTGTGGTTTCCACATCTAAGATTTATTCATTGATACCAAGTAGCAAATTGTGGCGGTATCAGAGTTAACTATCATCATCGTTTTATCCTTTAGGTTCCTCAAACCTAAGCTCTGATACCAAAATGTGGCGGCCCCAATACCCACATTGGTCCGCCACGGGAGGCCACGCGGGCCCACAACTGTCCACGTCGCCGCCAGCTGTGTCCCACGCCCAATTATCCATTATTAATCAATTTTCAGTTAACTTTGATGTTATGAGTTAACTTTTATTCCTTTAATATCATTTAACCACAATTTACGCAGCGGAAGGTTTTCTAACAACATAAAGATTCAACATGTATATTATGAGCAAAATGCCTAAGTGGAAACCACATCAATTGTACATCATATACATATCATCTAAGAATCCTCAAAATATCAAAATATACAACCTATCTCTCAAGTCCCAAAACCCAACATAAAACAAGTAAATATAAACATACGTACGAGAAGGGCTAGAGCTGTCAATCGATGTAGTCCTGAAGCTTGCCCTTTCCCCGGCTCGTACTAGGGTCTGCACTCAGCCATCACAAAAAGATAGATGACGAGTCCAGAGTGAGTAATCCCAAGGAAATTCACCAAGTAATTACGGAAGTAAAAGTACTGGAATTTAAAATACTATTATTTAAACATGCGGAACAAAAGAATACAAACAATTGTAAAAAGGACCATCGCATGCATAAATATAGTGATGAAACAAAGTACGTGCACATAAAAATCACACTAAGTCATACTTCGGGTTTTTCCTCAGGCACGGCCCATGAAAACACACTAATGGGTTGGCCCTGGACCCTCTAGGTGGTCGGCGTAGACCCACAACGCACCCACACAAGCCTACCATACCCGGGTAGCCTATTCACCGGCGTATGCCTAGACAAGTGCTTTGACTTAGTGGACTCTATGGCCGTAACGAATAAGCACCAGGTGGAGAGTGATCTCAACACCGTAAAGACACTAGGTAGGAGTAACTCCACTACCGTAAAGTCACCAGGTGAGAGTACTCAGCCACCGTAAAGCAATAATGAAATAGAGTAAAGAATAATGAATAAACAAAACTGAATTCAAATAAATCAAAATGTAAATACTAGAGTGAAGTTCAATTGGGATACTACACACCTCAAATCGCACTCCTCGTCCCGAAAACCAAACCTTAGTCCAGCTCCAATAAATGCCGACAATTCAAATTATCACCCGAATTATACCTATTACCATTTATCATTAAATTAGCTTCAATTTAATATATTATGTCGATTTTTCGTTTTTCGAGGCTAAAACCCCGACTATTATCTCGCCAACATTTCCAAGAAAATCCCAAATTTCCTTTATTTGATCAAAATATATTTTTTCTAATTTTTTCCTATTTTATATGAATTTTCTATTAATTTTTCAGGTTTTTATTTTTTTTTAAACTGTTTTTTCTTTTTTTTCTTTTTTTTTAGAGTTGGGCTGAACCGGACCCAGTTCACCTAGGTCCGGTCCGGCCCAACCGAACCGGCCAACCGGGTCGGCCTGACCCGCCCAGGACAGGGCCGGGTCGGCCCGACCCGGTTGGGTCTTCTTCTCAAACAGAGGCGCACAGCGCCTCTGTTTCACCAATTTTTTTTTCTTGAATCGATAGAGGGAGAGGGAGAGGGGAAACGACATGGGAGTCGTCTCCCTCCTCGGACGAACTGCTCTCGCAGTTCGTCCGAGCTCTCGAGCTCCACCCCACCTCCACCACCAAATCACCAAATCGCCACCACCACCAACACATACAACAACAACAACAAAAACAACATAACAACATCAAAAACTCACCTCCTTCGCCTCTCCAACTCGAGCTCAATCACTCTTCCTCTTCTCTCGATTTCTCCTCCTTTCCTCCTCGATCTTCCTTTCGATATTTTTTTCTCAAAATGTGAGAAAATGGTGGTGACGGTGGTGTTTATTAAATTTTTGAGGTGAAATGACCCTTTTGCCCCTAAAACCTTATCCTCCTCTTTACAAAGTTCATGCTCTTTTTGGTCATTTCACTATTATTTATTTATTTTCTGATTTTTAATATATATATATTAAATTCCTTATATACATATATATACTTACCTATACTTTCGCGCCTAAAATTTCGTCGTGCGCGCCAACGAGGGTACTCGGGCGTGCACACTATCGTACCACCCACGCGTGTCGACCACGACCCCGCGTTTTACTAGGCGCCCACCAATTTACGTATTTTATCACATTTAATCCATTTAATGTGTGTAATATTTTTCTCAACTTAAAATTTCGTCTTTAATCTACCCGGTACCCGCGGCAACACGCATATCGATGCGAATACTCATCACACAATCTCACACGTCAATTTAAAATATAATTACACACATCGCGATGTCGTTAACCTATTTTAACATAAACATCGCAAATTAACCAAAACAATACACAAAATACTATTTACCTAATCCGGACGCACTCCAGCCTCGCTGTGGAACCCACGGACATCCACGCTGGCGTCCACGTCTGTAATGACGTCATAAAATAACGACAAATATTAATTGGGCCGTTACATTTAGATTACTGAATCAGATGACTCATATTGACCAAAAAAAGTTGAAAAAATTTTAATTTCCCCCAAAAACATAAAAAAACTCAAAGTTCAAGGACCAAAAATATAAAAACTCAAAGTTCAAGGACCAAATGTACAATAATGAAAGTTCAGGGACTAAACTACACTATTGAAAGTTCAGGGACCAAAAGCATAAAAAACTCAAAGTTCAAGGACAAAAAATACGTTTTTCCATATAAAGTTCTTTAAGTTATTGTTGACTCCAATAAGTGACTAAGTGGAACACGAGCTAAAAATCTTTAAGTAATTAAGGTCTTTAATATAAAAAATTAGTTGGTTCAGTGATAAAAAATTAAGTTTCCTTAAGTGTGAATGGAAGAAATTAAGTTGGGAGGGTCGCTTGATAGGGTCCAACATTGTTCGAACGTAGATTAGTTGGTATGGTTGGCGTCGTGTTAAAAACAAGAAAAAAGTATGTCTTTAATAGGAGTTAGTCTTGTGAATATAAGATTTATAGACAACATTGGGAGAACTTATTCTATGTAAACTTTGAAGCAGTTAATGTAGAGATTAAATGCGAAGGAAATAGAAGTTTGGATACTGAGCATTTTTTTCATAGGAACAACTTTATTTATTTATTTTTGATTAGGAAGGGGCCGAAAGGCCCAAATTACTGTTGAACTATATGTGAGTTTGTATTGTATCCAATATTAGTCCCACATGGGAAAGAAACATTTTGTTTCTTTCCTTGTAAGATATCTTTCACTTACAAGTCTTAGTTAAGTGAATATGGGTTGGAGGCAAAGACCATGGGTATTCCCCATTGATTAATATATATTAAATACTTGATATTTAATATGTCTTTGATTAGGCCTTAGGCCTTAGGGGCTAATGTTAAAATAACTTATTATGTGAACAGTTGTAACGGTTGTATGTGAACAGTTATGTTTTGTGAACAGACACATTATTTGTCTATATATAGTTTGTACGAAATGAAAAAGAAAAAATCAAGTTTTTTGTTGAGAGAAATCAAACTGTTGCACAAGAAAGGTTCTTTGATTGGTGTGTAATCAAAGATCAATCCAGTTGTATCCTAGAGGCGAACCTCTTGAAGCATTCATACACCGAATTGGAGGAAAATTCGTCTTAGGACATTGCTATTTAGTGCAAGCCTCTGGTATGATTTAATTTTGTTCTTTGTAATTGAATTCACATGTGATATATATTATAGTTTAGTGATATGCATATAGTATAATTGTTTTAACAATCTAAGACGAATTATTATTAAGTTATCACTTATTTACATACAATAGTTGAGTGCATATAATTTGTCACTGATTTTAGAAAAACTAGTCACTGATTTATACGAAATTGTTGTTTTCATACTAGTTTGAAATGGCATCTCTTGTAACTGAGAAATATGAGAAATCCACAACTGCCAATCCCAAAGATGAAAGACCAGAGAAGTTCAAGGGTCTTGACTTTAAAAGGTGGCAGCAGAAAATGCTGTTCTGGCTGACCACTATGAATCTTGCCAACAAAGTGAATAAAGAAGTTCTGAAATCTGATGAGGACCCTTTGTCTAGGGAAACTTTCCTTACTATTGAAGCATGGAGGAATTCTGACTTTCTTTGCAGGAATTACATTTTGAATAGACTTGATGATACATTGTATGATGTCTATTCTGAATGTAAAACCGCAAAGGATGTTTGGGATCTTCTCGAAAAGAAATACCGAACTGAAGATGCAGGGGCTAAAAAGTTCGTGGTAGGCAAGTTTTTGAAATACAACATGGTGGATTCGAAGTCCGTGGTAAAGCAAGTGGAAGAACTGCAAGTTCTGATACATGAATTGCACGCTGAAGGGTGCATCGTAAATGAACATTTTCAGATTAGAGCCATTATTGAAAAGCTTCCACCGTTGTGGAATGACTTCAAGGTCTACCTAAAGCACAAGCGAAGGGACATGTCCATCGAGGATCTCATTCTGCGACTTCGTGTTAAGGAAGATCACAGGAAGGGAGATAAAAAGGAAATGGCTAATGCTAATGCTAACATGGTGGTAGGACAATCAAGAAGGTCCAAATTTCAGAAATTCCAGAATAAGAATTTCAAGAAAAATTTTAAGAGAACCGCCAAGCCGTTAGCACCAAAGGGGAAGGATTACAAGAAAATTAAGGGAAGTTGCTGGGTTTGTGGAAAGTAGGGTCACAGGGCTCAAGATTGTCGCCACAAGAAATATCAAAATTTTGATAATTCTGGTGTGAACAACCAAGCAAATGTTACTGACATGGAAATTGATGATACTGACTTTGATCTCATTGCGGTTGTTTCAGAAACTAATATGGTTTTTGATGCCAAAGGATGGTGGATCGATACTGGTGCAACAAGGCACATATGCAGTGACAAAACCTTATTTTCCGAGTTTCATCCGGCTGATAGTGAAGAGAAACTTTACATGGGAAACTCATCCTCCTCCAAGGTTGAAGGCAAAGGAACAATGAAGATGAAGTTCAAGTCTAGAAAAATAATCACTTTACTTAATGTTCTTTATGTTCCTGATATTAGGAAAAATCTTGTATCTGGCTCTTTACTGAATAAGAAAGGGTTCAAACTTGTTTTCGAGTCTGACAAATTTGTATTGACTAAGGGTGGCATGTTCATAGGGAAGGGGTACCTTACTGAAGGTCTCTTCAAATTAAGCATTGTAATTGTTAATGGCATTGGTAATAGAATGATTGTTTCTGCGTATATGAATGTCTCTGCTTATATGATTGAATCATTTGATATATGGCATGCTACACTAGGTCATGTAAATAACAGATTAATTCATAAAATGGTACATTTGAACATGTTACCAAAGTTTCAAATTGATTTTAAACACAAATGTGAAGTTTTTGTAGAATCAAAGTTTGCTAGGCTAACATTTAAATCTGTTCAAGAAAGATCAAATGAATTATTAGATTTAATTCATAGTGATCTTTGTGATTTCAAATCAAATCCTACAAGAGGAGGAAAGAACTACTACATCACTTTTATTGATGATTGTAGTAAATATTGTCATGTCTTTTTGATCAAGAATAAAAGCGAGGCCTTTGATATATTTAAAATATATAAGGCAGAAGTTGAAAATCAACTTGACAAAAAGATAAAAATATTAAGAACTGATCGAGGTGGAGAATATGATTCCATTGAATTTACAGAATTTTGTAATACAAATGGAATTATTCATCAGACCACTGTGCCATATACACCTCAACAAAATGGTGTGGCAGAGAGAAAAAATAGAACTCTAAAAAATATGATTAATTCTATGTTGAATGATTCTGGGCTTCCTCAAAACTTGTGGGGTGAAGCATTACTGACTGCAAATCATATCTTGAATAGAGTTCCGTTCAAGAAATCTGATAAGTCTCCATATGAGATTTGGAGAAAGAGAAAACCCACTTACAAAACTTTAAAAGTGTGGGGTTGCTTAGCAAAGGTTCAAATTCCTTTACCAAAAAGGACTAAATTAGGACCTAAAACCGTAGATTGTGTGTTCATCGGTTTTGCTAAGAATAGTGCAGCGTATAGATTCTTAGTAGTTAAATCACATATTTCAGATATCAGTGACAATATTATCATAGAATCTGCAGATGCAATATTTTTTGAGCATATATTTCCTTTTAAGGAAAAACAAAATGGTTCATCACGAAAAAGGACATCTGAAGAGAGTCTAGAAGAACCAACCACTTCAAGGGTTCAAGAACAAAATTTGAAACCTAGAAGGGGAAAAAGAATTAAGGTTCCAAAGAATTTTGGACCTGATTTTATAAGTCTGTTAACTGAAAATGAACCTCAGACTTATAGGGAGGCTATGACTTCGCCGGAAGCGCCTTTATGGATGGAAGCAATCAATAGTGAAGTTGAATCCATTTTACAAAATAATACATGGGAATTGGTTGATTTACCATCCGGAATCAAACCAATTGGATATAAATGGATATTCAAAAGAAAGCTTAAAGCTGACGGTACTATTGATAAATACAAAGCACGATTGGTTGCAAAAGGTTATAGACAAAAAGAAGGTGTAGATTACTTCGACACCTATTCTCCTGTTTCGAGAATAACTTCCATTAGAATGTTGATTGCCATAGCTGCTTTATACAATATGGAAATACATCAAATGGATGTTAAAACAACATTTCTAAATGGAGAGTTAGAAGAAGAAATTTATATGGACCAACCTGAAGGGTTCATAGTCAAAGGCCAAGAGAATAAAGTTTGTAGACTTGTTAAGTCATTATATGGACTCAAACAAGCTCCAAAACAATGGCATGAAAAATTTGATCATACTATGCTAGCATATAGTTTCAAAATAAATGAATGTGACAAATGTGTGTACATTAAAGAAATGAAAAACTTTTGCGTCATAGTATGTTTATATGTTGATGACATGTTGATTATGAGCACAAGTAGAGATGCTATAATGTCAACCAAAAAGATGTTGAATTCTAGTTTTGACATGAAAGGCTTAGGTCTAGCTAATGTAATACTAGGAATTCAAATCAAAAGGAATAACGAAGGTTATATCCTCACACAATCTCATTATGTTGAGAAAATCTTAAAAAGATTCAATCAATTTGATTGTAAACCTGCTCCAACTCCTTTTGATGCTAATTGTCATCTTAAGAAAAATAATGAAGAAGCAATTTATCAATTGGAATATTCTCAAGTAATTGGAAGCTTGATGTACTTGATGAATTCTACTAGACATATATAGCTTATGCAGTAAGCAGGCTGAGTAGATACACAAGTAATCCTAATGATGCTCATTGGACAACGTTAATAAGAGTTCTAAGGTATCTCAAATAGACCTTAAATTATGGACTTTATTATACAAAATATCCACCTGTACTTGAAGGGTATAGTGATGCAAATTGGATTTCTGATAATACAGAAACCAAATCAACAAGTGGATATATATTCACATTAGGTGGAGCAGCGATTTCTTGGAAATCAACAAAAAAAACGTGTATAGCACGTTCCACTATGGAATCTGAATTCATAGCTCTTGATAAGGCAAATTGAAGAAGCTTTGAATGGCTAAGAAATTTCCTAGAAGATATTCCTTGCTGGCCAAAACCAGTCACAACAATTTGTATACATTGTGATAGTATGGCAGCACAAGCAAGAGCTAAGAACAATATATATATATATATATATATATAATGGTAAGTCGAGACATATAAGGCACCAACACAATACTATAAGACAATTACTCACAAGTGGAGTAATTAGTATTGATTATGTTAAGTCTAAGGAAAACATTGCAGATCCTTTGACTAAAGGCTTACCAAGAGATCAAGTGAAGATATTATCGAGGGGATGGACTTAAAGCCTATAGAGTAAGTCAAGTCCAATGCGGAACCTAACCTAGGCGATTGGAGATCCCATGGTCTAGGTTCAATAGGCAAACTAGTTAAACTTGACTTAACAAACAGGACACACAATTACCTGTTCCTATGATGAAGTAAGTGTGTTGATAAGAAGTTTAGGGTATGCAATACTGCATTTAATGATTAAAGATAAGTCACCTATATGATAGTAAATGTGGGGTCGCATTTATGAGAATGAATAGGCTAAATTCTCTAAAACTATCATGAATCCAGGATATGTTCAGGACCAAAATGAACAACAAAGAATAACGTGCATCAGTAATCATGTCATAAGTGAGACATATTGTCTTAGTTTACTACATAAAGTGAACAGTTCAAGATACATACATCATTGCGTCGCGAAGTAAACTCGATATGATCTTACTAGGGTAAGTTCAAGTCTATACGACACTTTCCTGAGTAACATGACATGATAATCTCCCTCAAATCTCTCTCAATTGTTTTGAAGTAATGTTATTTTTAAAATAATGATATTTTTTTTTAAATTTGTATTTGTGAATTGGCAAAGTAAACTTGGTCATGGTTTCAGATAGATACAATACAAATGTGGGGTATTGTTGAACTATATGTGAGTTTGTATTGTACCCAATATTAGTCCCACATGGGAAAGAAACATTTTTGTTTCTTTCCTTATAAGATATCTTTCACTTACAAGTCTTAGTTAAGTGAATATGGGTTGGAGGCAAAGGCCATGGGTATTCCCCATTGACTAATATATATTAAGTACTTGATATTTAATATGTCTTTGATTAGGCTTTAGGCCTTGGGGCCAAGGGGCTAATGTTAAAATAACTTATTATGTGAACAGTTGTAACGTTTGTGAACAGTTGTAACGGGTGTATGTGAACAGTTATGTTTTGTGAACAGACACATTATTTGTCTATATATAGTTTGTACGAAATGAAAAAGAAAAAATCAAGTTTTTTGTTGAGAGAAATCAAACTGTTGCAGAAGAAAGGTTCTTTGATTGGTGTGTAATCAAAGATCAATCCAGTTGTATCCTGGAGGCGAACCTTTTGAAACATTCATACACCGAATTGGAGGAAAATTCGTCTTAGGACATTGCTATTTAGTGCAAGCCTCTGGTATGATTTAATTTTGTTCTTTGTAATTGAATTCACATGTCATATATATTATAGTTTAGTGATATGCATATTGTATAATTGTTCCATCAATTACATGACACACATACGGGAAAAAACCCCTGAAATGTCATTACATAAAATCTTGCCTATACCAATAATCTGCAAAACATGAGTACCCAATGTATTATTCAACGCCTGTCTCGCCATCCAATCAGCCTTGCGATTGACCTCCCTATGGATGTGTTGTATTTTCAATTCCCAATCTTTGTCAAGGATATGATAAATTAGGTTCATGAGGTGCCAATGCTTGTTGTGAGTAACATGTCGTTGTTGAAGATGCCACAACAAGATTATCCATCTCCAAGATGGTCACCTTCCTAAATCCCATCACCTTCCTAAATCCCATACAATGAGTATTTCTTTTCTAATGGGCTTCTTGCTATTCACGAGATTGAGCGATGCAACATTGTTAAAAATTCATGGATAACTTTCTATTCAAATATCACCATGTTGCCTAAGATGAACTGATTATGAGATTTCCAAGGCATCCAACAAGCAGTCGCAAAAACCACTAGCCATTTAATCCCTTGTAACAACCCATCACATACTAGATTACTCTGGAACCATTCCTCGAAAGGAAGTTCTTCCCAACTCTGCCATCTATGAACACCAACTAGTTTAATTCATATATTTATAGCTCTGGTACAACTTTGGAGCACATGATCAATCATTTCAAGATGATCACCACATAACTTCGCATGAATTAAACTCAGTTAAATGCTTCCTCTTCCGTTCAACATTGGTTAGAAGAGCATCCTGAAGGACCACAAGAACATTTGAACCCTCTCTTTCGTTCCACATTGGGATTCCATTTGGATGCTAGCAGTTGGACCTTCTCCAATAGTTTGTTATACAGTCTCCTTGGTTACTCACCTATGGATCGGGGGGGACTCCTAAATACCATCCTAAATCCATCATTTGGGAGAACCCCATGAGATTGTTGAGTCGTGCACTATCATCCTTAAATATAATAGGAGAGAAGAAAACATGAGGTTTTTTTAGCACTCATTTTATGCCTAGAGAATGTACAGAGCTATTAAAGAATATTCAACAGAGTCCTCACTTGTTTCTCCGAGGCCTCTCCAAACAAAATTAAATCATTTGCAAAGAAAAAATGGGAGATTGTAACCAATCCATTGCCAAAATTAAGTGCAATCCAGTCACCATTACTCATAGCTAGTTAAATCAAATGTGATAATCTCTCCATATATAAAACAAAAATATAAGGCGAGACAGGATCTCCATGGTGGACACCTCTCGATTGCGAGAAACAATGTGATTTTTACGCTAATACGAAAAAAAACTCATTCTGGTATATTATGAGAAAAATCACGTCATCTAATGAATAAACAGTAGTCCACTAAATCAAATCAACTAAGTTGAACTTATCCTACACTCCCATCAACCCAGCTAGGCTAGCCCATATTAGTGTGTAAAAAAAAAAAATGGGCTAGGGAAATATATTCATTTTAGTCCCCTAACTCTCACCGAGATTAACGACTCAATACCTAAAGTCCAAAAAGGCTACATTAGTCCCTCGACTCCTCCCCCTTATTTAACACTCTCCACCTAACGATCCATTTTCACGTTCTCTCATCTTTAAAAAATTTAGAATCAATTGGTGGATCTTTGTTTTTCACTCACCATTCCCCTTTCACTAGATAGGTTGTAGGCACTCTAATTCACTAAACCAACTAAAAACCAATGTCGAGAGGGCGAAGAGAGTTGAGTTGATTTGGGCAATTTGTTTCTCATTTAGATTTTTGAATAGCTTTGCAGCTCAAATCAAAGGCTTAAACGGGTTTGGTAGATTGCTCTTCTATGTTGATTCGTTAAAGATGAATTTTTTAGATTTGAAGTTGATTGAGGAATATTCAAGGGTCCCCAATAATCTTGAATGAAACCCTCCCATGTTTATGTGGAATAATGGATGGGGAGGATATTCAGGTAGGTGGGACTCTTTTTGTGTTTGATTTGGTTTTTAGTATGTTTGATATATTATAAGGGTTTGGATGTGGGCTTTATGGGTCGATCCTTTTGTGTTGATATTAGTTTATTTGTGCTCTGTAATTCCTTATTTTAGGTCATTTTGGTTGGGGGGTTATTTGTATCGATGATTTGGGTAGTGGAAATGGAAAAGATAGAAAATTAGTGTAACGGCCCAAAGTTAATTTGCCGTTATTAATGACGTGTTTGCAGACGTTGCAGAGAGCTCAGATGCTCGTGGGACCCGCTGATAGGTCAGGGTGCGCCTATAGTTAGGTAAAAAGTAAATTTATGTGTTGTGATTTTTTTGCAATGTTTATTAGTAATTAGGTTATTGGCATCGGGATGTGTGTTAAAAATTGTATAATTGACGTATGAGGTTATGGGACGAACATTTGCTCCGAATAACGTGTAAACACGGGAACCGGGTAGCAAATGATAGTGCACTAGGTCGAGGGACTAAATGCACACAATAAATGGTAAAATTTATTAAATAATTAATTAAATAATGTCGTATATGCGTTTGTGGTGCGAGAGTACGCAGGGGAAACGCGAGGTCACATGCGGAACTTGAGTATCGAACACCCAGGGTTTTAGTGTTTTAATTGAGCATGGTAAGACAAAGGAAGAGTGTTACACATAAAGTCACAAATTGTAGACTTGTGACCACATCTCAACCCTTATATGAAGCCTTGAGATGGGTAGGTGTGTTGAGATGAAGAGTTTTATATAAAAATCCAAAATATCAACTTCTCATCACATTTTCTCTCTCCTATCACTCACTTGGACAAAAATTTGGGAGCACTTGGAGGGTTTGATGAGTTTTGTGTGATGATTTGAGCTCAAGAACCTAGGGAAATCGAAAACAAAGGTTAGATCTTTGATCAACATTTCTTTCTCTATGTTTCGACGTAAATTTCCCAGGTGTTGACGTGGGTTTCGGGAATCAAATTGAGCACACCGGTTTTGGGAGGAGTTGTTATAGATTTTGAATGTGTTTTGAAGCATTTGTATAGGTTTTGGTGAAAGAATTGAATTGATTATGGAATTTTGGAACAAACCCCAGGGTTTTTAATGGTTTTTGTCGGGGTTTTAGTTTTGGATGAACTTTTTTGATGGGTTTCAATAGGAAACAGTTTATTAGTGTTTTTATGCGGGAGTTAGATGAGCACGAATCCCGGTGACGAGCCGAAGGGGTTCAAAATTCCAAAAACCCCATTGGCAGAGACGATGTGGTGAGATAAACTCACGGTGTCACCCACGTACGTCTCAATCAGTGACCCAGGGTCTCACGCTGTGGACACACCATGAAGAACAAAAACTCAGCGGTTTCAGTGGCGCGTCTTGAGCAGAGTCGAAATGTGAGGAAATGGAAAAAATGTCGTGAAGGCGTCATGCAGAATTGTGCATGGCGGCGTCGCGGCATTTTTGGGTAATTTTGAACTAAAACTTTTAAAATAAATTTACCAATTAGGGTTTAATTAGGGACCTATATGGTTTACTTAGGGTATTCAAATGATGAATTGGTCGATGATTTAGGAATTTAATTGGATTTACAAGGATTAGGAATTTATTCAATTTATCGAGAATTAATGGTTTTAGGTGGAATTGCAGAGATTTGGACACGCATTGTGAGCGTGATTTGGTGACGTTTGGGGTTAGTTAAAGTGTGGTTTGAGGTGTGTAGTATCCCAACTGAAATTACTTAAGTATTTACTTCTTTTGACATTTTGAATTCAATTTCTTTCATTTCAATACTCTATTCTTAGATTGTGAGTATATGAATGGACGTTGAGCTAGGTTTCTTCCGTTCCATTCTAGTGTGTATCTCCATTACACCATATCATGTTGCTAATGATCGAGCTCGGTGAATAAAACGACTCGAGTGTCACATCATGCAACGTGTTGGTGTGTCGTAGGTGTAACATCGGCTATCGAGCGGATCCAGATACTTGCCCTGCTTGAGTAGGACTCGTTGCCAGTATTCTGTGGAAGAGTTCGAATTATGGTGGTAGTCTGCCCTAGGGGCTAGGAACACACTTTGAGCTTTCCCTATTATCTATTCATATGATGAGCGTAGTTGCCTGTATTTATTTTCACATGTTTATTTAATAGCTTTATTTAAATTCCAATATTTACTTTCGGTATTGCTCAATTAATTTCCTTGGGAATACTCACTTTGGACTCGTCATTTGCCTTTTTGTGATGGCTTGAGTGTATATCTTAGTACGAGCAGGGGCAAGGGCAAGCTACCAGAGTATCTTTGATCAGAGATTGTCTGACTCGTACATTTGTATTATATATATTTTGTTTTATTTTGGGATTGAGATTTGTGAGATACCTTGTATATATTGATTTTTTGTGACTTTAGAGGTATTTATGGTTATATATGGGTTTTTCACAATAGGTTTATGGTTTATGTTACACATGTATAGTATCATTATTCGAGTAAATGTGTTAGTAAGGCTTCCGCTGTGTGTTAATTTGAGGTTTTTATGATGACTTAAAATATGATTTGATTTCAATAAGAAATAATCACTAAATTGATAATTAATAAGGTTTAAAAAGATAAAATGGATGGATATAATCCAATGTAGAGCACAGCTGCTATCGCTGATAAAACAGACTGTGGGTCCACATTAGCCCCCGTGACGGTCTATTCAAAAAATGGGTCGTTACAATTAGGGTTTTAGTGATTGTCATGCGTTCTTCATGTTCAATTATTCAAGGAAGATACTAAACATATCCAACTTCATGCTAAACACACCCCATTACTCAAACGCACCTCAATTTTGCATTGGCTAAACTTACCCCACCTTTTTTATTCAGAAATACTAGAAATACACATGCTTACCACATGACTCTCATCTCACCCCATCACCCCACCGTCCTCCCCTTTTCTCAGTTCTTTCTATTGTAAAGCATTTGTATTAGGTCATAAGTGGTGTAGTAGTGTTTTTTTCATCAAACAAGCTTGAATTTGGTCTCGTTGGTGCCCTAAAAGTGAGGAAGTGTCGCCCATAGGTTTCAGTCACACAATATTGAGACCTTTCAAGAGGACTTCGGTCTTGTGTGATTGAGACCTCTAAAGCGATCTTGACCTTATATATTTTAGAGGTCTCACCCTTAGGTGTCCGCAAAACCACGGGCGACAAGAATGAAAAAAAAAGGTTTCAAAACTCCAAAAAATACATGAAAATGACCAAAAACTTATTGGATTTTGCTCGGAATCACTATATATTCTTCATTCCATCGGTATTTTGTGTCAAAAATGTGAGATTCAAGCTCCAAATTGAAGTCTTTAACTTAACAACAAAACAACAAACACCACCGACTCAAAAAAAAACAACAAAAAAAAAAACCTAGAAATTGACACGAAAAGAGGTAGAGAATGCACATACAACATCAAATTTATGTGATTTCACTTGGATTTCACCAGATTTAGGTCGGTGGTGAGAGTGTGATTCGAGAGAGAGGCGACTAAGATATAAGTGAGTGGGGTGAGTGGGTACGGGCTAGCAAAAATCCTTTTATATGCAGGGGCAGTTGGTTTATTTTACACATATATTAATTTTGTTTAAAAGTGGGGTCCATTTAGGGGTTGTTTAGCCACTTCCTTATCCATTTAGTTTTCCAACATGTGGAGTGAAATATATATATATATATATATATATATTTACGCCGGTCCCTTTTTAAAGTTTAGGCGCTAAATCGACTTGGTGAGAGATGGAGGGACTAAAATGGCCCTTTTTTTTTTTTTTTTTTTTTTTTTTTGGTTTTTCACGTGGTATCCAACGAATTGACTAATCCACGCCCAAGCATTGTGAGACCCATATAGAGGGTGGCCCTTTCAACTTAATTTTTTTTCATTCACAAGACTCGAACCCGAGACCTTACTTAAGGGGATCAACTCCCTTACGAGTTAGACCAACCAACCGGTTGGTGATTAAAAAAATAGTGGCTAAACGGATCCCATTAATTGCTAAATGTACCATAGTTTTGAATTTTTACTTTATGTACCTCACTTTTTACTTAGTGTACCCCACTTTTTTTCTTAAAATTCTAAAAATACTCTTGCTTAGTGTTACCCCACTTTTTTACTTTATGTACCCCATCACTTTCATCCTCACCCCAATACCCTTACCCCCAGGTGTCGGACGAACAGAGCCGACACCTCTGAAGAGGTATCGAATGAACAGGACCGACACCTCTTTAGAGGTCTCGACCAACTTCAATAGATAATGCAAAGATAACTTGGTTTCAGTGGGTGACGGAGGGATCCGGCCGAAACTTCTTTAGAGGTATTGACCCAGTTCGTCAGACACCTCTTCAGAGGTGTCAGCTCTGTTCGTCTGACACCTCGGCTTTGTTATTCCGAATCCCACGGGCGACCAAAACGAATAAAAAAATTTCAAAACTCTCAAAAAATACATGACAATGACAAAAAAATAGTGGGTTTTTCTCAGAATCACTTAATATTTTCAATTTCATCGAAACTTTATACCTAAAGCAAGATTCACGCCTCAAATCAAAGTCCTAAGCCCAAAAATAAATTCACAAAAAAAATGACTCAACAAGAAAAAAACTCAAAATAGGCACTAAAAGAGATGAAGAATGCACCCATGTCATCAAATTCATGTCATTTTTGCTCGAATTTTGTCAGATTTGACTAATTTTTGGTGAAGCGATTTGAGAGAGGTGACTGGGTATGGAGGTGAGTGGGTATGCTAAGTAAAAACTCTTTTATATAGAAAGAGTAATTGGGTAATTTTACAAAATTGGGTATGTTTAGTAATTAGTAGGGTCTGTTTAGCCTCTCCCAAAAAAAAAATGGCCTTTTTGCCGAACAATTTTTATACCCAACCCAATTCATCGTTTACTTTGGCTGCCCATCAAACAATGAATGGGCTAGATTTGAGTCCATGTTAGCACTCAAAGCCCATTAAAACGGCTGACTTCAAATAAAATTAATTATAAAAGTATGGAAGGTGAGTATACTCTATTCATAGAAGAAATTAAATACTCTGTTAATCTTTTTTTTTTTTGAAGAGAGGGGAAGAGATCTTCTGTTCATCTTTGTTACTTCATAAGGTAATAAAGTTTCATAACGTTAAGATTGTCAATGTATTTACCTTTGTCTTGTCCATTAAATTCAGCAGTTAGTAAAAATGTTATATATGTTGACATCAATCGGCATTTGGGACGTATTCAAAGGCATGCAAGCCCCTCCTATGTCTTTTTTTTTTTGAGAAAAACACAGGATAAACTTCATTACTCAATATTAGTGATTACATCTAAGGATATGAGCACCCTATATTTTGTGGTACTTCAAACCAATCAAAGGGAGTAACATACAATTTCGCTAGCTTAGCTAAACTATGTGCAACCTTGTTCGCATTTCTCCTAACAAATTTAACTCTCCACGAATCTTGACGTTTAAGTATTATTAAACAGTTCTCAAACAAGCCTCCAAACTCTGCCTTATTATGAGATGAATATTGCAATCCTTGAACCACCATCAATGAATCGGTTCAAAGATCACATTACATGTCTTATGCTTCCACCTAATACATAGCCTCCCTCAATGCTATGGCCTCCACTTCATGAGAATGTTGTCTACCAGCTTGAAATTTTGTCCATCCCCGAATTAACACTCCTTGCTTATCTCGCAGAGATAGCATCCACTCCTACTAATCCTTCCGCATTACATAGCGCAACATCAACATTGCACTTGCACCAATCCTCTAACGGTTTACTCCACTTCTCCGAGCTCGAAACCCCCTCAAGTCCTTGGCATTGATTTTCCTACACCCTTTTCCGAGAGTCTTTCCACTCTGTTAACCATGTCAAGCTTTCCTATACTATCATGTGAATGGGTTTTGAATCCCTTCCCCACACAATGTTTATTTCTAAACTTCCAAATTGCCTAGAATTTCATGTACACCTTCTCTAATATGCCTTCCCTTGCTATCCCTCCCCACCCAAAGATGAACTCTTCATGTGATGCGAAGTTCGGCAATCGCACATCCCTACTCCAAACCCCCTTGTACCCACACATTCAGTAAACAGATGAATTTGTTAACTTCCCCTGACCCTTGCAAATCTCACAACAACCCCCAATATCAATGCCCTTTCCCTCAACCTAAGTCTCACAGGAAGACAATTCCTTAATAGGCACCACACTAAATGCTTAACCTTCAAATGAACCTTCATACCCTAAACTCTATTCCACTTTTCCTCACATCCCATAGAAGCACCCTCCTCATTGAGTGACTAAGCCACCTAATACCCTGATTTCATTTGGTACTCTCCATTTTTTGGTGAAGTGCCAAATGATCTCATCTCGGCCCCCTACTTAATGAAACATTTACAATCTCTGAGTAATCCCTATCATTTAACATCTCCATATCTCATTCCTTTCTTATAGGTATCATTAATTCATCAACTGTGACATCCTCCATTCCCTCAATAAATTTAATAAATTTTGTTGACAATATCATATTCTCTCAATTTTTTAATCAAGGATCCTTGTCTTTTCGAAATATACAAACGAGTGATTTTTTCCTATAAAAAAAACGTGATTTTTTTTTTGGTAATTGAAACACTTGATTTAACTTGTATGTGCTCTCGCGTCAGTTTTTTTTTTATTTATTTTATGTACTGCATAAGCACTCTTAAAGAATATACTAAAAAATTGTATATTCTAATAAAGAAACCAAAGCACATCAAAGCCTCTTAGGTGAGATGATAAAGACATCACTTGTCAAAAAGGTAAGACCTCAAAAAAGCGTGGTTCAATTCCCACTAAAATAAAAAAAATAAAGAAACCAAAGCATATCCGGTAAGATAGACGAACATCACTTGCTAAAAGGGAAGGTCTTGAGAGGTTGTTGCGAATCCGACTCCCACTGAAGTTAAATAAATAAATAAATAACAATATATCGACAAATATATATATATATATATATTCACATCTATGTAATGGATACACTAAGTTGAATGAAAACTTCTCATTCCAACTGTCTCATTTCTTCTCTTCTCCTTTGTAGTAGTAGAAGTTCTTAGTTTTCTATTTCATTCTCTAGTTCTTAGCAAATCTCAATTCAATTCACAACACGTTATCAGCACGAGCTTGCTCTAGCATTAAGGATATCTTGAAGTTCAAGAAGGCTTGTTAAGGAGACAAAGCTAGGAAGGTATAACTTTTATGAGTTCGGTTTATTTCTATATTATCTTGGTTGCTTCACTTTTATATGCATATTTTATTCATGTACTATGCATTATAACGTCACCGATTGCGAAAGTAAGCTCTATAGTTGCATCTTGTATAATCTTATACATCAGAAATCAAAAGTCAATATGTGACATAACTAGTTTTCTCGCTATACTAAAAACGATTAATTATGCTCCATTCTTGATTTTTTTTATATTGCAAATAGTGTTATGAGTTTGGGTTGAGAGTGGGTAAGCCTTGTCCCCGGTAAATCTAAACATTGAAAGGGAGACGGGTTATTCCGTTCGAGGAGGCATGATTTTTAAGTAGACTTCATCTTACCACCCAACCTGGAGGTTGTCCCACCAACTCATATAAATAGTATATTTTGCGTATAAAATAATCAAGTTATGAGCATTCATTTAATCATATATTGTACATAAAAATGAGAACTATTTATGATGTCTTTATTTTTTATTATACTTGATTAAATTAATTGCCTTAATAATATTGACAACAATAATTACTTGTCAAGGCAATGGGATGCTCAAATTATATATAAAGTATCTATGCAAGGCTATGCGTATAAATATTTATTCGTCAAATATCTCTTTAGACTATTTAGAGATTTGAAAAGTGAATATTTCACTTTATATTATCATTTCACCTCATAGAGCTATCTATATCAAGGCCAAAATTGGTGATGCTCCAAAATGCTCAAAATGAGCGGCTGGGTCTCTACAAAATTTATATTAGTCAAATATCATTTATTATTCTGCGATTTCAATTACCTCTATGTTGAGGCTATGCAGAAATATGACTGATGAGACAAATAAAGGCTACGTGGCTCGCCTCGATGTATTACTACAACAAATTATCGAGCGCGCACGTCAATCCATTAAATATTAATTATGGATTGAATCCTTGTCTCGTGGTAGCTGAGTAAAATAATAAGATATTATAAATATAATATCACTCATATCCAATTGATTTAGCTTCAAATTAAGAAGCATATGTTGCATATGATGACCATAGTCGCAATTACAAATTTATGGACGTGGAAAAAGGTGAAAAGATATGGTAAAAGTCATATTGACAATTCCATTGATAGTCAGAATAAAAAGTGGTGCACCACTAGAAAGGGTAAATTAGTATTGACAATGAGCGCTCATAATTGTGACATTTTTTTCGTCACGTAAGAAAGGTTATGTTGCCTAAATATTATCATATACATACCCAAATATTTTTGATCTTTTACCATGCCTTCAAAATCAAGGCAAAATTATGAATTTTACCATTAAAAATAGCTCAATTAAGTATTGACACATTAAGATGTGTTCAAATTATGAGCTAAATAAAGGCGAATAACGCATGTCTTGCTTATTGTACTACATGTACATTGTAATATAAAAAAATATTTATCGAATTTAAACTTAACAGAGGCTAATGTTTATACAATATATGGTACCACTATAATGTTGTCAATGCCTTATCTAGAAGTTATTCAGTATGATTTGTTTCATCTGATAATTTAAATTCCCTGCATTACCTTCTGGATTTTATTTGAAAAGGCATACTGATGAAATAAATATCGTCATATGATCTAATGACATTCATAAGATGAAATGATGGATTTGATCATCAATTGCATGAATAATATTGAAAATTCGTGTGGACATCAATTATGGAACTAAAAGATTTTATCAGCTGGTGATTATAATTGTGCTAATTGTTCTCAAGGTAAATTGATAGTTAAATCATCCCCAAGTAAAATTGTTGTGGAATCCCTAGTTTTCTTAGAACGCATTCAGGGAGACATATGTGGACCTATTCATCCTCACTGTGGACCATTTAGATATTTCATGGTTTTGATAGATGCATCAACTAGGTGGTCACATGTTTGTTTGCTTTCGACCCGCAATGTTGCATTTGCTAGACTTTTAGCACAAATTATTAAGTTAAGAGCACAATTTTCCGACAACCCAATCAAGACCATCTGTCTTGATAATGCCGGGGAATTTCAATCTCAAGCATTTAAAAATTATTGCATGTCTATAGGAATTACCATTGAACATTCTGTTCCACATGTGCATACCCAAAATGGTTTGGCAGAATCTCTGATCAAATGCATTTAATTAATTGTCGACCTTTAATCATGAGAACTAAGTTATCAACTTCATTTGGGGACATGCAAGTCCTTCATGCAGCATCTATCATTCGTTATAGGCCTACTGCATACCATGAACATTCCCCTATGCAACTCATTTTAGGTCAACAACCAAATATTTCACACTTAAAAATTTTTAGTTGTGCAGTATATGTTTCTATACCACCTCCCAATAGAACTAAGATGGGTCCACAATGAAAACTTGAGATTTATGTTTAACTCATCGTCCATTATAAGATACCTTGAGCCCTTAACAGGGGACTTATTTACTGCACGTTTTGCTGATTGTCACTTTGATAAAGCAATTTTCCCACCATTAGGGGGAGATAAGAAGTCAATTCAAAAGGAATGACGCAAAATTGCTTGGAATGCATCAACTTTATCACATTATGATCCACAAACAAATCAGTGTGAACTTGAAGTTCAAAAGATCATTCATTTGCAACAAATCATAAATCAATTACCAGATGCCTTTAATGATGCAAAACAAGTGACAAAATCACATATTTCAGCAGTAAATGCTCCTGCAAGAATTGATGTCTTTGTGCAACAAAATGCACAAGAACCAACTAAACGCTTAAAGCGTTGAAGACCAGTTGGTTCAAAGGATACAATTCCTCGAAAGAGGAAAACAGAAGTAAAAATAAATACAAATCAAAATACTCTCGAGAAAGCACAAGAATCTTTTGATAAGGGTTTGTCAGAACAAGTTGATTAGGATGAGGAACAACTTCCTCTAGAAAAAGATGAAAAAGATGAAAGTAATAAGATCTCAATAAATTATTTAAATTCGGGTAAGATTTGAGATCGAAATAATATTGTTCCTAATGATATATTTGCTTTCAATATGTCCTTTGAAATATGTGAAAATAATGATGATCCAGAACCACGATCAGTGGATGAATGTCAAAAAAAAGACCTGATTGGCAAAAATGGCAAGATTCTATCCAAGCAGAGCTAAACTCGTTAAGGAAATGAGATATTTTTGGACTAATTGTCCAAACGTCAAATGGCGTAAAGCCTGTTGGATATAAATGGGTATTTGTATGAAAGAGAAACAAAAAAATGAAGTTACAAGGTACAAAACAAGACTTGTAGCTCAAGGTTTCTCACAAAGACCTAGCATCGATTATGAGGAAACATATTCTCCTATTATAGATACAATCACATTTCGGTTCTTGATAAGCCTTGCAGTCTCTGAAGGGCTTTATATGCGTTTAATGGATGTCGTTACAGCATATCTGTACGGATCTCTAGACAGTGAGATATATATGAAAGTCCCTGATGGATTTGTAATATCCGATGAAATAAAATCAAAACCTCATAACATGCATTCTATAAAATTACAAAGGTCTTTGTACGGGTTGAAACAATCCGGACGAATGTGGTACAAACGTCTTAGTGATTATTTACTGAAAGAAGGATATGTAAATAATCTGCTTTGCCCATGTATCTTCATTAAAAGATCATCAACAAGATTTATGATTATTGTTGTATATGTTGATGATTTAAAAATAGTGAAAAAGTACGACGACATCGTTAGAACATCCGAATACTTGAAAAAGGAATTCGAGATGAAAGAACTTGAAAAAACAAGACTTTGTCTTGGTTTGCAAATTGAACATTTTTCAAGTGGAGTACTTGTCCATCAATCAAATTATATTAAAAAATTATTAAAAAGATTTTATATGGACAAGGCACATCTATTGAGCTCTCCAATGGTTGTCAGATCACTTGAAGTGGATAAAGATCCATTTCGACCTCATGAAAGTAATGAAGAGCTAATTGGTCCAGAGGTACCATATTTAAGTGCAATTGGTGCACTTATGTATCTTGCAAATTGTACAAGACCCGATATTGCTTTTGCTGTCAACCTACTTGCAAGATATAGCTCTTCACCAACTCAAAGACATTGAAATGGTGTTAAACACGTTTTTCGATATCTTCGAGGAACAAGTGACATGGGTTTATTTTACTCGAAAGGGGTAAAATTGAATCTCCAAGGTTATGTTGATGCTAGATTTTTATCTGATCCCCACAAGGCCCGTTCTCAAACGGGATATGTATTCACCTGCGGTAATACTGTTGTATCATGGAAGTCAGTAAAACAAACTATGGTTGCTACTTCTTCCAATCATTCTGAAGTACTTGCAATTCATGAAGCAAGTCGTGAATGTGTTTAGTTGAGAAACATGATTGAACATATTCAAGAATCATGTTGATTGCCTTCAATAAAAGATTCTCCAACCATATTATATGAAGATAATGTAGCATTTATTGCACAATTAAGTGAAGGATTCATAAAAGGGAACAGAACAAAACATATTTCACCAAAATTCTTTTATGTGCATGAGCTTCAAAGGAATGGTGAAATTAATGTCAAGCAAACCTGATCGAGCGATAATCTTGCTGATTTATTCACAAAAGTCTTACCAACTACGACATTTAAAAGGCTTACATATGGTATTGGCTTGCGTAAACTTAAAAACATTACAGGTAAAGAAACTGAACAAATTTCACCCATGTTCACATGAGGGGGAGTTATTGATTAGTGTATTGCACTCTTTTTCCCTTAGCTATGGTTTTATCCCATTGAGTTTTCCTAGCAAGGTTTTTAATGAGGCAATCTTAACAATATTATACCCATCTTAATATTTATGAGAATAGTGTACTCTTTTTCTTTTACTATATTTTTCCTACAGGGTTTTTTCTTAGTAGAAGTTTTAACAAGGCACAATCTCTTAGCAAGTGTCATCCAAGGGGGAGTGTTGTAAATCAAATGGATGTAGATGACTCTTCCTATTCAAACCATTTGTATTCCACCACTATGTATGAGTGGTTACACATTTACATCATGTAATTGTAACTTATGTTCTTTGACGTTCTTGTAATGGCCTATATAAAGAGCCCACATCTATGTAATTGATACACCAAGTTGAATGAAAACTTCTCATTTCAACTATCTCATTTCTTCTCTTCTCCTTTGTAGTAGTAGTTTGTAGTAGTAGAAGTTCTTAGTCTTCTATTTCATTATCTAGTTCTTAGCAAGTCTCAATTCAATTCACAACATATATATATATATATATATATATTAAAGGAAGACCTTTAATTGCCACATGGCTTCTTTAACCTTATTTATTAATACATTAACGTATAGAAAACAAAAGAAAACTTTTAATTTTGAAATCAATAGAACGTACAAAATCATAATCATAAGATAAAAATAATTATTATTAAATTAAATATGTTGGAGTTGATAAATATATTTTTATATAATTAAATATGCATTTATTTAATTTAATAATTTTTTAAATCAAAAGAACAAAATCATAACCATAATATAAAAATGATTATTATTAAATTAAATATGTTGGAGTTGAAAAATATATTTTTATATAATTAAGTCTAAAATATATAATTATTTTTCTTTTTAAATAATTAAATATGTTTTTATTTAACTTAATAATTTTTAAGCCCTTCAATCTCCGGTTGCAACCACTAATTTGATTAATTATGAATATAACACTACTTCAAATAATTATTATGTAACCATTTTTCAATAAATTAAACTTTAATTATTTAATTTTTTACTTTAGATCTTCCCATACAAGTTTTTAACCTAATCATTTTCTTCACTATATAAGTCAATGCTTCTCAATCACTCATTCACCTCTCAAACTCTTTCAATATATAGATTTTATAAGCATTTGTCATTGCTCTGATTTTTGATAAATTATTGGTGTTTATGTTTTGGGTCCTTTAACATCAGAGGCTCGGATCTACCCCTTAAGAATTTGGGTGGTAAGAATTATATACATTTACATTATGTTTATTTTTCAGCTTTTAGTATGTATAGTATGTTTGAGTTATTTTGAAATATCTTTTTTAGTGATTAGAGTATATATCTATTTACTAATTTAATAATATTACTTTTTTCTTTGAAGTTTTTCTTATAATTATTTTTTTACTTTAGTCGGCTAATAATATTATTTAATTAAGATTACGTTTTTTTTACATGATTCTAATGCTTTTTTCGTTTTCATATTAAATTACAATTATATCAATTAAGAATAACATTTTTTTCTTGTAAAAAAAAATATTTACCAACTTACCAACAAAACATATAATTACTTCGACTAACGATGACAACTAGTTAATTATAGAGGAAAAATATGCTTATTGATGAATCATGCTTAAGTTTTAATTATCGGAATACTAAATAGTGACGAAAAGATGGTTGGCTTTAGTTGATGTAATTAAAAACCATAACATAATGCGTAGTAGTTGTAATTAATAATGACATCATTTTTACATAAGACCAACATAATCAACTTTACTTCAAAGCTAGACAAAGTAGTGATGATTCATTAGGAAAAACTACACTTACAAAAGAATTAGTCACATGAAAAGAGAGATTCTCCACTAATTAGTTCTCTAAGTCGATGAGATCACTTTACACATAAAAAATACTACAAAATTAATCTCATCATCTAATTGAAACTTCAGTTCAATTGAAAGGGGAAAATGTGTGTTGACCAACTAAAATGTATATGTAAATTGTAATGTACTTGTCGCGTTCCATAAAATTATAAACAAGTGAACAAAACTAAATGGGTGTAATGTGGACTCCACTTCCAATAATCAACCTCATCTTTATCCTTAAAATAATACTACTTGAAAGCATATATAGTTCTCATAGCAATCTAAGACAGATCTTTGCCGGGCCCTCATCTAGGTTCGAACAAAGCACATCTCGAGAATCATCCAGCCATCTCGATCGACTTCCGGGTGACTATTCTACAGTGTTTAGTACTACGATATAATTTTCCTAAAACAATACTAGTGGGTGGGTGTCCCATTTTGATTCCACTACATTAGGGATGTAGGCAAAAGATGAGGCAAGGAGAAAGGTAGAAAAGAAAGAAAGAACGAATGGAATGAAGGGAAGATTAACATGAGAAGAAGACAAGAAAGTATTGGATCTATGTATTGTTCGAGATAATATATGATACATGTGTTTGCCTTTTGTATAATTATATATGTAAACAGTTGGTATATCTTTTTTTTTTCTTCATAGTTAATGCTAAAAGGAGTAAGAACATGTCTTGTGGGCATAAGAGGAGCTGGAAGGTGGGCCTCAAAGCAAGTTTAATTTGCTGGTTGACTTGTAAGGGGATTTTGGATGTGTATATAGGGAGGGAGAGAGAGAAAAGCTACCAAATGTCATGATGCGCACTTATGGTGGGTTTTGCATATGAACTGACCAAGAATTTCCTGTGAGAGGCATAGAAATTTGTCTTTCTCATCACTAGGACGCACATTTTCCTGCTCTATGCTTAAAAATTTGGAGAAAATGCGCCATATATAAAGTAGCGCTAGGCGTCTTTAATTTATAGGCTTTGGAGCTGCAATTTATTTATTGGTGCGGCTATTCTTACTCCATTTTTACATCTTTTACCTCATCCTTTGTAAAATAACTCAACTACCTCTTTATATAAAGGGTTTTTACTCACACATACTTCATTTACCCCACTCACACAAACCCCAGTTACCACTTCTTCAACCGCACTCTCACCACCAATTCAAATCCGACGAAATTCAAGCGAAATTTCATTGATTCGATATCGTAGGTGCATTTTTTATCTCGTTTAGTGTCGATTGTGTAATTTTTTGAGGTTTTTTTTCTTTTTAAGTCGGTATTGTTGGAGGTTTTGTTGTTGGGTTTAGGGCTTCGATTTGAGACTTGAATCTTACATTTGGGTACAAAGTTTTGATGGAATCAAAAATATCAGCGATTCTAAGCAAAATTCACTATTTTTTTTTTATCATTTTCATGTAATTTTTTAGGAGTTTTGAAAAAAAAAATTGTTTGTTCTTGTTGCCCACAGTGTTCGGACGTACAGGGCTGACAACTTTTAAGAGGTGTCAGATGAAAAAGAACAACACCTCTTAAGAGGTGTCGGCCAAATAGGGTCGACACCTCTAAAGAGGTCTCGATTAGAACCTTCCGTCACCCATTGAAACTGAGTTTTCTTCACAATGTCGGTCGTATTCAATGAACACCGCTAAAAAGAGGTGTCGGTCGAATTCGGTCATTACCCTTTAGAGATTGTAGTCAGAGTCGGCCGACACCTCTTCATAGGTGTCAGCCCTGTGCGATCGAATTCTGCAGGCGATACTTTTTCGTTTCTAGGACACATTGCGACCACATTCGACCTTGTTCAAAGAAAAAACACTCCTACAAGATCTAGTACAAAGTGCTCTACAATGACTAAAACCAAAAAATCTAGATGAATGAGTGGGTGTTGGGTTGAGGGTGATGAGGTATGCCCATATGGGCGAACAAGGGTATTGTTGGAATTTTGAAAAAAAAATTGGGGTAAATTAAGTAAAAGGTGGGTAAACGAAGTAAAGATTCAAAAACGGGGTAAACGAAGTAAAAATTTAAAAACGGGGTAAAATAAGCAAAATGTGGGGTTCGAATAGCCTAGCCCTTTATTCATTTGTCCACATTATTGGAGGTGCAATTTATAGAGTTATCCGAAGGACTCAAGTTTGATATAAGGTCGCGCTAAAGGAACCCTAAACAATGTTTAGTAGGGCAAGACAGTAAAAAGGAAATAAAGTCATTTTCTACTATACCTTCTAAGAAATTACACATTTGCTGTAACGACCCAAAAATTCAAAGCACTCGCATTGGGGGCAAAATAGTAATGTACCATGATATTTGTGTTTGGTGTGCATATTATATATGTATTATAGTTTACATTATTGATTTATGAAGGAAATCAACTAAAGCAAGGCCATAATTTGATTTAAGTATAGAATTGGGCCTAAACACTTATAAGGGTTATTTTCGTAAATTGAGGAGTGTCATTGGACAACCTTACCGTAATAGCCACCTATATAAACCAAGTTGTGAAGATTGGCCTATTTTGTTTCCAAGCTAAAACAAAGTGAGGAAAAGGAAGAACTCTAGTGGGAGATAGAGAAGACAAGGTGGTGGAGTAGAATTGGTGGTGTCGGCATCTCAAGGATAAGGAGAGGTTCTTTGAAGATAACAACCCTACACATCACTCTCATCTCTCTCTCTCTCTTGTGATTGTCATGTGGGTTTAAAGGCTTGTACTGCTATTAATGGTGGACTTGGAGTACAATCACCAACCAATGATGTGTTTGTGTCCCAACAACCCTAAAAGGTTGGGAATGTCGATCTAATGACGTATTAGGCTTGGTTTTGTAATTTTGGTGAAATATATACGTGGCGTCGACCACATCGGTGCGAAGGGAAAACCTAAGAAAAAAGGGCGGTGCTATCGAATAAGGGCAGTGACCTCGTTGTCGCCATCATCAGAGTAAGGCAACGAAACCACCACCGTCAGAGTAAGGACGCGGACTGCCGCCGCCACTAAGAGGAGGAGGGGCCTCCACTAGGAGGCTCCCTCCTCCCATAGTGAGCTGTATTCACTACCATTTGGGTCCAGGGGGTCTATGGCCACCCCAACTAGGGGTCGTTGACCCCTGGACCTTTTCTTTAAAAAAAAAAGAGTAATAAAATAAAATAAAGGAAAAAGAATATATATATATATATATATAAAATTTATACATAAAATGAAATAAGAATAGAAATGAATTCTTTTAACCTTGATTACTCGATAGGGGCACACTGTGATGGCCCCAAATCTCCCAGGGTCGCCCCGTGACCCACACCCTCCGCTCGCAAGCCCAATAGCGCATGTGACATCACCGGACACGTCATCACTGCTGCCACGTCCGCAGCTCTGTGAAGTGACGCTCCGTGTAACTAATCCTACTATATTAAGTTGTCTGACACATCTAGCAGGTTAGTTGATCATTACAATTGCATCATTAGCAGAAGCATTTAATTCATATTTTATGAGAATTTATTTAACCTAAGTAGTGGAAAACCCGGATATAAACATCATGTATATAACTGAGACAAATAAGCAATAATCCATATACATGTGATAAAGTTCTAAAGTCCCAAAACCCAACAAAACAAAATATACATACATGATATCAAAACACGAGCCATCAGCAGCAACGGCCTCAGAGATAGTCGCCTAGTACCTCCTTTTCCTTGCTCTTGCTCGTACCAGGATCTGTAAATACACACTCTGACTTCCCGGACCCGTTAATCTGACCCGCTAGCTCCCCTATGCCCGAGCTATGGTTCCCCAGTCCCTGAAGTCCATTTATAGTGTTTTATATTATTTAAAAACACATTATGTAATTTTTTTATGATATTATATCATATATTCAATTTTCAGTGTAGTACCTCTTCCGGACAATATCGGGGTTTTAAAAATACCCGAAAAGTTTCGAAACCACTTTTCTCCCTTTTCTTAATTTTTATATATTCAAGAATTTTTTCAAATTTTTCTGATATTTTTCAACTATTTTTCCTATTTTTCAGAAAATAATATATATATAAAATATATATATATTTAATTTTTATTTAAATAATTAAATAAATAAAAAATTATTTTTTGTTTGGGGGGGCCCACCTGACCGGCCTGGGCCGATCCGGCCCGGTTCGGGGGCATGCACGCACGCAATGCGTGCGTCCCTTCCCAAAGACGAAATCGTCTCTGGTGTATTTTCGTCTCTATTTTTTTTTTTTCTTTCTTTTTTTCCTTTTCAATCTTGCTCTTCTTCCCTCCTCTCCATTCCTCTTCACTCTCAACCCATTGGAGACCTTCAAAACCTCCAAATTTTACCACAAATCAACACAAACCACACCCAATTCCCGGATTACTTGCATGTAAACAAAAATCCTAAATCACCAAATACACCTCAATTTTCCACAAATCCGATTCCAATTGAAATAATTTATCAAACCAACATCAAAAACAACAAATTTAACCAAAAACAGTGATGAATTTTCTCGAAATTGAAATTTCACTCCAACATCCATTTAAATGGAAAATCAATAAAAATGAGAGTTGATTACCTTATATCAGGTTGTTTGATTGCCTAAACCAACCTCCCCTTAGTTGTAGCTCCAAATTCACGATTTCTCTCCTCAAACTCTGAAATCTTGGTTGAGAAAATGGTTTTTGGGTTTGCATGTCACACGATCGATCGAAGTATATATATATATATATGTTGTCTGATCTACTGTGTACACGCATCTCGAGGACAATCCAACAACCACTGATCACCTGGTGTCACCCAAAACCATGACATCTTATCCTAACAACACTTGCCTTGATTTACTCCGTTGTACATCTCGAGGTTTATCCTTTGCACCCTGATTTTCCTATTTAAACTATAGATTTAATTAATTCATTAATACATTAATTCAACCTTAGGTTAGGCCACCATAATAAATCATTTAAAAATCATATGTGTGTCACACTAACCCTCAGCTACCCGACAACCCATGCCCCGTACCCCGCTATCCCGTACCCGGTACCCGGTCCCTGACATGTACTTCGGGACATATACCCGACTCGTAACTTTGCCCAATATCAACTTACACACATGTGATTGTTATATAAATAATAAATTCCCACATCACAATAATAGACATACAACATACACAAATAACACAATATAACCTGGGTACTTCTATCCGAGTCAACCCAGTTATCCACGTAACGCCGAATTAACCACTAATCATCGTGATTAACCTTAACATTCAATTAAATTAATTTGGGCCGTTACACGCACTCCCGCATCCCCAGGGGAAAGGTCGGGTGGGTCCCGCCCTTCGTCCCTCGCACCGGGCGACGGGGGACTTGCGGGACCCACACTAATGGACCCCAAGTGAATTTTAAAAATGAAAAACTGAACTAAAAATGTGACTTGTCTGTTTATGCGATCTGTCTTAAATTGTCTAGATTCATGAGGCAGTTCACCTCGAACTCAAACGCACAAGGAGTCGGTATAGGCATCGCAATGAGTCCAGGTAAGTAGGGAGCTTGTGCAACTATCAAATATGGCTTGATATTAGTTATAATAAGATTTACGTTTGAACCGAGACTTGGAAATGGGTTGTATCATCTTATTGACTTGAATTTAATTATGTATGAAATGTTTGTGTGTGAACCCAACTTGTGTTGTCCTTGCCCATAGAGGTGGAAATCTGAGGGGCCGTGCTACTACCCATAGCGATTGTAAAGATGATGGGTTACTAATATGAATCACCCATAGTAGTTGTAAACTGAGTTGTAATAGTGGATACTAATACAAGGTACCTATATTGTAATAGTGGACACACAAGTGGTACACATGCCGGTGTACACATGCCGATGATGTCTTGGACTTGATCTACTTCTCGAGAGTGGTGATGTCGGTCACCGAATCTTGGTCGAGTAAGTTGGATGGATTGAATGGAACCTAAATGCTTATACTTTACTATTTCTTATGCATCTCTCTTGGAATCCCCTTGCATGATACATCTTGTGTGTTTAAGCTTTATGAACATATTTTACATCACGATGTTGATTGGAACGTGAAATTCTTATGTTCCTTTGCAATAATGGTACCATGCTATAAATTGTTGACTCTTTTATTTCGGATGCATGTTAGATCTTGTTTTACTCTTTAGGTATTACTTGCATATTTGATGGTTGGGTAAGTTATTCCACTTACTGAGATCCATTAGTTCTTTTAGCTCACCCCACTACATTTCAAGACCACCCACATCGGCGCTAGATTAAGACAAGGGAGAGGCGAGCTTGAAGCATTTTCTTGATGTGAGCCTTATATTGTTACATTTCTACGTGCTTGTTATTGAAACTATTAAACTTGGATTGTAATTAAATGTCTTTTGGGTATATTATGCCTCATTATCCTTTAGTTGAACTTCATGGTAGTAATTGATTGTCTCTAGCCCTTTAAAGGATTTAAGAACCCTCATATAGTTTCACAATAAGTCATATGTGTAATAACTCGTAACCTAATTAGGTGGTTAGCATTATCCCGAATGTTAGTTAACTCAAGTTAGATTCATGTTAAGCTCGGCGTACCTCGGTTAGTGTGTGAGTGTGGATTTTGTAATGTTTTGTGTTTGTATGGTGTGTATTATTATTTATAAATTAATTGGATAAACTAATAAATTGTGGGACGCCAAACGTGGTATGTGGACCGTAGGATACACCTATGGGTGCGCGGTACTATGCACGCTCGAGTGGTCTCATTGGCGCACATGATGTGTGGTGACATGAGAGTATAGACAAATGGCATATATATATATAGTTAGATATATATATAAATATATATGAATAAAAACCAAAATCAAAATAATTGAGAAGGGAGTATCCAAACGTGTCATTTTAATGGTGTTAGTTTAAACACCTCTCCAATTAATCAACCTCGAGATTTTTTAGTGCGAATCTCGAGGAGAGATTTGATAAGTATGAGTTGACTGCAAATCTCGAGGAAAGATTTGATAAGTATGAGTTGGAGAGCAAATCACCACCACCTCATTTCTTTCTCCCATTTCCATTTAAGGAGTGAGAGAGAAAGAAAACGAGATAAGAGAGAGCACGTTGGGGGAGCTTGATCATAAAGTTTGGTGAGTCCTCTTCTTTCTCTTCTTCATCCTTTTTCTTTTTTTCTTTTCTTGGATTTTTGAAATTGGGGTTGATGGGGAGGGGGGTTTTGTTCTGATTTTGGTGTTGGTTTTCACAAGGTTTAGTGAGCCTAATGGAATCATTAGGACTCTATGATTTGAAGAAATTCAATGTTTGAATTGGGTGTTGGATTTCAAGTTTTTGTGTTTTGGTGAAAATCTTAATTGGATATCTCTTCAATTGTTGATAAATGTTGTTGAATGGTATTGGTTGAGATAAGTCTCCTCTTGGGCACTCTCTTTTGATGATTTGAAGAAATTCAGTGTTTGAATTGGGTTGTTGGATTTCAAGTTTGGGTTTGTGGTTTGGTGAAAATCTTAATTGAATATCTCTTAAATTGTTAATAAATGTTGTTGAATGGTATTGGTTGAGATAAGTCCCTTTTGGGCACTCCCTTTTGATGATTTGAAGTCCTCGAGACGAATTTGATGTCGAGAAGTTGTTGGTGTTGTTAGTCAAATGGAGAAGGGGAGCAACCCCTTTTCAAGAATTACTGGTCTGGCGCTGCCAATGGCGTCTGGGCAACAAAGCTGCCAAATGGTGTTCGTGGACGATGCATGTGATGGCCCCAGCTCCATAACCTAAAACTGGACTCCACCTGACCTAAACTTACATGGACCCCCGAGCCAACCTCGATAAGTCAACGCAATCCTAGTCAGCTTCCTTCCTTACCATTTACACCTTCTCGTTTAAAAATGTAAGTCGTTCTAGCAAAAACATCTTGTTCAAAATTGTAAGTCTTTTTCAGAATTCGATAGTGTATTTATTGTTTTTTATCCATTTCACCCTTACACAATTCAAATATTTATGATTATTCAATTCTTAAATTCATTTAATGTCAAATGACGTAGATGTAAATTACACTCGTAATTAAGACTGTCTTAATTCTTTTGCCCTTACCTTAAACGACTTACATTTTTAAACGGATGGATTACCATTTATTTAACCATTTAAAAGTTGAGTTAATCAATTTAGTGAGTTATCAAAGTACATCGGAAGCAAATTCTACTCCAACTAAACTGAATAACCTTAAGACATTAGCCATGACAACCTAGAGTGTGGAAACCCCGCATATGTATACATCAAACAGTATAACAAGTCAAAGAAGAGTAAAATATTGTATACATATCCCAAGAACCCAGAAAACCTATATCTCAATGTATCAAAAACAAATACATAAGTAATACAAAGAACCTACACTGTAGGCAAGAAAAGGTCACCTAGCTGTCCTTAACATCAATCGCCTATCTCCGGTCCTTTTCACTTGTCAATCCTGCAGTATGATGGGCTTGCACCCATCATCATAAAAATGACGGTAAGTATAGAAGATAACAGTAATAACCAAATGGAGTCTCAATATAATTTCAAATGCCAAATAAATAATTAAACTAGTATCATGCAAGAATTTCACAAAGATAATATAAGACAACATGATAATAAATCACTGAGATATCAACGATAAATGAGTTTCGAGAGCAAAAAGCAAAAAAACATCTGAGTGTTCCAAGTCCATCAGGTTGCCGTACAAAGTTCACAAGACAGATTCTGGACCTAAACAAACCACCAACAGTTTAATATGAATCACACTACCGTAGCCCATACACAGTTCAACTCACGATCAGATTACTAATCCCTAAACATGCTAGTTTAGGCACTTTAAGAATCCGTGTGTTACAGTGGGGAAAGATATCTCTAAGCGGTCTCATCGCACCCGTAACCACCATATTGCCCACTTAGACCCAAAATACCACTTATTAAAGAATCCAAGAAAAACCAAGCCGATAATCCACCAGGATAGATATCACAAACTGAATCCAAAAAATCATATTTCACAAAGAAACACTTCTCAACAAAGATAAACTAAATAATTGCACAAATGAAATTATATAAATACTCCAACTGGTTTAACTCACTGTACAACGTGAAACTCCGCACTCACGCGGCTCTTACATGTCACCAAACCGATCTCGTATGCTCACCACTAGTTCACTAAGCACCTGGTATTACTTTGGATCCAATTTGGTCGCATTAGAGTCTTATTTTGTATTTAATTGTAATTTCTCGTTAATTTTTCCTATTTTCCAAATATTACTCATTTCCACTATTTTGGGCCAATTCCCCAGTATTAGGTCGTATTCGGGCCCATTTGGATACCCAAGATAAGTCCTGAGGTTATCGAAAATTTTTAAAATTTAGGCCCTGTGAACAGTTCCACGCCATGGTGGTCTAACCCTGGCCACACCACTTAAAGCATGGGGTTGGACAACCCCTGCCCCAAACGTCGTGGTTGGCATCGGGGGGCCCCCCACTACATCCCTCGCGACGTCGTAACCAGAATGTAACTGCTGGGGTTTTTCACAACCCCGCCTCGCGTCGCTGTGTTCCGAGCATATCCCAACCTCGTAGGGACCTCGATACCCATCTAAATCTGTTATAAAACCATAAAATAAACCCATTACCGATCCGCTAATCGAACAAAATACACAAAATCGATGCCAAAACGACGAGAATTAAACGAGGAGTCAAGATCTCACCTCCGTTTGCGTCTTGCCGCGATCTCTTATCGTCGATCCACGCTTGAAAATCATGAAACCCTCGCCCCATGTCGTTCTCATGATCAAGAGAGAGAGAGAGAGAGAGAGAGAGAGAAAAGAAATAAAAGAAAAGGTGAGTTACTGGTCCATCATCTTTGTAATTTACGTATCTCGAGGCATATCTTGTGGTCTCCAAACATCCATGCCTCAACCACTCTTGAACACACTTTGGGACTCCCCCTTGTCCTTATCCTCTTTTGCACAAATAATTTGTAACGACCCGAAAATTTGGTTATTTGTGGATGATGATGCATGTATTAGTATATTAGTATTTTACGGGTCTCTCGTTTGGGCTATATTTTTAATTAAGTGAGGTGTCGCCTAGTTAGATTGTTAAAGTGACACAATTGGGTGAGGAGAACCATTGGATGGTCATAGAGATGTGTATATGTGTCAGATTAAGAGGATGAGCCAAATGACACATAAGGGTAGTTGTCCAAGGGATGAACAAGTGTTAGTCTAAGGGCAAAAGGGTATTTCACGTTGTTACACATATATAAAAACAAAGGAAACCCTAAAACCCTAATGGACACTATTCATCATCTCCTCCAAACTAAGACCGTCACTGTTCACTCCTCCTCCCTCTCGCCACTGCTGCAGCCTCCCACCGGCAACGCTGACCCTTACGACGTGAGCCTCCCTCTCCAATCTCTCTCTCTATTTCTTTCTCTCTCTCGTTTTCCCACTCACTAACTCTCGATTTTCTCCTCTCCACGATCACGCTCTCGGTTCCCTCTCACACCAGTCCTCCCAACCTCGGTTGGACAACCACCACCGCCGCCATCGACGAGCTTGACATCCCCACATCCACCGTCGAAGTTGAGGTGAGCTTCTCTCTCTCTCTTTCCATTCTTTTCTCTCTCTCGGCAGTTCACGTGCTCTCTCTCACTCGACTGTTTTGTCTCTCGTTTTCCAATCACCACCACTTCCATCCATGGCACTGGAACATCGAACCGTCACCGGAGACGGCTAAGTGAGTACCCATCTTGCTATCTCTCTGTTTCTCTCTCTGCTTCTCAGTTTTTCCTACTATTTTTTTAGCTATTTCGTTCTTTCTTTGCTGTTGAAACTTTTGTTGTGTGTGGGTGCATGTTGGGCGGGGTGTGTGGCTGGGTATGTGCACACCCCAGTTGGGGTGTGGAGTACCATTTGGGACTATTTTCATGGGTGGTTTGTGTGTGAGTTTCGATTTGCATAACAGTGTATATAGGTGGCTGTTTTGGTGTGGATTATGTGCAAGGGGTGTACACTGTGTATACACAACAATGGGGTGTACACAACAGTGTGTGTGAACACCACAGTGAGGTGTACACAACACTGTGTATGTACACCACAGTGGGGTGTATACAACAGTTGTATATGTGTGTGCATGGTGAAAATGCGTATATAATATGGTTTTAAGTAATAAAGTGACGTGTTAATGCATGTGAACAGTGGGGTGCACACAACAGCAGAGTGTTGTGTGCACAAAACAACGGGGTGTGTGAAATGTGAGTGTGCACACCAGTGGGGTGTACACATAAGTTGTGTGTGTGTGACCATAAAGTACATTATTATATGTGTGTGTGAATAAATAAAACAAGTGGATGGACATTTATTCAAAAAAATGAAATGATGAGTATGGGCTTGTGTTGAGGCCCAATAAGGGCCCAGCACACATCCAACACCTATTACAATAAGGGCCTAACACACATTGTAATGAGGGCCTAACACACATCTAACACACATTACAATAAAAACCCAATACAATAGGTACAACTTAAAGCCCAAATACATGTATAAAATGAAGGAAATAGCACATATGTACCTAAGTCCAACAAGTGTCAACCTATTAAGCGTACTTAGGTGAATATAGGCTTGACACATGGACCCAACAAGAGCCCAACCAGGGTGTAAGAGGGCATCAGCTATAGTATGGGTTACATTAATTAAAGGAATTCAAACCGAGTTTATGGGAATCACCCTAATACTAAACACGAACTCTAAAACGATATTCGGGGTTTGATTCGTTGTTAGGTAGTCGAGAAACACGGAAAACGCGTTAGAGTCTCGGAGTGAATACCGGGTCGCGATTATTCAGGTAAGTACACTTGCCCTAAAAAGCATTTGTACATTAGTAGGCCAGTAAGGAAATAACATGTGATTTATACATCCTCTATTCATTGATATTGTTAAATTAATCCCTTGTTTGAAATTCCATTCCGTTTTCCTTGGTTGTATGTTCTCGGCATGAGTGTGTGTCTCAAAGGTATGATGTGGTTTCGCACTAGCTGGGACAACGAGGGTGCCCTCTGCAGTGGTAACTGACCACCCATAGTGATGTGTGTACTGCGTACTGGATTCGAGAGGTGTTGTGATGCTTCTTGATTTCACGTTGCGCTAGTGTTGCGACATTGCCCGGGGAGATCTTGCATGATCTTTGTCGTATTGCTGTGAAATAGACCACTCATGGGTCTCTTTTGAATCTTAGAACATGCAAAATTTCGATTGTTTATTTATCAGTCTGTTTATCATGCACTTGATTTATTTACTATCCTGTTGTTTCATTTCCGCTTGATATTTAGACTACCTTGTTTGTTTAAATCATAAATTATTGTTACATTCTTCTGGCACTACTTTCAATTTCTTCAGTTGCTTACCGTCTAGTTTGTGATGGTGGGTGCAGATAGGGTGGAGAGCAGTAAGGGCAAGGGGCCTGCCTAGGAGATATACTGTGAGGACTAGCAGCGACATTAGAGAGACTTTATACTAGGTGTTTATAATTTTTGCTGATTTGTATATCGTTTAATACTTATATTGTTGGGATTATTGAACTTAGTATTTTGGTGAGACTGGTATCATGTATATATGCTTATCGAATTGTACATGAGTACTGGGGTTTTCCACACTTATAGGATTCCTAATTTCCCTTTGATTGAGTTATTTCCCCTTATTATTTACTATTTAGTCTTCCGTTGTGTATTAATGCAATAACTCTTTCATAAATTATTGAATTGATTAAATCTAAGGCTGACTTGGCTCGTTAGGTTGCCGAGTGATGACTCGGGGCCTGCACGGGTTTAGGCCGGGGTACCCAATTGCACAAGAAAATTGGGGCCGTCATAGTTGGTATCAGAGCCTAAGGTTATAACGACCTCACTCTTGATTTAAAACACAATCCATTAAACCAGCGGAAGTTAGGAACGGTTGAACTTAGAAGTGGAAACCCTATGATCCTGACTTAGAATCCTAGTTGGGGAGTGAGGATGAGTCGGGGAATGGAAACTGAAAACTTATTGGGATAAGTCGGATGTGATGTTTATACATATTACGATTGTTGTGTGTATTATATCGTATCGGTAGCTATCTATTGATCCGAGAAATTCGTTTTCTTGTTTAGACGACGATGGCGGATCAGCCAGGTCCGAGCGACGATATCGGCATGATTTTGTCACGATGCCTTGAGGAGATACGTACATTGTCTCAGAGAGTCGCGACGCAGGACCAGAGATTTGAGGAGTTAGTGCGGTCACTGAGGACACTCGCACAGACTACCACGACACCATTGACTCCGACTACGCCGGTGGCTGCTGCAGAGATTACTCCAATCACTACGCCGGTCTCTACTCCAGAGAAAAGCCCTAGGGCCACTGCTGAGGCGAGGCAGTGGAGAGAATTTAAGAGGCACGATCCAGTTAAGTTTTACGGTGGTATAGACGTAGCAGCGGCCGAGCTTTTCCTGAAAAACCATGAGAAGATTCATGCTATTATCGCGACCGAGGATCACATGAGAGCGACAATTTCCTCATCCATGCTTCAGGGAGAAGCTGACGATTGGTGGACTACGATTGTGAGTACCAGAGGTGTACCGAATGACTGGAGAGGGTTCAAGACCCAGTTCAAAATGAAGTACTTTCCTCCCACCGTGATGAGAGCCAAGAGAAACAAGTTCACTTCCCTGAGACAGTTAGCGGATGAGTCCGTCATGGAGTACATGGGTCAGTTTTTACAGTTATTACCATATGTAGGAGGATCAGCTAGCACGGAGGCAGATCGAGTGTACTACTTTATTGAGGGTCTACTACCCGAAATTGGAGGTGCGATCGTTACGACCGAGCTAGGGACGTTGTAGAGGACTTATGAGCGGAGTTTGGCTAGGGAAAGTTACTTGAGTACTCACCACGAGGAGATTGAGCCTGATCGACCCGAGTTGCAGTTAGAGCACCGATCAGGGGGACATGACGGGAAATGAACGAGGAATCCGAAGGATGATAGTGGTTCTCAAAAGTGGAAGGTGTGTTACCAGTGCAGACAGCCTGGACATTTTCAGAACCGATGTCCTAATTTGTACGAGGACCAGCAGGATGACAATCAGCTTCAGGCTATTGAGGACGTGTACATGGCGACTGAGCCAGCTGACAGTGGTTCGTGATATTACCGGTGGTAAAGAATTTTCCTGATTATCCCACGACATGCATGGAACTGATTAAATGAAGCTTTAGGTGTTTAAATAGGACGTTGGACGTCATGTGACAGAGTTAGGATCGATACTGGCTAGAGTGGTACCGTTTAAACTTAGCAGAGTTGTCTAAGATGAGACAGACCTAACTTAGAACATAGTCCAAAAGAGATGGTAAGTTTAGGCACAATGGGTTGCCAAAACTAGCAATAAGTACACCTAAAGAGAGGCAGGACCAGACTGGTTGTGATTCATCTTATGATGCATGGACACGTAGTGTATATGGTGGCCACGGTTACAACTTTGTCGAATCTATCTTACTGCCTGGGTATAGATAAACTTGCGTCGAGACGTAAGTGGGTTGGGAGGTTTTCACGAGTATGGCATGCGAGTCACGATCGTAGCGTCTTATGTCGTGATCATCAAGCTTGAGTCGTGGTAGTGGGCGATGTTTGCGACGAGGTCGTGGCATTACTACCATTTTGGGAAACAGGAGCAGTTTAGAGAGACTGTAGTTGAATTAGGCTGTTTGAAGTGGTTGAGACCCGCAGTCTGAAGGCTGAGATAAAATCAAGCTGTTCAAAGTGGCAGAGGCCCACAATTTGATAGATGTGGAGAAAAAATAATGGATTTAAGATGTTGTGCTATTCGAAGAGACTTTGTACAAGTCTGCAGTTCAATACCTGATGTCGAGCTGTGGGAAGTGACTCTCGCGAGAGTCCACAGTTGGTCATAGCTTATTGAGCTGTCTGAAGCGACTTTCCATTGGTCTGCAGTTCAACGATGAGGAACGAGCTGTCTGAAGTGACTTTGAGGTAGTCCACAGTTTGAGATAGAGGGTCTAAGCTATCTGAAGTGGCTGTAAGCCCGCAGTTTGGACGAGGTGTGAACGGGTTTTGATTCCCCTTATTCGCTCGAGTTAGAGCTAATTTCGAGGACGAAATTCTTGTTAGTTGGGGAGACTATAACGACCTAAAAATTTGGTTATTTGTGGATGATGATGCATGTATTATTATATTAGTATTTTACGGGTCTCGATCCGTTCGGGCTATATTTTTAATTGAGTGAGGTGTCGCCTAGTTAAACGGAGTTTTCGGGAACCGTTTTAGTGGACATTATTAATAAACAAAGTCAAATGAAATATATGACCTTAGTTGAGGAAATACAATTTTATCAATAATGCATAACTTAGACATGAGGAAACTTATTTGAATACTAAGTGTGGGACCGCCTCGAGAAGCATGTCAGACGCGGGGCACTGTGTACAGAGTAGGCGGGAATTTGTGTGACCTTATTTATAATTTAATAAAATTAATCTAATGGGTTAATATGGGATAAGATTGTTAAAGTGACACAATTGGGTGAGGAAAACCATTGGATGGTCATAGAGATGTGTATGTGTTAGATTAAGAGGATGAGCCAAATGACCCATAAGGGTAGTTGTCCAAGGGATGAACAAGTGTTAGTCTAAGGGCAAAGTCATTTCACGTTGTTACACATATATAAAAACAAAGGAAACCCTAAAACCCTAATGTACACTATTCATCATCTCCTCCAAACTACCACCGTCACTGTTCACTCCTCCTCCCTCTCGCCACTGCCGCCGCCTCCCACCGGCGACGCTGACCCCGACGAGGTGAGCCTCCCTCTCCAATCTCTCTCTCTCTTTCCTTCTCTCTCTCTCGTCTTCCCACTCACTAACTCTCGGTTTTCTCCTCTCCACGATCACGCTCTCGGTTCCCTCTCACACCAGTCCTCCCAACCTCGGCTGGACAACCACCGTCGCCGCCATCGACGAGCTTGACATCCCCACACCCACCGTCGAAGTTGAGGTGAGCTTCTCTCTCTTTCCATTTTTTTCTCTCTCTCGGCAGTTCACGTGCTCTCTCTCACTCGACTGTTTTGTCTCTCGTTTTCCAGTCACCACTACTTCCATCCATGGCTCTGGAATATCGAACTGTCACCGGAGACGGCTAAGTGAGTACCCATCTCGCTCTCTCTCTGTTTCTCTCTCTGCTTCTCGATTTTTCCCACTGTTTTTTTTTTGCTATTTTGTTCCTTCTTTGCTGTTGAAACTTTTGTTGTGTGTGGGTGCATGTTGGGCGGGGTGTGTGGCTGTGTATGTGCACACCCCAGTTGGGGTGTGGGGTACCATTTGGGACTGTTTTCATGGGTGGTTTGTGAGTGAGTTTCGATTTGCATAACAGTGTGTATAGGTGGTTGTTTTGGTGTGGATTGTGTGCAAGGGATGTACACTGTGTATACACCACAATGGGGTGTACATAACAGTGTATGTATACACCACAGTGAGGTGTACGCAACACTGTGTGTGTACACCACAGTGGGGTGTACACAACATTTGTATATGTGTGTGTGTGCATGATGAAAATGTGTATATAATATGGTTTTAAGTAATAAAGTGACGTGTTAATGCATGTGAACAGTGGGGTGCACACAACAGCAGAGTGTCGTGTGCACAAAACAACGGGGTGTGTGAAATGTGAGTGTGCACACCAGTGGCGTGTACACATAAGTTGTGTGTGTGTGACCATAAAGTACATTATTATATGTGTGTGTGAATAAATAAAACAAGTGGATGAACATTTATTCAAAAAAATGAAATGATGAGTATGGGCTTGTGTTGAGGCCCAATAAGGGCAACACACATTGTAATGAGGGCCCAACACACATCTAACACACATTACAATAAAAGTCAAATACAATAGGTACAACTTAAAGCCCAAATACATGTATAAAATGAAGGAAATAGCCCATATGTACCTAAGTCCAACAAGTGTCAACCTATTAAGCGTACTTAGGTGAATATAGGCTTGACACATGGACCCAACAAGAGCCCAACCAGGGTGTAAGAAGGCATCAACTATAGTATTGGTTACATTAATTAAAGGAATTCAAACCGAGTTTATGGGAATCACCCTAAAACTAAACACGAACTCTAAAACAATATTCGGGGTTTGATTCGTTGTCAGGTAGTCGAGAAACACGGAAAACACGTTAGAGTCTCGAAGTGAATACCGAGTCGCGATTATTCAGGTAAGTACACTTGCCCTAAAAAGCATTTGTACGTTAGTAGGCCAGTAAGGAAATAACATGTGATTTATACATCCTCTATTCATTGATATTGTTAAATTAATCTCTTGTTTGAAATTTCATTCCGTTTTCCTTGGTTGTATGTTCTCGTCATGAGTGTGTGTCTCGAAGGTATCATGTGGTCCTGTACTAGCTGGGACAACGAGGGTGTCCTCTGTAGGGGTAACTGACCACCCCTAGTGATGTGTGTACTGGGTACTGGATTCGAGAGGTGTTGCGATGCCTCTCGATTTCATGTTCTTATAGTGTTGCGACATTACCCGGGAGATCTTGCGAGATCTTTGTCGTATTTCATTTGTGAAATAGACCACTCATGGGCCTCTTTTGAATCTTAGAACATGCAAAATTTCGATTGTTTATTTATCAGTCTGTTTATCATGCACTTAATTTATTTACTATCCTGTTGTTTCATTTCCGCATGATATTTAGACTGCCTTGTTTGTTTAAATCATAAATTACTGTTACATTCTTCTGGCACTACTTTCGATTTCTTCAGTTGCTCACCGTCTAGTTTGTGACAGTGGGTGCGATAGGGTGGAGAGCAACAAGGGCAAGGGGCCCCGCCTGGGGGATATACTGTGAGGACTAGCAGCGACATCAGAGAGACTTTATAGTAGGTGTTTATAATTTTTGCTGATTTGTATATCGTTTAATACTTATATTGTTGGGATTATTGAACTTGGTATTTTGGTGAGACTGGTATCATGTATATATGCTTATCGAATTGTACATGAGTACCCGGGGTTTTCCACACTTATAGAATTCCTAATTTCCCTTTGATTGAGTTATTATAATTGGATCTATCTCGGGTATTTCTGCGCTTGGCATGCACCACGGCTCGCACCGTCGTGCGCGAATGAAAATATTAACAACCCAAAATATATTCCCACATTAATTAATTATTGTATTTTATTTTCCAGTCATCCATGAAAATCATTTCCCAGACCTGTATAACCTTATTTCGTCTGCCCGATACTTGTTCGTCATGTTTTCCTAGACGAATCCTACTCGTAAATCGACGTTACCGTCTTGTCACACAGACACGAGTATAAATAGGTAATACACATTATCACACAGACATAGCATATTTTTCAGGTCATTACAACGTCGTGACCAATAAAGCCTCACAGTGCCAACCATGACATTGTGGGCATAATTTGACTTGGAAATTTAGAAAAAATAGAATTTTGGTTCCAGTTTCGAATGGGTTTTCACCGAGCGTTTTAGAGTAGTCGTAGGGCTTGTAAAACACATAATTAACCAAAAATGGATTTATTTGAATGTAGATTTGCCCAAGAATGTGTTAGGAGACTCGAGGAACTCGATGAGGTTAGGAAACACCAGTCAAAGTAAGTGAGACTCATATTCTCATCAGTTTTGCAACATAATTAGTATATTTAGTTCACTTAGTATTATGGATTGGGAATGGTCAACGTACTATGACTGGAATGTTTTTAAATATAAAATATCCGAAATATGTGACAAAGGAAAACTGGGACTAAGGGATGCAAGGTATGCCGAAAAATGGATTACCTTAATAATTAGGAAAAGATAGCCTGGAAAGTGAATTCCGCCCTTCATCCCCAATATGCCGAAGTTTTACCTAACTCAACATTGCCCATTATAGTTGGTAGCTCAATCAAGCTTGAATAAACCAGCAAAATCACTCGTAGCGCAACGTGTGGATTATGTGGTTGTATTCTCGAGTAATGTGAGTGTATGACTATGTCTTTGAAATTAAATTTACCATTCATAGGTGTGGTTGCAATTTACTTTCGATTTGCATTCAGTTATGTATTGTTCATATCATTCCTTACACCTTAATAGATATATTTAGGATTCATATTGCTATTCATTAACTCTTTTATACTAGTTGATTATTGATGCGTCTATGAGTGTCACTTTTTGAGCAAGTTGGAGCTCACCCACCTTATCATTTAAAGTTCTCAGTCGTGCGTACTAGATAGGAGAAAAGGGAAGGCATAGGAGTCTCATAGCCTTCTCAGGATGTAATGAACTCTTTTTGTATAATATACATTGTGTGGTATATTGTTTTTGGATTATCACATGGTTGGGGTTATGTTTTGTTAATCGATGGTTATTTTCTGTTTTTGATAGATTGTATATTATACAACAATTATCGAAAAAGTTTTAAATTTTCACTGCTTTTATATTCTAGTATATTTCGATATTCAATATATAGGCTCCTTAACCAGGTACTGAAGTATCGCTGATGACTCTATTTAGGCTTTATGTGATTTACCAAGTCTTAAGTAGGGTTTCAGGCTGGGCATTGCCCTAATTGGGATAGGGGATGTCACAATATGGATCTTGTTCACTTTAATTCCACATTTATTATCCATATGTTCTAGTTGAATTTTGAAGGTTTATTAGGCGATTCAAGCCGTTACTCGGGCCCGGTTAAGGTACTTAGGCTTGGGTGGTGGTTTGGGTCGGGCAACCAGCTCCCAACTAGGTAGGGTCGTTACATTTGCCCCCTTAAAATATTGATTTTATTTCTTGTATCTTGCAACTATGCACCCCTCCTTTGTCGAACAACAAGATCTCCACCCACCCTCGTTGGTCGCCCCACCCTCCCGTGCCGATGTATCTTGCAACTGCATGTGCACCCCAGTTTCACCGCTTATTCGACTATTTTAAGGAAATTTTTAGGTTGAAATGACACAAGAACATTCATTAGAAGTGGATGTGCAACACAAAGAGGTAGTTTTCATCATTTTTGTATTTTTTTCTTACATATGAGTGTGGAAGTTGTGAACACTCCATTTACGAGTATGTCGGCCTTACAAGGCGGAGCCGCTAGTGTATGTCTCGTTCAATGCCTATTGAATCGTTAAATAACGACTCGGTTGGAGGGCCGAACCGATTGTTTATTACATTCAAACAGGACTTGGTCGTGTTCAAGCGACACTGGGATACCGAGAATGAAGTAAGTTGTCTCGATGCCTAACCATCGAGAATCTCATATCACTCTCAACCCTATGTAGTCGACCGTCACGAGAATCCCAAGAAGAAGAAAAAAAAGTCGCACTAAAGGCATAAAACACCCCAGCTGTGCATAAGGGCACCCCAGTGATTAACTTTTTTTTTATCTCTCTTTAAAAATGAGTCACTTGCCTTTCATTTAAATATATACATTAGGTGCTCTTAGTGCGTTTCAGAAAAATAGCATAATACGATGAATTTATGGGGTGGTGGTTTGGATCTAGGTTGATATGCGGACGAGAAAGGTAGGGCACGATGGGAGATGAGACCGTTTTGTTGTTTCAAGAAGTAGGGTGTATTGTTGTTCACAAAAAGGGAAATTTGGGGCATTCAATAAAAAAATATGGGTCCACAAAAAAATATTGAGGGTGCTCTCAAAAATGGCTTGCCATACCTAAACATTGGTGTGCCTATAACGCGACCTTTTGGTATATGTATGTAGAAATTCATGAGCTTGGAGAGTGTTGGGCCATAAACACACACATAAAGGTATATAATTGCACAAAACTAATTAGCTTTTCCTAGGATCCAATCTACTCCACTCATATACCAACCAAAAGTTATTATATTTTTGATGTGGGATTATATATTCCAACACTCCCCTCAAGTGCAACTCGGCCTGGACCAGTTTTCACTTGTCAAATACAAACCTACTCTTAGAGGTCCATACAAACATGCCTAGGTCTACTCTTAGAGGCTATAGATTCATAAACGGGTCTTGACACGTGTCGAACGTGTACAATAAAATACCCACCTATTATTATACATATAAATTTGTAATAGCAGTCAGCGTAATCGTCTCCATGAGAATTTTTTCAATTTCCTAGGAAGAAGGAATTTTACTGGGGTTTTTATTATTTTTATGATTGTAACGGGAATTAGAAACTAAGACAAGAATTAAAATTAATTAAATACTTTAAAGTAATTATTTAAACTAATAAAACTAAACTAAATTAATGCAAATTATCTAAACTAATTATTCTTAATTCAAATCAAGTAATTCAATTTAAAACAAACATCTAAACAATTATCCAGAACAATGGCGAATAAACCGTTTTGATATTCAAATATGTTAATCAAAGTGTAGTCATATAATCACATCATTACTGTCAAACCTTAAATCACTAAATCACTAAAACTCATAATCATAAACAAGAATAATAGTCTTTATCAAACCATTAGTTTTTCTTTTATCAATAGAAACAAGTCATATCCTAATCTTATTGCACTTAATATTTCAAATGCTAAAATAACTAAGAAAAACAAAACAATATTGTACTCTATGTAAACTCTTACTACTAAGCCAATATTATTAGAAGCACCGTAATAATAAATAAATTATATCACAATTCACCTAAGGTAGCTAAATGGTAATTAGACCTTCTAGACGAAACTTAGTTACTACCATATATTAGATTCAAAACCTAGATATCACAATACGCATTGGCCACTATGCATGCAACACAATGTTTAATGATTGTAATATGCAAAAACAATCTATTATAACCTTGAATTGACGAATACAATTAGGTTTAAAGCATTAAGTTCATATTCCTATTTACCAGGACTACGTTGCAAAATGGTTTAAGTTCATGTTTGACATCATGTTTAGATTAATGGACTACTCATACATATTCAAAGTAAACATCGCATTAAAGTAAATAAAAGACATAATTAAAAAAACTCAATTAAAGAATGCTTGAATCCAATAAGTCTTCAAAAACAAGAACAACTAAATAAACTAGAAACTCCTCAACTTTTAGGAAATAAACAAGTGATGGCTCTTAATTTTGAAACCCTATGTGCATATTTATAGTATTCTAATATGTACATATCCTAATCAAACTCAAATTCCTAATTTTAGTCCAAAATTCTCGAAATCAACTCCAGCTGATTCCTTGGCGAATCATATTTCTTCATCAAATCGCTATGCAAATCGGTGGCTTCTTCATAAAATTGTTTTCTGTGCTTCACCATTTTGACTGGCAATTTCTAGTATATTTTGCAAATCGTTGATGTTCTTCTGTTGCCGATTTGGCTAGCTACTCCTAGTGTATTCTCCAAATCATTGGATATTTTTTTTAGTTTTCTGAACTCTTCCATTTCTTTCCCATTTTCCTTTATTTCTTCACTTTACCTTAATATTACCAGCTGTAATCACATAAACAAGAGAAAACCTAGTGTAATATAACCTTCTACATCTAAATAACCCTAAAATATACTATAAAACACAGTCTAATTATTTATTTATCAGGTCTATACTCCATTGCTAACTCAATCAAGTCTTCAAACACGAGCCCACATGCATGAAAATTTAACACAAGTCGTAAATAAGGTTTCTTATTTCGATCTAAATATATAAATGGTATATAGATAAATTCTTTTATATATATTTTGACAAAGTCACGAAGATAAAATCTAGTTAGACAACACCTAGTTATTTTTTTAACAACCACTATGGACAAGGTTTTTTTTTTTCGAAAGTCGAATCACGACCTCTCGAAACCTTGCATTTTGACAAGTGACGTCTTTACCATCTCACTAGAGATGCTTTGACAACTCCTATAGACAAGTTAATCCACCTATTTTTATTTTTATATTTTAAAAAATAATGGGATGCTCTCCCTCCAACTAACGCACAGTACCGTTACTAGCTCTAATAATTTATTTCCCTCTCTCATCTTCTTCACTTATGTTGCCTCTATGTTGGGTCTGTCACTATGTACCACCACCTTCTCACTCCTTAAAGTCTTTACGTGGCCTTTGTAATGTCATCAGGAGTTGTCGTTGCTAGTACGGGGACGTTTCTAAGCCGCCCTAACTTGGAGGTAATTTAAAAAACTGTGCTATTTTTTTGGGATGGGTATATACATGGGTTTTTACAATTCGATTGAACACGCGCGGATTTGGATCATCAGTTTTGATTGGATTTGCAGATTAAGGGTCCTTTTCTAGAAAACAACCTTATCTTCACGAAAATTTTATGATTCATGCGTGCCTAGGGGTGTTCATAAAATCCATATAAATTCGATCCAAGTTGGTCTATGGTCTAGTCCACACCAATTATAATTAGTAACTTGGTTTAGTCTAGTCCCATGTACTAAGTAAACTGAAGGATTGGACTGACTGGATTGGTGAATAATTCGTTAATTAGATCTACATATTGGTTCAAGATTAATTTTTCAATCCGTTATAATTGGATTGGATCACTGATCATAGTGTGATCTTCTAGGCCCCTCTAACTAAATGTTGATAATATTGAATGTTGGAGTCATTTAGACAGACTTCGAGATGCACATACGCACCCATCATGCACAATACACAATGCATTTTCCTTATCATATCTCCTTTTTATTTTTGTTTTTTGATAATTTTTTTATAAAGAAATTTGCTTTAAGAGGGAAACCCCAACCTCTTACACTCATAACCTCATACCTAACCACTGGGTCACCTACAACTTTGCACTATGGTATTGAATCGAACTTAAACCTCCCCAACCTTGTCATTTAATGAGTGATGTCTTATCCATCTCACAATAGATGCTTTTGAGTATCTCCTTCGCTTTTGAGCATGAGAGTATATTTTGATTAATTATAAGATCATGCAATTAATAAGTGGAAAGAAACAATTAATTAATGTTTTTAATATCATGTAGACATCTAGCTTTTTTTATTTATTTTATTTTATGTAGACATATCTAGCTACTACTATATATGTACAATAATAAGTTCCAGGCAACTGCCCTTGTTTTTCTTTTGATAGGAACTATTTTTATCATTACTTTTCTTGTAAACTCTATGGTTCTAGCTAGGCCTCAAAAAGACTCTATGGTTCTAGCTAGGCCTCAAAAAATCTCTATGGTTCTAGCTAGTTTAAAGCCAAGTCACATTCGACTATATAATCATGTGAAAGACTGCTACTTTCACTTGTGTTTTAATGTTTCAAGAGCTTCATGATCAATTGTTATTAGTATCCAACCAACACTTTTTTCACATAAACTTCAGGAAGCAAACCTGATGAGGACTATATATGTAGCTGAGTTCCTATGTCCAACTCAAGCTCTTTGGTCTGGTTGCATTAAATGAAATTGTTGTCTTTTTCCTTTTCAATGTGGTCATCAATAGTTCTCCCTCTCAATTGCACTCGTACTGTATATATGTCTGCTCTTCTATACCCCCTCCCCTCCAAAAAAAGGAACAAAACTAACTCTGATATTTAATTGGCTTGTTTTCTGGTTTGAGACAGTATATAGCTTATAGACCAAGAAGAAATTAATAACTTCTTAAGTGTAAAAAATTTAATTAAGTGTTAAGAGTCATGTCACATGCGCCAAAGCATCTCTAACGAGAGGGATTAGGCATCGCTTGCTAAAAGGCAAAGTTCAGGGAGGTTCCCAATTCAACTTGTGTTGGAGTTGCTTAAAAAAATTATGTCACATGCTGCTAGCAAGTCAAAAGCATTGAGAACATTTCTGAATAAAAAAAAAAAAAATCACACTACATATTAATACAATCTCATGTGAGAAGTTCACACTACATATCATTGCCTCTACATGCATGCATAGAAAAGTTTCTCATTAGTTGATGAAGACAAAATTATTAGGTTTTTGTCACCGTTTCACATGCTCAATGTAAGTTTAAACTTTTATTAAGAGTTGAATTGGACTAAATACAAGAGCTAACGGTTGGACATTTTTTAAAATAAAATGTTTAGTTCCACGTCGAGTACTAGTTAACACAACAATAAGAGTATATATATACTCTTAACACTTCTTAAGTGAAAAATTAAAAATGCTCATGAGTCATGACAGAAGTTATGCCGAAGTAAATTAACCATGTGCAGGACGCATTTTAGACGTACTTGCATGTGGTGTGGGTGGCTGGTTAAACGTAGTACTTTTACCAATTTTTTGTGCATGTTATTAGTGGGTTGTTAATGGACTGATTAAACAAGAAGTGCAACAATTTTGAAACAGACCACTATCCTGCGTCTCTTATCTCCATTACGTTTTTTGCCCAATGTATGGGAGGAAAAGATATGTAACGTAATTTGTAGTGTATCAAACACCACAAAAGATTTTGTTCTAGTTTTCACAACTGCGACCGTATAAACTAAGGCTCTTCATCGGAGGAAAAGAACAAATACCACAAAATAAGCTCTTGTTCTGGTTTTCACAACTAAACTGTAAGCTAAGGTTCTTCATCATATTTTGAAGGTACGTTGACTCTTTTAGTATATAGAGAGCAAATATTTTCTTTAGGAAAGTGGCTCTAAATACGTTACCCAACCATTAGTGGTGGTCCACAATTGATACTTCGTCATGGTCGTAAGTACATAGTGCAGTTCAAGTGCAATGGTGTTCCAGCAGCGGGCGGTCATGGCAGTTCCATGGTGATCCTATGGTCTACTTCTCATTTTTCACCTCTTTTGATAAGGTTTGATTTAGTTTTAGGTTACAATTTTGTTTGTTCTAAGTTTAGTTTATGTTTAATTTAGGTTTGTCTCCTCAAGCAGATGTTTTTCCAAATTGAGGTAGTTGTCCCCTCTATGTGGGGGTAGTTCTTCCTTTTTGTAGGGTAGTTCTCCTTATTTTGATTGAGGTAGTTTCAAGCTTAAGTATATAATATAATATCTATTTCATTTCACTAGTTGAAATGTGTGTGTGTGTGTATATATATATATATATATATATATATATCAAAATAGACTCACTCGTTGAAATATCGTAATAGGTTCCTACTAAAAAAAATGTTGTAATGGGTTGGCTTACTTTTTGTATTAGGAATGATCAATGTGCCTTTTGGCTTTAAAAAAAAATAATGACATTGGCTTTTTTTTTTTTTGGAAAACATTGGCTTGTTTTTTTTATTTACACTAACAAGTCATATTCCACATTAAGAAATTAATTGCTTTTCCATCTTTACTTTTATAGTAACAATACCTCCAAGGAATTCAAGGTTGCAATTAATTAAATCATTGAAATGTGTGGAGAGGTACATGACAGGCGAAAAGTTAGTGATGGGAGTTTGACCTAAAGTTAACGTGAAGATGTCCAAGATTGAAAGTAGTTATAATTGTCAATTATCTAAAGTTTAAATTTGAGAAAAGTTAAATTCCTGAAATAGAATAGATGAAACAAATATGAGATCAATAAGCGAAATTTCAATATTTTTTAAAATATAAGTTTCGATCTGAGGCAACAAACAAAGTTTTGAGTTATTTATTTCATTTACCCTTTTTGAACGATCAGATTTTCTAAATTAAATAATGACAAAAAATTTATAGAAATCTTTACGATTTGATGAAATTGATAAATTATTGATTAAACCTTTCATTACTAATCAAATTTAAATTGTTTCTCAAAAAAAATCAAATTTAAATTGTTTTAAATTTTCGTCTAAATATATAGTTAATCAGAATCAATAATATACAAAAAGATTGAGTTTACTAAGGTAGATTGAAGTTAATACACAATGCAACCATAACAAGAATTCTCTAGTAAGGGTTTAGAGCATTGATTGTTTTTTTTGTGATTCTTTAGCTAGAACCATCGCCGATCTTCTCTTTTGATCGATCGGTGGTTCTAATAACAATCTTTATTTTTTATTTATTCAATAAAAGTCGGATCTATTTAGATTTGAGACGTTCAGTTTCATTCGCCCTGCAACAATTGTTAGATTCATCATTGGCACCACTTGCCTTTCCTCCACACATGCATCTATTATCATTCAATTTCATCTCCACTTCTATATGCTCGTGTATGGAGCTGTACTAGTTGTTGGTTTAATGTTTTCACTAGGTTTTCTTTTTCAATAAGTTGTTGTCTTCCTTTTTTGAAAGTATGTGTTTGTCTTCTCTCGTCAAAAGTTTTTGTTCGTCTTCCCTTGTTGGAAGTTTTATTTTTCATTATAATTCTATTGTTGTAGATGCAAATGAAAAGTGTATAAGTTGCACATAAGTTTGCAAACTTTCGCAATGTCAATTTGATCTCATCAAGGAGTGAAAAAAGACTGTTATTAATATAATTTCATTATTAAATTAGATATAATAGCAATTTTTATGAATGAAAATATCTTTTTGTCAAAAAAAAAGAGGGTAAATTGAAGTTCAAATAAGCTAGCTACCTTTCACCAATTCAATCATATAAAGTGGTTAATCTCAATGATAGTATTATTTCCAAACACTTCCCCTCTCTTTTAATCATAATGGCTCTCAATGATATAAACTAGTAAAAAAAGGTATACAAAACTTATTTTTTTTGTGGTTATACAAAAAAAGCGACTAAACGGACTCCAATTTTATAAAATTACCCAACTACCTCTCTATATATATAAAATCCCACCACCCTACCCCTGTCACCTCTCTCAAATCGCACTCACCAAAAATTGACCAAATCCGACGAAATCCAAGCAAAATCACATAGATTTGACGTCGTAGGTTCATTCATCATCTCTTTTACCGCCAATTTCGAAGTTTTCTTAAGATTTTTCCTTTTTGAGTCATTTTGTTTGTAAATTTGTTTTTGGATTTAGAGCTTCGATTTGAGGTTTGAATCTTGCATTTTGGGTACAAAGTTTCGATGAAATAAAAAATTTTAAGTGATTTCAAGCAAAAATCAATATTTTTTTGGCAATTTTCACATATTTTTCGGGAGTTTTGAAGTTTTTTATTTGTTTTGGTCTTTCGTGGTTTCGGACTAACAGAGCCGACACCTCTGAAGAGGTGTCAAAAGAACAGAGCTGACATCCTTGAAGAAGTGTCGAACAAACCAAGCCAAAACCTCTTCCCTCCGTCTCCTACTGAAACCAAGTTATCTTCGCGTTATCGGTTAGAGTCGGCCGAGACCTCTAAAGAGGTGTCAACCTTGTTTGTTCAACACCTTTTCGGCTCTGTAAGTCCAAAACTCGCGGACGACACTTCTTCACTTCTAGGACACGAAGCGACCACATCCGACCTTGTTCAACAAAAAAAAAACTCTTACGACACTTAGTGACCTAATACAAGTGTTCTACAATGACTAAAATCAAGAAATGAAGATGATTGAAAGGTGTTAGGGTGATGGGATGAGCAAGGGTATTTTTAGAATTTTAAGAAAAAAAAAAAGTGGGATGGGATGAGCAAGGGTATTTTCAAAATTTTAAGAAAAAAAAAGTGGGGTGCCATAAGTAAAAATTTAAAATTGGGTCCGTTCAGTAATTAGTGAGGTCCGTTTAGCCACTCCCAAAAAAAAATGAATAAGATTAAAGGATAATACGATAATCATCCCGACTCGACATAAGATTGGAGTACTGGAAGGATAATGAGGATGAGGAAGATCGAATCTCGAGTCTATACCTCATACCATTCTCTTGCATTACACATTACCCCCTAGGTAAGAAATAAAAAAATCAAAAATTTGATTCCTTTCTGAAATACTAAATGAAGAGATTGAAAAAGAAAGTCTATTAGTGAACTTCAAAACACTAGGTCCCATTTTATTATAGAAATCCTAGTAGTGTCATTACACTAATAACTTTGAGGAGGGCCTGCATTTTGAGTCAAAGACTCACTTCATTTTCAAACTTGAAAAGCATGTCTCCCATTCTCCAAAATGGTTAGTAAATTCTAGGGAGACTTGAAGAAGACAATTCCCTTTTAGCCCACCTTAATCAAGGTTTCACATCCCTATTTTGACCTCTATGTGTCTAGACCACTTCAAGTAAATAAATCTCAGAGTGATGTAGACCCTTATAGAGAGTATTAAATGGCTCTTAAGTACTCCATATCCCACAAAATATTGCACAACTCCAAGAAGAAAATGCCCTCATTGGAGCAACTTAATTGTTCCTTTCTTTAAAAATAAATAAATAAATAAATAAACTTGTTCTTTTCTTTTAAGGTAACCCCTCACCTCTCCACTACCCTACTTTCCAATTGGAATATTTACGTGCCATCATCACCCTTCCATGCCTGGGACCCCTACTCTTTTTTTTTTATTTTGTTTATTTACATCGTTGTTACGTTCCTCTCTATCAAGACAGTGAGTGCAATTTTTATTTAATATTATTATTATTTTTTTGATAACCATGGGTTTCACATCCTTCGGGTACGACTAATCTCATAAAGCTAAGTTGGTAGCAACACCATCGGCCAGAAGAATCAGACAAATAATGGCTTCAACCGTGAGCGCCAAGAATCGAACTCGAGAGGCCTCGCTTGAAGAACATACCCTTGTACGACTCCAACGCCACTCCACCACACCCGCTTGGTGCCAAGACACAGAGTGCAATTTTGAGGTATAAAAACTCAAGTCCACACCATTAAACAACATCATAACAATGTGACTACTCACGATTGTTACACACTGAAGTTTTTTTTTTGTTAAATTTGTTGCATTGATGTTTCTATCACCCAAAAAGGGTGCAACAATCTATTACATAGATAATAATAGATTTTGCAATCCACTGAAACTCGAAACAACATCCTCACGAGGAGGACAACAACCCCACATATGAGACAACAACCTCCCGAAGGAGGGCAATCACCCCAAAAGGGGGACAATGGGACAAAACAACCTCGACAATGGGAACGTTGCACATAGGCGGAGACCAAACCCTAACAAACTATCATAAAACCATAGAAACAACATAACTATATACAAACCCTACTTGCGGACAACGACATTATCGTCGAGAGAGGAGAAAACCCCCACCATTTAGAGTCTTCGTCTTCGTCACGACGAACCAGATCCAACAAGAGACGTCGGCACGAAAGCACAAGATCCTCTCGGCCATGGCCGCGGTCGCTGATCAAAGTGCTTACACCCGACGGATCATTGTTGATGCTGATGAACTGGGAACGTTGGAGACACTCCCAAAATCTCCTCTCGAGCCTCTTTAAATCTGACACATACGCTTGATTCCACCATCCCCTGCCTCTTCGCACAAACACACGAAGAGAGTAAGGGGGAACAAAAAAGAGAAGGGGGGAAGGAGAGGATTGTTGATTTGTGGGGAGAGTGGGAGAGGGAACATGAAGACAAGGAAGGGAGATGAAACAAAGAGATAACAAGGAAAGAGAGAGATGAATTGGAAAAAAGGAGAAATGAGGGAGGACGTTGGATTCTTGCGAGAGAAAGGGGGGCCGACGGCGACGACAAGCCGCAGCAGCAACCCCCAAGGCTGAATATGGTTCGGGGGCTAGAGTTTCTACAAGTCGTTGGAACCAACACAAGTGTTATTTATTTTTTTTTTTTTTATTTTTTTAGAGACACATTGTGAATTGAAACACAAAAATCTAGCAATTCGCATTAGTTGGATTTGGATATCAAGTTACAAATTGTGTTTCAATCTAATAATCTACAACGCCAATAAATATTACATCATATTGAAGCTTTCTTAACAGTAAAATCCACACCACTAAGCCCAACCTTTAACATCTCCGCACACCATTGCTGCATGGCATGACTGGACCCTACTTGAATGATCCCTAACACCCGAAAAAAAAAAAAAAAGAAAATGAATGAAGTGAATGATAAAGACCAAAAACCAAACGAAAATGAAAAAATGACTCACTTTCACTTTCGATGTACACTTTCTGCATCCTTATCTTTTAGCAGTTTATGGTTCTTTCTTGTCTCCTCATGTGTGGAGCTTCATATCTGACAAAATATTATAAACAGCTAAAAAATAAAGGTATGCGTCAAAGTGTGGGTATTTTATCATTTTCCAAAACCAAAACCAGGTGTGCGCAGCCCACACAGCAAATCATCTCTTTTGCCTGCACTTATACCACAGTTGCTTCTGAGATACCCTCTCCCCCACAGAGGTCAGCACTCAGCAGCAGATACCCATTATTTGTTGCCCATCTCTCTCTCTCTTATAAAGTTGCACTCAATAGATGCTTGTATTACACTATCTGTATGTTCTTCACCATCTCTATTGAGTTTCTCTATCAAACAAATCATGGAAGAAACAGATGATTCAAGAAGTGACAAGAAGTGCAATTCCAAGGGCAGCAGGAGGAGGTACTACTGTGGGAGGACAACACCAGCAACTACTGTTAACAATACTCATCAGTATCACTATCATCATTTCCAACATCATCATCATCACTTGATTCAACATTCTCTCTGCAACACCAATGGCTTTGTTTGTCACAACAACAACAACAACAACAACAACAACAGATTATACCAGACTTCTTACTACCCAGCTCTTCTTCCTCTGCCCACAACACCTCCTCTGTTGCCTCTCCAAGTACTCCTCTCTCCAACTCCACCTCCACCACCTCTTCAGCAAAACCAGAGCTTCTATGGCAGACCCAACACCACCCATTTGCGCAAACACACTTCAATGAAGCAGAAGAAGCCTCTCAGTGCCTCCTCATCTGATGCCCATGACCCAGCTTTGGCTATCTCACAAGGTCAGTCAAGATTTTCTCTTCTCTTGATTTCCTCTGCTTTTGATCATTTGTCTTTGTTGTTGCTAGTTTTTGGGACTTCTTTGGATTTGATTTTTAAGGTTTTCTTTTTGTGGGTATTGTAGATTAGCTTAAAATGGAACTCAATAGATCCTTATAAGTGTAAAAAATCTGATTTTTGTGGGTAGGACTATTACTTGGTATCAATATTTTGGGTGGTTAGTTGAATCCACTGTGTTTATATTGCTTATCACTTTTTTGTGATTTTTTTTGGTGGGGATTTGTATGAACAGCTCATGAGGGGCTTCAAGAGAGACCAATCATTTCCACTAGAGGAGAAGCTAGAAGGGCAATGCCTGGTATTCAACAAGCACTAATACTACCAAAGAGACCAGATCATGGTGGCAAAGAAGGCTTAACAATACCCTTACTTGCTAACCATTTCCCAGTTCAGTTTGATCCTTCTCAAAGAATATTTCACTATGATGTTGACATCACTCCTCATCCATCCAAGGAAGTTGCCCGGTTGATTAAGCAGAAACTAGTGCAAGAAAATGGTGAGCTCCTTTCCGGCGCTCTTCCGGCCTTTGATGGCTGGAGAAATCTATATAGCCCAGTTGAGTTCCAGAATGACAAGCTTGAGTTCTTCGTTACCCTCGCAATCCCTGCAAACAATTTGTTATTGGGATCAGGAGAAGCCAATGAGGCATTGCAGAATCATGAAAAACAAAGTAAACTCTTCCGGGTAAGCATTAAGCTTGTTTCGAAGGTGGATGGTCGCGAATTGAGCAAATACTTGGATAGTGAGGGGGGAGATTGGGTCCCTCTTCCTCAAGATTATATCCATGCTCTTGACATTGTTTTGCGAGAGGGGGCGACGGAGAATTGCTTTCCTGTTGGAAGGTCCCTATACTCAAGAGCAATGGGAGGGGCTAAAGATATAGGAGGCGGAGCGGTTGGTTTGAGGGGATTCTTTCAGAGTCTGAGACCAACTCAGCAAGGTCTAGCTCTCAATGTGGATTTCTCAGTGACTGCTTTCCATGAGAGCATCGGCATTATCTCGTATTTACAAAAGCGTCTTGCTTTCCTTCATGACCTTCCTCAGAGGAAAACAAGAGGTTTGGTTGGGGAAGAGAGGAGGGAAGTGGAGAAAGCATTGAAGAACATCAGGGTCTTTGTGTGCCATCGGGAAACCGATCAGCGATACCGGATTTTTAGCTTAACTGATGAAGCTACTGAGAATCTTTGGTTCAAGGACAGGGATGGGAAGCATTTGCGAATTGTGGATTACTTTAAGGAGCATTACAATCATGACATACAGTTTAGGAATCTACCTTGTTTGCAGATTAGTAGGAGTAAGCCATGTTATTTGCCTATGGAACTATGTGTGGTTTGTGAAGGACAGAAGTTTCTTGGAAAGTTATCCGATGAGCAGACATCGAAGATTCTCAAAATGGGCTGCCAAAAACCGAGGGAACGAAAAACTATCATTAATGAAGTCATGGGAGGTCCAATTGGAGCAAAAAGGTATATTAAATTCCTCAATGTTAATGTCTGAGTATTTCTTCATTGTTTTCCTTGTCTAAGCTTATTTCAAGATCTTTTATTCTTTGATTGCTCTGATATCAGTTGCTTGATTGTTTAATATTATGTCAATAGTGATAATCAAGGAAGAGAATTCAAGCTTCATATTACTAGGGAGATGACCAAATTGAATGGAAGAATTCTTCAGCCTCCAAAACTCAAGCTTGGTAATGGTGGCCTTGTGACAGATCTAGTTCCCTCACGCCATGACCGCCAATGGAATTTGTTGGATGGTCAAGTCTTCGAGGGTACCCGAATTGACAGATGGGCATTAATAAGTTTTGGGGGAACTCTTGAACAAAGATCCTACATTCCAAGATTCATCAACCATCTGTCTAAGAGGTGTGAGCAACTTGGTATATTTTTCAATAAGAGCTCCATCCTCAGTCCTCGGTTTGAACCGATCCAACTGCTCAACAATGTATCACTTTTGGAATCCAAGCTGAAGAAAATTCAGAGAGCTGCATCGAACAACCTCCAACTTCTCATCTGCATAATGGAAAGAAAGCATAGAGGATATGCAGATCTTAAAAGAATTGCTGAGACAAATATTGGAGTAGTCAGCCAATGTTGCTTGTATCCCAACCTCAGCAAGCTTGGTTCACAATTTTTGGCAAATCTAGCTCTCAAGATCAATGCAAAGGTAGGAGGGACCACTGTGGCTTTGTATAATTCATTGCCTACTCAGGTACCTAGACTTTTTGGTCCTAATGATCCAGCAATCTTCATGGGTGCCGACGTTACACACCCACATCCGCTTGACGATTGCAGCCCCTCGGTGGTTGCTGTTGTGGGCAGCATGAACTGGCCTTCGGCTAACAAGTACATTTCACGAATGAGATCACAGACGCATCGGCAAGAAATAATTCAGGACCTCACTGAAATGGTGAGGGAACTACTAGAGGAATTCCACCAAGAAGTGAAAATGCTCCCCAAGAGAATCATCTTTTTCAGAGATGGAGTGAGTGAGACCCAATTCTATAAAGTGCTTAAAGTGGAATTGCAGGCTATTCGAGCTGCTTGTTCGACATTTCCAAGGTATAAACCTACGGTTACTTTCGCAGTGGTCCAAAAGAGGCACCACACAAGGCTGTTCCCTGATGAAATTGACCCTTCATCTACTAGGGCCCATTTGTTTGATGAGAACATACCTCCAGGGACAGTTGTGGATACTGTGATTACTCATCCAAGAGAGTTTGATTTCTACCTTTGTAGTCACTGGGGCATGAAGGGCACAAGCCGGCCTACTCACTACCATGTCTTATGGGATGAGAACCAATTCACTTCTGATGAATTGCAAAGGCTAGTTTACAATCTATGCTACACATTTGTAAGGTGTACCAAACCAGTCTCGTTAGTACCTCCGGCTTATTATGCGCACCTTGCAGCTTACCGGGGAAGGCTTTACCTTGACAGATCAGAGTTTTCGGGAATCAACCGTGCAACTTCAACGGTCTCTCGTGCTTCCCCTCCATTGAAGGCCAAACCATTGCCAAAGCTAAATGAGAATGTTAAGAAGCTAATGTTTTACTGCTGATTTATTTTTCTGGTTTCTCCATGAGTAGTTTGTAGTTTATTTTACACATGTAGATGTTTCTTCTGTATTTTTTGAATTCATTGTATCTTTACATGTCAACATGAACACACTACAAGCTTCAAAACTCAAATTTTAAGAAAGGAATTTCTTTGTTTACTGACAAAGGTGAAAAGTAACTTTTATGTTAAAATTGATAGCATACATGTAACCAGACAAAGTGGGTGCTTGAGCATGCTGACTTCTTTAGATATCACATAAATCATTCAAAGCTATTCACTGATTCAGATAAACCAAGTAACAAAGAATAGGATCCTCAGAACCCCACAAAAGAAGTTTCAAATAGATTTGACAGTCAAAATCTTACCACCCCACAAAAAACCATTTCTAGTAGTGACTGTCAAATTCTAACGAGGGAATAAAAAGAGCTAAAAGATTAAAGATAAGATAAGTGTATAGTTAACAAATATTGCATCAAGGTTGTTTAGTTAGGATGTTATTAAAATTTAAAAGAAAACAATGGAGCTCTAGGATCTTTAGTTGCTCTTCACTGACAAATAAACTTGAGATTTCCAATCCTAGGTAAGGAAACTGACTACACATCCTATGATGATAATCTAAGAGAACAGCTAATATCCTATCATAAAAGAGAACTACTAATATATGTTGGGTTCTTATTCAAATATATATATATATATATATATATATATATATATATATATATATATATATATATATGCTGGGTTCAGCGGTAAGGAACTGGATGCCCCGTAAATACAACTAAGATTTTACTATGGAGCGAATGATGTTGGGAAAGTGACACACAATACGTGGCGGCCAATAGTGCCAGGGCCCAAAATAGTATATGGAGTTATGGGGCACAAATAGAACAACATGACCACAATGAAGTAAAGAACTTAATTAGGAGCTTCTTGAAAACAAAAAAGAACTTAGGATCAGGCAAGCAAGCAACCATGTTGCATGGCGGTTGAAGGGGGTCCCCCACAATTTGACTAGAAAATTTACTATACGGTCATTACTACAATATGTCCTCAGCTCCCAGGCTTGAGCTAACACTAAACATGACTCATGACTGACTGGACGCAAATATTATACAAATAAGTATCCCATTAGAACTAGTGCTTTAGATAACTGGACCTGAGACTACCCTTTGTACAAAAGAGTTGAATCATTTTCTTTGGCTTTACTGTCACTATATACTTAGTATTTGGAAGAGATTTTGTCAAAACAATCTTTATTATGTTTTATAATTGACAACAACTTCATGTTTTCAAAATTGTATTCATCTTAGATACTTGGGATCTTCAAATGCAGAGAGGAAGGAATATAGGAGGGAATGAGAGTAGTCAGTGGTAGGGGCAAAATGGGAATTAGAGAAACAGCAAAAAAGTCTCTAAGTAGTAGTAGCACTGATCCTATCTTTCTCTCTCTATCTTTATCACTGCAAATGCCAATTATCCATGCAATGCAAGCAACAACAGCTAGAGTCCTCTCTGCATGGCAGATGCCAAGTTCCTTTTCAGTTTATGCAGTTCATGTGATGTGGGTCTCTCTCTCTATATATATACCAATACAAGACAGAAGGGAAGGGTCCAAAGACCAACCTCTGTTCAAAACTGCAACAGTGGTATGTAAAAAAAGAAGTGCAGAAATTAATGAGAGATGTACAGAATACAAAACACAACAGAGGAAAAGAAGGGTAGAAAACAAAAGGTGGAGTAAGAGAATAGCAATAAAGGGTGTGACTTTTGGGGTGTTCTGTGTCTCTTTTTGTCTCTCATTTGTTGCTTTTGTTTACCACTTTTTTCATTTAATTCTACACAACTATTCATCTCTTTCTCTCTCTATCTCTATCTCTATCTCTATCTCTGTTTGTTTGTTTGTTTTCATTCTCTATTCTTTTTCTCTGTGCAGAATTTGCAGTAGGAGTTGGGGAGAGTACGGCCAAGAAAAGACGAAACGAGAGCAGAAAGGATTTGTGTTTTTTGAGCCCTCATCTGAAAACACAGAGTTGGCAACTCTGTGTGAAGGGCCCATATCTCTTCTTTTTTTATGAGTTAGTGTTGTCAATTGTGATGGCTTTATTGTAATTAAATTACTGTGTGATGAACCCAATGGATTTGTATCATACTCTGGATTATCTTTTCTAGTAGGGAGCTAGTAGTAAAGCCAATTTATTACAATGAATAGATCAATGCTTAGTGGCTCTTGAAACCAGACCACACGAAGTCAAGTTTTACATCTTTCGAGATTTCTTCATGATACGTCCTAAATATGACCTTAAAAGAAATATCTCGAGATATTTGACACTGACCTCTTTGGATGCCATTCAAATCATCTCGAGATGCATGTGTGTGCATCGCCAAGGTCGGTGGCAAATGTGAGTTAATCTAACATTTTTCTTAAAAGAACCTTGTGAAAAAATTGGGTAGTTTGGAAGTCACATCGAGCATGCCCCAAAAATTAGTTGAACCCCCAAGCTCATAGTTGGAAAATACGCGTATAAATGAGCTAAGCACTTGTTCATCGAACTACACCCATGGCTTTGTTTTAAAGAAAATGATAATCTAACACACTTTGGACGCATGCTTGAGGCCCACACTTTGTCTTTTTGCCTATTTATGACTCTTTCTTATCTTCCTAGGCCTGGGTCCAACATCTAATAAAAACACTATAAATAAGGCTAAAAGACGGTATGCACCCTAATTTTGCGCTAAAAGTGTGTTAGATTATAATTTTCCAAAAATTTTTGGATAAACAATGTCGATCGTCTTAATCAGAAAGGAAAAGAAAGAAGGCCGGAGAGATTGACAATTATATAAGAGAACTTTGAGAGAGCCCTAGACATAGGGGACAGCCCCCGCCCCCAGCCCCCTTTAATTTCGCTACTTAATGTAACTAAGAATTAAGTTTAATTTTGATTCCATTGTAAGAATAATGGGATGTGTTGATGAGCTATGGACATCTCTATCAAAACTTTATTCTCCAAAGACACATCGACTGATGTAAAATTGTAATTGACTGATAAAACAAAAGCACTTCAATTTCAGAGTGGATGGTCCACTCACTTAAGTGATGCAGTTTTGTGCCATTCAAGTACAACCTCTACAAAGACAAACATGGATGGTTTCAGTACAAATGATACTATTATTATTAGTAATTATAATTTATAAGATGATAACAAAGGAAGATGAAGAAGAAATTTCACTCGACATTCTGATAGAGACACCACTGAATGATGAAATAATGATAAGGGTAAGGATCAGATGAAGACTGAAAAATGGAAGAAGTGTTGGAATTAAACCAGAAAAAACCAAGGAGACAGCCAACTTGATTTTGATTTTGAGCATTGGCTTCAATCAATCCGAAAAGACAACACCAACATGATTTGTATATAAGTAATGTGGACACCATATGATAAGAGTTAAAGGGAGAGACAAAAATGACTTGGGAGGTAGTCTAGGTTCATATATACACCAATGAAGGTGGTCCAAATTCACATCAATCAGAAGCACTATAGTTTAGCCTCATTTTTTTATTTTTTATTTTTTATTTTTTCAAAAGTTAAGAAAGTGAGAGTAGACTATAGAAAAGACATCACCACAAGCAAATGCAGCGACTCCCATCCCACCAATTCAAAATTTTGACCCTTAAAAAAAATTAGATACCAAATGAACGAAGTCTCTTAAAAGAGATGCATAAATTCAAGTCCTGATACAGAGAAAACTTATTCGGAAACTTCATATATAAGAACAAAGAAGGTCGATCGAGATTGGGATCTAAGCAGTTGGCTCCTAACACTAGAAGGAGAAACAAAAATAGTAGAGAACTTGCCTTTGATTTGCATCCTTAGCATGAGTTACAAAGATACGGAGTGATTCACATAATAGTAATGTTCCATTGAAATATCCAAACTATAGGAACAGTACATGAAATGTTAATAGTAAAAGAATTGAGTCGGAGTTGTAAATGGTAAGAGATTCTGCTCCCCTTGAGCCGGGTTGTAAATGGTAAGAGATTCTGCTCCCCTTGAGCGAGGCCTCAAATTTTGGTATCATGAATGAAAAAATAAATTGAATTAGAAGGACCACTTTCAAATGGAGCGGTTGAACATAGATTAGTCAAACCGGTTGGCACCGATAGGATACCAATGGCAAACCAAAACAAAAAGGCCATATACATCAAAGCTACTAAAACAACCTTCATAGGAAGTCATAAATAAGGCTGAGGCCTCGTATTACTCGAGGAGAACATACAAGCACGGACCAATTTCTAAGATATGAATACAGGAGCATGGATGTATCTGATCCACTCTGAATCTCAAAAGGGGAGCTTGGTAAGCCCAATACATAAGGCCCAATGTCTTGACGGGATAATTGGGCCGAGTTATATCCCCAAGCCTATGTTGGTGTTGATGGTTAAAGAACAATTTAAAGAACAATTCTAAAATCAGTTCTTATTTCTTTTCCAATGGCCTTTTATAAACCATATAATTAAACATTTATTAGTTATTACCTTGATCGCTAAAGTATAACATACACATACACAATCAGGGTCGGACCTTAGACCCACAAAATTATCTCTAGAATTCTAACCAAAACTAAGACAAGGAGACCCATTTTCTCCATATCTCTTCTTCACTGTACCACAAGTCTCTCATGAAGGACTTCATGGTGTGTTTGGTTAAGTTGATAGGGTTAGACTAAGTTGCATTGAATTAGTTGGCTTTGGATTAAGGTTAATCCGAATTTGGAGACTTGTTCGGTTGCTAGGATAAGATTTTAAGTGGTTTCTCCAAAATGACTTTTCTATCCCTCCTCATACAAAAACCCTAACACATCTTCATCCTCACTTGTGATTCCGAACACCTCCCCATAGGATTGTAAGTGGTTTTGGGCCGCGTTGAGGTTGCAAGAGCGAGTTGGAGGAAGGTGTGGTGGGAGTGGGCGAGGGGGAGTTAGTGAGTGGTGGAGAGGCGGTGGTGGCAGTGGCAGCAGTGGATATGTGGCGGAGGTGGAGGTGGTGGTGGTGGTGGTGGTGGTGGTGGTGGTGGTGGAGAGGGGGCATGGCTGGCAAGTGATGATACTTCATGTTTGGATTGTTTTAAAACAAGTGGGAGGGCAAAATGGGAAATACGTATTTCCTTTAGGTTGGATTAGTTAGTGAGTGGGTTGAGGTTCACTCTATTTAGTCACATGAATACAAGATTATATAATCCATTTCACAACTTAGTCTGCCCAAGCGAACATCAGACTAAAAGTTAATCCTAGAATTAACACTTTGGTCATCCCAACCGAACACACCATCAAAATTAATGATTTCATGCTCCTATTCCTCACCTATTTTTTGTAGACGATGCAATTTTCTTTGGAAAAACTAATTGCAGAGAATTTCATGCCATCAAGAAAGCTATGCAGGAGTATTGTGATGCTTCTAGAAGACTAGGATTGCTTTCGGCAAAATAGTTCCGCTCTGCTCAAGAAGTGTTGGAGATGTGTGGACCGAAAGGTTTAGTCCCACACCGGATAAATATAACTTCATGAAGAAGTATATAAGTAATTAACTCCTCCCAACTAGTACAGAGACTTTTTGAATAAAGCCTACACCTAAGTGTTAAAGATGGTTAAGTTGGGAACAATATCGGTACTAGTGGAGATCTATGAGGTGAGTAAGAAAATTTAACATGGTAAATACATGTGAATCACACGAATTAGCAGCTTGCGGAAATTGTGCCCGCAAGTGAGAAAATTTAACAAGAAGCAACTGATCAACATTGCAGGAAAGAATGAAGACAAGATTGGAACCAACCTAGGCGCCTTGAACTTCAGAAGCTGCAAGAGAGTTCTAATGAGTAACATAGAGCAGAAGATTATGAAGTTAACATCAGGCCGGCCAATTAGGCTGAATGATTATCATCCAAGGCTAGGAATGCAATTTATACTAAGTAAACAATCATTTTCCAACATTTCTACTTCCTACATCTATACTATATAGTCTATATTGGCATCATTTTTAAATTTAACACTGACGCACTTGATCAGCAAGAAGAACAACACGCTTTTCATATATGAGTTTCTCAATCTCGAAAGGTGCCAATTTACACAAAAAACAATAAAAATTAAGGGGAACTAGCACTCACCCGAACGACGGACTTTCATGGGGATATTATATAGCACTGCAGTACAATAAGACACAGAAGAATGCCTAACAAATGACATCGCACACGTATAATACAGAAGTATTCAATACCTCTACTCATGATGTGCAAGACTGGACTGTAGAGGAGGTTTTCACCAAGCTAGACACAAAGCCAACAACAAGAGCACTGTTGTAAGTGCTGGGTTCAGCCTGCATGGAGTTGTTTCATGCATCGATATAGGTTTCATTCAGAAAAGGCCCGCCAACAAGGCCACCAATCTCTAAATTCAGATTGGGTTCAGTTGGACCCAACCCAGCCATTTGAAACCATTTTTGCATCTCCCCTGTGATGAATGTATTGCGAATACTTATCCCCCATAACCAATGAGAAAGCTCACTTCAATGGATCGTTCTCCAGATATAGTCGGCCTAGAAGAAATTTGAGCACATTAGCTAGCTCCAAAATCAAGATCTTCTGGTTTATAGGAATAGGACACAGATGTAGAAATTGGATTTGAACATTCACCATGCCATACATTATGTAAGAAAGGTTGAGATAAACATTTCCAATCATTCAATTATGTTAGTATTGAACCACTAATCCATATATGAACCTCCTGCAAAAAGATGTACTAAATATGTAAAACAGGGGTCTTCTGTAAATTACAGGAATTGAAGACCATAGAATTCTTTCCATGTCATTATGTCAAGTTCATTCTGGTTGGATAAAAGAGAGCAAGACGGCTGTATATCATTTACCGTGGCAGACCCTATGCAAAAAGAAGGATTCCCTCATGGCCTCTAAGAAAATTCAGACTACAACTTTATCTAAAGCACCTCATTTTTAGGACAAACGTACATTGATACAGAACTTTCTCCACGTCAAGTGTTACCAAAAGCATTTGCTTTGTAGTGGATGCACCTACTTGCATTTTTGTAGGTAGGAAACAAGTGTTGACGATACTAGACCGTTGTCAACTACAAGTAAATAAATGCACAGCATAATGAGATTCTGAATAGGCACGCTCACCAAGCATATTGAGATTTTCTTACAAAATCAGTGAAGCTAGCATATCGGTTTATAAGGTTCATGCCAAAACAAATTCAGCTAGAACTGGAGCATTCAACCATCCATTCAAAAGGTTATGTTGCTTCCAATATGCAGAGGCAGCTGACGCTCCACATTAGTAACAACAAAACTATTTTCAAAGTTCGGTTTTACAGTGTGTTACTACTTAAGGCTCTTGAGCTTGATCACATTTTATCCAAATGGTCCAAAGATCAAGTGAATAATGTAATAAACTGTAAGTCTTTATGATCAAGATATGAATTGGACGTTCGACAGGGCTGATACATTCCATTATTAATCTTTAAAACGGCAGGTCCAACCCTCTCCTCTTTGCTTTAATTTTGTTGATCATATGACGGTTTTAGCACAATAATTTTATGAGTCGCGTTAAATGTTTGTGGCACTAAAGAATTTTGGAAATGTACTTATGTACATTATTGCATGATCAGATGAAAAGATTGTTGAACTATATGTGAGTTTGTATTGTATCCAATATTAGTCCCACATGGGAAAGAAACATTTTTGTTTCTTTCCTTATAAGATATCTTTCACTTACAAGTCTTAGCTAAGTGAATGTGGGTTGGAGGCAAAGACCATGGGTATTCCCCATTGATTAATATATATTGAATACTTGATATTTAATATGTCTTTGATTAGGCCTTGGGCCGTGGGGCTAATGTTAAAATAACTTAGCTAATTCACAACATAAATTTTTTTTATTTTTTTTAAGTAATTTCGTAATTACTTATTAGTGTGAACAGTTGTGTTTTATTAAAAAGGTGTGTAAATTAGTGGTTAAATGAACCACTAACATTCACGTTTTGTGAACAGGTGCATGTAAACGTTTTGTGAACAGTTGCATGCATGTGACTGTTCATAAGAGACATTATTTGTCTATATATAGTATGCACGAAATGGAAGAAAAAATCAAGTTTTTTTTTTAGAGAAATTATACTGTTGCACAAGAAAGATTCTTTGATTGGTGTGTAATCAAAGATCAAACCAGTTATATCCTGGAGGCGAACCTCTTGAAGCATTCATACACCGAATTGGAGGAAAATTCGTCTTAGGACATTGCTATTTAGTGCAAGCCTCTGGTATGATTTAATTTAGTTCTTTGTAATTGAATTCACGCATGATATATATTATAATTTAGTGATGTGCATATTGTATAATTGTTCCTTCAATCTAAGACAAATTTTTTATTAATGTTATCACTTATTTACATACAATAGTTGAGTGCATATAATTTGTCACTAATTTTAGAAAAACTATTCACTGATTTAAACGAAATTGTTGTTTTCATACTAGTTTGAAATGGCATCTCTTGTAATTGAGAAACCCACATCTGCCAATCCCAAAGATGAAAGACCAGAGAAGTTCAAAGGTCTTGACTTTAAAAGGTGGCGGCAGAAAATGCTGTTTTGGCTGACTACTATGAATCTTACCAACATAGTGAAGGAAGAAGTTCCGAAATCCGATGAGGACCCTTTGTCCAGGGAAACTCTCCTTACTATTGAAGCATGGAGGAATTCTGACTTTCTTTGCAGGAATTACATTTTGAATAGACTTGATGATACATTGTATGATGTCTATTCTGAATGTAAAACCGCAAAGGATTTTTGGGATATTCTCGAAAAGAAATACCGAACTAAAGATGCAGGGGCTAAAAAGTTCGTGGTAGGCAAGTTTTTGAAATACAACATGGTGGATTCGAAGTCCGTGGTAAATCAAGTGGAAGAACTGCAAGTTCTGATACATGAATTGCATGCTGAAGGGTGCATCGTAAATGAACATTTTCAGACTGGAGCCATTATTGAAAAGCTTCCACCGTCGTGGAATGACTTCAAGGTCTACCTAAAGCACAAGCGAAGGGACATGTCCATCGAGGATCTCATTCTGCGACTTCGTGTTGAGGAAGATCACAGGAAGGGAGACAAAAAGGAAATGGCTAATGCTAATGCTAACATGGTGGTAGGACAATCAAGCAAGTCCAAATTTCAGAAATTCCAGAATAAGAATTTCAAAAAAAATCTTAAGAGAACCGCCAAGCCGTTAGCACCAAAGGGGAAGGATTACAAGAAAATTAAGGTAAGTTGTTGGGTTTGTGGAAAGCAGGGTCACGGGGCTCAAGATTGTCGCCACAAGAAAGATCATAATTTTGATAATTCTGGTGTGAACAACCAAGCAAATGTTACTGACATGGAAATTGATGATACTGACTTTGATCTCACTGCGGTTGTTTCAGAAACTAATATGGTTTTTGATGCCAAAGGATGGTGGATTGATACTGGTGCAACAAGGCACATATGCAGTGACAAAACCTTATTTTCTGAGTTTCATCCGGCTGATAGTGAAGAGAAACTTTACATGAAAAACTCATCCTCCTCCAAGGTTGAAGGCAAAGGAACAGTGAAGATGAAGTTCACGTCTGGAAAAGTAATCACTTTACTTGATGTTCTTTATGTTCCTAATATTAGGAAAAATCTTGTATCTGGCCCTTTACTGAATAAGAAAGGGTTCAAACTTGTTTTCGAGTTTGACAAATTTGTATTGACTAAGGGTGGCATGTTCATAGGGAAAGGGTACCTTACTGAAGGTCTCTTCAAATTAAGCATTATAATTGTTAATGGCACTGGTAATAGAATGATTGTTTCTGCGTATCTGACTGTCTCTGCTTATATGATTGAATCATTTGATATATGGCATGCAAGACTAGGTCATGTAAATAACAGATTAATTCATAAAATGGTACATTTGAACATGTTACCAAAGTTTAAAATTGATTTTAAACACAAATGTGAAGTTTGTATAGAATCAAAGTTTGCTAGACAAACATTTAAATCTGTTCAAGAAAGATCAAATGAATTATTAGATTTAATTCATAGTGATCTTTGTGACTTCAAATCAAATCCTACGAGAGGAGGAAAGAACTATTGCATCTCTTTTATTGATGATTGTAGTAAATATTGTCATGTCTTTTTGATCAAGAATAAAAGCGAGGCCTTTGATGTATTTAAAATATAAGGCAGAAGTTGAAAATCAACTTGACAAAAAGATAAAAATATTAAGAACTGATCGAGGTGGAGAATATGATTCCATTGAATTTACAGAATTTTGTAATACAAATGGAATTATTCATCAGACCAACTTGCGCCATATACACCTCAACAAAATGGTGTGGCGAGAGAGAAAAAATAGAACTCTCAAGAATATGATTAATTCTATGTTGAATTATCCTGGGCTTCCCAAAACTTGTGGGGTGAAGCATTACTTGATCGCAAATCATATCTTGAATAGAGTTCCGTTCAAGAAATACGATAAGTCTCCATATGAGATTTGGAGAAAGAGAAAACCCACTTACAAAACTTTAAAAGTGTGGGGTTGCTTAGCAAAGGTTCAAATTTCTTTACCAAAAAGGACTAAATTAGGACCTAAAACCGTAGATTGTGTGTTCATCGGTTTTGCTAAGAATAGTGCAGCGGATAGATTCTTAGTAGTTAAATCACATATTTCAGATATCAGTGATAATACTATCATAGAATCTGCAGATGCTACATTTTTTAAGCATATATTTCCTTTTAAGGAAAAACAAAATGGTTCATCACGAAAAAGGATGGCTGAAGAGAGTCTAGAAGAACCAACCACTTCAAGGGTTCAAGAACAAGAATTGGAACCTAGAAGGGGAAAAATAATTAAGGTTCCAAAGAATTTTGGACCTAATTTTATAAGTCTATTAACTTAAAATGAACCTCAAACTTATAGGGATGCTATGTCTTCGCCGGAAGCGTCTTTATGGATGGAAGCAATCAATAGTGAAGTTGAATCCATTTTACAAAATAATACATGGGAATTGGTTGATTTACCATCCGGAATCAAACCAATTGGATATAAATGGATATTCAAAAGAAAGCTTAAAGCTGACGGTACTATTGACAAATACAAAGCACGATTGGTTGCAAAAGGTTATAGACAAAAAGAAGGTGTAGATTACTTCGACACCTATTCTCCTGTTTCGAGAATAACTTCCATTAGAATGTTGATTGTCATAGCTGCTTTATACAATATGGAAATACATCAAATGGATGTTAAAACAACATTTCTAAGTGGAGAGTTAGAAGAAGAAATCTATATGGACCAACCTGAAGGGTTCATAGTCAAAGGCCAAGAGAATAAAGTTTGTAGACTTGTTAACTCATTATATGGACTCAAACAAGCTCCAAAACAATAGCATGAAAAATTTGATAATACTATGCTAGCAAATGGTTTCAAAATAAATGAATGTGACAAATGTGTGTACATTAAAGAAATGAAAAAATTTTGCGTCATAGTATGCTTATATGTTGATGACATGTTGATTATGAGCACAAGTAGAGATGCTATAATGTCAACCAAAAAGATGTTGAATTCTAGTTTTGACATGAAAGACTTAGGTCTAGCTGATGTAATACTAGGAATTCAAATCAAAAGGAATAACGAAGGTTATGTCCTCACACAATCTCATTATGTAAAGAAAATCTTAAAAAGATTCAATCAATTCGATTGTAAACCTGCTCTAACTCCTTTTGATGCTAATTGTCATCTTAAGAAAAATAATGGAGAAGCAATTTATCAATTGGAATATTCTCAAGTAATTGGAAGTTTGATGTACTTGATGAATTCTACTAGACCTGACATAGCTTATGCAGTAAGCAGGTTGAGTAGATACACAAGTAATCCTAATGATGCTCATTGGACAGCATTAATAAGAGTTCTAAGGTATCTTAAATATACTTTAAATTATGGACTTTATTATATAAAATATCCACTTGTATTTGAAGGGTATAGTAATGCAAATTGGATTTCTGATAATACAGAAACCAAATCAACAAGTGGATAAATATTCACATTAGGTGGAGCAGCGATTTCTTGGAAATCAACAAAACAAACGTGTATAGCATGTTCCACTATGGAATCTGAATTCATAGCCCTTGACAAGGCAGCTGAAGAAGCTGAATGGCTAAGAAATTTCCTAGAAAATATTCCTTGCTGGCCAAAACCAGTCACAACAATTTGCATACATTGTGATAGTATGGCAGCACAAGCAAGAGCTAAGAACAATATATATAATGGTAAGTCGAGACATATAAGGCGCCGACACAATACTATAAGACAATTACTCACAAGTGGAGTAATTAGTATTGATTATGTTAAGTCTAAGGAAAACATTGCAGATCCTTTGACTAAAGGCTTACCAAGAGATCAAGTGAAGATATTATCGAGGGGAATGGGCTTAAAGCCTATAGAGTAAGTCAAGTCCAGCGGAAACCTAACCTAGCTGATTGGAGATCCCATGGTCTAGGTTCAATAGGCAAACTAGTTAGACTTGACTTAACAAACAGGACACACAATTACCTGTTCCTATGATGAAGTAAGTGTGTTGATAAGAAGTTTAGGGTATGCAATACTGCATTTAATGATTAAAGATAAGTCACCTATATGATAGTAAATGTGGGTCGCATTTATGAGAATGAATAGGCTAAATTCTCTAAAGCTATCATGAATCCAGGATATGTTCAGGACTAAAATGGACAACAAAGAATAACGTGCATCAATAATCATGTCTTAAGTGAAACATATTGTCTTAGTTTACTACAAAAAGTGAACAGTTCAAGATACATACATCACTGCGTCACGAAGTGAACTCGATATGATCTTACTAGGGTAAGTTCAAGTCTATACGACACTTTCCTGAGTAACATGACATGATAATCTCTCTCAATTGTTTTGAAGTAATGTTATTTTTAAAGTAATGATATTTTTAAATTTGTGTTTGTGATTTGGCAAAGTAAACTTGGTCATGGTTGCAGATGGATACAATACAAATGTGGGGTATTGTTGAACTATATGTGAGTTTGTGTTGTATCTAATATTAGTCCCACATGGGAAAGAAACATTTTTGTTTCTTTCCTTATAAGATATCTTTCACTTACAAGTCTTAGTTAAGTGAATGTGGGTTGGAGACAAAGACCATGGGTATTCCCCATTGATTAATATATATTGAATACTTGATATTTAATATGTCTTTGATTAGGCCTTGGGCCGTGGGGCTAATGTTAAAATAACTTAGCTAATTCACAACATAAATTTTTTATTTTTTTAAAGTAATTTCGTAATTACTTATTAGTGTGAACAGTTGTGTTTTATTACAAAAGTGTGTAAATTAGTGGTTAAATGAACCACTAACATTCACGTTTTGTGATCAGGTGCATGTAAACGTTTGTGAACAGGTGCATGTAAACGTTTTGTGAACAGGTGCATGCATGTGACTGTTCATAAGAGACATTATTTTGTCTATATATAGTATGCACAAAATGGAAGAAAAAATCAAGTTTTTTTTTTTGAGAGAAATTATACTGTTGCACAAGAAAGGTTCTTTGATTGGTGTGTAATCAAAGATCAAACCAGTTGTATCCTGGAGGCGAACCTCTTGAAGCATTCATACACCGAATTGGAGGAAAATTCGTCTTAGGACATTGCTATTTCGTGCAAGCCTCTGGTATGATTTAATTTAGTTCTTTGTAATTGAATTCACGCATGTATATATTATAATTTAGTGATATGCATATTGTATAATTGTTCCTTCAAAGATGGCTTTGGAGAAACTAAATGCTTGTCTTACAATTGGAGCTTGACGCATTGACACTTGAATACATACTAAATTTGTAAGAGCAAAAGCATGCTAATAGAAAATGTTGCAAAGCTAAATATCAGCAATCACCAGAAAAAGAAAAAGAAAATACCATATGTTCTGCTGGATGACGCTGACGGAGAATCTGATAGAAGTCCACACATAAAGACCTCAGCAGTTCATAAATGGTGTGCCAAACTGCCAATCTGACAAAGATAATAGAATTGGACTTGGGGAAAATAAATATTGATACTCGGTTAATGCATCAAGTAAAACATCTCAATGCTTTGAGAATCAGAATACCAGTGTAAACCCATAGACATAGTAGAGCTTTGTGATTTCTAGTTAAAATCTTTCAATTACAGTAATTCATGAGATTTGTATAAGAAACAAAAAGATATATATTATGTGCACTATTGATTTTTAAGTACCATCCCTCAATTCCAAAAATAGTTCCGTTCTTATAAAAAAAAAAAAAAAAAAAAAAAAATTTGGTAGTTTATTTTTAGTTTTGGCAATCCAAATATATGATATATTTTCAGTAAGGCTTTAGTCCTAGAAGACTTGATACCAAATTATGTAATCGAAAAATTAATATGCCACAAATTAATATGGCATGTAGTTACTTGTGTAAGAGGTTGCAAGTTCAAGTCTCGATGGGGGAAAACTGAAGTCATAAGTTGTTTTCTTTCTTATAAAGAAAAAAAAAATTCATGAAGGCAAGGTCAAGAACAATACGCAGTACAGGCCACAGACACTCATGTGCAGACGTCAAAACTCACTTGAACCAATATTCACAACCCCAAAACAGGTGCAACACAGTTCACATGCAAGAAGTATTACTTTTGTAGTTTGTTGGAGATGTTGGGATAGTGTCACATCGACTATTTAGAAAGAAGAATAAGGCATATTATGAGTGTGAAGTGGACACTCCATCTTGCCTTGACATTTTGGAGTGAACCCCACTTTCACACTTGTAACCCATACATACATAAAATTAGTCATTACACTCTCAATCCTCAATTTGGCTTGAGCCTTAAAATGTAAAAATTGAACATAATTGAAAACAGTTTGTCAGAATTGAGAATTTCAGACTAAACCAATTTTTTTATCATAACAACCTCCTTCATGAATATGATCCTTGAAAAATGGGAGAAAGGGCCACTTATCTATTCATAATTCAATTCGCCAAGCTTGCAAAAGATATTATTCAAATTTAATATTCCTAACTTCATTTCAATATCTCTATGTTTCCTGTTTGACATTATTGGCAGGGAAACCTGAATTCAATACAATAACACTAAAACTCTTGTACAAAATGTACTCAATCAATATAAAGCAAGGCATGAAACAAACAAAAAGAAGAAAATCACCTCCATAGAAGACAGCCAATCACCCAAGACGTCTGATAAGTGCAAATGCTCAAAGGTTTCATTTCATTGTTAGTCAAACACAGGTACTTTCACGTTTAAAGCAAAAGAAAGGAAAAAAAATGGCTACTTTTTTTCTTTTAAATATTTACTTCCAGTGAGTCATTCCTCATATGTTGATAAAAGCAAATAATCAAACCAAGATAAAATTGTCTAGCCGGGCGTATTTTTGCATCATTGTTGAAACGTATGCCAAGGGATATTGCCCTTAATGACAAAAGAGACGCTCAAATTCAATTTCAACTCAAGTCATGCTTTGCTTTCAAGTATAACCAAAGGAAAATACTAGGATGAACCAGTGAGGGGATGCCCGGGATGGACATTCGGTGATGGTGTTCATCCGCCCATCGATGTGTGTGCACACATATCTCGATGTGCAAATGGATGGACACCGTCACTAGGTGTCCCATCTTGGGTCACCCAAGCATCTTCCTATACGAAAATGAAGTTGTTGCTTCGGTAACCACAATTATTTTTGTAATGTTTTCAATATTAGCTATTGAAGTACGTTATGGAAGATGATTTATAATTCCTATATAATTAATGTATGTTCAAAAATGAACATGGTCTTATTTGAAATAAAACATAAGTTAATAGCTACTTCTAGTGATTCCAAATTTTCCATTGGCAAATTACCCATCATTGAATGTGAGCCAAAATACTGGTATTAACTATTATGATCTGGCTACGATCAAACAATCCCAGGAGATACCAAAATGTAAAGTAGATTAGAAGCAGACACTAGTCACTTTGAATACAAAAAAGGAAAATGTTGGAATGCAGAATGAGCACCCAAAAACTATACTCAGTTGACTCAACACTGACAGTCGCAGCTGGTGTGTTAGTCGATTGTACCAGACAACCAATAAAAACATAACAGTTGTCTGGTACAGCCAACTAAAGCAAGAAAAAATCAAGAAAACAACTTTTTATGTGAGCCTCATACCTGCTGACAAGGTGTCCATTCTTAGTGTCCTTTTTGATGCATTCTAGCATTTCCATACAAAAAAATGTACCTGAGTTCCTGCCAGCCTGCTGTCCCAACTAAACCATGTAGGGCTTCCCCAATTAGCAAGTGCTTTTCCATTTAGCGCAGTTACATACTTGATGTATGATTGATCGTCTGCTCCCCTGTAGCATGATAAGCCAAACACTTGTTCATTCAAGATCATCTTGGTATCCAGTAGAGTTGTAGTAAGTTTGGACTTGGGTTATGCTGACAATGTAAAAAGTAAGAAAGTACTGAGCATGCTTAAAAAGTTAATTCTTTCTACAGAATGAACACCGAAATGAGACCAATTTGACAACTAACATGAAGACATCAACTCCGGATACACTCGAAATAAGTAAATCATTGATACACACAAACACAAATATTGTACCAAGAATCGGTTGGCTCAATTGGTAAGGGACTTAGTCCCCTTAAATGAGGTCTCAATTTTAAGTCTCATAAATGAAAAAAAACTGAGTTGGAAGGACTTTGGGTTAGGAGGCCCCCTATATGGGGCCCAACAGTTCTCAATATAGATTAAGGGCATCTCCAACCAGCGCCATTTTGGCGCTGGTTGGAGATGCCACCTCAGCTGATGCTGAGGTGGCGTCATTGATTTCTGTGCGCCATCCCACGTGGATGGCGCACAGCTACAATGCCGCACCAAATTGGTGCGGCACTGTTCACGACGCTATTATTTTTTTTGTTTTTATCAACAAAAAGTAGTGTTGAAGTCTATCATCTCTGATGTTAATCAGTTAGTTGCTGATCTTAGGATATATACACTAGTTAAATTAGTTGCTGTCATTCCTATCTTATCTCCTCATTACTAGCAAGTTAGTATCCTCATAGTTAGCAAATATTTCTGATGTTTATCTTGTATTCAGTTGGTTCATTGTCTATCTTGTATATAATTAGCATTCATCAATGAAAAAGAGAAGTCCAATTCATCTATTTGTGTTCTTAATCTTCATGGTATCAGAGCCATCATGGTGAAATATGGAAATAAGATCCATGGACTCACCTCTTCTTCCTCCAATGAAGTCTCCTCATCCTCACAACCACATTCATCTTCTCCCATTACCGATCCTTTTTCTGCTCATATTACAAACCATAAGCTCAATGGCCAAAACTATTTGCAGTGGTCCCAATCAGTCCTTATGTTCATATGTGGGAAGGGCAAAGATGATCTCCTCACAGAATCAACCATTGCTCCAAAGGATGATGAACCTACTTACAAAACTTGGAAGACCAACAACAATATGGTAATGTCGTGGCTCATCAACTCCATGACCCCTGAAATTGGTGAGAACTTTCTACTCTATCCTACAGCTGCTGAAATTTGGGAAGCAGCCAAGATCACCTTCTCCAGTTCTGAGAATACATCAGAGATCTTTGAAACTGAAAGTGTTCTTCATGAACTCAAACAAGGTGATCTCTCAGTCACACAATTTTATAGCTTACTAACCCGACATTGGCAGAAAATTGATCGTATAGACACTCACAAGTGGAAGTGTCCAGAGGATGGATGTAACGACCCTAAAATTTTAACTCGTGCCACGTGACATTTCAGGGTCGTATTGTGGGCCCAACTAGCCATGGTGTACTTGTTTCAGTCCTCGGGAGTCGACATCGAGGTATGTTATGTTTGTTTGGTGATTTGTATTATTTATTTATTACCGAACATTAATTCAATATTCCAAATGTGTAAAGACGTGGTGAGTGTGCGTTAGTACCGTTGAACAAGTTCGGTACGAAAAAACGCGTTAATCGAGTATTTGAGAGTTCGTGGGACGAAAATGAAATAAAAACATTGATATTTACAAATGAAAATAATTAATGGAATTAAATAATAAATTATGGGAGCCGAGTAATATGTGGGGTCGTGGGCGATACGTGGGAGTCGAATATTAGTGTGCACGGTCGAGTTAACTCGTTGGCGCGCAAAACGAAATTTTAGACATGAGAAATACAATTATATATATATTTATATATATGGAATATATATAAATGTATATATAAGTAAAAAAAAAAAAAGTGTAATGACCAAGAGGGGCATTTGGTTGTGAAAAAAAAAAGGATAAGGATAAGGGCAAAATAGTCATTTGATCCAAAAATTTGATCAAATCACCCCCGACACCCTCATTCTCACTGTGAAAAAAAAAAAATTAGATCGAGAAAGAGGAGAAGAGTGTGGGAGAGGAGATCGAATAGAGAGAGATCGGCCAAGTGAGGGTGTGAAGATTGTTCAAATCGAAGAGGAGATCGAGTTGGTGAAGGTGAGTTTGTTGTTGCGTTGTGTTGTTGGGGTTGTTGAGTTGTTAAATTTGGGAGAAATTGGATTTTTAATGGGTTGGTGTTGAAGTTGTTGTTGTTGTTGATTGTGTTGTTGTTGTTTATTGTTGAAAAAGAAAGAGAAAAGAAAAGAGAAAAGATAAAAGAAAAAAAAAAAAAAAAAAAATTATGAAGCAGAGACGAACTGGAAATTCCAGTTCGTCTCTGTGAAGAAGAAAGGTGGTGGGCCGGGTCATGGTGACCCGGACCCGACCCGGCTGGGCCAGACCGGGCCCGACCCGGGTGGGTCGGCCCGGGTCTGACCCAGTTGGGGTGGACCGGGTCGGACCCGACCCGGGGACCCACCATTATTAAAATAATAATTTATTTATTTATTTATAATAAATAAATAAATTAAATATGTTTTATTTTTATTTATTTGAAATAAATAATGGAAAAATCTGGAAAATTCAGAAAAAAATAGAAAAAAATAGAAAAAAATTCTGAAAAATTATATTTCAACCAAATAAATAGAAATTTGGGAATTTTTATGAAAAATGAAGAATTTGAGATTCGCGACGAGACTTTTGTCGGGGTTTTGTCTCGTAAAGCGTGAAATTGTTAAAAATAGCCAGAAAAATATTGAAAAATATTTTTCTAAATTGTATGAAAATTATGAGGTTTCGCTCGGGTATCCTAATGGGTTTAAATGGAACCCAATACCGGATAAGCGACCCAAATTGAGCAAAGGAACAATAATTTAGAAAATTGTAGAAAATGAGTTAAACTTGAGAAAAAAATTGAAGAATACTTGAAATAATTAGGGAAAAATTAACGAAATTGGTCGAAATAATTGTCGGTGACGAGCGAGGTGTTGGTAACTAATTGGGAAACGTGTGGAGCTACGCGAGGGCCTTTTTAGCGGGATTTGAGGTGAGTAAAGGCAACAATAGAATCAACATAATTACTTTTCTATTTATTGATTAATTATTCTTGAAATGCAAGCCCTTTGTATTCCTTTCTAGTTCAGGTGACCTAGGGTTTAGGTAGTCCGATCGTGATGAGAAGTCTCAACGAGTTTAGCGGCCGGCATAGGCGTGGCTTCTCGTTGGAGCCTATCGAAATGATTTAGCATCCGAACTTGTATCGTGGCTTTCTTTCGGTAGTGTGTTAGGAATTTAGCGGCCGGCTTTGTCTGTGGCTTTTCCTAACGAGTGTGCGTTCGATGGAGGCGACCTTCGGGCCCACCGTTCGTACGGGGTGGATTGAGCGGGGAGGCGCTTTGGGCCTCTCGTGTCGATCGCAGTGATGAGGTCTTGAGACCCGGTTTGATTGGGACTATCTATTCTCCTATCCATTTGTTTCTCGGTCACTTGGTTTTCGTTGTTTGTACTTGTTGAATCTATTTATCATGCGATTTGCTATCTATTTCAGTTTCTTGTTATACACTTTGCATGATTTATAGACTTGTGATTATTGAAAATTCGATAAATTATGTTGAGATATCTATTGTTGTTGTTTTCGTTATATTTTATACTCACCGTCCTTTTTATGACGGTGGGTGCAGATCCACAGACGAGTAGGGACAAGGCGTCGATGCTTGGCGATATCCTCTGAGGCACGCTCAGAGCCAGTAGCTTTGCTCTCACTTTGTAGGTATTTTGTCATTTTGTTGTATATTTGGCTATGTATCCATTTGTTTTGATATTTTGGGGCTTTGGGGAGTTGAACTTTTGTTGGTACATGTATATGTTTATTCGGGCTTTCGGTTGATTTGTTATATACATGTGATGTTGTTTGGACAGGGATTTTCCACATCTAGGTTGATCGAGTTGTAAACTGTTGTAAGTTGGTATTAAAACAATTCCGCTGCACACCTAACTATAATTGAGGATAAAAGATTAGATAGAGTTAAGGTGAATCAAAAAGAGTGATCCAGGGTAAGTGAGTGAATAATGTAACGAGTAATTGATAAGTTAAGGCTGACTAGACCTGCGTTGACTCGTTGGAGACGAGCTAGGGGGTCCACGTAGGTTTAGGCCGGGCGGGGCCCAGTTTGTGGTTGCTGGGGCCGTCACAATGGAAAACTCTACAGATCCATTATCGAGACTAAGAGGGTATTCAAATTCTTGTCTGGACTCAACAAAGACCTTGATGAAGCTCGGGGTAGAGTCCTTAGCACCAAGCCATTGCCTTCAATCAGGGAGGCCTTCTCAGTGATTCAATACGAAGAGAGTCGGCGGAAGATCATGTTGGGAGACGCTACCACACCAAGTGCAATTTCTGATGGTTCTGCACTCTCCATTTCCAGTGACAATCATGCCGCTAAAGTCTCTGCTACTAGGAGGCAAAGTAAACGACCTTACTGCGATCACTGTAACAAACCAGGACACACTCATGACACTTGCTGGCAAATCCATGGGAAACCATCTGATTGGAAGCCTCGAAAAGCCTCTTCGGATCAAGAATCTCGGGGAAATCTCGTTTCTCCTCCACTGTTCAACAAGGAGCAATTAGAGCTACTACAAAGTCTGATCAGCCAGTCTCAACAAGCTTCTCAGAGTTCTCTTTCAAATGGAAATGCTCTCACTATCAAAGGAGGTACTTTCCCTATGGATTTTCTCTCTCAAATGGCCTACACTTCTTCTTGGATTGTAGACTCAGGAGCCACTGATCATATGACTGGTAATCGCGATTTGTTTGCCTCCTACTCACCATGTACCAAGTCGATCTCAGTCATTATAGCCGATGGTTCAATCTCATCGGTTGTAGGCATTGGAATAGTGAACATCTCTTCGCTTTACAACTCAAATCATGCTCTATGTTCCCAAGTTGGATTGCAATTTACTGTCTGTTTATAAGCTAAATAGAGATTTGAATTGCCTCACTCAATTCACAGAGGATTCTTGTGTTTTTCAGGACAGGGACTCGGGGAAGATGATTGGCAGTGCTGAATTAAAGTCTGGCTTGTATCTTCTCCAACATTCATCTCCTTCACATTCCTTGCTGGTCTCACAATTCAATAAGTCAGATAGAGAAATCATGTTGTTACATTCTTAACTTGGTCATCCTAACTTCATGTATCTCTCTAAACTGTTTCCTTCCTTATTTAAAAATAAAGATTTACGTTCTTTGAATTGTGATGTGTGTCAATTGTCTAAACATACTAGAAACTCATATGTGCTTAGAGTCCTTATAAAGCATCTAAACCATTTACATTGATTCATAGTGATATTTGGGGTCCTTCAAACATCTCAACTATTACAAATGCAAAATGGTTTATCTTGTTTAATTGTCGACGATCACACTAGGCTCACTTGGGTCTTCCTTATGAAACATAAATCGAGGCTTGCAACCTAGTAAAACAGCTTCATGTCATGATTCAAACTCAATTCCAAACCAATATACAAATCTTTCACTCGATAATGGACGTGAATATTTTAACTCCATATTAGGTGATTACTTCAACACTCATGGCATTGTACACACTAGCTCATGTGTCAAAACACCACAACAAAATGGAATCTCTCGAAAGGAAAAACAGACACCTACTTGAAGTTGCTCGTTCCCTCATGTTCACCACACATGTTCCTCAACAATATTGGGGTGAAGCAATCCTCACCGCAAAGATATCTCATCAATCGATTACCTTCACGAGTATTGAATTTTGCAACACCTTGTCAAACTTTGCTACAAAGTTTTCCTCAAACACAACTTCTTTCAAACATCCCTCCCAAACTATTTGGTTGCACTGCCTTTGTCCATCTTTATGATCAAAGTAAGTTAGCTCCTCGATCCTTAAAATGCATATTTGTAGGCTATTCTCCGACTAAGAAAGGATATAAATGTTATTCCCCATCTTTGCGAAAATTTTTTCACACTATGGATGTTACATTTATTGAAAACAAGCCTTTCTATCCTAATTCTTCAATTCAGGGGGAGAATTCACTGTCGAATCTCCAAATCGGTATCTACATGGGAGAGGAGAACACTAGTGTTACATACTTTCCTACAAATATCCAACATGATCATATCGGTACTTTACACAATTAACTCCACCGATCCCTCTCGGACTCTAGATACATCACGGACTCAACCTCAAGATCGTCAATCATCTTCCTCATCTCCACCGTCAAATGAACAAGGTATGTCGATTCAAATTCTTCTCAAAATTATGAGAATCTACCCGTTAATGAGATGCCTATTGCCTTGAGAAGAACCGAGAGACCTCATATACCATATCAAATGAAAGATTTCATCTATTATGGCAAGCTTTCCTCACAATACGAGCTTATGTTTCTAACATTGATAAAATCAAGCATTCCTAGAACAGATTCAGAAGCTCTAGCATCATCACTAGAGTGGAAAAAGGCAACTTATGAGGAGATCGTGGCTTTGGAAAAGAACAATACCTGAGAGATCACCACTCTACCACCTGGGAAAAGAACAGTTGGATGTAAATGGTTGTTCAATGTGAAGTACAATGCAGATGGTTCAGTTGAGAGACTAAAGGCTCGGTTAGTTGCAAGAGGATATACTCAGACTTATGGAATCAACTACCAGGAGACATTTGCTCCAGTTGCAAAGCAGAACACAATTCAAGTGCTACTCTCACTAGCTGCTAACTTAGATTGGCCACTTCATCAACTTGATGTGAAGAATGCTTTCCTAAATGGAGATCTCTCAGAAGAAGTTTACATGGACATTCCCCCTGGGTTTGAGGATCAGCACTCAAAAGGGAAAGTCTGCAAGCTTAAGAAATCTTTGTATGGATTAAAACAAAGTCCTCGAGCTTGGTTCAGTCGGTTCTCAACAGTATTAAGAAGGATTGGTTATTCTCAAAGTCAAGCTGATCAATGATGGAAAGATCACAATCCTAAGTGTATATGTTGATGATATTGTAATAACTGGTGACAATGAAAGAGGGATTATCAGGTTGAAACAATTGTTAGCCATGGAATTTGAAGTGAAAGATCTTGGGCAGTTGAAATACTTCTTGGGAATGGAAGTCTCACGATCTCATAAGGGAATTTCAGTGTCTCAACGTAAGTATACTCTGGATCTCTTGGAAGAGACTGGAATGCTTAGGTGCAAACCATCAGAGACACCAATGGAGCAAAATTTAAAACTTGATGCTAAGGAAGAGGAACCTGATGTGGACAAAGGACATTATCAAAGGCTCGTAGGAAAGCTGATTTACTTAGCAAATACCAGACCAGATATTGGTTTTGCTGTAAGTTTAGTTAGTAGGTTCATGAGTCATCCAATGAATCTCATATGGAAGCTGTATTTCGAATTCTGCGATATCTCAAGGGAAGTTCAGGGAAGGGATTGTTCTTCACGAAAAATCAGAGTAGAAGTGTGGATGTGTACACTAATTCTGATTATGCTGGATCTCAAACAGATAGACGATCTACCTCTGGATATTGTTCATATGTTTGGGGTAATTTGGTTACTTGGAGGAGCAAGAAACAATCAGTTGTCTCACGGAGTAGTGCAGAAGCAGAATATCGAGCTCTAGCTCATGGAATTTGTTAAGGTCTCTCGGTTAAAAGGGTCCTACACTGTCTCAACATACCAAGTAACGATCCTGTTCATCTACACTCTGATAATAAATCAGCCCTGAGTATTGCAGTTAACCCGGTTCATCATGATCGCACAAAACATATTGAGGTGGATCGTCATTTCATCAGTGAGAAGGTTGATAGCAATCTTATCAACCTACACTATGTTCCTTCTAAGCATCAAGTAGCGACATCCTCACAAAGGCACTTCCGAAGATACCATTCCATTCCTTATGCGAAGCTCAACCTCATAAACATTTATGTTGTTTAGCTTGAGGGGAGTGTTGAAGTCTATCATCTCGATGTTAATCGCTTAGTTGCTTGATCTTAGGATATATACACTAGTTAAATTAGTTGTTGTCATTCCTATCTTATCTCCTCATTACTAGCTAGTTAGTATCCTCATAGTTAGCAAATATTTCTGATGTTTATCTTGTATTCAGTTGGTTCATTGTCTATCTTGTATATAATTAGCATTCATCAATGAAAAAGAGAAGTCTAATTCATCTATTTGTGTTCTTAATCTTCAAGTAGTGTAAAAGATAGTGTTGTGGGTAAGAGATAATGTAAAAGATAATAAATAAATTAATAAATAAAGTAAGATAGTGTAAAAGATAGTGTTGTGGGTTAGAAATGATTTTAAAATTTAGTGTAAAAGTTACACTAAAATGGTGCAAAAGTTACACCATTTTAGTGTTGTGATTGGAGATGGCCTAATCGGGGCCAAAGCGGAAATCCAAAAGAAAAAAAAAAAAAAAAACAAACATTTTGATGTTAGTAGGCATATAAGGCTAAAGAATGGCGTCACATTCAGTAAATATAAATCAGCAGGTAAGAATGCAACATTGTGATAATCACAACCAGCATTCAAATGTAAAAGAAACGCTTGTCGGCAATGCTGAAGCTGGATCGAGTCCAAAATCCAAATCAATGGTTGTATGACAAAACTACCCTTACATGTAATAGCCGTTGATATAGTGTGGCCTATGAAATGACTCCACGTGTTTGTGATGATGCCAATCAAAAAACAAATTAATAAAAGCCCCTTCCTCCCAAATCTGGATCGCAAAAACACAGCGAAAAGGAGGAAAAAAATGGCGTTTAACTCAGGAGGCAGAGGCAGAGGCAGAGGCGACGACGACGTGGACGACTTCGAAGAGTACGACCCAACCCCGTACGGCGGAGGATACGACATCCAGCTCACCTACGGCCGCCCCCTCGACCCCTCCGAGGAGATCTGCTACGAGATCTCCTCCTCGTCCGGAGACATCGACTACGAGAGGCCCCACTACGCCTCCGACTCCCAGCCCTCCGCCTACGGAGAGGAGGCCCTGCAATCGGAGTACTCCAGCTACTCCCGCCCCAAGCCCCGCCCCACCTACGGCGCCGATCAGGACCCCAAGCCACACCCTAATTATGCCTTCCAGCCAGGCGCCGGATCCGGATCCGGATCCGGATCTGGATCTGGGTTTGGATATGGTCAGGAGACGGAGGAGCCGCCGCGCCGAAAGCCAAGCTATGGCTACGGTCAGGAAGAGGAGGGATACAAGAAGCCTAGCTATGGCTACGGTCAGGAAGAGGAGGGATACAAGAAGCCTAGCTATGGCTACGGTCAGGAAGAGGAGGGATACAAGAAACCTAGCTATGGCTACGGTCAGGAAGAGGAGGGATACAAGAAACCTAGCTATGGCCGCCAGGAAGAGGAGGAATACAAGAAGCCTAGCTATGGCCGCCAGGAAGAGGAGTATCAGAAGCCTAGCTATGGCCGGCCGAGCTATGGTAAAGAAGAAGAAGAGGAGTACAAGAAGCCTAGTTATGGAAGGACTAGCTATGGAGAACAGGAAGAGGAGTACAAGAAGCCTAGTTATGGAAGGACTAGCTATGGAGAACAGGAAGAGGAGTACAAGAAGCCTAGTTATGGAAGGACTAGCTATGGAGAACAGGAAGAAGAGTACAAGAAGCCTAGCTACGGTAGACCGAGCTACGGCGAGGGGGAAGAGGAGTACAAGAAGCCTAGCTATGGTGAACAGGAGGAGGAGTATAAGAAGCCTAGTTATGGGAGGAGTGGCTATGGGGAGCAGCAGGAGGAGGAGCACTCAAGGCCAAGCTATGGGAGGCAGAGTTATGAGGAAGAAGGGTATGGGCGAAAGAAATATGGAAACAACTCTGACGACGATGACGACGATGATGAGAAGAAGAAGCATCGCCATCATCACCGTCGCCACAACCGTGATGATGAATGAGTGCGGTGACTGATCATCTATCTGTGCTTCTTGCCCTGCCCTCTCTTATCCTACTACTACCTACTAAATAACTAAATAAATGGGGGTATGTATGCATGAGTTGTTTGAAGAGTGCTATTATTACTATGTTTTCTTGTTTTACAAATGCTACTATCTTATATTTATATTGATGTTGAAATATGATATTTGTATGTTGGAGAAGCTATCAAACGCACATAATTGGTTTTCTAACTCCCTATACTCTCCACTGATACTATTACGATCAGTGAGAGATCGATGTGACCAATAATAGTCTTGACCACATTTCTTTATTTCATTATTAGAAAAAATAAGCTTACTCAAATATATAACTATGAAAAAGTCTAATTACTCATTATAAATGAATCCATATAAGAACATGCAAGGAAAAGAATACGTATCTTCTAAACTGATAATTAAAAAAAGCAAGTAAATTTGTCCCCAATCACGCACCAAAATCGCAGGCCAAAATCCTATACACAAAAACACATCGAAACTAATTAAAATCTGAACAAAAGTTTGAAAGAAATTCATCTGGTTTTTCATTCTCAAAAATCTGAAGTATCAGTGTACATAGTATATATAGTTTTGACATAACATGTAACTAACTCAACATGTAACACACTCTAATACATACATGTGACACACTCTAACACAATTACACTGTACAACATATGGAAAGTACATTTATACCCTCATCCTCAACCTCAAATACTCATCATCCCCCTTCAAGATGGTGCTTGGTGCCAATCACACAAGCCCATAAATGAGTGACTGAAATGCAGGAGAAGCTAATGACTTGGTGAAGACACCTGCAAGCTGAAGCTTTGAAGAAACATATTGAGGAAGAACAAAGCCTTTTGAATAGTGATCTCTAACAAGGTGACAGTCAATTTCCAAATGCTTTGTTCTCTCATGAAAAACTGGATTAGCAGTCAAGTGAAGTGCTGCTTGATTATCACAAAAATAGAGAGATAGGCAGAGTAATATGAACATTCAAATCCTTCAATACATACGAGATCCACAAGAGTTCACAAACTGTAGAAGATAGAGATCGATACTCGACTTTCAAATGATGATTTAGAGACTGTTGACTGCTTCTTAGTCTTGTAAGAAATCAAAGCATTACCCAAAAAAATACAATACCCTGTGACAGATCTTCGAGAAATAGGACACCCAGCCCAATCTGCAACACAGTAACTAGTGAGCTGAAGATCATCTTGAACTGAATACAATAGACCTTTAGATGGAGTCCCTTTCAAGTACTTAAGAACATGAACTGAGAATTCCAATGTCTTTGCTCAGTTGGATTCTCACACAAATTGACTCAATCGCGAACAAAGAAAGGTAACATCGAGTCTAATAAATCCCAAATATAGGAGTCGTCCCACCAGTAGTCGAAACTTATCAGGATCAGAAAGTAATGGTGAAGATTGATCATGAAACTTACAATCTCTGGGTAATGGAGTTGCCACAGGTTTAGAATGAGAAAGACCAGCATCATGTAGTAAATCAAGCACATACTTTCGTTGATTAACATACAATCCATTATCAGATCGAACCAACTCAAGGCCAAGAAAATACCTTGCCTGCCCAATATCCTTGATGGTGAAAAGCTTGTGAAGATAATCCTTAACAAGTATAATATCATGATTTGAATTGCCAGAGATCAAAACATCATCAACATAAACAAGAAGAGCTAAGAAAACACTCTCCTTAGTATAGATGAACAAACAAGGATCATGAGAAGACTGCAAGAAACCAAAATCCAAAAGTTTCAATGTCAATTCGCAGTTCCATTGACGAGAAGCTTGCTTCAATTCATACAAGGATCGTTTAAGTCTACATACTTGTCCTGGCAAAGCCTTTGTATATCCTTGAGGAGGCTTCATGTACAGTTCTTCAGAAATATAACCATGAAGAAAAGCATTGTTGACATCAAGTTGATGAAGAGACCACTGTCTTGCTGCTGAAATTGCTAGTAAAATTCTCACAGCGACCAATTTAGCAACTGGAGAAAAACTATAAGTATAATTGACGCGCGCAGAACGCGTCAATAAAATATATAGTAACCTAAACCAACTATTTTGTAGATAGTGGTAAAGGGTCGATCCCACAGAGATTGGTGTCTTTCTTAGGTAAAAAAAATACAAAAAAGAAGAATTTGAGTTTTAGAGAAAATATATAAATATTTAAAAATAAAGAAATTAGATAGAACGAAAATCTAATGGGAATGAATCTAGGTATTCAGTTTCACAGTCTCGCCATACAACTTGGAATTGAATTTATTAATCGTCGGTTTATAAAAAGTATGAACTAGTCTATGACCTAGTGCGGCTATAGACCGGTGATGCACACGGTTCCTCGCACTTCCCGATGTCGATGGCCAAGGTACGACCGTTGACTACTTCCTAACCAAACACGCAACCCGATCGCTAGTGCTCCGTTGCAACGCGTTGGTCGCATTACTTCGATTCGTGAAGGCACTACACCTAGACAACCGGATCGCTAGTGCTCCCGATTTAGCCTAGATTTCTATGGTATTTAACCAGTTCCAAAAGGTTCTAATCAATTGATACGGTCAATTGCCACTAGTGTGGTCTTATCGCACAAGCATGGGTGCTTACAACTCACTGACATGTAAATCAAGGTTTAAACTAGTGTTTAACCTCAATTGTTCAAATAATACCAAAGAAAATAAATCACATAAAAGAATCAATAATAATTTAAAAATAAATAAACCTGATAAAAGATTCCCAAGTTGTAGGCTTGACTGATCCACCTTCAACCTAGATGGAGGAACTACCTAGACATAATTGAAAACCTAATTCTAATGCAAAACGGAAGTAAAACAAAAGATAATTTCGTTTAAGAGTCTCCGATATTTATAGGAACAATTCTCGCTTGGTTGGAACTCCAAAAATCCTAAAAATATTGAAGAACGCGTGCTAGAGTTGAGAGTTTATGGCCACGTGGCGCCCCTCATTGGATGGAAGTGGTGGTATGCCGATGTGGCATGCTTTGTGATTGGCTAGGAGGAGTGGTGATGACGTGCTTGATGGGTGGAGAATGTGACACTTGGCGGATGTAGGAGAGCGCGGAATTTCATTCTCATGAGAACGCTGAGAGCTGGGGACGCACACGTGTCGGTTGGCGATCAACTCGTGGCGATGTGGCGCAAGCGGATTGGAGAAACGGCGTGATTTTCGAACTGAAGTTCTGGCCGTAACTTGTACTGCAATTTTGAGCTACTTCGAGTCCGAATTTCGTGATGCTTGTGAGAGAAGAAAATGTTCGCCTTGAAGTCTTCTTTCCAAAAAGACCAACGACGAGTAATTCCGACTTCGGATGTGAAATTTATGCCCTCTAAACCGAACAACTGTCAATTACGTACCAAAAATGCCCAACTCATATAAAATTCCTGAAATACATAAAACACACATTTATCACTTTAAAACAAGATAAATATAGTCCAATTACACCTAATAACCTATACTAAATCATGCATAAATGAACACTTATCAATAATCAATTCCTTCAATTTGATTAAAGCCTTTTGCAACCAACCGTGCTTTGCATCTATCAAGGGAACCATCAGGATGAAGCTTTACTTTGTACACCCACTTAGAACCAATGGCCTTCTTCCCAGCTGGTAAAGGAGATAAGTCCCAAGTATCATTAGCTTCCAAAGCATCTAATTCTTTCTTCATGGCAACTACCCAAACAGGATCTGAATTTGCTTGCTCAAAAGAAACTGGTTCTATTATTGCTGAAACATGAGCAAGAAAATCCAAGTAATTTCCAGTAAAACATGGATTCACTAAAAAAAGGAAATGTAGGAGGACCATCCATAGGTGGAAGAACAAGAAGATTAGCAAACTTTTTCTTTTGAAGAACATAATCATTCATCCAAGATGGTTGTTTATTAACACGTGAACTCTTCCTGAGAACAACATCATTAGAAGAAGTAACACCTTTTGTGATAGAGGCTGGAACAACAGTGGATGGAGGAACAACCTCAACCTCACAATCAACATCATCCAATAATACAGGCAAAACAGAATGATCAGAAGACCTATCAAGGCCTTTTAAAGGAAAAACATCCTCATAGAACACAACATCTCTCGAAACAAATTGTTTGAGTCTCCAAATCAATCAACTTATAAGCCTTTTGTCCTGGTGAATAACCAATGAAGACTGACTTGAAAGCTCTCCTCTCCAACTTGTCTTTATGAGGCTGTGTATTAGTTGCAAAACATAAGCAACCAAAACTCTTCAAAAAGAGGTAATCAGGAACAGTACCAAATAGAAGTTCATATGGACATTTCCAATCTAACAAAGGAGATGGAAGCCTGTTAAGAACATATGTTGAAGTAAGCACTGCATCTCCCCAAAACTTATTTGAAAATCCAGATTGAAACATCAATGCTCTAGTGATTTGTAGAAGATGCCTATGTTTCCTCTCAACTACTCCATTCTGCTGAGGAGTATAAGGACTGGATTTTGATGTAAAATACCAAATTTAGAAAACAAATTAGCACAACTGTGATTAACAAACTCAGTGCCATTGTCTGTCCGAACAGTTCTCACTGATGACTGAAACTGAGTCTGAACAAACTTCAAAAATGATTCAATAATAGAGAAAGTGCTCGACTTAGAAGGCATCAAATAAGTCCAAGTGAATCGAGTAAAATCATCCACAATTGTTAAAAAGAAATGAGACCCTTGTAGAGAAACTTGCTTATAAGGCCCTCAAACATCCATATGAATTAACTGAAAAGGAGTAGTAGATTGAATACTGCTCAGTGGAAATGACAATCTACACTGTTTGGATAAGTGGCAAACATCACAAGGCTTAACACAAGTTTCTAAATTTGCAGGAATAATAGACTGCAAATGTTTAGTAACTTGTTGAGATGGATGACCTAACTTTTGATGCCAAAAACACTTCTTATCTTCAACATGATAAGAAGTAGTTGCAGGAACAGGACATAGTGAAATAGAAGGAACTGATTGAATTGTTTGTGAAGAAAAAGAAGTAGCATCCAATATGTATAAACCAGCCACAAGTTTGCCCACTGCTAGAATGCTGGAGTTCTCATGATTTTGTAACAAGCAACAATCATTGAGAAAAATAAACCTCAAAGGTGATGAAGAGGTAAGCTTACTAACAGATAATAGATTGTGTTTGAAAGTAGGAATATGTAAACATGACTTCAATAGAATTTGAGAAGTAAGATGTACATCACCAGTATGAGTAACCAGCATCGTAGATCCATCAGGAAGAAACACTGGAGTTGGTTTAGCAAGTATCATGGGATTAACAATCATAGAACGATCAATGCACATATGATTAGTGGCACCAGTATCTACAACCCAAGAATCAGAACCAACCAAAGCACTATAACAATAACTTTGATTGAAGAAACCACCCTCAAATTCACCAGAATGTACAAAATTAACATGAGCATCTGAATCATCAAAAAGAACCCTATTCCCTTTCACAAATTTTTCAATACCCTGCTGCACCAAAGCTGCTATATTAGCTTCCATATCCATCTGCAAATTTGCATTCTCACCACTTATATCCATTGGTGATTCTAGCATATGTGCAAAATTTTGTTTCGCTTCGGAATCCCGCTTTTCTTCTTCTCTTTCACTTCTTTAAACCAATCAGATACCCATGTAATTTAAAACAATTTTCTTTAGTATGCTTTCTCATCTTACAATGATCACAAGAAAGATCTTCCTTGTTCATCGATTTCTTAAAAGTACTTTTCTCGCAAAGATTTATTTGCTTTGGAAAAGACCGATTCCTCATCAAGAAAGTTGTATCCACACTAGGAGCAAAATTAACATTCACCTCTCTTTGCTTCTCTACCCTTATAATCATAGAGTAAGCTTTATTAATACTAGGTAATGGATCCATTACCAGAATCTGATTTCTTGTTTGATCATAAATGTCTCCTAAACCCATCAAAAATTGCATCAATTTATCATTTGAATCCAACTCCATCATCTTTGTTTCAAATTTCCACATCCACATCTAGGCAATGGAACCAAACAAGCAAGCTCATCCCATAACTTTTTCAATTTTGTAAAATACTTCGAAACACTCAATTCCCCTTGAGTGATAGTACTAATTTCTCTTTTTAACTGGTAAAGTAGAGGACCATTACACTCTCCAAATCTTTCATTAAGTTCACTCCACAAATCAAATGCAGAATCTGAATAAAGAAAAGCATCAACAACATCTTTAGCAATTGAATTTAAGATCCATGAAGTTACCATACAATCACTCTCTCTACACCTCTCAAAGATTAGATCTGCAACATCTGGCTTTGGAAATCCACCATTGATGAACACCAACTTCATCTTAGCTCCTAACGCAATTTTCATTGCTCTGCTCCATGTTAAGTAATTTGACCCTATCAATGGATTTGAAACAAGAATCATGCCTGGATGATCCGAATTTTGCAAGTGCAGAGCTTCATCCGCAGCAACACTACTCACATTCATCTCACTATTTTGAACATTCGTCATGAATGCTCCAAGTCGAAACCCTAATCTTGAAATCAAGAACTCAAAACCTAGATTGAAACTATATCAACCTAGATCACTCAGAAGAAAATTTTCTTCAATTCTTGAAGAATGAACACCAAAAACAACCCTCACAAATCCCAGATCGAACTCAAAATCAAAATTATTGAATTGTTGAAATTTCCCGCTCTGATACCATGAACAAAAGTTTGAAAGAAATTCATCTGGTTTTTCATTCTCAAAAAATCTGAAGTATCGGTGTACATAGTATATATAGTGTGTACATAACATCTAACTAACTCAACATGTAACACACTCTAACACATACATGTGACACACTCTAACACAATTACACTGTACAACATATGGAAAGTACATTTATACCCTCATCCTCAACCTCAAATACTCATCAAAATCACGCAAATGAATCCACTAACAATCTGTGTGCCATGATGCCAACTGAGTCAAGTAAACAAGGTGGCAACTCAGCCCCATCAAACTCATCACATTCAACACAGACGATGCCCTATTCAGTTTCTTCAGTCTCCTGTTCATGTCCCCTATCTGGTCCCTCCTCTGTTCTTCCTCCTCACCATCACCAGCACGAGCACCGCTGCCGCGGCCCCGGTCATTGCTGCTGCTTCCCTCTTCTTTCTCCAGCTGCATCTTCTCAAACATCACCTGCCCAGCAACACGAGAATGAAATTAATGATCAATTGGGCCTTTGGCCCCTTTTTCTGCCAAAAAAAAAAATTAATGATCAATTAAGCCCAGATTGAAAAACAATTCATCAATCAAATCAATTTTCTTTCTTTTGTTTTTCAAAAGAAAGCACAGGGCAGGGTGTACTCGGTTGTGTTTTGATGGATGGTTTAGTTTACCTAACAATTTTTTTCTTTTGTTTCAGTCAATTCTAGTAGTAGATATAATGTAGGAAACATTATTAATGAATAGTTTGTTTTCCTATCCTAACTTTTGTTATTATATAACTTTTGAAATTTGTTATTATATCCTAAACCATTTTTGAACTCTAAATTTGATGATTTACCACTTCAATAATAAATTTAAAACATATAATTAATAATTATTTTGATAATGATGGGTGATGATAAGCTATTTAAACTCATTTTAAGGTGTTATCTTTTCAAATTTTAACTAGTTAAAAGTTCGATTGGGATACAAATTTATCCATGTACAAAATTTGAAAGGTGAGGATATAATAACTAGGTTGGGATAATTTAACCAAGGAAAATGATAATCTTATTTGAAAGGTTAGGATATAATAATCTAACAAAACACCAAAGATAAAGTGATGGAATAATTTAATTTTCCTTAACCAATTAAGTCATCTAAAAAAGATATTGCTTACCTTTGTGGCTTGGGGTTCCAAGTAGAGCATGTTGAAGATCACGAACAAGAGAGCAACAAACAGGTTGGACATCTGCAGAGCCTCTGCTTTCCTGAAATTCCTCTTAATCACGCAATGCGCGAGTAGTGCAGAGCTTACACAAGCCGCAACGGTTCTGAAGTAAACAGGGTAGATCTTGCTCTGCACCATCGCCAATTGCCGGTGAGGCAGAGCACCCGCCAACACATGGCTCGAAATGAATGTCACCCATATCGAAACCCCGTAAGCGATCGAGAACCCGAGAATATGAACCAATTCCATTGCAGAGTTGGTGTACAGCGTCGCGAATTTCACTGTGGACTCGATTCCGTGCTTCATGTACCGAGTGATGTTCGCCCTTCCTTCTTTGAAGAGACCCGCGGCCTTGCGTTGGATGCTCCGCTCGTCCCACAACGCGTGATGCGCGGCCTTTGCCTCCTCTGCTATGTCCTCAGATTTGTCCTTCGCAATCTCTATTAATTGCTGAATACTTTCTTGTGCTTGTGCAATCATTTCCTCTGTTTTTTGTTTTACAGCCTCGCTCGCTTGCTTCGCTCCCTGTTTGGCTTGTTGGGTGATCCCCTGTGCTCTCTGTTTCACCTCCTCGCCGGCTCTCTTAGCTCCTTCTTCTGCTTGTTGGGTGATCTTATGGGTCGTCTCCCTCGCCGACTCGCTCGCTCTCTCCACTCCACTTTCAACTTCATGGGCGAATTCCTTTGTTTTCTCTTTTACAGCATCACTGGCTTGATGGGTGACTTCCACTGCTCTCTGTTTTGCCTCTCCAGCTTGGTGTATGACCTCCTCTGTTCTGTCCTTCACAGCTCCCCCACTTTCCTTGGCTTTCTCAGTGATCTTGTCTTTGACTTGCTGAAATGCCCCTGCAAGCCTGTGCTTGCACTTCCCAAACGCGTCGCAAATGAGCTCTCTGGGTGCAATTTGTGCTCGTGATCGGGTAGGACGTATTTGATTTGCTCTGTAATCTCACCTGCCAAGCTCCTCTCCGCGTCCAATTTCTGTTCCAAAAGAGAGGGCTCTGTTTCTTGTTGCTTTGGTTGTTGTTTCGGTTGTGGGTGATGAAAGGTGTCCTGTGTTTTTGGACCCTCTCTCTCGTACTCCACTATGATCACTCTCCCCCCTTCTTTCACCACCATCAATTCCTCTCCCTGCGTCTTTGCATCATCATCATCTGATGTTGTCGCTGTTGAAGGAGCGGGTGAAAAGAAAGTTGCAGTGACCAGTGAAGACAGCACTAAAGCTAATCCTAACAAGTTCATCATCTTTAGTTTCTCTTGTTTGGAGATGAAATGGAAGACAATGGAAGAGTTAGTTAATTTTCAAAGGAAAATTATTTGGTGACATTGGTGGTGATATGGGCGACGTGGTTATGGGTGTGGTGACACGTTCGCGGGCACTTGACACGTAATATGGGCGTGTCATATAGTTGTCATACCCCTCTTGGTGCCGTTGCCGACCCATTTATATTTGATAGGGGAAAACACACAGCAGAATATGGGTGCACACGGATTGGATTCAGTCCACGTAAGGTCAATCTGCAATTAATTCAATTATTACGGATTGAAAAATTACAATTCAATCCAATTCAAATAATTTATCAATCTAACTCAATCCAATTTGTAAAATACAGATCGGATTGGATCAAGTTATGCGGATTGACGTTTTCCTATCCAAAATTTATGAAATTAAACTTAATCAAATGAATCACAAGAATTATATATCTCATGAATGACAAATTTACAATATACATTCTACAAGTCTATATATAGCATATTTCCCACAAAATTATCATCACAATAACCTTCAAAATATAAGTTCCTACATAAATAAATGTGTTATCCACAAATCTTCACCATACATCCACACAAAAGAACAAAAAAATGTACGTTGAACATACAACCTACAATAAAAAGGTCGAAAGCATAATAAAAGAGTTAAGAACAAGTATAGTCTTTTAGATATTTTAGTTTTGAGTAATAGTTTGAGTTGATGCTAATTAAGCTACTACAGTACGTATGATGAAATATATGTATGTGTTGATGTGTTAAACAGACTGGGTCGGATTAGATCCGCGATTTTTTAATGTAGGATCCGTAATTCGATCCAGTCCAGCCAGATTAATAATTTTTCAATCCAATCCAGTCTAAGGGATCAAAAAATTGATCCAATTAGTGATAATTGGTCCAAATTGGACCGGATCCGCGTATTAGTGTAATCCGTGTGCACCTCTACAGCAAAACACATCGGCTGATGTGGCGTGTGGGCCCGATACCAAATTGGGGGTGCTTGGGGTGTTACTTTGATTCCACCTCCACCTATCTTCTTGAAACTCCTCAACCCACTCAGTGACTTCTTCATCCGTACCCTAAACGGCGGAGTCGGCCCAGATCCCGAGGACGAACAAGGCGACGACGATCCGTGGTGTTGGATGGTGCGATGGTTTGAGTACAGACTCCATAGAGAGAACCAAACTGAAACCCCAATGTGGTACCGGGCCCACACGCGACATCAGCCGATCATGTGATTTCAGGTGAAGACATTAGAGCATCTCCAATGGTAAATATAGATTTTGGCTATAGATTGCCACCACATCGTCAATGTGGAGGGATGTCTATTATATGTGGCATAATATCAGAAAATTAAGAAAAATATAATGATCACATCTTTTCTCGTTAATGTTATTTGTGCATATGCACATATATATAGGGTTTACATATTAGATCTAGATAACTACAAATAAAAAACAAATTATATAATAAAATCTAAGATAATTACAAATAAATAAAAGTTAAATAAAATATCCTAACTAATAATTGATATATATCCGTAATACATAAATGCATATCCAACTTTAACAAGGGTCTCCAATCGGTAATGGATTAAAGGAATTCCTCAAGTTTGCTCTTCACCCTACTCATACTAAGGTCTGCATTCCATCATCACAACAAAACAAATGACGAGTCGAGAGTGAGTAATCTTAAGGAACTTCACCAAGTAAATAATATAAATAAATGTTGGAATTTAAAATACTATTTAAATAAACAAGCGGAAGAAAAGATTCAGTCAACTGGGAAGAACCTCACATGAATATCAAATAGTAGTAAATCAAAATGCGTGCAAGATCTAGGTCAGACTAGAACTATACTTCGGACTATCGCTGAGGCACCGCCAGTGAGTAAACTCGAACTACCTGAAATCCCTGAATCGCTCGGTGACCGACGTAGACTATGACGCATCGACATGTGCATAGAAAAATGGCAGTCGGGTCGATAATCCACCGACATTTTCTAAAACACATGTTATGGTCTAGTGTGCCACATGCCAACACTATAGAATAACCTGACAAGAGTAAACCCAACCAACCGTAAATAAATACCAGAAATGAGATAATTGAATATTAGGACATGAATTCAATAAATCAATCGATAAATACTCAAACCGCACTCCATTTTTCAAAAACAATCCTTGGTCCGATCTCACTCATTTCTCGAGATATGTGTCTGACACTTGACTATAGTCTCCTAAGTCTTTGGTATCTGAATAAACCATTTTATGTGATTTAGTGCCAAATTAATTGATTTTATATTTTGACAACAAAATTCTAATTTTTAGTTGTGGCACATTTTTTGGGTTATACCGGGGTGCCAAACGCCCGAAAAAGTCTTGAAATTCATTTTCAAATAATTTTTCTAATTTCTCACATTTTTATGGATTTTTTCAAATTTTTTCATAATTTTCTAGCTATTTTTTATACTTTTTTGTAATTTATTTTTATTTAAAACTCTTTTTTAATTTATTTTTTAAAATATATTATTTAAATGATATGTGGTGGGCCCCTCTGAACCGGGTCCAACCCGACCCAACCGAGTCGGACTTGGTCCGACCTAATTGGTCTGGGTTGGCCCGGCACGGCCCGGCCCAATTGGTTCGAGTTGGCCCGACCCGACCCACTTGGGGGTAGCTAGGCCTTAAACCCTAAATTTCATCTCTCTAAAGACAACAATTTTTTTTCTTTTTCTCTTCTCTTTCTTTACTTCTTCAACAACAATAACAATACCAACACAACCTCTTCAACAATTTAAACTCACCATTAAAACACCAATTTCTCCTAACTCAACAACACCATCACCAACCTCCAAAATTACAACCAAAACATATGAAATGATGAGGAGATCACAAATCTAACCTTTGTTGATGAATTCTCCAATCCTAGCTCTTTAAATCTTCAAGTCAAGAGCTCAAAACCCTCACATCACCCTCTCAATTCATATTGAACAATAGAGGAGAGAGAAAAGGTAGTGGATTTTTGTAAAACATTTGTATTTATAAGTTCATTTGCATCATATGTGTTTAGACATCCCAAGACTTGATCCAATGGCTTAAATTTGGTCCAAAAGTCCACCAAAGTGTGACTTACATGGATCACTTGCTCTCAAACTTATCCTTTTGTTGACAAAACCACTTGATTCCCGGGTGTTCCTACGCCCGACACTCGAGCCGCGACTCGCGTCGTAGCACGTGTTCAAGCTACCAATCCATACAACGACATTTATTATTAATTATTTAATGCATTTTGTTAATTTATTATGTGTGTATTATCCCTAGGCCAGTGTATCGGTAATTTGCCTACTCGGTACTCGCGTCTACACGCTACTCGAGGCGAAAGCCCGTCACTCTCTGGCATGGTCTAAACAACATAAACACACACATTGCAATGTAAATTGACATAATTGAATATACACGTCGCAAAACAACTCAATAGCACACAAAAACAGGTTGTATACATAATTCGGAGATGCCCTGACCTAGCTACGAGATCCGTGAACGTCCGAGCTAGTGTCCACTTCTGTAATTACGTCATTAATAATGAAAAATTAAATTTGGGTCATTACATCAACACCCCTCATATGACGACCCTTCTCTTAATCTAGGGCACCGCCCTGCCTAATCTCGTAATTAAGCTCAAATCCTATCAACATAGGACTTAATTACGTATTAGTCAATCTTACAACCTATACATCTCGTATTTTATTCAATTTATGACATTTAGTGTTAATTAAAACTTTTATTAACATGGTTAGTTATTAGCGAAGTCTCAGTCATTTAAATATGTGGAAACTTGATAAAATATGCGGAAGCAAATTAGAATTTTATGTGGAAACCAATTAAAATAATCATAAGTGTGAAAAACCAGGAAATGACATTATATATATATATATATAAGATAACGTCAAAATACAATAAAGCAGTCTAAGTCAGGTTGGGGAACTAACGCTCAACCCAAATATACATCCCAAATAGTATCTGAAAGACATACGATATCTGATATAGACAAAATATCAAAATGGACCAACAAACAAAAGTCGTGACGCTCTGCTGACTCAGAGATAATTGCCTATCTTCTCCTTGCCCAGCCTGTTGGTAGTCGGCTTTGCACCCATCGTCATAAAAAGGACGGTGAGTACAAGAAATAAAACAGTAATCCCCAATGACAAGTTTAAATTACATCTCCAAATATAATCGACTGGTATTTAAAAACATATAACTAGGAAAGCTGGAAAATAAATCTTATGCAAGTAAATACCAAAGTTAAAGAAATGAAACTGACACTAGGCTAAATAGTGGTGAATTAGGTCCAGTCGGTAATGAATCGCTCCATAATCACAAATCACAAGGGATTCTAACCCAAGTGTGGCCAATGACTCTAACCCTTGTGTGTATACCACCTTAGGGACTCTAACCACGAGTGTCATATAATGTCAGGTAACCTGTGCTGACCTCCCTATGAACTTTAACCCCATAAGTCGCACACACCTCGATCGAGTACATGACTTAATTGCAAAAACTACTTTTTATTTTCAAGAAAGACCAAGTATGGAGTTTCAAGACATAGACACATCTATACACCCTAACAAACAAAGACTACAAGTCCACATTAATGTTCATATGATATTCACTAGCCTAATAGCATGCTATTTATCATTTGATTAATCATTCAAACAACAAGAAAAGACATAGTATGAGATAGAGTCAATGAATCAAATCAAACAAATGGATATCATGCAAACTAGACTCATCAAGTGAGCATGGAAAACAAGAACACATGACATCATAATACAATGGCAAAAACAGTCCCAAAAGACTATTCAAAATCAGCAATTAAAGGAATTGAAATGCCAAGCAAAGTTGTCACTGGGTGTACTCACAATATAAGCAATTCCCTAGCTATCTGGCCTCCCAACACCCCGATACGCATACCCGGACTTCTGAAATAATTTCCTACGCTCCTGAGGTGTTTAGATATCATTTTAAGGTGTTTAGGTTTAGTTTGAGGTGTGTTTAGGGTGTAATTAGTGTTGCAGGAAATTCAACAAAATTGCAGGAATTCTGTTGTTCACGTCTCCCAACGCGCTGGGGGTGCTCAGCGCGCTGAGTGCAGAAACCCAAAAAAAGTTTTAGGTCTCCTGCAACCCGAATTAGGCCATCACCAAAGCCTTTAGATCCCTGTTCTCCTCCACCAGGGTCCAACACATCCCCCACAACACACATACACCAGACACTTTAATTTCCACACATGCATTCATCAAAACAACAATTTAAAAGAGAAATTCATGCTTGCATTTGATTTAAAACATGAAGAACACCCCAAAACTAGAAATTTATATCTTACCAAATCTCCACTGATTTTCGAAAGCTCTTATGACTGTCCCAAGTGATTTTTCACAAGGAATCCAAATATGAATATAGATTTTGAAAACATCACCACTTAATAGCTGGAAAATCCTAAAAATCGAAATCATTGGAAAATCCCATTTTTTTGGCAAAACATGGAAACTCCGAAACTGAATTTTGAGAAATGAAATTAAGGCTTGTAAATGCATTTAAAACAACTTTAGAACACTTTGAAATCATCACAACAGAACACCCCCATGATTTGAACTCAAAACTTCAAATTGAAATGCATGAAAGTGAAGAACACCTTACCTAGGATTGTAGCTATGGTTGGGTGTTTAATTCTCTAACTCTTGGTGATGAGCACCCTTTAATCTTCCCAAATTTCTAGCAAAGAATGACTCTCCAGTTCTAGATTTGTAGCTTTCAACCATGCATTTTGAAACATTGAAGAGAAGGAATGGTATTTATAGTGGGGGGTTTTAATCTAATGTGTGCACCCAATCTCTATGACATCTTGTGGCCCTCATTTACTCCTACCATTATTAGTTTTTCCAGCCAAGCTACTTAAATGTGTGACACAACAACATGGGAGTGTGTGCTAGTGTGTATCTCGAGGTAAGTCCAAGTGTTATTTATTTTTTTGTTTCCAACTATAGGACTTTGATTTGATTCACATTAATAGCTATAACCATAAGCTTATAAATAATCCCATAATGCATATGAATATTCTATAAATTCATATTAATATTAAATAAACTTATCAAAGTGTTAACTACCCGGTTCCCCAGCTTGCATGCAACTCGAGGTGCGTCACCGCTCTCGTCTCAACGCCTGCATTGTACAAACCGACTTAGTAAGTCTACACATTACATTACACTAGGCATACAACCAATACAAAAATATAATATACCTCAACCATGTGTCTCGGTCGGTGTGTGTATCATAGTGTGGGTCCCACGTGACGGGTCGGTGATCTTGATTAAGGAAATCAAAACGAGGTTAGAGATTTGGGTCGTGACACCTCAACCCTTTTCATTTCTCATTTTTGGCCATTGTAGATCACATGTACTAGATCGGAAATATCATAGCAGTGTTTTTCTCGTCGAGTAAGATTGAATCTGGTCTCGTTGGGATTTTTTGCATATATAACACTTTTACCACTTATCCCAAATAATTTACACTTGTGCCATCTTTTGAATGTTTGACCGATCAAAAAAATTTTATGCCACGCAACCCATCTCTCATTAAAGGCGCGCTAGTGTTGTCTTCTTCCCTCAAGAATTAGTGAAGCATCCCTCACTTGCTTAACTAATCCTTTGTTTGTTTTCATGCCCATTATGTTAGGTAAGACTTTTTTTTTGGCCTTTTATGCCCTTTCCCAACTGTTTTCATCTTCCTCTTTTTATCCAAATCTTTAACTACTGCTCCCAATTTCACCCACACCAACAACAGTCTCCACCTATTATTCCATCAAGTCTTCATTGAAAAATATCAAATGAACTGAGCCAACAAACACCGCCACTAGTCCAACACCTCTGCTCTGTTCCTTGTTATATATATTTTTAAACAAACCCCCAACAACACCGCCACCATCACCACCACAACACTAACACCAACAACAACGTCTTAGCCTCCGCAAACACACCTCCCTCTCCCACCTCTTCTCCACAATCTCTCCTCTTCATCCAAAAAATCCAATCAATCTCAAAATCTCCCAAACCCCATTTTGCAATCTCTTCACCAAATTCAAACCCCCACAACAATGCACCCCCCACAAAACCCCAATTCCTTCCAATACCCCCAATCTGTCTTAGAATGGCTAAAACCTTACCTCCCTAGTCACCTGGAGCGTCGCTCCCGGCACCACGAACAGCCATGACCTCTGGCTCGAGTTCTCCCAATGAGAGACCTAATTGGTCGATGCAACTCCTCCATTCAGAGAAGATGATGTTGAAGATAAGGGTACAAATGTAATTTTTGTTTACTTGAGTTGGGCTTATCTAATGGTAAGTAAGACCGCGCATATCTTAGCTAGCACTCCAACCAAACACCAGTTTTACAACTAAGCCTAGGTTTAGCTAAGTTAACACTCCAACCAAACATGCTCTTGAAGTCTCAACTCTCGTCTCCAACGATCTCTCTTAAATCTGTTCTCTCAAATCCCTCTCTCCCTGCGCATGCGACATAATATCCCACCTGCTCCCTCCTCTCATCTTTCCCGACTGCCCTATGCAACGCACCCTTGCCTCTTTTCAATTCCCCAATCCCCTTCTCTTTTTTAATTAGGTTACAAATCCCTTCTCTTTTAACACTCCCACACTACACCGCTGTAACGACCCTAAAATCTAACTTGTGTCACATGTCATTTTAGGTCGAATGTGAGACCATTTGTCGTGATACGCGTGTCCAACTCTCGGTCGTCAACACCGAGGTATACTATTTTTGTTCGGTGTTTGTATTATTTATTTATCACCCTAATGATAATCCAATTGTCTAAATGTGTGAGGACGCCTACATTAACGCGTTTGAATTGTGGATCGGGTTTGTCTTGGGAAACATGCGCGAAAGTAAGTATTAAGCGAATGACAATTGGGTATGCAACTGTACATGGGATGAATTTAAATAAAACACTGACAAAATGAAATAAAATATTGTGGCGGCCCCAATTTCCACATTGGTCCGCCACGGGAGGCCATGCGGGCCCACAACTGACCACGTTACCGCCAGCGTGTCCCACGCCCAGTTATCCATTATTAATCAATTTCCATTAACTTTGATATTATGAGCTATCATTTAACCATAAATTACGTAGCAGAAGATTATATGAACAACATAAAGATTTAACCTGAATTTTATGAGCATAATACCTAAGTGCAAACCATACCAAATGTACATCATACACATATCATCCGAGATCCTCAAAATATCAAAAATATACAACCTATCTCTCAAATCCCAAACCCAGCATAAAACAAATAAATACATACATACAAACAACCAGACGTATAAGGGAAGTAGACCCCGTCGTCAGTCACAAATAATCTTCAAGTGTCTCCTTGCCCCTTCACATATCAAATCCTGCACTCAAATCACCCAACATATACGGTGACGAGTCCAGTGAGTAAACTCCCAAAGAAAACCATCGAGTAAATAATAAACAGATTCAGAGGCTAATAACTAGCGTTAGCTACACATGCAAAGAGTATGGGCAACCATAAAACCCTGCATGTGTAGGTAACAAGCATGCAAGATGATCAATGAATAATTATACTGAAATCAATATGCTCAACAATAATTATGATAAAACCAGACAGAAATAGAACGCAAGTTCACAAACTAGATCATACTTCGTCGATCCGAGCGCCTAGAGGAAACACATCACACCTGGGATCCACCTGGATCACTAACGGTGACCGAAAACACTCACCGGCCCACCGGACACGTGCACCCCGCGGCTCGGGTCGCTATCCACCGGCGGCGCAAGTACACGTGCTACAATCTAGCATGCTTGATCACGTGCCACAACCGTCCCGACTAAACTCCGATCATGAAAACAAATTCAACACCAACCAATAACCAGACCAACACATGATCACAATGAATATGAATTTCAAGAATAATAAACACAAGAATTTAAAGAATTAAATACTCCAGATGTATTTCTGTTGGGGTTTACGCACCTATACCGCACCTCAATTATCCAGTCCAGCTTGAATAAATGCCCAACAAATCAAAATTACCGCCCGAATTATACCTAAGATCATTTGTCATTAAATTAGCTTCAATTTGATATATTATGTCAATTTTACATTTTTCGAGGTAAAAACCCCAGTATAAAGTCTTCTCCGACTTTTAAATTTCTCATTTTCCATAAGAATTCCTCAATTTCCATTTATTTGGTCAAAATACTATTTTTCCATATTTTTCCAATTTTTCTGGATTTTCTTTTCCATTTTTCTTTATTTTTTCTTTATTTTTTCTTTTAAGTGTGAACCGAACCGGCCCGGTTCACCTTCTTCTTCCTCACCACGCCAAACAGAGCAGACGCTCTGTATTTTTTTTTCCTTCGTTGCTTTCTTCTTCTCTTTTGGTCTCCAACTCCTCACGAAGCAGCAGGGAGACAACTCTCCCTGCTTTGCTTCTCGGTTCGGCCATGGCATCACCATGGTCGAACCTCTCGACCACACATCCACATATACAACGCCACAACACAACAACAACAACAACAAATAACTCACCTCGTTCCTTCGCCTCTCCACGAGCTCCCGACCTCGATCTCTTATCTCTCTTCTTCTTTCGTTCCTTCTTCTCGGATTCGATCAACAAATGGGAAAAATGGTGGTGTCGAGTGTTGTTTATCAACATTTTAAGATGAAATGACCAAAATGCCCCCAAGTTCTTATCCTTTTCCTTAACAAACAAATACCCTTTTTGGTCATTTCACAATTTTTATTTATTTTTCTGATTTTTAATATATATATATATATATATATATAAATTCCTTATATGCATATATATATATTCGCCTATATACTATCACGCCTAATTTCGTCGTGCGCGCCAACGAGCGTACTCGGGCGTGCACACTATTATACCACCCACGCGTGTCGACCACGACCCCGCGTGTTACTCAGCGCCTACCAATTTACTATTTTGTCACATTTAATTCATTTTATGTATGTATTATTTTCCCTCGGCTTAAATTTCATATCTTAGTCGCTCAGGTACCCGCGTCGACACGCATATCGAGGCAAATGTTTAACACACAATCTTACCCGTCAATGGCAATATAAACACATATATTACGATGTCATTTAACCTATTTTAATATAAACATCGCAACTTCATCACTAGAGCACACAAAACAGACTGTAAACCTAGTTTAGGTGTGTTCCAGCCTCGTATGGGGACCCACGAATGTCTCCGCTGGCGTCCACGTCCGCAATGACGTCATCAATAACGACCATCGAGAATTGGGCCGTTACAAATATAATAATTGATTAAGATGAGAACGTGTCCGACTCGTTAGTATTTGCGTTAGCAAGCGACGGCGCGAGCCGTAGTGCAGGCGGGGTACGGGAACGGACGAAGAAAATCAATTGTTTGAGTAGAAATGATAAAACCAAAGAGACAAAGTCAACTTAAGTCACTAATATGAGTTAGAAAAGTGGTTGGTTGGTGTGTTTTTTGGGCCTTAGGATGATCCTGGGGATGAGTAAATGAAAAGAGATGACAAGGGGTATATAAGGGATGAGTTAGTTGATTTATCAAATTTTCTCTTTTTTCCTCGCAAAAAAATCCAAAAATTTGGAAAAAGGGTCTGTCGATTTTTAGAGCGAATCGAAGGTCAGGGATAGACCTACGACGTGTATTAAGGTGAGATCTCGAATTCCCAATCAATTCTTTTTGTTTTGGCAGTGATTTTACAAGATTTCGTCACAATTTTTGAACATCGAGATAGTGCACCAAATTTCTAGGTTTTTGGTAGTGTTTTGGGGTGGTTTTGAGTGATCAATCAAGGTTTTTGGTGTTGGTTGTTGTGGGTGTTGAAGTAATTTCCCATTTTTGGTGAATGTTGTTGTATTTTGGATTTAATTGTTGGAATTGGTTTTGTCGGATGTTTGGACATGGTTTGATGGTGGTTTTGGATGGTATTTGAGGTCCCCATGAGGTTGGGATAGGCTCTGAACACGACGATGTGAGTCGAGGTTTTCAAAACCCCGAATTCACATTTTCGGCCAAGCGCTGCCATGATGTTCTAAACCTCACGGCACTGGTTACGACGTCCAGGGAAGTGAATTCCTTGGACTGGCATTGGTGTTGTGAGCAATGTCGTAGGGTTGATACCCCATGGCATCGATCACGAAGTCCGGGGCAGAGACACCCCTGCCCCCACACTTTTGGGGATGTCGTGTGGGTTGAACCCTATGAATGAAAATTTTAAAAGTTTTCAAAAACTTTGGGGCTTCTCTTGAGTATCCAAATGGGTTCAAATGCGATCCAAAACTCGGGGAATCGACCCAATTACAAAATCATGGAAAATGTTGGTAAAACCTTGGATTAGTTAATTGAGGTTTAAACACGACTTTAAGTGACCCAAGTTGAACGTAAATGAATACCAGGGGGTTTAATTCATTGACGCACGGTAGGGAATCGATTTGGTGGCTTATCGGGGCGTTTGAGTGTGTATTAGCTTTGGATACTGGTAAGTAAACCAGTTAGAAACTATACAGTTATTTCATTTGAGCTTTAATTTGTTATTGTTATTGCTCTATATCTGTCTTTGGATTTCCATTCCATTTGAGTTATCCGAAAGCAAGTGAGTCAACGGTGTTCCTTGGAAGGAGTGGCTATTTCAGGTAATATGCCATAGCCATGACCTTGGGATGCGCACTGGTTATTGGTTCTATACGGAGTGAATTTCTTAGCTGAATTACCAAGAAGTCTCTTATCCATGTGGATTTAGGGCTTGTTAGGTGTTGATCACGTCCTAAAATCCGAGTCTTGTAGGGTATTCCTTGACTCAACGACCGTTTGATCAGGACTACTTGCGCCTCTCTACTTTGATTTCCTGGACACTCATATCTCGATTGATCATTGATTTATTTATAGTCTTTATTTATTCATTCGTTCTTTGTACCTTTCTTTCTATCTGCATAAATATAGACTACTTATTTATTTTGAAATGTTGTATACATCCTGTTTGGTGTTACTTACCTGGACTTATCATTCTTGTGTTTGACCGAGTGCAGATCCGCAGTTAAGGGAAAGGCTCCACAGTCAAGTGATTTGCTTTGAGGATACAGGAGCGGTTCTCCCTCTCTGACTGATGTAGGTCTTTCTTACTTTTGTATTGTATATTTATATTGTTTTGATCACATTGGGTTTATAGGTTGTGAGAGATCTTGGTACATATATACTATATGTTTGACTTTTTTGTGACTTGATATACTTTATGATGATATACATATCCGGGGTTTCCACACTCTAAGTTGTCCTAACATGTGTCTTGGAGATTATTCTGTTAGTTTGAGGTTTTTTAATCGCTTTCGTTATACTTTGATAACTCACTAATTTGAATAATTCATTTATATTGTCGTAACAATGTTTAATTAATGAAAATGATAGGGAAGACTGACTAGGCTTGCGCTGACTTCGCGAGGGTTGACTCGGGGTTCACGTAAGTTTAGGTCGGGCGGGGCCCAGTTTAAGGTTGTGGAACTAGGCCGTCACAACTACCACCTTGCTTCACTTCACCCATGTGCACCCACACCACCGAGCTCTCCACACCACCGTGCATGCACTCTTTACCTTCACTTCACCGAGCTCCCACACTACCACCTTACTAGACCCCATGCACCCACTTCACATTAATTTTGTATTTTCATTAAAGGCGCATGATGCGCCTTTGATTTTGGTTGAATTCACTCAAAGGAGGTGAGTTGCTTACGTGGCGAGATATAAATCTTTAACTGATCAAAAAGTTGAAAATGTGGTATATGTGCAAATTATTTGGGATGAGTGATAAAAGTGTCAATCTTTTGCCACTAAGTGGCATATATACAAAAAATATGTCTCATCGTGCCCTAGAAGTAAGGAAGTGTCGCCCGGGGTTTTGAACACACAAGGCCAAAACTTCTAAAGAGGTCTTAAATGACTTCTACCGAGATTTTTTTAGAGATCTCGACCAACTCTCGTCAGTCACCTCTTACCAAGACGAAAGAGGTCTCAGTCTTGATGGGAGACAGGGAGTCAATCGAAACCTTAAAAGAAGTGTCTGCAGGTCTACTAAAAAAAAGGTCTCGATGGGAGTCATTCGAGACTTCTTAATCTCTTAGAGGCCTCAGTGGAGTCAACCGAGACTTCTCCCTATGTGTTTAAAACCTGCAAGCGACAAGAACAAAAAAAAAGTCAAAACTTCAAAAAATACATAAAAAACCAAAAAATACTACGTTTTGTTTGGAATCGCTAGATATTTTCGGTTCTATTGACATTTTGTGCCAAAATGCAAAATCCAAGCCACAAATCAAAACCCCCCCAAAATCTAGAGATCGACACGAAAAGAAGTGGAGAATGGACTCACGATGTAAAATAGATGTGGTTTCGCTCAGATTTTGTTAAAGTTTGGCCGAAGGTGAGGGGCGATTCAAGAGAGGAAAGTCAGTTGAGTGAATGAAGTATGTGTGAAGGCCCCAGTCTTTAAACCTGAACTGGCCCCCGCTCGGCCTAGACTTACACAAAACTCCGAGCCCGTCCCGACGAGTCACGCAAGCCTAGTCAGCCTTACAATACCATTTACAATTCATTTACAAGTTTTTAACATTGATTAGTGAGTTATCGTCAAAATAACGAAAGCAAAAGCTCAAACTAATCAAACAATCACAACCATATAAACATAAGACATCCTAGAGTGTGGAAACCTCGCATATGTATATCATCATAAACGATCAATCAGATGAGAACAACCCAATAGATATACATGCCCAGAATCTCTCACATACCCAAACCCATGTTCCAAAACAACATATATATGTAATAATACAAAAATCACCTACTCAACTAAGTGGAAATGCGTGTTCCTATATCCTTAAAGCAACTCCCTAAGCTCTGGTGCATTCCCCTTGCTGGATTGTTGATCTGCACTTCGTTAAATACAAGAATGACGAGCCCAGGTAAGTAACGCCAAGCAGAACAATAATACAACATTTCAAAATAAATAATCATCAGTCCACATTCATGCTGATAGAAATAAAGGGATAAGGAACGCATGAAATGTATAAGACTATAAATAACTCAATCGAAAAGTGAGTGTCTGAGTTATGAAATAGAATTGCAAGGAGTCCCGACAATAGTCATTGAGTCGAGGTAAAACCTACAAGACTCGGGTTCAGAATGAGAACACAACCTACCAGCCCTAACCCTTACGACTATGAGATATTCATACAGGATAAGAGCTCCCAACATAAACTCAACTAGGAGATATCAACAACGTCTAAATAAGAGCTCACATCACAGGTAAAAGTAACCATAACTCCCTTGCAGTGGACCACTCAACCAACATAGATTACAAAGGATATAATGATAAACAGAGCAATAACAACAAATTAAAGCTCAAGAAATAACTCTAAAAAGCTCTTACTGGTTTACCTACCTGTAATCCAACTAATACGCACTCAACGGACCCCCGACACGTTTCCTATGACCTCCATGTCCCGTCAATGTTCAAAACCCCTAAAATACATTTAAATCGAAATTCTCATTAATTACCCTCATTCTATCCAATTTTTTACGATTTTATTCATTCACCCATTTAGTCGATTACCCGGTTGTTAAGTCGTATTCGGACCCATTTGGATACCCGAGAGATTCTCAAAAGTTTTCAAAAATTTTATAAAAATTCACCCATGTGAACAGTGACACGTCGTCGGGACGCCATGACGTCCAATGGCTTGAACGGCGTTTTCACAGCGTAGAGTTGAGGCTTACTACCTAACTCATACGTGAGTGACGCCGTGACCTCAATTGGTCATGGCAGCGTCCTCACGGCGTGATCCCCTGAGGTCCTGCCCAAGACGTACGTGGGTGATGTCGTGAGTTGGAATGTTCACGACGTCTCCATGGCATCTTTTGCAGAACGCCTCTGAACCGAGGTTTTTGACACCTCGACTCGCGTCGCCATGCTTTGAGCCTATCCCAATTTCAACTAAACAACTAACACAACGCCAAACCACCCTCGGCTTGCGTCAAAACTCAACCAAATCACCAATTTGCCGAAATCATAAAAAATTCACCAAAAATCTTCAAAAATTCAGAAAATCCTCAAACATCAAAACCACTTCACAATTCTTCGTTTGATCACCCCATTGACTCCCAATCAATCAAAACAAATCATAAAAACTGAATTTCCATATTCGTTGTCAAAAATCGTCACGACAAAAACTTACAAAATACTGCCAAAATGTATATACTGACATGGGGAATCGAACTCTCACCTTATAATTCACGATTGGTCGATCCTGTGGTGTCAAACTGCGTCGAAAACCCCTGGAACCCCGTCATTCTCTCGTTAAATCAATAAGGGGAGAGAGAAATGGGAGATAGATGAGAGAGAAAAGGTGGTGGTTAGGGTTTATATACCCCCTCAATCCACTTCCACACACGGATCTCGAGACTCATCCAATGGTCACCACTTAATCCATCCACCAACTGTGACATCAACTCATGACTTCAATAGGTGACTCACCACGACACTTAGCCATTTTCTCACACAATACTCGCGTTTCCGAGTTTGTTTTGAACACCAATTTTGTTCGTCATGTCGCCCCGGACGTACCAACGTATCTAACGCGCTTTACACTTTTATTTATTACTTATTTTGTATTTTGTCAATATTTTTAATTCATTTAAGTCCCCTGGACTACTAATTACCCGACCGACGTTCGCCCGAAAACCCGTTATTTCACGAAACCTTCGAGTTGAACCATTTCCCGTACCAACGCTCGCACTCAAACGTCCTCGCACGTTTGGTACATTGAAATTAAAATTCGGGTAATACAATATAATACAAAACACCGAACACAAATAACATTCCTTGGCATCAACGACCAAGAATTGGACTCTGTATCACGGCAAATGGGCACACGTACGACCTAAATTGTCACATGGCATAAGTTTGAATTTAGGGTCGTTACAGTATGAATGATCAAGGGGAGTGGGTATGAAGGAGCAAAAACCTTTTATATGGAGAGGCAAAAATGTCATTTCACACAGGGGCAAAAACGAAATTCTGAGTTCAGGTTTGTTTAGCCGCTTCCTATTTATTTTGAAAAAAAGGACATTATTTAAACCCTGAGCGGTTGGTCCAACGGTAGTTAAGGGTGACATTGCGATTGTGTGGGTTAGGCATACAGTTTCGGGTTCCATTCTCCTTTGCATGTCAATATTATTCTAGCCAATGGGGTACGCTCAAGACGATTGTATAAGGCTTCATGGGAATAACCAAACTCGTCTAGACACTACATATATCAAAAAAAAGTTACCAAACTTAATTGAACCAAATTTAACTCAAGGAAAGGGCGTTGCAAGTACAATATGACCCTCTCTTGTATTCGAGAATGCTCTGCTTAGCATAACACCCAATAACACGTTAAAGTTCTTGATAGGCGTCAATGTGGTGACATTTTGCCAAAAATTAATGGAAGATAGAGTGGTTATATATAGGTTATGACTAGGGGTGGCAAAAAGTGTCCGGGCCCTTTTGTCCGCATTTGCCCATATTCGCTTTAACGAGTCAGGACATACTTTTTTCAAAATAAATATGGGTCCAGACATGTTTTCTTATTCAATTTAAAAAACGGGTCCGGGTTTGGATTTTTTTTTTCAAAAATGGGTACCTATTTAATGATTAATTTAAATAATATTTTATTTAGTTATAGGGGTATTTGAAAACTTTCATGATGTTTGCATTGTAATTTCACTAATGATGATGTATTTTGATATGGAAACTTTTAAGTCTTGAGTTTTGAATATATGACTTGTCTTTTTTTGTAGTTATGGAATGCATGGTGCCATAAAAATCAAGCATTTTTGTGCATAATTATATGAAAAAATTATTTTATTATATTAAAAAATAGATCTGGACAAAAAACGGGTCTTGAATGTTTTTAAAACATACAGGTCTGGACAAGAAAAAGTGTTCGTTTCAAAAACGAGTACGAGTCCAGACACTATTTTTAGTCATTATTAGGGGGTAGTGTTCGGACCCATTATTTTACCATCCCTAATTTTGACACATGATATTTCTTTATTTAACATTTAGCATTGCATTGGAACTTATCCGGTTAAAGTAAGGCTGGCAATTTAGTGTCTGGTCCCGCTGACCCAGTTTTGCCCAGCCCAGAATAAAAAAGGTTCAGACAATATTTTGCTAACTTTGGCCGGGTCTAGACAAATACCTCTTGTCCGAATTTAAAACTGGGTCAGGTCTGGACAAGGTCCTGGAACCCTGACCCGATTTGAATTTTAAATAGAGTTAAAATATCTTTGATAAAAAAGGGTATATTGGACACTTAGTCCTAATTAAATACGTTAAGAAACAATAATCTACTTTAATACACATAAATTAATGTACTAATTAAATGTTTTAATTATATTAAACTATTTGCAGTGATGTCACAGTGATTTATAGTTTGCAATATTTGTTGAGACTTTGACTTTCCTTTTTCAAATTACAACACACGGGATTGTAATCTATGTATATTTTAACATTTGAAGAGGCTTTCGATATGAGAAGTAAATTTTCAAAATTGCGATAAATTCAGACAACCGGACAACCTGAATTTTAAGCAAATCGGGCATGGACAAACTAGTCTTATCCGAGTTTAAAACCAGACCGGGTCCGAACAACGAATATACTCTTTATAGTAGGGGTTGTCCAAACTCGGACCCGTCCGAATTCAAATTTTTGCCACCCCTAGGTTAAAGGATTGAGGCTAAAAAATATATGGGTAAATTCATAAAATAATCAAATTCACCAACACCACACTTAGACATGAAGTCTTTTTGCCTGCCACCACACTTACACATTCCGATGGAAATTGAGGGTTGCAAGTGGGGCAAGGAATTCCCGTTTCTCGCGGGGCCCTGCCTCGGTGGGCCAAATATTCATCGCATTTTGCCTCCCATGGGGTGGGAAATGGAGCAAAATCTGCGGGCCAAAGCATGGATGGGGATTGTTCTCACCATGCGAGGATTCCCCACCTCATGCCTCATGAGGATCCCTTCGAGGATTTCCTGCCTCCCGCCCCACTCTCCGCATAAAAAAAATTCTAAAATTTTTTTACTAAAATTTTTTTTTTTTATTAAAAACTTATGTAATATATATATATATATATATATATATTGTATCAAAGGATATATAAAAATATAGTTATAACATTATTGAAATATATTTATCATATTAATTTATGAAATCTTTTATATTTAATTAAGTATGATAATTCGTAAATCAATCAACGTAACAATATCAAAAACCAAATTAAATTATTTTATTTTAGAAAACTAGTTTTCTAAAAAAATAAAAATTGAGAAAATAGTTAAACGACAAAAAGCCAAGGACTGAAGATTAAAATCAATATTTTCACAAAATTGGAGCGCGGGGATTTTCCGCCCCACATGGATCCCCCGCGGGGCAAGATGTGGGACGTCAAAGTTCTCCCCGCGAAGAATTTTCGAAGATGAATCCCCGCCCTACAGGGACGGTAGCTTCAATCCCCGCCCCGCCCCTATCCCACTTGCAACCCTATTAGACACTCCCTTTTGACACCGAATGGATGGATTTAAGTCTCCTAACAAAATGCTTTAATTCGAGCCCTAATACAAAGAAAACTATAAGCAACTCCATATACATTGTACAAGCACAAAATAGGTTTATGATCCCAATTAATGGTAGTTGGCTCCAAACGCTGGGTGGGGAGACCAACAAACTGTAAAACTTGCATTTGATTAATATCCTCAACGTGAGTTACAAAGATACGGAATGATCGACATGATAGTAGTCTTCCATTCCATAATCCAAACTACAAATTACAGTTACAGAACATGATATGTTAAGAGTTGAAAGGTCTGCAGCAACAAAAAGGTCTTGTACATCAGAGCCACTTCAAACAAACTTCATAAGAAGAAATACAGGCCTTGTATTACGCTAGAAGTGTTTTGCAATCATAACTCTGCCCGCCTTCGCTGAAGATAATGCAGCCGTCCTTCCTCGAAGACAACGGAACATTGATGACATCTCAAGGAAGAGCAAAACACAGATGCCTAGACATAACGGAACATACGTAATATAATGATGCTAGAGCTTCAATATAAGTTTCTCTTACACAGAAATAATTTCCAAGTGCCCAGCATATCTGTGGAATCTAGGACACCAGAAGTTATTACAACGGCCTGACAGTAAAGAAGCTACTTAAGCAGAGCTCCAATGGTGCATTTTGGAGCACGATACTGGTTCCTATCCACAAAACCTGTAACGTAACCCAAGAAAACTGGGTACTAACCAGATACAGACCATGAGATTCTGTATGTACAAGATGTGCTCAATTCTCGATATTCACAACTATAAAAAGACCTTAAATGCGCAAGTTTTTTGTTTCTTACAGATTTTTTCTCTTCCTTGTGGACACACAAAAGAAAAAGGTGAAGCTCCCCGAAGGATCGACAAATTAGAGGACCCGGAGTTGAGCAAGGAAAGCAGCACAGAGGTCCAGGAAAAGGAACTGTGGTCCATTGACTCTCTGTAGATCAAGTAGATACTTATCGTCCCGTGTCTTGTACAGCTGTTCAATGAAAATAACCATTCACAAATGCAAAGAAGAAATAAAAGTACTCGCATAATCTGGTGAAGTTCCAAACAACAATCAGCATTCTACAAGCCTTTAAAGACATTACATATATGGACTTGATATACAACCAGTAAATACATACATAGATAAAGATATGGCACTTTTCAATTCAACGCAAGCATGCGCAACAGGCATCAAGTTGGAATGGCAGTTAACTAAGGCCTAGAAGAACCTCAGATTATTAAACAGATCACATCACCAAAAGGAAGGACTCCGTATTAAACAGATCACATCACATCAAGTTGGAATGGCGGTTAGATAGTAACAACAAAAAAAAGCCTCAATCGCAAATGACTTGGGATCGGCTACATGGATCAAACTCTTGCAATTGATGGTATGCTTTCTGAATCCTTTAAATCTCTCCTAATCAATGCGTCCAAACTAGCTTCGGTAAACCCCTACATCGTCGAATTTCTTCAGTTTCTATTGAGTATTCTAGTGGGCATTTGTAAGTCGTCTTTGTGTCAATTGATGCTACTCCTAATTTTCTTTGAATAAATATATTTCGTATTCTATATTTACAAGCTTTACCACAACCACCTAAACATTCTTATTTCCACTACATTCATTTTATCTTGTGTTGTTCGCCCAACATCCACTTCATATTATAGGATAGTAAGCCAAAGCCAAACATGATCAAGGTGGAACAAATTGTTTTGGAGTAAGAAGCATAAATAAGAGAGCAAAAGGTTACCAAAAAAAATAATAATAAGACAACAAACATTGAGAAGAGAGCTAGCTTTTAGGATCTAGAAAGAAGGGTCCAAAACTTTCAAACAATAGAAAAGAAAAGTAATAATTAAAGGTTGAATTTTACATTTAGAAGAATATATGCAGCAACTAAGGATCCATGGTTTGCCAAAGCAGTAACTAGGCCCAAATCAGAACAATAGAATGATATCAATTCCTAACGATCCTACTTGAGTAATCTACGAGTGTTCTCAAACATCTTCAACACACTTACCTAAGCTAAGCATATGCTTAAAGCAATGCGACATGACAACAAACATGGCTACATAGTTACAAGTCAAACCAACAAACTCGCTACTCCAGTTTGCTCCTAATACTAGAAATCATGGAGGAGAACCAAGCAATTATTGGTCTTGAATCAGTGCACTTGCTGATGCAAGCTGCACAGCACTGTTACAATTGTCAAAAAACTAAAGGTTCACACAATTCTTAGAGAACATCATTTTAGGACCATGGGATTTCGATCTAATGGTTAATACAATACACCTATGCATTAATTGTTATACATGGGTCATTAAATTCTTAACAACATACAAAAACATAGTTCTCATGACATGTTAATGTGTATTTTCAGGTTTTCCTGATTAAAGAAATTGAGACTGATGGAGAAGTTATGGTAAAGATTAAGACTATTTCGACAAATCTTTCATAATTTCTATTTGAATGTCTTTATATAATTGTTCCCAGAAAGCGTAGGTTCACATACTAGTATTGAAAAAACTATAGGCAAAATGATAGCCACTATAAGTTGAAGGGAAAATTAAAGAAAGAATAAATTGCATAAGCTAAAAGTAATAGGAAAATCAATGCAATTTCTCACCTGCACTTCAAATTTGACCACATTAGGAGTCTTGGTGCCGACACTGTCGCTTTCAATGATTGCAGATTCATCCCCAAAATAATGGTTCCCGTGCACTGCATTCTTAACCATGCAATCAGATGAACTAGAAAAACCTGGAAACCACCGGCATTTCATGTTGTAGTGTCCAATTTTCTTCCACGCAACATTCAATTCTTGCAGAGCTTTGAGAACTTCGGTCATTACTTCTCGCGGATGGGCCCGAGACTGGATAAACATTTAATATGCAAAATCAATCCACCATAAACTAAAGGATAGTTTAATGCTAAAATAAGGTTAGGTTGAGAGATTTTTTAGTATAAGGAATTAACCTAGTAGAATCAGATTGAGTAAGAGAATTTTTTTTAAATCAATATAAGAGATAAAGAGAATCAAGTCAAGAAATATTTTGACCTATGAACTTTACTTGGGTCCAACAATTCAAAATAAAGAAAAAGTGGCATATTATCCATAGATCAAACAAGTTAAGTCAAGTGAAGGATAAAACATAGTGAGCTATAGGGAAAATGTATCATACTGAAGTTTAAATAGAAATTCAGCATGACGACACTTTGGCCAGCAATGCACTATGAAATCAAATGCTGGCAATTAAAATTCTTGATGTATAAATTAAGCAAACCTCTGTTTCTTCTTGACTCTCCTTCCCTAGCAAGTTTCCCTTCAGATCTGAGTTTCCTGGTTCCCCAGCGGCATTGTGGACTGCTCCCGCAGCCGCGTGCTGCTGGAGACCCTCCCCCTCTTTTTTTTTTGCATATGTTTTCTCTCCTTTTCTTTATTTTCTTAGATCTAGGTTACTATATAGTCTTTTGGGGGCTTCACCCTAGAACAACTTTTATGGGGTTCCGGTGATGAAGCATTCTGCTTCATTGGTCGTGAGTCTTGTTGGTAGCCCCAATATCTTCCTTCAATAAAACTAGATCCAGAGTTTCTTATGGTAGATCTGGAGCAAGCTTTTGTTGGTGCAAGAGGTGACCCCGAATGTATTGACGAGGAAGAAAGATTTTGAAGCTATGAAAGAGCAACGGGTTATCGGATTCCGGTAGATCAGCAGTGAAAGAGGTGGTTTATCTGCAATGATGTGTAAGTGGTGGGGTGCAGTGATGTGCTCATACCAGCGGCTTGCACATTAACGCTAGGGTGAGGCGATGATTGGGAGGTTTCTTTGGCGCTACTGTTGATGGTGGTTGACAACTCTTTTAAGGCGCTTTTGGGACTTAATTTCCTCTGTAGTTGCTCTTCCATTTAGTAGTGTTCGTGTCATGTTTTAGATGTGTAAGTTTGTAAATTAGGTCTATAAGTTTTGTTGTTGTTCCCAATTAGGTTTGTTGTCCCTAATTCGGGTTCGTTCCTAATCTTGGAGTTTATGGTTGCACCTATGTGTGAAAGATGTGGACTTGGTTCCGTGCTACAGCGAGGCTTAATATCTATTCATCGGAATAGATTGTTGTACCCATTTTGGATTTGGAACCCTTTAGTAAAATCACCTTAACCAAAAAAAATATTGGCAATTAAAAAATAATAAAAAATAATAAAGAAAAAAATAAATAAATTGTCACAAAACTTTGAGATAATATTAGTCAAAACATTCAAACATAACCCCCAACACCAACAAAAGGTGGTAGGTTTTATGCCAATTGATGATAAAATGCAAAGGAATGAAATCAATTAATAAGGTTTGGATGAGCGCATCAAAGACCAACGGACACACAAGTAAATTATCAAGTATTGACCAAAAAAACCAATGTTAAAATAAAAGGGAAAGTTGTGAAACCTTCAAACGAAGTGATAAAAAAGAGCAACTGGTCGGCTACATACCACTAATGTCACTGCAGTTTTATTGGATAGCATGAAAAGAGCAAATAAATGCAGCCTACCACATAAAGTTGGGAAAAAGGGACCAAGGATTTCCGAGAGCTGTTCATTTGTCTAGTTTGTGGATCTCATGAAACTTAATACAAAATCAACCGATTAAATACTCTTCAATTGTGAGCTAGCAGATAGTCAGATACAGCCTACAAGCAAGGATTGAAAATTTGACAAATTTCGCCAAATTATAGGTGAAATTAGTCGAAATCTCAAGGAGCAAAACGTAACTTACCTTAAGTTTCATAAGTGCAAAAAAATCGTCGATTTTTTCAATAAAATTCGAATTTCACAAATTTTTTTCATAATAAGTTAACAAAACATTGAAGAAATTACAAAAAGTCGATCAAAAAAATCGAAAAAATTACCAAAACCATAAAAATTAAGAAATATTCATACTTATCTATTGAAAAGACTCCTCACAGACTCTCAATGCTCCATCATCTCAGTTTTCTCAAACGCTTCAAGAAGCCTATGGCTTCAATATGACCTCAAGAGCACGACAATATCAAGACCTCATGGAGCAAAGGGTTGGTTTGACGTTGGCTTCTCGCTTCTCGCTTCAATCACACTCTTTCTTCTCCCCACTTTCTATTTTCCTTTTTTTGACTTGTTGCCCCCAATATTTCCATCTCTCTTGATGAGATGGACTTCTTGTGATGTTTTCGATCTATCATTCTTCACACTCTTCTTGCTCTAAATCAGCAGGCCCTAGTTTTAGCAACTAAAGAGTTGAGAGTTGGAGGTGAAGATAGAAAAAACATGGAGCAACAACGAGGAGGTGAAGCGACGAGAGAGTTCGAGACTGAGGAGAGCGATCTTTTTTCAAGCAAAATGGAGGCCATAGCTTCCTCAATATGTTTTGAGTTTTGAAAATTAGGGGTGATTTCGCGACACACTTGAGGGACACACAATCTTACTTGATGCTCTAAGCCTTTGAATTCTGCCTCAAGATTTGCTTTCTATAAGTTGTTTTTAGTTTATGAACTAGTTACTTGCGAGACACACATCTTGCTTGGCAGCTTGTGTTGCAAGTCTTTGGTTTCTGCCTCGAGAGGCACACATCCTTCCTTGGTCAACAAAATAGGTTCAAAACATTAATTGTAAGGTTTTTTTAATAGTAGAATATGTAATTATACTTGTTTTAGCATCCCATAAAGTAAATTTGGGTTTATTTATCGTTTAAATAAAAATACTCTAAACTTCTCTTACTTCACGAATTTTTACAAAAATTTTCCGAACCGAATTAAGCTTCTCCGAATTAATTCTGATTTTCACATAAGTGAATTATATGGCGAAACCAAAGTTTCGATCCTTGCCTACAATGAAGTTGATTTTGTGGCTTCTATTGACGGACTTGCAACTCTTCCCAAGAAAATGTCCAAATGTCAAAAGGAGGGAAGAACAGTTGGTTTCACATTGAAAGGGGTTGATTTCCAATTAATAGATGTGGAGATGGCTTCAACGGCTTTATTATGGGCCATTTAGGGGAAAAGAAATTAGAAAATATTTGTAGACAAGGTCGGATCTATTTGGAAGGGAGTCAGATTAAAGGCGTTCTTAAATCTTGATTTACTAGGGAAAGTTAGTCTAGCACATTCACTTTTGAAGTTTATGCATGGATGGACTGTGACAGTGACCGTAAGGAACTTTATTTAGTATTTTTTTTTAGGAACAGCTTTTGTATTAGTAATTTTTGTACTAAGATGCAACAGTTACAAACGTAAGAACTAGATCGAAGTTTGGGAAAAAATCATAACATTATAAAGCCCTTTTCTTAAAATACTAAGGCATCTTCATCCAATGGTTGTCCAACAATTACTATTCCGCTCATTGACAATAAGGAGTTTGGTTTGAGTTGAGGCTTTGTTTTGATACTTTTCGGAGAGTTCTCTTCATGGCTTTTTATTGCATAAAACCTTGCTAGATCTATAACAACATCATGTTTGTTTTTCTTACATTTTTTTTTTTTGTTATCAGAACAACGTTATGTTTTGTACCAGAAAGGAAAAAAAAAAGAAGAAAAGAATAGAACCCAATGTTTGGTTGGATGGCTTATACGTGTCTCATCCAAAGAAAGGCATGAAAATACATTTGATGCCAGTTAAGAAATCTTAAATTACAAACCTGAAGTCCAAGTGCCCATTTCCTATCAGCTGAGAATTGAGGTCTTAAACCAACTCCTTGATTGTCCATATATCCAGGAACACGGTGTCCAACAACCGGACTAGAAGGTTCGCCTGGATGCATGCGAGTGAAATTGGATTCCTGCAGAAACAACCTTAATTTCATAAGCACATAAATGCCAAATTCAAAATGGCAACACACGCAATATAGATATTGCCTATGAGAATAAGCTAGCAAAGAGTAGAGAAATATCTTCTTTGTCATGCAATAAGAAGGGCACACAATTTATTGAAATGAAAAGCACATCAATAAGGTCCACATGATTCATAGTCTACAACTTAGTTGGGTCCAATAAATTTAGTCCAGTAAATCCAACCCAGAAAAAATATTTATAATCTGACACCAAAAGAAGCAATTTAAAAAATGGAAAGATATAATAACAATGTGAAGTTGCTAATAATGAATAAATTGTCAAAAAATAAAGCTGAGTTTAAGTGCAAATATCATTTATAAAATGGATAACCTATGAAAAAACATCTTGAATGTGGCTCCATATGAAAAGCCCCTCCTAGACCACAAGAAGTTTACAGAAGACAATAACATGAATAAGAGCATTTAAAACTTTTGGGTGCGAAAAACGCACCATTGCTTCCTGAAACTCAGCCCCAAGATATCCACTTGTCGCACGAAATCGATTGTCCAGAAGCAAATAATATGTGACAGTTGCCTGAAATTGTCAAAATAAGTAACCACAAAAGAAGCTTCTCATTCATTCTAGGCTAAATAACACTTTTTACTTATGGCATTGCAGCCAAGACTAAATACCTCATTTTGTTTTCTACTGCGAAGCGATTCAACAAGCTGATTCCTGTCAAATCCCATCGTAATCACTTCTTGAAGTATCTCTTCATCAATCTGTAATGGTTGCGACAAAATAATAATAATAAAAAAGCACTTCACTACAATGACTGGAGGAAAGAAGCTAAAGAAAGAAGGAATATAGGCAAGCATAAACAGAGCTGAATCAAATGGTCAGTAAGGATTAGTCGAAAGACAAGCAATCCAAAATGAGTTCAAACCAGTGGTCCGCCTAATGAAACAGTTTAAATGAAAATTCAGCTTTAAATAATATACAATTTCAGACACAGAAGGAATAATACACCAATAAAGCTGTCTATCCGTGCAGGGGCATCACCAAAATTCAAGCACGATCCAAATAATTGTCAGTATCACTGAGAAAATTAAGAATAAAATGAAAAGAAAAGAAACCATGTTGCAAGCCAGGTAAACTAACTAAATCCATGCTAGACTTGACTTAGCTGGAAAACTCACAAATGGGTATTAGATCATCTCGTCACATAATCCAGAAAAAAGAATGCAAAGGGAGTTTTAACTGACAACATTTCTGCTACAGACCTAAAATACAATGCTATGAATATAGTTCCAATTTATAAATGCAAAGAGTGAGATCATCTATCTGTGAACTGTCAATGACAGAAAAATTCAGTTGAAGGTCGCTCCCATAAGGCCATGGTATGTGAAGCAAAAGCTGAGAGAGAGAGAGAATTGAACCTTTTTTGCCTGTTGCATTGTATCTGGTGGAGGCACAGCTAAATATCGTGGAAGATGAGCTTGGAACCATGGATGTTGACGAATCTCAGGTATAGTCATTCGCTTCATAGGTTCAACCACAAGCATCCTTGGTATCAAATCCCTTGCTCCAGCTGATAAATGGCTTGGAAGAGTATAGAGACCACTCTGTGGAACATGAGAAAAAAATATGTTAATCAAAAGAAAAATAATGGACTAGAGTGTGGAAATTATTTATTAATGCGAATTTTGGAAATTTCACATTCAATAAAAAGGATATGAAAAATGCATGCCAAGCATTTGAAATGTACACGTTTCCTCCATATCAAAATGAAATGAACATAGACCTGAACCCTTCACTCTAACCCAAAGTACCCGTGTCGGACACTTGAAATGAGTCTGACACTTAAAAAGACATGGATACTCCATTTGAAGAGCTCTTTGTATAAAAAGATTTAAAATGTAAGAGAATAAAGAAAAAAACTTAACAAGAACTTTCTAGTGTAGAGTCAGAAATGAAAAATGAGAAAAAATATAGGTGTATAAGCTATTACATATATGTAATATATGTTATTACATATATGTAATATATGTCCACAAATTTTAACACTTTTTGCCGAGTCTCCGTGTCCTTAAATTAGAGAATAGGTGGGCCCGACCTTTAGACTCATACCCGCACCCGAGTCCAGGTAACATAGGCGCTATTAATCCCACAAATTAATTTTCCAAGGGGAAGCATACCTATCTCATTTCTAAACAGGATGTAGTATCTAGTATCAACACACAAGGTTCACCAATGACAACACATCTGAAACTAGAGATGTTAGCTGGAGATACCTTTATTTTCTTGAATAAGTTGGGAATGTTTTCATCATCAAACGGAAGAGTACCACAGAGAAGGGCATACAATATAACACCACAGCTCCAGACATCAACCTCAGGCCCAGCATAAAGTTTACCTGAAATAACCTTCACGAAATCTCATTTGTCACGACCAAAGAACTTCAACCGTATGCATATATAAGATGACTAATAATTCTCAGTCCATACCTCTGGAGCTGCATAGTTTGGACTTCCACAACTTGTTTTCAAGAAATGTCCATCTCGCATGATATTGCTCAAGCCAAAATCAGCAATCTTGACATTGTATTTCGAATCTAGGAGAAGGTTTTCAGGTTTAAGATCACGATGAACCACCATGTTCCTATGGCAGTACTCCACACCAGAAACGATCTGTTTCAAGAAAGAAAAATACACAATCTACGGTAAAATAAAGCCCAAAGATGATGGAACCAACTAGTTTGTGCCGTAATAATAAAACAAGAAAATGCAACATTAAAACTAAAATGACAAACCAATTATAAAAGCAGAAACGCACCTGCTGAAAAAAGTTCCTTGCCTCATCCTCTTGTAATTTCCCCTTTTCAACAATGTAATCGAAAAGCTCTCCAGACTTCACGTACTCCATTACAAGATAGATATCGGTTGGTGAATCTACAACCTCATACAGTCGGATGATATGAGGATGCATGAACAATCTCAATATTTTTATCTCTCTCCTCACTGCAAGTAAAAGAATAAACGAAAGCCTTAAGACCATCTTTTTCAGGACCTAAGTATCAAATAACATGGAAGGCTCCAAAATGAGAAAAAACTAACAGTTCAATAGTGGATCGAAATACTATAATAACAATATTTAGCAGACCTATAAAACAAGGAATGGTAAAGCAATAAGATTCCAAGTAATTGAAAGAATGCGTAAAAAAAGAAAACAGAAAGCATATGAATTGGAGATGTTAAATATATTTTCAGCTTCATTTACAAAACTTGAATTCTATCAAATGAAAATATGGCAATGGCCAACATGGTCAGTGAAAAACGTGGGAAAAAAAAAAGCAGTGAAAAATTTAACAATCAAAATAAAAGCCTTAATAATCTCTTCACTGATATCAAAGAGTAGGGCACTCAATCATTTTGCTTCTTTCTCCACCATGGAACTCCCACCTCTATTTTAAGGATGATTCCTCATAGACACCCAAGAAAAGGATACAACATAAATCTACCTTTATAATCTTAAAGGACTATAGAATGTATTTGGAATTAAGCTCTGATCTTCTATTTTCTCATCAAATGAGTTCCAACTGAAGTGTTAAAATTTAAACTTATGGTTCAGCACTATAAACACCCGTATTTACCACATCCAAACTTATAAATGGACAAACTAATGCTTTTACATCAAAGGCTTCATAAGGATGGTTGTGTAGTTTGTTGACTCTACTTTTCCATGTGTTCATACACATCAATCTTGGAACCAGCCTCTATATATCAAAGGGTTACATCACTAATATAATAAGTAAAGATTTTGACTTACTACGAGACAAATGAAACAGATACGACCAAGAGAATTTTGAAGTATGTGAGGTTTCAACTAACCAACATAGTCCCCTACTTTCTTTAAAAAATTAGAAAAGGGTTATCAAACACTACCTTAGATTCTTCTAGCACCACTACACTACACATTGCAAGTTTGTCATAATCTAAATTTCAAATTGAATATAACAATCTGAATCACCTCACTTTTCTATTTACACCATCACAGATTTATGTAGATTTTTAAGAGAAAATACTGATGAGATTTAGGAGGTATGAGCTGCATCCAATGTCATCTAAAACAAAACTGAATGGACAGAAAGTAAACAATAAATCTAAAACAGGAAAAACTGTTGAGACAGCATAACAAACTAGATCGAAATTCACGCAAACTCAAAGGCAGGCACCTTTTTCTTCCATTTCCATGCTCTTTATTTTCCGGCGGTTAAGGATCTTGACGGCAACCTTATGACCTGTTAGAACGTGCTCAGCAATTTTTACTTTACCAAAGGACCCTATGCCAAGAGTCTTCCCAAGTTTGTAATTTCGCAGAAACACGTCCACGCCATTGCCTCCTCTGTTATTAGGACCATCCATTTTCTCTGTGATTGGTTAAGATATAATTCAGAACAAGCATATTAAAAATTTCAAATAAAAAAAAAACAAACAAACAAAAAACAAAACACTTGGATCGACTAGGAAGACCATGAGATTCAACTCTATCTCCCTTTCATCCAACACTATGGTTCAGTTTATCCTCAATTTTGTCATTGATAAACGAACCACTCCAATGTTAATGCATATGTAAAGCTCCAACCGACCCAAACCAGTAATTTGACAACCGAGAGGTTTCATTGGCTATGTTAAAATCAAACTTATCGACTTATTGGTTCACTGTTTAAATGATGATCTCTTACCCAACTCAAAATTTGAGCAAATAATACATAAATAAGAGGGCTTTTAGACTCAAACACTTCAAAATCAAAACTTTTTCACAGCCAAAAATCCAGAATAACCTAAGAATTCAAAGATCGGAGTCCCATAAGCCCTAGAAAAAAAAAGTAGGGCTTCAACAGACGGACACCTAGGGCATCAACAATTGCTGAAAATCACAGAAAACACAACAATTAACACATTTCATTAGCAAAAACGAACAGAAACCCTAGCGAATCAACTCAACTAACCACCACAGATTGTAAGAACTGCACCAATTAATCGAGTCAACAAAGATCGCAATTTCGATGAAATTGAAAACTGAGAATCGAAAATTGAAGACGACAACGACGACGACAATGACGATGATGATGATGGAGAGAATGATTGCCTGAATTGGAGGGAATAGGTCGCCTGAGAAATCGAGGCGTAGAAGAATCCAAAGTGCACTCCCGATCGCTTGAGCCTCCTCCACTCGCTCACGCGATTCTTTTAATGGATGGCATTGTTCCGGTACAGCTTATACCGAACCAGAAGTATTTAAATCTGTTCTGATTTTCGTATCCCCTGTGAGGAAAAGTTTGCTCAATAGTCTCTTAGTTGAGCTCGTTGGATGGGCGTTAAGATATGCACTAACTCATCAACATGTCAGTATAGATGAGTTGTGATTATGAAGATTGTCTTTGAGAGTATCTCGAACTATTTTGATTGGAAAATGATAATATAACACATTCTCGACACACACTTCTTTGGGCGCACACCCTTATCTTTTAGCTGTTTATGGTATTTTATCAGATATGGGGCCCATGCTTGGAGAGACAAGAAAGAGTCATAAATGGTTAAAAGACAAGAATGTCCACCAAAATGTGCATTAAAAGAGGGTCATTTTATCATTTTCCATTTTATTATTTTGGGGTAACTTATAAAGTACTAATATCATCTCCAACATAAATACATTATTTCTCACCTTAAATAAATATTTTTATGAGTATTTTATTTCAGTGTTGTATGACTGAAATGTAGGGGTGGGCAGCGGTTTTCAAAAAACCGCCCAAACCGCCCAAACCGCACGGTTTGGTTTGGTTTTTGAAGCTCGCGGTTTGGAAAACGACCAAACCATGATTAAGCGTTTGGTCGCGGTTTTCATTTTGAGAAAACCGCGGTTTAACCAAACCGATGGCATTTTGATAAATACAAACCAAAAACCCTAAAAATTAAAAAAAAAAACCACACAAATCTCACATCTTCCTCTCGCGCTATTTGGTCATCTCTTCACCGATTCACCGCCACTCCCACGCCTCGACGCTCTCATTGTCGCACGAGTCTCCCACGCCTCGACGCTCCGGCATCTCCAGTCAGTGCAAGCGCCCGTCTCGCGTCTCCATTTTGGTTTGTCGTTTTTTCATTTTTGCTTGCTTTTTTTCATTTTTGCTTCTTTTTTTTTTTTGGCTTGCTTTTTTTTTTTTTTTTTGGCTTGTTTTTTTTTTTTTTTTTTTTTTTTTTTTTTTTTTCCCGAAATAAATTGCATGAAAACCGCGAAACCAAACCGACCAAACCGCGCAAACCGCGGTTCGGTTTGGTGCGGTTTTGGTGATCTGCGGTTTGGTTGCAGTTTGGAAAATTACCAAACCGTAGACCCTCGGTTTGGTCGCGGTTTGGTGGTTTTCTAAACCAAACCGCGGTTTGCCCACCCCTAAATGTAACGAAGGACCAACACATCTTTTTTTTTCTTTTCTTTTTTTTTTTTGTCAAAGCTTCAATGAAAGTTCATTGATAATGACAACTCTTATATACATAGTACAATATTTAAGCTTAGTCTTCACGAAAATACCAGAGGCGAAGTAAAGCCTCAGCACAACCATTATCGTAGGCATATTAGTCACAATTGATAGGGGCATATGCTTGTTAAATAATCGGGGATAAAAAGTCATGACAAAAGGGAAGGTTGTCCTCCATAAAGAAAAACAAACTACAACCAAAAACAACTAGAACAAACTACTTACTCATAAGACAATTTATGAAGAAACCATCATCGGAGCCACTACATCTGTGCATAGGCGGAAATCAAAACTAACTAAACAATAAAAACACTAGAAAAGTCTTGATCCATAAAGAAAGAAGAACGAAAGATTAGTCGGGATGTACCGCCCCAAGAAGATCACCTCTGTTGAGGGCCGCCACCACTGACTGCTCTCTACTACTAGTGTACCAATACAACATATCTTCTAGATGTACCAATATTTTACATATCTTCTAGATGTACCAATACAACATATCTCATAGAAAAAGGAAGTTAGAAGAAAAATGACAAAACCATACAAAGGAAAGGACAATATATTCTAAAACTTTATATGAAATGAAAATTGTATATTTCTTTTTTTTTTTTTACCGCTTTGTATTTCATTTTTCCAAAAAATGACTTTCGGACACTTTGCTATGCTCTTGTACAAGGGGCTCTTGTAATTAAGGGTCATTGAATAATGTGATGTTGAAAGTGTGTGAAAAAAGAAAGCCAAAAAATCACTGGCCCTTTACATAAGTTTATGTAACCTCATACTATCAAAGTGAATAACAGATTGATGACATTTTTTAAGCTTGGGAGACCATAATCTGCTTATCCTAGATTCCAAATTTCCATCACATGACATGAAATGAGAATCTTTCTATTTATTTTTATAGATTTTTATATGGCTTCTTCAATTTGGTCTATAATAATTTGATTCTAAATCAATGCATATATAAAAAGCATCTTTCTTAGTTAAAGATCTTTCTTTTTTTTTTTTAAAGGGATCTCTATTGAGAAGTGAGAACTGATGTCATATAGATGGGGCCTATATATTGAGATGCATTAGAATTATGACGTGGTGGTGAGTGGTTATTGTTCTCTCTTTCGATGGATAGGTGAGTGGGTGGATCCCTAGAGGTTTGGGTCTTGTTAAATATTAAGGAAATATCACAACGTGTTCGTGACTCATGATTCTGGTACACAACGTTTTTTTTTGGCCAGGCTATTCAGGCCCCATTTTTTACTCTCTTTACCACACTCTTATGAAATGATCTAAATACCCCTTCATATAAAAAGGTTTTTATTCACACATACCCTAGTCACCACTTTCTCCAACTGCACTCTCACCACGAATCTAAATTCGACGAAATTCGAGCATAACCCTATCAATTTGACGTCGTAGGTACATTCTTCATCTCGTTTAGTGTCAATTTTGTAGTTTTTTGAAGTTTTTTTTCCTTTTTAAGTCGGTATTATTTGTGGTTTTGTTGTTGGGTTTACGGCTTCGATTTAGAGCTTGAATCTTTACATTTTGGGTACAAAGTTTTGATGGAATCAAAAATATCAAGCGATTCTGATCAAAATTCACTATTTTTTTGTCATTTTCAAGTATTTTTTTAGGAGTTTTGAAAAAGAATGTTCGTTTTTGTTGCCCACGGTGTTCGGAAGCACAGGGTCAACAACTCTTAAGAGGTGTCGGACGCAAAAGGGCGACATCTCTTAAGAGGTGGCGACCAAACAAGGCTGACATCTCTTAAAAGGTATCGACCAAACAGGGCTGACACCTCTAAAGAGGTCTCGGTTAGATCCCTCCGTCACCCATTTAAAACTGAGTTTTCATCACAATCTCGATCGAATTCACTGTTACCCCTTTAAAGGTTGTGGTCAGAGTCGACCGACACCTCTTCATAAGTGTCAGCCCTGTGCGACCGAATTCTGCGGGCGACACTTTTTCGTTTTTAGGACACATCGCGATCACATCCGACCTTGTTTAACTAAAAAACACTCCTACAACACTTGGTGATCTAGTACAACTATTCTACAATGACTAAAACTGAAAAATATAGATGACTGAGGGGTGTTGGGTTGAGGGTGATGGGGTATGACCGTATGGGGTGAGCAAGGGTATTGTTGGAATTTTGAAAAAAAAATTGGGGTAAATTAAGTAAAAGGTGGAGTAAACGAAGTAAAAATTCAAAACGAGGTAAAAGAAGCAAAATGTGGGATCCGAATAACCTGACATTTTTTTTTATGTTTTGGTACGCAATGCTATTAATAACAATCATCTCAAATATTATCAATAAAACAAAATTATAATAAATTAACAATAAAACTGAATAAATAAATTAAAATAAAACCAAAGGCTTGCAAATTTCGCAATATCCTAAGACAGAATTTGACTCACGATTTGGTGATTAATCCACTTCAGAAATATGTCCCCAAGATTTAACTAGAATGCTTTTCTAAATTCAAATATCACCAATTTGAAAGTCTGTCCAACTTTACTCTTCTTCCCTCTCAAAATAATAATTAATTTTGAAAACGAAAATTGAATACTTAATTTGTGTTTGTGTAAGACTTAAATAATCTTTGAAGAGTTGTTTCCAATCCACACATCTTTTAATTTAAAAATCAAAAAGATTCGTTGGGTTCAATTGTCATAACTGTTAACAAACTCCAATTGTAATAAATTCAAAAATTAATTATTGTTAATTAATTCTGAAATTTTAAAAATTAAGTAAAAAAATAAAACTATGTCTGAGAACCAAGCCAAACCTCAAAAGTCTCTAAGGCCCATCTTTGACTTAAAAATTAAAATATATATGGGTCCCCTACTACCCATGTGCACCCATTAGGTCACCCACACCAACACTTTGCCTCAAAAACAAAGTTAGTTTGGTTGCTTTCACATATAAAGTGAGAGAGCTTTTTGGTTTTATAATGTGGGACTAATGTTTTCTTTCAAAACACAAGAACAAGTTTTTTGTTCCAACACATAGTTCAAAAGCAATGATATGATTCTTTTTTTATAGGAACGTGACTTTATTTTACTATAACCAAAATTATTGGGAAAACTCCATGCACGCACAGCGGAAGCAATCATACATAAATACTCAAACGCTCAAACTTTATTTAATCGACTAAAACTTGTACTAAACTTGTAAAAACAAACAATTTTTCAAATAATTTTCAAAACTTTTGGGAAACTTTGGAGGTCTATGTAGGTCATGGAATGACTCTAATTGAAATAAATTTTAAATGATTGTCAGACTTGGAGAATTCGATTGGAACAAGTTAGAGGATTGCGTGAGAATCGGTGTTTTTACGTTATTGAGGTACGTTTGTACATTAGAAAGTCAGTAATAAGGTGCACATTAATTCATTTTTCATTATTGTTACATCTATTAAATTGAGCTATTTGTTAGAATTCCATTATTATATTCCTTGGCTGAGTGTCTTTGGCCTAAATGTGTTGTGAAGGTACTCCTAGGTTCATATTAGCTGGACTAACGTGAACACTTCTGCAGAAGTGTTATTCATCCACCTAATATTGAGATTCACCACGAGTATTGGATTGTTGTGGATATTGTTGTGGTTGTGGAGTTGGTTGTGGATGATGTGGTTGTTGTTTGTTATGGATATGATGTGGTAATTGACCACTTATGGGCCTCTTTTAACTCGATAGACACTCAAATATCATTGATATACTTGTCAGTCTATTTTTATCATGCAATTTATGTTATTTTATGTCTACCGCATGATTCTTAGATTGTTTTATTGGTTATTCTTGAATTACTGTTTATATTCTTCTGGCTATACTTTTAATTTTTCACGCACTCACCGTCTAGTTTGTGATGATGGTGTAGATAGGGAAGAGTGCAGCAAAGGGAAAGGATCGGTGATTGGTGATTTCCTCTAAGGACTCTAAGAGCGGTTCCTTTCTTCTATTCAGTGTATGTTCCTTTTTTTACATGCATATCGTACTGTGTAGTTCATATCACTAAATATGCATGTATTTATCCATTTCTCAGGGTTTCCACATTATAGGTTGTTTTTCCTAATTTTTTCATTTACAGAGTTATAAGTTAATTATAGTTGATTTTCTCAGCGAATTTCCTGATAATTATATAATCCTATAGCTCACACATTTAAAATGATAAGTTAATGATGAATATGAGGATTTGAGGTTGACTAGGATGTGTAGACTTCGCGAGTAAGGGCTCAGAGGTCCACGTAAGTCTAGGCTGGGCGAGACCCAGTTTTATAGGGAACTGGGGCCATCACATATATATTCTTGCATATATGGTGACAAATAGTAAATAAGTGCGATAATACATGAATTTATGTCTCTCGATCCCAAAATACCCCAAGTGTCATCAAAACATCATAAATACATAATCATAATACAAAAAGTGCAAAACCTAAACGTATACAAGAGGATAAGCCACTCCGAGAATCCTCATAGGAATGGGTTGATATTAGTTATAATAGGTTTCACATATAAATCGAGACTTAAGAATGGGTTGCATTATCTTATTGACTTGAATTAAATTATCTATGGAATGTTTGTGTGTGAAATCAACTTGTGTTTTCTTTCCCGTAGCGGTGATAGCTCAAGGGGTCGTACTAGTTACCCATAGTGATTGTAAAGTCGAGGGTCATGTGACGGCCCCAGTTTCCATAAATTGGGCCATGTCTGGCCTAAACCTGCGTTGACCCCCGAGTCAGCCATCACAAGGTCAATGCAGGCCTAGTCAACCTCCAATCCCAATATTGTTATTAGTTTAATGTTTTAGAGTTGATTTATTAAGTTATGCCAGTTTCAATATTAAACAGCGGAAATAAACTTAAATATTTTTAATAACTCAAATAAGTAGAGTCGGGATAACCTAAAGTATGGAACCCTGCAAATATTTATATATTCATGCATATATGGAGACAAATAGTAAAGAAGTGAGATAATACATGAATCTATGTCTCTCGATCCCAAAATACCCCAAGTGTCATCAAAACATCATAAATACATAATCACAGTACAAAAAGTGCAAAACCTACGAGTATATAAGAGGAGAAGCCGCTCTGAGAATCCTCAGAGGAATTCACTAATTATCGGCTCCTTACCCTTGCTCATATGCGGATTTGCACTTAGTCATCAACACAAGAATGGCGAGTCAAGTAAAAGTGAGTAGGATCTAAACCGTACTTCAAGAATAAATAAAGCAGTTTATTGATCATGCTGGAATTTAAAAGATAGATAAATAATGGAAGGTGCATGATAAATGGACTGAAAAGTAATAACAACGATAATGAGTTCCTATGAGTCAAGGGAAGGTGACTAATGTGACGGTCCCAAATTCCCCTTACATTTAGGTACGCCCGGCCTAAGCTCGCACAGGTCCCGAGTTAGTACTCGGTGAGCATGACAAGCCTAGTCAGCCTCCAATTAATCAATTTAATAATTTATGAATGAGTTATTGCAAGTTTAGCGCAACAGAAAGTAAAATAAGCTAAACATAAGGGAAATAACTCAGTCAAAGGGAAATTAGGAATCTATAATGTGGAAAACCCCGAAATATTCATGTACAATGAAATGTGAAAGAGAGTAACGCATACATGATATCCAAATCAAAATGATCCCTGGTTCAATGGTAAAAAACAATTATATAAAATGTCATACAATCAAGCAAAACATATAATGGACCTACACTAAGGTTTCCAAATCCAGCCGCTCAGTCCTCACAGAAAGTCACCTAGGCTGGGCTCCTTGCCTCTACTGCACTCCGCCTTATTTGCACCCACCGTCACAAACTAAACGGTGAGCAACTTGAGAAATCAAATGTAAAGCCAGAAGAAAATAACAATAATTCATGATGTATCAAGTAAAACAGTCTAAATATTATGCGGTAATAGAAAGACAAGAATTTAAATAAATCAAGTGCATGATAAATAGACTAATATATATCAATCGAAAGTCAAATGTGTTCTAAAGATTCAAAAGAGGTCCATAAGTGGTCTAAATCATAGCATAACGGCGAAGACCTCGCGAGCTTCCCGAGCATCGACACAACCGAAGGCACAACCATGATGGGAGGGACACAAGCCCACCCACCCAGTACTCAGTGTCACACGATCACTAAGGGTGGTCACACACTCTATACAAGCATGCCCACATTTTATCCCTCTAGTGCAGGTCCTAGTACTCTTGAGACGAAACACTTACGCCAAGAAACACACAACAAGGAATGGAATGGAATACCAATAATAAAGCATAACGAATTTGAATAAATGATAATGAATCACATGACATTTTCTTACTAGCTTACAAATCATACATAAGCTTGTGACAAATGTACTTACCTAACTAATCGCAACCCGTAGACACTCTCGCGTCCCTAACGCTTATCCCCGAGTTTCCCGCTACTTGTCAAGGTTGGAAACTCTAATTAATGGGTCGAGTCATTAACTAAACTCTAGGTTAAACCCTAGTGTTTTCCCAAGTATTTTAAGGACTCAAACAACTTGACAATTCGATAGGAAGACGAATACTCTCTCGGGTTTGAAAACCACAATAATAACCACGACTGCGATATCACAACATCGATAATCATAACGCATGTAAGTCTTCTCATGAATTATAGGCTCATCTCGGTCGTATGTGGATCACGCCATAGCCTCGAGGACCGACGACGCGACCACGACGTCATGACCATTCATTAACATGTAAACCTTTAGCATGCCCAAACCTATTGCATGTGATGTTCAAACATATACTAATGTAAAGTAGAAACAAAGAGAATAATACTCACCCAACATATCGTATGAAATCACAACTATGTTTCATGTTTTATTAGTGTCGTGTGGCAACCAAACAAGCACATACCCGAACGTCTTACCACAACCGAATCATATACATCATACACTAAACCATAACCCTAACTCATCTAACCACTACGAACAAAACCTCCATGGCTACATATTGGTACTGTCCGACGTCGGGGAAGGTCACCATGGCATAGGGATACCGGAAAACCTTTCCACCAGTTCAGATTTCAACACATACACACAACAAGTTTAACCGAAACCCTAAATCTATATGAAATCATATCCCATCATGCTATCATACTACTGTTTTGGACGTTCTGAAGGACTCTGAGACACCCTCATGGTCATAGCGAGGTCTCCGGCAGTCCCCCTGGTCACGGCGTCGACAGCAGTGCCACCTCAGTAGGCAGTTTTCGGCGAGACATTAACAATAGATAAAAAAAATAAATAACACACAACACCTCACTACCACCGCTGTCATGAACCACTTCGGGAGCCGTGAGAATCAAGCAAGGGTTTGGCGAGGTCTCCGGCAGTCCCCCTGGTCACGGTGGTCCAACCAGTAGCGCCGCCGAGCTCCACAACTCGACGAGACGAACAAAACATCAACACATGTGATAAAACTGAATATGGACAGCAACACCATATGTATCACGAATTCAGAGGTGTTTCGGGGACGTGGGGACTCTGATGGACTACCCTCGACTGCCCTCGATCACCGCCAGCCACCACAATGGCGGCCGAAACCCAAACCAACGAGGGCAAACATAACGAAGAAGAAAAACACATCCAGTTCAAACACTCAACTAGATCCGGACTTCTATTGCTCTCCGCCACGATTGGGGAGGGTTCCTCGGACTATAGATCGTCTCTGACCAGTCCCCCGACCACCGCCAGTCACCACATTGGCGGATGTTGGAGCAGTGAGCAGAACGCACGAACAAGAAGAAAAAGAAGAAAAATAGTAGAGAGAGAAAAGAGACAAGAGAGAGTGAGAGATAGAGAGAGAATGGGTGACGGACCTCCGGCGAGCAGAGGGACCTCCGCCGAGGGTCAAGGGTCGATCACCAGGAGGGAGGCTCGGTTATGTGAGAGAGAAGGATCGGTGAGAGAGAGAATGGGATAGGGTGTGTGTAGTTGGATAGAATGAATAGTAAAGTAGGTTCCTATTTATAGACCTTTTGTTTTCATCTCCATACACGCACACATCTCGAGGAAAATCACTTGGCTCCCTACATTTGGGCTATGTCATTTTAACAATTCTATCTCATAGCCCATGTGTTGCATAATTAACAAACTCCCGCATTCAAACGACGCTTTTTGACTCCCATTACGCGTAGTTTCACCTTGTCTCGTACAAATAATTATTTAAATTATACAAAAATTCATTTAATTGTATTTTTAATTGTGTTACACCCCCGTTTACCTAGATGAAACCTCACTCAGTCTAACAGTCGCCCGAACGGCTCGAGACTCGTATAAGACTACAATACTAATACGCACATCACAGAAACATAATATTACTTTGGTGTCGACTCCCGAAGTTCAAAATATTGTCTAGTATCACGTAGCCGGGTCATGATCCTAACCAGTGCAACACTAGTCGGGTTAAAATTGAGGGTTGTTACAACTAAGGGGTCCAAATCCATTGAGAGAGGGTACCACTACTCGACTTTATAGAACTATGACTTTACAAGTCGACAAGTTCTGTTCAATGTAGCGTGGGGGCATCAACGGCACCCTGAATACCTCACCCATGTCTACTACTTACAATCTAGAACTCGGGGTGAGGTCGCATTTGTCTATCTAGCACCAGACCCAGGAGTACCTTCCTGACACACTTAGGCCTTAGACACTAAATAATAAGGAATGTAATTCCAAAAAGATGTGTAAAAAAACAACAAGAATGTATAATAGATAATGAATTACTATATATCCCCTAACTGGTTTTACATACCTCGGATCGACGCAAAAATCTGCTCTCGTTGCTCTGACATGCTCTCTAAACAATCCCCTGATGCTCGGCACTAACTCTCTAGGCTCCTGGTATCATTTTGATTAAATTTACATGTGTTATAGCTAATTTAATTTGACTATTTTAGTTTATTTATAAATCAACCCCAATTGTGCTCATTGGATATTTACTTAACTTCGATTGAACTTTCGACTTAAGTTTGCCCAAAGAGATTTACATCCTTTCTCTGGAGTTCTTAGTCAAAAGTCTTTGGTATTTTAAAGGATCTATTGTGGTACCAACCCTAAATGATTATCTTTAATTGGTATTAGAGTGTCATGTCCAAAACAATCCCAATACTTACAATTGTTCAATTCCCACGGACAAACCTTGACGTCCAATCATTTTTTGACAAATCATATGATCTAATTATGGGAAACCAGTAATTCTAAGGTGATAGGTTGACGCGTGCCGAATGTGTCAATAAAATAATTACCTAAACCAACTATTTGCAGAATAGTGGCAAATGGTTGATCCCACAGAGATTGGTGGTCTTTTCAAGGTAAAGACAATAATAAAAGGGAAATTGGGAGGTTTGAGAGAACAATCAAAACTGAAGAAATGAAAAAACAGTTTTGTAAAAGTGAATTCAAGGGAGGAAAGTAACCTACGCTTTCGGCTTCTCAAACTTTGTCAACAACCTATGTAACTCATCGGTCTTCGGTTCATGCAAATATATGAAATTCAGTTATGACCTAGTGTAGATATAGACCAGGTGACACACTTAGTTCCTTGCACTTCCTAGTCTCAGTAATCAAGGTACGACCATTAACTACTTCTCTAATCAAACACGCAACCCTAGACTCATGTGAATTGGGTTTAATGCGTTGATCGCATAGGATTTTGTGAGGCACTACACTTAGACAACTGGATTGCTAGTGCTCCCGATTTAGCCTAGATCCTTAAGGCACATGACCGGCTCTGAAATGGACTAATCAATCAGTAGTGTCAACTGTAACTTGGTTGAGTCTATCGCGTAAGGATGGACGTTTCGACTCAATATGTGACGACCCGCCCCCGACCTAGGGTCGGGTCGCCCGGCCCAAACTGCCACTTGGACCCAATACCTGAACCAGGCCCAAATAACAGTCTGGCACGCCTAAACAAATAAACCTGCGGAATAAATATAAAAAGATATCCTAAAGCCAAAAGATTTAAGTTCATAAAATATTAATAAAACTATACATTGGTTCATGCTCATTTAAACTAAAAAAGTTTATTAAATCTTTGAAGTGAATCAACTAAAGGTAACTAGGATTCAAGCTACCCAAAGATCTATTTTTCCCAAAGTTGAATAGATTCAAAGTCAAATATACATAATATATCAACAAAAACTCACATCAAGAAGAGACTTCAAGCTCGTCTCTCCCTTGCCTCAACCTAGTGCTGTCGTGGATACCTGAGATGTAAGTAGGGTGAGCTAAAAGAACCAACGGAGCTCAGTAATACGAAAAGCTCAACCATCAAATATGCAAGTAATACCTAATAAGCATGCAAAGTCTAGCATGTATTTGAAAACAAACAAGGATTCATTAAATAGTAGCATGGTAGCAGGATTTCATAAAAAATAGACTTATAATGAACCATCAAGTACTTTCATAGACATAAGATTCGTAAGTCACAAATTGTAACAATAATAATCATGAATAACATTAAAGAGATTGACAAATCATTTCATAATTTCAAACTTTCATACAAATGAGGGGGTTTCGCGAGATTATGTACTATAAAATATAATAATACGATAAGTCGATGTTCCATTCAATGCATACTAGATATTGGCAAGAATCCGGTGACCGATTCTCCTACTCTCAAAGTGATGGAAACAACCAGCTAGCACACATGCCTTATGTGCCCTCTCGTTTGTCCCATCAAATCAACAGTAGATTCGTCCAAGCCATCACCGATGCACATCCCTATGTCTCAAGAGTACAAGAGAAGGTAACTCCAAGGTAACTCCCTCGATGGTAAACTCCACACATCCTGGGGTGTTAACTCATGTCCAATTTTGAGAAAACCCCACGTGACATACTTATGAATTCAATTAGTCGAAGTAAAGCCCTCGATGTCCACACACGAACGACGGCCGAGATTCAAAGTGCTAACCAAACCTTTTGTTTCTCTCACAAACGATCCTGGGGTTGTTTCTTAAAACGAAAATAGAGTTTCGGTGGTACCACAAAACGTCTATTTATACAACCCTCGTATATAGACGGTTATTCTTATAGATTTACACTTTTCGCTTTTTGAACCATCTTAATAAAAGCCACTCTTCTCATGCAACGTTGAACTCACATTTTGGTATACAAGTCATAAGTGGCCTCTAGCAAGACATTATGACTATCCAAGTTGAAATATCAAATCGATATTCAATAGTGTATATAACATCCTTTTGTCACATCCTTTTGATCAAACATAGATGGAATTGTCATCCAACATGTTCAAGTTCATTTCTAGGTAGATCCTAATGACATTGATCAATATCAATTCACTAGACTAGGCCTTTTAACAGTCTAACACATCGAGGACCACCGGATATCTCTCTTTATAAATCCCAAGTCTTTAATTCAAATTATAAATCCTAAACATAACTAATAATCATGTCATATTTGATAATTGAGCAAGCTCCCCAAAGTACTTTGTTCCCTAAAGAGTACTCATGACTTGATTTGTATTCCTATATGTATGATCATCGTATGATCATCAATCAAGACTCACGCTAGTCTTAATTCATTATAGTTCCCAGTATAATAATCTAGGGACATTTAGGATATTTCGATCCCATGGATCTTATTATAATGCATGTTTATTTTATTAACAAAAATGTATTCATAAAGACTGGGATTGACTTAGGGCTATTTCCCAACATTACCGACGATGTGAGGTATTCTTATAGATTTACTTGTTGATAAGACCCTTTCCACATTTAGCCATGAATCTAGACAATTTGAAAGAATAATTTTACTTTATGTATCCATATTTGACCATACAAGTTTAACATCAATTGCCTAGACCTTAGAAATTCACTCTATTTTATAGCTGACGTCACTAAAGGTCATTCATGACTCTAAAATTGACACTTAAAATTAGAGTCGATGATTTGAGTAAAATAAGAATGCGGTAATGTAAAACAAGGAAAATCCGCTAAGACTTAGTTTTTCCAACAAAAATCGAAGACGTTCGATTAATTATATTTAAAAAAATTCAAATCATCATACAAGACTCAATTTATACTTTAAATTCTCGAATGACAATATTCAGTCAAAGTCCACAAATTTATCGAATAAGTTTATTTCCTAAAGAAAAGATTCAAAGTCCTTTTTAAATCTCAACTCAACCTTAAATGCCAAATCCATACCAATAAACTTCAACTGCGATCAATTTGCTAAAATTATGGTAAAACCTTTTCATGTACCGTCAAACTATGGAAAACAAAATTGATTCATCCATAATACTCGTTATCATAATGCTCAAAAATTTGTATAACCCATTTCAAGACTAGATCTAAAAAAAACTAAACAAACTTTGCAAATCATCAACTCTCATTGCCAATACCAACACCAAGACAATAAATCTAGGGAGTATTAGAGTCTCACCATGCCTTCAATGGAGTCTTTGACTTAAAATCCTATCCAAAATCTCATTCTAACATAGATCAAATCTTTCCTTTCTTATTTTCTTTTCTATTTTCCTCGCGTGCTTGCCGCTGTCGACGCCATCAACCCTTTGGTCTCCAAATCTTCAATAAATAATAAAGAAATCAAAAAGGGAAGTGAGGTTGTACCTCTCTTGAGCTTGAACCCTCCTCTTGCTCTCCTCCTCTCTACGTAGGTGTTTAACAAGATTAAGGCTAGGATTTTCTTTGATTTGCTTAAATAGCATTAGGGTTAGGGATTAGGGTTGTGATTATTTACAACTTGTCTAAAATGCCCTTTTGGGTTATAATCGCAATTGGGCTTTATTATTTAAAATGAAACTTTACTTACTCCCTAACTCATATTTAATTTGACAAGTTTAAAATTGTATTTCCACATCAAATACCCAACATATTTTTATCATGAGATTACCAAAATACACATAGGTTGGGTGGTGGAGAATTTGGGTCGTTACAATACCCCCAATTTTAAGAACTTTTTGTAACGACCCAAATTCTCCACGATCCAACTTATGGGTATTTTGGTAATTTCATGATAAAAATATGTTGAGTGTTTGATGTGGAAATACAATTTTAAACTTGTCAAATTAAATATGAGTTAGGGAGTAAGTAAAGTTTTATTTTAAATAATAAAGTCCAATTGCGATTATAACCCAAAAGGGCATTTTAGACAAGTTGTAAATAATCACAACCCTAATCCCTAACCCTAATGCTATTTAAGCAAATCAAAGAAAACTCTATCCCCAATTTTATAAAACACCCACATGGAGAGGAGGAAAACAAGAGGAGAGTTCAAGCTCAAGAGATGTACAACCTCACTTCCCTCCTTGATTTCTTTATTATTTATTGAAGATTTGGAGATCAAAGGGTCGATGGCGTCGATGTCGGCAAGAACGCGAAGAAAATAGAAAAGAAAATAAGAAAGGAAAGATTTGATCTATGTTAGAATGAGATTTTGGAAAGGATTTTGAGTCAAAGACTCCATTAAAGGCATGGTGAGACACTCTAATACTCTCTAGATTTATTGTCTTAGTGTTGGTATTGGCAATGAGAGTTGATGATTTTCAAAGTTTGTTCAATATTTCTTAGATCTAATCTTGAAATGGGTTATAGAAATTTTTAAACCCTATGATAACGAGAATTATGGATGAATCAATTTTGTTTTCCATAGTTTGATGGTACATGAAAGGGTTTTTTCCATGATTTTAGCAAATTGAACGCGGTTGAAGTTTATTGATATGGATTTGACATTTAAGGTTGAGTTGAGATTTAAAAAGGACTTTGAATCTTTTCTTTGGGAAATAAACTTATTCGATAAATTTGTGGACTTTGACTGAATATTGTCATTTAGAGAATTTAAAGTCTAAATTGAGTCTTGTATGGTGATTTAGATCTTTTTAAGTATAATTAATCGAACATCTTCGATTTATGTTGGAAAAACCAAGTCTTAGCGGATTTTCTTGTTTTATTTTACATCACTGCATTCCTATTTTACTCGAATCATCGATTCTAATTTTAAGTGTCGATTTTAGAGTCGTGAATAACCTTTAGCGAAATTAGCTATAAAATAGGGTGAATCTCTAAAGTCTAGACAATTGATGTTAAACTTGTATGGTTGTAGATACATAAAGTAATTATTCTTTTAAATTGTCTAGATTCGCGAGACGGTTCACATCGAGCCCAAACGCGAGAAGATCGAGATTAGGATTTCGTGGCGAGTGCAGGTAATTGGGGAGCTTGCTCAATTATCAAATATGACATGATTATTAATTATGTTTAGATTCATAATTTGAATTAAAGACTTGGGATTTATGGGTTGCGTCGTGGTATTGGCTCGAATCTACGTATCTATGGAATGTGAATGCACTGTTATCCATGGCCCCAGAATGTGTGGAGTTCCACCGAGGGTCTTAAAGAATACCTCAGAATGTTGTGGTACCACCGTCGTTAACACCCCAGGGATGTGTGGAGTTTACCACCGAGGGATTTACTTGATCGATTGAATTCATAAGTATGATCACGTAGGGACATGAGTTGGAGTTACCTTCTTTTGTACTCTTGAGACATAGAGATGTGCATCGGTGATGGCTTGGACGAACCTACTGTTGATTTGATGGAATAAACGAGAGGGCACATAAGGCCTGTGTGCTAGCTGGTTATTTTTATCACTTTGAGAGTAGGAGAATCGATCACCAGATTCTTGCCAATATCTAGTATGCATTGAATGAAACATCGACTTATCGTATTATTATATTTTATAGTACATAATCTCGCGAAACCCCCTCATTTATATGAAAGTTTGAAATTATGAAATAATTTGTCAATCTCTTTAATGTTATTCATGATTATTGTTGTTACAATTTGTGACTTACGAATCTTATGTCTATGATAGTACTTGATGGTTCATTATAAGTCTATTTTTTTTAAAAATCTTGCTACCATGCTACTATTTAATGAATCCTTGTTTGTTTTCAAATACATGCTAGACTATGCATGCTTATTAGGTATTACTTGCATATTTGATGGTTGAGCGGGTTTTCCGCATTACTGAGCTCCGTTGGTTCTTTTAGCTCACCCCACTTACAATACAGGTTCATCGACGAGTGCGCTAGAATTGAGACAAGGGAGAAACGAGCTTGAAGTCTTCATTTGATGTGAGCCTTGAGTTGATATATATCATGTATATTTGATTTTGAACCTATCAACTTGGGGTTAAAATTTAAAATAGATCTTTGGGTAGCTTAAATCCTAGTTACCTTTAGTTGATGATCTTTGGAGATTTAATAAACTTGTTTAGTTTAAATGAGCAGGAACTCATGTATTGTTTATTAATGTTCTTATGAACTTAAATCTATTGGCTTTAGGATATGTCTTTATATTTATTCCGCAATTATTATCCTTTGTTTAACCAATGTGTATTCCGCAGGTTTATTTGTTTAGGCGTGTTAGACTGTTATTTGGGTCTGGTTCAGGTATCGAGTCTAAATGGCAGTCTGGCCCGGGCGACCTGACTCTTGGTCGGGGATGGGTCGTCACACTTTCGTCCTCGAAAGTAAAAGTAAAGTACAACGTAGTTTGATGTCTGTCCATAATGATTTTTTTCGACCCATTGTTTAACTGAGGCCATCTTTACTTGCATGCTCTGCTCATTTCCCCATATGAAATAAAGTTTTACTCCTGACTTTAACATATCTCCTTTTTTTCATCTTGCAAACTAAAATTCATAAAACCCACCTCATGTAGGTCATTAATAAAGCTTTTATACTTAGCTACATGCCAATTCTTCATATCGCTACGCATTTATGGGGTATTCCTTTGTAAGCTCCACCGAAGCCGTAATGTGTACTCGAGTCATTCACACAACAAAGAACAATACTGAGATGTGATATGGTGTCTATATGTGTCGAAAAGAAGTATCTCTGCCTATCTGGCAGTACAAAATACTACCACCTGGTAGTAGAAAAAAAAAAACAAGGATAGCCATCCATCATATCAAGAACACTAGCACACAATTTCAGTCACCATCTCCTTTATATATATATCAACATGTAACTCATCATGTCATTGCGACTTATTTGTGGAGGCTACAAATGAGCAGATTTAGCATTCCTTTCGGAGATATGCATTAACATCATTGTCCATTGTACATTTATCGACATTCATTCTTGTAGGTTCATAATTCAAGTCAACTCTTTACCGATGGTCCGCTTTGTAACTCTTCTATCACATTTGACCATTAACTTACGCAATAAACTTCCACTCATGTAATCTTGAGGAACATTTGAAATCACTGACAACCCTAAGCGAAATTCAACACTCGCCTATATGCGGTATATCATATCGTCATCTTTGTTTCATACTAAGGTCTCATATCACAATCACTCTATTTCTGATAGACTTTTCGCATCGTATCTACGTAGCGTATGACTTTCACGATTTCTGAGTGAGTGTTTTAAATTATCTTGACTCAATTAGGTTCACCTTTGGTGTACAAATACTTAATGCCACCTTTCTGAGCTAATTCTTAGCTCTTATGGATTATTTAAAGTTTTTCACTCACAGAGGAATATGGTTACTTAACTTCTTTTTTAAAAAAAAAAAAAAAATTGGCATCCATGTCATTCCTCGAGATTATCCAGCCTATATCTCTGGCATGATTATTAAGGTCTCGTAACTCACTACGACTCAAATATTTTCAAGTTCATAACTCACCCTTACATTTCAATTTATTACACTCATGTGTTACTATTATCACACTTGATATACGTTTTGTTGGATACTCCAACCATAAAGTACAGATCCTTATACATAAAACTCATATAGGTTTATCTTATACGACTTGTTACTAAAGCTTTAATTCAAGGGTACTGAAACTCATATTTACACCTATTTCGAGAATTATCTTGCACTATTTAGATTATGATTCATTGCTTATACTTAGCACAAAACCATTCATAGTGTTCTTCCTTTTCTCCAAATTCAATGATTCTTGAAAATAAGAATATCAACTGATTTCTCATGGGATTGATTTAAAATAACCTCATGCTTAAGCAAACCTTTATGTCACATAATTTGCTTATACTTGTCACCTGTTATGGTGTCGACCTTGATTATTCGTACATTATTTCCACGTGTTGATATCCTCGACACTTAACAATTTGCAAATCTATTACTTACCCATTTGGGTTGCAACCTCAAATTCTCCTACGCCATCAAATTAGGGCTTTCACCTTTAGACTTATACTAAGCCCTTAGGCTTCCAAGTGTAAACTACACATTTTGTTCAACAATTATTTACGGTGTGAAGTTTAAGAAATTTTATCTTTACTCATATTCATGTTTCATTGTTAGTTTAGAGTATTTCCTCACCATCCCTACTTATTGTTTCGTACATATTGCATAGTATAAATCTTATTGGGGTTCGATCATAACCTAAGATCCCCACTTTTAATAGTCGACCTATCACTGATCAGATATTTCATCTTTTCTTTCGACCATTTAGTTTGGTAGTTTAGATATTTAATGTAATTTTTGACTTTTATTAAGAGATCACAAGTTATTTCCCACAAGTGATCAACATGATTCTTCGTGACGTCACCATTTTGATTACAAATTTTGTTCTTGAATATGGTACTATTGCAATACATATTGTCTCTCTTGAGTTCGCAATTCTTCTCATCCCTAATTTTAAGAACCAAGTCATTATTGACTAAGGTTATATAACAATCATTTGCCTCGATTACTCTTCAACTTCATTTTTCATTCAACCATTCCCTACCAATCTGGTTAGGTTTCATTTTTTACTCAAAAGTTATGAATTCACACGTCTAATCATATCAAAAATATTATTTTTATTGGTGTACCCCCGATTTTAATTATTCACTTATCATCGAGTTCATTATAATATAATTAATTGCGTCGTACGCTCTTTAAAACTTACTAATATGACTCATACATAACGTTTAGTTTGGGGCTTCCTTTAATTATTCAGTCATGGTACCGCTATTGCGTACTCTCCATTCATTTCGAATACAATTTATCAATTCCTGGTATTCCCAACTTTATGAATCAACTCTCTTCTAATTATATTAGAATAATTTCTTTGTTGCAGTGGTTACTTTGATTTATATCATTTTAACCTCAGATCTTGAGTCTTTACAATATCTACAATTTTTTTTTTACTTGGCAACACAATCTTCACACATGGCTATTTCACCGAAATAGTCTTTGACTTTGGATTCCCAATTTTTAATAACTCACCCATCTTTGAGTGTACTAATTTGACATTTTGTATTCACTAGATTTTCTCATTGAGTAGTTTTCAATGTATTCTTTAATTTCTCATTCGCCATCTCGTACATTATACACTTATGCTTCGAGCTAACTCTCAATTTGGGTCCTCAATTTTAGTATTCAACCTATCGATAACTAACTTAGCTTTATTTTTTCTTTTACACAGGTTCGATCGAAACTTGAATGTCATAATTCAATCAATCGAAAAGTTAAATCCAAATCGAGGTCCATTTCAAAATATTAAGTTTCAATTTTTCAAGCTAAGTCTAACTTATTTTTATGGAATCATCTAAAAGCTTTCTCGCATTTCAAGCGAATTGTAATACCTCTTTCGAATTGATTTGGTCAATATACTTTCAAAATATAAATCACGACCACGAGAAACTTTGTATTCCAACACTACAAAATGGTAACATAGATCCAAACGATGTTTTGCATTTTTCATCAAGTCAAAATTTTGAAATTCAGTAAAACTCTTGTAAAGATTAAAATTACAACGTCAAATTCTCGAAATATGTATGAGTCTATTCGCTTTATCTTTTGTACTTGTTTGCCTTTTCAAAATTTTGTAAAGACACATTAAATCCTTCCATGAAAACTTCAATAAAATGCGGCAAACATCAACTTGAAAACAATACAAAATCATGGTCCAATATAGTCGAAAAATCATTTTTCGATAAAAATAGATCACCTAAAATAACATAATTCGATCTATAGTAATAACCTTCGAATCGAATTTACAGACAAATGATTCACACTCTTAATCGAGCATTAGAGGTTTTTAGAGTATACTTGACGTCTATATCTTGAATTTAGTTCAGCCTCCTGGCCAGACTAACTTGCTTATCATTGTTTGAAACCAAAGATTCATTTGCATCCTTACTAGGATTGTTAACTTCCGTTTTCAACAAGATATCGTTAATTTTAATTATCCTAGTAGAGTTTTCGGCGTCAGAGTTACTTCTCTGAAATGTGACCACGTCACAATTCTGTCTTGTGTATTTAGCGTGACGTCTCATTGTCCTTTCAAGTCTATCAATACATGATTAAGTCTTTATTTGCCACTCTATCGTTAAGTATAGGCACATCTCGCCATACAATTTCACTTTAAGTTTAGTCATTCTATCAGAACCATTCTTGCAGCAAAGCATTGTAGACTTCATTGTAGCGCATGTGGAACCTTCCACGGACTTCCCTTTGATTTTCTTGTGTCGTTAATTGTCATTCCCAACTCGTGGAACTAATGTTTCACGTCTTAAGGAAAGACATTTACCTATATATCTAACGATATATTTATATATACAAAGTAGCAAATAATCATCACATTAAGTCTTTTTCAAATTTCTTTTATCCCATCCCATCCTAGGATTTATCATTATTGCGTGTTAAGTTGACTTTGAACCAATGTCCCATACCACTGATTTGTTCGACTTAACTTGACCTTTAAACTTAAAGGCCCTACATCTTAGGTTTTCCTAACCTAACGTTTCCCTAGGTTCTAATGCTTAGGCTCTGATACCAACTGTGACGACCCGCCCCCGACCTAGGGTCGGTCACTTGCCGCCAGATCGCCACTTGGACCCAATACCCGAACCAGGCCCAAATAACAGTCTAGCACGCCTAAACAAATAAACCTGCGGAATAAATATAAAGAGATATCCTAAAGCCAAAAGATTTAAGTTCATAGAATATTAATAAAACTATACATGGGTTCATGCTCATTTAAACTAAACAAGTTTATTAAATCTTTGAAGTGGATCAACTAAAGGTAACTAGGATTCAAGCTACTCAAAGATCTATTTTCCCAAAGTTGAATAGTTTCAAAATCAAATATACATAATATATCAACAAAGGCTCACATCAAGAAAAGACTTCAAGCTCGTCTCTCCCTTGCCTCAACCTAGCGCTGTCGTGGATACCTGAGATGTAAGTGGGGCGAGCTAAAAGAACCAACGGAGCTCAATAATACAGAAAACCCGCTCAACCATCTAATATGCAAGTAATACATAATAAGCATGCAAAGTCTAGCATGTATTTGAAAACAAACAAGGATTCATTAAATAGTAGTATGGTAGCAGGATTTTATAAAAAAATAGACTTATAATGAACCATCAAGTACTTTCATAGACATAAGATTCGTAAGTCACAAATTGTAACAACAATAATCATGAATAACATTAAAGAGATTGACAAATCATTTCATAATTTCAAACTTTCATACAAATGAGGGGGTTTCGCGAGATTATGTACCATAAAATATAATAATACGATAAATCGATGTTCCATTCAATGCATACTAGATATTGGCAAGAATCCGGTGATCGATTCTCCTACTCTCAAAGTGATGGAAACAACCAGCTAGCACACAGGCCTTATGTGCCCTCTCGTTTGTCCCATCAAATTAACAGTAGGTTCGTCCAAGCCATCACCGATGCACATCCCTATGTCTCAAGAGCACAAGAGAAGGTAACTCCAACTCATGTCCCTACGTGACATACTTATGAATTCAATTAGTCAAGTAAAGCCCTCGGTGGTAAACTCCAAACATCCTGGGGTGTTAACGACCCTCAGTGGTACCACAACATTCTGAGGTATTCTTATAGATTTACTTGCTAATAAGACCCTCGGTGGAACTCTACACATTCTGGGGCCATGAATAACAGTGCATTCACATTCTATAGATACGTAGGTTCAAGCCAATACCACGACGCAACCCATAAATCCCAAGTCTTTAATTCAAATTATGAATCCTAAACATAACTAATAATCATGCCATATTTGATAATTGAGCAAGCTCCCCACTTACCTGCACTCGCCACGAATCCTAATATCGATCCTCTCGCGTTTGGGCTCGATGTGAACTGTTTCGCGAATCTAGACAATTTGAAAGAATAATTACTTTATGTATCCACAACCATACAAGTTTAACAACAATTGTCTAGACCTTAGAAATTTACTTTATTTTATAGATGACTTCACTAAAGGTCATTCACGACTCTAAAATTGACACTTAAAATTAGAGTTGATGATTTGAGTAAAATAAGAATGCGGTGATGTAAAACAAGGAAAATTCGCTAAGACTTAGTTTTTCAACAAAAATCGAAGACGTTCGATTAATTATATTTAAAAAAATTCAAATCATCATACAAGACTCAATTTATACTTTAAATTCTCGAATGACAATATTCAGTCAAAGTCCACAAATTTATCGAATAAGTTTATTTCCTAAAGAAAAGATTCAAAGTCATTTTTTAAATCTCAACTCAACCTTAAATGCCAAATCCATACCAATAAACTTCAACCGCGATCAATTTGCTAAAATTATGGTAAAACCCTTTCATGTACCGTCAAACTATGGAAAACAAAATTGATTCATCCATAATACTTGTTATCATAATGCTCAAAAATTTGTATAACCCATTTCAAGACTAGATCTAAGAAAAACTAAATAAACTTTGCAAATCATCAACTCTCATTGCCAATACCAACACCAAGACAATAAATCTAGGGAGTATTAGAGTCTCACCATGCCTTCAATGGAGTCTTTGACTCAAAATCCTATCCAAAATCTCATTCTAACATAGATCAAATCTTTCCTTTCTTATTTTCTTTTCTATTTTCCTCGCGTGCTTGCCGCTGATCGACGCCATCAACCCTTTGGTCTCCAAATCTTCAATAAATAATAAAGAAATCAAAGAGGGAAGTGAGGTTGTACCTGTCTTGAGCTTGAACCCTCCTATTGCTCTCCTCCTCTCTACGTAGGTGTTTAACAAGATTGAGGCTAGAGTTTTCTTTGATTTGTTTAAATAGCATTAGGGTTGTGATTATTTACAACTTGTCTAAAATGCCCTTTTGGGTTATAATCGCAATTGGGCTTTATTATTTAAAATAAAACTTTACTTACTCCCTAACTCATATTTAATTTGACAAGTTTAGAATTGTATTTCCACATCAAATACCCAACATATTTTTATCATGAAATTACCAAAATACACATAGGTTGGGTGGTGGAGAATTTGGGTCGTTACACAATAACTAAGGGTAGTCAACCTAATATGCATGCGAAGGCCCTTCACACACAATCAAATCTAACTCTAGATGATGTTCAATGTCAAAAGAACTAAACCATAGCAGAAAATCAATGTCAAATAAATTAAATAAACCTCATGATGAATTCCAAAGTTGAAGACTACGTTCGATCCACCTCCGGCCTAGATCAAGATGATTAGTCGGACATTGTCAAGTAAAAAAACTTCTTCCTATGAGTTCTGATGTAAAACAAGAGATTCAATTTACAGAACAACTTAACTACTATTTATATGAAACCCCTAAAATGGGTTTTAACCTAAAAATTCCTGAAAAAAGGAATTTTTGAGTTTCAAGGGTCGATGTTGTGCCTCACACCACTCTCTTTGGAGTCCACGACATTCATGGAGGAGTGCAAAATAGTAAGCTAATGGTCCGGACGCTGTGGGTCACGTTTTGAGAATTTATACTTGGTGCAAAATAGTAAGCTAATGGTCCGGACGTCGTGGGTCACGTTTTGAGAATTTATACTTGGTGCAAAATAGTAAGCTAATGGTCCGGACGCCGTGGGTCACGTTTTGAGAATTTATACTTGGCAGCATAACTCACGGTCACGTTTTTTGAACTGATTTGCAACGCGATTTTGAACCATTTAGAGGCCGAATTTGGAGAGGATAAAGTCTACTTTCCAAACAAGAAACGAAAAGCCATTTGGATTTGAAATGATGAAGTTATGACCTTTATACTGAAGTGAGGTCATTAAAAACTTGACCAAGCTTGGCCAACTTGGTGTCGCGCAATCCCAAACTTTGCACTTTCTTCCCTGAGTGCCAGTTTTGCCTCATGTTCATGTTCTAAGTCCAAAATATATGAAATCCACAAAAGTGAGAGCTTGTCACTATAAATGAGATAATTAGAGTCCACTAATACCTAAATTACCACACTAAACAATGCATAATTAGACACTGTAACGACTTAATTATTAATTGTCGGTATTTATGACGTCATTACAGACGTGGACGACAGCTCGGACGTTCGTGGATCCGCAGCTAGGTCGGAGCATGCCCGGATTAGGTATACAGTCTGTTTTGTGTGCTTTTTGTTGTATTTGTGATGTGTTTATTTGCATCGCAAATGTTATGTGTTATATTGTATATGCCGTGTGAGACAGTGTGACGGATATTCGCCTCGGGTATCATGTAGACGTGGGAACCGGGGGAGGCAAATGATTAGTACACTAGGCCGGAGGTTAATATACACACTATAAATGATAGAATACGCTAAATAATCAATATAAAATGTTGTATATACGTGAGTGACACGAGTGTACGCATTGGGCATGAGAAACAATTCGAGACCGGGTGTCGGAACGCCCGAGTATTGGCTTGATTGTTGTGAGCAAGGATGAGAATGTGAGCATAAAGTCACACATGCAAGTCACATTTGGGAGACCATTTGACTCCATCCTAACCCCACAAATTTTTCTTAAGATAGGTGTGTACATTTGATGAAGATTTTTGTATAAAATTCAAGAAATCCTACCTCTCGCCACCTTTTCTTTCTCATGCATTGTGTTTGGACGAAAATAAGAGAAGTTAGGGTTTTGTGGTGATTTGAGACCATTTGGAGGTGCTAGCTCGAGTGAGAATCGAATACAAGTTTAGATCTTCAATCCCCATCTCGTTCTCTATGTTTTGAATACAATTTCTCAAGTTTTGATGAGGTTTTCGAAGCTGTGAGTTGAGCGCACCAACCACTATGGTAGTGTTGCTGTGGTATATGATTTTTTGTAACCTGAGCTTTTGCTCTACCAATTAATAAAAAATAAAAAATAAAAAATAAAAAAAGAAGAAGAGTGCGATATATTGCCCATTTCCTTGCACACATCCCTCTCAAATTCAAATTCAAGAGACCGTTGGGTTGGTCCTTTAAAAAGCCGTTGCACATTTCCCGCCAAAAAGTATGCGAACACCTTCAAAGCTCATCTCATTTGCGCACCCAACTCTCCATCTCTCCCACCCTACTCCCAATACTGTAATCTGGAACACCCTCATCAAAGCTTCACCCACATCTTCTGCTCTTTCGATCTATCTTCGAATGCGCTTTCATGGCGTCCATCCCGACTTCTACACCTTCCCTTTTCTCCTTCAATCCTTTACTTCACCATCCGAGCTCCGTTCCGGGCAGCAAGTCCACGCCCATGTCCTCCTTTCCGGGTTCTCCGCCGATGATTTTGTCCACACTTCTCTAATCAACATGTATTCTTGTTGTGGAAATTTCACCTTTGCCCAGCAAGTGTTTGACGAAATGCTCCATCCAGATATACCTTCGTGGAACTCAATCGTGAATGCGAATGTGAAATTAGGTTGCATTGATAATGCCCGCGTTTTGTTTGAGAGAATGCCGTTGCGGAATGTCGTGTCTTGGAGTTGTATGATTAATGGGTATGTGAAATGTGGTGGTTATAGAGAAGCTCTTGGTTTGTTCCGAGAGATGCAAGCGTTGGAGGGTGATAGTGTGAAGCCCAATGAGTTCACCATGTCGAGTGTTCTTTCTGCTTGTGGTGGATTAGGGGCACTCGAACATGGGAAATGGGCTCATGCTTATATAGGCAAGTGTGGTATGGCGGTTGATGCGGTGTTGGGGACTTCTATAATAGACATGTATGTCAAATGTGGGAGTGTGGAGAGGGCGAGATGCGTGTTTGATGAGCTTGGTGCTCGAAAGGATGTGATGGCGTGGAGTGCCATGATGTCGGGCCTTGCAATGCATGGGCGTAGCGAAGAGTGCATTGCCCTGTTCTCGGAAATGCAAATGCATGGTGTGAGGCCTAATGCTGTTACTTTCTTAGGTGTTCTTTGTGCTTGCGTCCATGGTGGTCTGGTTAACGAGGGCAGGGATTATTTTGAGAGAATGGATTCTGAATTTGGTATCACACCTCAGATTCAACACTATGGCTGCCTCGTCGATCTGTATGCGAGGGCTGGCCTTATCGCAGAGGCGTGGAAGATTGTGAAATCCATGCCAATGAAGCCTGATGTGCTTGTGTGGGGAGCTCTTCTAAGTGGATCAAGAATGCACCAAGACATCAAAACATGTGAGCTTTCTCTCAAGGAACTAATTGAACTAGAACCTAATAACAGCGGCGCTCATGTACTTTTGTCAAATGTATATGCAAAGACAGGAAGGTGGGAGGATGTAAGACATGTTAGGAATCTCATGGAAGCAAAGAGAATCAAAAAGGTGCCCGGTTGTAGCACTGTCGAGGTGGGCGGAACCCTTCACGAATTTATGGTTGGTGATGAATCGCACCCGGAGACTAGACAGATCTATTTGATGCTTGAGGAAATCATGAAGAGGTTGAAGAAGGAGGGCTATGTTGGGGACACCAAAGAGGTCTTGCTAGACTTGGATGAGGAAGGTAAGGAGTTAGCTTTGGCTTTTCACAGTGAGAAATTGGCCATTGCTTTTAGCTTCATCAAAACAAAGCCTGGAACAACGATACATATTGTTAAGAACTTGAGAATATGCAGTGACTGCCATGTTGTGATTAAGATGATATCCAAAATCTTCAACAGGGAGATTGTTGTTAGAGATTGCAATAGGTTTCACCATTTTAGGGATGGTTCGTGTTCTTGTAAAGAATATTGGTAATCGAAATTGTGCTGGGACTTAACGCTAGTCAAGCGGGGGATGGTATGGTGAAAATTATGTTGGGAGACGTTACCCCTTTGAGCTCAATACAAGATCGGTCTACAGAAGTTGAGGTGATTGGCCTTGGATACACATGGCATAGAAGCTCAACGGCCATGAACTGGAGATCTCATGAAGAAAATTACTTTGGGAGTCCTGTTACCCCTTTGAGCTAGGTACAAGGTTGGTCTATAAAAGTGGAGGTGATTGGCCTCGGATACATAGGACCTTGGAAGTTGACGACCATTGATTGGAAGTGGCATGAAGAAAATTAAATTGGCAGCCTTATTACCCCCGTTTGAGCTTGGTACAAGATTGGCCCAAAGAAATGGAGGTGAATGAACTCAGATATCAAGGGGACACCTAAAAGAAGAAGATTATTGGTAAATGGTGATTTCTATCAACATCTTTTGAGTCTCAAATTTAATTTTTTGGTAACTTGAATTCACAACATGAATTGTTACCCTTACCTTCTCTTGGTATTCTTTCTTTGTTATGTTCTATCATTATATATTCCTAAAACTGTCAAAAGGTTAATTGTGTTCTATTATTTGGACAGTCTAAGGTGACCTTTTTGGGCACCCAAAACGGACACCCAGTTGTTGGTGTCCATTCAATACACATCGATTTGTGTGCGCCCAAACATCGATGCAGAAATCAATGGATACCAACAATTGGGTGTTCGTTTCGGGATGTCCATTCCGGGTATCCTGAAACGGGTCTACAAATCATTTTCCCCATTATTTTATCTGATCATCTCTTCCTTGAATAGCAAGAGGATGTGCAGTCTAAAAAACTGGGTAGCAGATATTTAAGGCCAATAAGAATTTCTTGGTGTTTGATCCTTATGCCATGAAGAGTCCTGTTCGCTTTCGTGCCTCCCTGTCATATTGCTTATGGATGGATTACATTCATCTGCTCTCTGGTTTTCATAAGTGGAATAGCCTACGTTTGTACAAAGCTCATAGACTTAATAAGCTGTGTTGCCGATACACCTTCATAAAAAACAAAATTTTGCTGGTGGATATTATTTTTTCTGTTGTCTACCTTAATTGACGTAGAAGATTCTTCATTTGTATTTGCCTTACTTTGCAGGAATATACCCTTGTGTAATTGCATTTACAACACTGGCTGCTGGGACCTCATTATCAGATTTAGTTGCAAGTAAGATAGTTGCAGAGTGTCAGACAACGGCAGCTTCTGCAATTGCAAACATCAGTTGCAGGTATTCTTGGACACGATATTAATGTTAGCTCTAGCACCGTACACAGACTACACTGCATAGGAAGCCATTTTTTAAAGGTTTCTGTCCGACATCCTACATCTTCATGTCCCTAAAGATTTTGCTGGCCACAGTGAAATCATGCAAATCTGAGATTAGTGTAATTACGAGTTACGACTTGTATATAATATTGGTAAATACATATGATGCAAGTGAGGCGAATAATTTTCCCAGTTATTTAACAAAACCTCTTTTCACCACGATCATTTCCATTTGAGGCTAGCAGTCTATGCATATCTGAGATGGTAAAAACTAAGAAGGAAATTCAACCACAAGAAAAATAATAGTTAGTCAAGACCAAATAGCCTAAACTATCCCAAACTTTGCTAGGAGTCTCAAATCGAACCCCAACAAAAAAAATAAAATGTATATCCGATCTTTCCCAAACTTTATCTAGTTTCAATTTTTTCCCCTCTCAAATTTGGATGAATTTAAGAGGATTAAGTGATTGGACAACAAATGATGGGCTTCTAAATAGTTTTTCTAAATCCTTTTCAACCTAAAACAAAATCGAAAAACGCACACTAATCCATCAAAATCAAAATCTCCCCCATCTCCAATCGAAATTGATATTTTCCCCTTCTCCAACCAAAATCAAAATCTCCCCTAATCAAAATCACACCATGCTAGTCAACTCTGTATTAAGTTTTGTGCTCCATCATGCATGATCATTAAGTAATGGTTACTATGTCATGTAACCCCCCATACATCTGATCGCTTTTTTTTTTCTGTGAACTGAAGACAAAGGGGGCTGTGAAGTATTGATGAAGAAAAAAATCTGCTGACAAATGAAGCTGGTTTGATGGTAGTTTACCATCAAGTCTTGGATTATGGTTTGCTCGGTTTTTTTATGGCAGCTCTTTGATATCTTTTTTTGCTGGTGATATACCCATTACCATTGATAGAGGGGACCAAATTATTTGTGGTAGTTGCTGAACATTGCCATGAGGACGGTTTCAGTTCTGCTGGTTTTGCACCTTGTTTGCAAGCTGTGTTAAGTTCTATTCAAGCCGAGTCCTGTCAACGAGTCTACCATATTGAGATTGACCTGACAAATTGATGAAGTCTTCTAAAATGTGTCTTTGGATTTCTACCTGTGTTAGCCTGGAGCAAACATTTGCTTTCCAAACCATCGAGTGTCATTTATCTATCTGCACCTGAATTTTTATTCAACTAGATGAAAATATATTGATTTGTATAATGTACTTGAAAAATGCTTTGGAGGAATGAGCATTGGTCCTTTTAATCACTCTTAAATCCCTAATTTAAGATAGAAATTATAGTATGGTATGTGCAATCTTACAAACTGCGCATATGCTTAATGGACAATGCATCTTCCTTATTATTATACCATAGAAAGCATATATTAGATGGTCATTGACCATGGATTGCTTTTTTTATCATATTACTCTGGAGTTCTGTGTTGGTTTTCTTCTTAGCTTGGAGTGGTGACTGGGAGGCTTTGAGTCAGATTTTCATTTTCCAGTGATCTGAAACGGATCAAGAAGATTTCTTTTATAGAAAATTCAAAAATCTAAGGTGAATGTATATGAATTTTAGCTCCGAGAGGGATATGCAATGAGGTGTTTTCTTATGATTGATGTGACCCCGGTTGCTGATGACAATTCTTCTTTGTGTGCAGCTATTTCAAGTACTTGAAGAAGTGTATGAAGAAACACAGTGTTCAGGATTGGCTTCGTGTTATGAGCTGTGATACATAAATATTCCAGAGAACGAAGGGGAGGAAGAAGATTGAAGATCTATCTGCGCTTGATTGTTTCTTTTCTCATCCATGTCCTTGCCTATATAAGTTTCAACTAGTCTGATTTCAATCTCATCAAACAGAGGTTTATTCGATCTTAAGAGTACACAAAGATGATGTAAAAATAATACTACCTTGGGCAAAACTTTTTTTTTTTTTGGTTCAATTACAAATTCACAAAGGGCAATCTTGCAGTTCACATTTGTACCACCTAAAAAAAAGATTAAAAAAAAAAAGAATTAAGAAGGTTTCAAAGTACAAACTAGAAATATAGTCTTCAGTTGCATTCGAACTATCCCGCAAACCAAAAAAAAAAAAAATGAGCACCGGGAGTAATTCAAGATAAAATAAAAAGTTCACCTATAAAATGAAGAGGTTACTATACATTCTTGAAAGGTGCAAGAAAAACGTCATTTTCAAAGCTAACAGTCACGTCTGAAGTCTCCTTATATCAAGCACCAAGTCCAACTTCCGTTCTTATGGTAGATGATCACCTGACTGTTGCCGTTCATGCAAGAGCATTCCGCTTTCCCGAGTGAACATACAAGAAACCGAAGTGCCAACAATCCAAGGAGCAGCTTTCCTGACCAGAGATTTTGATGATATCACTCACTTTGCAGTTGAAGCAATTCTCGAATACCTTCACAAACCTACAGAAGCACAGCGAAGAACACGTTACAATTCCTCTTCACAGGCAAATTAATATAGGATGTAGGCGTTTGTTTGTCTAATGCAACAGTATAGAAGCAGTAGAACGCCCATAACTCGTTGGTTTAATTCATCATACGGTTCATGTCATTGAACCTTCCTAACTAATCCATGTCAAAATGATTCAAAGAAAAAGGTAGACAATCATTCTTGAGTTGAAGAGATAATTTAGAAGTATGTACGTAGCCTTTCCTTCCAAAAATGGAAAAGAAGTGGAAATATAAGACATACCAGTTTTATTTGTGCTTTAATGGATGCAATTAGCTGGGTATATTCATCTATTTTCCTGCAAAACAATAAACAGATGCTTGCTCCAGAATAAGGTTTCGGGAAAGAAAAAGGTCACAAAGTATTAATTTTCACAAGCACATGATATACACGTATGGTAAGCCCACAAAATAGCAACAAGTTATGTGGGGGGCATGCAAATATTAACTCAAGACTAAAATATGATTAAATGCTATCGCATACAATCACTTTCTAGGGCATTAAATATTAATGGTCGAGGAAATGAATGTTTAAGCAAGCCATGCTATAACCCCGATTCCCCAACATTCTACATCTAATTAGTCAAATTGCCCTAATCCCCCAACAATCTAGATCCAGTTAATCAAATTGAAAAACAATATTAGTTTAAACTTGCAAAATCATCCAAACAGATGAAATAAGTTTACATGAACAATGGAGCTACACCATTACGTTTGGACTGAATCCACGACTTATTCAAATAAGATATATCTAATCCAAGCGTGATCTAGCTTCATTTCCTCATTTTGGATTCTTCTCATGGAAGAAAGCAATAAAAAATGTGTGACATAACAATTGCAAAAAAAAAAAAAAAAAAAAAACATACTTGGCAAGTGTTGCTTCTTTTACTGAAATAAAGTCCAAAGCTTCAGACCAGGTGAATTCCACATGAAATCCAAGACCAACGTCAACAAATATATGCCGTGTATCTGGCCTGTATGCACGTGCATAAGATATGTGAGGGTTACTTCATAACTTCTTGATAAAGCATGTCACCAGATTCTTATCAATGTCTTCTAAATAACCTTCACTTGGGCATATGAAATTAGGGCACATGCAGTTTGCCAAGTTTATCAAGGCTTGAAACATATCATTCATTTACTTCACAATTTTCTTAAAAGAATTTTGACCAAATTTTATTGAATTTAAAGTAACAGCAAGGATTTGCTGCTCCCATTTTATTTACTGCTACTTCAGCTACAGGAAATTACTTTTGCTTTCTTTTCCTCTGGCTTCTAACATATTGTATTGGTTTACATAAAGACATACGGCTGAGGCAGACCAGAATCAGGAGGGGCTGAGGTGGCTCACACACACACACACACACACACACACACACACACATATATATAAAGATAGATACCGCTAATATATGAAGAATCGAGAGGAAGGCACACACACACATATATATAAAGATAGATACCGCTAATATATGAAGAATCGAGAGGAAGGCAAGATAATTCCAAGGTAAATAGCAATGTGTCTATAATCAATATAGCTATTTTAATATTTAAAAAAGAATTTGTGCAACAGATCTCAAGAGGGAAGGAAGCTATTGATTTCTTCTTCTACAGAGCACTATAATTTAAGTATTTAATACCACTGACTTCAGCATAAAAATCCGTTTAACCCATTTGAAGTTGACCACAAAAATCTTAAATTTAGGCATTTCACTTTTTCAGGAGTAACTTGAGAATGATGTTAATTTTAGGAAACTTCAAGATGCACGAGCACAAAAAAGAGTAGATGTCATAAACATACACTTCAGACTGGACGTACACCTCCGAACCAAGATTGACCAATGAACGGAGACTAGTAACACCGTTTTTCTCCAAGTTCTCTATATTTCTCTTCAAATCTGAGCTGAATAGGGTCAAGAATCACTGAATCAAGAACATCTACAACAATTCATTCAATAAAGGGTTCAGCTTCAATTGGTTCACTTTGACTTATATTTTCTGTAATTGTCTATCATTCTTATTTAATCAGATGTTGTCAAAGACAATGCAATGCTCGGAAACCAACTAAACTTGTTAGTAGCATTTCATAAAGTTCTCTTTAACTATATGGACTATGGAGGAATAAGTTAATAAATCTGTCCAACAATGCCAAATGCTAATTACATTTTAATGAAAACAAACACAGTCACACAAATTAAAAGGATACAAAATTTTCTGTTGTTCAAAGACCTTGTCCCTGGCAATAAAAAAAAAAAAAAAAAAAAAAAGAGAACCAATTAGTTTCCCCACAATGCTTAAGCCAAAGCTGCCAAACTACAACTTGGGAGAAGATCTTGAGCAACTTAGATTGTGGACAAACTGTTAAAAATGAAAGTTACAGTTGAAAAACGCAAATGTGGATCTACTGAAACAAAAGAAAACATTCATAACATTCCTACACAATTAACTGAAAGAAAAATAGCAGGAAATCATGTATTCATCATGAATTAATTTTAACCACAAATGAACAAGTTATGGATCAATCAAATACAAGTAAGCAGAATTTGTTAGGGGCAAGATGAGAGATTCTAATGTTAAACTGCACTACTTATAGCCAGAAACAGATTAAAGCCGAAAGAGTAGGAAAACAAATAGGACAATAAACACATGCAACACATGGATGCGGTATTTTTCTTCCATTTCATAATGCATCTCGTAAAGAAGAAGTAATCCTCCTAATTCATTCTGTTTTTCACTCAAATGTTTAGTGTACATACAGACGCATGCTTATTCATTCTAAACATGTATCCCAGAGATTCGTGATTATAGGATACACAACATGCTTGATAGTTCTCACTAATACAAGACAAGAGCAGCATCCGCTATGTTCGTGAAATGGAGTATCCTACCAGATTTCTACACTGCAATAGTTTATTTTGTTATATAAAAAACTTTTAGAAGCAAAATCTTCATGTAGATCATTTTTTTCATAAAAACAGAAGTGCGTTCTTATTCATCTATTTTTGGATCAGTCATATACATAGCATCTAACAATTATAATTTCTAAGGATCATAGTTTTACTTGAATCTTTAATCAATTTCAGAAATTGAAGGATAAATCAATTTATATTTATATACATACAGAAAGCTGAAGAAGCCACTCTGATAACAATTAGTAATGTTTCCGGAGGACAACGAAAACTTCAGGTGAATAAAAGTGGTTTCAATAGTATAATTACCGTTCAGAAATTGCTCTCACAAGATCGGGCTTCAAGCGACGATCAACAAAGTCCTCAAACCTCCGCACCTTTTCTTCCCTATACCTATCCATTCAACTACAACATGAAGGAAACATAAATAGAATTTCTTTTGTGGCGTTGTGAGGATCTCTGCTGTTGTTGAATTGAATTGAACTTTAGGTTCAAAAGTTTAGTAGATTGGAGACATAGCTCACCCGAATGATGAATGCTGGAGCGAGGGAGAGAGAAGGCCGAGCGCCAGCGCGAGAGAGAAGTGAGGTCAAGAAGTCGAACCTAGGGCACAATCTAGAACAACACAGAGAATAAGAGATGGGACTTTCTCTTCTTTTCGGGCTAGGCTCTGTTGGCAATTAATATAACAAAGTTTACATATGCTAACTTAATTTTAATTTAGAGAAATGCTAATTTTACTGCGCACAGACACCCAGCCAAAGCACTCGGGATGCTGACGTGTCACCGGCGGTTCCCCCTCCAAACCAATTGCTCCCTTTCCATTTTTTTTTTTCTTTTTTGTCTTGTCAATCAGTACTTGTTGCGGTATTTCAACTGGTCATTATATGGTTTGTCAGCTGTCTGTGCAGGGGCAACTGTGGCTGCTGAGCTAAAATTTTGAGCGGAAATTTCTAATTTCAAATGGTTTTTCCCATGAAAACTACTCAAATCCACTTCTCCAACCACATTTCGTGTTCCTCAAGCTCTCTTCTTTCTTCCCGGTGTCGATTTTTGAAGGTTGAAGGTCTAATTCTTTCTCCTTTTTATCTCTTACCAGACATCAGGCACAGCTTCTTGCGTGACCAAATCTGTTACCAGACATCAGTCATAGCTTGCTTAGTGCCCATAATTTTGGCTTGAGAAAAGCTTCTCAACAGCCACAATTACCCCTAACAAATAGCTGACAGTACTGCAGCAAGTACTAACCGACAAGACAAAAAAAAGAGAAAAATGGAAAATGAGCAATTGGTTTGGAGTGGGACCCGCCAGTGACACGTCAACGCCACATCCCTCGTGTGTCTCTGGTGGGTAAAATTAGCATTTCTCTATAATTTATCTTGGATCTAATATATAAATTATATATACATAAATACAAATATTATATTATTTTTACATAATGATAAATGTTCATCACAAATAAAAAAACAAACAAATGACTCAACGTTTGACAAAACAAAAATGACTCAACGGGTTTCGTACCAAAAAAAAATGACTCAACGGGTTTTTCCAAAAATCAGGCCTGAGGTCTACAAGGTAAAAAAAGTAATTAATACACAAACACAAATCAACACACACAATGAAATTTAAAAAAAAAAAAAAAAAAAATATACCATTGCTATAGAGAAAATGTCAAATTGGAGAAACTTGAAAAGATTTGATTTTTTGGCTCGGTTCAAGTGAATCATAAAAAAAAAAACCTATTTATGTTTTCCAAAAACCCTAAATTGCTCTTCATATCAAAATTGAAAAAAATTTAAAAGTTCGTATTATTTCTAACAAAATTGAAAGTTGGTGTTATTTATGCAAAAATGACAAAATTTTGTGTTATTTTTTATAGTTAACCTAAATAAAAAGAAATTAAACTGCTGACAAGCAACTAAGAGTTTATATATAAATATTAAAAAAAAACTTGCTAATAAAAAAACAAATAAAAATCAACTTCAATTGATGTCATTCAACATAACGAAAATGAGTTTTTTACCTTTCATAGTTTGACTTTCCTAATATATTATTATATGTATAAGGAAACCTTGGATGTAGATTACTTTCCTTTTGTATTTATTTGTAATTCAAAATTCTTTAATTGAAGCCATCAATCATGCTATGTATAATGTATAAATATTGGTTGATTATTCAAATGAAGTAATAAAAATTATAGGAAGTTCTTCTTCCTTGTTCTCAATTGTTATGGTATCAGAGCAATATCGTTGAAGTTGTGCATATGGCTTCCAACTCTTTCGTTGCGGCTCCATTATGGAACAATCCCAGAAACATTGTTGTTATTTTGTTGTCAGTTGTTCAATCAGTAATGGAGGACTCAACTAATTCTTGTATTCATCATTCTAATAATCCTGGCCACATACTTTTGTCATTTGTTCGCAAGTATCTATCATTCTCATTTCTCACCACTTAAATACATGTGGATTATGGATTCGAGTGCCTTTTGGCATATTTGCTTTAACAAAAGCTCTTTCATTTCCTTGCAATCTATCACTGATGTCTATATCTCATTGCCAAAATGGCACAAAACTTTTGGCTAGTTTGGAAAGAGACATTCACTTAAGTGATTCTTAATTAAGGAATGCCCTATACATTCTAGAATCCTAATTCAATTTATTATCAGTTGGAGAATATAACGACCCTCAAATTTAATTTGTGTCACGTGTCATGTTTCAAGAACCGTGGCTTGGTAGTCGTAACTTGTCATATTGTTTAAACTTTATGAGTCGACACTGAGGTATATTTATTTTTCTGTGATGTTTGTACTATTATTTATACTCAAATGTGAACTCTGTATGTTATAGTGCGTAATTTTGTTTGTTTATCGCCACGGATTTATGTGTGAAGTTTCGCCTTGGAAAAATGAGAATTTACAAGCAAAAAGATATAATATGGGTAGTTAAACATTGAAATGATAATTAGTGAATTATCAGAGAATAATAAATAATTAATTAATATGTAAATGCGTTGTTATGTCTAGGAATGCACGACGTGCGAGTCGTGAGGTGGTACAGGTCCCATAATGCAAGGTTTGAGCGAGAAATGGTTTGATTTTGAAGTTAAGTCACCTAGTGGAGTCACAAGATGGTGTTAGGGTGGTTAGCTGGAATAAATGAAGATCACAAGATACGCCTCGAGATACGTGTATGAAGGTGCATAGTCATTCATTTTCCATTATTGTTGATTCTATTTTTTTAATAATTTTCAGCTTTGGGGATTGTTGAATTTCATTCTTATATTCCTTGGTTGAAAATGTCTTTAAAGATTTGCAAGGATCGGCGTTTTGGGATTGGTTTGAGTCGTGTCGGTAAGAAGTAATTCATTTTCCATTATTGTTCATATTAGCCATTGTTGAAATTTCATTCTTATATTCCTTGGTTAAGTGTCTTTGGTGTAAGTATGTCGTGAACGTACTCTTGAGTTCATATTAGATGAGCTAACGTGAATACTTTCGCAAAAGTGTTGTCCACCCACCTAATATTGAGTTTCACCCCGAGTACTGGATTGTTGTGGATGTGGCTGTAAATGTGGATGTGGTAATGGTTGTGGTTATGTTGTAGATTGATGTGGTAATTGACCACTTATGGGTCTCTTTAGACTAGATAGACACTTAAATATTATTGAAATATTGGTCAGTCTGTGTTTATCATTCAATTTGTGTTCATTATCAACCTTTCAATACCGCATGATTCTTAGACTGCTTTATTAGTTATTCATGAATTACTGTTTATATTCTTCTAGTTATAATTTCAATTTTATCACGTGCTCACCATTTAGTTTGTGACGGTGGATGCAGATAGGGCGAGAGAGCAAGGGTAAAAAGCCGATGCTAGGTAACTTCCTCTGAGGACTCTCGGAGCAGTTCTTTCCTTTACTCCACTGTAGGTCTTGTCTTTTGACTTATAACTATTGTACATTATGTGTTTGTAATATAATGGGATAAATTTTGGGATTGAGTGACTATGGATATCATGTATTATCTTATTGTTACATTTGGTCACTAGATTTACATGTTTATCCATTCTCAGGGTTTCCACACTATAGGTTGTTTCTTAATTTTCTCTTTGTTGAGTTATTTAGTTGATTATAGTTGATTTCCATTACTAATAATCTAATGAGAATACAGTCGAATAACTCACTTATTAAATTGATAAATTAATGATGAAATGAGGATTTGAGACTAACTAGGCTTGTGTTAACTTCGCTAGTGTGGACTTAGGGGTCCACGTAGGTCTAGCGGGCAGGGCCCAATCTTATGGGGAACTGGGGTCATCATAGTTGGCATTAGAGCACAAGGTTTTATTATCTGACACTTGATTAATCTTCCAACCAGCATAAGACATAAACCCGCAAAAGTTGGGAAATAGTTGGAACTAGAATGGAATCCTATGATCCTGATTTAGAAGCTTAGTTAGGAAGTAAGGAGAGTTGGGAAAAAGTAAAACTTGATCTTACATGTTATATCTGATATGATGTATTATACTATATCGGTAGCTATTGACTAATTTGGGGATTCGTTTTCTATTTTAGATTGCAATGACGGGTCAAACAGAACCCAGTGAAGATAGTGGGGCGCAGTCCTCGAGTTATTAGTATTAAGGATTTTCAGGCCTTGACACAAAGGGTTGCGTCCCAGGATCAACGGTTAAAGGAAATCCTAAGGATTTTAGGACACATGTTACGGCTACACCATCACCACTATTTACATCGGGAGTGTTGATTACTCAGAGATGGATACCCCAATTGTTGCTACATCTACTACTCCAACTACTATTACAGCGATTGTGTTACCACCGGTATAGGCTGAGGCAGTACCACTTGCACCTCTTGCTCAGACTGAGATAGTGCATGCTCCAGCAGTAGAGAGGGGCATTAGGGCCATAGTGGAGGCTAGATAGTTGAGGGAGTTCAAAAGGCATAACCCTAAGGAGTTCTCCAGGGGTACAAATTTGGTGGTGGTCGAGATGTTTCTAAGGAGCCACGAGAAGATTCACATCATCATTACTACTAAAGATCATATGCGAGCTTCCATTTCGTCTTCGATATTACTACGGGAGGTTGATATGACGGCCCCAAATTCCAATGCATTTAGAAACGCCCCGACCTAAACTCATAGATCCCGAGTTAGTACTCGGCGGTCTAGTGAGCCTAGTTAGCCTCCAATTATCAAATATAAGTTTTATGAAAGAGTTATTGTAAGTATAACATAGCGGAAGAAAATTTAATACTAAACAATTAAATGGAAAATAACTCAGTCAAACGAAAATCAGGAATCTATATATATGGAAACCCCGTAAATGGGAAATATTCATGTACAATAAGCTAAGGTCAAATGAGACATTACATGACATCAATCCCAAACTATAATCCAAGTTCAATGACTCAATAAAACATGATAATAATAACAAGTAACATACAAACAAAAACATATAACCTACTCTAGAGTTCCTCAAGTCCAACCGCTCACATAAAGTCTCCTAGGTAAGGTTCCTTGCCTCTACTGCACTCTACTATATATGCACACCCACCGTCACAAACTAGACGGTGAGTAACTAATAGAAATCGAAAGTAATACTAGAAGAATATAATAGTAATTCATGAATTTTTAAACAAGACAGGCTAAATATCATGCAGGAATTGAAAGGCAGGATGTTAAATAAACAAGGTGCATGATAGGCAGACTGAAAATAATAACAATTGAAACATGCGTGTTCTATGAGTCAAGAGAGGTCATAAGTGGTCTAAAATCCACAACAAATCCATAACAGCGATGTCGCAACATCGAAAACCACAACAATATTCACAACAATCCAGTACATGATATCACAGAATCACTAGAGGTGGTCAAACACTCGTGCGCACGAGTGCCCATGTTTTATCCCTTTTAGTGCAGGCCGCGTATACCTTCGAGACACACACTTATGCCAAGAACACACATACAAAGAATATGGAACGGAAATGCCAACAAGTAGATCATAACAAGCATGATAGAATGAATAATGAATTACATGGTATTTTCTTAACTGGCTTACTAACTTACACAAGCTTTAAGGCAAATGTACTTACCTGAACTATCGCGACCCGCGTAACAATACTTTCGTGTTCCTAGCACGTATCCCCGAGTTTTTCGTTACCTAACAAGGTCAAAAACTCCAATTAAATGGGTCGAGTCATTAACTAAACCTAGGTTAATTCTCTAGTATTTTTCCCAACGTTTTGAATGACACAAACAACTCGACAATTCAATAGAAAAAATGAATTCTCTCTCACGAATTTGAAAACCATCACACATGTAAGCCTACTCATAAATCGTAGGCTCGGCTCAGTCGTATGTGGGTCACGCCATAGCCTCGAGAACTGGCAGTGTGACTACAACATCATAACCATTCATCAACACGTAATGTTTCAACACAAACCAACACTTAACCATAATTCATTATGAACCCAAAACAACTATGTACCAACAAGTGTAGAACCACTTCGGTGTTGTCTAACGTCGAGGGGGTACCACCCATGCATGGGAAAATCGGGGGCACACTCCTCAACTCATCAACACCCACGCAACACAACAATGAAAACCCAACGAAATAACCACATGAAATCATTGATAAAACAACTTGCCACCATCGATATGGATGCTCCGGGGATTATGGGAAACACACTAAAGTTTAGTGAAATCCTTCACACTTCCCTGGTCATGGCATCCTACGGCAACACTGTGACGGCTCCAAATTCCACAACCCTAAAATCGGGCGTTGCCCAACCTGGACCCACGCGAACCCCCGAGCCAATCCCACCGAGTCGCGCGGGGTCAGTGAGTCTATCCTTACCATTCAATCATTTGTTAATCATTTAAAAGTGAAGTCAATTAATTAGCGAGTTATCAAAATAATAAGCGGAAGCAATTAATCTCAACTTAATAAATCAACTTTGAAAGCTCTAAGTTAGGACAAAAACCTAGGGTGTGGGAACCCCGTATATTATATATATTATGTAAAGCAAGGAAAGTATCATTCAAGTCATAATATCAAAAAAATCTCTCAACCCATAACCCCATGTATAAAAAAAACAATATAAGTAACTAATACAACCAAAAAGTCACCTATATCAGCAGAGGAGAGCCGCTCAAAGTATATTGTCTAACTCCACGGCCTTTCCTTTGCTGGACTGCGGATCTGCACTCGGTCAAATACAAGAATGACGAGCTCAGGTAAGTAACGCCAAGCAGGAACAACAATAAATACAATATTTCGAATTAGATAAATGAACAATCAATTCATGCAGATAGAAAGAAAATGACAGGGAGCGCATGAATATATAAAGACTGTGAACAAATAAATAAGCAGCAGAAATTGAGTGTCCCAGAATACAAAGGAAAGGCACAAGTGGTCTCGACCAATCAAAGTCGTTATGCCAAGGACAAAATCTCCTCGAAGGCTAGGAGTCGATGATAGAATCTTCTCTAAGGCTCTTACACGAGTGTAGAGTCCCCAACAATCTGGTGGAGAACTCTCACCCCGTACATGTCATTACAACCAATCACGTATCTTCAGCCGTAAACTCCGGTATAATACACCGCGAGCCCGGAATTCTGCAAGGATCATGCTTGACGCACTTGCCTTAGGACAACTCAAAATGAATGGAATGACAAGATAGTATTGAAATAATATCAATAAATAATTAAAAGCTCAAGAAATAACTGTAGTGTTCTTCACTGGTTTACTTACCTCGATCCAAGCTAATTCGCGCTAACACGGACTTCGACATGCCCCTTACGGTCCCCTTGTGTACAATAATCCTGATAATGCAATTTATATCAATTTCTTTAATTTCCTATGATTTTTCTAAATTTCTAGCTATTTTTGCCAAATTTCACGTTTTTTTCAAGGCAAAAACCCTGATATAACGTCTCGCAAAAATCCCGAATATTTCACTTTTCATAGAAATTCCCAAATTTCTCTTTATTTGATGAAAATAAAATTTTCTAGAGTTTTTCCTTAATTTTTCCTATTTTCTGGAATTTATTTCAATTAAAATCATTTTACATATATTTAATTGAAATAAATAATTTTTATAATAATAGGTGGGTGGGTCGCGGGTCGGGTCTGACCCGAACTGGCTGGGTTGGGTCAGGACCGGGTCAGACCCAGTCTGACCGGTCAAACCCGTTACCATCATCACCACCATTTTCACCATTTAAATCCATCATCCCCTCAACAACAACCTTGACAACAAATCTCTGAAACACCCACAACGACAACACCAATAATAAAATCGATCCTTACCTGAATCTCGCCTCGACGTCACGTCCACATTCTCCGCGAATCGCCGCTCTCCTCTCCTTGGTCTCTCCTTCTCTCAGTCGATTTCTCTCTTTCACCATTATCCATACTCTTTACAACTTTTTTGCCCTTTTGGTCTTTTCACAATTTCATCTACTAACTTTGATAACTCAATTGGGTGACTTAGTTGACTTGCCCTTCACTCTAGCCTCTCCACCACATCTTTTGTGCAATCCGGACTCGACCCACGCCGCACTACGCATGTCTTGCGCACTTGGTCGAATTGTGTATCAATTGTTTCGATAAATTTGAGTTTATATTTTATCAGTGTTTTTTAATTAAGTTTGTCCCCCATACCACTAAACATCGCGTCACATAACTAACACTCACACGCAAACATCTTTACACGTTAAAAAAACTTGAAATTGCACAAATGAAATATAATATAATACAAACACCATACAAAACTAACATACCTCGGCGTCGACATCCGAGAATTGATGAATGTACCACGGCATGGGCCCACATATCACCTGTATTAACACATGGCACGGGTTAAATTTTTAGGGTCGTTACAAACACCGCCATGCACGACAGTTTCCGACGAGGAATACAACAATGACAACACATGAAATGACACATTCATATTTACTACCACGGATTTGGGACACTCCGGGGCTATGAGACACCATGACGAACATGGCAAGGTCTCCGGCTGTCCCCCTAGTCATCATGTCGGCTGCAAAGCAGCCCCAATGGCGGTTTTGGCGAGGAGGAGTATTAGACAACCACCTAGGTTCAAGACTTAAAATAGTCCCAAACGTGTCTGAATCGGACACACCAAAGGCAGCGAGACGTCATAAAGGTCATGGAGAGGTCCCAGACAACCCCCACGCTCCGGCCAACAGTGTCGCCTACACAGGTGTTTTCCGACGGATAATCAAGACAAACTCAAATAATACCCTACCCAAACGCACCACTACCGCCACTTTACTAACTGCTCCGAGATTGGGAGGCACCCACATGTTCATAGAAGAGTCTTCGACGTATCCCCATATCCTAGCAGTCAACGACGGCGGTGGCACAACGCGTGGCGGGACAGCCGACCAGTTCGTGGGAAGGACAAAAGTACAGTGAGATCCGAGAAAGAAAGAAAGAAAGAGAGAGAGAGAGAGAGAGAGCCACCTTCGGCGATTGGTAGGAGCTCCGGCCACCACAAACCTCCGAGCGTCGGTGACTTGCTCACCAAGAGAGGGCTGAAAAGGGGAGGGAAAATGATAGGGAGAGAGAGAGAGAGAGATAGCCGAGAGAGAGAGAGAGAGTGAGTGGAGGAGAACCTCCGGTGACTACCTATGGTCGTCGCCGACGACAGCAGTCCCATCCCAGTCCAGCTCCCTTGAACCAAACCCAATAGATGGGTGCACCTCCAAGAGGAATGAAAGAGAGAGATCAAGAGAGAGGGAGAGGGAGAGAGAGAGAGATAGGAGGAGAGATACACGGACCTCCGACGAGGTCCGGCTGCCTAGAGTCAGTGGTCGGCGGTGGCGCACCAGGGAGGAGGAGAGTGGAAAGTGGTGAGAGAGAGGAAGGCCGGTTGGTGAGAGTGTGAGGTATGTATGTATGTATGTATATATATAAAGGAGATGATGAATAGTAAAGTAGGTGTGTGTTGTCACATTAATGACCATTCATCTCAACACACATATACATCTCGAGGTCAATCCCATGGCTCCTCAAATTAGAGTCGTGTCAATTTAACAATCTCTATCCCAATTGATTCGTAAGTCACTTAATTAACCAACTCCCACGTAAATCTTGTATTCCTCGGTCCGTATTTCTCCGTTGTGCATGTAGTCTTGCCTCGTCTCACTAAATAATTATTTAAATTCTACAAAAAAAAAATTTTTAATTGCATTTTTATTGTGTTTTAAGTCCCCCGTGTACCCGTATCCCAACTGTCGATCCCGCTCATCCAATTTTCCTACCCGTTCACCGACTTCATTGTCCAGGTTATTCAAATACGAGTATAAATATGTAATACACATCATCATTCACAAATAGCCAAATTTTTGGGTCGTTACAACTGATGACTAGTGGACTACGTTGGTGTCTTCCAGAGGGGTACCTAAGGACTAGATTGAGTTTAAGACACAATTCAATCTGAAGTACTTTCCTCCTACCGTGTTGAGGGAGAAGTGGAATGAGTTCTCCACGTTACGACGTTTGCTAATGAGTTTTTCATGGCATTCATGGGACGGTATCTATGTTTGCTACCCAATACTAGGGGTTTTGCAAATAGAGATCTCGATCGTGTCTACTACTTCACTGAGGGTTTGTTGCTTGAGATTGGAGGTGTTGTAGTCTCCATAAAGCCAAAGACACTACGAGAGAGCTTATGCGCGAGCTTGGCTAGAGAGAGTTACTTGTTCACATATCCAAAAGAGGTTAGACCTATTAGACTACAAACATGTTCCGAGGACCGACAGGACAGGAAGAGAAGGAAGAATATGCAGGGTTTTAAGGACACTATAGAGCCCAGAGTAGTGGTTATGTTGCACCACCACCACAACTTACACAAACTATAATTATTGCACCGATACCAGCACAGAGTTTTTCTGGTCGACCACCACAGGCTAGTCGACCTGCACATCAACATCAGAGGTAGTATTATGAGAGTAGGGATTTGAGTAAAGGAGCTAGATAGACACAGACACAAACACAAACACAAACATAAACACAAAAGTCTGGACAGGCACAAGCTTAGAGTCCTCCATAGGGATTTGGGAAGGGTTAAACATAAAGGTTGTCATATGGATCGCGAGGGGCATGTACTTGCTTTAAGTGCAGTCAGATTGGTCATCTTCAGCTTCAGTGTCCATTGTTGACAGAGCTCAACCACAACATCATTCATAACATCATCATCGGGAGAGAGTTCAGGTTGTTGTTGAGCCAGAACTGGGAGCTTCTCGCAATCTTGTTGAGGGTATGACTTTCATTTGCAGTATTTTGATGCATATCATGTTTGATTTGGGTTCTATATTTTCATTTATTTCTGGATGCATGAGTACGTAGATGTTTTAGGGTTGAGACCCACTAGGCTTAGTAGCCTTGATCATTAGCATAACACTAGTGATAAGATATACCCAAACTTGTTATGTATTGATTGTTTGGTAGTTATATAAGGGTCACGATTTGCCTGCTGATTTGATAGTACTAGAATTTTAAAGTTCGATGCGTTGTTAGGATGGATTGGTTAGGAGCATATCATGCTCATATTAATTATTAAGGGAAATTTATTACAATTTCGTTAGAAGATGGTACAAAGATTAGATTTTAGGGGACAACTACTTTATTACCGATCACTAGGGGCAAAGTGGCTACAAGTAGTGAGATCGAGACATTTGCGAGAGTCATGAGCACTATTGAGAGACTGGAGATTAGTATTAGAGATGTTTCGATAGTGTTCGAGTTCATGGACGTATTTTGGAGGATCTACCAAGACTACCACCACCAAGGGAGATAGATTTCATTTTAAACTTAGTCCTTGGGACTAAACTCATTTATATACCGTCGTATAGGATGGCACCTCGAGACTGAGAAGCTTAGACTCAACTAGATGAGCTATTGGAGTTGGGAATCATAAATCCTAGTATGTCACCATGGGGCGCGTCGGTAGTTGTTCGTAAAGAAAAAAGACTGCAGCCTAAGGTTGTGCATTGATTATAGGCAGTTGAACCGGATAACGGTGAAGAATAAGTATTTGTTTCCTCGTATCGATGATCTTCTTGACCAGTTGACGGGAACGCAGTGGCTTTCAAGATTTACCTGAGGACAGGCTATCTCCAGCTCAGATGAAGTGTTGAAGATAAGGAGAAGACTGCATTTAGTACGAGATACGACCATTATCAATTTACGATCATGCTTTTGGTTTGACTAATGTACGCAGCTATGTTTATGGATCTCATCCACAGAGTAATTATGACTTATCTGGATAGATTTATGATTGTGTCATTGATGATATCCATATATACTCCAGGACTCGTGAGGAACACGAGGGACATCTCCGGATAGTTCTACAGACTTTGAGGGACCACCGGTTGTATGCCAAGTTTAGTAATTGTGAGTTTTAGCTTCTAGAGGTCAGATTTTTTGGGCATGTAGTTGGAGCTAGCGGTGTTTCTGTGGATCCCGCGAAGATTTGAGCAGTGATTAACCGGCCTATTTCGACTATAGTGATAGAAATCCACAATTTTTTGGGATTAGCTGGGTACTATCGTCGTTTTATACGAGACTTTTCCAAAATTGCTACATCGATGACTAGACTGACTTAGAAAAATGTTAAGTTTGACTGGGATGAGAGTTGTGATCAGGCATTCTCTACTCAGAAGAAAAAGCTAACGATTGCTCCAATTCTTGCATTGCCTGAGATAGAGAAGTACTTGTTGGTTTACACTGATGCGTCGAAAGTTGGGTTAGGTTGTGTTCTGATGTAGGAGGGCAAGGTGATTGCGTATGCATCTCGACAGCTCAAGGTTCATGAGAAGAATTATCCATCGCATGACTTAGAGTTAGCTGTTGTGGTGTTTGTATTGAACATTTGGAGACATTACCTATATGGTGTATGGTTTGATCTAATCACTAATCACAAGAGCTTGAAGTACCTATTCTCTCATAAAGAGTTGAATCTGAGACATAGATGCTGGTTAGAATTCCTGAAGGATTATGACTTTTCGTTTGAGTATCATCTTGGGAAGGCCAACGTAGTTGCTGATGCTTTAAACATAAGAGGATATGATGTTGAGGTAGTTGTGTGCCATATGACTCACGAGTATGCATTACTCGAGGCGGCCGAGATGATAAATTCAGTTGATATTTCGGCTACTACCAGGACTCAGATTTGTGGTCAGATGAGGATGTAGACTATTTCACTTCAGGTAGCTCTTAAGGGACAACAAACTGATGGGTTGTATCAGTGGTTCAGTGAGATGGCTAATAGCTCTGATTATCCAAACTAGAGTCGGTTGACAGACGCATGTTTGAGGTATCGAGGGCGACTGTAGATTCCATTGGTGGCTTATTTGCGCATTGAGATACTTCAGGAGGTTCACCGTTCACGTATTTCTATTCATCTGGGTCGTACCAAAATGTATGCTGACATGCGACGTCTCTTCTGGTGGGCAGGGATGAAAACTGATGTTTCGGAGTATAAACGAGCGTATGAGATATGCCAGTGTGTTACAACCCCTAATTTTAATTAAGGAATGTCTGGCCTGAAACCCTAATTAAGCCCCGGTAAACCAGATCGGACCTAATTAGAGCCAGCAGCCTTATCAAAACTCCCTGACAATACCTGTATATCTTTATATTCATTAACCGAATAAAATAAACGAAAACCAACGCAGCGGAAAATTTAAAACTTTTTCGATAAAATACAAATTATACAATACCGGTATGAACATCGGTATTGAGCTCGTATTCCCACCCATTTAATTACAAATCATAATGCAATACAATATATATATATATAACAGGAAACTCACTGCACCGTAGAGAAGATACTAAACTCCTGGTCTTCTCCTTTCCTGAGTTCCAAGTTCTAGCGTACATTCATACCTGGAAATGTTAAGGTGGGTGAGCTCCTACATGCTCAGTAAGTGATTCTCATACCAACCATCAACTATCAATTAATATCAAAGCAATATATAACAACATGAATCAAATGCATATCTACAGGAGCATATGAATCAATATAAACAATATATATATAACAAATGCAAGTTCCTTGGTTTATTGCAATGTACCCATGATTTGTATTTCACATATTCGTATTTGCATTGAGTCGCATCCTCACATATCTAAGAACCAATCACTGGGCATCTAACCAGTTCTTGTCAATGTGCCGCCAACTCATAAAACACCGAGTCGCACTTACTCATCATCACTAAACCAATCATTGCTCATCTGATTGGTTTATGACTAATGAGCTGCTAAAATCAACTGGAAAGCATTGATCGGGATAATTCCCAAGTCACTGGGTGCGGTGATGGTTAGCAACTCCACCACAGTTCCAAACTCCAGGCCGATCCGTCCCGTCAAACCTCTTTCCGAATCCATTTTCATTTCAAAACATTTTGTAAAACCAAAGTCAAATCACGGTACATTGCTCCATTCCCAGTCCAGTACACTACATGCTCTAATAATACTATTTTACATTGGATAATTGATAAAAGCTACGAGTCCCACTTACATGTCCTGAGCTTCTATGTTTTACCGACTTGTACGACTCTCCGGAGTCCTCAAACCTTTTCACATCGGTTCATTACCTAAAATAAACCAATTGTTATCAACTTAAGTCCCATATTCATTTACTAATACTTCTAAATTAGTCTCATTCGAGTCCGGAATCCCGAAATCTAACTTCTAATATATTTTGACCATTTCACGCTTTTCGAGGTAAAAACTCCAGTGTAAAGTCTCCTCCGACTTTCAAACTTCTCATTTTTCATAGAAATCCCTCAATTTCTATTTGTTTGGTCAAAATACTATTTTTTCATATTTTTTCCTATTTTTCTGAATTTTCTTTTCCATTTTCTCTCTTTTCTTTCTTCTTTTTTTTTTCCATTTGATCGCTTCTGAACCAGCCGAACCGCCCAGCTTCAGGTCATCCCTTCCTCACGAACGAGGCGCGCGCCTGCTTCTGTTTTTTTTTTTCTTTTAATTCTTCTTCAATTGGGGTTGGCTCCCAACCCCAACTCCAACTCGGTTTGGCAAGGGAGACAACTCCCTTTCCGTCACAACCCTCATATCGATTTCAATTCTCGGCCATGGCCGAGCTCATCATCCTCACCATACCAACTGTAACAAACGAGACAACAGCAATGAACACAAGCTCACCTTGATTTCGTCTCGATCACGCGACCTCGCCATCGCCTTGCTCTCCTCCTCTTCCTCACGATCTCTCTCACTCACTGTGTTTCTCGATCTCTCTTCGATCTCTTGGTTTCACATTTAAAGAAGAAGAAGGCAGTTTTGGTTGGGAAATACCCAAAATACCCCTCCCATTTTATCCCTTCATTTACGACTTCCATACCCTTAAAGGTAATTTTACATTTTTCAGATTTATTATATATATTTATATATATATATATATATATTTATATATATAAATATATATATATATAAATATATATATTTATTGATCTCTTGCACCCCAAATTCCGGTTGGCACGCCAACGAGAACATCTCGAGTGTGCGCACCACCGTATGTCCGACGCGTGTCACTCGTGACCCCGCGTATCACTCTGCGCCTGACAAATTATCATTATTTTATTATTTTCCATTTAATATATATTTATATATCCATAATATATATAAATATATATTTATGCCTATAATTACGCCTATAATTACGTAATTTCCACCGCCGAGCACACTCGAGCGTCAACGCTATCTCGCGTCTCATGTGTGTCCAAATGACCCACACATGGTATTAGGCATTTCCTCGTTAGTCCGATTATTCACGTATATGTACTAATACACACCAAACAAACGCAATACATCACATAATCCCACACACACGTTAATCATGACAAATCGGGCTTAACCACGAGCCTAACTCAGATTAATTTGGATTCGGATTACTGTTAATCATGTGCTTAAAATAACAGTTCGTTACACAGTGTGTAAAGGCTAAGTATAGATGACCTGGAGGTTTGTTGCAATCTCTTCCCATTCCACAGTGGAAATGGGAACACATTGCTATGGATTTTGTCAATGGTTTGCTTTGATCTCCTCGCGGATATGACATTATCTAGGTAATTGTCGACAAAATGACGAAATCTGCGCATTTTATACCGATATCCATTACACATAAGGTTGACATATTGAGCATTCTCTATGAGCGTGAGATAGTCAGATTGCACGAAGTTCGTTGTCGATTATGTCAAACAGAGGACCGCGATTCACTTCGTTGTTATGGCAGAGTATGTAGGCTCAATTTGGCACTAACCTTGATTTGAGTACAGTGTACCATCCACAGACAGACGGATAGTCTGAGAGACTGATTCAGGTGTTAGAGGACATGTTCAGGATGTGTGTATTGGAATACGGAGGATCATGGGAAGAATACCTTCATCTATGTGTGTTTATGTACAACAACAGTTTCCAAGCTAGCATCAGCATGGCACCATTTGAGGCGTTATATGGTAGGCCTTGTAGATCACCATCGTGTTGGACAGAGCCTAAAAATGTCTTGACAGTCGGGCCAGAGATTGTTGTTAATCGTTCTGAGAAGGTACGATAGATTCGTTAGATATTTAATGGTGCTCAGGAAAAATAGAAAAAATACTATGACAAGTATCATGACGAGCTACAGTACGATGAGGGAGCCTATATTTATTTGAAGGTTTCACCTCTTAAAGGTCACAAGAGGTTTGGAATCAAGGGAAAACTTGCGCCTAGATTTATTGGTCCGTTTAGGATTATGAAGAGAGTCGACAAGGTTATTTATGAGTTAGAGTTGCCGCCTCAGCTTGCCAGAGTTCATCCAGTTTTTCATATCTCTATACTTCTACTAGACAAGTCAAGCGAAGGATGACGACCAACAATAGACTTGAGTCAGATTAACTTATGAGAGGATGTTACTTATGAGGAACAGTCGATTCAAATTGTGGATAGGAAGGTCAAGATACTAAGAAACAAAGAAATACCTACAGTTCTCTTTAGGTGGCAACACAATGGAGACGAGGAGTTAACCTGGGAGTTGGAGTCCTATATGCGCGAGTATTTTCCTCATTTATTACATTTCTGGTAAGTTATTACTTTAAGTAAATTATTAGTTTAATTTCGATGACGAAATTATAATAAATTGGGAAAACTATAACGACCCTCAAATTTAATTTGTGTCACGTGTCGTGTTTCAGGACTGTGACCTAATAGTCATGACTTATCATATTGCACTAAGCCTCAGGAGTCGACACTGAGGTATATTTTATTTTTCAGTGATGTTTGTACTATTATTTATACCCAAATGTGAACTCTGTATGTCTTATTGTGTGATTTTGTTTTGTTTATTGCCACAGATTTATGTGTGAGGTTTCACATATAGGAAAAATGAGAATTTTCAGGCAAAAAAGGTATAATACGGGTAGTAAAACACCGAAAATGATATTTAGTGAATTATCAAAAAATAATAAATAATTAATTAATATGCGAATACATTGTTGTGTCCGAGAACGCATGACGGCGAGTCGTGATGTGCTACGGGTCCCATAACGCGAGATGTGAGCGAGAAATAGTTTCATTTTAAAGTCCAAGTCACCTAGTGAATCATAAAATGATGTTAGGGTGGTTGGCTGGAATAAATGAACACCACAAGATACGCCTCGAGATACGTGTACGATGGATGATGATAAGGAAGTATAAAAGCCATCACATTTTCCCTCTCATCTAAATTTTCTCTCATTTTAATCAAACGAACATGAGAAAGGGAGAACGTTGGGTTTAAACTTTTTGGGCTCGGATTCACGACGAATCGACCGACTACGCAAAAGAAGGTAAGATCCCAACTCTTCTCATGATTCCTTACGTTTTTCCGTAATTTCGTGGGTTTTCATCGCGACAAATTCGAACTACATTTTGGGTTTTGGTGATGAACTGGGATCAAAAGGATTGATCAAATGGTGTTTTGATAGTTGTTTTGAGGGTTTGGAAGTAATGGAAATTTTTTAGATTTTTGGAGATTTTTTGTTTAATTTTCAAATTGGGTTTTGTCGGGGTTTTAACACAAGATGAAGGTGGTTTGATGTTATTTTGGACATCCCTAAGAATTTGGGATAGGTTCGAATGCGGCGACATGAGCTGGGGTTCCAAAAAACTTCGGATATAGGTTCAAGGTGTCATGCTTCGAAGTGGAATGTCGTGGAGAGTTTTCTCCCACAATGTCAGTCACGATGTTTAAAACATAGATCATTAGGGAAGAGATGCCACTCATGGCATCCAAAACAGGGACTCAAAAATTCAATGTTTTAAATAACGTCGTGGGGTTTTAAATGTGGGACTCATTGGTTGAGTGTCTTTAGCGTAAGCGTGTCGTGAAGGTACTCTTTAGTTCATATTAGCTGGGCTAATGTGAATACTTATATAGAAGTGTTGTCCACCCACCTAATATTGAGTTTCACTTCTAGTACTAAATTGTTGTTGATGTGGTTGTGGTTGTGGTTGTATGGCTGTGGCTGTGGATGTAGATGTGGATGTGGAAATGGTTTTGGTTATGTTGTTGATTAATGTGGTAATTGACCACTTATAGGCCTCTTTTGACTCGATAGACACTCAAATATTATTAAAATATTGGTTAATTTGTTTATCATGCAATTAGTTTTCATTATCTGTCTTTCGATACTACATGATTCTTATACCACTTTATTGATAATTCATGAATCATTGTTTATGTTCTCTGGCTATATTTTCAATTTTATCACGTACTCACCATCTAGTTTGTGATGGTAGGTGACTTCCTATGAGGACTCTCAGAGTAGTTCTTTCCTTTACTCCACTATACGCCTTTTTTTTACTTATGACTATTGCATATTATGTGTTTGTAATATAATGGGATACATTTTGGGATTGGGTGACTAGAGATATCATGTATTATCTTATTGTTACATTCAGTCACCAAATCGACATGTTTATTGTGACGACCACCGCCCCCGACTTAGGTCGGTCCGAAACCGTTACTTAGACCCGATACCTGAACCAGGCCCAAATAACGACTTGGCATGCCTAAATAACCTGCGGAATAATTATTCTAAACAATATATATAATAATAAGTGTGTGAAAAGTAATCATAACTAAACCATATAAACCTGTATATCATGATAATATCTATCATCTCTAGTATTTAAATGACTCATACAACCTCATAATAATATCAAAAGGTTCAAAACTACCCATTACTAATTCTCGAGCTATAACCCACGTACGATTACAAAACAATTTAATAATAATATTAAACTTGTAATATGTGAGTCTCACATATGAAGGTACTTCAAGATAAGTCCTTTCCCTTGCCTTTCTTGTCTATCGCGCTGGTAGAGGGACCTGTGGGGTAGAGTGGGGTGAGCTAAAGAACCAACGATGCTCAATAAGAGGAAAGACTCGCTCAAACATTAAATATGCAAGTACTACCTAGTACTCATGCAAATTCTACATGACATTCAATCCATACGCATAACACAACATGTAATAACTGAATACATGTAAATCAAAACAAAACTTATAAGCATAATCATTTAGTACATAATTCGATCCAATTAAATATATGGTTTATGCTCATCATAGTTATGAAAGATGGAATTATATTCTAAGAAGAAATATCTAAATATTATTTCCACATCTAATTTAGATATTCAATAATTTTATATATCAATATTTCAATTCGTATTCCAATCACCATACTAGACATAAAAGCCTAACAATTTCACAACACATTTGATAAACCTTCATATATGTCAAGCATAATAATATTCATCACTTTTCATTTATAAATTTACACACAACATGCAAATAAAGCCAAATGAAATATTTAAATAAAATGCGATAGATATAAATATTAATATAAGTCGTTGTTCCATTCAATGCGAATTAGATATTGGTAAGGATCCGATGACCGAATCATCTATTTTCGAATTGGTACAATAATCAGTGGAAACGTAATGGCCGTTACGCCTCTAGATAATTGCACCAAAACAAAGATAGAATCATTCAAGCGTCACCGCTACACGTCTCAAAGAATCCTCAAGTAGCAAAGGATGGAACCCCAAACCCTTACCCTCGAATAATTCACCTTATGCATTCAATTAGTCAAGCAAACCCTCGGTGGTTAACTACCACACACTCTGGGTGTCAAAGATATAGATCGCTTGCTAATTTGGCCCTCGGTGGTTAACTACCATACACTCAGGGCACCAAATAACATAAAAAGGCAAGACAATGTATTCACAATTCCATAGATAATAGAGATCCAAACCAATATCACGACGCAACCCATTCCCAAGTCTTTAATTCAAAACATGCATTCCTAATTATCTAATAATCAAGCCATATTTAATGCATGAGCGAAGCTCCCACTTACTGGACCTGTCGCGCGACGCCTATACGGCCTCGTACGTTTGGGGTCCCACGTGAACCGCCTCGCGAATCTACGCAATTTATACAATTTTATATAAGACTACATAAGTATTTTAATAATTTAAAGTTGAGTATTTTTAATTATTAATTTATATTTGGGGACTCCAAATAGTGTGTGTCCCACATGATGTGCCATTAAGGGCTTTGTCGAGGTTGTCGACGCCCACCGTAAGTTTATCCTATTTTATTTTATTTTATTTTATTTTTATTTTTATTTTTATTTCTTTATTTTTGGGCAGTGGCGTTCATTTGTTTGGTTGACCAGGTGCATTTCGGCCCCTGGTCAACAGGTTCAAACCCCACCAGGGGCCAGACTGGCCCCTGGAACTGGTCCAGGGGCCTGTTTGTCCCTGGGACCGAAACGCAGGGACGCAGGGGCGCCCCTGCGTTTCGTCACCACGGGGTGGGGGTTTTCCCCCACCCACCCCAACCCTCGGATCGAGATCCGAGGGTGGTCCCCGTGCTCGTCCGACCTTTGGGGACCCCACCACCGCCGGGCCGACCAGCCGTGGCGGTGGTGGTGGTGGTGGTGATGGAAAAGGGGGGGGCAAAGCCACCAACTTCTTCCTCTCGGCTTCATGGGGGGGTGGCCAAGCCCACCCCCTCCCTTTGCTGGCGGCGGCGCCGCTGAGGAACAGCGCGCCGCTATCACCTCCGACGGCGCTTGGTGGCGCCGCCACCGCCCTTCCTCTTCCTCCAAATCTCAGCCAAGTATATGAAGAAGAAAAGAAGAAAGAAGAAAAGAAAAGAAAAAGAAAGAAAACCAAAGAAAACCACAAAAAATTACCTTCCCTTGGATGTTCAAACCTCCTCTTCTTCTCCTCCCTCTCCAAGTTTGTTGAAACAACAACTAGGGTAGACTAGGGTTAACAACTTATCCTTATATTGTTAGGGTTTTTCACCAATTTAACCCAAAATTACGTAAATACCCCTATAGGCCCAATTTCCTTGTTAAGCCCAATCAAAACTATTTTCACTTAATCCAAGTCTTGTTAAGATCAATTTTGTGTAACAATCTCATTTGTTCGCATATTTTAATATAAAATTAATAAAATACTTTGAAAATGGGTCGGAGAATGTTTAGGTCGTTACAATATCCCCAATTTAAAAGAATTTCGTCCTCGAAATTTAAATCAAAGTCATACCTCAAGATTCAAAGAGAAATGGAAAATTCTCTATCATGTAATCCTCCCGCTCCCAAGTCAACTCTTGTTCCCCATGAAATTGCCATCGGACTTGCACTATTGCGTATTCCTTATTACGTAGTTTTCTTATTTTCCTATCCACTATCTGGATCGGTTTGCTCATCATAGGACACGTCCTCTCTTAGATCAACTTGCCCCCAATCAATCCTCGGTGCGTGTTTATTATGTGCCTTCCTCAACATGGAGATATGAAAAACGTCATGTACTCCCGCTAACTTGTGGTGGTAACTTGAGACGAAAGGCTACTTTGGTCCCACCTTTTTCTTGATCTCGAATGGTCCGATGAATCTTGGAGATAACTTTCCTTTTAACCCGAATCGGTGATGCCCTTTCATAGGAGAAACTTTCAAAAGTACGAATTCCCTTCCTTGAATACAACATCTCGATGGTTCTTATCGGCATACTTTTTCTGACGGCTTTGGGCGGTTTCTAGTCGTTGCCTAATAATCTTAATTCTTTCTGTCTGATCATGAACCATTTCTGGTCTAAGCAACACCACGTCGCCGACCTCGGTCCAACAAACTGGAGATCTACACGGTCTCCCATAAAGAGCCTCAAAAGGTGCCATACCAATACTTGCTTGAAAATCAAGCTGTTATTGTATGCGAACTCGCACAACGAAATATACTTTTCCCAACTTCCACCGAAATCCAATACACAGGCTCGAAGCATGTCCTCAAGTATCTGAATCAATCTCTCGATCTGCCCATCAATCTGAGGGTGAAAGGCCGTACTGAGATTGAGTTGAGTTCCCATCAGTCTTTGAAACCTCTCCAAAACTGAGAGGTAAATCTCGGATCACGATCCGACACTATGGTCACCGGAACTCCATGTAATCGACAATTTCATTGACGTACATGCCTCCAAGTCAGTATGCTTTGAATATCCCATGGAGATAGGAATAAAGTGTGCTTGACTTAGTCAAACGATCTACAACCACCCAAACCGCATCATGTCCTTTTTGTGTGTTCGGCAGCCCCGAAACAAAATCCATGGCTATGTGTTCCCACTTCCATTGTGGAATAGGCAATGGTTGCAATAATCCTCCCGGCTTTTGGTGATCTGCTTTTACTAGCTGACATATCTCGCAGTTCTGAATGTATGTAGCAATGTCAACTTTCATTCCCGGCCACCAATACATTCGTTTCATATCTTGGTACATTTTATTGCCTCCAGGATGTACTGTAAACCATGATCTATGCGCTTCTTTGAGTAAATCATCTCTCAACTGCCTATGTGATGGTATCCATACTCTGTCTCGAAACCTCAACGCCCCGTCACCTGACAATCTCCAGTCCTTATCTTCAATGTCATCTGCCAAAGACCTGTCATCGTCCATACTCAGAATCGGCCCTCTGACAATCAATAACTCTAAACAATGCCACTGGCTCCGCTCTCATCTGAACATGCTCTTGACTCCTTATTACATCTGAGTCTTCCACCGCTACGTCTTGTATTTGCATTACAACTTCGGACTCTGACTCCAATCGAATACGGCTCAAAGCATCCGCCACTACATTCGCTTTCCCTGGGTGATACTCAAGTGTGAAGTCGTAGTCCTTCAAGAATTCCAACCACCTTCTCTCGTCTCATGTTCAAATCACTCGAGTAAACAGTACTTCAAACTTTTGTGATCGAGTAAACAATAAACTTTTCCCCGTACAAATAATGTCTCCACAATTTCAAAGCAAACACCACTTCTTTGCTAACTCTAAATCATGCACTTTGGATAATTCTTCTCGTGGATCTTCGGTTGGCGTGAAGCATAAGCGATCACCTTCTTGTCTTGCATTATACTACTCCTCCCAATCCAATCCCCGAAGCGTCGGTGTACACCGACAATTCTTTACCGAACTCGGTAGGACCAAAATAGGTGCGGTGGTCAAACGCTCCTTCAACAATTGGAAAGCTTTTTCGCATGCATCACTCCAAACATAAGTAACATCCTTCCGCGTCAACTCGGTAGCGGTGAAGCAATCGACGAGAAATTTTGTACGAAGCGCCGATAATACCTGCTAATCCCAAGAAACTTCGTATTTCGAAGCATTTTTAGGTTGTGGCCATCTAAGTATCGCCTCAATCTTTGTAGGATCAACTGTCACACCCTCTCGCATTCACCACATGGCCTAAAAATTTCACTTCGGAAACCCAAAACTCACACTTGCTCAACTTAGCATAAAGTTTGTGTTCCCTTAATGTCTGCAACACTTTCCTTAGATGCTTTCTATGGTCCGACTCAGTCTTAGAATATATCATGATGTCATCGATAAATACAATCACAAACTGGTCGAGGAAAGGTTTGAAAACACGGTGCATCAAATCCATGAACATAGCTGGTGCATTGGTAAGTCCAAACGGCATCACTGTGAACTGAAAGTGACCATATCGTGTACTAAATGCTGTCTTTGGTATGTCTTCTTCTCGTATGCGCAGCTGATGATACCCCGATCTCAAATCTATTTTCGAAAAGAATCTTGCTCCCCTCAGTTGGTCAAATAAATCATCGATCCTGGGAAGCGGATACTTGTTCCGAATAGTCACCTTATTCAATTGTCGGTAGTCAATACACATTCTCAAACCTAGCGTCTTTTTCTTCACGAATAACACTTGGTGCTCCCATGGCGAAACACTTGGGGAAATTAAACCTTTCTCGAGTCAACTCCTCTAATTGCTTCTTCAATTCTTTCAACTCGGTAGCCGCCATACGGTGCACGGTGCCTTAGAAACTGGTCTGGTGCCCGGAATGAGGTCAATCACAAAGTCAACGTCTCGATGTGGAGGAAGTCCCGGAAGATCTGAAGGAAAAACATCTGGAAAGTCCCTAACAACAGGAATCTTCTCAATTATGACTTCTTGTCCCTCCTCTCCCATAGAAGTTAGACTCGCAATAGTCTCGATCTCATCAAAAGTTGCAACTCTACTTCGACTGATAATATTAGCCAAAGTACAACCTCTAAACTCAAATGGAGTAGTGCCCGGAATTTGAAAGATCACCATCTTATTGAAACAATCTATCTTAGCGTGATATGTCTCTAACCAGTCCATTCCCAATAGTGCATCATATTCTAAACATTCTAACACTCGCAAATCAAACGACATAATGTGATCCCCAATTTTAATTATGCACCCCTCACATGTCATATTAGGGTAAATCTTTTCGGTGGAGACTGTGCTCAAAATCAAGTATGTGTGTGCTCTAATTGGTGTCAATCCCAAAGCATGTACCATAGCCCCAGATATAAGAGAAATAGTAGAACCCGTAATCAAATAATGTATGCATGTTACGACCATTAATTGAAACCGTACACTGCGACTAACGTCGCGCGCGCTCTCTGTTCTGTTCCGCCATAGCATGAACTCTTCCTCGAGCAATCCCAGGGCTGCACTCTCCTCGGACGATGGTGGGTGTGGGCATTGACTTCGTAATGCCCCGGCGTCTTGCACCGAAAACATACTACATGTGGCTTCTGCGCATTTGAATGTGGCTGGGCGACACTTCCTGATACACTCGGCCTTGGCCCTACCGATCCCCTACCACTATTCTTACTCTGTTGCGGAGGACGTGGGTCATCGAATGTCACACCCTGGTTAGTCGAAGGTACGGAAGCATGGGAAGGTGTGGTGGTCCCCGTCAAAATGTGTGTGGCCTTCGATGCTACCACGAGTGTGTCGGTGCACTTGATGCTCCTCCAAAACGAAATTTCTTTGAATTTTCTCGGATCCCCTCCGATAACTGTCAAAATTTCTTTTGCCTTGACCATACCGACTAGAACGTGTCTCATCAATGCGGAGTGCATCTTCACAATCGAGTGCCCCGTTATAAGCTTCTTGAAATGTCTCTCGCCCCCGACGATCTTTGCCACTAGGGAGTGAATCTCCTCTGTCAACCCATCAACGAAACGTCTCCTCCGCGTCGTCTCGGATGGAACGTACTCATGCGCAAACTCCGCTAATTCATTGTACTTCGCATAATCTACTCTACACTCATACTTGCCTTGCACTAAGTCAAGAAATTCTCAAATCTTAGTTTGCCTTTACCGATTCAGGAAACCACTCATCATAAAACAATTTCTTGAACTGTGTCCAAGACATATTAGTCCCTTGCGCTCTTTCGATGGACAACCACCATTTGTGTGCTCGATGCTCCAACAAGAAAGATACTAGAGGCACCATAGTCCACTCATCAATACTTAGTGTCTTCATCCTCTTATCCATGTGCAAAATCCATGCTTCACCTCTCTACGGATCCCTATCCCCATAGAAACGAGGTATGTCATACTTCATAAACTCCTTTTGTAATTTTCCTCTTCGATATGCCTCTCGTATCTTTGTCTCCTCCATGTGCAAATTCTTGCACCGTATTAGTGACCGAATCCGCGCCTTCTTCTCGCTACTTGGTGTTCATGGATAGGTTCTAGTGGAGGATTAGGACCCCGTCCTACCCGCACTTGCTCGGCGATCTAGCATTTCCTTGTGTTTGAATAAGTTCCATAATACGAGCCATATTCCTTTCTTGAGCAGACGCCATTTCTTGCAGAGCTTTTTGATGTGACTCCGTCAGGGAAGATATGCGCTGCTCCATTTCCCTACGCCAATGTCTATCATCTCTGTCCTGAGCATCCCTCAAATTATGCGAACTTCCCCCATGGTTACTCATAGTGCACTGTAGAGCAACAAGGGATTAGTCCAATAATTTGAGAAATTTGCAAAAAAAGTATCTAACGTTATAAATATATTACATTCATCAACATATAACAATATATTAACATTTTATCTTTGGTTTTCGATCCCTTCCCAATCTAAAATTTGGATATTTGTGCACATTAAGTCTACTCAAATCGATGTCCCATACCATAGATTTGCTCGACTTAAACTCGAATTTTTTTTTTTTTTAAAATTTAAGGCTCTAAACCTTAGGTTTCCCTAACCTAATGTTTCCCTAGGTTCTAATCCCTAGGCTCTGATACCAACTGTGACGACCCTCCCCCGACCTAGGGTCGGTCGCCCGACAAACCGTTACTTAGACCCGATACACCAACCAGGCCCAAATAACGACTTGGCACGCCTAAATAACTGCGGAATAATTATTCTAAACAATATATATAATAATAAGTGTGTGAAAAGTAATCATAACTAAACCATATAAACACGTATATCATGATAATATCTATTATCTCTAGTATTTAAATGTCTCATACAACCTCATAATAATATCAAAAGGTTCAAAACTACCCATTACTAATTCTCGAGCTATAACCCACGTACGATTACAAAACAATTTAATAATAATAATATTAAACTTGTAATATGTGAGTCTCACATATGAAGGTACTTCAAGATAAGTCCTTTCCCTTGCCTTTCTTGTCTATCGCGCTTTGGTAGAGGGACTGTGGGGTAGAGTGGGGTGAGCTAAAGAACCAACGATGCTCAATAAGAGGAAAGACTCGCTCAAACATTAAATATGCAAGTACTACCTAGTACTCATGCAAATTCTACATGACATTCAATCCATACGCATAACACAACATGTAATAACTGAATACATGTAAATCAAAACAAAACTTATAAGCATAATCATTTAGTACATAATTCGATCCAATTAAATATATGGTTTATGCTCATCATAGTTATGAAAGATGGAATTATATTCTAAGAAGAAATATCTAAATATTATTTCCACATCTAATTTAGATATTCAATAATTTTATATATCAATATTTCAATTCGTATTCCAATCACCATACTAGACATAAAAGCCTAACGGTTTCACAACACATTTGATAAACCTTCATATATGTCAAGCATAATAATATTCATCACTTTTCATTTATAAATTTACACACAACATGCAAATAAAGCCAAATGAAATATTTAAATAAAATGCGATAGATATAAATATTAATATAAGTCGTTGTTCCATTCAATGCGAACTAGATATTGGTAAGGATCCGATGACCGAATCATCTATTTTCGAATTGGTACAATAATCAGTGGAAACGTAATGGCCGTTACGCCCTCTAGATAATTGCACCAAAACAAAGATAGAATCATCCAAGCCGTCACCGCTACACGTCTCAAAGAATCCTCAAGTAGCAAAGGATGGAACTCCAAACCCTTACCCTCGAATAATTCACCTTATGCATTCAATTAGTCAAGCAAACCCTCGGTGGTTAACTACCACACACTCTGGGGTGTCAAAGATATAGACTGGCTTGCTAATTTGGCCCTCGGTGGTTAACTACCACACACTCTGGGCACCAAATAACATAAAAAGGCAAGACAATGTATTCACAATTCCATAGATAATAGAGATCCAAACCAATATCACGACGCAACCCATTCCCAAGTCTTTAATTCAAAACATGCATTCCTAATTATCTAATAATCAAGCCATATTTAATGCATGAGCGAAGCTCCCAACTTACCTGGACCGTCGCGACGCCTATACTGGCTCCTCGTACGTTTGGGGTCCCACGTGAACCGCCTCGCGAATCTACGCAATTTATACAATTTTATATAAGACTACATAAGTATTTTAATAATTTAAAGTTGAGTATTTTTAATTATTAATTTATATTTGGGGACTCCAAATAGTGTGTGTCCCACATGATGTGCCATTAAGGGATTTGTCAAGGTTGTCGACGCACACCGTAAGTTTATCCTATTTTATTTTATTTTATTTTATTTTTATTTTATTTTTATTTTTATTTCTTTATTTTTGGGCAGTGACGTTCCAGCCCCTGTTTGGTTGACGAGGGACATTTCGGCCCCTGGTCAACAAGTTCAAACCCCACCAGGGGCCTGTCTGTCCCTGGGACCGAAACGCAGGGACGCAGGGGCGCCCCTGCGTTTTGTCACCACGGGGTGGGGGTTTTCCCCACCCCCCTGACCCTCGGATCGAGATCCGAGGTGGTCCCCAATCTGCTCGCCGACCTTTGGGGATCCCACCGCCGTGGGTGACCAGCCGTGGCGGTGGTGGTGGTGGTGGTGATGGAAGAAGGGGGGGCAAAGCCACCAACTTCTTCCTCTCGGCTTCATGGGGGGGCCAAGCCCACCCCCTCCCTTTCTTTGCGGCGCGCGCCGCTGAGGAAGCAATGGCGCCGCTATCACCTCCGGCGGCGCTGGTGGCGCCGCCACCGCCCTTCCTCTTTCCTCCAAATCTCGCCAAGTATATGAAGAAGAAAAGAAGAAAAGAAGAAAAGAAGAAAGAAGAAAGAAGAAAAGAAAAGAAAAAGAAAGAAAACCAAAGAAAACCACCAAAAATTACCTTCCTTGGATGTTCAAACCTCCTCTTCTTCTCCTCCCTCTCCAAGTTTGTTGAAACAACAACTAGGGTAGACTAGGGTTTACAACTTATCCTTATATTGTTAGGGTTTTTCACCAATTTAACCCAAAATTACGTAAATACCCCTATAGGCCCAATTTCCTTGTTAAGCCCAATCAAAACTATTTTCACTTAATCCAAGTCTTGTTAAGATCAATTTTGTGTAACAATCTCATTTGTTCGCATATTTTAATATAAAATTAATAAAATACTTTGAAAATGGGTCGGAGAATGTTTAGGTCGTTACATTTATCCATTCTCAGGGTTTTCATACTTACGTTGTTTCTTGACTTTCTCTTTATTGAGTTATTTAGTTGATTATAGTTGATTTTCGCTGCGAATTACCTGATGAGAATATAGTCGAATAACTCACTTATTAAATTGATAAATTAATGATGAAATGAGGATTTGAGGATTTGAGGCTGACTAAACTTGTGTTGACTTCGCGAGTGTGGACTCGGGGATCCACGTAGGTGTAGGCGGGCGGAGCCCAGTTTTATGGGGAACCGAGCCGTTACAGAGAATTAATCAATTGCATATCCCTCATGGTGAGCTTCATTTCTACTGGGTTTCTTATTCAAGATATTAATAATAAGAATTTGATTGGCAAGGTTGAAAAGTTGCTAGGACACTATGTGTTATATTCACGCTCTATTTCAAAACATTCAAATAAAGTTGTTGCTACTACATATGATATCAATGCAATAAGTCCCTTAATCTGGCACAATCGTATAGGGCACTTGTCTAATGATATACTACAATCTCTACATTCTCGCTTGGAATAAATTCTACCAAATATACGACGTATCTCATTTGTCCCTTGGCGAAACAAAGGAGATTAACATTTATCTCAAACAATGGATTATAGAATATACCTTTTGATTTAATCCATTGTGATATCTATGGGCCATTCCATTTGAATGCATGAAATTGTTACTGATTCTTTCTCACTCAAGTAGATGATTACACACGATTCACATAAGTATTTTTTATGAAACAAAAATCGATGTTGCTGAAATAATTCTAAAATTCTTTAATATGGTGGAGACTCAATTTTTTGGGAAAATTAAGAAATTCCAATCTAACAATGTAAGAGAATTGGCATTTGTTGAATTCTTTATCAAAAAGGCATTTTGCATCAATTTTCTTGTGTCGAATGACCTAACAAAATGCAGTTATTGAACAAAAGCATCAACACCTTTTGAATGTAGTACGTGCTCTATTTTTTCAATCTCAAATGCCATTAAGATTCTGGTCATACTACATTCTTACATCAACATTTTAATCAATCGAACTCTGACTCCTTTGTTGCAAGGTAAAACGCCTTATAAGCTACTTTTCAAAGAACACTTTGATTATTTCTTTTGAGATCATTTGGGTGTCTCACTTTTACATCCAGACTACCTGGCTACACAAAGAAATTTGGTCCTCATGCACGCCTTTGTGTTTTCATTGGTTATCCCAACGGGATTAAAGGATATCGATTGTATGATTTGCAAAATGGAGAATTTTTTATTTTACGTGATGTGGTTTTTCACGAGAATTTTTTTCCGTCCCACAATAAGCCTATTAATGACTCAGCTCCAGATCCCTTTCCCGATTTAGTGCTTCCTTTCATACCGATGGACTCTATTATTGATGAGGTTCCTCTTTCCACTAGCGGTTTCTCTAATGCCAAATGCTTCGAGCCTACTTTGCGTCACTTCAATATGACCACTCAACCTCCTTCTTATTTGAAGGATTTCCATTGCAATATTGTTCAAGTAGAATTCACCACGGTACATCCTCTTTCTAAGTATCTATCTTATGATCGATTGTTAACAGCCCATCGAGAGTATATGTTGAACATTTCATCTGTTTCTGAGCCCCAATTTTATCTTCAAGTGGTCGCACAAACTGTTATCATAATTAATATTTTCCAAGTGAGTTAGGTGGGTTAATATATCAAAAATACCTAAAGCAGTAAGTTATCAATTCAGTGAGTAGGAGTGGAACATGTTCCATAAGATGAGGAGCGCGCTCCTATTCTTCCTAGAGCATGCTACCCAAAACTTGGAACACACTCTTCTCTAAAAGGGGAATGAGCTCCCCTGCATGAGCAGCATAAACCCCAGTCGAGAATTCTGCTCCTCCATGCATCTGAAGCATACTCCAACGCCTATTGACCTACCCTCGACTCGTGGGGAACTCACAAACCTCTAATTAACATGCCAGAGGCCATAATTTATACAATTTATCAAAAAGCCATGCATTCATTCATCATAGAGCTCCAATTTAAATTCCTTGGAAAATCAATTTTAAATTCCCAATTTGAAGGCTATAACAAACTCATTTTATCAATAAAATCCCATAAAGTAGTAAGCAATTGCTTAAATTTGTTTTATATAGAAATTCCAATTTTTGAAGCTTCATAACTGCATTACAATGGAGTTTGGAACTTAGAACAAGGTGGGGAAGATGACTACCTTACTAGGAAAGCTCCTTAGTTATCCAAATCTTCAATTTCCAACTCTCCAAACATCTAGAAGCTCTGATTAAACAAAAATTGCTTTGCATGAACACCATCTCCACTAATTCTTTGAATTATATATAGCTTTTGTGTTTTGACCTTAAGTGAAACACGTATCTCGAGGTTAATCTTAAGGCTCCTAATTGAGTTGTCCCAACCCTTGTTGACACAAAATAATGACTCGTCTTGCCTAGTAGTGTGCATTCTAGGATCTTCTTTAGGCCCATCTATGGTTCTTGATTTTTTTAATTCAACTATAGGCCCTTGTATTTGATTCAACTAATTTATTTAGCTTTGGCACAATGACACATGGTTAGCGTATTTTAATTTCATTTGTCAACATATTAGCTGTCCCGATAAGCCTCGACTACCCGACCGTGCCCCGCGCCACGACACGCAATATATTAGCTGTCCCACTAAGGTACGGTTCAACTTAACATCCTATGTAACGGACCCAAAATACATTTGGGAACGCCCGGTCTAGACTCGTATAGATCCCCGAGTCAGTACTCGGTGGTCTGCGAGCCTAGTAAGCCTCAAATTATCAAATTACAAGTTTTATGAAAGAGTTATTGTAAGTATAACACAACGGAAGAAAATTTAATACTAAACAATTATTGAGAAATAACTCAGTCAAACGGAAATCAGGAATCTATATAAATTTGGAAAACACCGTAAACGGGAATATTCATGTACAATAAGCCATTAAATGAAACATTACATGATATAAATCCCAAACTATAATCCCGAGTTCAATGACTCAACAAAACATGGTATATAACAAAAAGCAACATACAAACAAAATATATAACCTACTCTAGGGTTCCTCAAGTCCAGCTGCTAACAAAAAGTCTCCTAGGCAAGGTTCCTTGCCTCTACTGCACTCCATTCTATCTCGCACCATCACAAACTAGACGGTGAGTAATTGAGAGAAATTGAAAGTAATGCCAGAAGAATATAACAGTAATTCATGAATTATCAAACATGACAATCTAAATATCATGCAGGCATTGAAAGACGGAATTTAAATAGACAAGGTGCATGATAGACAGACTATAAATAATAACAATCAAAACATACGTGTTCTACGAGTCAAGAGAGGTCATAAGTGGTCTAAAATTCCACAACAAATCCACAACAGTGATGTCACAACATCGATAACCACAACAATTCAATACATGGTATCACACAACTACTAGGGGTGGTCAACCACTCATGCGCACGAGTGCCCATGTTTTATTTCTTCTAATGCAGCCGCATGTACCTTCGAGATACACACTTACTAGGCGAAGCCTCACTAAGACTAAAAATTGCCCAAACGGCTCGAGATATGTATTAAACTACAATACTAATACACACATCAAACAATCATAAAATTACCTCGGTGTCGACTCTTGAAGTCCGAAATATTGTCCAGTATCGCGTAGCCGGGTTCACGGTCCTAACAAGTGCAACACAAGTCAAGTTAAATTTGAGGGTTGTTTCAATCTCCCCCACTTATTAAAATTTCATCCCCGAAATTAAACTAATAAGTAAATTAAACTACAAACTTACCAGAATCAAATAGATAGGGAAAGTGCTTGCGCATGTAGGACTATAACTCCCACGTTAGCTCCTCGTTTCCGTGAAATTCCCATTTCACGAGAACCGAAGGAATCTCCTTGTTATTTAGCGTCTTGACCTTGCTGTCAACAATCTAGATCGGCTGCTCCTCGTAAGTGGCATCGTCCTGCGACTCGATCTAGCTCAAGTCCATCGTCGGTTGCCGCCCTCCGTTTGACTTGTCCAATCGAAGCATTGAAATGTAGAATACTGGATGAACACCAGAGAGCTCTAGCGGTAACTCTAACTGATATGCGACCTTACTGACCCTTTTCACAATCTTTAAGGGACCAATAAATCTAGGAGCGAGCTTCCCTTTGATTTCGAACCATTTGTAACCCTTCAAAGGTGAGACTTTCAGGTATACATAGTCTCCCATGTCGTACTGAAGCTCATTGTGATACTGACCATAATATTTCTTTTGTCGTTCCTAAGCACCCAAGTCTTTGATGAATCTGCCGTACCTTCTCAGTATGATCAACAACAGTTTCAAGACCAACTGTCACAACATCCTCTAACTCAGCCCAGCAAGAAGATGATCTACAAGGCCTACCATAAAGCGCCTCAAACGGTGCCATACCGATACTCGCCTGATAACTGTTGTTGTACGCAGACTCGCACAAATGAAAGTATTCTTCCCATGACCCGTTGTACTCTAAAACACACATCTTGAGCATGTCTTCCAACACCTAGATCAACCTCTCGGGTTGTCCGTCTGTTTATGGATGGAACGTCATACTCAACTTTAGTCTGGTGCCGAACTGAGCCTCCATGCTCTGCCACAACAACGAAGTGAACTGCGCCCTTTGATCTGACATAATTGACAATGGAACTCCGTGCAATCTGATAATATTGCGCTCGTAGAGGATGCTCAGTATGTCAATTCGGTATGTGGTGGATACCAGTATGAAATGTGCAAATTTCGTCAATCGATCCACAACTACTCAAATGCTATCGTGACCACGATGAAATCAGGGCAAGCCACTGACGAAATCTATAGCAATATGCTCCCACTTCTATCGAGGAATGGGTAAGGGCTGCAGCAATCCTCTAGGTCATCGATGCTCAGCCTTCACACTCTGGCATATCTCACACGCTCTAATGAACTTCGACATATCGGACTTCATCCCGGGTCACCAAAAGAGATGTCGCATATCACCGTACATCTTGGTTCGACCCATATGCATAGAAAAACGAGAACTGTGAGCCTCTTGAAGTATCTCGGTGCGTAAGTCAACCGCTAATGGAATCCACGTCGTCCACGATACCTCAAGCAAGAGTTTGTCGACCGACTCCAATCTAGATGTTCTGAACTGTCTGCCAACTCACTGTAATGTTGATATGACTCATCGCCCTACTGACCCTCGAGAACAGTCTGTTGTGAAATGATCTGCAACCTCATCTGACCACAAATTTGTGTCCTAGTAGTCGTCGAACGTCCTCTGAACTTATCATCTCGGCCGCCTCAAGTAACGCATACTTGTAGTCATACGACAAATAACTACTCATCATCAGATCCTCTACGGCTCAAAGCATCAGTAACCATATTAGCTTTTCCCGATGATACTCTAGCGAGAAGTCATAGTCCTTCAGGAACTCCAGCCAACGTCTCTATCTCAGGTTTAGTTTTCTTTGAGTGAATAGATACTTCAAGCTTTGTGGTCTGTGAATAACTCAAAATGCACGCCATATAAGTGGTGCCTCCAAATCTTCAACGCATAAACACGATCGCCGCCAACTTTAAGTCGTGGGTCGGGTAATTCCTCTCATGAACTTTCAACTATTGGGATGCATATGCGATAACTCTGCCCTCCTGCATCAGTACATAACCCAAACCAATCTTCGACGCATCGGTGTACACGACTAAGTCTTTCCTTGTCTTGGGCAATGCTAAGATAGGCGCGATAGTTAGTCTCTCCTTCAAAGTATTGAATGCCTACTTACATTCCTCATTCTAATCAAACTTCGCATTCTTCTGAGTCAGTCTCTTCATCGGTTTAGCGATCTTGGAGAAGTCCTGCACAAATCGGTGATAGTATCCCACTAACCCCAAAAAACTACAATCTACGTCACGATAGTCGGAATAGGCCACTCAATCACGGCTCTAATCTTCTTCGGATCAACGACAACACCGGTAGCTCAACTACATGCCCATATAAATCTAACCTCTGACAGCTAAAACTCGCACTTGCTGAACTTACGAATAGTCGGTGATCCTTCAGAGTTTGCAACACTACTCATAGATGCCCCTTGTGCTCCTAACGAGTCCTAGAATATATGAGGATGTCGTCGATGAACACAATCACGAACCGATCAAGATACTCCCTCATCACACGATGAACATTAATCAAGTCAAACGACATGACTGTAAACTGAAAGCGTTTATATCTCATGTTGAATGTCGTCTTCTCTCGATCCTCAGCCCTGATCCTAAGCTGATAATAGCCTAACCTCATATCTATCTTTGAGAACCTCTGCGCTCCAGTCAGTTGATCAAACAAATCATCAATGCGCGACAACGGTACTTGTTCTTCACTGTGGCTCGGTTCAGTTAGCGATAATCTATACATAGTCTCAAACTACCATCCTTCTTCTTCACAAACAACACTTGCACTCCCCATGGCGACATATTTGAACCGATGAAGCCTAACTCTAACTACTCATTTAACTGACTCCTCAACTCCTCAAACTCTCGAAATGCCATTCGGTATGGTGGTATCGAGATCGACTTAATCCCTAAGACTAGGTCAACGATGAAGTCGATCTCCCTCGGCGATGGTAATCCCAGTAAATCCTCCGAAAATACATCTATAAAGTCGCACACGACTGGTACCTCGACAATACCAATCTCCTGTCTCGCCCTAGTGCTCATGATGCTTGCAATCGTCTCGATCTCTCCACTTTTGGCTTCCCGCCTCTTTGGTAATAAGAAGTAGCGATGTTATGCCCTGAATGCTGATCTCTGTACCATTTACTAACGGAATCGTAATCTTCTTCTCATAACAACCGATGTGGTCGTGAAACGATCCTAACCAGTCCATGCCAAACAAGGCATCGAACTCCAAGAACTCGAGTACTATCATATCAGCTGGTAACTCGTAACCTCCTATCTCTACTGGAATATCAAAATACAACAAATTCGGATAAATCTTATCCCTTACAGCAATGGTAAGGATGAGGGGTTTACTAAGCCTAACAGGTTTCAAACCTAACTTATCCACCATACGACCAGTAATAAACGAAACAATGGAACCGGAATCGAACATGGTATGCATGAAACTACCGCAAATAGAAACCATACCCTCAACAAGGTTTCGGGATGCCCCCTGGTCTGCTCAACAAATGCCTGAACACGTTCCCTTTGGTGTTGATGATGATGTGGCGGTGCCCTCACTGGTTGAGGGCATTCCATCTGAATATGGCCAACCTTTTCCGCACCTAAAACATATGCGCGTATCCTGCGATCCCTGAGTCTTACTCTGGCCTTGTCCCTGTCTGGAACTCTGAGTCTGAGTCTGACAAGTCCTTTATGTCTTCCTCTCGCTCGTAACGGCCCGGCCATGGGTGCACCGCTGTCTCCTCGATTAGTACCCTTTACTCTCGCAGTATGCCTTTACGCGATCGTCTCCCGGTCAACTAGGCTGCGGTGGATGAACGACAAAACTCGGTATTGGTGGAATGGTCTGTGTCGGACGAGTAGTCTACTATGCAACAAACCATACACTCTGAGCCCTACGGTCATGGTAATTCCACCTGCCCTTCTTCCTCTTCTTGTTCTGATGGTGCTCCTCCGATTGGGACTCTAGTCTACCTGGTTTGGCCTTCTCTAGATGAGTAAGCAGGTAAACTTCCCCTGCTAGACTCTGTTCATATGCAATCTACAAAGTCTCCAGCTTGCGTAGTGACTACGGAACCTCCAATCGCAGGTAGCAAACCCTTAGTGAAGTAGTAAATCCTATCAGTCTTTGAATCAGTTTATCCTCCCGTATAAGGCAATAGCTGAATGAATCTACCCATATAGTCCATAACTGGCTCTCCTGTAAATTGTCTCAGTGACGTAAACTCGTTCCTTTCCATCCGTATTACCATCGGCGGAAAGTACTTTTGGTTAAATTGGGTCTTGAAGTCGATCCAATCTTTCGGAATGCCTCGGGTAGTAACGATAGCCATCCACCAATCATCTGCCTCCCCTATAACATAGACGAAGAGATCGTCACTCGCATATGGTCCTCCATGGCAATGATCGAGTGAATCTTCTTATGATTCTTTAAGAATAGCTCCGTTACTCGGACATCAGTACCACCATAGAACCTCAATGGATCGTGCCTTTTGAATTCCTCCACTTCTTCGCCTCAGCAGTGGATCCCGGACTCTTCTCTAGAGTCGTAGTCGGAGTAATCTCTGCAATAGCTGCCGGTGTAGTCGGTGTCTCCACCGCTCTTACTATTTTGTCTTTAATGGAAGTGTCTCGCCTCGATCTGCATATTTGGCGCAACAACAGCTCCCTCGGGTATCGTCACTAACGGAATCAGAATTGTATATATTGCAACAATCGGGTCTCTGCTCCCCGAGTAAACGTAAGTGCAATGGTGTAGTCAAAGTCGATGGTGTAGTGGTAGCTAATACAAGTGTCCTCAACAATCATAACATCTCTTGTAGATGTTGGTCCTGCGTCGCAACTCTTTGAGTCAAGGCATGTACATCGTCCAAGCTAGCATATCGTGTGTTGGACGTGTCGCTATCGTCGCCCGGATCGATCTGATCCGCCATCATCGTCTGAGTCAATAGAACGAACTTTTCAGATCAGTCTATAACAACCACATACCATAATAATACACTTATCAATCATAACATGTATTCAAAATTATCCGACTCAACCCATAACTCCCCCACTTAAGTTTCTATAGGATCATAGGGTTTCCACTTCTAAGTTCAACCATTCCTAACTTCCACTGGTTTAATAGCTTGTGTTTTATGAATTTAAACCTGGTACGCTCTAATACCAACTGTGACGGCCCCAAATTCTCAATGCGTTTGGGAATGCCCGGTCAAATTACAAGTTTTATGAAAGATCTAATTATCAAATTACAAGTTTTATGAAAGAGTTATTGTAAGTATAACATAATGGAAGAAAATTTAATACTAAACAATTATTAGGAAATAACTCAGTCAAACAGAAATTAGAAATCTATATAAATGTGGAAAACCCCGTAAACGGAAATATTCATGTACAATAAGCCATCAAATGAAACATTACATGATATAAATCCCAAACTATAATCTCGAGTTCAATGACTTAACAAAACATGGTATATAATAACAAGCAACATACAAATAAAATATATAACCTACTTTAGGGTTCCTCAAGTCCAGCTTGCTCACAAAAAGTCTCTTAGGCAAGGTTCCTTGCCTTTACTGCACTCCGCGCTATCTAAACCCACCGTCACAAACTAAACAATGAGTAACTGAGAGAAATCGAAAGTAATGCCAGAAGAATATAACAGTAATTCATGAATTATCAAACATAGCAGTCTAAATATCATGCAGGCATTGAAAGATAGGAATTTAAATAGACAAGGTGCATGATAGACAGACAAAAAATAATAGCAATCAAAACATGCGTGTTCTACGAGTTAAGAGAGGCCTTAAGTAGTCTAAAAATCCACAATAGTGATCCGCAACATCGATAACCACATCGATAACTATCCACAACAATCCAGTACATAGTATCACACAATCATTAGGGGTGGTCAAACACTTGTGCACACGAGTGCTGCATTTTATCCCTTCTAGCATAGGTCGCATGTATCTTCGAGACACACACTTATGCCAAGAACACACATACAAGAAATATGGAATTGAAATGCCAACAAGTAGATCATAGCAAATATGATAGAATGATAATGAATCACATCATATTTTCTTAACTGGCTTACTAACGTACACAAGCTTTAGGGCAAATATACTTACCTAACAACGCAACTCGCGTAACAACACTCCCATGAATCCTAATGCATATCCCCGAGTTTCCGCTACCTGAAAGTTCGCAAACTCTAGTTATTAGGTCGAGTCATTACTAACCTTAGGTTATTACCCTAGTGTTTTCCCAATGTTTTGATGACCCGAACAACTCGATGAATCAATTGGTAATTCGACCAAAAAACCTAACAAAACATAACGACTCTCTTGGGTTTTGTAAACCACACTATATGTAAGCCTATTCACAAATTATAAGCTTGGCTCAATCGTGTATGGGTCATGTCATGGTCTCAAGGACCAGCGATGTCCATGACGTCATCACTAATAACAATATGTTCTCTATAAACCATGACACACACAATGTCTCATACACATATACTAAAACCAAAACTATAAAACATATGTATGTATATCTCTCACACACATTATGTTCAAAAGATAACCAATCACTTTAGATAGTTTGAAAAATTAGTTCATCATACCTAAGCTGAAACATTAAAACCAAATTGGAAAAACTCAAAATAGTTTGGTCATCAAGATAAGCAAAACCTTCATAACCAAACACCAATCAATAATGAAACTATCACGACGACACGTTGGTATTGTTCGACGTTGAGAGGGGTCTTCTTGGCATGGGATGGCCGGAAACACCTTGCCTAGTCAGAATTCAAACACGCCTACACAAACAAGACCCGAGCTCAACATTTACATGAAATCATAACAATCACTCTAACGTACTATAGTCTCGGACATAACCAAGGGCTACGAGACCTCAACAAAGGTTAGGTAAGATCCACGACAACCCCCACATGTGGTTGTCCGGCCAGTAGCATCGTTAACCATGGCGGTTTTTTGGCAAGACTCAAAACAGTGGACTATTTTGGTACAAACACGATAAAACACAATTTCCACCCATTTGTCTCGAGGGGAGGGGTGTTCCGGACGGTTGGGAACTCCGATGAACCACCGTGGTCATCCCGACCAGTCCCAATCACAACAGTGCCTCCAACACCGGCCAAAACTCATCAAAATATACAACAGTTTGATACATAAAAAAACACAAGCAAGGTGGACAACAGTAACACTTGTTCCACAAATGGAGAGGCTCCAAAGGTGTGGAGATTCTGGTGAACACCAATGGTCATCTCGACGACCTCCCTATTCATTGCCATCTTCACGACACAACCAATGCAATAAAAAGGAGAAAATGAAGAAAAACAACATACAGACTGTGCGGTGGAGTAGTAGTGAAATATCTCCATATCTGCCACAAGGGGAAGTGTTCCGAGAGTGGCGAGTCTCCGAAAACCACTGCTGGGTCATCTCCGGCTACCCCCTAGCGTGATAGCCCTCTATATAAGTCAAAATGGCTGAAAATAGAGAGCAAAATCAAGAAAAAGAGAGAAAGAGAGAGAGAGAGAGCACGAACCTCCGGTAGGGTCCGACCGCCCAAAGCCGCTGGTGGTCGGCGGAGGAGCACCAGGGCGGAGGAGAGTAGGGGAGTGGTGAGAGAGAGATCGATTGGTGAGGAGGGTGAATAGTGAATGAGTAAAGTGATGTATGGTTCCCTTTTATAGACAAATCTTTATCCTAACTCATGCACGCATCTCGAGGCTAGTCCCATGGCTATCCTTCATTGAGTTGTATCACTTTAACAATCCCCTATGTGTACTCCTTTTAGTGACTCGTATGTCACTTAGTTAACCAACTCTCATATTAAACTTGCGTTCCTCGGTCCGTATTTCTCTGTCAACTAGCTCGCCGCGCCCGTTTTCTTGCCCACGTCTCGTTAACTAATTATTCCAAATTATTCCAAAATTCATTTATTTGTGTTTTTATTATGTTTTACACCCCCGTTTACCTAGGCGAAGCCTCACTCAGACTAAAAATCGCCCAAACGGCTCGAGGCACGTATTAGACTACAATAGTAATACACACATCAAATAATCAAAAATTACCTCGGTGTCGACTATTGAAGTCTGAAATACTGTCCAGTATCGCGTAGCCGGGTCACGATCCTGACAAGTGCAACACAAGTCAAGTTAAATTTAAGGTTTGTTATATCCTATACTATACCTAGCCTAGTCTAGCATCCCGCGGTTACTCCTACCCGATACCCACGTCGACACACACTTTAAACAAATACTCATCTCACCAACTCGCCCGATAGCAACGTACACACATGCAATGCAACACAATAAATAATAATTTTCAACACTACAAAATAGACAAACATCAATCATAAATAACATATTTTTTTGATTCTCATGCTCGAGTCAATCAAATTGTCCATAACACCCAAATTACGACCGTTTAACCCAAAGATTAATGCTAATCCTAATTTAATTAATTTGGGCTGTTACACGATACGACTACATTCGACCTTGTTCGACCAAAAAAACACTCTTACAACACTTGCTACCTAGTACAAGTGCTATATAATAGTTAAAATTGAGAAATGGATAGAATTAAGGGATGTTGGGGTGAGGGGCGATGGAGTGAGCAAGGCTATTCTTGGGATTTTAAGAAAATTGTGGTATTTAAATTAAAAAGAATTTAAATTTGGGTACAAAGAAGTCATAGAATCCTTTCAACAAAAAATGGGGTCGTTTTCCCGCTTTCTTCTCTAAATTAGTTAAAGGAAACCGCTAAACGGACCTAAATCTTACTTCATGTACCTCATTACTTTAATATGATCTAATTTGTTATTTTTTTTTACTTCAAATACCTTTTTTTTCTAAATACCAAGAATACCTCCATCTTCAATGACTCAAACCCCATCACTCAACGCTTTCACCTCAACACCCCTCAATCCGCTCAATTTCTCGGTTTTGGCACTTGTAAACCACTTGTGCTAAGTTAGAAGTGTCATAGGAGTGTTTTATTTTTTTTTGTCGAACAAGATCAGATCGTGTTTAGCCATGCCCTAGAAGTAAGGAAGTGTCGCTCGAAGGTGTTAGACACATCCAAACCAATTAAAAGTGTCCTGGGACATCGATTGCCACCCCTGTCCTGAGTCCGGATGTAAGTGGGGTGGGTTTGGGAAGTGGAATGTAATTCACATCTTTTGTAGTCCTAGGAAGGGGCAATTCCGTCACAAGGAATTACGACTGTAGTAACACCAAAATCCTCCTTTGCTCATACTCCACTCCTCTTCATCTCCTCCGCATATATGACTTAGTACATGGGACTAAACCCATTTCTATACCGTCGTATAGGATGGCACCTCGAGAGTTGGAGGAGCTCAGGACTCAGTTGATGAGTTGTTGGAGTTGGGATTCATTAATCCTAGCATGTCACCATGGGGTGCCTCGATGCTATTTGTGAAAAAGAAATACGACAGTCTAAGGTTATGCATTGACTATAGACAACTGAACCGAGTAACAGTGAAGAATAAGTATCGCTTCCTTGTATCGATGAGTTATTTGATCAGTTGATGGGAGCACAGTGGTTTTCGAAGATTAACCTAAGGTCAAGTTATCACCAACTCAAGATTAGGGTTGAAGACGGGGAGAATAGTATTCAGTACGAGATACGACCATTATCAGTTTATGGTCATGCCATTTGGTTTGACTAACGCGTCAGCTATGTTTTTGGATCTCATGCACAGAGTACTGAGGACTTATCTAGATAGATTTATGATTGTATTCATTGATGATATCCTTATATACTCCACGACTCGTGAGAGCACGAGGGACATCTCCGGATAGCTCTGCAGACTTTTGAGGGACCACCAGTTGTATAGCAATATCGATAAGTGTGAGTTTTAGCTTTTAGATGTCAAATTTTTTGGGCATGTAGTTGGAGCTTAGCGGTGTTTTTGTTGATCCCACGAAGATTAGAGTAATGATTGACTAGCTCTATTCCGACTACAATGACAGAGATCCACAATTTTTGGGATTAGTGGGTACTATCGCCGTTTTGTGCAGATTTTTCCAAGATTGCTACACCGATGACTTGACTGACTTAGAATAATGTGAAGTCTGACTGGGATAAGAGTTGTGATCAGGCATTTTCTACTCTGAAGGAGAAGCTGACGACGCATCAATTCTTACATTACCTGAGAGAGGAAAGGACTTGGTGGTTTATATTGATGTATTAAAGGTTGGGTTGGGTTGGGTTGTGAGCTGTAACGACCCTAAAAATGTAACTCGTGCTCTCGGACGTCGACGCCGAGGTATGTTAGTTTTGTATGATTGTTGTATTATATTATATTTCATTAGTGCAATTTTAAGTTTTTAACGGGTAAAGGCGATGTGTACGAGCATTGGTAGTACGGGGAACAAATTTAATTAAAAACACTGACAAAGATATTAAATAAATAATAATTAAAAGGTTGTAAAGTCCGTTTGTTACGTCGGTACGTCTGTGGTGACGTGACGAACAAAGTTAGTATTATGAGTCGGGTGCGAGAATACTTTGAGTGGTGTTTGAAATGGATAAGATCAAAAGACCAAAAGTCAACCAAGAGTCACCTATTGAAGTCATTAAAGTTGGTATAGGAAATTGCAAAAAGACCAAAAGGGCAATAAAGTTGTAAAGGGTATGGATAAGGGTGAGGGGTATTTTGGTCATTTGACCAAAATACCCAATTTCATCACACCACCGCCACCCATTTTCCATTACCGATCACAAAAAAAAATTAGAGAAGGAGAGGAGAGACCAAGGAGAGGAGAGCTGCGATTCGCGGGGAGCGTGGACGCGACGTCGAGGCGAAATTGAGGTAAGGATTGATTTCGTTGTTGGTGTGTAGTTGTGGTCGATTTCGAGATTTTTGTCGAAGTTGTCGTTTAGGGGATTGTGGATTTGAATGGCGAAAAGGGTGGTGATGATGATGGTGAAGTGTGTGTTAATTGTTGTATTGTTGTAATGTTGTTGTTGTTGTAAAAAAAAAAAAAAAAAGAGATTCCTGCTGCTTTGTTTTGGAATTTCCAAAGAACAAACAGGAGAGAAAGATGAAGATCCGAGGCTTGACCGAGAGTCTAACCCGGGTGAACCGGGTTTGACCCGATCAAACCGGTTTGACCGATCGGACCGGTCAAGCCGGTCTTGACCTGACCCAACCGGGTCGGGTCGAGACCCGACCACGACCCACATATTATTTTATAATAAAAAAAATATATATATTTATTTCAATTAAATATATTAAAATTGGTTTTAATTGAAATAAATTCAAGAAAAATAGGAAAAATTCAGGAAAAATTCTAGAAAATTCTAGAAAATTATATTTTCATCAAATAAAGAGAAATTTGGAAATTTCTAAGAAAAGTGAAATATTCAAATTTTTTACGGGACGTTTTGTCGGGGTTTTTTGCCTTGGAAAATGTGAGATTTGGCAAAAATAGCTAGAAATTTGGAAAAATCATAGGAAATTGAGGAAATTGATATAAATTGTGTTATCAGGATTATTGTGCACATGGGGACCGTAAGGGGCGTGTCGGAGTCCGTGTTAGCGCGAATTAGCTTGGATCGAGGTAAGTAAACCAGTGAGGAACACTACAGTTATTTCTTGAGCTTTGAATTATTTATTGAGGTTGTTTCAATCCCTTTTTGATATCCCATTCCTTTTGAGTTGTCCTAAGGCAAGTGTGTCAAGCGTGATCCTTGCAGAATTCCGGGCTCGCGGTGTATTATACCGGAGTTTACGGCTGGGGATACGTGATTAGTTGTAATGACATGTACGGGGTGAGAGTTCTCCACTAGATTGTTGGGGACTCTGCACTCGCGTAGGGGTCTTAGAGGAGATTTTGTCCTCGACTCCTAGCCTTTGAGGAGATTTTGTTCTCGGCTTAACGACTTTAATTAGTCGGGACCACTTGTGCCTTTCCCTTGTATTCCGGGACACTCCATTTCGATTGTTTATTTATTTATTTACAGTTTTTACATATTCATGCGCTCCCTATCCTTTTTTTCTATCTGCATGAATTGACTGTTCATTTATTTAATTCGAAATACTGTATTTATTGTTGTTCTTGCTTGGCGTTACTTACCTGGACTCGTCATTCTTGTGTTTGACCGAGTGCAAGATCCACATCCCAAAGGAAAGGCCACGCAGTTAGGCGATATACTTTGAGCGGCCATCCTCTTGTTGATATAGGTGACATTTTGGTGTATTAGCTACTTATATTATTTTTTTGTATATGGGGTTATGGGTTGAGAGATCTTTTTGGACATTATGACTTAGATGATTCTCTCCTTGCTTTACATGATATATATGATATACGGGGTTCCCACACCCTAGGTTTTTGTCCTAACTTAGAGATTTCGAAGTTGATTTATTAGTTGAGATTAATTGCTTCCGCTTATTACTTTGATAACTCGCTAATTAATTGACTTCACTTTCAAATGATTAACAAATGATTGAATGGTAAGGATATGCTCACTGGCCCCGCGCGACTCGTCGGGATTGGCTCGGGGGTTCGTGCGGGTCCAGGCCGGGCGGCGCCCGATTCTAGGGTTGTGGAATTCGGGGCCGTCACATGAGCTGATGCAGGAGGGCAAGGTTGTTGCGTATGCATCTTGATAGCTCAAGGTTCATGAGAAGAATTATTCCACGCATGATTTAGAGTTGGTTGTTATGATGTTTGCATTGAAGATTTGGAGACATTACATGTATGGTATGGGGTTTGATCTATTCACTGATCATAAGAGCTTGAAGTACTTATTCTCTCAAAAGGAGCTAAATCTGAGACAGAGACATTGTTAGAGTTCCTGAAGGATTATAATTTTTTACTTAAGTATCATCCTGGGAAGGCCAACATGGTTGATGATACTTTGAGCAGGAGAGGATCTGATATTGATATGGTAGTGTGTCACATGACTCACAAGTATATGCATAGTAATTCATTTTCCATTATTGTTGATTCTATTGAATTGACTCATTGTTGGAATTCCATTATTATATTTCTTGGTTGAGTGTTTTTTCCATAAGTGTGTCGTGAAGGTACTCCTAGGTTCATATTAGCTAGGATAACGTAAATATTTTTGTAGAAGTGTTGTCCACCCACCTAATATGAGTTTCACCTCGAGTACTGGTTATTTGTGGATATTGTTGTGGATGTGGTTGTGGATGTGGATGTGGTTATGTTGTGGATTAATGTAGTAATTGACCACTTATGTGCCTCTTTTGACTCGATAAACACTCAAATATCATTAAATATTGGTCAATTTGTTTATCATGTAATTTGTGTTTATTATTTGCCTTTCAATACTGCATGATTCTTAGACTATTTTATTAGTTATTCATGAATCACTATTTATGTTCTTTTCGCTATACTTTCAATTTTATCAAGTACTCACCGTCTAGTTTGTGACGATGGGTGTAGATAGGACAAAGACAAGCAAGGGTAAAGAGTCGATGCTAGGTAACTTCCTCTAAGGACTCTTGGAGCAATTCTTTCCTTTACTCCATTGTAGGTCTTATCTTTTAACTTATGACTATTGTATATTATGTGTTTGTGATACAATAGGATACATTTTGGGATTGAGTGATTAGGGATATCATGTATTATCTTATTGTTACATTTAGTCATCAGATTTATATGTTTATCCATTCTCAGGGTTTCCACACTATATATTGTTTCCTGATTTTTTCTTTATTGAGTTATTTAGTTTATTATAATTAATTTATGTTACGTATTACCTCATGAAAATATAGTCGAATAACTCACTTATTAATTGATAAATTAATGATGAAATGAGGATTTAAGGCTGACTAGGCTTACGTTGACTTCGCGAGTGTGAACTCAAGGGTCCACGTAGGTATAGGCCAGGCAGGCCCAATTTTATGGGGAAGTGGGGCGTCACAAAGAATTAATCAATTGCACATCCCTCACGATGAGCTTCATTTCTACTTGGTTTCTTATTCAAGATATTAATAATCAGAATTTGATTGGCAAGGTGAAAAGTTGCTAGACTCTATATGTTAGATTCACACTCTATTTCATAACATTTGAATAAAGTTGTTGCTACTACATATGAGATCAATGCAATAAGTCCCTTAATCTGGCACAATCATATGACACTTGTCTAATGATATACTACAATCTCTACATTCTCTCTTGGGAATAAACTCTACCAAACATACAATGTGTCTCATTTGTCCCTTGGCGAAGCAAATGAGATAACCTTTTATCTCAAACAATGGATTATCGAATACACGTTTTGATTTAATCCACTGTGATATCTGGGGGCCATTCCATTTAAATGCATGAAATGGTCACTGATTCTTTCTCACTCTAGTAGATGATTGCACATGATCCATATGGGTATTTTTGATGAAACAAAAATTTGATGTTGCTGAAATAATTCCAAAATTCATTAATATGGTGGAGACTCAATTTTCTAGGAAAATTAAGAAATTCCAATATAACAATGCAAGAGAATTGGCATTTGTTGAATTCTTTAATCAAAAAGGCATCTTGCATAAATTTTCTTGTGTCGAACAACCCCAACAAAATGCAGTTGTTGAATGAAAGCATCAACACCTTTTGAATGTAGTACATGCTCTATTTTTTCAATCTCAAGTGCCATTAAGATTCTAGTCAGAGTGCATTCTTACAGCAACATTTTTAATCAATCGGACTCTAACTCCTTTATTGCAAGGTGAAACGTCTTATGAGCTACTTTTCAAAGAACACTTTGATTATTTTTCTTTGAAATCATTTGGGTGTCTCACTTTTGCATCCTACTCTATCTGCTAACAGGAAGAAATTTGATTCTCGTTTACACCCTTGTGTTTTCATAGGTTATCCCAACAAGATTAAAGGATATCGATTGTATGATTTGCAAAATGGAGAATTTTTTATTTCACGTGATGTGATTTTTCACGAGAATTTTTTTTCGTTCCATAATAAGCCTATTGATGACTCAGCTCTAGATCCCTTTCCCGATTTAGTGTTCCTTTCATATCGGTGGACTTTATTATTGATGAGGTTCCTCTTTCCACTAGAGGTTCTCTAATGTCAAATGCTTTGGAGCCTCCTTTGCTTCACTTCAATAGGACCTCTCAACCTCCTTCTTATTTGAAAATTTTCCATTACAACATTGTTCAAGTAGAATCTACCACGACACATCCTCTTTCTAAGTATCTATCTTATGATCGATTGTTAGCAGCCCATTGAGAGTATGTGTTGAACATTTCATCTGTCTCTGAGCCTCGATTTTATCATCAAGCAATCGTACAGACTGTTATCATAATTCATGTTTTTCTAGTGAGTTAGGTGGATTAATATATCAAAAAACCCAAAGCAGTAAGTAATCAGTTCTGTCAGCAAGGGTGGAATATGTTCCATAAGATAGGAGCGTGTTCCATAAGATAGGAGCGCATTCCTATTCTTCCATAAGATAGGGAGTGCACTCCTCTGCATGAGCAACAGAATCCCCAGTCGGGAATTCTGCTCCTCCACGCATCCAAGGCCTACTCCAACGCCTGTCGACCCTCCCTCGACTTATGGGGAACTCACAAACCATTGATTAACATTCCAAAGACCATAATTTGTACAATTTATCAAAAAGCCATGCATTCATAGAGCTCAATTTAAATTTCTTGAAAAATCGGTTTTAAATTCCCAATTTGAAGGCTATAACAAACTCATTTTATCAATAAAATCCCATAAAGATAGTAAGCAATTGCTTAAATTCGTTTTATACAAAAATTTCAATTTTTGAAGCTTCATAGGTTCATTACAATGGAGTTTGGAACTTAGAACAAGGTGGGAAGATGATTACCTTACTTGGAGAGCTCCTTAGTTATCCAAATCTTCAATTTCCAGCTCTCCAAACCTCTAGATGTTCTGATTTTGTTTGAGAAGAAAAAATTGCTTTGCATGAACACCATCTCCACTAACTATTTGATTTATATAGCTTTTGTGTTTTAATCTTAAGTGAAACATGTATCTTGAGGTTAGTCTTAAGGCTCCTAATTGAGTTGTCCGACCCTTGTTGACACAAAATAATAACTCATCTTGCCTAGTAGTGCGCATTCTAGGATCTTCTCTAGGCCCATTTATGGTTCTTGATTTTTTTTAACTCAACTATAGGCCATTCTATTTGATTCAACTAATTTATTTAGATTTGGCACAATGACACATGGTTAGCGTATTTTAATTTCATTTGTTGACATATTAGCTGTCCCACTAACACTCGACTACCTGGCACCCAGTGCCTAGCTTCCCGACACGCAACCCGAGGGGCACCACAATTTACAATATTAAATTAACTAACTTAATGTATGGTTCAATTTGATATCCTATACTGTACCTAGCCTAGTCTAGCATCTCGCTAATACTCCTACTCAATACCCGCGTCGACACACACTTCGAGACAAATACTCATCTCACCAACTCGCCCGATAGCAACATACACACATGTAATGCAACACAATAAATAATAATTTTCAACACCGCAAAATAGACAAACATCAATCATAAAAAAATATATTTTCTTGATTCTCGTGCTCGAGTCAATCGAATTGTTCACGTAACACTCAAATTACGATCGTTAATCCCCGATATTAATGTTAATCCTAGTTTAATTAATTTGGGTCGTTACACGATACAACCACATTCGACCTTGTTCAACAAAAAACACTCTTTCAACACTTGCTACCTAGTACAAGTGCTCTATGATGGTTAAAATTGAGAAATGGAGAGGATTGATGGGTGTTGGGTGAGGGGGTGATGGGGTGAGCAATTCTTGAGATTTTAAGAAAAGTGTGGTATTTAAAGTAAAAATAATTTAAAATTAGGGTACAAAGAAGTCATAGAGTCCTCTCAGCAAAAAGTGAGGATCATTTACCCGCTTTCTTCTCTTAATTAGTTAAAGGAAACCGCTAAACAGACCTAAATCTTGCTTCAAATGCCTTGTTACTTCAATATGCTCTAATTTTTTAATTTTTGATTACTTCAAATACCTTTTTTTTAAATACTAAGGATACCCCCATCTTCAATGACTCAAACTCCATCACGCTCGCTTTCAACCCAACACCCGTCAATCCTCTCAATTTCTCAATTTTGTTGTAAACCACTTGTGCTAAGTCAAAAATGTCGTAGGAGTGTTTTTTTTTTTTTTTTTTGTCAAACAAGATCAGATCGTGTTTAGCCATGCCCTAAAAGTAAGGAAGTGTCGCTCAATGGTGTCGGACGCATCCATACCCATTAAAAGCGTGTTAGGACATCGTTTGCCACCCTTGTCCTGAGTCCGGATGCGAGTGGGGTGGCTTTTGGGACGGGGAATGCAATTCACATTTTCTGCAGTCCTAGGAAGGGGCAATTCCGTCACAAGGAATTGCCACTGTAGTAACGCCAAGATCCTCCCTTGCTCACACTCCACTCCTCTTCGTCTCCTCCGCATGTATGACCAGAGCCAGAACAACATCCTCCTCGACCTCGAGATACGTTTCGCACATCCTCATCGCCGCTCTCGAGTTTCCGCCATGAGAGCAGCTTCTTCAACACTGCACAACCACCAATGGCGGATCCATTCACGTTGAAACCCTGCCATTGCGACTCCTCCAACCACGCTTTCCATCCTCACTGGTTCACAATTCGCACTGATCTCGTGACCGACGACGGACCGTTCGATCAATCGACCGACCTGATTTCCTCAACTTGTCGGCGCCTGATCCGGATCCGTTTCGGCTTCCGCAGATCATCAAATGCTTGCGTGAGCCGCGTGATTTTGGTTCGCTTTCGAGGTTTTCATCTCATCTTGTTCTTGTTCGTTAAATTCAGATTCTTGATTGAGCTGCTTCGTCTGTGAATGAACGAATTGATTGATGAATTGATTGGTCTTTGTTGTGGACTGTTTCGTTTTTGTTTCAGATTTGGTGTTTTTGTAATCTGAATTGTTGAGATTCGTTTGATTGATCGATTGAAATGGAGGATTCTTGTGTGAATATCCACAATCGTGGAATTGAATTGAAGGAGAGCTCGCTCAATGTGGATGACTCTAGCGAGCTGGAGTCGTTGCGCAATGTTCCTGATTTGGAATCTCCGAATTCTAGGGTTCCTAGGAGCTTCAGCTCTAACCAACGCTTCCACAATATGAACGCGTTAGAAATCCTGCGAGAAACCATTAGGATTCTTAGGTACAATGCATCTAGTTTTATGGTTATTGCGGCGATCCTCATTTGCCCCTTATCGGCTGTAGTGCTTTCCAATGTTCTAGTGGATCAGTCGATGTTGAAGGAACTGACTATTAGGCTTTTGTTGGCGGCTCGGGCAGCTGGAATCCCTTTGGTACCTTTTGTGAAGCAATCGTGCCAGCGTTTATCCGAGATGATCATATCTTCATTTTTTGGATTCCCTTTGTACATTACTTTGTCACTGTTGTCTAAGGTCGCGGTTGTGTACTCAGTTGATTGCTCTTATTCGAGGAAGAAACCTTGTGCTGCAAAGTTCTTTTCGGTTGTTGGGAAGATCTGGAAGCGCCTTGTTTTGACGTATGTATGGGTCTGTATGGCAATCGCTTGCTGTCTCTTGTTGTTTCTTGTTCTTCTTGGGGTTGTCTGCAATGTTTTTACGTTGCTCGGTGTCAGTCCCAGTTTGATGGTATACCCTGCAGTGACAGTGGGATTTGCGTTCTCTATTATTTTTGCCAATGCAATTATCATCTGCAACCTTGCCATTGTCATCTCTGTTTTGGAAGATGTATCAGGTGCGCAGGCATTGGTGAGATCTGGGGTACTGATAAGGGGCCAGACTCAAGTTGGTCTTTTGATATTTCTTGGGTCGACAATTGGAATGGCATTTGTGGAGGGTTTGTTTGAGCATAGAGTGAAGACACTTAGCTATGGAGATGGATCATCAAGGATATGGGAAGGACCATTGCTCGTTGTCATGTATTCATTTGTTGTGCTTATCGATTCTATGATGAGTGCAGTTTTCTATTTCACTTGTAGATTCTCTATTCCTATGGAAGTTTTAGAGGGAGATGGCCATGCCAGTGAAGAAGAAGAAGAAGAAATGGTTCCTTCATCCGGCTCATTGGATATGCGATGATATAGTTATCTGAAGGGCGACTTCATTGGAGCAGCAACGTCAAATCGTTAATAACTCCAGTATATGATGCTGGAACAAATCTAATCTCACTAGGGGGATCTCACCATATTCTTCAATCATTGATGTAAGAATGCTTTTATGATGCTCCCTGATTTTTTACGAGCTCATTTGGAATGAAGCTTAGTGTCCAGAAGCCTAGATTTTGTAATGATGAACTAATAAGTGGAGAAGGGAGTGTTGCCACAGAACATACAGGTTGTTGTAGAGAGATTATATTCTTGAATCACAGAAGGGCGGGATGCTGCTTCTTGAATGTTTTACAAGCTCACAGGAAACAGACAGCATTGGAAGCTTAGTTTTCAACTTCTTGAGATTAGATTGATTGTATTCTACATGGAGGAAATTTTGTACTCAATTACATCACATTTTTTGTATACTGTACTCTTGTTATCATCTGAATACAAAAATTACTGGTACCTTCGTGGCCCATTTCTTCTTTTGCTGCCTTCAACAAGCACTTTTAGATGGCCATCTTCAAGTTTCAGAGAGGAATAGATATGCTAGTGGTAGTCTGTTCTCTTAAGTCTTAATTAGTCTACTGATTTTTATTTACCATCTTTCCTAGCATCTAAACTATGTTGTCCTCTGATTCTTACCTTGATATGGTACAGAGATGAATCTGGTTTGGACTATGTTCTCTTGGGTATACCGATTTCGTTTTCTTCATGGATCAGGTTGGGTCTATAACTTTTAAATACTATTTAAATAATTGATGCATATTGTTCATTCGTCCTTGCAATTTGCTATGCTCAATGAAGTTTGGCTTAGACATTGTCTACTAATGCATACATTGGTTAGTTACTGCAATTTTCAACTTGTGTGTGTCTTGTTGTAGCATTCCCCGTCTAATTTTATGCTGTTCAGTTTTTCACCTTGACATTGAACTCAACACACTTTGTTGCTCCATGCTAAGAAACTGTTAGCTTATTGTATCAGTAATTTATGAAAGCTTATTATTCAGATCATTCCAAGTCCACCACCATTCACTTAGGAAAGAATCTAATATTGCAATGTTCTCTTATGTTTTTTTTTTTTTTTTTGATAATCTTGTGTGTCCGAACCTTTTTTCAGCCCCTCCTTACTTTGGTTCGACTAATCCCATGGGAGTTAGTCAGGTGCCCCAACCCCATAGCCCAGGAGAAACCAAGGAAATATAATGTCACTACCAAGAATTGAACCTAGAACCTCTGCCTCAGTCAAAGTTAAAAGTGTTATTTTCTTTACCACTACACCACAACCCTTGGGGGCGTTCTCCTATGTATTTTGAGTATGATTAAATAAGCATATGCATAGGCACTTCTAGTTTTTGGATGTTATAACTTATGACGAATAACTCCCTGTCGGTGCGGGTATTGTTTTGCTTTATATTTGTTGTTACTTGAGCATGTTAGTCATCGTAGTCAGTTTTTGGTGATCCTCATGTCGCTGATGCATTGATATTTCTAATAGGAGTGCTCCATTGAACTCTGTTTGAGTGTTTATATATGTTCAGCCTTAACATACCTTTCCGACAGAATCATTTTCTGAGGTTATCTTGATTCTTGGTAATATTGACTTCACTGCTGTCATGCAAAAGCTTTCTTGAAATACAACCCTGCTTATCACCCTAATTGGAGTCCTAGTTCAAGCTTGGCAACTTTCATACAGGTCAAGGAATAAACACTTGAGTTCTATTTTGGATCTTTTTGTAAGAAAAGCTTCAATGCTTTCCTTCAGTGACATGGTGTTTATCTGGAAAACTTCTAAACTTCTGAGGAATGCTGCTGAAAGTTGTAGAACATAATGAAGTTAGTATGCTAACGAATTGCTAAACTTAGAAACAAATGATATTTGGCATAGAGAAGTGCTAGAATGATAACAGGTATGTCTCACCGCAAGGTACATTGGCTCACAGGAGTCGTCCATGTTTCTCGAGATATGGGGATACACAAATCTCGGTGCATGACAAGTGGGTTGAGGCCACATGGATAGCTCTTGTGAGCCAATGTGTCTTGCTGTCTAACATAGGGTTTTTTTCATTAATCATGATGGCTTAATACATTCGGTAAACAGGACGAGACATATAATCAATGACCTTGATAAAAGTACATTGATTCGTTAATCCTAATTGTTAATCAGAACATTCAACCGCCATAGAGTTGATTTTGAGAAATTGCGACCGTAATAATGGAACAGTTTGACAATCAGTGATTGTTTTCTTAACAAATGTTTGGAACACAGCATTCACAGACATACTAAGACCAAAACGAAAAATAAACCTTCTAATAAAAGAAGACAAATAAAGACTTTCAACAAAGGAAGACAAACACAAACTTCCAACATTGGAAGACAAATATTTATTGAAATATATAACCTAATAAAACTATCAAACCAGCAACTGTAAGCGTAGATCCACGCATAAGCAATAGAAGCGAAGATGGACTTGAATGCTGATAGATGTACACATGGGGGGAGCAAGTGGTGGCGCCAATAATGAATCTGACAACTGTTAAACATTTTCAAAAGAAATGTTTAGTCCTACATTAGTTAGAAAGTTCACACTTAAAGATATGTGCTCTTACACTTATTTTAAGTGGTAAATAGAAGCTCTCACTAGAGCTCTGCACGAGGTACGAGGATGTGTGTATTAGTGGCTAAACATGGTCACATTTTTTGCCATTTTCAGATTTGTTATAATTAATTGGGTAGTTAATAGACCCAGTAAATGGGCAATTACTAAACCCGTTCAACAAAATTAAAGTGGAGTTGTTACCAATTGACCACTCAATTAAAGTGGAGCAGTATCAGTTGGCCACTCAATTAAGGTGGAGCGGTTATCATTTGACCACTCGATTGATAACGGTCCATTATCCCACTCTTTCCTCTAAGTTGTTTGACTGAAGCTCTATAAAAAGAGAGGCATGGGAGCAAGAACAAAATACCAAAGATAGAACAAAATTCACAGCATTTGCTCTAGTTCGATTTTTCACTATTGTTAGTGCAAATCAGGATTTCATAGTATCTTATTGGATTTTTTGCTGGACTCTTGCAAATAGGAGTGCAAAAGTTTCCTTTAAGAAAGTGGCAGTGTTGCACACTTTAAAGTCATTGTTTGTTCTTTTGATCTAACAACAACTGTTGCAGGATTGAAACTCTCAGTTCTATATTATTGTTGTTGTTGATACTATTCTCTTTAGCTAGTTTTTTACTTTTTAAGCTTTATGTTCAATTCTGGGAATGCATGCTTGAAGTGGCGAAAGTGAAGAAGATGGTGGGAATCGAGCGAATGATCTTGATCACTTGTCCTTCATTTAAACTATAATAGCATGGTTGTAAACTACTAACCCCCATTGTCTCTACAACTGACAATATGAAGAAATCGTACATTTTAAGAGGCTGAAATTTGGTTGGAATTGGAATAGCTTTTCACTTTGTTGAGTCTTGAAGACCATTCCTAACACTTGTGGTGTTAGGTTCACCAACTATTCAAAATAGCGTTGAGTATTAGAATTTTGCATTCTCTTCTTTTCTCCTATGGTCTGTTAACCTCTCTAGCAAAATTTATAAGATCTAGTCAACTGAGTTTAACTTAATATGTAAGCCATTATTGTGTATAATATCTAGTTGCATTGATTGTTTTATTTTGAGAAATGTTAATTAATCTTGAACAACTTTAAATTAGTTTCATGCATTTTCCGTCAAATACATTGTTTATTTAAATTTATCACATTATTTATATGCGTGAGCTTATTAAATATTGTTTTGTATACTAACTTCTTCCTCTATATCATGTTCTAAGGACCTGACTGGGTCAAGGATTTCAATGATTAGAAAAATGAAATGTTGTTTACTTGGTGTAAGGGACTTGGACTTGCTTTTAGGAGTGACAAACCGCGGAGGCCAACTACAACTAGTGCTGTAAGAATAGAAATAGGAGAGATCCAAGCATTTGAACCTAATGTACATCAACAAGGTATATGCCAAAGTACATTAGATGAGTAGTTCTTGGTGCACATGCAAATAGTTGAAGACTATATGTGACTGCAATGGAGGAACACTTGTACTACATCAAGTCATTGGCTAGAACTCTTATCACTAAATTGGTGGCCATGTCTTATGAAGAACACAGTGGCGTTAGAGACCACATAATCAAAATGAATCTATGGATGTTAATACCACATAACGAAAATGACTGACATTGCAATTTCAGTTGAAGTAGGAATTTTTGTCCTTGGAGAATTATCAAACGTTGACAAAAGAATGAACTAGAATTTTTTTGTTTTTTTTTTTTTTGAAGCCCAAATAGGCAATTTTATTTCATCAACGGAGATCTAGCAATACATTAGACGAGATAACTATTGGGATAGCTTCCCAATAGTTGGAATTGATATTGGCAACTAAGCAATTCTGTGAATCTATAATGGTAGTTCTTGGAGCTTAATTTATGTGTTTTTGCTTAAATGATTATTTTTTAGATTATTGTCAAGGTTTCCGAGTTTGCTCCGATTAATCTTGAACTCGAGGAGGGAAACACCACAATGGCGGCAACCTTTTGTTAATAAAAAAAAAAATTTCTATTCTCAGGGCTTGAAATTGGGACCTCTGCTTGAAAGATTTCACTTCTTTCACATAATTCTCTTAATACTAAAGCATATATAAAAGAAAAAAGTTCTTCTAAAAGGCTGCATAAAAAATTAGAAGGGAAAAAAAAAACAGTTTGTCTTCAATATTTTTTAGTTTTTATATAATTCAAATATGGTGGTTGTTTTGTCTTAAAAAAATGGTCGTTTTCAAAAAATTAAATTAAATTAAAATTAAAATTAAAATTAAAATTAAAATATGGTTCACATGCACTTCGTGGTTATTTGGGTGTAAGAATGAGAAAATTGACTCATCACCTTAAACCATCAGTATTGCCCTTAAAACTCTCAAATTGAAAGCAAATTACCGATCTGAAAGGAGCCCCTTCACAACCAAAAACAAGGACTTGGCACCCACCATCATCATGCATGTGTTTCGCCATCTTTTCAATCATGAGTTGAACCCTATGGATCATGGTCCAACTCTTGCACCCTTCACAACACCAACAAAATCTCAAAAACCCTAATCCATCTTAAACCTAATAAAGATCCATCTCTTCAAGTTATAAATTTTACAGTCTAGGGTATTTATCACTAGGACATTGTTATATGATGTTTCAAAAATATAATTATGTACCACATGGAAAAAATGGCCCTGTACCTGTTCTTTTCTTTCTTTCTTTTTTGTTTTTTTGAGGATATTGCCCTTTACTTTTTAGTTTTCTTTGATAACCTTTGTTTTTTATTTTTCTCAAGTAGTGCATGAAGAACTGTTTCAGTTGAGTACAATTAAGGTGTCATTAATTAAGCGAACTCAATCAAGATATTAGGTGCATTTAGTTTACTTCTTGTAACAAACTACAATTATTATAATGATAAAAAATAAAATAAAAAATGAAAAAACAAAATACAATTATTGAGCAAAGCATAAACCAACTTAACCCATCTATGATGAATGAAAAGCTTAATTCCTCTAAAATCTAATATGGAAAATGTTAACTGACTCACTATGGACATTCACTACGAGCACGCACCTTAATTTTTTTATTTTCTTACAATTTTGTGGTTAAGGATAATGTTAAGGTTACTCACTACGGACACTCACTACAACCACAAAATTGTTAAAAAAATAAAATAAAATAAAAAAATTAAGGTGCATGCTCGTAGGAGTATCCGTAGTACCTTAGCATTCTCCATCCAATGTAATCCCAGTTGATATCTCACTAGTCAGCAGCTAGAGTAACCACTAATTAGCATCGTTGTTGGTTTGGTTGCTTAGTACCAAAATAATGCACGTTTGTTGCCCTCATCTAATCCATTATTCTTGCTTAAAATAGTCAAGAGGTTGTACCCTTGTCACATCATTAACACTATTACAAAGCTAATCCTACAGGTTAAGCACTCTTTTAACACCAAATGAGAGATCACACATCACACAACACACCATTTTCTTGTGACTTTCATCTCTAAAAGGAGAAGGAAAAAAAAAAAAAAAAAAAAACAATGGAAGAAAGCACTGAAATTCAATCAATTCTCATGGACACAACAGTGATCAAGATCTTCAGATCATCAATCCACAAATTCCTCAAGAGCTATCACAACTTCACCTTCACTTCTCTTCTCCTATGTCTCCCCTTCTCTGCTTCAGTTCTCCTCTCACAAGCTCTTGTGCCTTCCATGTCTCCTCTCTTGCTTCCCATCCACTCTAGGCTTCAATCCCTCTTTGACTCTTCAGGGTTCATGCCCTCTTCACACTTCTTCTCACCTTACAATCTCAAGCTCTCTCAAGCCATCTCTTCCTCTCTCTTCACTCTCCCCTTCAACCTCTCTTTCTTTCTCCTCTCCAAGTCCTCTGCAATACAATCTCTCAACACTTGCACAACACAGATTACCCGTCGTCGCCTTGTTCGGTTTCTTTTCTATCACAATACAAGAAAATCTTTCTCACCCATGTTTCAAATTCTTTCATAATCCTTTCTATCAACTCATCAGGGTTTTTCATTCTCTTGCTTGTCTACCACTCTATTGATGCCTATGGCTTCATTTCTCCCAATTTCTTCCTATTTGTCTTTGCGGCCGGGGTGGTGATTCAATCAGCTGTCGTCGCCAACGCTTTCATCACCTGCAACTTGGCCTTGATTGTCGCGGGCATGGAGAGTAGTTGCAGTGGACACCTTGCAATTTTCAAGGCTTGTAAGCTTATCCGAGGGAGAGCTTCAACTGCGCTGTTCTTGGCTCTTCCTGTCAACCTGGGCTTCTCTGCTTTGGAAGCTTTGTTTCAGATAAGGGTTGTGAGAGCTTTCCATCTTTCTGATAATAAGATCACCTGCTCTATTGCTTTGGAGGCGCTGTTGATTGCCTACTTGTATTCTCTGCTCATTGTCATCGACACCATCATCACTTGTATGTTCTACAAGAGCTGCAAATCAGGTTACGTGACATATGGAGACAACGGCAATCTCTACAGGATCGAGCTTCATCTAGAGGGTGCCAATGGAAGATCCACAAATGCAAGAGCTTCACAACTTCCATTAATGGCCTGATAATCAACCATGTCAACAATTTTCTTCAGAAGGAGAAGTAGACCAGATTATTTTTGGCATGAAATTCGCACCAAAACACTTATATGACAATCAAAAGATTCTATATTTAGGTAAGCTATGCAAGGAAAGCTAAGAGACCAAAAGGTCTCAGCTAATTTTCTAATTCAACACTCTTGCTCATCTTTTTCTATCCTGTATGCTTCAAACATGTAACTGCAACATCATCACCCTTTCATTTTGTAAAAATGCTAACAATGCCATTGATTTCCACCGGCAACTTGGGATACATTTTGATTTTCATGATTTTGAAAAACTTGTAAAATGGTGAAAAAGTTTCTAGAGCAGGCAACAAAAGGATAACCAAATAAAGACCAACAAACTTGCTTGATTGAGAAATTCATGTCGATCGAAAAGTTAAGAACAAGGATTGCTGCAGAAAAGATCTCCATTTCAAAGAGAAGCTGAAATGTGTTTCAGAGAATATTGGTCTTCCTGTTGGATGAACCGTACAACCGAAGCCGGAGTTCAATATATAAAAGGTGAGTTTTTCTTTGTCAAATGCGGATTTCCTTTGTAAATTAGCTGAAGCTCCCAGCTCTCTTTCTGAGAAAGAAATAGCTCAATCCTCGAAGACCTTTGTTCCGGGCAAAACTTAAATAAGTTGACGCGCTATATGCGAGCAAATCCAAGCTTGCACTACGAATGAAAGAATTTCAAATTCTGCCTCTTGGAAAATCAAAATGCACCTAACCTTTAGAGCCCCAATGGATCAAGGCTTCCTGCTGTTAGCCTGGCTTGATGAAGATGGTGCCTTGTATTTAACGGCTTTATCAGAGTTGAAGAGGAGGTTACTCCAGTTTGTTGGTCTCAGCATGATTCTGGAGGGAACTCGGTCACTATCCTCTCCCCCCGATGCCTCGTATCCATCACTGGTTGACCTTGATAGAGGAATTCCTTTTTGAGAACCAGCAGCAGAGAGTGTAGTGAGTCCTCTCGCTTCTTCAGCACCCGATGAAGAACCACGGAATGGATGAAGGTCTGGTGAGTCTAAACTGCTCTCCGGAGAAGAAGCAACAATTCCACTGGTCGCTGACAAGGCCCTGCTCGTCCGAAAAGCACTTCTTGCTTCAAGCTGAAGAGGAGCCAAACTGGCAGATATATCTGAAGCCAAAGAATTGTGGTCAGCAGCTTCAGCTGACATTTCTGCAAGAGGTTCAATTGGAAGATTCACTGGAAGGCGGACACGTTTACTGGATCGCCTTCGATTCTCAGGCCTTGTTGCCATACGCCCACTGCTGCCCAAGCTGCTGTCTGTTTCTAGACCTGTTGGTGCCTCCTGCCTCACCACTGGCTGGAGGACTCTAGACTTTTTCCTTGCCTCCATAGCAGCCTTTGAGACTTCTTCCGCATTCAAGCGTGCTAGTGCCCATGGGTTGATCTTAACAGTTCCCGGCTTTTTCTTCCTAGATGCTTCCTCTCCCAGTACCCTCTTCCCTGAAGAACTCACAGACATCCCCACCTCTGGAGGAACCACGTCAAACTGGAAAAGATAAAATTATAACATCAGGATTTCAATCTCAGAAAAGAGTGCAAGCCTTGAAAAAGCATTTTACATTGTGAAGGAATTGAAGGTGGGGTGGTTATCAATTAACAAATATGGTTTCATGATAAATTATTTTGGGAAAGGAAAAGGAAAGGCCACTTTTCTATGAATGGATGGATCGACTGTGATATCAATATTCAGGATACAAATTAATATGACCAAGAACAGCCAGGATTATATGTTACTCACAAAGGAAGCTATAAAGCAATTGTTATCTAATGTGTTAAGGATCCAGATAATCTCATATGCATTTTTATGGCAACTAAAAGATATTGTGGACTAGTCGGTGCAGTTGGTGTCAAACACCACGTGGGAAACCAAAAGAAAAAAGAAAAAAGATAATTTGGACAAGAAGATGAAATGATTGGGCCCTACCTGATCTTCAAGGAAGAGGCGGGGAGGAGTACACCATGCTGCCCTATGGAAAGTATTGAAAGAGCTTGCACTGCTTAGCCCAGTGAGGGAACTTGCAGGAGACATCTGAGGACTTTGCTGACCTCCAACCAATTGCTGTTCTTGCTCCCTCAACGCAATGATGTAATCGTACGTGCTGATTCCCTGAAAAATGAACATTATAGACTGTTAGCTATCAATTTTTTACCTCAACAAGTCAACATATATGAAAACTTGAGACTTCACAAATTAAGACAGCTGAATAATAGTTTGGTTTCATTTGAGTTAAAAACAGTGTTGTCTAGGATTAAATTTAAGTTGGCTATAAAATCTTGATGGATTTCAATGGTAGCTCTTGCTCAGTATTGATTATGATTTGGGCTGTGAATCTCTTGGGAGGCTTAATTTGCATGTGAATATTGTTTTATGATAAGATCCCGTATAGAGTTAGTAAGAGGGGAATTCATAAACGGGTAGAGGGTTCATGTAAGGGCATTCAGAAATTATGTCATGGTTAAGAAACTCATTTGATTAGAGTTCAATTATGCTCATACATAAAGCAAAATATCTACTTACAAGAGCCAACAAGGAAAGAAAAAGAAGCAAAACTGGACCACCATTATAAGATATGTTTATACTAGTTACCTAGAAGTACCATCTAAGTTCTAAGGCTCAATCGTAAAGATAAATTTTTTTTTTTTGAAAACCGTAAAGATTAAAATTAATCTGCATATTATTTCTTCTTATATACGCATATATGTAACTGAAGCTGTCACTAAGTTCTTACATATTATATCTGATTTTCATGGTAAGATTTGAACTTTAAAATGACTACACTACATTCTTACCAAGCATATATATCTAGCAAAAACAACAGTCAGAAAAGAACCAACAAACGATAAACTTGCCTTTTTGATGAGAAGTACATGAAAGAAGAAGAGTTGTGCCAGTGGTAGGGTAGCAACCATGGCCAAAATGGTGCAAGAAGCCTGTCACAACATAACTTACATAACGTTAAGAAAAGAAAAGATCAATCAAATTAAAGTACTGGTAAACATAACAGAAATTTTTTTTGATTTTCCTGAATCATGTTTCACCTAGATTGATGAAACCTTAGAGAACTTAAATATTGTCAATAAGAAGGGTCCACCAATCAAAATAGCCTTGTTCCTAATTAGCAAACCTTTGTAAAGGGACAATCAAGATAGCGCTCAACACCGTGTAAGAAAGATGTATACTCACCACCACAACAACAAAGGGGGCAAAGGAGAAGCTGCTTCCCAACTTGGATGTGATCTCAACTGAGAAATGTTTCCGATCCACAAAACAGCAAATCATTACCAGGATTCCAGTTGACCATTGAAGAATAAGCTGCAATCTCAATCCCAAAGTGCACAAACCATGTACAGACCTGTCATTATTCAACCAAAATGAAAAAGAATATAAAAGAAATGCTTACTGTTTGGCATTGGTGATGTCTTTGCAGTATTCCCATTCCTTCAGTCATGAACCAGGAAAGGCAAGAACAAAGGGTCTCACAAGTGGAAGAAGGGTCAAGAGCAATGAGTTTGGTATACGTTTTTGAGACTATTAGGTGTCTCAATACCTCGAACAAGGCCATAGTTTCACATCTTTAGGCCCGGGGTATGTTTTGGAGAGAGGGGGTAAATTTCGGTTGCATATGGGGTTGTGAAGTTATGGATCTAACAAATCGAGGGAATCTAAGGCTTACCAAGAGTAAGGCAGTAACCATGAGGGTGAAGAACTGCCGATAATTCTTTTTTCCAATGCAATTGTTGATCCACTATAAAATCATTAAATAGGAATTAGAAATCTTGCGGAATCAATGAGACAATTCATTCAATTTAAAATCTGCATACCCTGCAGTGATGATCGAAATGGTCAACGCACTTGTCACAAACTCTGCAATGCTTGCTGTACTTGAAAACCTGCATAAAAGATGCAAAAAGAGTCACAAAGGTATTCCCATAATCCATTAATTTCCACTGATGAAAAACTTTTCAATGACTAACAAAGATGAATTGTGTTATAAAAAACTAGCGGTGGTTGTCAAGTGCTGATGCTTGAGAAGTGGAAGAGGGAAGAGAAACAAATGATGATAGAAATAGAAATGATAACAATGAACCAAATAATACAACCATGAAAATTTTTTAACATCGTCATACGTACTTGTGCATTGGCATGATATTTGTTTGAATGTGTTTAATTACCTATCTTACAATGGATGTGAAAACCACAAAAATAATAATAATTGCTCCTGCGATCAAGCAATACCCAGTTGTATACAAGAGGGGAAAGCTTAATAGTCGAAAAGAACCGGTATAAAGGCTTTTTGCATTTTCTATGATTGAATACAATGCAATCTATAGCAAAATAATACTTAATGAATTAAATCTGAATCTCCTGACTAAGGAGCTTCCTAGTTCCACTGTACATGCAGCACACGTCTTTCAATGTTCTTATAAGTAAAAGCATCTCAATTTCTACATCCGCAGAGCTTTTCCAATAAAACAATGCACATACCTCCACCTCACATAGACTGCAATAGAACATGCCATCTTCACTCATTTGTTGCTCAGGAGATTCTTCATGTGGTTTCCAACAAATATAGATAAGACCACAGGTAAGTATTCCCAACAAGAACATGCAACACTGATGACCAGAAGATGAACTGCCCTCTTTGTGTTTATCATCAGGGTCCTCCCCAATGGATTCCATGCTCGCAGCACCTTCTTTTACAGATTTCTCCCCAAATGTTCCAGTATTCCCATCATTTACTGATGATACTGAATCCTCTCCCAATTTAGATGCTTGAGATTTCTTTCCGTCAACAATGTTAACGTACTTCTTAGATTTGAAGACTCCAGGGTCACCAGGATCAGCAGCAGCACACCAAATGTATAAGCAGAAGACGCCCGTAATCTGGCAATGGAACTAGTACACGTTAATTAAGGCCCAAGAAAAAGGGAACTTTGCCAGTGGCATGCATCTTAAGTAAACTCGATTAGGGTAGAACAGAAAAGAACTAAATAACCTAAATCTCCAAAATATTTTGACAAAAAAAAAAAACTTCAAAACAAAGTAAAGATAACATTAGAATAAGTTAAATGCATCCTAAAAGTATACTACAAAGCATTACATCATGATATATTCGGTGATTTACAAAGCAAGATTTTGGAAGTTCCAATTGAAAACATAATATAGAAATATAAACAAATAAAGATAAGAGTAAGACCAACATGCTAGTGCCCAGAAACATTTGTAAGTTTCCCACAGAGCAAGAATGATTTCTGCTTAGTCGTTCCAAAAATTCCTTCAATTAGAAAGAATTTACAATTTGAACATTAGACATGATTCAATTTCGAGCAGTAAAGTGAAAAGACCACAGGAAAGATGCACGCCTGACTTCCACAACAGGAAAAGGAAAAGGCCAAATGTCAAGACATTTAAAATCATACATAGATGCAAATAAAGCAGAAGGGTGAAATATTAGTTCAAGAGATCATCTACGCAGAATTTCTCACACACAAAAATTGAGTTCCATTCTGAAAACAACGATAGCTCCAAATCACAGAATTCAACATAGACAAGCAGCTACAGATTCTTCTTTTTGGCAAGCCACGCAATGGACTAGCTAATTCATCACCATTTAGGACACAGATAAAAGTAGCATTCATATTTGGCATACCAACAAACGATAACAAGCCATCCTCGACATGATCAATGTGTTCTATTGTCCACCAGTCCTCCAGATTAAGCGATCACTTGATGGATTCAATCAATAGAAAATTCAATGAAATTCTCTCTATTTACAAACAGCACTTCCACCAACATCGCATGGCAAATGGATAAAGATTCATCATAAATCACAAGAGCCGAGAGCCCTTGCATTTCCAATCGACAACGTAGTCCATATGTTTCCCAGACTAGTAAAAATTAAATGCTATTCCCTAATGCCTTGTAGTACACAAAGCAAAGGCAACCACAACCATTTCCATAGGCAAGAACTGACTAGTTGGAGGTTTTAATATCCCCTCATTGATCATATTAGGTACCCTCGGACCTTCGCCACTATATTCATACTAAAAAACTTCCTTTTCTTATTTGTTCTCCATCCAACCTTCTACTCAAGTCAAAACATGTTCTTAGAAAAGTGCCAAAGTGACCTTTAGGGCCCTGATAACAAACTTTTCAATAAGAAATGAACCGTAAGTGAGAACCTCACAATATCATCAAGCAGAAGACGTCATGAATCAAGAAACTAAGGGCAATGTTCAATTCATTGCAATTCTCCTTCTCTATAAATCAGATATCAATAAGGCGACC